>OZ025302.1:174632950-175989617 GCA_964019185.1 Maratus speculifer
TATTTTTTCATTATTTTATTATTTTTAAATTTTTTAATGTGTTTTAAATATTTTTATTAATACAACAAAGTTTTATAAGCAAAATATTTATTTATAATATAAATGCCCTCTTTTTCGTTGAGGAATATGTATTATTAATATTACGATATAATTAAAAAGATGTTAAAAGAATTATGTAATACTCATGCTGGGCAAAATGCCAAATCTGACTAGTTTTTTCCCCCCACAAAGTCTTCTATAATGGAAAAGTACCTTCTAATTAAATTAATGTTTGTTAGTAATTTCATGCTTATTACTACCATTAAATGTCACGGTTCAGGATTTAATCATTTAACCCTCTCATTGACAAGCCCGTCTATAGACGTTCCCTAAGCTTCAGGTTTCACTGCAATGCGAGCAATAATTAAAATGATATAACTCAGTTGATTTAATGGGTTTTTAATACATTGTCCAATGATTAACACACTCAATAGTCTAAGAGCCCATGACTGGCAGACCTTCGTTATTTTATAAAAGCTGAAACTTTCTCAGCGCAGTCTTCCAACAAAGATAGGAACGATTGGTAATTATGAAATTTGGATCATGGTGGCTTTGGCAGTGACCAGGGAGCAAAGGTGTAAAAAATGACAACTTACTTTCGTCATTTTATAAAGCGTAAATTTTTGATATTTCCTTTAGAATGATGTTAGAAATCACGTCCTCCCTTGGCAGACACTTCCTGTGGTTCGAACCCCGGCGGACAACCACTGAACTTCAATAATAGGAAATTCTACTTTCGTCATTTTATAAAAGCTGATTTTTATATATGTTACTTGGGTAACTAACAGAAGATATTTCCTCAGTTGGCAGACAGTTTTGGTGGTTCCAACCCCCGGCCGACAGACATATACAGCGACTTCTCAATACACTAGAGTCTGCGCGAAACAGACATTTTCCCCGTTTTCCCTCGGGTCGGAAATTGGCGACAGTTATTTGAGGTTGCTGCATTGAAGAGAAAACGAAGAAGGAAATTCCCACACATTTCACTATTTTAAAAAATATATGTGCAGATATTTTTAGTTAAAACTATGTACATCTAATGCATTTTGCTTTTTATAGTATTTTCCATGTTGATTTTGACATGGTAAAACATGATTTGCATCCTAGTTTCAATAAAAACTGATTTTTAAAATTCTCAAAAAAAAAAAAAAAAAAAAAAAAAGATTAGATGGAAATTGTTTTACGCGCAAACGGATATTTTCTCACAGTACTTATTTTTTCATTTGCTTAGCATATAAATCACGTTGAATTTATACTTTAAATATTAAAAGGCATTCAAAGTAAAACTTTCATTGCGAAATATGCCATTGCGAATCTATAGCCATATCGGCAATATTTATGATTTCTTAATTTTTGTCTTCAAATTTTGCGATTTTTTAAATATTTGGCGATAAGTGTTTCCAAGCTTAGAGAGAATTTGAAGCTAACGTTCATTAATACTCATAAATAAATAACTAATTTTTAGTAATTTGGAAAATAGTTGTTATCCTCGATAGAGAATTGGGAAATCCGAAGTATATCTGAATGTTTTTATTGGTTGAATTCCGCATTTTATTCATTTTCTGATTGGCCCATGTTTAATGTCCAAAAATGGTTTACTTCTGTTGCCACAATGACAAAAAAGTAATAAAAACTTTAAATAATAGTAATAATTTAAAAACAAATTGTCAAAAAAATTTCAAACGAATTTCATTCAAAAGTGCATTTTTTTCTTTATGCAACGGAAATTTCCTTTTTCCAAAGGAAATATAAAAAAATTACGCTTTATAAAATGACGAAAGTAAGTAGGTATTTTTTACACCTTTGCTCCCTGGTCACTGCCAAAGCCACCATGATCCAAATTTCATAATTACCCACCGTTCCTATCTTTGTTGGAAGACTGCGCTGAGAAAGTTTCAGCTTTTATAAAATAACGAATGTCTGCCAGTCACGGGCTCTTGCTCTACATGGATAACATTCATATTCGTAAATAAGATTTTTCTATAATTTTGAAGGAATCATATATTTTTAGCAATTAAAACAAAATGCTGAGAAAAAAACATTACAATTTTGCCCTTTTGTAAGACTGTCAGAGGGTTTTAACTGGTCAATGTTTTAAAATTTTTTTTCAAATAGTGCGTATTTTTTTCTTTTCTTTTCTTTTCTTTTCTTTTCTTTTTGTTTCTTTTCTTTTTTTTTTTTTTTTTTTTGTCTTTTACAGAATTTTTAATCTTTCATCACCGGTTTTCAAAATGAAACTCTTTGCCGAATTGATTAGGAAAAATATTCGAATTAAATAATATAAAATTTACAATAAAAATTTATTAGTGAGAATAATGAATCATGATTAGAACCATGATTGCCAAAATCACATTGCCCGTATGATGTACGGGCAATTTAGGAAAGCGGTTAACCCTTTCCAGCGCAGGCAAATTCTGCTCATAAAATAAGAAATTATTGATTGACAGCGGAATTTAAAAACGATTTTTATAGAAATTAAGAATTCCTAAATTCACGCTTTCTTTCTAACAGCGATTTTTTTAAAAATGTTCTTGGTGCCGTTTGCAAGTTTGGAATTAAAATTGGGTGTGCCGGGGAGTGGGCACGCTGCGCAGGAAAGGGTTAAAAGCCGACGTCGCATAGAGTGCGCCAAGCATGTTGTTCTGTTACTAAAACCGTGTCTTTAAGACTTAACTCTAAAATTCTTCAAAAAGAAAAACAACAACAACAAATGAATGGATTTATTTCAAATATCTATCTATCTGCAGCATTTCATCTATGTAGAATAACATTTTTTCCATGGAGCATTTCTAATATTAAGATGCTAAAAATTAAATTAAACAGAAAATAAACTTACTTCCACTTCAGAAATGCATTTTAATCTCGAAATTTAACGCCTTTTGAAATGCAGCACTGCGCTTACATGAATAATTTATTTTTCTTTTCAAGAAATAAGGCAGCATATTTTCTACACTGAAAATTAGGTTATTTGTTGTTCCGGATATCTTTACGTTCTACATTGCAAATTTAAAACTTGAGTAAAGCCTTTTTATAAAACCTTTAATATCGAAAAACTTTATATTTTTAAAATAATACTATATAGATGAAGAAACACCTGGGAAAATAATAATAAATTCAAGAATGATTAAAAGAATTTTAAGCAAAGTATATGTTTTTATTTCCTATATTGTTATAATTTATTCTTTAACACTGTTTTCAATTTAGAAATATACACTTATTTTTAACGGTAACTAGAGTTAAAAAGTGTACAAAGAAATGAAAATATATATGTGTTACAGTAAAATTTTGTTTATGTAATATGGTAGAAATCAATTATCTATATTCATTTTAACAATTTTTTGTCAATAATCTTTTTTATCCTTTTTGTGTAAATTGACCTACAGGTGATGGTGATATTCGCATTTTTTAACGATTTCCGCAGTAGCTCTCTCTGATGAGTTAATGCGCAGCTTTTTATCAAATTTTACATTCAGTTAAATGTTGAAATAAGTTATTGCGAATTTGGTTAAATAAGGTTTATAAATCATCCTACAAGTACAGCATCTATGCTTCATTTTGCATGGTCTACATTATTAGAGCGACAGTCATATCTCAAGAACTAGTGAACGGAATTTCATATAATTAGAATACGCATGGTGGGCATACTTTGGCATTTAATTCTGGCACTGTAATAGCGAATTTTGAAATATTAATTCTTACCACTCCGTTGTCTCCGCTGTGGAGACATCATCCATCCTTCCAAAATTTGTTTTTGACACTAGTAATAAAGGAAAATAAAGTTTTCCTTATTTAATCAGAGAATTTTTGAGATTGTCTACTTCAAGGAAAGTTCTATTAAAAAAGTGGTGCTAATCAAATTAAATTTGTGTAAGAGGCACCGAAGGTTTAACATATATGAGATACAAGAATGTTTTGAGATAACCCACTTTTCTTTTTTAGGTGCCTTCGTAATTATGTAAATACGTAGCACCTATAATTGTCGTTCAATCCGTCCGTCTGTCTGTGTTTCTGTCTATCCGCATATAACAACGCAAAAACTACCCAACCGAATCTTTTGAAATTTAAAATATATAAATATTACATAATTTTGTCGAGTCATTTTAAATTTTATGAGAATCCGATGGGTAGATCAATTACAGGGACGATCAAAAGTATTCCGTTACATTACGGTCATTGGTTAAAAATGTTGCAAATGCATTTTAATCGTTTGAAATTTAAATTACATACTTATTACATAATTTTGTCAAGTCATTTCAATTTTTTTGAAAATAAGATGCATAGATCAAATACAGGGACAATCAAAAGTACTCCGTTACATTACAGTCAATGAAAAAAAAAATGATTCAAATGCATTTTAACAATACTACACTCATTCGAAAATAATAATATTGATATGCATCATAAAGTACATATTATAATATAGATTTGGCATAATCTGTTGTGCAAAGAACTTTTATTATTGATTTACAATGCCACACAAAAATATTCCGTTACATAACGAGTAAAGAGAGAACATTGTTTCTTGCGCATTTTAATTGTAATTAACTATTTATAATTTTATGAGATTGATGTATGAGAGTGATATTTTTAAAACTTCATTATCGTACGAGCGCACATCATTTGCTACGCTTCACGTGCAATTTTCAACTTGTTTTTTTTTCATCTTGCCATGTTTTCTATATTGGAAAACTATCTTCTAATTAAATTAGTGTTTGTCACCAATATCATGTTTATTACAACCATTAAAAGTTATTATTTAGGCTTTAACCATTTAATTGATCAATATTCTTGAAAAAAAATGTTTCAAATTATACCTATTTTTTTTTTCAAGCCTTTTACAGATTTTTTAGTCTTTTATTACTGGTTTTTCAAAGCAGAAAATTTTGGCTAATCGAATAAAAAAAGTACTCGGATAAAATAATGCAAAATATAGAATAAAAACTTACTGGTGAAAATAAAAAATCATGATTGGCAAAATCACATCCCCCATATGACGTACAGGGAAGCGGTTAAAAACCGACGGCGCTGAGTGTAATGTTATGTTACTAAAACCTTGTCTTTTAGGCTTGATTAGAAAACTCTCCAAAAAAAAAAAAAAAAAAAAAAAAACCTTTAAAATTAATAGCTTTATTTTAATCCTCCTATGCACGAATTATTTTGCAATTGTCAAAAAAAAATTTTCGCTGGCAAATTATCTTGGAATAGATAAGAATATTAACAAGAAACTTAATTTTTAGGGTTTTTTAAATTCTTAAGGAAGTTTTATTAGCAACCTTACACGAGACTTGTATGGAGAAATCTTACACTTATTACAACTGTAACAAATATAAAATTTCTGCATGCAAGCTTCATATGAAGTTGTATATAAAACTTCCTTGAGAACTTTTAAAACTAAAAACATAGCTCCCAAGTTTTACGCATTTTTCCTACCACAAAAAATTATAGTAAATATTGTCATGATTAATTATCGAAATCTTATGCTTAAACAAATGAAAAATCTTTGTAAAATTTTAGTGGTAGGAAAAATGCGTAAAAGTTGGCAGCGATGCTAAAAATCAAGTTTCTTATTAATATTCTCACCTGTTTCAAGATAATTTGCCAGCAAATTTTTTTTAGCTATTTTTAACTATTAATAACGATGTAATATTACATACTTTATAATATACATCTTTTTCCTTCTTGAAAAAATAATCAATTTTTATGAAAATTTCGAAACATTCTGGACATAAATGTACGTGACAAAGCCACAAATGTATTTTGTTTTACACAAACAGCTTTCATTTTTGCACTTCACTGCAAATTTATCATCAGATATATTTTGTAATGTCCACCATTATCACATCTTAGTTCGTAAGCAAATTAAGAAATTTTTCTCTTCTTTGCTGGACATACCAAAGCAGATGCTTTAGCCGATGGTCGACCCTTTTTCTTCGAGTTCAAAATAAAGGTTCCTGTATTTATTAGGCTGCTTGCAAAGCTACTTTTGAACTTTAATAAATCATTAGTACTCTTCCATCTTTTCTCCAAAAAAGCCAGACATTTACAACAGTAACATTTAAAAGATGAGAAAAATGCGCATAAAGCAACGTTTATTTCTTTGGCAATGAGAAAAAAATGTCAGAACTAAATCCATCAAGTCTTTACCTCCCATATGCCTGTTGTATATATGCACTGAGTGTGGTCTATCTACTCCTACAATGGATTTAGTTGCAAAATTAAAACATTTTACTTTATCTGTTGGTTAAACTCCTGCAAAAGATGTCACCACGTGCACAATACCTTTATCAACCCATCGAGACTCTGTTATGTTGTATTAAGAGATAGTTACAGAAACTGATTCCCTTCCATCTTTGATAAGAGCTTTAACATTTTTAAACTTTTTCTTCGCGCTCTTCATTCTGTTAGGTCGAATAGTTCCAAAAAAATAAATGTTTCGTTTTTTAATTCTTCGATTAAATTATCGTGTTAGTTATAACCAACAAAATAACAAGTATATATATATATATATATATATATAACTCAGTTTAAAAATTAATTGCATTGGCTGTTTTATAGTTTTCTGCTTTTAAATTTACACGTACAGCCTCAAATGAGGTTCGCATGCAAAGACATCTTTAAATGCTACAACTACATGGAATCCTCAGTTGAGATTTCATACTAAAATATCCCCACTAAAAATAATCTTAAGATTATCTGAAGAAATTGCCACTTTCTACAGAAATTCTACAGAAATTTGAAGAATATTTGCAGACTTAACATTACCTTTAAAATATCTGCAGAATTTTTTAAGATATTCTTAAAAATATCTGCATAATGGACGAAATACCTTCGGATTTCCCACAGATTTTAGGCCAAAAAGCTATAGATTTTCTACAGATTTTTTTTAGTGGGGATCCTTCAATCCCCTCAAAACATATTTAAATTTAACATTTTTTTCTTATTGTAATTAAAATGCTGTAAGAAACATGATATATATATTTAGTTATTTATTATGCTTCCTTGTGTGGTGAAATAGACTTTTTTGACTTTTGACAAAAATGGAAGATAAAACCTGTACAAAATAAAATGAAATGCATGTGTCGCCATTTCTTGTTTCTTTTCAAAAGATGATTTTGGTCGCATGCTAAACTACTATGCAATTGAAAATCCATACAATTAAGAATAAATACATTTTTTATTTTTTTATTATCTTAAAACCCCATATGATGTTTCAATGCACGAGAGAGTTAAACATCTACATGCAGCATTTTATCTAGCATAATATTTTTTTTTCTATCGAGTATTTCGTAATACTAGGAAACTAAAAATTAAATTAAATAGCAAATAATCTTATTTCCACTTGAGAAATGCATTCTAATCTCGAAATTTATCGCCTTTTGAAATGCAGAACTGCGTTTTCATGAATAATTTATTTTTCTTTCGGAGAAATAAGGCAGAATACTTTCTACATTGAAAATTACGTTACTTGTTGATCCGGATATCTTTTCGCTCTACATGGCAAATTTAAAACTGGAGTAAAGCCGTTTTATAAAACTTTTAATACGAAAAACTTTATTTTTAAGTAATACTATGTAGATCAAGAAACTCCTGGTATAATAATAATAAATCCAAGAACGAATAAAAGAATTTTAAGTAAAGTATATGCTTTTATTTTTGATTTTGCTATAGTTTATTTTTTCATACTGTTTTTAATTTAGAAGTGTACATGCATTTTTAACGGTAAATAGTTAAAAAGTGTAGAAATAAATAAAATTATATATGTGTTATAGTAAAGAATTGTTTATATAAAATGTGAAATATTAATCGCATATTTTCATTTAAACAATTTTTTTCAATAAAATAAAAACTTTTGTAAGCTTACATAAATGATAATTTATTATTTAAAACATGATAAACCGGCTAATTAGACACTTTCGACTAATATTTGACTAGCAACAGGTTTTACTATAACACATGCAATTGATATTCATCCATATCTTGAATATATACTGTAGAATATCCTTAGAAGATATCCTTACGAGTACGATAATGACATTTAGCGTTCGAAGCAACTGTTTAAAAATTATATTCTGATTGTGGTTAACTATTAGCCGAAGGTATTCGATTTTTTGAACATCGTTTGATTGTTTTACAATCTGTTAAGTATTGAAACATTTACGTAAATTTATATAGAATTACAAATATTTTTTTAACATTCTGAACTCGTTTACTTTATAAAACGTTATGTAAAAAATTCCCCGAATTATAGTAAACAACACAAAATAGTTATATTACAGAAAATAACAGAAATATTCTGTAATTCATTTTATACAACAGAAATATTAAAATAAAATCTAAAACACAATCTAATACAGCTTTTTAAACAAATAAATTCAGTAAATAATATATAAAATTATAAATTATATATATTTATAAAAACATATATTTATAAAATTTATCATATATATATATATATATATTAAATAGAAAAAATATGTCATTAGAAACCGGATTAAAAGTAAAAAATATATTAATAATAATGTAAATCAAATAGAACAATTTCTAGAAGTTGATTTCTGCTCAAAAATCCGTAGCTTACAATCCTTATTGTTTTATTAAATTAATATAAAAATGTATTTTCTAATTGCATTTTTGGTAAAATAATATGAATTGTGACTTACAAATCATATAATACAAATCGATTTTTGAGAGCGTCACACATTTACCTTTGAAATTGCAGATATATTTTTGAAGTATTTGTTAAATTATGTGCAACACTAGTACTACCGGAAATTTCAGTCAAGTTTTATAAAAAATCTTTTCACCTGAATTTCGATTTGAAACAGTTTAACTTTATTATTTAACGTTTTCCTTCTTTCTACCTTTTAAACTTATTTTATAATTAAATTTCTGGTTTGAACCGAAACATATTTATATGTTAGCCTTCAAAATGATGGCTCACAGTAGTTCTAGAGTTAAAAATCTCCCTGCTTTGCAGTTTGTTTAAAAATGATTACAAATAAAGTTAACAATAAGAATTTGAAACATTCATAATTCCAAGAAGATTTGACGAAATCAGGTTTCGGTACAATTTTAGAATTAAGACGAATCCCTGAGTTAATTTTAAACCATAAATGGTGAAAAAAAATTTCTTCTATAATGGATACTTTCAGGTTTTTTAAAAGGAAAATGTGGTGATTAAAATATATGGGTCATTCTCTATATTTTTTCTTATCCTTTTATTTCATCCAAATAGATAAAATGCGAAAAATTCCTGGATTGGGAAATAAATCTTAAGAGTTCCTCATTAGACAGAGAACAGCCAGGGAAAGATGCCGTACATAATGCAGTTCTGAATAATGAGTAGGAGACGCATAGTGTCTAGCAGTTGCAAGTGAAGTCACCGAGGAGATTTTTACAAAATGACGGCTGTTTTTAGGTGTAATTATGTAAATACGTAGCACCTATTGTTGTCACTCAGTCCGTCCGTCTGTCCGCCTGTCTGTCCGTCTGTCTGTCTGTCTGTCTGTCTGTCTGTCCGTCTGTCTGTCTGTCTGTCCGTTCGCATACAACAACGCAAAAACTACCCAACCGAATCGTTTGAAATTTAAAATACATAATTATTACATAATTTTGTCGAGCCATTTCAAATGTTATGAAAATCGGATGGATAGATCAATTACAGGGACAATCAAAAGGATTCCGTTACATTACGGTCAATGGGGAAAAAAGTTTCAAATGCATTTTAATCGCTTGAAATTTAAAACGTATATTTATTACATAATTTTGTCGAGTCATTTCAAATTTTATGAAAATCGTATGGATAGATCAATTACAGGGAGAATCAAAAGGATTCCGTTACATTACGGTCAATGGGGGAAAAAGTTTCAAATGCATTTTAATCGCTTGAAATTTAAAACTTATATTTATTACATAATTTTGTCGAGTCATTTCAAATGTTATGAAAATCGGATGCATTGATCAATTACAGGGACAATCAAAAGTATTCCGTTACATTACGGTCAATGGGGAAAAAAAGTTTCAAATGCATTTTAATGATGTTACACTCATTTGAACATAACAGAATTGACATGAATCTATGAAATATGTACTAAAAATACATTTTGTATAATCTGTGATGCAAAGAATATTTATTATTAAATTACAGGGCCACACAAATGTATTCCACTAAATAATGTTATACGGGGAAACATTGATTGGGGGGGGGTGTTTTAATTAAATTCAACTACTTTACATTTTATGAATAAGATGTACGTTAATGAAGTATAATAAAAATTACTCCCTGCATATTTACAGGAACACAAAGATTTCGAGCACTATACTGTATCCAAAGTACACTCTACTATATCAGCAAGATCTGAATATTTTAAAACTTCGTTATCAACGAACGCACCTCATTTGCTACGCTTTACGTGCAATTTCCAACTTGTTTTTATTGCGATCAACAGTTTCTGATAATCACAGTGAAAATTTCCTTCAGTAAACTTCAACAGAAAATTTCGTGTTTTTTAAATACCTTTATTGATTGGAAATTCCTGTCACAAATATGGTTAAAATATTCTACTTCCTTTTAGTAGTGTCGGTATGGCTAGGTATTATAATCTTTTGACAAACATTGACAGGAGGTTGCCTTGATTGCCATAATATGGCAGAATTAATATCGCCAAAGCAAACTTCAAACAGTAAAAATACATACAGTTATTGCCATTATTTTTGATTGAAGTTTTCTATTAAAGAGGTGTTGAAAAAAAAACTACATAAATTATTGATGGAAATTTACCGGGTGGTAATGAATATTTGAAAAAACTATTACAGTTGAAGCTTCATAATTTTAAGGATATGTCATGTAAGGGATACATATGTATATATTCCTCTTTTTTTAGTAGTTACATGCCATGTATATCATCTCAGTCGCAAAGGTAAAGAAAACAGAATTAGAACACGAGCCCTTTCCGGCTCAGTGGTCCCACTCCAAGCACACATAATTTTAACTCTAAACTTGCAAATGACATCGAGAACATTTTAATAAAATTTTACTTTTTCAACGAAAGATTAAATTAAAGCGTTCTTGATTTCTAGAAAAGTATTTTGTAAATTCCTGTGTCAATCAATAATTTCTCGTTTCAGAAACAGATTTTGCTGGTGCCAGAAAGTATTTTAGTGACATATAAGGACAGTTCATGTCATTTAAAATATAACATGGAATACATCATAAGTACACGGCTTTTTACACAAAATGATGGGCAGTTCACTCAATACCAATCTCTGTGCGAAAGTGATTCACTATATGTAACGTTTTAAACGTCATAAACTCACCTTGTAAGTCATTGTTGAAGGTTCGGCACTGTTTTTTTTATGGAATACTAATGCAGAATTTTAGGTTTTTGTCTGTTTTTTGGAGATTATTCATTGTTTTATATGTCTTTTTTCAATCGCGGTAAATTGGCCCTTTTAAAAATAAATGCATTTTACAAATTAGACACTAAAAATAATGTACTAAAGACTGAATTCTATTTCTCATCGCAGAATATGTCTAACACAGACTGAGAATCTATAGACGTAGAGTAGGATTTGACTCTCCAGAAAACTGTGTATACCGGGTGGATAAAAAGTCCGTAGAAACTTTAAAAAATCATAAAAGCCGGATTTAAAAACAAAATAAAATACGGTTTGTAGAGTTAGTATGTATAGGTCAAGTGATTTTTTAAAAGTCAATAATAAAAAGAACTCAAAAACATCCGACAGATGGCGCTGGAAACGCTCAACTTCGGTGCAAATATGCGAATAAGAGGTTTATAAGAGCTTGTGCAGCTAATCCACAATTACTTCCCTGTTGAGAGCCGTGTACTTAATCAATGGTAAAGAGGGTGAAGGATAAAGCTTTGATCGTGAAGTTGCTTTACGTGGACCAGGAATTAGCAACCGATCCTTAAACAAGTACACGACTCTCAGTCGTGAACTAATTGTGGATTAGCAGCGCAAATTTTTATAACCGTCACATTTGCATATTTCCACGGAAATCGAATATTTTTATCGCCATCTGTCGGATATTTTTGAGTTATTTTTATTACTGTCTTGTAAAGAATCCCGTGACCTATGGATGCTAACTCTGCAAACTATTTGCTATTTCGGGTTCTTATTTGAATGTTTAAAGTTTCTGCTTATTTTTTGCTCACCCTGTATATAAAAAATGTATATCTCGATCGATTCTGTCTATAGAAGATTTTATTGTACTGTGCACAAAGTTTTAATATGTACCTATTCCTTACATATATTTTACTAAATGACAGATAAAAATTCCTATGTATTTGTTTCAAACTGATAATAAAAATAATAAAGAATACTGCCCAGTTAAACTGATGGCATTGAGCTCACAGGCTACAAATACTAATTGTACATTAAAGCCTTATATATTCAAGGGTTAATTCCGTTCGAAAAAAAAATTAAGAAGGGGAAACAGCTCTCCCCTTTCCTCTTTTTTTTATACTTAATCATTGAATCTCCTATACTATCAAAGACATGCTTTATCATATAAAAAATCTATATCCAAAATTCAGAGCAAATTAGATAATTCTTAATAAAAACCCATTTAGCATTTATATAATTTAAAAGGAGTTATCCCCTTCTTTTATACTTAACCATTAAACTTCCAAAACTATTCAGAGATTTGAACGAAATCTGAAAATTCTTCTTGAAAAACCTATTTATATAAATTAAGAGGGCATTAAGAGGGGGGGGGCATTAGAACCCCTGTTGCCCCTATTTATACTTATTCAATGAACACTTAATAGCAGTCACGGAATCGCCTCATCAGAATGATCCTAATCTAAATTTTGAACGAAAACTTAATTCTGCATGAAAATCCCATTTATATCAACTAACGGGGGGGGGCATTAGAACCCCTGTTCCCCCTATTTATACTTATTCAATGAACACCTAATAACAGTCACGGAATCGCCTCATCAGAATGATCCTAATCTAAATTTTGAACGAAAACTTAATTCTGCATGAAAATCCCATTTATATCAACTAACGGGAGGGGGGCATTAGAACTCCTGTTCCCCCTATTTATACTTATTTAATGAACACCTAATAACAGTCACGGAATCGCCTCATCAGAATGATCCTAATCTAAATTTTGAACGAAAACTTAATTCTGCATGAAAATCCCATTTATATCAACTAACGGGGGGGGGGATTAGAACCCCTGTTCCCCCTATTTATACTTATTCAATGAACACCTAATAACAGTCACGGAATCGCCTCATCAGAATGATCCTAATCTAAATTTTGAAAACTTAATTCTGCATGAAAATCCCATTTATATCAACTAACGGGGGGCATGAGCCCCCCGTTCCCCCTCTTATACATATCGAATGAACTCCAAAAACTAATCAGGGAAGCGCCTTGTCAGGATATACCTATATACAAAATTTCAAGTGGATCCGATATTTTTATCATGAGTTATCGCGTTACGCACATACGCACATACATACAGAACGGGCGGGCACATAAGCTCTCAGGCTATGATAGCCTGTGAGCTAAAAACTGCTTGAATATAATATTGAGAGTATTTTTATAATATTCAGAAACTAATAAATTTAACTAACAGAAACTTACATTAACTCGAGAACTATATTTACAATACAAGGAACTTAATGCCATCGAAATGCAGCAGAATATCTTCATGAATAATTCATTTTTTATTGCTGAAATTCGTAGAGCATAGCGTCTTTATTAAAAATTGTATTACTTGCTGCATTTAGTATTTTATGTAGTATGTCATAAAGTTAAAATTCACTTAAAACTGTGTTAGAAAACTGTATAAATAAACAGAAAATGTTTTACAATATATATCAAGAAACGGAAGTAAAATAGCATTAAGTTTGAAAAGAAAATTTAAATGATGCATCTCGGCCAAATCTTTAAAAAGTATGTTTGATAATCTATGAAAAAAAAAGTATTTTCTATGCATACTTATTCTGAAAATAATAGTGGATGAGTTAAAAATGAAAAGAATGGTTGCGATTTAACCCCTTGAGGTGCTGTAGGATATATTATGCTTGATCTCATTTTAATTCATATTCGCACCAGAAAATTATATTATTAATTTTATAAATTTGTTATATACTACCATTGACAATAAAGTTCGGTGAATGAATTCAGAACGACCTATCTGGTAACACTGGTGAAACAAAATGCTGCACCTGCATAGAGGCAAGTGTAGACTATCTTCCCCCACCGTTGTTCAGTTGAGCGTCGGTTATGTTCTGTGTAAGAGGTACTTTACTAAGTGCTTGTTCAGTGTGTTGGTTCTTAACTGAGAACAGGATAATGAAGGAGTAAAAGATCAGTTTAAAGTTTGGTTTTAAGCTTTGCAGGACACCGAAAGAAATACACGAGGAATAGTGTAAATTGAACACCTGCCATACTCGCCAGATCTAAATCCTCCAGACTTCTTCCTATTTTCACGACTCAAACTCTCTTTGAAAGAGATTTGATCATATTGCTGACATCCAACGAAACGTGACGAAGCTTTTGAACTTCCAAAAAAAAGACTTCTTGCGAATTTCCCAGGACATGTATAGCAGATCTCATCGGTGCATTGTAATAGGAGGTGACTATTTTGAAGGATGATATGGTAACTTCCGTTAATATCTCACCTACATTAAAGCTACAGGACTATTCACCGAACTTTATTGTCGGAGGTAGTATATATAAAAAGAGAGAGATGAAAAATATTGCTTCCCTTTACTTTAAAATAATATTTTCCAAATTTCTCTGGAAATTTAACATTACAGAAACACTATTTCTTAACAAAGGGATAGGGCTCGCGACAAAACGTATTTTTTTTTAATAAGAAACTTTCTCTTCATTTTAGTAATCCAATCGAAATTACGAGGTGTTTTAGCCTAATAACTGTCGTAACTAATCATATGCATATTTTATTTTTTAAAGACTTATTTTTCCTTGTGTCAGGTGCAATAAGACGAGCTATGTTTTTAAAGAAAGTATCGATTTGATGTTAAGAATACACAATGCATTTTTTTACCAATTTAACCTTTACATTTAAATTTAAATCTACTTTTCGTCATAATTATTCATTTCTTTATTCACTTACCTTATCGTAGCATTTCCTTATACATCCAAATTTGATACATGTATGCAGCTTGTTGTATTAAATAACTGCATTACCACTGTTTTGACGCCGACCGTCTATCTGTGTGTGTCACTTTAAACATTCTATCTCCAAAACATATTGAGATAGAGTCATGAAATTTGTTATATAATGATGGAAAGAAGCCTACCGAATAGCATTAACCTCGAAAATCCGGAACTTTTTTTTACGGATTTTCGAAATATTGAAATCGAAATGATGAAAGGTACACAAAAATTTTCGATTTTTTTTTTTATTTTAAGGAGTGGCTGTAGAATATTATAAAAAAACATAAATTTTGCATAAAGAATTAATTTGATTGGATAATTAATTGCCGAAATTTTTGGAATTATATTTTCAATTCTCTTCGATTTTTCATGACGAGGTATTTTACTTAAATTTCAATTCCAATATTTATTTTAATTGAAAATGGGATCCTTCATCCGACTTGGTAAACTGCTCGTTAATAGGTTTATCAGTTTTGGAATTATAAGGATGCTTCTTTTACTACTCGACGATTCCGTCGATCACTATTGCCGAATCATAAGATTAAATGCCAATAATGGCTTAATGTAAATGTCTCAATCACTTGATGTTAAACATGTTACATGTATTTCTGTGTCGTCAAGTGATTTTTAATTTCTGTTTAATTTATATTTTTAGTAATCTTTTACTAATTTACTTGTTCTTTGATTATTTAAAATAAAAATGGTCCCAATTTGCATAATTTACGAGTAGTTTGGCGATCTATATAATTTTTTTAAATGGGTCAATGTAATTATCAAGTAGTACTCTCAATTCCGTAATTGAACATTTCTATTTATTAAAAATATTTAAACATACGTTCAAATTTTATTTTAAATTTTTTATATATTTTATAAATAGCTTACATACTTTTATTTTCATATTTTAAATTATGCATAATTTTGTAGTATAGGCATGCCAATTTCCAAAAACATTCTGAGTAAACTTGCTTTTTGTAACATTTTCAACGCAAATGTGTATTTCTCACATGAAATTTTTCTGTCGCCGTTACGTGAAATGTTATATGCATTTTGTTTTCCTAGAAATTAATTAGTAACTGTATTTTTTTACAGTGTGTAACAAGAAATGCCTTACGGAAAAAAAAAATATTTTACAATTGCGTAAATGACGAATGAGAACGCAGACAATTAAACGCTTTGGCAAAACACTCGGCATAAAGTCGACGGAACAGAAACCTTCATTGTTTTCAAACAGCTGATATATACCATTGCTTAGTGAAAGATTGGACTGAAGTGATATATAGAGTAATTTATTTAATACTTTCGTGATTTGAAACAATAGTTTTCGTTTTTACTCAAAATCACTGATGACTAGAAGCGTGGTTTTTGCCTTGCAAAAACTGAATTTACATCATATTATACGTATATTTTTTAGATTGAAGGACATTTTATGTGAGTCTCACCAGTAGCCGAGAGATTCTGTCCTCGGAACTGGTAGATGGTATGTTCAAGGTTCGAACCCAATCGTCCCTCGCCGGTCTAATCGTTCGGAGTTTTCCGTGATTTTCTTCGAACCTTGGGTTTCCTTAAGTAAATACCGGTTAGGTTCCCTTAGAAAGACTCTCGCGTAGGACATCCCACTAATAGGACCTATATCCTTCGTGTTGATGATCGGCTATCATAAAACACAACCAACTATTTTATATGAAATTCGTATACTGAAAGAAATTATCTGACGCATAAGCCTGAGAAAGCCAAACAGAAAATATTTTTCCAATGACTTTCAGAAGAGGGAGAAGTCGTACCTGTATCAACCCTTCGAGCTCTGGTGGCTAAATTGTTTGCTACTTCATTTTAATTCCGAAATATCCCAGTGGCAACGGAATATTAGGCCAAATTTATTTAAAAAACGTTTAATAAATTTTTTCATGCATACCTTAAACACAATTTTTTCTTTGTAAAATACTGGTGTCAGTGTGATATTTGGAATTTTGAAGAAATTTACTCACCAGATCTCAGATGATGAACCCACATAACACAAAAATATACCGACGTTGCTGTGTTATCTTCTTCTAACTTCTCACGAGTTAGAATCGCAAAGATGCAAGAATATAAGAATGCATATGTTTTTTCTCTCGAAGGATTTTCTTAATGCTGAAAATCTAAAAGTTTTAAAAATGCAGTGCGATTATTTCATGAATAATTCATTTTTACTTGTAAAATCTCCAAGAAAAAAAGGGGATATCGCAAATTTTACAATGATTTGTTAGATTTCAGATTTAACTTTTTAAAATTTCTGCATGTTATCATGTAAACCGTTGCGCAAGAAAAATAAAACTGGATTAATGTTTTTGCATACATAAAAAAATACATACAAAAATGCAGTCATTTTTACAGAGTTTCAACATATTTTCTCACGTCATGTTAAATTACAAGTATAGATGCAAAAATCTAAATTATTAATGTGAGTAGAAGAATCTTAGTACTTAATTATAAATGCTTCTCTGAATTCGAAATAATAATCGGAACAAATTAAGATACAAAACATTTTTTAAAGTTAAATAATGTCATTCAATAATATCGTAAATATTTCTTTTATCAATTGTAAATTAATGTTAAATTAAAAGAGGCGAAACGTAACAATAACTAAATAAATTTATGAAAAAAATATAATAAAAATAAACATAAAAAAATAAATAAAAATAAATGAAAATAAAAATAAAAGTAAATGAATTACCCGTTTTTAAATACAGGAATAACCTAAACAGTTTATCAGTTTAAAAAAGATCGTTTATTTACAAGAATACGACGTTCGATGTACACATAGACATGTGCAATAAATTAGAACATATATGCATTCACCAATTATCTTGTACATACTATAAACTTTCAACGCCTACGTCATTAGTCACCGCCACACATCCCAATGATAATAAAGTTCCGTCTATCCCTTCAATAGCATGTTTCTGTCAATATTCGTCATAGAGGCAGTGATGCGTTCTTGCACGCAAGCCTTTAGGTTAGCTTTTAAATTTGGTGAGTGTATGTAGCTTGTCATTTATCACCTGCCTTTGTAAATCTTATGCCTGTCAAACACAGTGTTTTGAAATTCGAATGATTTAGACTAACCCTGTATACTTATTTTTAAAATTATGTCAATGTTTTTCTTGAAATTCCAGCCTAATTTCATGACTGTAATGCATATATTTTTTAAACATTTCCGCTACAATATACTAATTTTACTTACGCGTCGAACCCTGTAACAGGAATTAATTTATCCGCTTTTTTATTTTTCGTAGAAATTGCGAGTTAGTGAATTTATTAAAAAATAATAATTTTTGCTCTTTGTCTTTTTTTAAGGTTTCGTAAAAAACAAACAAACAACAACAACAACAAAAATCTATTTAAACTGTCATTTTACGATTTCTAAATTGATCTCTCAAAGTATAACCCCCAAAGTTAAAGTCTTTAACGAAATTTTTAATAATTTTTCACCGGTTTTAAAAAAACAGAAATTTGTGCCTCATTGAGACGAGAAAATGCTCTAATTAAACAAGGGGAATTTAACACTAAAATTTTATTAATAGGTACAAACAAGTGTTCTGAGCACTTTTTACGTCACCCATACGGGTCGCTCGCCTCCAAGGGATTAAAGCATATTTTTAATAGTATACATTTAACCCTTCGGACTCCGGTGCCTGTTACACAAATTTTATTTGATTAGCACAACTTTTTAAAAAGAGCTTGAAGTACACAATTTCAAAAATTCTCTGATTAAATAAGGAAAAATTTATTTTCCTTTATTATTGGTACCAAAAACAAATTCTGGGAGGAGAGATGATGTCTCCGCAGCGGAGACAACGAAATGCCAAGGGTTAACTCATGCTTATATTTTTAATTTGCCTACATTATGGAGTTTAAATTTTATGGTTGGTGCAGCTTCAGAATCAGTTAGCTTTTACAGCGACCCTTATCTGAGAATCATTAATTCGTTCGCTTTTGTAACTTTTACAGAATTGTAAAACATGAAGAAAAAAAATAATAAAGATTTATTAATTAATCACCTAGGGTGAAAAAATATTTAAAAATTTAGTTATTGAAATATATTAATATTGAAATAAGGTATTGTCATACAAAAACACATCTTTGTATATATTTTTTGCAATAATAGCCTATAAAGTGATCTGTTAGCAATCAATTAAATTAATCCATTTTTATATATGTTACAGGCCAAACCCGATTTTAGGCCAAACTAGATTGGCCTAGGCCAAACTAGTTTATCCTAACGCCCATCGGATAGACTAGTTTTTCCTAGGCCAAACCGGTCTATCCTAACGCCCATCAGATAAACTAGTTTTTCCTAGGCCAAACCGGTCTATCCTAAGGCCCATCGGATAAACTAGTTTTTCCTAGGCCAAACTAGTCTATCCTAAGGCCCGTAGGACAATCTAGTTTTTCCTTGGCCAAACTAGTTTGGCCTAACTCTTATAGAATAAACTAGTTTAGCCTGCTGTTTATTGGTCTGAACTAGTTTTTCCTAGGCTGATCTAGTTTATCCTAGGCCAATTCAATTTGGCGTGATTTTATTGAATTCAATGACCGCCACAGTGCCAACATTCTAGTTTGTCCTAGGCTGATCTACTTTATCCTAGGCCAATTTAATTTTACGTGTTTTTAGCTCACAGGCGTCAAAGCCTGAGAAATAATGGGCTCACAGGTTCTGTATGTATGAATGTACGTATGTATGTACGAATGTACGTACGTATGTACGTGCGTATGTACGTATCACGATAGCTCGTGATAGAAATATCCGATTTGCTTCAAATTTTGGATGTACGTTCATTGATATAAGGTACTTTTCTGATTAATTTTGGGAATTCATTGGATAAGTATAAAGGGAAGCGAAAGGGAGGCTAATCCCCCACCGTTAATTTAGAGAAATGGATTTTTGATGCAGAATTATCAGTTTTTATTTGAAAGTTTAGATATAGGATCATTCTGACTAGGCGCCCCCATGATTACTTGTGGATGTTTATTGTTTAAGTGTAAAAAAGGGGCAATGTTGTTTCCCCCCCCCATAATTTAGATAAATGGTTTTTGACGCAGAATTTACGGATATGCTTCACATTTGTATGTAGGTTCTTTTTGATAAGGCGATTCCCTGAATAGTTTTGGGGGTTTAATGGTTAAGTATGAAGGGAAAAATGAACGATTACCCTCTTGCATAGAGAAAACTAGTTTATCCTATGGGCATTTAGATAAAAAAGTTTGGTGTAGAAAAAACTAATTTATCCAGTTGGCATAAGGATAAAATAGTTTGGCCGAGGCTAATCTAATTTAGCTCGAAAACGGGTTTTGCCAGTAAGAAACATATCTTTTACTAGAAAAAGTATAAATGTGTGTCAAGAGTCATTGCTTATAACACCAATACAGAAATTTAACATGTTCACCTTAGAGACATGATGCATTGGACATTGTGTTTGCTTAATCAAGCAAACGCATAAGCAAACATATTACAAACACAGCACAAACATTATTATTTACTTTAATGTTATTTACTTTTGTACAGGCAGAGCTCTGTCTGTACAAAATCAGTGAAAAAAGTCTCAGTCCGGCTCGATCTGGCCCTACTCAATTTCTGCAAAAAAATTCAGGTTTTACTTCACATACAATTAAGATTCCTTTAAAAAATACTGCTTATATACTTATTGGAAAAATTAACAATGTATTTTTAAATTATGTTGTGTTCACAGAATGGAAAATACACAATGTATTAATGATTATCTAGATTCTTAGAGTTCCAATATTCAAATACGGATTCATTAAATAATCAATGTAGTTTAGAACAAAAGAAAAAATATGAGAGTTATAAATATCATAACTTTTGAATCCGTTCAGTAAAAAGTAGATTTATGAATATATTTCTCTGTCATTCCTTAGGGCTTTTCTCAAATCCTAAACAGCTACATCCTAACGCATTTATGAACTACTTCCTTTTCGGAAATGCATAAGGTTAACAAATTCAAATAATATATACCCTAATTTCCTGCGTATAATCCGCGGATCAAACAATCATTTTTCGACCCAGAAATTTTATTAAATAAAATATAACTTTTCAGATCGCCGTAAATATTTGCCTTCATTTACAAAATAAAATTTCTGGGTCGAAAAAGAATTGTTTGATCCGCGGATTATAGGCAAAAAATTAGGGTAATCGAATGGCGTAAACCATTTTTTCATAAAAGCGATGTATCTTTGAGAAAATAATAAAGCTACGTTTTGAATCGAATTTCCGGTTACGACTTCACGAAAAAAAAAAAAAAAATGACGCTGTGACAAAAATAGCTTATATGTCGACAGGTAATTTCTCAAAAATGGAAAATGCTGCTAGATTGCAAATTTTGTTCAGCTTCATTCTGGCTCGAATATGCAATAATAATAATAATAATAATAATAATAATAATAAATGCCAGTCAGATCTCAGTTGGCACGAGTGTGCAAAAAAAAAAAGCAAACACCATGTCCAATTCATCATGTCTCTAAGGTGAACATGTTAAATTTCTGTATTGGTGTTATAAGCAATAACTCTTGACACACATTTATACTTTTTCTAGTGAAAGATATGTTTTTTACTGGCCAGACTCGTTTTCGAGCTAAATTAGATTAGCCTCGGCCAAACTATTTTAACCTTATGCCAATTAAATAAACTAGTTTTTTCTTCACCAAACTTGTTTATCTAAATGCCCATAGGATAAACTAGTTTTTTCTATGTAAGAGATGTAATTTTTCCCTTCATACTTAACCATTGTCCCCAAAACTATTCAGGCAATCGCCTTATCAGAAAGAACCTATATACAAATGTGAAGCAAATCCGTAAATTCTGCGTCAAAAACCATTTATCTAAATTATGGGGAAAGGTTAACCTACATTGCCCTTTTTTTTACACTTAAACAATAAACATCCACAACTAATCATGGAGGCGCCTTGTCAGAATGATCCTATATCTAAAATTTTAAATGAAAACTGATAATTCTGCATCAAAAATCCATTTCTCTAAATTAACGGTGGGGGACTAGCCTCCCGTTCGCTCCCCTTTATTCTTATCCAATGAATTCCCAAAATTAATCAGAAAAGTACCTTATATCAGTGAACGTACATCCAAAATTTGAAGCAAATCGGATATTTCTATCACGAGTTATCGCGTTACGTGCATACGTACGTACATTCGTACATACATACGTACATTCATACATACAGTACCTGCGAGCCCATTATTTCTCAGGCTTTGAAGCCTGCGAGCTAAAAACACGTAAAATTAAATTGGCCTAGGATAAACTAGATCAGCCTAGGACAAAGTAGAATGTTGGCGCTGTGGCGGTCTTTGAATTCAATAAAATCACGCCAAATTGAATTGGCCTAGGAGAAACTAGATCAGCCTAGGAGAAACTAGTTCAGACCAATAAACAGCAGGCTAAACTGGTTTATCCTATAAGAGTTAGGCCAAACTAGTTTGGCCTAGGAAAAACTAGATTGTCCTACGGGCCTTAGGATAGACTAGTTTGGCCTAGGAAAAACTAGTTTATCCGATGGGCGTTAGGATAGACCGGTTTGGCCTAGGAAAACTAGTCTATCCGATGGGCGTTAGGATAAATTAGTTGGTCCTAAGCCAATCTAGTTTGGCCTAAAATCGGGTTTGGCCTGTAACATATATATAAAATAAATAATGTTGAATAAAAGGGTGTATTAACCCTCTTAGAGGTAAGCTACTTATATTCGTAAAATTTTGAAATAATTGAGTGACACCAGTATATACCAGTAAATTTATTTGCAAATAAATAAATGCATAACTTTGCGTATTTGATAACAGTGAAATTTGTTTTGAAAATTTCTGATGCCAATATGGTAATTTGGAATTGTTATTACTTGATGTCAAAACTATATCACTGCCCTCTGAATATTAATCCTGAGCGTTGAAAAAAAATGACGACTCTCCTCTTCTATACGTTTCTTTCAGCTTGTGTATGGTCCCTTAAATATTCGCACAAATATTTTTTTTAAGTTTCTTCCGCTTTATTTTTATTAGATTAAACAAGTCAAAGAAATCTTTTATAAATTATTAGTGTCAAAATTATAGGAACCATGAAAAAAAAAAAACCGCCTTCGATAGCCGCTATTTTTATGTCAGCGCTCAGACCTAGTATTTAGGGGACGGTGAACCGCTCTGTAAAGAGTTAACTGCAGCCAACTTTCTATATTTATTACAATTGCTGTTGCTTGTTACGGATGATATTTCATCATTGTAATTTAGTACAAGTAAAAACAATATTTTAAATTATTTTTAAACAATATTTTAGATTTTAGCGAAATCTAAAACCGATAAAAATATTCCAAAGAACTACAACCCGATCCGAGCAGGGCAAATTAATTTCCGTAGGGACTTTAACCCGACTCGAACCTAAAAAATTCCATTTGAAAGAAAACCTGAAATTTGATCCAAACCCCATCTGAATCCGACCGAAATATTCGAAAGAACAATAACCGGACTCGAGTAAAACAAAATAATTTCCATAAACACGAACCCAATCCGAACCTAAATATTAAATTAGAAAAAAATAACTTAAAAGATTTTAATATTAACTTTTTAAATTTTTAAAATCTGATTCAGAGTTGCCAGATTTCCTGCTTTTAAGATACCAGTATTTTAACACAGAAAATATTTTTTATTTAATTGGAACATTTCGGCGATTTAAAAGAATAACATTGTCGCGAAAATTATACTGGTGTTCAAAAAGCCACGGACTGAAATTTTGCTGTTTTATATACCTATACAGAAATACCTGATAATTCAAAAGTTCAGTGCAAGAGTAAAACGCAATAAATATTACCTGTGTGTCGGAGAGATATGAAGTTTTCAGACAAATATTAAGCGTGTAGGTTTCGTACATTTCAAAGATTTTCAAGCGCCCTTTATCACAATTTTTGTAAAGTAATATTTGCCATATTTAATGAAATCTAATTCTGTCTTAGCGACCACTGCTGTACGAAATTTTTGTTACTAAAACACCTAAAATGTCCTGAATACCTTGATGCGTTCAAAGCCTGGCGTAGTACAAGCTTTTGTATGACACAACAAAATAAATAGTTTAAAATTTCGACAATAGAGGGCGGCTACTTTACATGGCATAATTACATGAAAATATTCCATATTGCTCAAACACGGCAATATTTCGATACAAAAACATAAGAGAATACTGCATGAACACATTTTAATATCACATCTTGAATTGTGTGATAAGTGTGAAACTATGTCATAGAATTTTTTTGCAGTAGCGTCCTCTATATTCAAGTTTTTAAACAAATTTTGATTTTCTGTCGTAAAATTCTCGTACTGCAATGAATATTTATCTCCAAATTGGATGTCTGTCCGATCCATTGTTTTTTTTTTTTAATCCGTTTAACTTTTGAACCGAACTTCTGAAACAAATTGTATTATAGGAAACAAATTGAAAAAAAAAA
This sequence comes from Maratus speculifer, assembly GCA_964019185.1. Lineage (NCBI taxonomy): Eukaryota > Metazoa > Arthropoda > Arachnida > Araneae > Salticidae > Maratus > Maratus speculifer. The sequence goes on from OZ025302.1 coordinate 174,657,647, forward strand.
TATATTTAAAGTTAAATATCACAATTTCTAAATGATCCCTTCTTTCGAATTACATGTTTTTTATAATTTAGAAACTTAGCAATATACCGAATTATCAGATTATACAATTTTTTCTTTTATGCTATTGAAGATTTCCTTATTTATTGAATTTTATCGGGTTTGAAAATTCAGTGCCAATCATTCATGAATAATGGATTCTATTTGCAAAATCTCTCAGTAAAATCTAAAATGTTAGAGTTTATATTGTACTGATTTTTATTCTGTCTGACGATTTTTACATGATATATCACAAATTGAGTAGTCGTGTACATCCTTTTTAGAATACCTGGCGCAAAATACAGGATAATTCAAAATTCATGCAAACTTTAAGGATTGGTACAGGACACTGTAAGATTCATTTATTATATAGAAATGTAGGGGCGCAGGTGACGTGTTGAAGTAAAAACACTAGGTTTTTTCTTACTTTTTCTAACTTTTTTCTAAAGACCTTTGAAATTCATAGACCAGCAGACATCAAGTTTACCTGAGAATTTTGATCACAGCTGTTGTACGTCAGAATGTTTGCACTACGTACATTAGAATGTATATGTAATTAGCTGTGTTGCAGTAATATATATATATATATATATACATATATATATATATGTATATATATATATATATATATATATATATATATATATATATATATATATATATATATATATATATATATATATATATATATATATATATATATATATATATATGTATATACAGGGTGTTTCTAAATTCATGGTCCAAACTTTAAGGGGTGATAGTACACATCAAAACAATTAATATTTAAATAGGAAACCAATGGTCCCAAAGTCTTCCGAAAGAGATAGGCGCCATTAAAGTTTAGGGTCCAAAAATTCAAATGATTATGAAAAACAGAAAAATTGGTCGATTCGTTTGCGGTTTTCACTAAAATTATTCTTATGTCAGTATTGTCTTGAAAATAAATTATAAAGATAAATTTCAAAAAATGACGATAGAGGGCGCTTTAGATTTTAGAGTAACGAACAACTATTTTTTACCATTATTTTTTGCATCTCATTAAAGGTTTCGTAAGCTTAGACTTAAACTTAAATTTTGAGCTCAAAATCTGAATAGTTGGAAGCAGTTAAGTAGCACAAACTTAACTGTGTTCAGAGGGTTTTAAATTCAAATGATTATAAAAAACGGAAAAATTGGTCGATTGATTTGCGGTTTTCACTAAAACTATTCTTTATGTCGGTATTTTATTGAAAATGAATTATAAAGATAAATTTCAAAAAATGCCGATAGAGGGCGCTTTAGACTTTGGAGTAACGTACAACTATATTTTACCGTTATTTTTCGCATCTCATTAAATTTTCTTAGAAGCTTAGACATAAACTTAAATTTTGAGATGAAAATCTGAATCGTTGGGAGTCGTTAAGTAGAGCAAACTGAACTGTGTTCAATGGAGGTGGGGAGGTTCAAATTTCAAATTATTTTAAAAAACGGAAAAATTGGTCGATTCGTCTGCCGTTTTCGCTAAAACTATTCTTTATGTCAATATTTCCTTGAAAATAAATTTTAAAGATTATTTTCAAAAAATACCGATAGAGGGCGCCTTAAACTTTAGAGTAACCAACAACTATTTTTAAGCGTTATTTTTTGTATCTAATTAAATGCTTGCAAATGCTTAGATTTAAATTTTGAGCTCAAATTCTAAATCGATGGAGGGGTTAAGAAGCGGAAACTGAACAGTGTTCAGGACTTAAAATGTTACCCTCCCCACCCCTCGAACACATTTCAAATTTCCGCACTTAATTACTCAAAACGATGCAGATTTTGAGCTCAAAATTTAAGTTTGAACTTTTACAAGCATTTAATTAGATACAAAAAATAACGGTTAAAAATAGTTGTTGGTTACTCCAAAGTTTAAGGAGCCCTCTAACGGTATTTTTTAAAATTTATCTTTAAAATTTATTTTCAAGGAAATATTGACATAAAGAATAGTTTTAGCGAAAACGGCAAACGAATCGAACAATTTTTCCGTTTTTTATAATCATTTGAAATTTGAACCTCCTCACCCCCATTGAACAAAGTTCAGTTTGCGCTATTTAACCACTCCCAACGATTCAGATTTTCATCTCGAAATTTAAGTTTATGTCTAAGCTTCTAAAAAAATTTTATGAGATGCGAAAAATAATGGTAAAATATAGTTGTGCGTTAATCCAAAGTCTAAAGCGCCCTCTATCGGCATTTTTTGAAATTTATCTTTATAATTCATTTTCAATAAAGTACCGACATAAAGAATAGTTTTAGTGAAAACCGCAAATCAATCGACCAATTTTTCCGTTTTTTATAATAATTTGAATTTTAAACCCTCTGAAAACAGTTAAGTTTGTGCTACTTAACTGCTTCCAACTATTCAGATTTTGAGCTCAAAATTTAAGTTTAAGTCTAAGCTTACGAAACCTTTATTGAGATGCAAAAAATAACGGTAAAAAATAGTTGTTCGTTACTCTAAAGTCTAAAGCGCCCTCTATCGTCATTTTTTGAAATTTATCTTTATAATTTATTTTCAAGACAATACTGACATAACGAATAATTTTAGTGAAAACCGCAAACGAATCGACCAATTTTTCTGTTTTTCATAATCATTTGAATTTTTGGACCCTAAACTTTAATGGCGCCTATCTCCTTCGGAAGACTTTGGGACCCTTGGTTTCCTATTTAAATATTATTTGTCTTGATGTGTACTATCACCCCTTAAAGTTCGGACCATGAATTTAGAAACACCCTGTATATATATACATATACATATATATATATATATATATATACGTATAGATATATGTATACGGGGGTTTTGTGGGAGTTATTTTTTTAATAATGGATTATTAATTTTTAATCATTTAAATATATTATATTTAATTTAAAATTTTATTATGAGTTTATTTTTAAAACGAAAATAAAATGGCTATTTGGCGTGCAATTATTCGAATAGGCAGACGATTTATACACCATTATAAATTATCAAATAACAAAGCAAATTATATATCAGAAATAGTCACAAGAAGAATAGTATAAAAACCTGTTACAACCATAATTTTTAGGCTTATTAACACATAACCCGATCCTATCCCCCCCCCCAAAAAAAAAAAAAAAAAGAAAAAAAACAGACTATACTCCGATCTGAGCAAGACAAAAATTCGACACCCGACCCGAACCTAAAATTTCCATTTGAAAAAAAACTATGGATTTGATATCTAACACGAAAGAAATCTGTATCCCACAAAAATGTTCAAATGAAGAATAACCCGATCCGAAGAAGGAAAAGTTATTTTCTTGGACGTGCAACCTCATCCGAACCGAAATTTTTATTTGAAAAAAAAACTGAGTTATGACAAGAACGAAATTTAAAACCGATAAAAATACTCCAAAGAACTATAACCCGATCCGAGCAGAGCAAATTAATTCCCGTAGGGACTTTAACCCGACTCGAACCTAAAAAATTCCATTTAAAAAAAACCCTGAAATTTGATCCAAACCCCATCTGAATCCTACCTAAATATTCGAAAGAACAATAATCGGATTCGAATAAAACAAAACGAACCTAATCCGAACCTAAATATTAAATTAGAAAAAAATACCTGAAATTTGAATCAAACCAAACCTGAAACTGACAAAAATATTCCAAAAAACCATAGCCGGGTCCGATCAAGACAAAAAAATTCCATGGACATGAACCCAATCCGAACCTAAAAAATTTCTTTGAAAAAGTTCAGTTTTCTTCGAAATCTGAACTGAAACAAATCTGAACCTGACAAAAATATTCCAGTGAAGCATATACTTATTCGATCAAGACAGAATAATGTCCGTGGACACGCAACCAACCCGAACCTAAAAATCCCATTTGAAGAAAACCCCCGAAATCTGAATTGGACCGAACAAAAATAAAAATCCGAGAAAAATATTTCAAAGAACCGTAACAGGATCTGAGAAAGACGAAATAATATCGTGGAAGTAAACCGGACCCGAACCTAAGAATTTCAAATGAAAAAAAAATTACTTGAAATCTGATTTGAACCAAATCTGAAACCGACAAAAATCTTCCAAAGAATCATAACCGAATCCGAACAAAACAAAATAATTTCCATGAACATGATTCCAATCTGAACCTAAAAAAAAGTTTGAAAATACCTGAAATATATCCTAAACGAAATCTGAAACCGACGAAAATATGCCAAAGAACAATAACCAGTTCCGCTATTGACCTAGGGCAGTTTCCGTAGACAAGAACCGGAACCGAACCAAAATATTACATTTGAAAAAAATCCCGAAATATGACCCGAACGAAACCTGAGAGCGACAAAAATAATCCACAGAACTACTACTCGATCCTTATAATACTACTAAATAAACTACAACTCGACCCCTTAAAAAAGATTTATAACATAAAAAGAGTATTCTTTATACTAATAAAAGTACATCTCCTATCAAAAGCTCATTTCCTATAATTGAGTTAATAATTTTAATTTGCTTCCTTTTGTATAGTTTTAGGTCATGTTTTTAATATAAATTATTAATTTATGTTAAAAAAGGGCAAAAATTCCTTTATATAACTAACGTTTAAACTAGACGTAGGTACATTAGTGTTTCAAGATTGTAGCAATTAAGGTTATTTTCGAATAAGGGCTGCTACCTTTTTCACACATACAGGCCTTATTTTATATTAGTAAAGTCAAAAGATTAACAGGTACTCTTAGTCAAAAAATTAATGCACTTTTATTGTTCGATAAATTGAGTTATTAAAATTATGCTGTCGACCTTGGCCTTTTGAACAAAATTTCCGAACGCCATAGACCAATGAAGATCGCCATGAGACAACAATCGTTTATAAATTAAGATTTTTTCAAATGAAATTTTTAGGTTCGAATTTGGTTCATATCCATGGAAATTATTTTGTCCAATTCGGATCCGGTTATAGTTATTTGGAATAATTTTGTTCGTTTCAGAATCAGAATTGACTCGTGTCAGATTTCGGGATTTTTCAAATTGAATTTTTATGTTCGGTCCAAATTATATGTATACAGAAATTATTTTGTCGTAATCGGATCGGGTTCATTATGGTTCATTGGAATATTTTTGTCCGATTCAAATTTGTATGTGGTAAGATTTCAATTTTTTTCATGTTGAATTTTTAGGTTCGGTTGGGGATAAGATTTTGTCTGGATGGGATTGGCTTATGTTTCATTGGAATGATTTTGCCAAATTCAGATTTGGTTTACATCAAAATGATAATGTCATTAAATTTCTTAAATTCTTATTTCATTTTGAAACCCTCTAGACTAATATATCTACGAGTAGGTTTGATAACGGAGTTTCCTTCCGATATAGTTTTCTTAAGAAATGAGTGCGCTCCATGAGGTGAAAAGTGGAACTATCATTTTTTACAGAGCGTGCGCAACTTGCCTTCTATTTAGTGAAGCAAACAGTAGCGAGCCGTGTAGGAGGCTCTTACAGATCAATATCGGGTTCTTAAATGAGAGGTGGTTACCATTATATTCGGTTAGAAATTTCAGAAAATTTCTTAAATTGCTATTTGTATTCCCACCCCGTAGGGCAATATATCTACGAATAGATTGAAAATCGGAGTATCGTTCAGATTTATTTACAAAAGTGTGCTCATCATGGTGATGGAAAATGAAACTGAAACATTCCGAAAAGAGTGCATACTACGCCTTCTATTCCCGGAGCCGGTGGCAGTGATCTGTATCGGATGGTCCACGAAACATAATGCGCCCCGTGGCGGTGGAAAGTGAAACTAAAATCCTTTTTATAGAATATTGGAGAATATTGTTAGGATATTTATTTATAATTAATGTTAAGTTAGAATTTGGGGTTATGGTTAGGTAACAGTTATGTTGTGATTAGGTTGCAATTACGTTTGCGGTTAGTCTTAAGTATATTTACAGGGATGACAGCTTTTCGACCAAAATGACTGTTTGCTACCACTAACTTTTAATTGTATTTATTTCCCGTTAGATTGCAGTTAGATCATGGTTAAGTTACAGTTATGTTAAGATTAAGTTGAGTTAAGTTATGGTTAGATTACTGATAAGGTTACAATAAGATAACGGCTAGGTTGCATTTAAGTTACTGTTAAGTTGTAGTTAGTTTACAGACAGGTTATGGTTACGGTTAGGATTTTGACCACATAATGAACATTACGCATGCTATGATTAAAAATATAGACTTTTTTTTACAATGGCTCTGCAATTATAATATTATGTACTAATCTTTTAGCTAATGATCGAGTATCGATTTCATTCACGGCATAATGGGATTTAAGAGTGTTAAAATTAGTTTAAAATTCAAAATATTTCACTTCGGATTTCTATGTGAAAAAAGGTAAGTAGTTACGTGTCTAAGCAGAGATTTTTACCGATAAATATCAACACTTTAGCAGGAAAATCATGAAATCGCTGCACACATATTCCCTCTCGCATTTTCCCTTGCAGTCAATTTGAATTCTTTTATAGCTAAATATTGGTTGTTTGTTTTTTTAAACCGATTTTTCACACAATTAGCGGTCACGTATTTAAGACAATGCATTTTCATATATTTCGAGTTAAGGATAAAATCATAGAAATTTCAAGTTAGTTTAATATTACTATTACGAATCCCTGCAACGCCGGGCGTGTCAGCTAGTATATAAATAAATGCAAAAACAATTTTAAGCCTAAATTCACTACAGAGTTGCTAATCCTCAATTAAACTTAATTCACAGTCTTCTCAAGCATTTATGGTTCCGCTAAATAAAAAAGCTAACCTGGTTTAACATTGTTTATTGTATCACATTTAATTTAGGAAGGAAATAAACTAAATATATTTTTGGGTAAAAGTAATCTCATACATTTTGAGGAATATTTTTTTTCTCTTTCAATTTGGAAAGAAAAACAAAAAGTCCTATTATTTAGCTTATATACATTTCGGAAATATTTTCATATTATCTTGAAAGAATGTTTGGCGCAAAACGTAGAGAAAAATATTCATGAATAATGCATTTTCATTGTCAAAATCTTAAAGATAAATCTTTAACTCCATATTTTCCGTTCTGAAATTATTTCATTTTTTTATTTATTTCCAAGTAAGTATATAAGAACTCGCATATTTAAATGAAAATATAATGAAAGCTTTTGTAGATAATCTCACAGTCAAATATGATGTTTTTAATTTTAACGTTCTAGAAAAACATAAATATCATATATTTTCATTCTGTTATCAAAAATATGTTAATTTATAGTGTTACAAAAAAAATTTTATATTTAATGTTACATACAAAGTTATTTTTAACACTAAAACTACCATGAGCCGTCATTTTGACTTCTACCATATCGATGTGTTTCGGTTCGAAAAGTTTAAAAGATGCAAAGAAGAAAAACATTAAATAATAAACTGTTTTAAATAAAAATTTTGGTGTGAAATGATTTTTTTAAAAACTTGACTCAAATTTCCGGTAGTTCTAATGTTTAAGTACCAATGTTGTAATTATTTTTACTGCTTTTTTTGTTGCTTTTTCTCCGTTGCAGTACTTCTTTGTTGTTTTTCTACAACTATTATAATACTAATAGCAGTTATACTATATACTATTATTAATGCTATAATAGTACTACTATTAGTATTAATACTACTACTACCACTGTGGGTGACCATGTTTTATAATCATTTTATATTATTCAAACGAGAAGTATAACGTTATTTCACGTTTACTTTTTAAAAATTCCAATTTCTTCATCAATATTACTTTTTTGAAATGGTAAAATTTCCATTGTTTTCACCTTAATGTGAAACGTAAAAACTATAAAAGTTTTAGCATAAAAAAGGTGCTAATGAAGAAATATGAATTTAAAAAAAGTAGACGTGGAATAACATTATACGATAGAACTTTCCGGTTGGCGAATTCGACAATTTCTATTACCAACAGAACTATGGGTGATCGATTTTGTATCCGTTTTATACTGCAAATGATATTTCTACTATTGCGGCTGCTACACAGATCTTACTTTTTAGCAGTTTTATACTAATATTACTATTACAATTATTGTTTTATGCTGTTACTACTATTGCTCTATAGTATTACTATGAGTGACCAAATTTTATAACCGTTTTTATACTAATAACTGCTATTAATACTATTAATATCATTACTACCACTATTACTACGGATGATCAAATCTTCTAACTGATTTATACAACAGCAACTGCTTTTACGACTATAACTACTACAGATGTCCAATTAAAACCGTATAATTACTATTCCTATTACTATTACTGCTATACCTCGGTTGGTCAAATTTTATGCTTTGTTTTATCATCGTTTTTATAAAAATAGCTGCTACAACTACAACTACAGGTTACCAAATTTTAAACCATATATAACGGGGCTTTTTAAAAATTTAATCATCTTAATATTTTTTAACTTTAACATCTTAAACTATCATTTTTTAACATTTTAAAATCTTCTTAAGTTTATTTTTCTCTTCTAAAAAATTTATAACTTTCAATTACTTAATGGGAATTTTCAATAAAAAATGCGGGAAATCAGTGTTAACAAATCTGACGACGGTTTCCTTGAAATATTATTGCTGCTGCTACCACTAATCATACCACTAATATTAATGAATACTACAATTAGTAGTGTTACTTGGTTCTAATCTTCTTTTAAAAAATTGTTAACGCTGTGTTATATATGTCCCCAAGACTATAAATGAAAATTATCAAAACTGAAACAAGAGATGAAAAAAATTAGTTGACCGTTGAAAATTGAGTTTGACCATTCATTGGAAATAATTCGTCAATACTCCACCATGGCAGAAAGGAGCAAAATTTCGTAAGTTGAGCAAAATTACCCTGATTTGGTGCAAAGTTACTCTGATTGACAGTATTACAAAACGTTTGTTTGAATTTTTTCTGATTGTTCCTTTCGCTATGTTTTTTTAAAAACAACAGAATGATTTCTGGAATTGTAGGTAAATCAGTATTACGATGTCTTGCTAACGTCGTATCAGGAATCTTTTCTGAAAATGTTTACAATCTGATTTTCATGAGTTTTTAAACTACACAGCTATTTTCGGTTTTCCAAAGAGTAACTTAGTATTGCACGAATAGCAGATATTTTATCTAAATACTGTCATAATAGTTATTTGGTACTTCATGTTTTTTGTTTTTATAAAGGTAATAAATCCTCGAAAGCATATATTGAACAATTGTATGTATATAATCAATTGCAAAATTAATGTAAATGGAGATATGAAATAGAAATACATATTAAATTACGTTTCAAGGTATTGTATGCATATTCATGTGCACGAAACCTCAAGTAATTTGAACTTTATAAAAAAGTATGCTACTTTTTTACTCCTTTTTTTTTAACATTTCCTATTACAATTTTTGTTAAAATAGCTTTTTTTAATTAAGGACATTATTAAATTTGGTACAACAGCCGAAAGAAAAGTAAATCAGCATTTATAAAAGAACAAACAACTAAAGAATAAATATGAATCCGGACAAAGAATGAATAAAAAAATATCTACCTTAGTTAAAAACAAAAATATATTGAGTCTTGCAATACAGTTAATTGCTTTATACATCAATTTATTAGTTTCCTCCAAGGGACAACAAATTATTTAGTGAAAAGAATTTAACAGAATGTGGTTTATTCGTCAAAATGTTTTATTTATCATGATTTATTTAGCATTAAGAATGAATAGTTTTGTACTCTATAGCAGCATAATTTTTTGAAAATACAATTTTCTATGCCCCTTATTGGGCTACTAGCCCCTTATCGGAATCGTACCTAGCATTGAGAGCTAGTGCATTTTAAAGCCCTATATCAGAAAGTTCGAGAATCGGCAAAATTTTTCTGTTAGAATGATATTTTTGTATTTTGCTGCATTATAACTTTGTGAAAATGCTACTTTCTTTACCCCTTATCGGGGTCATACCTAGCATTGAGAGCTGGTACATTTTAAAGCCCAATATTTAGAAGTTGAGACTCATTAAAATTTTCCTATTAAGATAATATTTTTGTATTTCACAGCAGCGTATAGTGCAGCGTATATTTTTGAAAATGCACCTTTTTAGACTCCTTATCGGACTATTATCTATTGAAGTAGAATTTTTTTTTCACAAAACTTTAGATTATATGAGAACTTGATATAAACTAGATCTGATTGCTTTTTGGTGCATTTTATCACTCAACAGATGGCGGTGCTACGCTGAATTTTTACGATTTACGCAATAGCTTCATCTCAATAACTAACGCAAATATTTCCATCAAACTTCAGATTCAATTTCTCTTTACATCAATTGATGTTGTTTACATTTTAGTGTAAACTGCTCAGCAGGTGGTGCTGCTATGTTGCATGTTTTGCGATTTCCGCAATAGAATCTCAAGAATTAATGCATGGATTTTCATCAAACTTCAAATTTAATAAATCCGCGATATGAACTATTTGTATTTAACGCGTCATTTGCCTAAGAGGTGGCGCTTTTATGCTGAATTTTTCCGATTCTTGCAACAATTCTATTTCAAGAATACATACACAATTTTTTTTTCATCAAACATTAGATTCTGGTATAGCTTAATAAATATTATTGCTGTCTTTGTTTCAGTATAAATCGCCCAAGAAGTGGCGCTTTAATATTGTATTATTATTCACGATATCCGCAACAGGCTTATTTGAAGAAGTAATGCACGGAATTTCATGCCTTTAGAATCTTCATGATGAGCATAGATTGTCACTTAATTTCTGAACTATGGTAGCGAATTTTGAAGTATTAACATGCATCAGATAGAAGAAAGTTTTGGGGTTGCCGCATCCTACTAGTTTTCATCTGCCTATGGTGGATACTTTACCCAACCTCGAGGAACAAAGCGGCCATTTGTAACTTCTCTTTTATGTAAAGTGTGCATTTAAAAATGATTTGGAAAAAAAAACTAAGTTAGCAATTAAAACTGAAGTTTTTATAGTTACAATTGTTACTTGTTTTTAGAACTTTTATTGGTTAAAAAGGTATAAAAAATCACAAAATTAATGGCCACTTTATCCCCACATTCGCTATATATTAAATATTAGTGTTTTTCCTTTTTTCGCAAAATATATAATAAAGATACCATAAAAGAAATAAAAAAAACAATGCCTTTTGTATTTACCCTTATCACTATATCTTGAGATCCACGCGGACCAGAAGCACCTTATCACAGCAGAGCATGTTTTGATTCGACATAGTGATAGGGTTAATAAAAAAGAATATGAAGAATAAAAATGATTTTTAAAATTAATTTTCAGTAACTTTAATTACATTTCATTTTTCAAAGTATTACATACAAACTGAATGTTTTCTCTTTTCTCGCAAAATATATAATTGAGATAATATAAAAGAAACATAACAAAATAAAGCCACTATGTATTTAGTAAAAAAGAATGTAAAGTTAAATATACTTTGTTTAAATTAATTTTCAGTAACTTTAATCACATTTCATTTGCCAAAACATTGCACAAAATTTGCGTGTTTTTTCTTTTTTTCGCAAAATATATATAAAAGAAACATAACAAAATAAAGTCATTAAGAATTTAATAGAAAAGTATATAAAGGGTAAAAAGACTTTTTAAAATTAATTTTTGGCAACTTTAACCACGTTTCATTTGCCCGAAACACAGCATAAATTATATTCTCTTACACTGTGATTTTTATCTGTGTAGTATCTATTACTGCGCTTTTATTCAGAGCGCTTTCATTTTTCAATAACAAAATTATTTAATTTGTCATTAATTAATTTCATCCGAAAAAAAAACTATCAAGAAATTTAAAATAAATATTCACAGTTTAAAAAGAATGTAATCAAAACAGTAACAAAATAGGAAAAAACAGCAACTTTCGAAAAAAAAAAGGAAATGGTAAATTTAAGTAATTCACAAGGCAAAATGTAATCTTTTCTTCATGTGAAAGAATTTTAAATAACGATGTATAGAAATACACTTAAATATCTATTTACATAAGAAACAAAAAATGAGATAAAATATCTGTATCAAAATAACTATCCAATTACGTTCCAAATAATTTAACCACATTTATATGAACAAAAGTTCGAACAAATTTTATTTTTTAAAAAAAGTTTACGCTTTCATGCAAGTAGCTTTTTATTTGCTGTTTTTGTAAAAAAAATTCCTATTTAATTCAAATATTTACTCAGTTGCCATAAATGAGTTACTTCATCCGAAAAATAAATAAATGTTAATTTATAAAATAATTAATTAGAACTGAAGAAAAAATAAATTGATGAAAACTTATCTTGTATAAAAATGGAATTCATATTTTTAATACGGACTTAAACTTGAAATAATTAATGACGAAATTTTTTTTAATTAATTTAAAACTAGTCGGATGTGTCAATCCCAAAACTTGGCTGCATTTTGGAGCGATATTGGCACATTGACGCAATATTGGCATAAAATATTGCTCCAATATTGGGGAGTTTAGACTTTGCTCTTATTTAGCCAATATTTTCAGCCAATATTGTGCCAATGTAATGCCAACATTAGAACAATATTGAGGATTCATTGGAAATATTTCCAACGTAGCGTCAATATTTGTGCAATATTTGGGTTTCATTGGAAATATTTGCAATGTAACGCCAACATTTGTACAATATTAGGAATTCATTGGAAATATTTTCAATGAGATGCCAATATTAAACCAATATTGACGTTTTTTGGCAATATTTCTAATGAATGAAATATTGGCGCAACGTTGGACCAATAGTGGTTTGCTTCTAGGGATACATATTAATAAATCCTGAAAAATCCAGCATAGGAGAGCTACCGTTCAGGTGATTTATACCAAAATCTAAACAGAAACAACTTATATTAACTTATAACTGAATCTGAAATTTGATGAAAATACGTGCATTAGTTTTTTATTGCAGAAATAATATAAACTCTGTATAACAGTGCCAACTATTGAGAAATGTAGTCCAAGAACTAATCAGGACCGTTTTTTTTTCGGGAATAACGGAATCCGAAGTTTGATGAAAATCCATGCATTAATTTTTGAGATACAGCTATTATGAAATGGTGAAAAATGCGGCACAGCAGTGCCACCCGTGGAGTATATTCTACCAAAAACTAAATATCACTAATCTATATCAGGGATTTACTGAATATGAAGTTTATAAGAAATTCGTGCATTAATTCTTCAGATAATAACGCCTTTTAATAAATTTTATGTATTTTACACACATTTGTAAAAATATGTGTATGTTATATCTAATGAACACTTTCGGCATTTATATAAAATATATGTGAAAATATCGAGAATTTTCGACAGTAGCACCTATAATCAGTAAATTATAAACATCAGTATCATTTTCTGCCGGCTCAAACCCTGAAAGTGAGGTAAAACGCTAGTGCCTTCTTATTTTGCATTTTATTAACTATTAATAAATAAATAATCACAAAATATTAGCACATTTACAACATTTAGATAATAATATGTCTGATAAATGATTAGATTGTTATTTACTATGAAGATGTAATTGAATTACAACAAATTCAAAACATCATTCAAAATTAACTTGAAAACAGTACTTCACATAAATAGTTGGATGGTGCAGTTAATTTCGCATAATGAAGCTAATTTATTTTCTGAAACAAAGAATAGAAATTCCATTCTAGAACGTTGTCAACAGAGTACAGTTTTGCAGTTTATTCAGTCTTTTGGAGTCAAAAATATCGAAAATAAGTAAGTGGTGTAAAGTTTCACACCTATTATGCGATATCATTGAATTAATTATGTTTAATGGGATTTAATAAAATGAAGAAAACTTTTATTAATATATCTTTAAGTTGCGATTCAATTTTCATAAAATTTGAAATGACTCGATAAAATTCCGCAATGATTATGTACATTAATTTTTAAATCATTCTGTGGTGGAGAGTTTTTTGCACTGTTATATGCAAACAGACAGACGGACAGATCAGACAACGACTGTAGTTCCTATGTATTTATATAATTACGAACGCACCAAAAAGTATTAAATATTAAATTTACGACTTCCAATGGCGATGATGTCTAGTATAATATTATAAATTGCTTGAGATTTTGTATAGATTATAAAACATAAAATGTAGTTTTGATTATGAGTAGCAATTTTATATTAATTCTTTCAATAAGCATTTGTTAATAATTTAACATTTAATATTTAATGTTTAAATTCAATATGACATGCATTATAAAAAACAGTTTCATTATTTATTAACATATATATTTATGCATAATAATTTACAATTGTTCTCTTTACAGGTAAGTCTTACCTTCAGCTGATCTATTGGTTAAGAACATATTGTAAGTAATTGTTATTTTTTTTTATATTTAGGTAATATTTGAAGCAAGATTCAAACTAAAGGAGCGTTTAAAATTTTTATTACAAAATTAAATATCATAATTGTAAATTTATTTTGAGAAATAGTTGGAGAGATTTTATCGAATTTCATTCGGTAGGGATAAATTTAAAAATAATTGACCTCTAAATTTATCTTGAGGTAAAAATCACATCAATTTATCTAGAGGTAAAAGACACATTTATATGTACCGGGTGTCCCAAAAATGACTGATGGATTTTAAAATTCAATAATTTGCAAACGGTGACAGCTATTTAAAATTTTTTTTACAGGAGGGTTATGTATAATGTCAGGAGTTTTTTTACCGTAAGTTTTTATTTAGTTCGCATCTCAAACAATAGGTGGCGCTGACGGCGATTGAAGGTCAGATGATCAGTGCTCAGTGAAGCGTCGACCTGGCGTTCAATCGCCGTCAGCGCCACCTATTGTTTTAGATGCGAACTAAAATAAAAACTTACGGTAAAAAAACTCCTGACATTATACATAACCCTCCTGTAAAAAATTTTTTAAATAGCTGTCACCGTTTGCAAGTTATTGAATTTTAAAATCCATCAGTCATTTTTGGGACACCCGGTATGTACATATAATGATGTCATTTGCATCCGCTAAATCATTCGACTTTTAAGATCAAGTCTTGTACAAATTGCATAGAAAAATGTGCACCTGACGTCAGAAACCCAACAAAAAGTGATGTCGTCATTTATGAACTTAGCAAGACATATAGATAATACGATTATTGAAATGCCTTCATTTGTTTCAGCTCCTTGTGTTATCAGATATCATTATATATTTTACTCAAAATTCGAAATATGTTATTTCACACAGATTAATCAAATTTGTATTTTTTCAGATTTTTGATGTGAAATAAGCAAATATTGAGCAAATAAATCACACAAATATTCTTCAAAATGCACGTTTGCAATAAACCAAAAATCATTTAATTGGTGTATAAAAACGAAATAAATCCAAATTCAACGGGCTTTATAGTATAAGATATTCTTGAAATAAGTCTATTTTAATTACAATTTTTTTCTTTACATTGAAATGAAAAAATGGAAACAAAAATATATGGAAATCTGTTATTTTCTATGGAGGAAAGAGATAGATGGCGGTGCAGTATAACGTAAAAATAGTTTGCAATGTCGTGCGTTGTCACTCAAAGAGTATAGACGGGTTTCATAGTAAAATGTGCCCTTGAGTCAACCACATCGATTTCTACATGGATCGACAGTCCATAGAAAGAAATTCACTTCTCCACAGTTTTAAGTTTGTATCTCAAGACTATGGCTGGCAAAGACCCTAAATGCATGTTTTGGAAAAGTGGGCATTGTGACGAAACTACTGAGCAAATTTCAACGAAAAAAATGAGGGATGTAAAAAAACCACCATACGAATGTTTGACATTTTTTTCAAAAATTCTTTTTTAAAAATACTGTGTGAATTAAAATGTGAGATTTGAAAAGAAGGAGTGAAATTTGTACGAGACACGCCCCACATTATCGCCGGAATATGATTTTGCCTTTTTTAATATGATGCACCATAAGTAAAAAGTTGAAATTGATAGTGAATATGCATCAGGTCTCATAGTATTTCATGCAAAAAAAATTAAGGTGGTCACTCAGAAATTTCATTTTTTTAAATTAAAATGTTCATTTAAAAACAGGAAAAATGTTAGAAAACTTGTTCTTTTGTTTAAAAAAATCTGAAAAAATTGTCAAACATTCGTATGGTGGTTTTTTACATCCCTTATTTTTTTCGTTGAAATCTGCTTAGTAGTTTCGTCATAATGCTCTCTTTTCCAAAACAGGCATTTAGGGTCATTACCCCTCCATGGTCTTGAGATACAAACTTAAAACTGGGGAGAAATTAATTTCTTTTTATGGGCTATCGATCCATGTAGGACTCGATGTGGTTGACTCAAGGGCATATTTTACTATGAAACCCGGCTATACCCTTTAAATGCTTTCATTCGTCCCGAACAAAACATCACATGGAACAGACACCGAATTCTTTAACATCAGCTGTGCATTTTTTTTACTAAATGAAATAATCTGCTTATATTAAGGCAATCTAAAGTAGCATTTCACTTTATTATTAACTATAAACAACAGTTCTAAAAGTTTTCGTCTGTTTTGCGAAAGCACGCGGTTGCGTTCGGGCTTTATGTAGAGGATTTCAGGGTTACATTTTTTGCCTCACTCCAAGTCACTAAAATTCCTGTCTATTCTTTCATTTTACTTTATGGCTATTTTCCTTTTACTTCACAGAAATGTATTACTACAGTTGTCACCTCCAGAAAAATTGAATAAAAAACTACAAAATAATTAATATCTCAAAAACAAATTTAAATACTTAAACAAATTTTATTTAAAAATTCATTTTCTCCCCTATACAGCGGTGTGTAAATATTGAAAATGTGCGATGTCTAGAAGTTTAAAAATTTGCAGTAGCTGAAATTGCAAAAGAAAAATTTAATCGGAAAGTGTTGTCTAGATTTTCATCCGTGAACTCGATGAGATCGTTGTCTGTGCTTCCCGGTCTATAATTTTTCAGATTTTTTTTCTTTCTCCGTGTTGTCTGAGAATAAAGGAATAAGCTATTAAATTGTAAGTCTATTCACTCTACGATGTCATAATAAATGCTCATAAAAACTTATCTTTTGTTAGGAAACGTTTCTGAATAGTTTTAATGTAATATTGATATGTGTTTTTAAACTACAAAGCATTTTTCTACATTCCAAAAAGTAATTCAGTAAGTATTGCATGAAATAACAGAAATTTTTTTTATGTCGAATCATAACAGGTTGCATTTTTTGGTTCACTAACTCTTTTGGGAAAGGAAAATGTCAACATTAAATATACAATAAAATAGTATACCTTAATAATCATTTACATAATCGCAAACAATAACAGTTAAAAATAAAAATAAAAGCACATACCAGTAAAACATTTTAAGAAATTTTAAGTACATTCGTTTTTACGACACTGCAAATAATGTGAACTTAATAAACAAAAAAACAATACATTTTTTCTCAGTAGTTTCCCATTAAATCTTTTTAAAACAGTATACGATTTAATCAAAGAAATTATTGAATTTGCTACTCCAACCGAAAAGAAAATAAATCAACATTTATGAAAGAAGAAACGACACGAAGGAATTCTTTTCCGAGCAAACTATGAATAAAGAAAAATACTTGCTCTAGCTAACAAGAAAATGATATTCAATGCCATAATTGAAGTCACTGCATTTATTATATTTTTTCAAGGAGTAACTAATTATTGGTTAAAATGAAATTAAGAAATTGTATATTTTTTTGTTTTTGCTCTTATCCTTCGTTAACAAATACATGGGCGAAGCAAACTAAAGGAACAACCATAAATAGGTGATTTATGTTAATAATATTAAGGGAACTGCAATGAAAGATGATTGGTTGGTAATGCAATGTTAATTTTATCACGTAGTGCAAAGGAAATAACTTTCGTTACTGAAAAATGTGCAAATGTTTTAGCTCGTACTTGGAATCAAAAGGACTGCACTTGGATGCAAACCACATATTTCAAATACTAATGTGACTTAGAAAACATACTATTTGAATTAAAAAAGAATGCGTTTTTTTTTATATCCTCGACAGTTTAAACTAGTATTATTAGAATACAAAATTTGAAAAATGCCGCTCCAGAAAATCCGAATAAAAGTGTTAATCGTAGATTAATATTTGTTTTAAAAAGGAAAAAAAATAAAAAGGAAAAAAATCTGTTAGAAAAAAATATATAGTCGAGACAAAAAAAAAAGTAAGCGCCCCCTACTAACTCTGCAAAACATTATGTAGAAGAAAGTTACTGGTACCAAAGGATTGGAAATAAAGTCTACTTTTAAACGATATAAATAAATTTTGTTTAGGGGGTCATCCACATATTAAAATAATCTCTAACTTTGTTTTTAAAAAGAAGTACCACATTCTAACAGCATAAATGAACTCCACACCTTTCAATTAGCCCCAAAACAAATTTTCATGCAATTTTTCATGAATCACGATACGTTTCTGAGAAATTAATTATTTTAAAATGAGTATATTTTAGGGGCTGTATCCAAATTGAAGTTCGGTACTCGATTTTTGACTAAAGGAGTCTGCTTCTTGATCTAGACATGTTAGGCGTCACCTAAGCAGTCTTTGGGGATTGATAGATTACAGAATAGCATAAGAAATTAGAAAAAATTGAGTCACTGTTATATTAGATGGCCTCTTAAACCATCATTGTACTGTTTCTTAAGCATAATTTAGAAGCCCTATTCGGAATAAAGCACTATTTTTAAGCACAATTTGAAAGAAGAATTTAAAATTTTGGATTTCCATAAACCAGGACTTAGTAAATATAAATACATTAAAAAATCGTAGGTTGCAATTTATAATTTTTTCCAATATTAATTTCGTAATTCATATGATAAACTTATAAAAGTCGCTAATTCAACGTGTTTGTGTTCGGGTATTTTAATATTATTTCTACATAAAAAATAACACATTAGAAGTGTAATTTCAGGAGATGTTAATAAAACTATCAAAATGTAATTTAACATTACAAGCACTAAATTTTCAATGTTTATAATTCAAAAACTTATCATTCAAATGACCCTCAAATTTGCTGTTTAGGCGCACTTTGAGCCGAAGATTTGGATTTGAAATATTTTGTTAAAATTGGATATTGAAACTGAAAAAAATGACGTTTGGGTTCATTTTAATATGTAGATGATCCCCTAAGCAAATTTTATATACATCTTTTAGAATTTGACTTTATTTCCAATTACAGTCGACTCTCGTTAATTCGAACTCGTCGGGACCACAAGAAATGTTCGAATTATGGAAAGTATGAACTGAGAACATGCTTAATATGGTACTATTACAAAGGAATTAATGTTATAGTGGTTTTTAAATGTATTATGTCTATTATTATCGGAATATAACATAATAATAAATTAGAATGTATAAATACACAAACTAATTAAAAAATCAGAAACAAGCACAATGGAAGAAAAATTTGAAGCGTCACTGATGGACAGACGGGTCACTTAGAAAGCGGATATCAAATACAGGGGATTGCATGTATACTGGTTTGGAACAATTTTCACAATAACTAAAGAAAAAAAGTTATTCAAATGATCTGAAATCCGTGAGAAAGAAAGGAAAAACGAAAAATCGTAATTCTCGTTAGTTCGAATTAAACGATGTCAGGAGAAAATGAGTTCGAATTAATGAAAAATTTAAGGTTATTCTGCCATTGAAAATTTCGGGACTTCATCTTTAGTTCAAATTAAGTGAAAATTCGAATTATCCGATTTCGAATTAACGAGAGTCGACTGTATTTGGTAACAGTAATATTTTTATACAATAATTTGTTGTGGATTTTGTAGAGGGTGTTAACTTTTTTTTTTACCACAACTGCATGCAGTTACTATATTATATATATAGTTATATAGTTATAACTATAAATAACTACACATATACATTTTATATTTAATTGTGTATTTTAATATTATTTCTGGCATATTAGATCAGTGTAACTTAATGTAATTCAAAATATCTACAAATAATCTTTTTTTTTAATACGTATAAAACAAAAATAAACATTTTTATACAAAAAATGTGTAAGAATAAAGACGAAAAAAATGTTTTACCGTTTTAGTTTAAAAATCAACAAGCAGAAATTTACATGATTACATGTCTTTTAAGGTAGTTTTTGTACGATTTAAAGGCTCAGTGATATACCGAATATCTCAGATTATACAATTTTTTATGCAATAGAAGATTTTCTTCTTGATTGAATTTTACACTGTTGGGAAGTACAGTGACATTCTTTCATGAATAATAAATTTTATTTCCAAAATGTCTTGGTAATACCTGAGATGTTACAGCCTATATGCTGATTTTTTGCTGACAGAAATATTTGCGTGATCTATGCAAATTGAGTATTCGAGTAAATCCGTTTTAGAATACTTAGTGCAAGACGTAGAAAAATTTCTCTGTATTACTACATATTTTAAAAAACGGACAGAAGAATGAGTTACTTTTCAAAGAGTTTTATTGTACTTTTTTGTCGTATTTTAAAAAAAATTAATTATTTATAATACATAATTTACAATAAATACAATTAAAAACCGTTATCTTAAAAATAAATATAAATCAATTTTTTAGACTAAGACATACACAGATTTTTTTTTTAAATCCTTGTACGTTAAAACTGACAGAAATTCATTACATAGAGGAAACACAAATTCTTAACAAAGATTTATTTTACCCGTGATTCCGCAATCTTTTTTAATATAAAACAAAAATAAACATTTTTATACAAAAAATGTGTAAGAAGAAAGGCGAAAAAATAAAGTTTTACCGTTTTAGTTTAAAAATCAACAAGCAGAAATTTACATGATTAAATCTACTTTAAGGTAGTTTTCGTACGATTTAAAGGCTTAGCGATATACTGAATATCTCAGATAATACAATTTTTTATGCAATAGAAGATTTTCTTCTGGATTGAATTTTACGCTGTTGGGAAGTACAGTGACATTCTTTCATGAATAATAGATTTTATTTCCAAAATTTCTCGGTAATACCTCAGATGTTACAGCCTTTATACTGATTTTTTGCTGACAGAAATATTTACCTGATATATCTCAAATTGAGTATTCGAGTAAACCCGTTTTGCATTACTTAGTGCAAAATGTTGAATAGTCCTTAAAAAGACCAAAAAAATGTGGTACATTTCAGAGAGATTCGATATACTTTTTCATAATATTAAATAAACATTTATTATGAATAATACATAATTTAAAATAAGTATAATTTAAATGCGTTATTTTACAAATAAATGTAAATATTTATTTTTAGAAAATGGCATGCACACATTTTTTAAGGTACTTGTGTGTTAAAATTCATGGAAATTAATTATTTCAAAAAAAGCACAAATTCTTCAAAAAGCTTTACTTTACCTGTGTTTCCCCTTTAAAATCCGTTATGATGATGTTCTAGTAAGTAAGAACAAAATATCTTCTTAAAACATCGTAAAAACGTTTAAATACGCTAGACCTTTCGAAAGACCTTAGTTTTTCTTCGTCAGACACAAAAAAGATGTACTTCTGTGAAAGCAGCAGCAAAACTCATTTTAGCATTCAACTTGTTGTAAGGTTACGTGTTACGTCTACCGTAAATGGGATCTTTTATCAGAATTATCAATCTTTCTGAATTTTATATAATCATGATCAATTTCAATATCGGTGATTAAACGGTTGATTGTTTCTTTCATTTTATGACTTAATTCATCATTTCAGATCACGTGATCTGCGCCCGATCCAATCAGTTATAAAGCTCATGTTCCCTTCTTTCATCTTCGCAGCATAATTCTCAGTAGATAGAATCGCCTTAATACACGTGATTTAGAGTTCTGTACGAGTCAAAATTTCCACGTCGGACTCAGAAAAAAAATCAGTCCGGCCTGATAATGAAATAAAAAATTCTGCCCGGCCCGCCTGAAACAAAAAATATTGGCCAGCGCAGTAAAAAAAGTTACATCTTTGGTTCGAGCCCGGCCCGTTATAACAGCTAGAAATTCAAATCGAGATAGGCCTGATACAAAAGAGTTTCTAAAAAATATTGATATTTACGTTGATTTGGTTAGATTTCTGACCAAAAATATTTATCTTCGATTTTATTTTCATACTTATAATCTTCATTTTTAATCCGCAGGTTGCAATATTCATTTTTATAAATTAACCTATACTTCTTGTATGTAAATGTTTTAATTATCATTAATACTGCTAATTAAGAAAGATATGTAACGATCTCGATCAGTATAAAGCGAGTTACTACCTGAGAGTAACTGGCTTGGCCTTTTGCTCAACGGTTAAAGCACTCGCTTCCTGATCAGAGGTTCTCAGATCAAAACCAGGCGCCGCCCAATCTTCCTCATTGGTGACCCTGGACACGCACGCAACTCTCTCATCATCAACTTCCAGCGCACAACAATCAACTCACCTCATCATCAACAGATGGCAGCACCAAAAAAAAAAACAATCTCTCTCAACGCAAAGCCTGTCCTCGCATCACAATATGCGTACGACAGCATTCATTCACGAGTGCATATCGCTCGTCAGACGTCAGTAATACGTCTTTCTCACTGGAGGCATACTCTGTAACGATCTCGATCAGTATAAAGCGAGTTACTACCTGAGAGTAACTGGCTTGGCCTTTTGCTCAACGGTTAAAGCACTCGCTTCCTGATCAGAGGTTCTCAGATCAAAACCAGGCGCCACCAATCTCTTCAGATATAAAAAATCGCGCGGTGAATGGTTAAAATATAATATTACTACATGAAACCTTTCCTTTGATCTTGAAACTTTATTATTAGTGATATTTTTCATTCATGAAGTATGAAAAGTCTAACTATTGAACAGCAAATATAATATTGTCTGTCCATTGTGAATAATAATATTATTAAAGAAATGTTATTATTCAAATGTGACACACAAAAGAATATTAGTGACAATTCTTTAAAGAATTTTTATGGGTGTATGATAAGAAATGCGACATCTATTACAAACAACATTCATTATTTACGTTTTCTTCAATGATATATGCCCACCCCTAAAATGTTTCGAGGAATTTGATAATTTTTTTTTTATTTATATCATTCACCATTAGTGCAGAATACAAAACATTATGGCTTGTCCCGTTTTAGGACTTGATAAAGATGTGTTGCTATTTCACAGAATTATTTAAAATAACTTTTAAATGTGAGTAAAGATATAATCCGTGAGCTCATAAATATGCTAAGTATTAAAATCTTAATTAAATAAGTACATGTATTCTAAGCTAATTAAAATTGATTGCGCTCTTTTCATTTAAATTTTAATTTTTTTCAAATTTTAAGCCTTTTGTGTTAAAACGGGTTTATGCAGATAAAATAATCCTTTTATGTTCATAGTTTATCTTCTTCGGTCGCTGGATTCCCATTCAGAGAACTTTGTTCTTTTCTTTATAAAAATTAAAATGTACAATTTTGTTTTACATTTTCGCATCATTTATTGACATGACATGACATTGCGGGGCTTAAGGAGTGCCAACGCAACGTGAAATCGCTGCGCGTAACCTCCAACTAAGTGAGCATAAAAAGTGAATTTCGAAACAATGCACGTCAAAAAGGTATAATTTGGAGACTCTTGTGGAAATCCTAAGATTATTCCAGAGCTGGAAGCACGAGATTAAATATAACCTCCAAAAAACAGGGCGCATGAAGCATCCAAACAAGTTTGGTTGCCCCATACTTCGATGTCATTTCACCGACTGGCGTAGGCAAAAAACGGAGAATGTAAAGGCACTATGGTACCAACGAGCACAGAAAAGCCATAGCATAAGGTAACCAAGCCCGACTACTAACTCTAAGAACACAATAAAAAAGGGCCACATAGCTCACTAATTTTGAGTGACAGTCACCTAGTACTCGTTCACCTTCGAAGTTTGCCAGGGTGCCCACAGACCTAGTCTTGAAAAAGACACTTTGGAACACCGTAACAGGTCCACAACTCCAATATTTCGGTTCTTGCCTGATCTAAAAAGGGGCTCGCTAATAGCTGAATGTTTTTTGCAATGAAATCAAACGAATAAATGGCTGTATCTAAGCGGAATCCTTCATAAAATAAATGTTATTTTCATCTGAGTTTCCAAATGGCCTATAAATGCTCAAAACACATTGTGGCCAAGAAAATGCTGAATTTTCATAGTATTTGACTTAAATCTTTATCAATAATTTTTTTTTTTGAGGTTTGATAGATTATTTACTTGTTTACAGCTCTTAAATTTGTGTTTGCGTTAATATAGGTTGATTGTTATTAAATTGGTGTTTAAAGGGGGTTTGTAGCTTTAGATCCATATTTTTCTACCTAAATTACTAAGCGCCTAAAGAACTAATTTCAGAAAATGTGTTTTTTCTGTAAATCATAATGTCATTTTGCTTATAAAAAACAATTAATAAGTATTTGCATTATTATTTTAGGTTCGGAATTGAAGAGGCTAAATTCTAGCATTGTTTCGTTAAGATGCTACAAATTTGGAGGTTACAGATTGTTACTCTCCAATTCGTATTTTTGATTAATGTCACTATGCGTAAACTACACTTTAAAAATTATAAAACATATTAAAGCATGGGCAGCCGTTTCGTAGGATATCAAAAGTTTAGCCGTTTGTCTGCTTTAACTCTTTGCGGGGCAGGAAAAATTCATTGCTTAAGTATTGAAATAAATGACTGACACCGGAATTTGAAAACAACTTTATATGTAAACTAGCTGACCCGCCCGGAGTTGCCCGGGTCCGTTATAATAATGTTAAACGAACTTGAAATTTTTATGATTTTATCTTCAACTCAAAATATGTGTTAATACACTGTTAAGAATTTGACCCTTTTGCTGCATCGTCACTCCACCGCTTTTATAGAAAATGATTACTTCAGCCTATTTTGGAGCATTGTCATAGGTCAAAAGAGATATATTCTATAAAAGCGGGGGAGTGATGATACAGCAAAAGGGTCAAATTTTTTACAGTGTACATTATATTAAATACGTGCCCCCTGACTGTGTCAAAAATTGGTTTTTTAAAAAACTAATATTTAGCTGCAAAAATACCTAAAATGACTGCAATGGGAAACGCAGGAGGGAATATGTGTCCAACGATTTCGTGTTGATATTTATCCTTAAAATTACTGTTAAGTGACTTAACTAAATACTTTTTTCACATAGATATCCCAAGTGAAATATTTTGAATTTCAAACTAATTATATATCACTCTTAAATCTGACTATACCGTGAATGAAATCGATTCTCGATGATTCGCTAAAAGGTTAGTATATAATATTATAAATTCAGAGCCATTTTACAAAAATAGGTGTATATTTTTTATCAAACATGCGTAATGTTCATTCTATGAACAAAATCCTAACCGTAACCTAATTGTATCGGAATCATAACTTGTCTGTAACTTAGCTGTATCTTAACAGTAACCTAATTGCAAGTTAAATATACCATAAATGTAACTTGGCCGTCACCTAATCATAACCTACCCATAATCTAACCACAACCTAACCGCAAATTAACCTTAACCTAACTGTAACTTAACCATGACCTAACTGTAACCTAACCGGAAAATAAAAATAACAAAAGGGTCACCGGAACGTAATTGCAACCTAACTGTTATCTAACCGTAACCTAGTTCTAATTTAACATTAACTATAAACAAAATATTTTAACCATCTCGCGCTAAGTACTTAGTTTCACTTTCCACCGCTACGGAGCGCATTATGTTTTGTAGAACATCCGAATTTTAGGTTCGGATTGGATTCATGTTCATGGAAATTATTTTGTCTTCTTCGGATACGGTTATGATTGTGTGGAATATTTGTGTTCAGTTTAGATTCGGTTCAATTCAGATTTCGTGGGGTTTTTTTTCCCTTCAAATGGGATTTTTAAGTTCGGGTCGGGTTGTATTTATATGGAAATTATTTTACCTAGTTCCAATGAGGTTATACCTCACTGAAATATTTTTGTTAGGTTCAGATTAAGTTTGGTTCAAATTTCGGGATTTTTTTTTTCTTTTTTTTACAAATTTTTTGGTTTGGAATGGGGATTATGTCCATGGAAATTATATTGTCTTGTTCGTATCTGGTTATAGTTATTTGGACTATTTTCGTCGGATTCAGATTTGGTTCGATTCAGATTTCAGGTATTTTTTTTTAAATTGATTTTTAAGGTTCTGGTTGGATTCATGTCCAGGGAAATTATTTTGTCTTGCTCGGATCGGGTTTTGGTTCTTTGGAATATTTTTTTCGGGTTCAGATGTCGTTCAATTCAGATTTCGGCTTTTTAATGGAATTTTTAGGTTCAGGTTGGGTTGCGCATCAACGGAAATTATTCTGCATTGTTCGAATAAGGATATGCTTCTCTGGAATATTTTTGTCAGATTCAGATTTAGTTCATTTTTTAGGTTCGGATTGGGTTCATGTTCATGGAAATTTTTTTGTCTTGTTCAGGTCCGGGTATGGTTCTGTGGAATATTTTTGTCGATTCAAATTTCAGGTATTTTTTTCAAATGGAATTTTAAGTTCCGATCGGTTTCATGTCCACGAAAATTATTTTCTCTTATTCGAATCCGGTTATGGTTCTTTCGAATATTTTGATCGGATTCAGATGTAGTTTGCATAAAACTTCAGGCTTTTTTTTGAAATGGAATTTTTTAGGTTCGAGTCAGGTTTATGTTCATGGAAGTTTTTTTGTCTTGCTCTTATCAGGTTATAGTTCTTTGGAATATTTTTATCGATTTCAGGTTTCGTTCTGGTCATTTTTTGGGTTTTTTCAGAGAAAAATTTTAGGTTCGGGTCGGGTTGCATATACACGAACATTATTTTTCTTTGATCGAATTGGGGTATGCTTCATTTGAATATTTTTGTGGGATTCAGATTTGATTCAGGTCAAATATCAAATCCATAGTTTTTTTTCAAATGGAATTTTTAGGTTCGGGTCGCGTTTATGCTCATGAAATTTTTGTCTTGCTTGGATCGGAGTATAGTCTGTTTTTTTCTGGTTGGGATCGGGTTATGTGTTAATACGCCTAAACATTATGTTTTGCTACTATTCTTTTAGTGACTATTTTTTATATATAATTTATTTTGCTATTTGATAATTTATTACTGTGTATGAATCGTCTGCCTATTCGAAAAATTGTACGTCAAAGAGCCATTTCATTTTTGTTTTAAAAACAAATTAAAGTCTTAATAAAATTTTAACTTAAATAAATGCATTCAAATTTAATCAATGATTTAAAAAACTGCTAAAAAAGCCTCATATATACATATACATATATTAACTGCAACATAGCCAACCACAAATACATTCTAATGTAAGAAGTACCAACGATCTGACGTAATAGCTATGTTCAAAAATCCTAAGTTAAACTGACATTTTGCCAGTCTATGAATATTAAAGGTCTTTGGGAAAAAACAGTCACTTTTGAAATGTCAAAATCTCAAATTGGTTTCTTTCACAGAGTAAAAAGAAATTAATAGAGTGGAGGTATTATCTCTGGAGATGATGCTTAAGATGTAACCCTACATTAAGTCCAATTAAGTACCAACAAAAGCACGTGCTTTGACACGCCTATCAATTGGCGAAATTTTAAAATGAAGGGCCAAAATCACAGTCAAGTGAAATCCAGCCACCCCATTGGTCGAGTGGTAAGGGTGAAAATCACGAACTTGTTTCTCCATTTGAAAAAGGTGAGGGGGAAAGTATTTTTTAAGCGATTGTTACCGTCTGTTCTTATTTAAGATAAACCATCGAAATTAACTCAATTAAGATATTTTGATGCCAATTTATAAAATGAGAGTGAAAAATTTAGATTATAAATGAAAAGAGATAAGATTTACTTCAAAACTGCCGCTACGATTTTTTCTCGGAAAAAGGAGTATGACAACATTTACCCAACTGCTAAGAGATTGTTCCCTGAAAAGGACGCGGCTCAATGACCAATGAGGTGTTTGGATTTCACCGGACTGTGATTTTGGCCCTCCATTTTAAAATTTCGCTATCAATTGAAACAGGTTTAAATCTGTATTTTTTTTTCTCTCGTTTTTAAAAAAAGAACTAATTTATCGCTTCACCGGTAAAAATTTATTAATTATTTTATCATATGTGTTTTAAATATCAATATAGAAAATTATTTTAACGTTTTGCTTGAAAATATAACATTATTTTGTTAGTACATTAAAATCGTCTGCAGTCAGAAATTTATATTTTAGATTAATATTTATTACTTAAGTTTTCATACATGATTTTAAAAGAATGTTTTCATCATTATATTTTAAATATTTATTTACATGCAATTATTAAGTCATAAACATTTTTCATCTACGTTATAAAGTATTGAAAATTACATTAATGAAGGAAACTTTTAGTTATACAATTTTTAATTCGTATTAAATGTTTTCAATATCTTATTTAATTTTAATTTGATATTTAATTATTGCTAATTTTCCAATTTCCTTCATTTTAAAAGCGAATATTTATTCTAATAAATAATAATAGAACGAAGACCATTTTAAAAATTTGCTATTTCCTCTCGAAATATGCTTCAACTGTAATTCATTTCTTTCAATTCGTCTTATAATACAAAATCTCTTCCACGTCCTTTTGTTTGCCACATTAAATTTGAGCGATAAATGGTTTCATATCGCAAACCTTTTTTGAGCTTACTTCACCTCCACTTATCTTATTCCTCCATGGGTTTCTTTAATTCTGTCTCAGCTTTCTTATTACTTCTGCGAAAATTTTTACACAACCAACCAACCGTAAACAAATGAAAGAGAAAAAAATTGGGAAAAAGATGATTTTTTATGAGAGTGACCTCTTGATTTTAATTAATTACTCAGTTAATAATTGGAATTTTGAAATTCTGAAGCTCAGGTGCATCAGGAGAGATATTGGGCTACTCTCAAAAAAATTTTGAGCTTTGTACGTGCTGTAGATTTTGCTAGCCATCGCAGACACACACACAGACACACATACAGACACACACACAGACAGAGCGTTTTGTTCTTTTATTAGTATAGATAAGAAAACGCCATGTTTCACGCATTCAATAAACCCTAATTTTCTTTAACAAAATTCTGGTGCCAGTGTGGCGTTTGGGAATTAAAATTAAGTGGTATATCTATGAAACCAGTGCCCCGCAAAGGGTTAATCCATTAAAAAACTTTTACTCATCCAATCGTATTGCTGTTCAACCATAACAGTTTTTAAGGTGCGTTCGTAATTATTTAATACATACGTAGCACCTATTATCCTCGTCAGGTTCGTTCATCTGTCTGTCTGTTCGTCTATTTGTAGAAAACAGTGCAGACAACCCGATTGAATGGTTTAAAATTTGATATCTATTATCTTTGATGATTTTTGTCGGGTGGTTGCAAATTTTATAAATATTGAATCAAAACTTTAAAATAAAATAACGCTGATTTCTTCATTCTACCTAATCATGTCATATGTAAGGTGATGATTCCGGACAGTCATTGTCATCCTGTGAAAATTACATAGGTATTTCAATGACATCAATTATAGGCAATGATTCTAGATTCCGGTGGTAATAACAACAAATTTAAATTTAAATATATTATTTTCGTATTACTGAATTTAATGTATGTAATCCTAATCAATTTTGTATTCATGCATTTTTACATAAAAGTGCAACACCTATTGCACAAAGATCTGAATATTTACAAAACTAAATAAATAGAGTAACGCATCTCATTTGCCATATTTGTCATACAAATTCCGACATGTTTACCGTTACAGTCGTATCTCTGCTTTCAGATATATAGAATTTGAAGTGATATTTTATGAATTGTGTTTAAGTTTAATTCGGCATTTTCGCTTCTTAATTTAGTTTTAAAATAATATTGTAAAAAGACAAAACGAATTTTACCGAAATAAGTGTACCGTGAAATTAAAAGAAGTTAAAATCGTAAGATATAAGTTATAAAGAGCAGAGAATGTCCTGTATGTATAAACGGAAAAATTAAGGGCTGTTTATTGGAAAAAGATACCAATCTATGGATAACTATATAATGTAGTTTTTACATAAAGTTAAAACGTATTACTTTGATATATGTATATAAAATTTAAAAAATAACTAAACATATTTTTCTTTCATAATCTTGCATACGAGAAATCGTATTATGTATTACAATTCGTTCAACGAAGGTTAAATCGAAAGAGCACGACACGCATGTATAAACTGCTCTGCAACTGGAGACTGCACTGAAATATACCATTCTTTGGAGTACTGTAAAATATAGTTTTTAAATAAAGTTAATACGTATTACTTTGGTACATATATATAAAGTTAAAAAATATTTAATCATTTTTTTTTCCTTTATAATTTTGCATAATCGTATTATGCATTACAATTTGTTCAACGAAGATTAAATCCAAACAGCATTTCATTCTGCAACATTACCATGGACTGTAAATGCTCTATATTTTCACACCAATATATGCGAGCCATTGCACTGATTACAACATTCTATTCATTTTTTTTTTTTTTTTTACATTTCAAAACAAAAACAAACACAGAGTGTTGCCACACACAAAAAAATATAAAGAAACTTACATTGATTCGGAACCATGGAGGAATGAGATAGGTGGAAGTGAAGTAAGCTTTAAAAAAGGTTTACAATATGAAACCATTTATCGCTCAAATTTTAATGTCCCAAACAAAAGCATGTGGGAGGTATTTTGTATTAATAAGACGAATCGAAAGAAATGAATTACAGCTGAAGCATATTTTAAGAGAAAATAGCAAATTTTTAAAATGGTCTTTGTTCTATTATTATTTATTAAAATAAATATTTGCTTTTAAAATAATTTAAATTGATAAATTATCAATATTTAAATGTAAAAATTAAAATTAAATAAGAAATTGAAAATTATTGATACGAACTAAAAACTGGATTACTAAAAGTTTCCTTCTTTACAGTAATTTTAAATACTTTATAACGTAGATAAAAAATGTTTTTGACTTAATAATTGCATGTAAATAAATATTTAAAATATAATAATGAAAACATTCTTTTAAAATCACGTATGAAAACTTAAGTAATATATATTGATCTAAAATCTAGATTTCAGAGTGCAGACGATTTTAAGACATTAACGAAAGAATGTTATCTTTTCAAGCGAAACGTTAAAAGAAATTTCTATAATCATATTTAAAACACATAAGATAAAAAAATTTGATAAATTCTTACCGGTGAAGCACTAGATTAGTTCTTTTTAAAAAACAAGAGCGAAAAAATACGGGTTTAAACTTGTTTCAATTTAAAGGCATGTGAAAGCACGTGGTTTTGTTGGTACTTAATAGGACTTAATGCAGGGTTACATTTTTAGCATCACCCCCAGACATAATACTTCCACTCCATTAATCTCTCTTTACTCTATGATTGGAAACAAATAAAATCAAGAAATATGCAGTTTTTACTCGTCGAAGACGATATTTACCTAATACGTGTGTAGAAACTTAATATAACTTCACAAGGTTAATTTACTTTGAAAGAATACAAATGTTTCAATCAACTAAAAAAACCCCAATGACGTCTACCAAGTTATTAAAGATTCCGAAATAAAGTTTTTATCATTAGAAATTTCAGAAACTAATATATTTTCGATATTTATAAAAATATTTATGAAAATAAAGTATATTTTGCTTCCATTGATTTTCAAACCCCATCTATGTTACATGCCACTAGCGACAGAAGCATGTGTAAATACACTGTGTTCTAAATTTAAGATGCAGAGTTTGAGATTCCTGTGAAATATGCAATTCAAAATTAAACTATTATATAATAAACGAGTTCTTAAATATTCTAAGTATTTGAAATATTAATTAGCCAATTGCATGTATTCAAAAAGGATTTATATTAAATGTGATTTTCCAATAAAATTTCCATATTATCGATTTTTATCTTGGAGCTGCTTTTAGGAGACAAAACCATCCCTTCATATTCATATTTCTATTAACAACATCGTTTTACAGTAGTGTATGCAACTTTAACATATTTTCCCCTTTTCGACTTGAAGTCTGAATTCAATATTTGTCATCTAGATTTTAAATGTTTAAGAAACACAGGAAGTAAAATCTTTTTATTAAATATCAAAAATAATATTCTCTGTCAGGTGGGACTATTAATAAATGCAGTTATCTACCAAAATTATAAAAATTTGCGCATAAAGCTAACTATTTACCTTTATGTTTATTTATTTATTTATTTATTTATTTTTGCAAATGGCACTTGAAAATGTATTTTCAACTCTGCGATTTTTGATTTTAATTAATAAATATCGAGCATTTAAAATTTTTACACCTTCATATAGGAAAAACAATCTACTATCATTCTACTATAATGCATTTTATCTGAAAACTAATATCTTAATTGGCATATATATTAGGATTTTTTAAATAACTAGGGGGGCCCCGCCCCCCTGCTCGCTATGCTCGCCAACCCCCCGCGTAATCGCTTCGCGATTCCAAATTATTGGCTACCCCTGCTTGCTGCGCTCGCCAATATCCCATGGTATGAATAAGCAGTTGCAGACCTTTCAAATGATGCGTCACACCCCTCATAGCATGCATGTTCACAGTGACGTCACAATGACGTCATTGTGAGTCACCTTGGTCACATCACATCTGTGACAAAAATGCCACCACTCAGTGACGTCACAATGTGACTAAGATGTGACTTTCTAAAAAAAGTTTCACAATTCGTCACAATGTTAATGTCAAAGTAGTCACAAATGACACACTTTTCACAAATTGGTCACATTGTGACGTCACAAAGTGGTCACAATGTGACGTCACAAAAAAGCTCTAAAACGGCCATAACGACTTCACATTTTAGTCACTGTGACTTCACATCGACGTCACGTGACGTCACATTGATAATCGATGGTCACAAAGTCACAATGTGACTTCACAACGACGTTGCAGTGACGTCACCATGTCTTACGGGACGACTGGTGTTGTAAAGAAATTAAAAATATGCCCCCCTGGGGGGCAGAGTGGGGGTGACACACAAGACATCCATAAAATGAATAAACAGTTGCAGACCTTTCAAATGATGTGTTACACAATTGGTGTTGTAAAGAAATTACAAAATGCGCCCCTCTGAGGGCAGAGGGGGGGAAGGGTTACACACAAGATATCCATAATATGAATAAGCAGTTGCAGACCTCTCAAATGATGTGTCACACAATTGGTGTTGTAAAGAAATTAAAAGTGTGCTCCCCTGGGGGGCAGAGTGGGGAATGACACACAACACATCCATAATATGAATAAGCAGTTGCAGACCTTTCAAATGATGTGTCACACAACTGGTGCTGTAAAGAAATTAAAAATGTGACCCCCCCCCTGGGGAGAGCAGAGTGTGGGGGGGGACACACAAGACATCCATAATATGAATAAGCAGTTGCAGACCTTTCAAATCTTGTGTAACACGACTGGTGTTGTAAAGAAATTAAAAATGTGTCCCCCCTGGGGAGCAGAATGGGGGATAACACACAAGACATCCTTTAAATGAATAAGCAGTTGCAAACCTCTCAAATGATGTATCAAACGACTGATGTTGTAAAGAAATTAAAAATTTGGCGAAATATTACAGTTATCGCCAAGTTGGCGTCACTTTTGACAACCAATTTTGGTCGCCAAATTTGGCGATATATCGCCAAGTTGGCGACAAACTTGGCGATTGTTGGCGATGGTAACCTTTCCTCTCTTTATGGTAACCCATATGGCGATGCATAGACGGAGCCCTTTCCTGATTGGTCTATTCGACTCATGGAAGGAGTGGACAACCCGGATTCGTTAGATCCGGAAATCTTCCACATCAGCATCATTCCAGGAGTCATTCCTTTTAAGGCTAGTTTTTTTTTACTATAGAAGGATTTTTAAGCACGGTTTTGTAAAATCTATCTCACTATATTCGAAATCACAGTATTTCAAGAACGAATGCACTGTTTTTCACCAAACTTCGGATATGGGAATACCTTGATAAAAATTGGCGCTAGTTTTGATTTCTTGTAAATCGACCGAGATGTAGAACTACTATGATGAAATTTCCACGGTTTCCGCAATATCTCTATTAGACAGAGAAGCGGCAGCACAGACAATCACCTCGTCGAGTTCATGGATAAAAATCTAGGAGTAGTCGAATCACAATTCGCATCATATCACAACGTAATCGGCCTGCCAAGTCATATCTTGGTAAAAAACACCTAAAACCCCGTTTTTAGAGACGACTCTTATGTTTATTATTGTTTTCCTGTTTACAAACCTCCATATCTCCTTATGGGTGCAGAAAAGCACAAATGTAAACCTAAGAGTCAACCGTTAAAATAAAAATTTAAAGTATTTTATACCAAGATATAACTTGGAAGACTGATTGTGTTTAACCCTTTGCGGCGCAGGGCAAATTCACGGCTTAAGTATTGAAATAAACCATTGACACCGGAATTTGAAAACAACTTTATTTGTAAATATGAAAAAGCGATATTTCACGCATTCAATAAACCGTAATTTTTACTTTCTTCTATCTTCAATAAAAGAAAGTATTGTAATCGAAATTTTTTTCGACTTCCGGTTTTTGACGGATTTGCACGTTTTAGGGGCCAGAGATTCCAAAAAACATGTTTTTACAAAATGTCTGTCTGTCTGTCTTTGTGTCGCCATTCTACCGTCAAAAAGTGTATGAAGTTATGCATAGAATTGAACCAAATTTTTTGTGAATGCTTTTGGCTGTGGCAAGCAGGTCCTCCTACAGTTTTGAAATATTCCGCCGGAAGGGGGCGCTGCTATCGCGATTTTTGTGCCATTTTTAATATTGTACCGATTAAAAGTATATGAAGTTATGCATCGAATTAAACCAAATTTTTTATGTATGTGTATGACTATAGCTAGTTAGTCCTCCCTGAATTTGAAAAAAATCCGCCAGAAGGGGGCGCTGCAATCGCGATTTATGTGCCATTTTGAATATTGTACCGACCAAAAGTATATGAAGTTATGTATCGAATTGAACCAAATTTTTTGTGTATGTGTATGACTATGGCTAGTTGGTCCTCCCTGAATTTGAAAAAAATCCGTCGGAAAGGGGCGCTGCAATCGCGATTTTTGTGCCATTTTCAATATTGTACCGACCAAAAGTATATGAAGTTATGTATCGAATTGAACGAAATTTTTTGTGTAAGTGTATGGCTATGGCTAGTTGGATCACCTTGATCTGAAAAATATCCGCCGGAAGGAGGCGCTGCAATACCGAATTTTATGCCATTTTGAATATTGCACCACATAAAAGTGTATGAAGTTAGTTCTAGAACTGAACTAAACATTTTGTATATGATTATTTTTTGGTAAGGCAGGTAGGTCCTCCCTGAATTTGAAAAAAAATCTGCTTATCATTCTATTGTCCATCGGCTCGTGCAGAGACGGAAATTCGTTTTTACTCCGATTAATTGATTGAAGCAGAAATTTAAGATAAAAATCAAAGTAGGTAAGGTATTGAATTAAAATTATTAAAGCATTAAAATGAGTAACTATTTTTTTTTATATTAAAATGTATGTATGAGATAGAAGAAAGTTTGGGATTGGCACATCCAACTAGTTTAAAACAAAATTCCGGTGCCAATGTGGCGTTTGAGAATTAAAATTAAGTGGTATATCTATGAAACCACCGCCCTGCAAGGGTTTGATATGTGAATCGTAATTTGGGTATTTCCATGAGAATATGTCGTGTAAGTCACATACTACGATCTTGGATACCAGTAATTTAGAACGGAAAAATGTGATTTATTTTATCAGAGATATTTCATTAATTAAATAAGGCCATGAAAACCTTTCGAAAATAACGGTGGCCAACATTTTAGCAGTTACTAATAATGTGACTTACACGACAAGTGATCGTGGAAATACCCATTTAAATAATCCTAGATTTTCATCCGTGAACTAAAAATCTCTGTTCAGAAGACTTTTCTATAAATTTATGCATTAAGGAATTGAGATATTTTTAAACATAGAAAATATTAGAACAGCCGGAATAGTATAAAAACATTTCATATTTATTTACTTAGAAGGTGTCACAAATAAAAAATAAATAAATTAAAGAGTTGACATGTTTCGGTTCATTAATAAGAACCGTATTCATAACATATAAAATCAGTAGAAAATTAAATGACACTGGATATAAATATAATTTAAAAATCAAAACAAAACATTGCGCCCGCTATGATCGTGAATATAGCCATTGCCAACGCAGCATATAAATATAATAAATTTTGACCATATATTAAATTTAAAATGTATAAAATTAAAATTAAAAAAGTAGAAAAACTAAATGACTCTGGATATAAAGGTAATTTAAAACCCCCAAAACATAAAATATTGCGCCCTCTATGATCGTGAATAGCCAATGCCATCGCGGTTCCTCCTATTAGACTCATCCTTTAAATATTTATTAAGTAATTCTAACCACAAACTCGGAATGTCATAAGAATAAGAATCATTACAAACTCTATCCCTCCTAGAATATATCTCTATGGATTCACGGATGATTAATTTTCGGAATAAACTGGAAATGAACACTAATCTACTATTCAAAAACTAAAACAAAATCACTTCACCTTTTTTCATTCACGTATAAAAACATTTCATATTTATTTACTTAGAAGGCTTTACTTTTTATTACATGCCTACTTTTTAAAAATTCATATTTCTTCATTCGCAGCACTTTTTTTTTTTTTTTTTTTTCAAATGGGAAAGTTCCCACAGTTTTCATGTTTCACATTAACCCCCCGACCGCCTAGAAAAAGGGCAAAATTGTAACGTTGTTTTCCCTGTAATTTATTAAAAATATTAAAAAGAGATCTTTTTTCCAACCTGATACAAAATATTTTATTACCTAAAGATGTATAATCTTTGAGAGCATTAATCCTAACTTACTTTTTCAAAACTGGGTATTTTTTTGTAAAATTATATTAATTTAAATATTGCTAATTTTGCAGTGAAACCTGGAGCTTAGTGAACGGAAAAATCAGTTAGCGGCAGCCATGAGATTTTAAGGAGGAATCAAGACGAATTTTAAAATTTCAGAAAAGTGTAGGAGGGGGGGGGGTAAGGAAAGGATATAAATTTTTAAAAAGTAGGCTATAATAACATTATACGACAAAACTTTCTGATTGACCTAATACTTTAAGTAAACATTTTGACTAATTAAAAAAAATTATGTAAACAGGTATGTATGGCAAAATATAATTTAGAATAATGAAACAGCATTTCAGGAATTGTCGGAATGTAATACAAATAACGTACATGTGTACAGCAAATTCATATGTTAAAAAAAGAAAATGTTTTCTATTGTGCTTCATGCAAAAATGTAATTATATTCAATTTTAATTACTTTTAAGTTTCGCAAAATAATAATACACAAAAATATGATTCAAAATGTATTTAAAACCATTTTATTGCTTTAAAGTAAATAATGATGATATTAAAAAGGTATACTTTAATTACTTTGCGTGAATGAGGATTAAATTCATCACAAACAATAAAGAGCAATTTTCCCCTATAATTAGGAATTTTATGAAAAGCATTATAAAAATCAAGCATTTAATTAGTTTTATGTAACGTAATTAAAAAAATTATCCAAAGCGTTTAAGTTTCGGTTAAAAAAGCGCTTTCTCCATTCCTAAAATTACTCATTAAATGAATCTTTAGCTACTGAAAAAGATTCAGTCAAAAGTTTTATTTTTATTCCTGAAAAATGTATTGCAAATATTGACAAGCCTTTGATTAAAAAGGCTGCCACGCAATATTTATTCGCAGAAAATTATCTCAGTAAAAGCTCCTTTTAGTAAAGTATTTTTACTTTCTATGTAAAAAAGACAGTAGATGGGAAGGCAGTGTAGATATTTCGAGGAAAAGACGCTTTTTCTTTGTAAAAAGAAACATTATTCAAAAAAGATACTTTTACAGTTATTTTGAGATACAGAATGTATTAGTTTTCCATGCTACATCAAAATATAAATAAATAAATAAATAAATAAAACAAAATAAAAGGTTATACATTAGATTATTTTGTATGTGTAAATATATTAGCCATTTCCAAACAATTTCTGCAAAATACTCAAAAGACTATATATATAAAATTCCAGCCAATTCGATTAGATATAGATTTTGCACTGTTGTAGTAGGACAGACGGACGGACCAGACGACTACTACAGGTGTTGTACATTTATACAATTACAAATGCACCAAAAAAATCTATGATCAGAAAATTTTCCTATAAACCTATAATCCTGTAAAATCTATGTATTAGTTTTCCATGCTACATCAAAATAAATAAATAAATAAATAAAATAAAAGGCTATACATTGGATTATTTTGTACGTGTAAATATATTAGCCATTTTTAAACAATTTCTGGAAAATACTGAAAGGGTTATATATATATAATTCCAATCAATTCGATTGGATATAGTTTTTGTACTGTCGTATTAGAACAGGCTGACGAACCGGACGACTATTATAGGTGTTGTATATTTATACAATTTCAAATACACTAAAAAATATATGTTCTGAAAAACTTTCTATAAACCTATGCATTTTCGAATTAACAGTCGCGTAACCATAACTAGCAAGGTGAGTCCCTGTTCTGAATATTGGTAATTTTTGAAAGTTCTGTTTGCCTTATGTAACCAGAACATTTTCAGCTGTAAATCAAGGAGAAGTAAATCTTACTATATGACTGGTTTTGGTCACCCACCCTGGTTACATCACTGATTTTTTTTTTTATGCATAGTAAATACTTTAAGTAGTAGAGTTGCCAACCTCCGGCTTTTTTTAAATCATGAAAATGTACTTTGAACCAGAAAATTTATTTAATTAG
This sequence comes from Maratus speculifer, assembly GCA_964019185.1. Classification (NCBI taxonomy): domain Eukaryota; kingdom Metazoa; phylum Arthropoda; class Arachnida; order Araneae; family Salticidae; genus Maratus; species Maratus speculifer. The sequence goes on from OZ025302.1 coordinate 174,696,621, forward strand.
AAGTGTCTAGCATTAACTCAGAGGATCATGTGAAATTTACTTAATTTCGTTGACTCAATAAATTTCTGGTTAGAACTATAATTGTTTGATTTTTAAAAATGCCGGAGGTTGGCATGCCTGAAGTAGACATTTTGAGTAATTGAAAAACTCATGTAAACTAGTTACTACCCACATTAGTTACGCCACTGATTGAGATATTTTTATACACAGAAAATAATTTAAGTAGACATTTTGACTAATTGAAAAATCCATGTAAAGTAGTCACTATCTACCCTGGTTACGCCACTGATTGAGATATTTTTATATATAGTAAATACTTTAACCCTTTCTCATGCTGACAAATTACTTCTCTTAGTAAAATGAGAAATTATGGACTGACACCGGAATTTACAAACGACTTTTTAAGAAATAAAGAACTCGTTAATTTAAGCTTTTATTGTAAAAGAAAGATTTTATCAAAATATTATTGGTGCCAATTGCAAGTTCGGAATTAAAATTAGGTGTGTCCAGACCGGACACACTGCGCCGGAAAGGGTTAAGTAGACATTTTGACTAATTGAAAAACTCATGTAAGCTAGTCACTATCCACCCTGGTTACGCCACTGATTAAGCTATTTACTTTAACCCTTTCGTGGTTATAAGCGCATATACGCGCCCAGAATACCACTTAATTTGAATTGCGAAATGCCATACTGACACCGGAATTTTTAAATGAAAACTTTAATTTTACAAAAAACGTAAAAAAAAAAAAAAAAAAAAAAAAAAAAAAAAACATTTATATATTATGAAAAAAATTTGTTTTTAAATTCCGGTGTCATTCAATCATTTTCGTATTTTATGAATAGAAGTGCTAAAGGGTGTCAAAGGGTTAAATAGACATTTTGACTAATTGAAAAACTCATGTAAACTGTTACGCATAGCAAAATATAATTTGGAACAATGAAATAATGTACTACAGAAACTGTCAGAATGGAATTTAAATAACGTACATGTGTATGGAAAATTCAAATATAAGAAAATAATTTCTTTTGTACTGCATGCAAAAATGTAATTATACTCCATTTTAATTACTTTAAAGGCTCATGAAATAAAAATAAGCAAAATAATGATTAAAAATGCATTTAAAACCATATTATTGAACAAAAGCAAATGTCGTCGATATTAAAAAGATGTAGTTTAATTAGTTTGCGTGAATTAGGGTTAAATGCATCATTAATAACAAAGTAAATAGATTTTTTGACTAATTGAAAAACTCATATAAACTAGTATGCATGGTAAAGTATAATTTGAAATATGAAATAAAATACTTCAGAAATTGTCGGAATGTAATACAAATAATGTACAGGTATATAGCAAATTCAAAATTTTGAAAATACTTTATATTGTGCTTCATACAAAAAATGTAATTATACTCAATTTTGATTATTTTTAAGTTTCAGGAAATAATAATACAGAAAAGTGAGATTAAAACTGTATTTAAAACCAAATTATATCACTAAAGCAAATAACGTTGATATTAAAAAAAAATACCTTAATTACTTTTCGTGAATGAAGATTAAAATCATCACAGACAATAAAGAGCGATTTTTTCCTATAATTAGAAATTTTATGAGAAGCCTAATAAAAATCAAGCATTTAATTAGTTTTATATAACGTTAAATAAAAAAATTTCTCGAAAGCGTTTAATTTTCGGTTAAAAAAGCGGTTTCTCCATTCCTAAAATTACTCATTAAATGAATCTTTAGCTACTGAAAAAGATTCAGTCAGAAGTTTTATTTTTATTCCTGAAAAATGTATTGTAAATATTGACAAGCCTTTGATTAAAATAGCTGCCACACAATATTTATTCGCAGAAAATTATCTCAGTAAAAGCTCCTTCTCCTGAAGTATTTTTACTTTCTATGTAAAAAAGACAGTAGATCGGAAGGCAGTGTAGATATTTCGAGGAAAAGACGCTTTTTCTTTGTAAGAAGAAATATTTTTCAAAAAAGATACTTTTACAAATATTTAGAAATGCAGAATATATCAGCTTTCTATGCGACTTAAAAAAAGGTTATAATAATTTGAATCGTTATGTACGTGTAAATGTATCAGCCATTTTCTAATAATTTGAGCCAGAAATAATTTCCGTGTCGTCTGATGTTTTTTGTTTTGTTCTTGCAATTACACGGCAAAAAAAATTATGTATATCTTAACAAAATTTATATAATCGTTTAATTACTCCGTTTCATTTGCAAGCGAGGGGACTTAATATTTATATTACAGCCAATTTTATTTACTATAAGTAAAGGCATAGAACTAATAAAAGTGAATTGGTCGACAGCATGTAAAGTGGACTAGCAACACTCTTATAAAGTGTGTGTTATATAAAAATTGTGAGGTCTTTGGCGACACTAATCTGTGCGAGCAAAAGCGCCACCTGTGCTTAACTTTAATTTACTTTTCAATAGCGTGTTTCTGACCTTCTGAATATGTTATTAGGGAGCTACACCACTTTTAATTATTTACTATAGGTAAAAATATCTTAAAGCGAAAATGCATAGGCTTATAGAAAGATTTTCTGAACAGAGATTTTCAGATGCATTTGTAATTGATGGATTTGCAGCACCTGTAGTCGTCGTCTAGTCCGTTCATTTGTCATTCCTTCTGTCCTCATATAACAGCGCAAAATTTATCCAACCGAATGGATTGAACTTAATATACAGTGTGATTCTAAATTCATGGTACTAACTTTAAGGGTTGGCACAGGAATCTGTAAGAATCATTTATTGTATGGGAACGTACAAACGCAAGTAACGCGTTGAGGTAAAAACACCAGAGGTCCAATTTAGCCCCTTTTTTATTTCGAAATTTTCGATTCAACATGTGAGTCTTCAACATCTGAGTTATCTTTTTACGTGCGCCAAATCCAGCCTGGAGAGAGAAATCTAATAATTGGTAAGAAACTGATTTTTAGAAGTTGTTAAATAAAATTGATCAGAAACAGTGAGTTGTATGCCAAGTGGCATTTAGTTAGTCATGGATTTCCGTGAACTTACGTTTATTTTGCAGATATATTATTGCTTATTCCAGAAGTAGTTAGTTAACGTCATCTGAGCAGTTGCTGTTCGAAACGTGGAGAAGTTTCGAATTTCGCAATCTTGTATTTTTGAATCAGTGACTAAATTATTGTTAAGCGTACTGTATAATATACAAAATTAAAGAAGCTTCACCACTACACCATCCGATTAGATTTAAATAAGCACTATTTTTAAATGTAACCGTGTTTCATGTTTACATTTTTAAATGGTGGCCGTGGCGGGATTGTGAAAATTGTTATGAAAAAACATTAGAATGTCCGTGTTGTGTGTTTTCCTTTTCTTTATAATTCCTTTTCTTTTTCTCCCAAATGGTCCGCGAACTAAACATCAATATTTTTAACAGAAAATTTCATGATAGGTTTCTACTGAATTTGAGCTAGAATTGACATCCAAAGGTCGTTTTTCGGCAATTTGCAAGAAAAATCTAAAAATAAATATCTGTAAGAAAATTCTGATGTTCAGTTCGCGGACCATTTGGGAGCCCTGTTATAGGGATGTGATAAAATCTTATTTAGTTTTACAAATGAAAACGTATGTGATACGTACGTTCAACGAAACGTGAAAACGATAGCAACTTTTATTGTTTGGTTGAAGTTTTCCATTTACAGATACTTTTGCAAGTTTATCTTGAAACCAGGAAACTAACGGAAATTACTCTCTAAGCTGCCACATGAGGACATAAGGAGTCATGTGGCTGGAAATATTTAAGTATGTAATTGTTTGTGTAGTATAACTCCCAGTGATGCAGTATGTTAGAGGGCTTTTCTTTTAAATTTGCATACGCTATCCTAAAGAAATAAAGAAGGAAATTGAAATACATAAATTTTTAATGTACAATTTGAACTATGCATATAGAAAGTTAAAAAAAAATCTCTTGTTAAAAATATCAATGCAAATAATTGAGATATAAATGAGTATAGACGGAATAGCGTTTTATCCATTATATCCCGATATTTACAGGCAACAAAATTTAAATATGGTAAAACCCGTAAAAAATATGAAAATAATAGTATTACATCTAGAAGAAAACTTGTATATAACTAATTCTTTACCCTTCGTCATGTGTTTTCATCTTATAATGGTTTTACAGTATAGAAGTTTTCAAACTATCTTGTAGATACCGGGTGTCCAGTAAATAACTGACCCATTTTGAACTTAAATAACAAATAAACGGTTTGAGATAATAATGCGCGGTTTGCGGTATTGTTATCAGAAAATCAATAAATTTTTAAACATGTACTTTGTTAATATAGTTCAAATTTGGGAAAAAAATATCGCGCTGGCGGTAACAGGCTGTTTGAATACAGACATGACTCTAATTTTCATAAATATGAGATTTTCGGCTGAATCTGAATCTATATGTTGTCGAATCTGAATCTATATGTTGAATCGACTCTCGAATCAGCTTCAGAAATAGAGTACGTTGGTTGGAAAGTGATTTAAAATAATATTTGTGATTGAACCATCTTGAACCCATCTCCATTATATTTCCCCTCCTCAGTCTTGAGACAGATATTATTTTAACTATTATTATATTACATTAACAAAGGGCATATTTTAAAATTTATTTATATTCTAATAACAATACAGCAAGCCGCGCATTTTTATCTCAAACAGTTTTTTTGTTATTTACATTCAAAATGGGTCAGTCATTTACTGGACACCCGGTATAATATGTATTAACGATATTAATGGTAACTGAAATATTTACATATAAATAGAGATTCAGTAATAAAATGAATGTATCAGAACCTTTGGCGTTCTTTTAATATTGAAAATTATAAATATGAAAAATAAAAAAAAAAAATAAAAAATTGTCAAAACTTTTCTATACGAAACAGTTTTTAACCATATAAACTATGATGATTTTCAAGGCCGAGCCAGGCTATCATTTTAACTTTTTTGCAGGCCGTCCCGTATTTTTGCCTATGGGTCGGTTTCGGACCGGACCTAGATATTCCGACCCGTGCAGACGTCTAGTACACACCAACGCATTTTTTAAAAGCCTATTTAATGTAAAATCTATACACTGCTATTTTATATCCAAAGGAAATGCGTTGTCTTAAATTGACTTTTAATAACATACAATTTGCGGATGACCCCAAACCTTGCATTCAAAATTAGTCAAAAACGCATAGCTCATAGACATATTTAAGTGGTGTAAGTCACAAATATTGGATAATTTTTATTTTCAATATCTCTATAAGATTTCTAGTTATCAGGATGAATATTTATTTGCGCAATTCAAAGAGTGGATAAGAAACAATTCTCTAATTAGATATTTTACCATACGGGGGCCGTATTAAAACTTGTTTTTTGTATTTTCTTAAATAGCTCCCCATGGAGTTAGTTGCAACTTATCTCATAAATTTTTGCACCTTTTAAAAAAAATCTTTGCAATTGAAATTATTTGCCTAGGGCAATATATAGAGGAATAGCCTATTGTTACGATAGTTATTAATCAATCTGTATACATGTTATTTTTGTGTCACTAAGATTATTTTATCTTGCAGACGTTAATTAAAAATCAATATATATATATATATATATATATATATATATATATCTGCTCGTATATATTAAATTCAGAAATTTAATAAAAATCATATCTTTATTAGTTTTCTATTTAATAAATTACAATATAGCTCTTAAATGTAGTTAAAAAAATTGTGTAAGAAAAATACCAAATGCTTTTAAAACTCTTGCTATTTAGCATAATAAAGTATTTGCTAAATACTTTGTGTTAAAGGAAATTAAATGTATCACAAATAAAAAAGGAAGGAAGTACTAATTACAATATGATTAAGAATGTAATAAGTAACGATACAAAAATTAAGTTTGTAATTAGTTACAAACATGTGCACAAAGAATTTTCTTCGAAAGCGCATAACACATTTAAAAAAAGACTTTTTGTGTTTACCGCGAAATTACTAATTAAATTATTCAGGATAAAAGTTTTTAAATATAAATCCGTATTTGCAAATACTTTTGTAAAACTTATTTTATTGACACGAATAATTTTAGTCAAATAGTTGCCTCAATTGTCCACATTTTTTTTCTTTTTTGTACAAAATTAATATTTCAAAAAGGAATAAGAAGAAATTTAACAATTATAGATTCCCAAATGTTATTTTTCACGGTACATTTAGTACATTTTTCAGTCACTAAAACAAATATGTTATTTTTATTTGTGTCTTTCTCTTTAACCCAAAAAACATAGTCTATATATGAGGATCCCAGAAGCCAAGGGGTATGTGACAAAATCGAAAAAATTGAACTAGGTGCACAGAAGACCTGAAAATATGCTTTTTTATTATCAGGTAAAGAAATATAAGTGATTTTTTAATTATGTACTTCGTTTTCGGGATAGACCACTTTTGCCGAATAATAATCAATATTGATTAATTATAAATTTCACTGAAATTATATTCTACATTTTATATAGTTACTAAAATGAGATTTCAAGGACCACAATAAAACAAACGGCAGTTTTCTTTTTCAATTCAATAAATTATTATTGATGTTCAAATTTAACGTTTATTATCTTTAAAGTCAATTTTCTCCAAATCGAATTTTTGTCATTTGTACCCCTTGGCTTCTGAGGTCGTCATATATATATATATATATATATATATATAACAATGGATGTAACGTATTATATTTTTACATAAGACTAGCTTTGTAACCAAATACTATCAATATTACTTAAGTGTTTTTAGTTAAAATATCTTATGGTTTGCGCCATTGCTGATATTTTTTTCAAGTATCCCATGTTGGGAATTTCATAACAATGCAAAAACTATCAAACCTAGTGGTTTGAGGTTCAACAAACGTAATCGTTGCCGAATTTTGTCGAATTTTATGAGTATGGAATCAACAGTTAAAACGATATCAATAAAACTCTTCTTCTTTCTTTTGAATCCTATAATACGCAATAAAGTCAATGATATCTCATTACAGGTAATGATTCTATGTTGCCATGGTGATTATTTTCTATTTAAGATTGAGTCCTATTATTTTCTTACTGAATTTAATACACATAATGTAATTAAATCTGAATTCGTGACTTTTTTTGCATAAGACAACATTAAAATAGATATTGCACCAGGATCTGAATATTTATAAATCTAGTTCTAGTACGAATGGACCTTATTTGCCGCATTTCACGTACAATTTACGACTTGTTTAAATATTATACGCTTCACGAATCCACCGAGTATTTGTGTCATACTGAAAAATATTCTTTTGATATATTCTATATGACTCCATTACAAAAATCTAACATAATTACATTACTAATATTAATATAAACTAGTCAGATGTGGCAATCCCAAAACTTTCTTGTGTCTCATGCATGTTAATACCTTCGAAATTTGCTATCACAATGCCAAAATTAAATCGCAATTTACGTCCATTATAAGGATTCTAATGGTATGAAATTCCGTGCATTAGTACTTGAAATAGGACTTCTGAAAAATCAGAAAATGCTAAAAAATGCCAAGTGTTGTGTTATTTATACCAAAACATAATTAAAAATAATATTTATCAAGGTGAACTTGAATCTGATGTTTTATAAAAATTCGTGCATTAGTTCTTAAAATAGAGCTAATGCTGACATGGGGGGAAAGGCAACATAACTGCGCCACCTGTTGAGCGATTTACACCAAAATATAAACACCATCCATTCATTCCATTTAGAAACAGAATATGTAGTTTGGTGAAAATCCGTACAGTAATTCTTGAGATAGAGCTGTTGTGCAAATCGTAAAAAAGACAACATAGCAGTGCCACCTGTTAAGTGGTTAACACAAAAAACTACTAATTAGAATAAATTTAGGTACTACTCTGTTATCCCGTCGACCAAAATACTATCGCCAAATTATAAGATTAAATTAGATTAATTATGAAACACGATTATTCAATCGGTAAATTATTTAAAACAGATGTAATTTTTTTCATTTTTCAATTTTGGGTGATAAAAGTCCGGGCCAGGATTCCAACCAGGGATGTATTGGCTGAAGCCGCCAATGCTCTACCAAATGAGCTAATCCCGGACACGAACACTGGAGGATTATTTCACCCAATTAACCTCAACGATCACTTTATCTGGTCTGATACTCTGGATCAGCTCAACAGAATAAATCGAAGGTCAACATATGGAACTGCAGAAAACCGCTGCATGCGAAATTACACTAGATTAATTATGAAACACGATTATTCAATCGGTAAAGTAATTATAACAGATGTAATTTTTCCATTTTTCAATTTTGGGTGAAAAAAGTTCGAGACAGGATTCGAACCAGGGAGAAATTACACCTGTTATAAGATTAAATGCCAATAAAGGATGATTGTAAATGTTAATTCAATGACATTAAATACGATACACGTGCTTAAAACGTTATTAAGGGATTTTATTTTCGACTTTTTATTTGTATTTTTATGAATATTCTACTAATTATTTGTTTTTTTTATTATTTAAAATAAAATTTACGTCAATATATATAATTTGGCTATTAGTTTGGCTATTTGCATAATTTGGCGAAATCGGTCGTCGGGATAACAGAATAGTACTTAAATTTATATCAGAGACTACTTGAATATAAATTTTTACCACTCTCTGTACATTAATTCTTGAGAAAGAATGCCCACAAAATTTGTGTCACATACAGACAGACAGCAAGACTCACTGAGAGACATTTTGTAAAAAACATGCTTTTTTGGAACCTATGACCCCTAAAACGTGTAAGTACGTCGAAAACCGGAATTTAAAAGTTTTCATGAATCTAATACTTTTTTCTTGTAAAGACAAAAGAAAGTAATGATATTTTTCAGATAAGATTATTTAATCCCTCGTTGATAAAAGCCTAAGCTATTCAAATTTGTTTAAAAGTTTCAGTTTATTTGTTATTTCCTAAACATATAAAGACAAGTTTTTCTCATGAATATTTATGAAAGTTTAAATCCTTGTTCTTATAAAAATTATTTTTTCCTGTGGACTTGTCTTTTAATATTTTGAAATTGTTACTTAACGACTGTTAGAATGTTTTACAATACAGACTCAAAGAGAAATGTGTCAAATATTATTAATCTTGCAATTTTTCAATAAAATAGTGTGAATGTGTTACTTTGTTCTATCATTTATTTTCTTCTTTAATGTTTAGAACAAACATACTCAACTTTCAGCCCTAGACACTTCATCATATCATTATCAGATAAAATCTTCCATATTTGTAAAATTAATTGATATTTGTATAAAAGGTGTTTTGGATCTTTCCAGTTGATTTGTATATTTTCATGGAAATATCAAACCTGCCATTTTACTTCTACTTACATTAAGTTTATGTAAAATATCTTAAATGCCTTTTTTATTAGTCAAAAGCTCTTTTTTTAATATAATTCTATTTGTGTTAAACTAATATATACATTTCTTAATCTACAACTCCAGTTAAACATTGTTCCAGATTAAATAAATTGACACTGGATAATTCTACATTTTAAAAAAATAATAAAAGCGTTTTCCATTAACTAATTTATTAAAGGAAATCTGATTTTTCTTTCTTCAGAAGTAGAAATGCTTCATTGTTATTATTTCTTTTTATACTTAATGTGGAAGAAATACTGTTTATTGAGGCTAAAGTTTGCATTGAGAAAAAAAAAAATACCACAAAAACTTTTCTCTCTACCCTTTCAAACAACGATCTTCACAGCATATTTCTAGAATATATCCAATAGAAATCCATCACGAAATATATTCTTCGGAAAAAGTGGTGTTAATATTTGCGTAATACTTTTAATTTTAGGTAATTTTATAGCTCAATAAGTTTAATTCTTGAATTTGCTTTTTTTCTTTATATATGAGCAAAATGCAATCATACTTAACACTAATGACAGTACATAGAATACTACCAAAATTAGTCAAAAGATAAAAGTTCTAGCGCTAGAAAAAATGTTTTATATGCTTATATTGCGTTGTGCTAAGTATTATCTTATTTGAAACCATAACATTTATTTGAATTCGTAATTTCTTATTATTTTTTCGTGTTTTATGATTTTTTTTTAAAGATTATATTGATTTCTTGTCCACTGTACAATTGTGTCCTGCTTAAAACTATCCTTTTTTGAACTAGTTGCTGAAGCAATCCCAAATCTTTCTTCTATCTTATACATGTTAATGCTTCCCTAAAAATGTAGCATAGATGTTCCATTTGTTAGATTTGTTAGGAACCAAATCAGCAACAACTGAAAAACAGTTTTTGAAAACGGCTAATGCGGAAATCTTAGAATAAGCGCCAACAATTGGGTAATTCACACACAAAAAACTAAGCACTAATGTATATCAATGACTAACTTAATCTGATGCTAGATGAAAATTCTTGCATTAGTTCTTGCGATAGAGTTATTGAATGAACATGCAGTTATAAAAAAATGGAGCACGGCAGAGTCAGATTTAGGGCGATTTTCATCAAGCAATCAGCAAGAAATTATGTAGGGGTTAACAGAATCTAAAGATTCATTTAATTCCGTTCATTAGTTCGTGAGATACAATGTCCACGATTTTTGTATTACAAACATATATATATAGCGAACATTTTGTAAAAGCATCTTTTTCGGATGTCTGACAACGAAAACGTGTACATCCGTCGAAAACGAAATTTAAAAATGTTCCCTAATCAAATACTTTCTTCTTTTAAATAGATAAGTGTGAAAATGTAAAGTACTGAGTAATAAAAATCTTACCTTTTATGTCTGATATTAAGAGTAGTATTATTTCACTTTCGAAATAACAGAGAAAAAAGTTCACTTAAGATTTATGTTAATGTTATTTAAATATTTACTAGCCAAAATTCAGACAAAAAAGTTATTTAATCCCTCGATGATAAAAGACTAAGCTCATCAAATTTCTTTAAAAGTTTCGGTTTATTTATTGCTTTCTAAGCATATAAAGACTGGTTTTTCTCATAAATATTTTTCAAAATTTTAATCCCTGTTTTCATGAAAATTACTTTATTTCTGTAGAGTTGCATTTTAATAGTTTAAACTTGTTACCTAACGATTGCTATAAGGTTTTTAAAATGCAGGCCGAAAAAGAAATGAGGCAAATATGACAAAAGCATGTAATTTTAAAATAAAATTGCGATGATTTATTATTTTGTTCTGTATTCTATTCTCCTAGTTAATTTTAAGAATATTATAGAGTATTTTTTCATTAAGACTTTCTCAACTGCTCAGCTCAAGAAGTGGAAAACGTTTTGACACATTGACAAATTCATTTTTAACAAAAAAAAATAAGATAAAATACTGGAAAACCTGACAATGGAAGCACTTTCAAATCCATCTGAGTTTTTCATTTTATGATAATTAAATTACCTGCCGAGTTTGTTATTCATTATTTTGATTATGTGATTATACGATTTTCTCCTTAATGTTGACTATTTTTCTGATTTCGTCGGAAAATACTTTCAAAATATCAAATTTTACGGCTTGTTCTGAAATATCTATTGCGTTTGAAAAAAAAAATAGTGCGAATATTTAGTTTCTGAATTTACTTGTTAATTTCATGCATTTCCAAATAAAAATAAATTAAATCTTTAGTCACAAAGTTGCCCATTTTGATTTAACCTTCCCTTGCCGCGATTGGATATATCCGTTCGCTAAGCTGCAGGTTTCACTGCAGTGAAAACTTTATTTAAATTAATATAATTCTACAAATATAATCCAGTTTTAAGATATTAAGTTATGATTGATACTTTTAAGGATTATAAGCATACACGTAACAAAAAAATTATACCGTGATAGAAAATCCCTCTTTTATAAACATTTAAAATAAAATGAAGAAAAAAAAACTTTACAATTTTGCCCTTTTGCTCGGCGGTCAGGGGGAGAACCTTAAAAACTAGAAAAGGCTAACACGATTTGGATTATAAGCTACGAAAATGTAACTTTAAAGGAATTACATTTGGATATTTGCAAAATTTGTCTATTATACTTTCTTTTAGCAAATTTCTTTTAAACCCCACAGTTTCCCGATGTAATTAGGGGCCGTTCACTCGTTGGTGAAGCGAGGTAGCTTGTGGTTAATCTCTAATTGAAAATCTTTCTCATTTGTCAGTTTAGGATGAAGTGTATTTTGCATTTCATCGCACCTAACACAAAGAAAAGTATGAAAATACTTAGTTGTTTATTTTATATATCATGAAAATGTCCTTTACAAATTTCTCTTTTGCATTTCAAGATTTGTTAAAGACTTTTTTTAATGATATCTAAGTTCAATCTCTAAGACTGTTACTTTGTAATTTTGATAGGAGCTTTTATTAGTATTATTATTCATAATTTCTGATTCTATTGCTCAATAAACCTATCCCTTGAATTCGTTTTTCGTCCTTATATATCAATGAAATTCTATCATGCTTTATACTGGTAACGAGTTGCTGAATGCTCCCAAAACTACTCTACTGGCCAATATTTTCAGTCCTGGTCTCGACCAACATCGTATGGAAATATTTGTTTCAGCTTTACCTAATGCATCAAATAAATAAATAAATAAAATAAAATAAAATAAAATAAAAAGGAAAAATTATCTTTTATATCTAGTCGGTTTATTTATTTATTTATTTATTAACAATTTGGAAAATAGTTTCTGTCCTCGGTAGAGAACTGGAAAATCTGAAGTATATCTGAATGTTTTTATTGGTTGAAATCCACCACTTATTTTATTTTATTCGTTTTCTTATTGACCCATGTTTAACCCTTTCAGGGGCAAGGTATTTCTGCTCCGAAAATGTTCATATAATTGATTCACACCACAATTTAAGAACAGATTTATTTGAAAATAATCTAGAGCTGTTTTTCGCGAATATTATAAAATCGAAATTGTACTAAAATTTTACTGGTGCCAGTTCGAAATTGGAACAGTAATATTAAGTGTTTGCAGACTGCAAACACCGCCCCTGAAAGGGTTTGCCCAAAAAAAAGAATACTTTTGCTGCCACGATGACAAAAAAAGTAATAAAAAATTTAAAAATAATAATAATTTGAAAACAAATTGTGATAAAGATTTCAAACGAATTTTATTTGAAACTGCATTTTTTTTTCTCTATTCAACGTTGTAAAAGTTTTAAATGTGTAATGTTTAGAAGATTAAAAATTTGCAGTTCCGAAAATTGTAAAACTGAAATTTCCTTTAAAATTTCCTTATGATGGGTCCAGGAATATGTTTAATCCATGTCGTACGTAATAGGAGGCATTCAGAAGTCAGTCTGATTAACTCCATCCAATAAAAATGCACATTTTAAACAGTTAAAGTTGTATAGCTATAAACTACTGATTTTTTATCGTTGGTCTAGGAATATTAATGCTTAATGCACGGCATACGTAATATATGACTCGTTATGATAATCCTAAAAATGATGTTTATTAATATTATTAATTTAAATAAATAATTTATTTACAAGTCTTTATAAGTCTTTGAAAATATCATTTTCCAAATAGTCGGAGTAATTTGTTAAATTACATTATTTTTAATAATAAAATTGATTTTATTCTGGCCCGTCGAAGCGAATTGGTAGCCGTAATAAAAGGAAATATCTATGACAGTTGGAAGAACCTTTGTTGATAAAGCTGCGCATAACATTTCTTAGTTTCATCAACAGAGAAAAGAACAATAATAGGAAATCGTTCTGCCGAAGTAAAAATAAGGTAAACCAATTTTAGTCGCATGGAATTTCTGTTTACATCTGCTTTTCATCACATATCTTTATTGTCATCAATATTTTTACCGATGAATTGTTAGAAATTAATATTCAAGATGTGAACGTTTCACAATTACATTCGCCAACGCTAGTCTGATTATTGTGAATAATTTTCTTTGATTTGTTTTTACTTTTTTTACATTCATATTTTTTATTTTTTGCACGGACCGATTTTTTTTCTATGTGTCACTGTGGGCTGGAGCTTGTACTTTGTAGACGTCTACTGTAGATTTCAAGCATATTTCGAAATTGCGCTTAGCGTAAATTTTAAACTCTGCTATTTTTTGTAAAAAAGGAGAAGAACTGAGTTAAATCTACATTTAATTGCGTATAATTTATAGATAATCCCTGTCATTTACTTTAAATGCATCAACATCAGGAAGCTCAAAGTTTGTAGTATGATTAAGTAGTTTAAGTCACGAATTTCCGACTTTAATATCGGTGAAATTTCCAGATATCGATGATGGATTTTTTTTTTCTTTTTTGTATGCAAAATTTCGCTTCCATTAATACATAAAAGCCGATGATACAAGTGTGCAACTATCAATCGCGGTAGAAACGCATCCGAAGTTGTTACCCTTCATTAATAAGGAAAATATTGATATGCGTTTTACCTACGGAACTGCAAGTGAAAATGTCTTAGAGGCTCAAAGATTGTACGAGCGGTATTCTTCGCCTTGGCTTTGTAACTTAATCGTTCTTTGTGATTGTTTTCATCTTTTATAGCAATATTACCTTCAGCGTCCATTAGCACTTTTGCGTTTTTTTACCGACCATGGATTCTTTGATGAAAGTTTGTTTGTTTGGATGCGTACTACCCCTCTTAAATTTTTGCTCATTTTTTATGAAACACCCTGTCATCTGAATAACTAGATATATACGTAGGTAATGAATTTATAAGCTTTCAAGGGGGTCCGGGACGCAAAAATCTTCAAATTTTCCAAAAACATTATTCTGGTTTTTTATCCTTAAGATGACATTTGACTTGATTAGATAGGAAATATAAATTTTTTTTGTTATGGTTTGTTTTCAAAATCTAGCTTTCAAGCAGTGGTTGTCATGGAAAATAATTCTTGTGAAAATGTGTTTCTCTTCATGGTGGATTTTTTCACAATTTCTCGAATTCAAATTGTTATAAGTGAAGAACTGTTTAACCCTTTAACGTTCAATGGTTTCGCCATGAAACCACAAAATTTTAATTCCGATATGCAACACTGACACCGGTATTTTTATCTAAAAATATCCCTTTTATTATGGATGTGAAAAATCACGTTTCCTTATTTAGAAATATATTTGTTCTTAATTACCGGTGTCATTCATTTATTTCGACATCTTAGCAATGAAAATGCTTTGATCGTTAAAGTGTTAAGAGAAAGACTTCAAACTTGTAACATATATTTTTTATTGTTTTACTTTAATTTTTATTCAACAAATAAAAAATATATATATTTACTTTTGAAAATATGAATTTTTAAAAACAAATGAAATTTTTTTTCAAATTTCTACCTTAAATATTTTTTTTAATTGATATTTTTAAAAATGCTGAATCTAAATTTAAGTCTAAATATCTTTGTTTATTTAAATATAAAAAAAAAATTAATTCTACAAAAAATATTATTTGGGTTATAACGATTTTATAGTACCCCACATTTTTAATAATTTTTAAACATTTATTTTAAAAAATATCATGTGATTTTGTTTAAAAATGATGTGGTTAACTATCATATAAAACGTTCAAAATTTTAATTCAATAAATAAAAATTATTTTAAACTGTGTCCTGGATCACCTTAAACAATCCCCAGTAGCCAAAAAATATTTGGCCAATATTGGCTATATCTTGGAGCAATATTGGCACATTGGTGCAATACTGGCATGAAATATTGCTCCAATATTGGAGTGTTTACATTTTGCCCTTATTTAGCTAATATTTGATGCCGATATTATGCCAATATTGGGGTTTCATTGGAAATATTGCCAATAAAACACCAATGTTGGTTAAATATTGGAATTTCATTGGAAATATTTCTAATGTAACGCCGACATTTGTATAATATTGGTGTTTTATTGGCAATATTTCCAATGAAATCCCAATATTGGCGTAAGATTGGCTTCAAATATTGGCTAAATAAGGGCAAAATGTAAACATCCCAATATTGGAGCAATATTGACGTTTTATTGGCAATATTTCCAATTAATGAAATACTGGCGCAGCGTTGGACCAATATTGGTTTGCTACTAGGGAAGAGGTGATATTATTTAATAAAATAAACAAACTGTGTACAGAACACTTGATCAGTAATACACTTATTAAATACAAGATGGAAATTCCACGTCCAGTGTGACAAATGAAGAGCTCTCATACTAAAAAAATGTACTTAAAAATATAAAGAAAAGAGAAAAAAAAATCGAAAAAAAAACTTTTTTTTCCCTTTGAAAAAGGTCGAGTAGTTCGGTTAAAACCGTCGGGATAATTTTATCATTGCTTCTTATGTTTAAAAATCATACAAAATGGTATGTAGGTTTTAAACTGTTATATTTTATCCCATTGTTTAGCAAATGTTTAGCAAATTTGTTTAGCAAATGTATAAATAAAAATTCTGAGCATGACTCAATACTCATATAGTAAACCACAGTATAAAATTCCCTCTTAACTATTATTAACCCCTTAACGATCACATTATATTACGGTTTTAAAATTCAGACTGATTATTGCCACCACTTTTTTGAAAAAAAAATCATCTTATTTAATGGCAAATAAAATAATTTAATACCAGAATAAAATCAATTTCACTATTTTATAAAACTGGTGGGAATCAAATAATTCTGAATAAATTCTGTGAAGCTTGCAGCCCGAGAATGTCTCGGGCACGACAGTTGAGAGGTTAAGAATGTATATAAGAGCGTTCCATGTTCGTTACCGAAAACATCGCGAATCTATTATGACAAAGAATTTATTAGAACTTGAAGTAAATCCAAAATGATAATAATTCTCTGTGCGCTTTCTATATAAACTTCCTCTTGCAAAACTTTAAAATCTTATTCTATTCTGAATATGAGAATCTCTCATAAAATTGCAATTTTAAATTATTCTTTAAACATCGATCGATTTTATACTGTACAAGACATAATTTTATACATCTTATGTCTGTAATAAAGGGAATGAAATATTCAGTATATTTTAGATTTCATATACTCCCTTTTTAAAACTAAGATTTAAAACAGTCGAATACATTATAACCTGATTTTGAAGTAGAACTAATATGCTTGCAGATGTGTAATAGGAATTTTATGCAGAATATGGTGTTCAGAAATAAGATACTTTTCAGTATGTAGAAGGGCAAATTCGTTTAAGCGGAACGCCGACGTCATTTTACGAATGACTACCCCTCTCCCCACAGAATACTAAACCTGATCGCTGACAGAAAAATGGCGACTATCGAAAGCATATTTTTTTAACGTATGCACGGTCCCATAATTTTAGATTCCAGTATTTTATAAAAGATTTATATGATTTGTTTAATCTCAGAAAGATAAGCCCCTCTCCCACCAGTGGCCGAGAGGTTCTGACCTCACCTGGTAGACGGCAGGTGCTGGATTAGATCCCAATCGCGGCCGTCGGTCTAATTGTTCGGATTTATCCGTGGTTTTCTTCGAATCTTGGATTTCCTTGCGTAAATGCGGATTAGGGTCCCTTAGAAAATCCCCACGAAGGGCACCCCATTCCATTAAGGGCCTATATCCCTCTTGTAGATAATTCGCCGTCATAAAATAAACCAAACTCAGAAAGATAAATCGGGATTTTTTTTAAAATTATTAGTACGAATATTTAAGGGATCGTGTAAGGGACCGAAAAAAATTCTCCTTAAATACGAGAAATACAATATGTATATATATATATATAAATACATTTAAATAAATGCATAAAAATTAAACACTAAAAAAATACATTTGAACAGATGGAAATAATTTTTACGTTTTATGAATTGTTTTATGAAGTTTTCCTATTTAATGAGGAATGTAGGATTTTTTATATTCTGATAAGAGTACATGTCACCCAGCCGCAAGAAAAGTGACGTATCTCGCAAAAAAAAAAAAAAAAAAAAAAAAAAAAATTGAGTTACGTTGTAAAAATAGGTTTGTTATAAGTGCGTCTTTCTACACAGTTTCCTAAATCTAGTTATCACGAAAATTACTTTAGTAACCATTTATCTACCGAATTATTTATCAAGAAATTGCTTGATCTCAACAAATATCTCCTTTAATATCTGAAGATAATTTTGGAATTTTCAAACGATAATTACCGTAATTTCGGGTGTATAAGCCGCAGCTCAAACAATTCTTTTTCGACCCAGAATTTTTTAAGAAACAAATATAACTAGTTAGATCGCCGTAAATATTTGTCTTCAATCACTAAATAAGATTTCTGGGTCCAAAAAGAATTGTTTGATCCGCGGCTTATACACCCGAAATTACGGTACATGAAATTTAAATACAGTAGAACCTCGATTATCCGAGCCTCGATTAACCGAAAGTCTTTGTTAACCGAAGTTATTCTCTTTTGCACTTTCTTTTCACTTTCTACTATCATTTAAAAATTTCTCTTAACAAACATCCATTCTTAAGAGGGGTTTTCCACTTTCCAAACTACGAATGCAGATAAATATTTTGAAATTCCATTTTTTCGAATTCCTTCACGCAAGCGCAATTCTCAGTATGAGTGTACAATTCCCCACTTTCAAACGTCCCAGTTCTAAACAAAAATATAACTCATTTCGAAATTTAGAAATTCATACTGCCGAGTCGCAGAACAATCAAATGTTATTGCACTCTCTGATTGTAAGTAAGTGCAAAGAACCTAATCTCTTTTGTCATTTCAATAATAGAGAAATTTTCATTGCATCTGAATTAGAAAAGGGGGAATAGTCACTTTGTGTCAATTATCCTTTGTGGACAATTATATTCCAGAAAAGAAAAAAAGGAAGAAAGGAAGGAATAACCCGTTTGCTATTTTCTTTCTATCCGTACTAGGACGTATAGGTATGGTCATTTGACGAACTCATAATGTAGCGTAATAACATTGCGACTCAATAATCAGAAGGGTTTTATTCCTTTATAATTTTAATTTAGTAATTAATAATTAAAATAAGTCATGATAACAATTCAATGACGATACTGCATATTAAACTAAATGATTATTGATAAATTCTCGATTATCCGAAAATTTCAATTATCCGAAGTAGTCTCGAACCCAAGTACTTCAGATAATCGCGGTTCTACTGCAGGTTATTTCATGAAAACTGATTTAATATATTGTAGTCATAATTGTTTTTGGAAAATATTTACAAAAATAATTATATTAAATAACCCAAAATGTTTTTATAGAAATATAATGATTCTTATAAAATCGGTATATTCAAATGTATTACGATCCTCTCCATACATGGAAAGGCTTTAGCAGTTTAAATGTTTCATACAAGTTTTTCCAAAGAAAGAAAAGCCATGAAAATGATTAGGAAAATTGCGTAATTTTTTTTCCAAGCACCTTCGTGCCAAAACTCTCACCAGAGTGAGAGTTTGGGCTTGGAACGACAAAGGTGCTTGGAAAAAAAAATTTCGCAGAAAAATTATCACTTTTTGAAAATATTTATCTTCGACTGTTTCTCTAAAATTTTATAGCACAGAGTATAATGTGTGGAAAGAAAACAAAAATGTTTTATTAATAGACTGAGTAAATATATTTTACATTGAAATTTAAAATTAAAAGTACCGTCAGTGCATAAAGAGTTAACTATATGTTCATTAGTGACTATAGTGAAGAGGTGGATTGCGTAAAGAGGTAAAATTATCCAGCCCTCCAAACCTCATCCTACGTCTTCATTTTTAAGGGTATTCTTAACTGCTCCGCTCAACAAGCGAAAAACATTTTGACACATTTACAAATTCATTTTTTAACAGAAATACATAACATTGGAATGTCTGACTATGGTAGCGATTTCGAATTGAACCTATTTTTCCATTTTATGATAGTTAAATTACCTATCGAGTTATAAGCTATTTCGATATCATGATCACCCGTTTTTCCCCTGCTTTTCGACCGGTTTTTCTGCTTTCGTCGGGAAATGTGCTCAAAAGTGTCAACTTTGAAGGCTTTTTATAAAAGATCTAATGTGTTTTTTAAAAAACAGAAAATTGAGTGCAATTAGACAGTTTCTGAATAATAACACCTGCTATTTTCATGCATTTCCGAACAAAAATAAATTAAAGCATGTGTCACAAAGTTGCCCTTTTTGATTTAGGAACACCCTTCAGGGTTTTATGCTTTTACGCAAGTTTTTATTCCTGCATGGTGAGATAAGTGCTATAATCGCATGTTACAGTAAAATCATGCAAATTCTCTTTTGCCTCTCATGTGAAATTTATTTTTGTCGAGATGTGTCTCTGTTCTTGCGGGTGAGCGATATGTTCAGTTATCGGATCTAAACAATTATTTTTCTTGAAAATAAATAACTTGTTAATCTTATGTGGCTTCTTATGTATAACCTTTATGTTAATTGATTAATTACTGGTGCAGTCACTCAATTTAAATCTTTAATATACTGGGTGATCCAAAAGTCAGGACGAACTTTAAAAATGAATAATTCGAAAATGAATCAAGATACAAGGATACGGTTTGCACCAAACGGATGCAAAAGAAACCGGGTTTTGTGTAGCAACGAAAAAATATAGTTCTGTTGGCGACCAACGGCATCACTAGCAGCACGGGAAGATGCCATCCGCCAAAATGTGCCTTCCAGAACGTAAGAAATGGCTACTAAATGCTATGAATGGTGTGGTGCCTAGTTTCACAGCTGCACTTATGAATGGTGGACAGCACATTGAACATTTACTGTAGCACTAATTAACTGTAACTAACATGACTTGTAAGTTGTCAACATTTTTTCATTTGTAAATCATGATTTAGTTCAATAAAACACTATAGCGCAATTTGTTGGTCGTCAACAAAACTATTGTTTTTTTTCATTGTTACACAAAACCCGGTTTCTTCTCCATCCGTTCGCTGCCAGCCGTATATTTGTATCTGGATTCGTATTTGAATTATTCACTTTTGAATTTCGTCCTGACTTTTGGATCCCCCGATATTATGTATATGATTCCAGGTATGCATATGCAAAGTATGACTGCATGCGATTACATGTATATGTTGTTGCAGCCAAAACCGAATTGACTAGAATTGGCCCGAAATTGGCCAATTCTAGAACTAGCCGGCCGATTCCCGTATTGGCCAGCAACGTTAAAAAATGACTGGCCAATTCTAGAATTGACCGGCCAATTCGCGAAATAGATATAGGCACTCGGCTTGATCCTTTCTAACATAGTTAAAAGTGTCTATGAATTCAAATAATCTAGCCGTCAGCCTGTCCGTGCTCTAACTCGACTAAAGGTTTGGTTAACTTGTAACTGTCATCTTATTTGGTTTACTATTATTTGGCCGCAACATATATACATGAAATATGTGATTGCATGTCATTATATCTATGTGGTTCTATTGAGATTTAACACTACATGTAGATTTTCAAAAGTTAAATACATTAATTTTGAAATTGAAAGGGAATTGTGTATTTTTTTGGTTAATTTAGTTGGGTACACAAAAATATTTCGTTTCAATATAATCAATGGGATTTTTTTTACTGTGCATTGTAATGTTACATTATTTTAATTACAAAAATATTGGTACCTATGCATCATAGTTCGGGTGTTGGCCATGGCTTCCCAGCCAGTTCGCGAATTGGCCGGCCAAAACCTGATTTACGCTATTCATTTCATGTATTTCGGGTTTTGGCCAGGAAGCTTGGCCAGGCTCCGGGTATTGGCCGCAACATTTATACATGAAATATGTGATTGCATGTCATTATATCTATGTGATTCTATTGAGATTTAACATTACATGTAGATCTTCAAAAGTTAAATTTATTATACACACATTTACATAGATATAAATTAAATTGATAGAAATAAAATGCATCACAGTCTATTTAAAATTGGAATTCAATACATTATATGGAAATTCTAATAACAATATTCTTGCATAAATAACTATTGTGAGGAAGAAACTGAAACTATAGTAAAATTTTGTATATTTGAAATTTTCGAATGTGAATTGTTGAATTCTTCAGTCAGCAGAATGTATTGTGAATAAAAATTCTAATCCATAGGAAAAAATGACGAGTACAAAATAAGTTTGCTGCATTCTCGATTGCTTTTTAACATGCAAAATACATTTGTGACTCATTTTTAGCTCACAGGCTATCATAGCCTGAGAGCTTATGTGCCCGTCCGTTCTGTATGTATGTGCGTATGTGCGTAACGCGATAACTCATGATAAAAATATCGGATCCACTTGAAATTTTGTATATAGGTATATCCTGATAAGGCGCTTCCCTGATTAGTTTTTGGAGTTCATTCGATATGTATAAGAGGGGGAACGGGGGGCTCATGCCCCCCGTTAGTTGATATAAATGGGATTTTCATGCAGAATTAAGTTTTCAAAATTTAGATTAGGATCATTCTGATGAGGCGATTCCGTGACTGTTATTAGGTGTTCATTGAATAAGTATAAATAGGGGGAACAGGGGTTCTAATCCCCCCCCCCGTTAGTTGATATAAATGGGATTTTCATGCAGAATTAAGTTTTCGTTCAAAATTTAGATTAGGATCATTCTGATGAGGCGATTCCGTGGCTGTTATTAGGTGTTCATTGAATAAGTATAAATAGGGGGAACAGGGGTTCTAATGCCCCCCCCCCCCCGTTAGTTGATATAAATGGGATTTTCATGCAGAATTAAGTTTTCGTTCAAAATTTAGATTAGGATCATTCTGATGAGGCGATTCAGTGACTGTTATTAGTTGTTCATTGAATAAGTATAAATAGGGGGAACAGGGGTTCTAATGCCCCCCCCGTTAGTTGATATAAATGGGATTTTAATTGAGAATTAAGTTTTCGTTCAAAATTTAGATTAGGATCATTCTGATGAGGCGATTCCGTGACTGTTATTAGGTGTTCATTGAATAAGTATAAATAGGGGGAACAGGGGTTCTAATGCCCCCCCCCCCCCCCGTTAGTTGATATAAATGGGATTTTCATGCAGAATTAAGTTTTCGTTCAAAATTTAGATTAGGATCATTCTGATGAGGCGATTCCGTGACTGTTATTAGGTGTTCATTGAATAAGTATAAATAGGGGGAACATGGGTTCTAATGCCCCCCCCCCCCCGTTAGTTGATATAAATGGGATTTTCATGCAGAATTAAGTTTTCGTTCAAAATTTAGATTAGGATCATTCTGATGAGGCGATTCCGTGACTGTTATTAGGTGTTCATTGAATAAGTATAAACAGGGGGAACAGGGGCTCTAATGCCCCCCCCCCCGTTAGTTGATATAAATGGGATTTTCATGCAGAATTAATTTTCGTTCAAAATTTAGATTAGGATCATTCTGATGAGGCGATTCCGTGACTGTTATTAGGTGTTCATTGAATAAGTATAAATAAGGGGAACAGGGGTTCTAATGTCCCCCCCCCTTAATTTATATAAATGGGTTTTTCAAGCAGAATTTTCAGATTTCGTTCAAATCTCTGAATAGTTTTGGAAGTTTAATGGTTAAGTATAAAAGAGGGGGATAACTCTTTTTAAATTATATAAATGCTAAATGGGTTTTTATTAAGAATTATCTAATTTGCTCTGAATTTTGGATATAGATTTTTTATATGATAAAGCATGTCTTTGATAGTATAGGAGGTTCAATGATTAAGTATAAAAAAAGAGAAAAGGGGAGAGCTGTTTCCCCTTCTTAATTTTTTTTTTCGAACGGAATTAACCCTTGAAAATATAAAGCTTTAATGTGCAATTAGTATTTGTAGCCTGTGAGCTCAATGCCTTCAGTTTAACTGGGCAGTATTCTTTATTGAAATCTTACTATATTCCATGAAATATTTCAATTGTTCTAAATTCCAAAGATAAAATTATCACTATTTCTGATAAAATAGACAGACTTAAAAATAAAAAATGACATAAAGATGAACATTTTCATATTTACTTAAATTTTCTATAAGCTAATATTTGTTCCATTTTGTTTTATAGCTTTACGTGGGGAAATTTTACCAATATTTTATAATGCAGCTTGGAAATTTTGGCAATTTAGCTTCCAAAAGCTAATGTTCATTTGAATTAAAGTTTGGACCTCCGTAAATTTGTTCAGTTAGGTTCACTATGTCACAGAAAATAAAAAAAATAAAATTTGAATATCTAAAAATAAAAAATATTTACGTTTAATTTTTCTTTCTTTTTCGATCCAGTTTCCCCATAAAAATGGAACAATTGTACCGGGATCCTATAATCCACACGTTTATGTTTTTTCATATAGTGTATCAGGTCCTTTTTGAAAAAATCTAAACAATTAAAAAAATTAAATCATGTAGATCATGTAAATTATACATAAACTAAAGAGCGTTGCAAGGGAAAGCTTTGCTGTCAAGCTGTCTGAAAAAGAAACAAATATGAAATTATTAGATTTATTTAAACCAAATTGGTATACTTTATGAAAAAAAATGAATATGATAAATCTATGAACAAACGACAGCGTAAGTACTTAAGTACCTTATTCTTTTTTTTCATTTACAGCAATTGAAGTACAATATGTCCAATAAACTTTCGGTTATTTGTCTAATTAATTAAAAATAAATAAATAGTAATTTATCAAATTATAACGACATTTTGGAAAAGAATATTTTGAAAGACTTAAATTTTAAAATCTTATAAATAAATTCTATATTTAGATTAATAATAATAACAAACATACTTTTTAGAATGATTATAATGAGTCATGTATTACGTGTGCCCTGCATTAAACATTAATATTCCTAGACCAATGACCTAAGACCTAGACTAAATTCCTAGACCAAAAAAAAAAAAAAAAAAAAACAACTGTAGATTAAAGATAGACAACTTTAACTGTTTAAAATGTGCTTTACTATTTGATAGAGTTAATCAGACAGATTTCTGAACGCCTCATATTACGTACGACATGGATTAAACATTAATATTCCTAGACCCATCACAAACAAATTTTAAATGAAATTTCAGCTTTACAAGTTTTGGTACTGCAAATTTGTAAACTTCTTAACACCGCACATTTTAAATTTTTACAACGTTGCGTAGAGAAAAAAATGCACTTTTTAATGAAATTTGTTTGAAATCTTTATTTCAAATTGTTTTTAAATTATTGTTTTTTTTTTAAGTTTTTATTACTCTTTTTATTATCGTGGCAACAGAAGAATTGTGTTTTTGGACATTAAACTTCGATCAATCAGGAAACGAATAAAATAAATCAACTTTAGTGCGGAATTCAACCAATTAAAGATTCAGATATACTATAGATTTGCCAATTCTCTGCCGAGAACAACAACTACTTTTTTCTAAATAGTTAAAAAAATGTTTAATAAAATTACTTACAGGTATTTAATAAAAAGACGATGAAGTTCAACGAAACTGACGTTTGTTTTTTAAAAAAAAGAAACCGAAATTTTCGACAACTTATCACAGAAAAGATAGAGTTATGTTTCGTTTGACGCACTTTGTTATAAGGCGTAGAGATGAGAGGGCATTGTTCACAAAAGCTAAATTTTAAAAGACATCAATGTTTTTTTTAATAAAACAGCCTGGAGGGCCTCACTTGCAAGTTTTTGAGCCCAGGGCATTTTCATTTTTTTGTGCAACCTTAGATATGTTTATTTACTAATACGAGATTTTTTTTTTATTTTTTACACAAATAAAATTCTAGATAGAAAAATATAAAGTAAACAATGCATAATGCAGGAGGTACTGCACTATTATATTACAGCGTGTCAACTCAATGTTATTTTAAATAAGCGCCACAGTTAGATAAAACAAAATATGTCACGCAGTAGGTGAATATAAGTTCAAAAACATGGAAAAGAAAAAGAAGTGGGGCCTCGTGATATTTTTATATAAAAAAAAATGGCAAAAGTTAGAAAAAAAGCAATGTCCATTATCACATTTTCCCCTTAAGAGAAAATGAAACATCCTATTTCTCTTTTAGAATAAGCAACGAAAAAGGGATATTTCATTTTCTCATAGGGAAAAAATCTTATCATCAACATTCTTTATTTGAAAATTTTGTCATTTTTTATATAAAAATAGCACAAGGCCTCATTTATTTTTCTTTTCCATGCTTTTGTACATATATTCACCTACTGCGTGGCATATATTTTTTTAAACTGTGGCGCTTAATTTTTAATAACATTACTTTAAATGTTGCGGATTTTGAAAATTTTGAGCATTTAACAGGTTATATCTGCTAACAGCAACAATATCTCGGCACAGTACTATGTTATTTTGCTTGTCCTAGTAGTACACTTTCATATTCTATAAGAAAAAGTTTGGGTACTATTGCTTAAATAAGATATTAAGTGAGGAAAATGGACAAAAATGTCATTTTGACTGTACTTTGTGGCAACATAACAATGTAAAGTAACAATGCCCCATGGAAACAAATAACTTATTATAAGTAGGTATGGTTATATTAACAATTTATGACGAAAGAATATTGACATGTTGTTGCTTGCGAAAGATATAGTGCTCTAAATATACCAGCATTTCACTTTTCACGAAAAATGGCATTCACAACCTTGAACTTTGACATTTTCTATAGAAAAGTGGTAATTTTTTCAGGGCTTCAAAATTACAGCTTTTTCATCAAATATGATCTACTACAACATATAAAAAATAAAGCAAATCAAAAAATACAACTATTACACTTTGTCTGATTTTCAAAATGAGGGCTCTTAATCCTTCCAAAACATGGTTTTTTGTAAATGAAATACATACCTGTGTTTTCACATACATACCTGTACTATTAGGTAGATTTCGTATGAAATACTACCTATTGCATTGTCTCCCATGTTGGAATTTCTGAAAAATTTTTGCGGATCTACAAGAATCATGACTCCTAGACCCCAAAACTACCATCAGTAAAAAAGTTTATATATCTATCTATCTATCTATCTATCTATCTATCTATCTATCTATCTATCTATCTATCTATTTATCGGTGTATATCACTTTCTTCTAGACACGATAACTTCCATAATTATGCTCAGATCTTCATCAAACTTTTACATAAAATCAAAGGGCATAAAATCTCGGTTAAGTTCGTTAATGGGCAAAATCGGACCAAGGAGGTGAAAGTTAGGAGGGTTTTTGTGAAAACAGAAAAAACGCGATAACTTTTTAATTAAAATAGATATCGAATCAGTTTAAAGTTTATATTACTTCTAAAAAATGAGGAAAAAGTTTATGCGTGACAGATTTTTGATAAAGTTAAAAGTGGGCTCAAGGGGCGAAAAAAACATGGTTTTTGGGAGAAAAAAAATCATAACTTCGTCAATTCTCAAGATATCAAATCCAACTAAATTTTATATAAATGTACTCAATATTATCTAAAACTTTTGTATTTACAAGTTTTTGATAGGACCAATTTTTACCGATGAAAAAAATTAAAAACGAAAAGAAAAAGGGGGGAGGAAAAAGAAAAAAAAACATAACTTACTCAATTCTTAAGCAATTAAATCTAATTAAATTTATTTTACATCTTCACAATAATATCTACAATTTTTATATTGACAAGTTTTTCATAGAACCAATTCTTATAGCAAAAATAAATTAAACAAAAATAGGAGTTGGAGAAAAAACCTCAAATCCAAACTGCTTATATTCTGACTCATTTTAAAATTCATTTTTGATTTTAAACGCATCCAAATGACAGATCCTATTATTTAGCAACTATATAATGCGACGTATTGGCCAATTTTTTGATAAAGGCAGAATATATTTTTAAAAAGGCTGCCAAAAAAGGTATTTTGAACAGATTTCCCGAAGTTTTCATCATTAAAAAATTCATTAAGTATAACAAATTGCGTTTTTTATGCGTCATTTTTAAATTCATTTTTGTTCTCAAACCCATCCAATTTACAGGTCTTATTATTTAGGAACTATATAACTTGACGTATTGGGCGGTTTTTTGATAAAGGCAGAATATATATTTTAAAAGGCTGCCAAAAAGGGTATTTTGAACAGAATTTCACGAAGTTATCGTGATTAAAATTTGCGGAAATTTAAGAAATTGCGTTTTTACCGAGTCATTTTTAAATCTTTTTTTGTTCTCAAACGCATCCAATTTACAGGTTCTCTTATTTAGGAACTATATAATGTGACGGAGTGGCCAGTTTTTTGATAAAGGCAGAATATATTTAAAAAAAGGCTGCCAAAATGGGCACTTCGCACAAAATTTCCCAAAGCGACATGATTAATGAACTGTGGGTATTCAAATAACAAATTGGTTATTTTATGACTCATTTTTAAATCCAATTTTGCTCTGACACACATTCAATTGACAGTTTTTTGTTACTTAGGAACTATATAATGTGCGTATTCGTCGATTTTTTGATAAAGGGTGAATATATATATTTTAAAAGCTGTCAAAGTAAGCACTTCACAAAAAAATTTCCCAAAGCGATCATGATAAAAGAATTGAGGTTGTATTCAAATAACAAATTGTTTATTTTATGACTCATTTTTAAATTCAATTTTGCTCTCAAACGCATTCAATTGACAGTTATTTGTTATTTAGGAACTGTGTAATGTGCCGTATTGGTCAGAGTTTTGATAAAGGCTAAATATATATTTAAAAAAAATCTGTCAAAGTAGGCACTTCGCACAAAATTTCTCAAAGCGATCTTGATTAAAGAATTGTGGATGTATTAAAATAATAAATTGGTTATTTTATGACTCATTTTTAAATTCAATTTTGCTGTCAAACGAATTTAATTAACAGTTTTTTGTTATTTAGGAACTATATAATGAGCATATTGTTCAATTTTTTAAATAAAGTAAGAATATAATTCAAAATATATTGCCAAAATGGGCATTTGAGTAAAAATAGGCTTTTTTTTTTTTTTTTTTTTTTTTTGAGATGAAAACTTTTTGAAATCTACCTCCGCCTATAGGCCATGCCGAAAGGGATTTTTTTGTTTAAATGAGATAATGAGTGAGAAAAACGGACAAAAACGTAGAATTAATCGCATTTTGTGGCAACATAGCAATGTAAATAACCAATGACACACACTGTAAAAAAAAATTCAAGAGGTTACTAAAAATTCTTTAGTAAATTTGTATTCCACAGAATTTTTTAGTAACCATTATAAACTTTTTTTTTGCAAGTGAAACAAGCATTTCTTTTGTAAACTGAACAAAAGAATTTTTTGTATAACTAACTTAAAAATTTTTAGTATGAGCCACCAAGAAAATTTTAGTAATAGCTCCAAAATTATTTTTAATAACCTTTACGTGCGACCGAAGGACAGGAGCTTCCTTCGAGCTGCATCCAAACTTCTGAAGCGATAGATTTTCGGCAAAACCGCAATAGATGGCAGCACCAAACATTGCTACCTGCTCTTACAGGATTTTCATAATCCCTTTATTAACGAGTACTTACACTACATACATCCGGGACGTATTTGGCGGCGTCCGGTATCGAACCCGGGACCTTTTAACCTGGAGTCCGTTACTATAACCACTATGCTATCAAGGCCACACCGAGTGCGTTTTAGTAATAGCTATTAAAAAATTTAAAACTATTAACTCTATCCATTGCTAACTTTTTTCTAGTAATTCTTACAGATTTTCTAGTAACCGACTAAGATTACTAAAGATTTTTTAGTAATTACAAGGATCACTAAAGTTTTTTTAGTAGATCGACCCTTTTTTTTTTACAGTGCACGGAAACACACACGTAAATTTTAATAAGCAGGCTGTGTTATTCTGGCAGTTTATTACAAAAAGATTTTGGAATGTTGTTGCTTTCCAGAGATATCGGGCTCCGAACATACTGGCATTTCACTTTTCATGAAAAATAGAATTCACAAGCTTGAACTTCCACATTTTATTCCCGGAAAGGGAAATTTTTTCAGGGCTACAAAATTGCACATTATTCATTAAATACTATTTACTTCAACATAAAAAAAAATTAAGCAAATTATAAAATACGTTTATCGCACTTTGTCTGATTTTCAAAATAATGGCTTTTAACAACTTAACTAATAAATATTTTTGAACAAAAACTTCAAAATAATGTCTATTATTTTCATCACAGAGTACGTAACAGAGCCTCAACTGGACTTGAAAAGAACGCCCTCAGTGGATCACTTAAAAACTAAACCATCGCGTTGGCGATTTTCATCCTCGTGATTTCTGTTTAACTGTAACCCTATCTGGTTTGGCGCTTCTTGCTGAATGCGGATTTGATTATCTTTGCACACGTGCTTATGCTTTTTGATCTTAAATTTCCGCGCTTATATTGATTCGTAATTATTACTGTTATTATTCTTGAATTTTCAAGTTTAAATTATTAGGTCGTTATGTTACGAAGAGACACATGTATTGTTTGCAAGACGAATACGTCAAAGTTATTTCATATTAAAATAATTCTTTCATAAATTTCAAAACAAGAAGCAGGAAGCCGTCGCTGTATTTTTTTTTCTTTTTTCTTTTATCATTTGTCGCCAAGGAAGAGATGTTTCGCCGAATTAGTAATCTCTCTTATGTTATGATCGTAGTTTCAGAGTGGTCCGCTCGTCTCGCTACTGTCTATGCGTAATCCCATGTTAAACAAGTTGCCATTACAGTGTATGGAAGTTGATTCTCTGTTACTACTCTGTGGTTTTCATGGCTTTTACAGAATGTTCATTCTTTTATCACCGATTTTTCAAAACATAATTTTTTGTTCAATTGAATCAGAAAAATGCTCGGATTAAATTATGCAAAATTTACAATAAAATTTTACTTTTGAGAATAATAAATATTGGAATATGGATGACCGAACCACATACCGGAAAATCATGATTGTCAAAAACACGTTGCCTGTATGACATACGGGTAAATAAGGGAAGTGGTTAAAATTAACTTGAGGTAAAATCTTGGCACTTAAAAGATTTTAAACATCAAAATGAATTATTTTTATATATTCATTGTAAATAGATTCGTATTTTTACAGCTAAAATGTATTACAAAAATGTAACAAGGCGAAAAAATATATTTTTTATAAAATAAACGAAAACTTTTGTTTAAAACTCAGATTTTTTATACACATTTTAACTTTATAATTTATAAAGGGCAGATTTGAACTTTTCTGTTTGTGAATTTTTCTGAGAAATGCTTAAAGAAGAAATGCTTTGTTTTATTTATTTGACACAGCAAATAGAACAAAAGATTAAAGACTTAGAAATCTCATGTAAAGAAATTTCATAAAAACAAAACAATTCATACGTATTTTTTCTTCTTATTCTTCTTTTCTAAAATATGCATAAAAGTATTTTCAAGTAGAACATATTTTTTTTAAATTTAATTCTTTTCTACCTTGTGACTCGAAATCTTTTAAAATAGTTTTATTGTTATTATCACTTTACATCTTAATAGACGGAGCATTTAATGTTTCTAAATAAAGGCATACTCACTCTATTCTTAAAGAAGAAAGAACAATTTGGAAATTGCACGTGAAGCCTAGCAAATGAGGTGCGGTCGTACGATAACGAAATTTTAAAAATATCACTCTCATATATCAATCTTATAAAATTGTAAATAGTTAATTACAATTAAAATGCGCACCAAACAATGTTCTGTTTATACCATTTTGTAATGGAATATTTTTGTGTGGCCTTGTAAATCAATAAAAATGTTCTTTTCACCACAGATTATGCAAAATGTAGATTATAAATATACTTTATAGATGCATATCAATTTTATTATGTTCGATTGAGTGTAACACCATTAAAATGCATTTGAAACATTTTCCCCCTTTGACCGTAATGTAACGGATTAGTTTTGTTTGTCCCTATAACTGATCTATGCATCCGATTTTCATAAAGTTTAAAATGACTCGACAAATTTATGTAGTAATTATATATTTTAAAATTCAAACTATTCAGTTGGGTAGTTTGTGCGTTGATATATGCGATAGGATGGACAGACGGACAGACGGACTGAATGACGACTATAGGTGCTACGTATTTACATAATTACGAACGCACCTAAAAACCATGCGTCAACCTTAGATTATGAAAGATTTTCAACACTTCCTGAAATCTTTAAAATAAAACTTCGTTATTTAGTGAAATAAGTAAAATAAGATAAATAAGTAAACAAGGTTCAACTACTTGAGGAGCCCTACTCAATGGCTAAGTAAGTAAATATTTTTGAAAACAGGTAAACTTTTAAAAAACTGATTTCGGAAGTTACTGTCTATAACCAAATATGTAACCTAAATCTCTTGCACAATCTTTTATATTGTCTGTCGGTTAATATACAGACTATATAACCGAAAATTTAGTTTAGCTAGAAAACTCATAACAGTTTGAAATTTTTAATTCAGAAATTTATACTAATAGGAATACACTTGGATACATTTGTTCAGCCCTGTAATTCATCTAATAGTTTTATCACACACTACTACTTAACAACAATTTCATGCAAACTGAAACACTTTTAAATCTACTGAAATCACTGATGGATCATAATTTCCGGAAATTATAATTCAGCTCATATACATTCTACAAACATTACTTAGTAAACTAACAGTCCAACGTAAAATTACATAGATCATTCAATCATTACCTTAGCTATTTATGCTCATACTGACAAGGAAGGTCTCCTTACTGGGCATACCCAGGATATGTTGAAAAAATGCTAGTTGTACTGCTTACGTATGTGATAAAGGATCAGTTAAATTTAGAGGCAGCATTTCAGTAGAAAGACTCTAAAAATAGAATATTTGGAACATTTGGAATATGAAAACGACATGCGATTTGGCGGACAGAAATTTTCTTGCCAAAAGCAAACGATTTTATTGCATCTGGAATTTGCTTGTTGATTGTCACTCAGAATCCTTCATTATTCCCACCAGTTATTTTTTATTGTGTAATTTACTTTTTTTAAATCTGAGCATTGTCGTGATTCAATTAGAAATTTTTTTTGTAAAAACCCGTGGTGAAAGATTAAAAATTAAGTAAACGAATTTGGTAGCGAAGAGGTTAAAGAGTAATTGGCAAAAAAGAGTATTTTTCGAAACTCTGTTTCATTGCCAACCGGCGATAAATTGCCAAATAAACGAAAATGTCATTATTTTTTTACAGACGCTCTATTGAGGTTCCGCGAAATTTCTTTTATAAACAAATATATCCATATGAGAAGAGCATTTTGTAATTTTTTCTGATTTTTCTGAGTATGCCCGTACGGAGACCTTCCTTGTGTGTATTATTTAATAATTGTTTTGAATAGTCACATACCATTTATGCACACCATATACTTCGTATAAATATAGTGAAACTTAAAAGCGCATATCATAATTAAAAATGCATTTCCTGCCGTCATCGCTAACATACAGTACTTCGCATAGAATACATTATCTGAAATCCTTAGTATATCCCTGTAAAGGCTAAGGCACTTCGTATTAAACATGAAATACATTATAGGAAGCCTCAGGGACGTATATCAATTCCATTATAAATAAAATAGTTTAACATATTTAATGTACGCTGCAAACAAATCCATTCCTATGCTATTATGCAACACAATTATTTCGTGTGGACCGGTATATGATTAATAATTATTATTTACAAAGCATACTCTAAAAAATGCATATTGTGTGCACATCAATTTTATTATGCACATCGTAAATACACAATTTTATTATTGTGCACATCGTCAGTTTTTTAATTGAAGAGATATCTTATGGGATGCTAGGGGGCTCATCCCCCAGCTCGCTGACGCTCGCTACCCCCGTCGCTGTGCAATTCAATTTGGATCACTGTGCGATACCAGTTCCTTTCTCTCGCTCGCTATTGTTTTAATATATCTCGTCAGTATGACTGCAATCACAAATTCTTATGAATATGAAATCTACATATATTTATAATGTATAAAAAATAATGAAAAACTTTGTTGAATTAAAATATATTTAGTTAGTACTAGCAATGGTTATAAATCACTTTTACATTATTAACCCGGCAGAACACGCGCTTACCCAGGGAATGAATGGTTTTAACATTGTCACCAATAAAATCAAATTATAACACTCACTTTATTTAGACGGATACAAAGCTTACAAACTTTGCGATAAAATAAGTTGAAGATTACTTTAAAAAATTAGTGGTTACAATTGTAAAAACCATACGCACTCCGGGTATTTTAGGCCCTGCACGCGTCTTCCCGGGTTAAATTAAATTTATATATTTTTTAATTTATAAAATGCAAAAGTATAATCTTGAAATAAAAATGCCTTGGAAACAGAATTAATTTAATATCTTAGAGAAAACACATCCATATTTATACAACTATGCTTTTGAACTTGTATAGGTTCACTTGAAACACAGCGAAGCTATCATGACTTGTCATGTTTTATTTTCGGATATGCGATTAATCTAATGTTTTATTGGTAGGTTTAGCCCTTCCCCTTCCATTTAGCTTATAGTATTGAACAGCATGGCTTTAGTTTATTTAATGCAATAATAACGATTCTGTAAGAATTAAGAAGACACTACGTATCATGCTAACGAACTGTAAAAAAATTGTTTTCGGCAGTGTCTAAATACGATTTCGATCAAAGTCCTGATTCGCTAAATTCAAGACGTTACCGTAAAACGAACCAATAGCGATTGTTGTTCATACATCACTCGAATGGTTTGTGTTAAAAGAGAGATTCTGTGTAGAGTTTGATTTGCTGAATGAGTCGTGTTATGTGACCTAACTTAACCATTCAAAATCGTTACTGTGATTGTTGCCAATTAGCAAGCTACAAATTCATCCTTTTTTTCGCGCTAAGTTAGATAACTATATACATAGATAAAAATCGGTCAAAAGTGTTCCGTTAAAACAGTTTTATAGCTACAAAAACTTTACATTGGAATTTAATACTTTTTTATAGTAGATAAACATTACAAACTTATAGTGGGCATAATGCATTTTCTTTTCCTAAATTGACAAATTTTTTAGGGGTTTTTTCTTTTTATTTGTTCATTTATTTGCAAATTTTCGTTATTTCAAGGAGTTTTTTTTTTTTTTTTTAAGCAATTTCTATTTTTAAATTGTTTAGAATTGTAAAAAAAAACCCGTAAAGAATAACAATTTCTTTCAAAGAAAAATCTCTGTATTCGTGATTACTAAAAGCAGAAAAAAACACTTAAAATTTGAATGAGATTATTTAGAGTTAAAATCTGAAAAATACTGAAAATTACAACATAAAACTTGTTGATATACGTGATTATTTGAAAAGAACGAAAACTATAAAATAATTAATCATTCAGTATGTGCTAAAAGAACAAAATTAATGTGGTATTATCACCTATTTTAAATTGCAAAGTAATAGCCTTGCTAAGCAGTCTAAATTAAAATGTATATTTAAACGTACGCGAGATATTTATTCATATTTCGAGATGATTTCATATTGTTTTAAATTCTATTGCTGGCTTATTCTAAGACAGCTCAAATAATAATATTTCATTTCTAACAATAAAAAGGCTTTCAGGTGGATGTTACGAAAATAAAAGTTTTGGCGAAAATTACGTCAGATTAAAAAAGTGTCATAAAAAATTATTTTCTTATGGCGTTATTAAAAACTAATTAGGAAACAAATACTCTAGTTCTTTTTTATATTAGCTAATTTTCAGATATTTACGTATCCTATCTAATCAAATACGAAAACATCAAGTAATAGCCGCTGATATGGCCTTAAAATCCTTTTAAATTGCTTCATAAAAATGATATACTAAATACTGAATTACCACAATGCTAAATACGCGTAAAATCAACAAAGTGAAAACTATCCAAGCTATTAACCGTGTACAGATTCCGAATAAAGCTCCAACAAATGTTTCAAATAATATTAATCATTCCAATTTGTATATATTTATTCATTGTATGGAAAAAAAATATGAAAATGCATTTTAGTAACATTTATTAACTACTTTTACAGCCGCGTATATTTTGTTATCGTAATTCTCAATTGTCCGTTGCGCCTTGCTTGCTGACAAAATAAATCGGCTTGCTGATAAATTAACCCTCTCACTGACAAGCCCGTTTATAGACGTTCCCTAAGCTCCAGGTTTCACTGCAATGCAAGCAATAATTAAAATAATATAACTCAATCTTAATTCTCAATTATCCGTTGCGCCTTCCTTGCTGACAAAATAAATCTGCTTGCTGATAAATTAAGAATTTCTGAAAATCCCTACCCCAGTACATATATATTCACATTTTTTCCAATATGCGCGTCTATTGCAAAAATATAGATATATATAAAAGAAATAAAATTTAAATTATAAATCCGCTGAATGTTTTATTCTGTTTTGTGCGGTTAAGAAAAACATGTTTAATATTTCATGTATCAAACGACAATACATTGTAACCTTTCCATTGGGAAATATACCAAATATTGCGTTCTGTTATTTTATTTATAAATCTGAATCGAACAAAGGATTAAATGTTTCTCAGTTTCTTCAAATTTCATTCAAAAATATTGAATATATGGAAATCTGTTTAAAATACATTAAAAATTTTTGGAATTTGTGCATTTCCGTTTCAAGTTTGGTAGAATAATTTTTTACAAGAAATAAATATTTATGAAAACAACTATTTTATTTTACCCTTTTCTGTTAAACGAATTCAAGTAAAATTTTTTCAATACTTTGCTTAAATTTAATATAAAGTTATTTTATAAGTTTTTAGAGGAAACATGCTATTTGTGTAATATGAAAAACGTAAACCGACGCAAAATATGATATTTTCAAATGACGTTAAAAAAACTTCATTTTTTAGTAATGTATTTCTTTTGTAGATATTTTCATTTAAAATATTCAAAAAGAGATTTTTTTTTACTAAAGGATATTTTCTCTTTAAGCACAAATATAGGTTACAATTTTTCGAATTGCATTACACGGTTTCAATACAAGGTGTAGCCGTGAAATAAAAAGTAAACAATCCCTTATAACGCTGTTATTAATTACAATAGAAAGCAATTACTTGTAAGAAACGATTACAAAGTCCACTTTTAAATGACTTTTTAAAAGTCATTTTCAAAAATTGATCACTTTTAAAAAATTTTTTAGGTGGTCAATTGCAAGTCAAAACCAGTCCAAAACGGTAATACCGAATTTTGACAATATATTTCAAATATTTGATTCAAATTATGTCTACAAAATATATTTTAAATCACTTGAATGATAATTTTTTGAAATATAAACATTCAGAATTCAGAGTTTATAATATTGTATTAGTGTTATGTTTTCCTCTTTTTCTTAATATCTCCTGAAATTATAATGTTAGTGTGAAATTTTTTGTGTGGTTATCATACTAAAAAACCCAAAGATAAATACATAGAGTTTAAAACATTGAAAATTTCATAATATAAGTTATGAAATCGATAATCGAAAAAAAATATCATCTGCAACCTATAAATTTAGTATATTATTTATATTTATTGTCCTGCGTTATGCGAATCGACTCTCAACTTAAAATATTTCTTCCAAGCAATTTTCAAGTTAAAGTAAAAAAGGTCAAAATAATAGTTCAATGGGCCGCCTATGATGTGTAAGAAAGCATTATTTGGAAAAAATATGTATTTTAATCAATGTATTAAAACATTTGGATTGTCATGGCAATAGTCAAAACACATTAAACGAGTGAAATGGTTAAACAGTGTGTCTTCTCTCAACTGTGGCCAATGACTAATTTCTAAACCGATAGTCACAGACATATAGTTCCAATTGCAAAAATGCTTTTCAAAAGGTAAAAAATTGTGTTTTAAACGGTCCATCGGACCCACAATGGAAATATAGTAAAAATTTTCCATCACTCTAACAAGAAATATAAAAAAGTCCCATTCATCTAACATTAAAATTGACCAAATTATGGAACTTAAAATTGACCTATCAACTGGTAGACGGCAGGGGCTGGGTTCGAGCCCAATCGCGGCCGTCGGCTTAACCGTTCGGAGTTTTCGTGGTTTTCTTCGAACCTTTCGTAAATAAGGGTTAGGTTTCCTTAGAAAGACCCCCACGAAGGGCATTCCACCCCCTGGATTTATATCCCTCGCGTAGATAATCCGCCGACACAAAATTAACCAAACTAAATGAAACTTAAAATTTGATGACTTAAAATTTTTTTTAATCATTTTTCTGTGACGGAAAACGGAAGGGTTGGACTAAGTTTTGGGGAAACGTACACTAAGTGCTTAAGGCTCCACAATAGTCACAGAAAAAAAACTCAAAAAGACCCGGATGATAATGTAAAGTCTATGGGAGCGTTCTTTTCGATATCTCGGTCAAATTTTAATATTTTTCATGATTTTTTTGCACAAGATAGCTGAGGGCGATCCACAACCGGCCTAGTTTTTACTTTTTCGATTTTGTTTATATATTTTTTATATTAAGATAGTTTCAATTTCAGAACCGGTTTAAACCGGTTCCGAAAGTTTAAGTAATTGTTTAAAGAAAATCTGAAACGAAAACTGAAAAAGTTAAAACTAGGCCGGTTGTGGATCGTCTTCAGCTATCTTGTGCAAAAACATCATGTAAAAATATTAAAATTTCAGCGAAATATTCGAAAAGAACGCCCCCATAGACTTTACATTAGGGCTCAGTTTTTACCACGTGACTAGTGTACGCTCTTAAAGTATTATAAAGGGTGTCTATTTCCAACGCTGTCCAATGGCTAATTCCTAAATCATTTGTCACAGACATATAGTTCCAATTACAAAAATGTTTTAAATGAGGCAAAGAAATATTTTTAAGCGATTTAACTGAAGGTGCTGCCACCGTATAAGTTGTGTTGGTGTTAATTTTAATTAATCAAATTCTAGATGGGTTAAAGTAATTGAACACATGAGTTTCAAAATGCCCTTTATCGAAAAAATTAAAATTTGAGAAATCGCGAAAAATCTTTAAAAACGACAATTGGCTTCCATTATAAATATGGAAATTGTAGTGTTATGTTAGTGCAGATTGGTGCAGACGGAAAGAGAAAACAAAAGCGATAAGGCGATTTTTGAAATTCACATCCTAATTTGTATTTTTACATGTTTTATTTTGTAAGGAAATGAAGATATTTTTTCATGATTTATTTTAAAAAGTGTGTCTTTTTTAATAAGCTTTTATTTTATTTATAACGTTCGTATGTATTTTTTCCTAGTTCAAAATTTGTATTCAATTTTTAACTCATTTCCAAACATCCGATCAAAGTTCAATCGCATACTTATATTTATATCCAATAACAATGTAATATGAATACGATTTTAGGTGCGTACAATTTATTTATTTTATAGGACTACACCTAATTCTATTAGGTTAAGTTACCTAATAGAATTTTAAATATGTATCAATTTGTATCGAATTGTGACTCGCTTTTCATAAATTAATGTAACAATATATATATATATATATATATATATATATATATATATATATATATATATATATATTTTATATATATATATAATTGCTTATATTTTTAATACAAGTTGTACATTTTCCTTTAATATGTAAACATCAACATAAATTTAAAAATAATATTGTAAAAATAATTTTATTCTCGATGTGTAATTTTAAATTTTATATCTGACGTTTATTTTTATTTCCAATAAATTAGTGTCTGACTCTTATTTTCCAGCAAAAAAGATGCTTCAACTTTAAATAGCTCGCTCAGTTTTAATCACAGAGAAATGGGAAATTTTTTGTCTTACTTGTTTGAGTAGTGGTACAAATTTATTAAATTCCCTTATAGGACCAGGGTACCGTATAAAAAATTAATTTTCGTAATTTTTTATGTAAAAAAAAAATGTTGACCTAATTCACTTAAAAAATACTTTTTTAGCTTTTTAAAAACATTTTTGCAATTGGAACTATATGTCTACGACTATCGGTTTAAAAATTAGCCATTGGCCACCGCTGAGAGTGGACAAATCAAGAAATAATACCCTATAGAAGTGACACAGTCATTCTGTAGCTTTTCAACAATCAAGTGCTGAACTTAAGTTTGGATATAGCCACTGAAACAGGTATATTTAACCCTTTCGGGGTCCGAATTTTTTTCAATTTTGAGAACAAAATAATTATTACTTTAATAATGTTAATCGTAGATATCCAAATAGAAATACTGATGTTTACAGATCATCTCGTTGTCTGAAATGCAACGGATATACTTATTTTGTGTATTATTCATTTCATTGACATGATAATAGGTTAAGGAAGAGTTTTTGAAGACGTTTGGAAGATATTGTATTACAACAGAGGGCTTTACATAAATTACAACTTTCTAATGTTTTTTGCGTTATATCCCGCATGACTCCTTCTGGAAAGAAACTTTTTTTTATTTAAAGAGTGAACTACAGTCGAGTCCCTATATAACGAAATCCACCGTTCCAGTAAAAAATTCGTTATATAGAGAAATTCGATGTATAGAGAATGATGTTAAAAATCGTATTTAATGTGTGAAATTCGAACAAATATTATTTTTGATATTTAGAATTAAGAATTACAAATATTTAAAAGTAAATATCAACCTAACATTTTATTTCTTAATTATTTAAGCTGTTTCAAAAAAGAGAACAGACATTTGTTTGAAAGCTTAATGAAAATCAAATAAGGAAGACTTGCATTAATTTCAGACGAAGAAATCTCTAATTTTTTTTTTTTTTTTTTTTTTTTTTTTAATTGTTACATTCTCAAAAAATGCCCAAATTTTAGCAAGAAAGGAAAATTTGTAGTTAACATTTTTCTCCATTTGAAGGCCTCTCTTGTGTGTCTCTCATTGATTCCTCTCTTACATGTGTATCAATCCAATTGACTCTGTTTTGAGAAGGATGTGGAAAGGTGTGTGGGAGGTGGGATGAATTCGTTGGATTTAAAGAACAAGGAGAGAAGTAATAATAATAAAAAAAAATCTTAGCCACTGACGATAAATCAAAAATAAGTGATGGGAAATTGATTCCATATGATTTCGAAGCTTTGTTAAAAATGAATAAATTAAGACCAATTTATGAAAAAATTCGTTATATGGAGATAGATATTTCGCTATATAGAGACTGTTTTTAATGTAATCATGCGAAAAGGGGACCTTTCCTACTAAAAATTCATTATATAGAGACATTCGATGTATGGAGTTTCGTTATAGAGAGACTCGACTGTATATGTATCAAATAAAGGAATGACCAACTGTGCAAAGAGAATGAAGTAAACTTTTATTATTATTATTATTATTATTATTATTATTAAATACCTAAATATAAATAAAGTCATATAGTAATCACATAGACATTTACTAACATTACTACATGCAAACAGTAGCAAAATTATTTCTTAAAACATAGTAATACTCTATTAAAAGACATGTACTATTAATAGCACACCAGACCCAGAAGGGTTAAAAATACTGAATCATTCTATAACTGTATGAATTGTTTGAAACTTTTTATTCAGGCTAATTGAAGAGTTTAAAAATTGTATCTAGTGCCAAATTTTGGTATTGCTATAAAAAAAAGTGTGGATTCGCTTCGATATGTAGAAGTAGAGGGCCCCAAAGTAAATTTTATATGCAGCAATTAAAAGCGGATTTCATTTTCAATCGTTTGGTATCAGTAACTTTTTTTCTGAAACAATTTCTTCAAGAATGAGTCAGAGGTGCTTATCTTTTTTCACATTTGTACATTTATGAATAAAAGATTAGCAAAAATCATAGACTTACAGGGAAACTCCTTTAGGATGGCTCCATTTAAGATAGATTTCTCGTTACTACGTACAAAAACAAAATATCCTTTTAAGTCCTATAGGAAGTACATGTAACAGACATCGTTTAATGCATACAGTTTCAGAGTTTATTCGTTGAGATGGACAAATGTTCCTCAGGATAAAGAAATCAGGAATTATTTTCTATTTCATTTTTAAGATGAAATTAGTAGAAACCTCGCCTTCACGGATCTTAAAGGTACATTCAACTATTAGTGTACCATTGCAGATTCAAGTAACAATAGACGTATACTTCCATGTAAAATAGAATTTCAAATATATATATATAAATATTTCATCTTGAAATTATTCTCGATCTTTAAGTGCGCTCGTATTTGTGTAAATACGTAACACCTATAGTGGTCGTTCAGTTCATACGCTTGTCCCCCTGTCTGTCCGTCTTTCCGCATATAACAGAGCAAAAACTACCCATCTACCCCTTTTGAAATTTAAAATATATAACTGATGCATAATATTGTTGAGTCAATTAAAATTTTATAAAAATCGGATGCATAGTTTAATTGTACGGACAATCAAAAGTAATCCGTTACATTACGTTCAATTAAAAAAAAAATGTTTCAAGTTTCTTTTAACGGTTTTACAGCTTAAAAAAGTGCTTACACAGGAAAAAAAAATAAATAAAGATATTAATTTATATTCCTTAATACAATTACAATAGATTATTTTTTTTTTACCAAAATTTCAATCTCTCTCTTTATAATGTGATCAAGCAAAAAATAAAAGTATGTAGAAAGACTGCATAAAATGAACAAAAAGTAAATGCATTGTCAACATATTTTTAAATATTTATAATAAATGCGAGAAAATATAAAATAACACTTAAATTTTCTAAATCTTGAAATCCCTTTTATTAACAAAATAAAGAAATGAATTTTTATTTATTTATTTATTTATTTATTGTAATACCTATTTTAAAGAGAAGAAATAAAAATATCGATTTTTAAATTTTATTTGTAAGTAATAAATTCGCGATTTACATAAAAAATACATCTGGACAGTTTTGGAGAAAGTTAAAAAACTAAAAGCATTTATTTCTAGTTTTTGTACGTCTGTTTTTATAGAGAAATATTTCGCTTTTAAATTACAAAAGAAATTTTTTATTGAATTTTCAAATGGTTACATCTAAATAATACCTA
This sequence comes from Maratus speculifer, assembly GCA_964019185.1. NCBI lineage: Eukaryota > Metazoa > Arthropoda > Arachnida > Araneae > Salticidae > Maratus > Maratus speculifer. The sequence continues at coordinate 174,739,505 of OZ025302.1, forward strand.
GATTGTTTTTTCCCCTCAAGATTGCATCTTAAGAAAAAATAAATAACTGAAGGTATTAATTTACATTCCTTAAAACAATTACAATAAAATATTTTTTGTCAAAACTTCATTATCCCTACTTATAATGTGATCAAGCACAAAAAGAAAAAAAAGTGTACAAAGAGTACATAAAATTAACAAAAAGGAATTGCATTGGATATAGGTTTTAATTCTTTCTTTTTCTAATACATTCCAGAAAATCTTAAATAACACGAAATTTTCTATATCTAGAAATCCCCTTTACTAAAGAAATCAAGAAATGATTTTTTTCTTTAGTAATATTTATTTTAATAAGGGTCAGGAAAATATATGATTTCGAAATCTTCAATCTAAAATGACTTTCCTATTATTGAAATTTTCTCTCGTTTAAAATAAAACAATCCTTATAAGCGGCATCATAAAATAAAAAAATTAAATTAAAAAAAAAACCCACGAAGTATTACTTTTTAAAACAATATTTTTCGCAATCTCACTTTTTTTTTCTCATGAAGATCAAACGCAAAAGTTTTATATTTATTTAGAAGATCAATTATTAAAGGCATTGGAAAAACATTTTTCAATGTTTGTTTTGAATATATGAGAAAAATTCAAGTAAATATTAAAATTTTTAAAAGCTTCAAATCTCATTTCTTTGTGAAATACAAGGATAAAATTTTGCTTGTAATTTAGAAAGGAAAATGTTTCTACATTTTTATTTGATCAAGAAAAGTTTAGGATTTTCAGAATAATATGTTGAGATATTTTAAAGGAAATTAAAAATGTAAAGTATTTCTTTAGTTCTTTTAACCTTTATATTTCAAAGTAATAACATGTTCTCTAAAATTGCAAAATAAAATTTTCTTATTAGATATTTAAATTTATATTCCCAAAGATTTTTTTTCTAATCTTAAGATTATGACTCTGTTTTAAATAAAATAGTGTTTGAACAGGAAAAATAAATAATTCAAGATATTAAGTTACATTCCTTAAAACAATTACGACAGACGATTTTTTATCAAAATTTTAATCTTTCTGTTTACAACAATTACGACAGACTATTTTTTATCAAAATTTTAATCTTTCTGTTTACAACAATTACGACAGACTATTTTTTATCAAAATTTTAATCTTTCTGTTTACAACAATTACGACAGACTATTTTTTATCAAAATTTTAATCTTTCTGTTTACAACAATTACGACAGACTATTTTTTATCAAAATTTTAATCTTTCTGTTTACAACAATTACGACAGACTATTTTTTATCAAAATTTCAATCTTTCTGTTTACAATGATCAATCATAAAAAAATGTATACAAAAAGTACATAAAATGAACGGAAAGTAATTGCATTGGAAATAAAATTTTAAATCTTTATTTTTAGAATAAACGCGAGAAAATCTCAAGTAACATTTAAATTTTCTAAATCTAAAAATTCCATTTATGAACGAAATAAAGAAATGAAGTTGTTTATTTTTTTAGATTTTTTTAATTAGAGGAAGAAACAATATATGATGAGGTTAATGAATTTCATTTCTAAACAATAAATTTACAATTTTACTTACAAAAATACATCTGGTATTTTGAAAGAGAATTAAAAAGTAAATGTATTCTTTTTAAATTTTTTACGTCTGTCTGTACAAGGTAAGTATTTCTCTTTTAAATTATAAAATAATTTTTTTATTAATTTTTTTTCTGTTATATCTAAATGGTACTTTTTTTTTAAATCTTAAGATTATGCTTCTTTTTAGGTACGTTCGTAATTATGTAAATACGTAGCACCTATAGTGGTCGTTCAGTCCGTCCGTCTGTCCGCATATAACAACACAAAAACTACCCAACCGAATAAGTTGAAATTTAAAATACATAATTATTACATAATTTTGACGAGTCATTTCAAATTTTATGAAAATCGGATGCATAGATCAATTACAGGGGCAATCAAAAGTATTCCATTACATTACGTTCAATGGGGAAAAAGTTTCAAATGCATTTTAATCGTTTGAAACTTAAAATACATAATTATTACATAATTTTGTCAAGTTATTTCGAATTTTATGAAAATAGGATGCATAGATCAATTACAGGAACAATCAAAAGTATTCCGTTACATTACAGTCAATGGGGAAAAATGTTTCAAATGCATTTTAATGGTGTTACACTCATTCGAACTTAATAAAATTTATATGCAACAATAAATAACATTTACATTTTACATAATTTGTGGTGCAAAGAACATTTGTTATTGATTTACAAGGCCACACGAAAGTATTCCATTAGCTAATGGTATAGGGAGAACATTGTTTGATGAGCGTTTTAATTGTAATTCACTATTTAAAATTTTATGAGATTGATATATGAGAGTAATATTTTAAAAATTTCGTTATCGTACGAACGCACCTCATTTGCTACGCTTCACGTGCAATTTCCGACTTGTTTAATGAAAATCGTGTTTACGCAGGAAAAATAAATAGTTGAAGGTATTGCTTTATATTCCTTAAAGTAATTACGGCAGATTATTTTTTTATAAAATTTTCAAACTTCCTTTTATATGAAATGAAGCACAAAAAATGTATACATGGAGGATATAAAATGAACGGAAGGTAATTGCATTGGAAATATACTTTTAAATCTTTGTTTTTATAATAAATGCGAGAAGATCTCAAGTAACACCTAAATTTTCTATATCTGGAAATCTCTTTTATTAACGAAATATATAAAAGAAGTTGTTTTTTTAGTAATTTTTTTTTAGGAAGAAAAATATATGATAAGATTGTTAAATTTTTAGTCACACTGTAAAACAAAATACCCAAATTGGATTGAAAGATTTTTGGGTACAGCATTGTTCCAATTTGGAAAGTTCAGTTTGTAGCACAAAATCGTTTTAAATAAGTCTGATTTTTAATGACATTAAAACAATTAAAATATCTTAGATAGTATATACATTATACCTTAGAAATTTTGATAAATTTAATGTTAATAAAGATCTGCTCTGTTTTGAACCATTTTGGGTTATCTATATTGGGAACAATACTCTACCATTTTGGAATCCTTACTGTACCATTTCAGGAACATTACTATACCCAGAAATCTTTCAACCCAATTTGGGTCTTCAATTTTTACAGTGCAAGTTTTTAGTTAAGTGTAATTATTGTTAAAGAAAAACATAGAGCGGAGGGGTTTGTTCGCTCGGAATTTGTTTTCGAAATCTTCAATCTAAAATAACTTTCTTATTATTAAAAATCTTTCTCGTTTTGATCCCTTCGCGACGGGAACCTTTTATGAAATTTTTAATGTTTTGTCACCGGTTTTTAAAAACAGAATTTCGTGCTTCATAAAATCGAAAAAAAAAAAGAAATGTTCCGATTAAATAAAGCGGATTTTACAGTAAAATTGTACTGGTGGGGATAAACAAGGATTCTTAAGCCTTTTGGCGGCACGTATACGTGTCGGTCGTCCCCAAGGGGTTAAATAAAATAATATCTATGCCTGTCGAAAAAAATGTTTAAAAAATAAAATAAATATGACGTGAAGTATTATTTCTCAAAACAATACTTATTGCAATCTACCTTTTCTTTTTGAGAAGATTAAACACAGAAGTTTTTTTATTTATTTACATGATGAAATATTAAAGGCATTGGAAAATATTTTTTAGATCTTTGTTTTGAATGTATGCTTGAAACTCAGAATAATATTTAAATTTTTAAAATCTTGAAATCTCATTTATTTTTGAAATACAAGGATAAAGTTTTGCTTTAAGATTTACAGAATACTATGTTTAGATATTTTGAAGGAGATCAAAAATATAAATAGTTTCTTTAGTTTTTTACAGGTTTATCTTTTAACATAATACCCTGTTCTCTAAAGCTACAAAATACAGTTTTCTTATTTGTTATTTAAATATGTATTCCAAAAGATTTTTTTTTTTCAATCTTTAGATTGTGCCACTGTTTTAAATAAAATTGTGTTTCCACATGAAAAATAAATAATTGAAGGTATTACTTTATGTTCCTTCAAACAATTATGACAGATGATTTTTTATCGAAATGTCAGTCTCCCTATTTATAATGTTATCAAGCACAAAAATAATGCGTACGAGTGCAGAAAATGAACAGAAAAACTCTGTTGGTACTTTCTATTATACTTGTTATACGTTATACATCCTGTTTACGTTCTATTATTGCATTGGAAATATATCTTCTATTCTTTGTATCTATACTAACTGCGAGAAAGTCTTAAATAAAAGTTCAATTATCTTTATCCCTTTTATTAACGAAATAAAGATATGAAGTTGTTTTTTAGTAATTTTATTTTAATGAGAAGAAGAAAAATATGTGACAAGATCGTTAAATTCCTTAAAACCAAGGGGTTAAATAAAATAATATCTAAGCCTGTCGAAAAAAAATAAATATGACGTGAAGTATTATTTATCAAAACAATACTTATTTCAATTTACCTTTTCTTTTTGAGAAGATTAAACACAAAAGTAGTTTATTTATTTACATGATGAAATATTAAACGCATTGGATAATATTTTTTTAAATCTTTGTTTTGAATGTATGCTCGAAACTCAAAATAATATTTAAATTTTTAAAAGCTGGAAATCTCATTTATTTTTTGAAATACAAGGATAAAGTTTTGCTTTAGGATTTACAGAATACTATGTTTAGATATTTTGAAGGAGATCAAAAATATAAATAGTTCCTTTAGTTTTTTACAGGTTTATCTTTTAACATAACCCTGTTATATAAAACTACAAAATACAGTTTTCTTATTTGTTATTTAAATATGTATTCCAAAAGATTTTTTCAATCTTAAGATTGTGCCACTGTTTTAAATAAAATTGTGTTTCCACATGAAAAATAAATAATTGAAGGTATTAATTTATGTTCCTTCAAACAATTATGACAGATGATTTTTTATCGAAATTTCAGTCTCCCTATTTATAATGTTATCAAGCACAAAAATAATGTATACTAGTGCAGACAATGAACAGAAAAACTCTGTTGGTACTTTCTATTATACCTCTTATACGTTATACATTCTGTTATACGTTCTATTATTGCATTGGAAATATATTTTTAATTCTTTGTATCTATACTAAATGCGAGAAAGCCTTAAATAAAAGTTCAATTTTCTTTATCCCTTTTATTAACGAAATAAAGATATGAAGTTGTTTTTTAGTAATTTTTATTTTAATGAGAAGAAGGAAAATATATCATAAGATCGTTAAATTTTTTGTCAAAGTATCACATAATATAGTTTAAAAAAAAATAGAGCTGAGTGGTTTATTCACTTAGAGTTTGTTTTCAAAATCTTCAATCTGTATAACTTTCCTATTATAGAAAATTGATCTCGTTTTAAATAAAATAGTCTTTATATCCGTCGTAAAAAATTCTAAAAAAAATCACGTGAAGTATTATTTCTCAAAACAATACTTATCGAAATCTCCTCTTTTTTCGGGAAGATCAAACACAAACTTTTTATATTTATTTACAAGATCAAATATTAAAGGCATTGGAAAAATATTTTTCAATCTTTGTTTTGAATATATACGAAAAATTCAAATAAATATTTAAATTTTTAAAAGCTTGAAATCTCATTTATTTGGGAAATACAGGGATACGTTTTTGCTTGTATGCAGAAAGAAAAATATTTCTGAATTTTTATTTGATCAAAAAAAGTTTAAATTTTACAGAATAAAATGTTTAGATATTTTAAAAGAAATTAAAAATGCAAATGCTTTCTCCAATTTTTTTAAACCTTTATTTTTAAAATTAATACTGAAATAATACTAAAACTACGAAAAAAAGTTTTCTCATTTGTTATTTAAAAGTATATTCCAGAATATATTTTTTTAAATCTTAAGACTATGCCTCTGTTTTAAATAAAATAGTGTTTCCACAGGAAAAATAAATAATTGAAGGCATTAATTTACATTCCTTAAAACAATTACGGCAGATTATTTTTCTTGTAAAAATTTCAATCTCTGTTTAATGTGATCAAGCATAAAAAAATGTATACAAAGAGTACATAAAATGAACAAAGGTAATTGCATTGGAAATAAATTTTTAAATCTTTATTTTTATAGTAAATGCAAGAAAGTCTCAAATAACACCTAAATTTTCTATAATTGGAAATCCCTTTTATTAACGAAAAAAAGATATGAATTTTTTTAAAGATATTTATTTAAATGAAAAGAAGGAAACATTTAAGATAAGATTCTTAAATTTAATTTCTAAATGATAAATTCGTGATTTGCATAAAAAATACATCTGGGCATTTTGAAGAAAGTTAAAAACTAAATGCATTTTGTTTTATAAATTTTTAAATCTGCCTTAAAAATTAGAAAATTATTTTCTTTTAAATTATGAAAGATTTTTTTAAAATTTTTAAATGGTTACATCTAAATAATATATTGTTATTTGAATTATAATTCAGTCAATATCAAAATAGTGTTTTTTGTATGCAAGAAAAATACTTAAATCCAGATATGAAGTAATTTTTTAAGCTATTTCTACATGTTTCTGCAATTCAACTATCTATTCACGAAGAAATAAAACACATAAATTTCATGTGTGTGTGAAAGATATTATATTTTCAGTGCTATTGTTGAACATGTAGTGCAAATATATGTACCCTTTCCCCTCTATTTCTGAATCTTCTGAAACTTAACTTATGAAAATAATTGAGGCAGTATACGTCAACTTAAATTTTAATAGAAAACTGTAGCTATTATCCCATAAAAAATGAAGGGAAAAAATTAAAATACAGTAAAATCAGTGAAAACATATCTGCCTATGATGCAATCCTGTCTTACACAGAAAAAAATCCATGCAAAGTTAATATCATAATACCTAAGAAAATAAATAGACTGCATTTATACCTCTTAAGGGACATGTCGATAATGAATTTTTAACTTTCCCATGAGATTCCATCTCAAAATATTTCATTGTATAGCAAATGATATTAATGGAAATGTGAAACATTTACGTATAAATAGAGATTCATTTATAAAGCAAATATATCACAGCTTCTTGTGTTTCTTTAAAAGTAAAAATTATAAACAGGAAAAAAGGTCTATAATAAGTATTTCTGATCAGAACTCATCCATACGAAATAATTTTTACTCATATCAATACAAAAATCTATGGAAGAAATTCAATTAGGCCGCGCTGGTGTATGATTATAACTTCTTTCAGGCAGTGCTCAATTTTTTTCTCTGGGTCGGTTCCGTACCGGACCTAGACATTTCGACCCGTGCAGACCTCTAGTGCACACTACCATCATATTTTGAAAGCAGATTTAACGTAAAATCTGTACGTTGCATTTTTATATCCAAAGAGAGGCATTGTTTGAAATGGACATTTAATAATGGACAATTTCTGGACGATCCCTATCTTGCTTTAAATATGAATCAAAAACTCTTCACTTAGCGGTATGGTTAAGTGGCGTAAATCACGCATTTTGGAGAATTTAATATCTCTGAGCGATTTTTAAATTTGAAGATGAATTTTGTTTGTTTAATTCAGGAATGGATAGAAAATAATTTCTTAATAGGGAATATTGCCCTATGGGTGCCGTAAAAAATTTAGGAATTACAGAATACTATGTTTAGATATTTTGACGGAGATCAAAAATATAAATATTTTCTTTAGTTTTTTACAGGTTTATCTTTTAACATAATACCCTGTTTTCTAAAACTACAAAATACAGTTTTCTTATATGTTATTTAAATATGTATTCCAAAAGATTTTTTTTTCAATCTTAAGATTGTGCCACTGTTTTAAATAAAATTGTGTTTTCACATGAAAAATAAATAATTGAAGGTATTAATTCATGTTCCTTAAAACAATTATGACAGATGATTTTTTTTTATCGAAATGTCAGTCTCCCTATTTATAATGTTATCAAGCACAAAAATAACTACTTATAAAAATTTCAATCTCTGTTTATAATGTGATCAAGCGCAAAAAATGTATACAAAAAGTACATAAAATGAACAAAGGCATTGGAAATACATTTTTAAATCTTTGTTTTTATAATAAATGCAAGAAAGTCTCAAATAACAACTAAATTTTCTATAATTGGAAATCCTTTTTATTAACGAAAAAAAATATGAATTTTTTTAGAGATATTTATTTAAATGAGAGGAAGGAAACATTTAAGATGAGATCCTTAATTTTAATTTCTAAATGATAAATTCGTGATTTACATAAAAAATACATCTGGGCATTTTGAAGAAAGTTAAAAACTAAATGCATTTTGTTTTATAAAATTTTAAATCTGTCTTAAAAATTAGAAAATTATTTTCTTTTAAATTATGAAAGATTTTTTTTAATTTTTAAATGATTACATCTAAATAATATATTGTTATTTGAATTATAATTCGGTCAATAACAAAATAGTTTTTTTAGTATGTAAGTAAAATTCTTAAATCCAGATATGAAGTAATTTTTTAAGCTATTGCTACACGTTTCTGCAATTTAACTATCTATTTACGAAGAAATAAAACACATAAATTTCATGTGTGTGTGAAAGATATTATATTTTCAGTGCTATTGTTGAACATTTAGTGCAAATATATGTCCCCTTCCCCCTCTATTTCTGAATCTACTGAAACTTAACTTATGAAAAAAATTGAGGCAGTATACGTCAACTTAAATTTTAATAGAAAACTATAGCTATTATCCTATAAAAAATGAAGGAAAAAATTAAAGTACAGTAAAATCAGCGAAAACATATCTGCCTATGATGCAATCCTGTCTTACACGGGAAAAATCCATGCAAATTAATATCATAATACCCAAAAAAACTCCCCAAAAAAAATAGACGCATTTATACCTCTTAAGGGACATGTCGATAACACATTTTTATCTTTCCCATGAGATTCCATCTCAAAAGATTTCATTGTATAGCAAATGATACTAAAGGAAATGTGAAACATTTACGTATAAATAGAGATTCATTTATAAAGCAAATATATCACAGCTTTTTGTGTTTCTTTAAAAATAAAAATTATAAACAAGAAAAAGAAATAGCTATAATAAGTATTTCTGATCAGAACTCATCCATACAAAAGAATTTTTACTCATATCAATATAAAAATCTATCGAAGAAATTCAATTAGGCCGCGCTTGTGAATATTTATAACTTCTTTAAAGCAGGGCTCAATTTTTTTTCTGTTGGTCGGTTCGGTACTGGACCTAGATATTTCGACCCTTGCAGACCTCTTGTGCACAATACCATCATATTTGAAAGCAGATTTAGCGTAAAATCTGTATTCTGCATTTTTATATCCAAAGAGAGTCATTGTTTGAAATGCACATTTAATAATGGACAATTTCTGGACGATCCCCATCTTGCTTTAAATATGAATCAAAAACTCTTCATTTAGAGGTATGGTTAAGTGGCGTAAATCACGCATTTGGGAGAATTTAATATCTCTGGGCGATTTTTAAATTTGAAGATGAATTTTGTTTGTTTAATTCAGGAATGGATAAAGAATAATTTCTTAATAGGGAATATTACCCTATGGGTGCCGTAAAAAAATTAATTTTTGTATTTTTTTTCAAATATACCCACCCCATGGAGTTACAACATATCTCATAAAATTTTACATCTTTTTATGAAACTTTTCAACTGGAAGTATGCACCTAGGGCAATATTTAAGGAGATAGGATATTCGGTAATTATGAGTCACCCTGTATAATAAAAAACAATGATTATTTAGCATATCTCCATACACTTTTATTTAAAAAACATCAAGGATAATTCTATATGTATATTTATCATATGTATAATAACACAAAAAAAGTTTTTATCTCTATTTATATAAAAAAACTTAGTATTTTTAAAATTGTAACGGAATCGTAAACATGGACAAAATGGATAATTGCGCTGGGTAATTAATAAAATTTACAATATTTTGCAATATTGCCGTATTGAAAAAATTGAAGTATCAAAATTACCACAACTAAACAGGTTTTCAATTAATAATAAAAAAATGAAATCGACATTTTGACCAACTTTAGCTAAACTGTCCTCTTAAAATATGAAGTAGTATTTCTTAAAACAGTACCAAAAGCTTGTAATGTTGGGGGTGTCTGAAGTATCTAAAAATGGTAGGACTTACAGTACAAATGAAAAAAAAAACTGTTTTAAAAAAGTAAAAAAAAAATTGAGATTAACCGGAGAAAATAAACTCTAATAATCCAATTTAGCATATACAAACTCTCAACTAAACTAAATGGAACTTGTTAAATAAAAACTTGCGTTACGTGAGACAAATTATCAATATTATCGCCTTCTTTGTAAACTGTTACGTTCGCTATTGCTGAAAATATTTTAAACATTATCACTTTTTTAAATATATTGCATGACATAAATCTCATAAAATCCAAAAAGTTCTTCTTTTTTTTTTTTTTTTTTTTTTTTTTTTAAGAAAGTAAGCCAAAACCTTTGTCAAAAGCACGCTGCTAGGCCACATAAACGAAGACTTTCTCTTATTTTGTGTCAAATGTAATAATAAAATCTACCAAGATTTGTAATAAATTTTTTAAAAGATACTTAATAAAATCACATATCTGAGACCCGGCTTATCCGTTCGCTTTAAAACAGACTCGTATTTATACTAGTCAACGAACCACTGTATGCTAATTAGAATATAAATTCAGAAAATAACAGCGGAGATTAATTTTATGTAGGCACAATCATGTTTTTGGAAGTAAGAGAAACGGCAGATAGAAATCACTTTTACGCGCATTCTATGTCGAGTGTCTGTCACTATATTCAGAAAGAACTTACCCTAATCGGATAGTCAGATACTGCAATTAACCTAATGTTTCCACACCATTTTTCATGCAATGAAATGGATTGGATTTGGATTTCATGTAGATTGGAAGTCATTGAGGCATTACATTTGGAAATGATTATTTTTAACCTTTTTTGCCCTGAATGTTTTTCCAGTTTTGCGAAAAAATTACTTTTACCCTATGAAAATTAAAAATACCTATCAAAATTACAAAAGGTTTAGTTTACTGAAATTTAATGAATGTGTTCTTTGAAGATACCTAACGAATATAGTTATTTTGAGTGTTTTTCATATAAAAATAGTCTAATAAAAATTGTAATAAGACGTTTAGAGAATGTCGTATTATAATCAGATTAAGCGAACATAAAAAAATAGTAGTATTTTTTTTTAATGTTTTATCACATGTTACTCATTTGGGAAAAAGAATCTCTAATTTCATTTTAAGGGGTCTCTGGACTTTTAAAGCTTTGCAATTTTCGAAATTTCACATTTTTTACATATTAAACTCCTATATTTTCTGAGCATTTTAATGTGACTGTTTGATTGAAATTCTCATTACAACAGAAGTTATGGCTTTCAGAATTATATTCGAAATTATATCTGTTCGATAGTTAAAGCTGCGTTTCCGAATCGAAGTCATTTTTCTCCAAATGATTCTTTTAGGCATAATGCGCACGATATCTCAAAAACTTCTGAATATGTTCTAATAAAATTTTCAAAACATAAGTTTCATGTTAATCCGTATAAATTGAACCTAAAACTTCTGTTATATTGTTCAAAAAAATATTTTTTTAGATGATTATGATGCTGAAATTTACAGAAATTTGTATTAGCTAAATACAACTTGGTATTAAAAATATAAAAATGCTTTTAAAATAAATTGATTTAGGTTCCGGGTAACTATTGCAATCTGAAGTTGTAAGGGAGTCCTTCTGATAAAGGACTCCCTTTGACCCCACAAAGGGACCCTTGATCTCACAAGTGACCTTTGTGATAAAGGCACTCTAGCATTTTTGTGAGATCGTGACGTCAATGATTTAACATGTGTAGCGTGGAAGCAACATCTATCCTCTCTTTTACTTTAACTTTCTAGAGTGTGTGTGTCTTCCTCGGGTGTACAGTTATGTCACGGTTAGAAGTAATATGTAAATTTATAGTAACTCAGTTTGCAGCATATAAAAGCTTTGATTGTGTGTGGAGAAGGTGTGTGGGGAGTAGCAGCGCTAGCCAGCTAGGTGTATGTAGCGGCGCAAGCCAGCTAGGGGGTGGTGAGAAGCAGTGAATTGAATTGGATTGAGTTATAGCGAGTTATTATTAGCCTCCAGTGAATTAGCGAGGAGTTCCGAAGTGAGATAGCTAGCAGCGTTGGTAAGAGTTAGTTTAATTTACGCTGCGTATTCCAAACAATAAAGAGTGTTTTACAGCCACGGGCTGTCTAATAAAGATTTTATCTAGCAGTTTAGCTGAATCTAAGTGAGAAGTTGATTTGAAGTACCCCGACTGAGTCTAGTGCCGGAGCTGTGAGTATATTTATGAGTTTAATCTTTTAGTATTGTGACTAGTTATCGAAATTGACGAACTGACGCTCCACTTCCCCTGAGCCCTAACAGTTTAAATAAACTAGTTTTAACTTATATCTCGAGTTATGTCGGCGTTCAACCAGTCCACCACGACCGTCGCGAATGGCCCCCAGTATGTGCATCCTTCCGTTACATAGTACATGTAGGCACCAACATTTTCATTTTAGTTGCAATATTTATTTTGTAATCGTGCACGTAAGCCGTTATCCCAATTTTCTGCTCGTCACAAATGTGACAGTTTGAAGCCCCCCTGTAAATTCTAATTCTGTATCTTTCAAATTTTTTTTTATGATAAACTGAAAGAATATACTTATTTCTTTCATAATTCTAAATATTTAAAAAGCAATGTTTATAAATCATGTACATTTAAAGATATTAAATTTTTTAAATGGTATCTTTTTTTTTCATTTTTTCCAATTTTAAGAATCTTGAGACCTCTTAATAAGCGAAACATATTTTTGAATTAAAAGAAATGCCAATGGTTTTCTGATAATTAATAAAACTTTTCTTCTTCTTCTTCTTAATAAATGCTGAAACATGAGTAAAGTCATAATATTAAATGTACCTACATATGCTATCAGTTTTAGATGTTGAAATTGACAAAATAATACTGAATAAAAGACATGTCCTGTTAATAAGACATCAGGGCCTAAGGGGTTAATTTATGCAGTAAAATTGAAAAAAAAAAAATAAATTTTCAAAACATGAAACTTTTTTTTATTTATATAAAAAAATGAATTAAATTTTCTTTATCAGACGTAAGATAGTTATTTGATAAGATTTCTAAATTTCATTTGACCATAAAAAGTTTAAGATTTAAAAAATAATAGCTTTAGATATTTTAAAGAATTTTATAATCTGTTTTTGTATTATTATGATATACTACTAAAAACAGCTCATTTGTTTTCGAATTACAAAAAGAATTTTTAATTTACTTTTTAAGTGATTTTTGCAAGGTAATATTTCTCCTCATGAAATTTTCAACAGATTGAAAATAAAAAAAAAGTTTTTGTAGAGTAAAAAAATATATACATATAAAAATAAGATATCAAATACTATATTTTATATGATAAGCTTTTTATTTTCAAAAGTTCACTCTATTTCTATAAATTAATCAATCATATAAATTTCGGAATTACTGAAAAACAAAGTCTACTGCGAAAATTTAACACATACGTTTGATAATACAGGATAAAATTTCTCATAAGATAGAATTTCTCAAAAACTCGAAATATCACTTATTTAGAAAATGCAACGACAAATATTTGTTTCTAACTAAAAATACTTGATAAGATTTCTAAATTTCATTTGGCAATACGATTTTTAGGATTTATAGAATAATATCTTGAGACATATTGAAGGAATTTAAAAATCTAAATGTTTCTTTTTGTAAATATTTTTGTTTCTTTCTTTACAGATAATTCTCTTTAAAGTTTGTATTAGCAGAAAATCCATTGAAGAATATAAGTAAAATTTGTAAAAATATTGAAAAGTGTTTAAAGAAACGACAAAGAATTTATGATGCTCTTCTAATTATTTTTTAAACGAAATATATATGTATATAATATGTAGTCATGTTTCATCAACAAATCTTTGTGGCTGATTATTAAAAAAATTAAATGAATAATTAACATCATGTTTTCAAGTGTTAAAATTTTAGTAATAAATATATAGCTTAACTTTTTTTTAAACTCATCTTCGAAAAAAAAAAAAATTTATTTATTACCGATGATTTCTGCAATTAGTATGTAATACTCTTTAAATCATAAGTTCGAAGAATCTTATTACTTATTTGAATACAATAGGGGACATTTCTTTGCTAAATGATTTCTATATCATGATAACATATATATCATGGATATGGTAACATATACCGTGTGTCCCAAAAATGGCTGATGGATTTTAAAATTCAATAACTTGCAAACGGTGACAGCTATTTAAAATAATTTTGCAGGAGGGTTATGTATAATGTCAGGAGTTTTTTTACCGTAACTTTTTATTTTAGTTCGCATGTCAAACAATAGGTGGCGCTGACTGCGATTGAAGGCCAGGTCGACGCTACTCAGCACTGATCACCTGGACTTCAATCGCCGTTAGCGCCACCTATTGTTTGAGATGCGAACTAAAATAAAAAGTTACGGTAAAAAAACTCCTGACATTATACATAAACCTCCTGCAAATTTTTTTAAAATAGTTGTCACCGTCTGCAAGTTATTGAATTTTAAAATTCAACAATCATTTTTGGGCCACCCGGTACATGATGTAATTGTTATCATATGTATCATATCAAACTAAAAAAATGTGCATAATATGCCACGAAATTTCCTGTACTTCTTTTACATATGTATTAGAGGCAATAGACTCTATTTAAGATAATATATCATGTAGTTTTATATTTACACTGGTATAAATGGCAAACTTAGACAAATGTTTCATTACATTAGTACTTTAAGTGCCATATCATCTGAGATAGAGATGCGATAATAATATGTTTAGTCTAAGTCCGAGAGAAAGTTATTCTGTTAATCATGCAATTTACAAAATGTCAATACATTGCTTTGAGTTATCACGTTTTTGCGGAAATGTCAATTTTTGACATAATTTTAACTTTTTTTCTCTTAAACAATTATTTCTGGGTAGTTGTAATTTTTTTAAATATTTTTTTCAAAGTTTTAAAGCAAATGTCATTATAAAAAATGGACAACAGAAGATAAATTCAAAGAATCATTTCCAAAGATATGCGGATACCATATTATACATTAATTTTAATTGACAATATTGGTTCTTCAAATAAATAATTACAACTTATCTTAATTGTGTAAATTGTATAAGGTATTTGATAACTTCAAATGAATTTTTTTTAACCCGGTAGGACGCGCGCAGGTTTTAAAAGACCCGGAGTGGAATGATTTTCGCAATTGCAACCACTAATTTTTTTAAAGTAATCTTCAACTTATTTTATCGCAAAATTTGTAAGAATTGTCTCCGCCTAAATAAAGCGACTGTTTTAATTTGAGTTTATTGATGGCAAAGTTAAAACCATCCATACCTCGGGTAAGCGCGCGTTCTCCTGTGTTAAGAATAGTTTAAGGAAACACTACGTCGAAGAAAATTGAAAACAACCATATGGTCTTACTTTTGGTTCTGATATACACTTTAATAGTGTCATATGGAAATAGAAATAAAATAAACAATCGTTTATTAACGAAAATATTACGGATGTCGACACCAGAATTCTTGCCAGCTTTTGAGCAACATTAGCGCTTTGGCGAATAAGAAATAAAAAAAAACAATAGCCAAATAAAACGAATAATATCCAACAACGTAATTTTTTTGGCATTTATTTGAAAATAGAAATTCTGATATACCCTATAGAAACTATTAGAAATAAGTACATTCTAAATATCTCCTACACTCATAAAAGGAAAGAGTGGATTTTGCTCCTCAGGAAAGTGTTATAACTTATTCGAACGTAATTAACTTGTTTCTTAAATTTTTTACTCATCTTGATTTAAATTTCGTATAAACAACACGTTCACTAGAGTTGATTGAACTCTTTATAAGAAGCTAACTTTCAAATCTTAAAATAAGTGGATTTTAGCTCAGTTATTATATGGCTGAGGTCTAAAGAGAGTGCATTTACAAATGTTCCAAACATTCTTTTAGCGGTAAATTTCTATGAGATTGCGATTATAATCGATAGAAAAAATTGCTGTTTGGCCATTGATATTTTGCGTACAGCTAATAAACTGTATGGTAAACTGCAACTTCAACGCCATATTTAAGCAAAAATTTTCTCGATTTAGCGAGTGATGCGAGTAATTTTCTTTCTGATTTTATTGACGCATATTTATTGACTAGCGGCCTTCGCCCGCTACGCTGGTCGGTTTATCTAAAGAAATCTTGAAGAAGTAGTTAGATAAGGTTCAGACATACATTAAAAAAAAAAAAAAGCAAGTCGATCATTCAAAAAACGTTGGGAAATATCAAATATTTACTGTAATTTTTTAAGAAAAACAAAGTTTCGAAAAAAAAAATTAAATCGAAAAAAAAATTACACTGACATATTAATGCAAGGAAATTTTCCCAGAGAGAAAATTCGCCTTGAATACAATATTTCAAATTCTTTTAATTGCTTATAGGCGTTAATGCCAACATAGTGAAAAAAAATTCCATGCTGGGAATCGAACCCGGGCCATCAGTATGGCGCACTGACGTTCTACCGACTAAACCACATGGAACGACAGCCAGCTTGAAACTTTCTCATACTTAAGTAGACTGGCGAAAACATAACGATAGCGCGTTTTAAAATCGCACAGTGACATCTATTGGATTTTATATGTACTAAAAAACGTTATGTACTAAAAAACGTGAGCAGCGCACCTAATAGTTTCTTTTGTTTCTTTTTGTTACTTTTTTGTCTGTTGTCCGATTTTGATGAAACAAAGCCTATACACTGCCCGGGAGTGTGCATTCTTCATTAGTGAAAACCGCATAAAAATCCATTCAGTAGTTACGAAGATAACCTCGAACAAACAGACAGACAGACAGACAGACAAAAAATTCAAAAAAAAATTTTTTGTGTTTCATTGGTTTTCTTTTATCGCCCTGACTCCATTTTTGTCAATTATCTTCAATGTACAGACACACCGGGTCCTACTGTTTTATTATATGTATAGATAAATGGACATCAGAAAAATAGAGTCAAATAAATTGTAAGAAATATTGTTTTTGGCTGTTGATAAAGTGAAGTGTCAGAATTTTTTATAAACAATAATGTAAATTGCACGGTGCGATTGAAGAGGGAAAACGACACCAATAGTACAGTAACGTAGATAAGAAATTCAACTGTAACCACACACAAAAAAGCGCAGAAATTGAGCATTTGCAATTAGGCGAGTCTGATTGTTAATTTATTCGCTAAAAGAAGCTTTTTGTCGCGATTTGACACAATGGCATGTGGCAATGAAAATCTTAGTTGTACCCATCCCTTGTCAGAATTCATTCCCAGCTCCCCAAATCTATAATGTTAAAAATACAAACACATGGATTATAGATTTAGAAAGTACTACTTAAATAAAGTGCTTATAATTTTGAAAGCTTATAAATTGCTATATTTTTATAGATAATGTACTATGAAGTACGCGAATGAAACACTGGTTAATTGCATAAAATGAAGGCTTGGGAAAATTATTGCGAATACATTAATGCAAGTTTAGAGTTAAGTTTATTAGATTTATTAGAAAGGACTAAAAATGCTTTTAAGAAAATTTTCTGTTCCATAAAGATCTTCAAAATCATTTACAAAATCTCTTGAACGAAAAGAGGATTTAAATTTGGTGAATATTAAATAATACGTTCTGGAGAACTTAAAGCTTTTAAAAGCCTTTTAACTTCGCGAAATATTTTAAGTAAATGCACACGCACGTTCCACTGTTATAATAATAAAATTTTCAACATATTCATTTATGCTGTATAGTTAATACCTGTAATTTGTAAAATTACGAATTTAGATGTAGCATCATTTCTTAACAGAAAACAATTATATGAATGTTTTTGTGAAATCTCCAACATTCTACTTCAAGAGTGATTTTAAATCTTTAAGTGTTCTTTATTATGGGGATATTATCTTAACTCCATTGTGAAATAAATATTATTTGTCAAAGTGAAATATTAATGATATCAATTTGATATCAACTTTATGATTTTAGTTATAATCTTTTTACTAGTAAATGTAAGCATAAAATGATGCTAAGTCAGAATTAATTTTTTTACAGCTTTACATTGAGCAATATGGGTAATACTTGTAAAATAAAATAAAATATCCCTAAAAAGCTACTTTTTGACCAATATATGTGTTTCTTTCTCTAAGCAGCAATAATTTTGTCCCTGCTTCAAAAAAGGATCTAGTGTAAATATGAAAGGAAATTTAGAAAAAAAAATAGTCATAGTATTTATATATTTGTATAATGTGATAAATCACAATATTTATATGTATAAACTAGTTAAATAATATAATTTATGCATAAATATCATTCTCCTGTAGTCCCTGCCTTAATCTTAACACAAAAATGGTACCTAGAATTTGAAGAAGTTTAAATAAATTTGAAGTTTAAGAATTTAACGGAATTATGAACTCTTTTCTCCCTTACCTAACCCGCCCGCGTTTTTTAACCATTTCGGAAATGGTTGTTTCTCTCGGTCGAGAATAGGATATCTGGGGCATATGTGAATGCTTGTAATTTCCGCATTTTATTCGTCTTCTAATTGGTCCAAAATATTAATGTTTAATCGATGGCGTACATAATATGTGGCTCTGTTATTACGTAAGCCATGTTTCGATCATAAAAATAATGCTTTTATATCTTTCATTTAAGTGTCCATATGCATCATGTGTACTTTTTGCTGTCGCATAGTATTAACCGACATAAATATTTAGTTGAATATTTTTTAATATGTGACTATCACATTGCTTACAAGTCGTAAAACCAACATAGAGAAAAAAAGTCCAAGCCGGGGATCTAACCCGGAACCAAGTGCTCTACAATTTAAGCTACGAGGACGATGCCCAGTATGTCATTTCTCACTTACATTTTGTTGGTAAAGCTGCAACTGGAGTACAAGATCTTAACGTCTACATGAGCACACAAATCTGTGACGTAACATGAGACATAAATATCCCAGCATCGGTGAATATATCATTTAATGTATATTTAGTTGTTATAATTAAATATTTAGTTGTTATGTTTATACCTTGACTCTTTCTTTATCTTATAACATCTAAGCCACATGTTTTTATAGGTAAGAGTCAGCCTCATCTGTTTTTATCTGATTTCTTTACAACTATTTACTAATAAGATCTTATTTAACTTAACGCACAGGGGTTTGTTAGGTTTTTGAGCCGTTTATTTAACCTTTATGAGATCAATACAATTTTAATATCATTTCTCTCATGTCAAATTTTAACCATTATGGTCCCACATTCGAGCTACAATTCCTAACTTGTTCTACTGCTATATAGTATCCCCTTTTCGCTTGACCTTCATTATCTTAAACATTTGTAGGGAAAGCAATTGCCTTCGTGTAATTCTGAACTCCCACTGGAAATTTGGAAAAAACTATATTAAAATTAGGAAAATCAATTTCAAGACTTTTCTACGCCAAAGGTAGAAAAAAAATGCAATAAATTTTTCCTGGTACAAATTTTCCTTAATCGTAGGTGGGATATAATATATCCAATCGCCTTCAAGGGCTTAACTATTTATGTGTTTGCCATGTGTGTTAACCATTTTATCTCTTTTCTTTTTGCATCAGATCTTTCAAAGTGATTTTCTACCCAAAATATTAAGATCGAAGGATCGCCTGTCGAATTTGGACTAATTTGGGAGCGAGGATTCTAACGGTGCGATTGCGATCCATTTTGTCTCAGATTTGTAAGAGGGATTAAGGGACAGAGGGGGGTCTAATTTAAAAATTACTTCAATTAGGGGTTATCATATATTGTTGGAAATGTGTCGTCCTTACCAGTGTCTTTTTGAAAATTAATTCAATTTGGTGACTATAGGGGACGTATTACCACAATTTCTAGATCTCATGTTAGCAAGGAGATGTGATATATCCTCAGAAAGGTCTCGCCTTCCCTTTTAGCTTAATTTACTTTTCATGTTTTTTAATTCCTTCTTCTGCCTACTGAGAGTGCTTTTTCTCGTTTTTCACACATTTAGCGTTGGTAAGGCGGTATGTTATATCTTCAGTATGATCTCGACCTCCTTCTTTAATTTTACTTTTTAACAACTTTTAACTCCCTTTTTTGTCTATAGGGTGCGGCTTTGCATGTTTTTTACCCATTTTTTAAAAATTACATTATATTTATTTATAATTAATTTTAGTCTTTGAAAAAGTTATTTCATAAACAGTTTCTTGTAAATATTTAATTTTTTTTTCTTGACACATTTTTAATTTTATCACAATTATGAAATACATATTTTTGGCTTAACAGCAGACCTTTTTCCTAAGAGGAATAATAACTTTAAATTGATTTGATATGTATTATAATTAGCAAGTTAAAAGTTATTTCGGTTTTCATCAAACCTCTCTCTTTTTTCCCCTTTGGTCCGATTTTGAACAATAACGAACTTGACCGAGATTTTTTGTCCCTTGATTTTACATGTTAGTTTGGAAGAGATTTGTGCACAATTATGGAAGTTATCGTATCCATAAAAATGTAATATATATATGGGCATTTCCATGCAAACTCTTTTGTCTGTTACACACTACGATTTTTGGCTACCAGTATTTCAAAGCGAGAAAATGTGACATAGTTTATCGAAGATATATCATCAATTGACTAAGGCGAAGCAAACTTTTCGAAAATAACGGTGGCCAACAAACATGGCGATTTTCAATTGTGTAACAGACAAACAAAATCGCATTGAAATGCCCATATATATACAGAGAGAGGGAGAGAGAGAGAGAGAAATAGTTTCATAAATTCCACATTAGGAGGTAATGTAACAGGTAGTATGTCTTACGAAATCTACCTAAAACAATGAAAATTCACAATAAATTATTGCATTTGGTTCTTTATTACTTTCCCCTGTGTAAATCGGATTCATTGTAACCTCGAGTTTTTTTTCCTGGTCGGAATGGCAGAGATGAATGTCAGATGAGGCTTCGTTATGACTTTTAATTAATATCTTTTCTAACTGCCAAAACTAATAATCTAACCTTCAGGTGCATCAGTGCCTGCCTTTCATTGTCTTCATCAAAATTTTCTAGCTCGTACATGTGGTATACATTGACCATATCCTGTAAGTTTTGCTATCCATCGCAGATATACAAGCACACAGAGAGATGGAATGAAACTTTCTATTATTAATGTAGAAGACACGAGTAAATAAAATAGATTCCAGAGGTTTTTAATTAAAACAAATATATGTAATTATATCACTTCCAAACTCTGTTCTGTTTAAAAATGAGTCGTGAATTGTATGTAAAGCGTAGCAAATGAGGTTTGTTCGTACTATAACTAAATTTTTTAAAATATTCAGATCTTGGTGTAATAGTATACAATACATGGGATGCAATATTTTATCAGAAATATTTTGTGTGTCCCTGTAAATATTATATGTTTTCTATTATACAAAAAAAACTTATAAAAATAGTAGTAAAAATCAGCAACATATATCAATTTCATAAAATGTGAAACAATTTAATATGATTAAAATGTACCTCAAACAAATGTTCCCCCTATACCACTATCTAATGGAATACTTTTATGCTGACCTTTAAATTAATAACAAATATTCTTTCTAAATTAATTTCACCATTGTTTCAAAACAAGAATTGTAATAATTTTTCCTATAGTATAACAAATAATTATGAAAATACATCAAAGACAAATATTTTATCAAGAAATATATTGAAAAAAAATTAAACGGATAGATAAAACTTCATTCTCAATTTAAAAATTAGATTTTATCACTTAATTTAAGTAAAGATTTCTAACAGATAAAAAACTTTTTATTGATTTCAAATTGTCTAGAGAATCTTAACTCTAAAGATCCCTTCCTTATTTCTTTTTCAACGGGAATGGGCTTTTGACTTTTTTTCTGAACTAATGGTTTTTGGAGCAGAAAATTAGTCTTAAGTGGCTTTTAGTCCTAACATTTAATGTATTTATAATGTTATATATAATTCTTAAAGTTTAAAATAATTTACAAGCATACTCGCTTTTAATAGTAATTTTTTTGTGTAAATTAATTTGTTTCTAATCGTAACGGCACAAAGCAGTAAAATACTATTCAAAATTTTAGATTTAATAAAAATAATATATATTTACATAAATATATTTTTGGCATACAGTACATATTAGTGTTCTATTTATTTGTTACAACAATATCTACACCGTATTTACAATATCATCAAGAGTTAAATTTTACAATACGTTAAAATAAAGTTATTCAAACAGCATTCGAAAAATTTTGAAATGCATTATCATCTTAAAAAGTAGGAAGACGTGGCAGTCCCAAAAAGTATCTTATGCATGTTAATACTTCTTGAATAAGGCAGCATAGGAGAGACAGAGGTTAGGTGATTTACACCAAAATCTAATCAGCAACAACTTATGTCAACTTATTACTGAATCTGAAGTTTGAGCATAATCCGTGCATTAGTATTTGAGATAGAGCTATTGCAAAATCTTTATCTGCATAACAGCACTACATGATGTACACCAAAAACAAATAAGGCTCAATTTTTTATCAGGTACTAACTGAATCAGAAATTTTGTGAAAATCCATGCATTAGTTCTAGAGATACGTTTATTGTGAAATCGTGAAAAATACAACACAACAGCGCCATCTGTAAGGCAATTTACACCAAAAACTAAAGAACACAAATTTATTTCGGTGACTAACTGAGTCTGAAGTTTCAGAAAATTGCATGCATTAGTTCTTGAGATAAGGCCATTACGATAATCACGAATATTTCACCATGGCAGCGTCACCTGTTAAACGATTTGCCCTAAAACGTAATCAACACCATGATATATCAAGAATTAACTAAGTATAAAGTTTTATGAATATCCACGAATTAGTCCTCGAGGTGTGACTATTGTGAAAATTGTATATAATTCAGCATAGCAGCGTCAGCTGTTGAACGATACATTCCGAAAACTAATCAGATCTAGTTTATATCAAGGTCACATAATCTAAAATTTTGTGAAATTCCGCGCATTTGGTTCTTGAGAGTTAGAGATAGAGATTATTCAGACAATCTATTTTAATGGTACTTTAAACTACCATCTACTTTAAACTACCATAAATTTATTTTTATGCAAAGATATATATGCAAATCAAAAAAGGGATAATGAATTGAAAAAAATAAATATCAGCATTTTTTAACTATTAATAGTACTAGCTACGTTCCTTGATCAAACGTCTTGGATTATTAGTTATGCTACTCTTGATATCAAGAAAGATGCATTTGTTTTATATATGTCATATCTCATAGTTTCTCTTGTTTTATTTGAACAAAATTCATGAAACTCTGTTTCGTTTGTATACTGTAATTTCGCTATGCTACGCAGAATCGAAAACATGATGAAGAATTGAAAATGCTTTTTATCGTATTTCAACATTGTATTTCCGTAGATAAATTATTTATAGGATATTATTTTAGGCGGTTTTAGCCAATGATTTAAAACACTTTTTTTTATTTTATTGATATTTCTAGCATGGTTCTGATTATCAACCAACACAGTTTCTTTTTTCGAGTTTCTTATAAATTTTAGTCTGAATAAGATAAAAAAAAAATGTATTCAAAATTAAAATCTTGGGTTTTTAATATATACACTTCATTGGCGCGTATCCACTCTAAAAATAGTATAAATCTGCAAAACTAGTTTTTGTGAAAGATTCAGAAACCTGTATATTTAGTGTTTACTATTTTTTTCTGTATTCGGAACAGAAGAAAAATATGTGATTTTAAAATATTAGGTTTATAAAGTTACAGAAATCTGTAAGCTTACTAAATTTTAGGTAGATTTCGTATGAAATACAACATATTGCGTTCTCCCATATGTTGAATTTTTGCAAAATTCACCAGTACAAAACCACCAGTACAAAACTTTTATAGTATATATATATATATATATATATATATATATATGTATGTATGTATATATAATTCTTCATGATGAACAAGATGACTGATGAGAACAGACTGTCTTTTTTTGCATATATCTTGTTTATAGTTAATTGTTTATTGTTTATCTTTTCACATATAGGTATGCACTCTATCCTTTGAATTTTTATACTTGCATTTCTAAAATATGAAGTATATATATATATATATATCACTTTTTTATGGACACGATAATTTCCATAATGCTACTCATATCTCTTCCAAATGGATGCATAAAATCAAAGGGCATAAAATATCGGTCAAATTCGGTAATGTGGAAAATCGGAAGGAATAGGGAGAAATAGGAAGGAATAGGGAAGAGTTTTGCGAAAACCGAAAAAAATTCATAACTTCTTGATGAAAATAGATATTGAATCTTAATTTTATCAAAAAATTTATATTGACAATATTTTCATAAGACCAAATCTTACCGAAAAAAAATAAATAAATAAAAACGAAAACAAAAAAGGGACTTAATTGAAGTACACTGGAGTCTAAATTTGTGAGAAAAAACTTTTGTATTGAGATGTTTTTGATAGGACCAACTCTTACCTCCTCTCCAAAAAAAAAAAAAATTAAAACCGAAAACAAAAAGGGACCGTGTTGAAATACAATGGATGTTTATGGTAATTTGGGGAAATACTGGAAATAACGGATACTGGAAGTTAGCGTCACATTTGGCAAGTAATTTTGGTCGCCAAATTTGGTGATATATCGCCAATTTGGCGAAACACTTGGAGACATTTTTCGGGAAAACCAGGTTTTCCTGATGGTAACCATCCAGCGCTTTCGCGGCATCTACGCAGATATATAAATAAATTTAAATAGAAATTTGGAAAAATAATATTCAGATAACAAATTGCTTTTTTTCTGGCTCATTTTAAATTTATTTTTGCTTTTAAATGCATGTGAATTTGCAGTTTCTCTTTTTATATAATGTGCCATATTGGTCTAATTTTTCTCATAAAGGCGGAATATATTAAAAAATGCTGTCAAAGTGGGTATTTTCAATCGAATTTCCCTTAAGAAAATTCTGATAAAACCAGATCTTACAGAAAAATAAAATTAAAAACTTTTCAAAATCGGCCAAATAAAGTTAAGTTGGATTTATCTGAAATCATATTTTACGTTTTGTTCGGGAAATTAGCACTTAACATCGAAATCTACCTGCAGCTGTAGAATGAGCCGACAGTGATTTTTATAGTGTACCCGGGATAGTTATAGAATTTTTTTTATTGTTGCAGTTTCATAAAAAGCTCTAGCCATCCCAATTTTCCAAAAAATTCTTAGTAACCTTACATTTTTGTTCAGTTACATTAAAAGTTCCAGGGATTCTGAATTCTTACAAAATGTTTAGTTAATAGTCCAGGCATTTGGTAAAAAATAAATGCAAGTTTTGGTGTATTTTTGATTTTTGGTTCCCTTTATGCTTTTTGGGTCGCTGAACACGAATCTGGCATTATTCAAAAAAATTTCTCCCCAAAAACACGTTTTTTTTGGAAAAAAACGTGCAAAAACGTGACTTTTTTTCGTTTTTCTAAATAACTTCACAATTATACATTTGACATAAAAGTCATCAATGCATAAATTAAATAGCACAAAATTTCCTACATTTTATGTATTAAAAGTTTTTTTCTCTGATCAATGGTTTAGCCGTGAGAGAGCCGCAAAAATAAGCGTGAAAAG
The DNA here is from genome assembly GCA_964019185.1 of Maratus speculifer. Taxonomy (NCBI): domain Eukaryota; kingdom Metazoa; phylum Arthropoda; class Arachnida; order Araneae; family Salticidae; genus Maratus; species Maratus speculifer. Next base: position 174,765,286 of record OZ025302.1, read on the forward strand.
CAAAATATTCTGAAAAACGTGAATTACTACACATTACGTCGATGAAACATGAAAAACAACTATTTTACGCAAATTTTCCCCACTTAATAATACTAAATATATTATTATTGACTATATTTTATTAATCTGATGTTCATTGTTTCTTTCATAACTAAAAAATAAATAAAAATGAGCATATTTGTGATCAAAATCTTCATTTGCTATTATAAAATAATAATAGTAATAATTTCTTAATTTGACTTTTAAGTAATGTAAATAAAATAACTAAAACAGGCTTTAATATATAAAAGCTGACACGGATTCCAGTTCTTAAAGTTCTCAAAGCTCAAAATGTGGGTGTGTAAATCTAAAAAATCCGGAAAATAGGATTTATAGCACTGTATATAGATTTAACATGAAAACTGGCCATTTTTCGCAAAGATTGACTTTAAATGATACTGAAGATATTATGATCGACAATATTTTACAATGAAGTTGCTGACGATAAAAACAACGACTTATTATTAATTATTATTTAATTATAAATGTTAGTTAATTTTAAACACGATTATTCAATTGGTAAATTAATTATGACAGATGTAAATTTTCCATTTTTGGGTGAAAAAATTCCGGGCCAGGATTCAAACCAGGGATGTATTGGCTGAAGCCTTCAATGCTCTTCCAACTGAGCCATCCCGGACACGAACACTGGAGGACTATTTCACCCAATTAACCTCGACAATCCCTTTATCTGGTCTGATACTCTGGTTCACCTCAACAGAATAAATCGAAGGTCAATATATGGAACTGCAGAAAATCGCTGCATACGAAATTACATTAGTTAATTTTAAACACGATTATTCAATCGGTAAATTAATTATGACAGATGTAAATTTTCCATTTTTGGGTGAAAAAATGGGTGAAATAGTCCTCCAGTGTTCGTGTCCGGTATGGCTCAGTTGGAAGAGCATTGGAGGCTTCAGCCAATACATCCCTAGTTCGAATCCTGGCCCGGACTTTTTTCACATAAAAATGGAAAATTTACACCTGTCTTAATTATAAATAATTATTTGGATTAGAAAGTACATTTACTTAAAAAAGAAAGTACTATTTCCGCTTTCTTTCATTTGAGGGTCCTGACTTTTCACCGACATCTACAAAATAGAATATAGACGAATGGAATTAGTGGGTGTATATAACTATCAATATTATTAATAAAAGTTTTTTTTTAATAGTAAATATATGATACCTTGCGGCATGACTATTAAAATCGGCATTGTCGTAAATAAATTGACAAAATCCTTCTTTGTTTACTTTAATCTCAAGTTTCATAGCTGATGAGATCTCGAAACGTGCCACTTCCTGGTACGAGCTACAAAACCCCATTGAATTTATTACTTCTATCAACTTTCGGGATCCAGTCTTCTTATAAATGAATGTTGCCAGCCTAACTTGTAGATTAGACAAAAATGATTTGGGCCTCACAGAAGTGATGATGCTGTGAGCAAGAACGTTGCATTTATTTTTCCATTTTCGAGAATATCCACGTTTTTTCTTTACAATCAGAGTTTCCAAAAAAATAGTCAAGAGTTTCAGGAATCAAAGCTTCACTCTCTTCTAGAAAATAGTCTCGTGGAGGATATACTTGAGTGTCATACACTTGCAATCTGATATCTTCGCAAATAATTTTTGCTGCTGCTTTAACCACTCGCAGCCTCTCATCTCGATCAGATTTACATGTTTGCTGATACTATGCATTGGTCAGAATCTTCCCTCCTATATTCTTAAAACACAATATGGACTTTTTTCTGATTCTTTGTGATCAGTATATCGTCTCCATATCTCCCAATGAGGTTAAACTTTACAGTTCTCATATCAGGTGGATAACTCCCTGTAACCTGTTTTATTAGCTCTTCCATGGAGAATTAAACTCGTCATCATGATTTTTAAGGTAATAGTATATACTTGCATTGCTCTGTCGATTGCCTCGCAAATAGACTGCATTTCTTCTGTTCTTGGACCTTCGGCCTCCCATAAATATATTTAAAGCATTTGATGTGGTACTGAGCATCTGCTGCGATCAAATCATTCACTGGTTCGGTGCACTGAATTATAGCCTGCCCATAATCATCATTGTGGGATTTTGCTGTTTTCAGAATTGTACTTTTGAATCCCATGTGTCGCATACTGTATACAGTATTGCGTTCCCTTGGTGTATTTTTCGCTTATGTTGCAATGAAATCTTCCAAAATGTGCAGTCCACATACAGTGTCTCACATAAGTGATGGGACACTTGTGCTTTGCAAAAGGAAACTAATCAAATAAATAAAAAAATCATGTACACATTTTTTTGTGGGTGTGTTTCATACTTAAATTTAGTAAAGATTATTACATAACATACATTTTGTCAAAATATTAAAATATTAATTTAATAAAAATACAAATGTTTAGAACGGAGCAAAAAATAGCTCACATAAGTGATGGGACACCATTATATATGCAACAAAAATCGCCTGAAATAAGCAATACAAATATTTTTGGGGTTTTTATTTTTACTTAAAAGCAATTGGCAATAATTTATAAAATCGTCTGCAGTATTTCTCTCCAGTTTGTTTTGGAATTTTTGTGTTTTTTAGCTCTGTGTAGCCATGAATGTTAAACGAAAAGAAACTTCGCCTGAAATTCGAAAATTAGTTATTAATTTGCATATTGAACGTGGAAAATCTATTAGAAAAACTGCTGAAACAGTTAACTTGAGTCGTTCAACAGTTTTCAATATCATTAAACGATATAAAAAGAATCATATGATTCAGGATAAAAGAAGACCTGGCCGACCATCAAAGCTATCCAATGGAATAAAGCGAATTATCGTTCGAAATGTTAAAAAAAATCCAAGAAATAGTGCTTCAAAAGTTGCTGCTGATTTACAAGCATTATATGGAATAATTGTTAATCCTGGGACTATTAGAAGGGTAATTCGATCTGCTGGATATCACGGTAGAGTAGCCAGGGAAAAATTCTTCGTAAGTGAAAAGAATAGAAAAATCAGACTAGCTTTCGCAAAATCCAACATAAATAAGAATTCTGATTACTGGATTAAAGTTATATTTGCTGATGAGAGTAAATTTAATATATTTGGTTCTGACGGTAGAATCTTGGTGTGGAGAAAACCCAGGGAAGAATTTCGCAAACAGAACTTGGTACCAACAGTAAAACATGGTGGAGGAGGAGTTATGGTATGGGGGTGTATGTCGTCCGCTGGAGTTGGTAATCTTGTTTTTATTGACAGTATAATGGATCAGTACAAGTATATTGATATTTTAAAGCAAAATTTGAAATCTTCAGCACGAAAATTGAACCTTCATTTTAAATACTACCAGGACAATGACCCCAAGCACACTGCTCTGAACGTTTGACTCTGGCTTCTATATAACTGTCCTGAAATAATAAAAACACCACCACAATCTCCAGACTTAAATCCCATAGAGAATATTTGGCAAGAATTGGAATCAAGAATTCGCAAACACACCATTTCTTCAAAACAACAACTAAAATCGGTGCTTCAAGAAGAAGGGGTAAAATCACTCCAGAAATCACAAAAAAATTAGTCGAATACATCCCAAAAAGATTAAATCATGTTTTAAAAGTAAAAGGTAATCCAACAAAATATTAAAACCTTTTAAAAAGTAAAATTTTTAGATAAATATTTGATGGAAAAGTAAGTGTCCCATCACTTATGTGAGCCATTTTTTGCTCCGTTCTGAACAATTGTATTTTTACTAAATTAATATTTTAATATTTTGACAAAATGTATGTTATGTAATAATTGTTACTAACTTTAAATATGAAACACACCCAAAAAAATTTTGCACTTGTTTGTTTATTTATTTTATTGCAGTTTCTTTTTATAAAGCACAAGTGTCCCATCACTTTTGTGAGACACTGTATAAAACAATTAGTTCGAAAATTAAACTGAGGAGTTGATGATCTTAAAATTTGAGAAGTCTGGCACTTTGTTCCTCAACCTTCTTCACATAAGCAGTAATCATCTGTTCATTTACGTATGCTTATTTACACTTAACATGCACATCTACTGAGGTTTTTCCCTTTAGGAAAACTGTCTTTCCATCCTTTCTTTCTGTACTAGCCTTGACGCTGCAATGCCTCGACTAACTTTCACTGACGGCCTCTCTTCTAAAGGAGAGTCACAAATAAAACATAGCGACATCGCGCAAAATCACTTTAGATGTTCACTATATTCACGAATACACAAACAGTGAATTACTAAATTATAAGTAAACAGTTTCATATGGAAACTGAGAGGAATGTGTCCTCCTGTTAAGCTAGTGATCTGTGCGACGCATATTTCTAACAGAAGCGAGACTGGTGGGGAAGGGGGGGGGATTGGTATTCTACTGAACTTGGACATGGGATGCGGGAGTGGGTGCTTGACCAACGTTATTTCACACTTGCACCCCTTCAATCAAGAAGGGAAAGTGCAGATGGGATTCGTACAGCTGTGTTTCAAGGACGAAGATCGCCGTAACTTTCGTCTGTGTCAACTGATGAGATGTCCCCTCCTCCCACATAGTCTGTATAGGATAAAACTGAAACTTTAAGAAGTGGAGTGCGTGTCAGTTGTTATCAGTTAAGAGCCCACAATAGTCACAGAAAAATTACTCAAAAAGACCCGGATGACCATGTAAAGTCTATGGGAGCGTTCTTTTCTAATATCTCGCTCAAATTTTAATATTTTTGCATGATTTTTATGCACACGATAGCTGAGGGCAATCCACAACCGGGCTAGTTTTTACTTTTTCGATTTTGGTTATATATTTTTTATATTACGATAGTTTCAGTTTCAGAACCGGTTTAAACCGGTTTCGAAAGTTAAAGTAATTTTTTAAAGAAAATCTGAAACAAAACTTGAAAAAGTAAAAACTAGCCCGGTTGTGGATTGCCCTCAGCTATCGTGTGCATAAAAATCATGCAAAAATATTAAAATTTGAGCGAGATATTAGAAAAGAACGCTCCCATAGACTTTACATGGTCATCCGGGTCTTTTTGAGTAATTTTTTTGTGACTATTGTGGGCTCTTAAAGCCTGTTTTAGTAATTTCTTTTGCATTATTTAAAAGTCAAATTAAGAAATTATTAGTATTATTATTTTGTAATAGTTAATGAAGATTTTGATCACAAATATGCTCATTTTTATTTATTTTTTAGTTATGAAAGAAACAATGAACATCAGATTTATAAAATATAATCAATAATAATATATTTAATATTATTAAGTGGGGAAAATTTGCGTAAAATGTTATTTTTTATGTTTTATCGACGTTCGGTGCAGTAATTCACGTTTTTCAGAATTTTTTGCTCTTCACACCCATTTTTCCGGCTCTCTCACGGCTAAACCATTGATCAGAGAAAAAAACTTTTAATACATAAAATGCGCTTTAATTTATGCATTGATGACTTTTATGTAAAATGCATAATTTTTAAGTTACTTAGAAAAACGAAAAAAATCACGTTTTTTGCCAAAAAAACGTGTTTCCGGGGAGACATTATGTTGGATAATGCCAGATTCGTATTCAGTGACCCAGAAAACATAAAGGGAAGCAAAAATCAAAACTACACCAAAATTTGCATTTATTTGTCCTTTTTGAGCATTTAATGCCTGGACTATAACCTTTTAAACTTCTTTAACCAATTCGCGACGGGAGCCTTTTACAAAATTTTAGATGTTCTGTCACCGATTTTTAAAAGCAGAAATTTGTTGCTTATTAAATAGATAAGATGCTCCGATCAAATAAGGTAAGTTTTATAGTAAAAATTTACTACTGCTATTAAACAAGGATTCTTAACCCTTTTTTTGCGGCACGTATATGTATCTTTCGTTTCCGAGTGGTTAAAGTGCATGTGTCCATATCGAAACTTTTTTTGTTCGTTTGTTTCAAAAATTCCGAATCAAGACCGGAAATTGCAAAAGAAGAGATTTTACTTTATCTAATTGCAAGGAAACTTCAGAGACATTTTATCCAAGGACCGTGAGAGTAACGTCACACATAAATCGTTAAACAAAAAGTAGTGGTTTTAATATAGTCTGCAATTACTTAAATAGTACCAATAAAATGCAAGGGAGGTAATAAAGTATTTAAATATCTAAACCTTGCATTCTATGAAACTGAGTGCACAGAAAAGAAGTTTTAAATATTAGGTGAAAGTTTACAGACTGGTTAAAATGATAAAAGGTTAAGAATAGATTAGATGTTTATATAAATTAATCCTTTTGAACACCGACGGTATTATAAAGTACTATTAAAATAACTTGTTATAAAGTTAATTTAATACATCGATTAGTAGTAATTCGAATGAGTTATAGACACTTTATCTTTTTCGAAAAGCATTATTGGTTGAACAAAGTAAAAATTAGGCGTGCAGAAATCAATCCGAGTAATTCCATCAAAGAAAAATGCACATTTTAAACATTTAAAATCGTTTATAAATAAGAAAACTACATTTTTTTTACCATATTATTATTGCATTCATTAACTGGCTTATTATCAAAGGTAAGTCATAAGCAATGTATATGTATATAGAGAGAGAGAAAAATCTTAACCCAATAAAATGAATAATTGAATTTCTAGAAAAAAATGGAGTTTGTCTAATTGTTTTTTGAACGCCTCAGATACCACATATATGTTTATAATATTTAAATGAAAATAATATGATTAAATTATAATTACAAGTATATTTATAAAACAAAAATGAGAAAAACAAATTTAGTGCGACCCGGTATCAAACTCGGGTACACTCGACATCCTGTGAACGTAATACCAACAGACCTAGGAGCAACTATATCCTTTCTTTTTAAAGTAATTATTTGTTTTACAATATTAGACTCATCCCCTGTTTCTCAAGAGCTAAGGAGTATTTCATAGAATCAATTTAACCTGACACTAAGGAGGTTTATGCTCTACAACATATATTAAAATAATTGAAACCTGTGATTTCCAATGTTGGTACTCCCCTTGTTAGTTTAATAGATTCGTAGCATAAGTCATTAGAATTCTCATATAGAAAATTAAAAGTTTTTTTCGAAGAATAAACTAAGTTCTAACATAATGGATATCAACATTATTGAAATGTATAGGTAGATAGTGATATATCAACTATACACAATTATCTGCGACAATATAGTAAACTTACTTCAATCACAACTATCAACACAACTTTGACAGATATTTCATAATTTTTATATAAATTCATAAGAAATTTTTTAACACGTAAGAAAGAACAACATGCACCAAATAAAAGAATGATTCGATTAAAATATAAATCTTAAAATATATATTTGAATAGATTTTAAAAATATTAGGAATGATAAATCATGAAAGGATAAATTAGAAAGAAAACAACGTTAGAGATGCATAAAAAGATAAATAAAATAAGTAAAAAACAAAATTTAAATAAATACCAGTCAGATGTTGCTGTTTGAACTTTCGACGTTACCAAGGTTTTTTATATTATTTTACTTTACTTTCTCTCTATATATATACATACATACATACATCTTAAGTCAACTTTTAAACATGAGTCTTCTTTCCTTTTAACAACATACACGAAACTAAAATTTTATCTTTGTTTTCCGTTTTTCCATCATTTTGTTATACTCCAAGGAATAAAAGACGTGTCATCGAATTCAAAATATTTTTCCTGTGTGTTCAACATTACACTTCGCTGGATGTTTTATTTTATTTATTTATTTATTTACTTTTAGTTATTTATTTGGTTTTTTTAAAGTTTATTTTGCGGTTTTAAAACAATTAATTTTTTAATATAGTGTGAAAATCAATTTTGTAGTACGCATATACCTATAAAATGTTAGTTATACACAAGCTTTATGTAGTACACTATTTAACACATAATTAACTCATTCAAAACATACGGTACTATATGGTACCAACAAGGTTTCAATCATTTATTCGTTTGAATAATTGTTATTTTGAATAGAAATTTTCTCTTTATTTGATGGCTCAAAATTTGTGATAAAATTCATCAAAAATTGTTATTTAAAAAAACTGGTGTGAAATGCAAGATTTTCGCTATAAAGATCAAAATAATTTTGGCTTATTTTGTTAAAGGATTTTACTTATTGCTATCGTTTAAATATTTATTAGATTTTTTGAAATGAAAAATTGCATATATTTTTGACATTTACATGGAAATAACCGAAACTCAACGCTGATAAACCAAGGAAATATGCGTATATGGATTCCAAAGTGGAGCTTTGGAACTTTTGGTGTGACTCCCCCTTACAGAACAGATTAAAACAAAGACCAACTGTGGCGATATTAAGCTTTGGGAGGCGCTCTCATAGTGGTCCATGGGACCTCTGGCTGTTGGACTTTGTTGTAGAATAGGCGATGAAGATCACAGTCTATCTCAACGTCATTGCTTATCGTTACATGGTACCTATCTTCCGAAATGGAAATGAAGTCTTCGCGCAAGACCTTGACATGTAACTCGTATTGTGCTCTAGTGATTTCAGGAACATAACATTGAATTCTAGTTGGTCTTGGTCGCTAGCGTCTTGGTCGCTTAACTCGAATGATATTAATCCGACAGAGCACATTTCATGTGTCATACAATGGCAGCCCAGAGTTCAAAAACAACCATTTTGGAATATCCCGGATATGTATGACCGCTGCTTGAAAAACTAATGCAATTTTTCTGTGCTCATCTACCATGAACTTGCGGCCACCATACCAAATCGGTTTCAGCTATTTTGAGAGTCAAAGGTGAACCAACATTTTAGTAGGTAGGTGGTCAAAACGTTTTGGCTCTTGTGTGTATTATTTCTTCACATTGTCGAAAATTTAAACTATTTGTTTTAACAAATTTTCTTTCGGAGAATACATAGTAGCAAACCAATATTATTTATACTGGTTACATTATTGTACGTTTTATACTATTATTTAATAAGACAATGTTGATAAGTACATTTATTTTATTTACTTTCGATGTTACCAGACGGTTTTTTTTATGAATACTTTTACTTATTTTTTCATCCTACAATAACTGCTTCCTATCAAAGCAATATTATTTATATTAGCTACATTATTGTACATTCTTTAGATCAGTTGATACGTACATTTTTTTTCTTTCGATTTCACCAGTCATTTTTTATGAGTATTTTTATTTTCATTTTTTTAGATTCTACAGTACACTATGTTTTGTTGCGCCCTTTTCAATCTTACATTTACAAAAATATTTTTTCTTTTGTTTTTCGGTTTTTTTCTTTCATAGTGTAGAATACATGTTACAGAATTGGAAATGTTTTCCCTCGATATTTAACATTACACTTCACCGGATATATTATGTCTTCCCTTTTCCGAAATGTTAAGCTCTTTGTTTCAAGAAACTTTCTTTCGAAGAAAACATTGCAGCAAACCAATAATATTTATATTAGCTAAATTATTGTACATTTTTTTACTATCATTTAGAAAAACTAATGTTGATAAGCACATTTATTTTATTTACTTTCGATTTTACCTGCTAGTTTTTTTATGAGTACTTTTATTTATTTTTTTTTAATTCTACAATAACTGCGTTCCTGAAAGACTTCTCCTTTTCGGTTTCCTTTCTTTGATGTTCCAGAATACATATTACAGAATTCGAACTGTTTTCGGTCGATATTTAACATTACACTTCACCGGATATATTATTTATTCTCTTTTTTCGAAAAGTTATACTCTCTGTTTTAAGAAACTTTCTTTCGGAGTATACAGAGTAGCAAACCAAAATTATTTATAATGGCTTCATTATTGTACATTTTTTTACAATCATTTAGAAAAACGAATTTTGATAAGTGCATTTATTTTATTTACTTTTTATTTTACCAGCCATGAGTATTTTTATGACTATTTTTATTTATTTTTTATTATACAACAAATATATTTAAAATATAATTATCTTACATGCGTCTTCTTGAGCCATTTTGATTCTTATATAGGGGAAGATGGGGATACTTGAGCCATTTTTTAAATTTTAATTTTTTAAATTTTTTTATAATTTCTTAGAACAAAATAAAATATTGAAAATGAAAATTTGATATTTTTTCTTCAATTGAAAACCACTTTCAATTAATTTTGAACTATTTTTATATGTCTAATAAATTTTTACTTTTTCTTTTACATTGTGGCTCAAGTATCCCCATGGAGGGGATACTTGAGCCAGATGTCACATTCGCACCAGTATTTTGCTAAGAAAAAAACCGATTTACAATATACGCGAAAAAAATGCATTAAACCTTTTTCAAATAAATTTGGTCGAATTTTCTGGTGTCGTTGTGACATTTCAGAATTAAAATTATGTGGAAGAAAATTCTACCAGCAGAGCTCAAAGAGTTAATCACCATACTTTCAAAATGGTACCAAGGTGTGTGATTTCTTTTTTACATGTTCAGAACTATAAATATGTTACCATGTTGCCAGTTTTAGAAAGAAAAATTGACAAACTGTAGAGATAATAGGGGTGGCTCAAGTATCCCCTATGCTCAAGTATCCCCACTCTCCCCTATCTAGAAAAGATTTTTTTTCGGTTCTCTTTCTTTTATTTTTTAGAATACATGTTACAGAAATCGAACTCTTTTCCCTCGATATTTAACATTATACTTCACCGGATATATTATTTATTCTCTTTATTGAAATGTTAAACTCTCTGTTTCAAAAAACATTATTTCGGAGAAAACATAGTAGCAAGTCAATATTATTTATAATGGCTAAATTATTGTACGTTTTTTACTACTATTTAATAAAACTAATGTTGATAAGTACATTTATTTTATTTACCTTCGATGTTAGCAGCCAGTTTTTTTATGAGTACTTTTACTTACTTTTTTTTATCCTGCAATGAGTTTGAAACATTTTTATCTTTAAGCGTCTGCTTGGGTCATTTTCTTTCTTACATTTCCAGAAAGATTTTTCTTTCTTTTTTCTTCCTTTTGTTTTGGGGGGGGGGGGGAGGCTAAGAATATATGTTACAGAATTTGAAATGTTTTCCCTCGACACTTAACCTTACTCTTCAACGAATATATTATTTTTTCCTCTTTTCGAAAAGTTAAGCTTTTTGTTTTAAAAATGTTTCTTTGTGAGAAAACGTAGTAGTGAGCCAATAACATTTATATTGGCTACATTCTTGTACGTTTCTTACTATCATTTAGAAAAACTAATGTTGATAGGTACATTTATTTTATTTACTTTCGATTTTATCAGCCAGTTTTTATGAGTTTTCTTATTCATTATTTATTATATTTAAACTTTGAAATATATTTATCTTACATGCGTCTTCTTTGGCCATTTTCATTCTTATATTTCCAGAAATATTTTTTATTTTGGTTTTCTTTCTTTGGTGCTCTAGAATACATGTTAAAAAATTCAAATTCTTTTCCCTCGATATTTAACACTACAATTCACGGGTTATATTATTGCTTCCCTTTTTCGAAAAGATCTTTGTTTCAAGATCCTTTCTTTCGCTGAAAACATGGTAGTGAGCCAATAATATTTATATTGGTTATATTCTTCTACGTTTTTTACTATCATTTAATAAAACTGATTTTGATAAGTACATTTATTTTATTTTATTTCGATAATACCAGCCACTATTTTAGGAACATTTTGATTTATTTTTTTTATTCCACAACTAACTTTAAAATATATCTATCTTGTATGCGTCTTCTTGCGCCCGTTTTATTCTGTTATTTCCAGAAATTCTTGCGTTTCTCTCTCCGTAACTAGGGTGGGTGCCTAAAATCAGTTATAATATAAGGTTATATTCTCCTTGATTCATAGATGAAAATTTTCTGATTAGATGAGGCGAACAGAACTTTCAAAATCTACCGGTTTTCAGAGCACATGGACACCCACTCTGATTGCGCCAATGTATAAAATTCGAAATGCCTTTTCTCAATATTTAAAATTACACTTCAACAGATAAGGTACCCTGGGGTAATAACGCCACGTTAAGGTTCTACCATTTTTCACGGCTTAGTTTTAAATTGTATTTTTCAAACAAATATAGGATCTGATACAGCAACTCATTGACTATCTATATAAAATAAAATAATTTAACAGATATGTATTCATAAAATGTAATAGCGTTTTTTCTTGACCAATGTTATTTGGCGTTAATACCCACCTATATGGGTAATAACGCCATGCAAACAAAACTATAAAATAAGATGGAATAATGGCATGTAGATTGCCCAATTCTAAAAATACAAACTCTACAGCTCTAGAAATTGACAAATTGCAATCTAAGCTATTGAAAATGTAAATTTTTTTTGTGATTCTGAAAGAAAAAGAAAGGTGTGGTGGTGGCGGGGGGAGGAGAGAAAAGAATATCAGATTCTAGGCTACGTTTTGCTTAAAAATGACCATTTAAGTAGAATTATCAGAAACATTGCACGGATCATTTGAATCAGTATTTATATTCCCATGTATGCATTCTATGCGATAGAAAAATATTGATTTTTTTGTGAAAGTGAAAGAAAAAAGAGTAAGTCGGAGCTTCAACAGAATATAACACCCTGTTTGTAACAACCTCTTTGCTTAAAAAATCTCGCTTAAATATGATTATAAGAAACATTGCATGGTTTTAACCATTCATAGTGTAATATTTTAATCATGTGAAGTTTTATAATAATTAGAAATATATGTAATAAATATTTTTGTTAAACCTTAACTGCTGTTAGCGTCTCACATACTGCTGAGTTTTCAAGTTTCAGAGTTTAACTTGTAATTTTTAGTTTAACTATAGATACCGGGGAATTTTTGTTTCATTTGGAGTTCTATTACTATCTCTAGAGACTTTTGAATAGCTGAATTTTATTTATAATAGTCCTGTATATAAGGTTCAATACAAAAATAATATTCTAAAAGTTAATTTAACATTTTATTTATCGTTAGATTAAGCGGTCTGACAGGCCGCTCACAGTAAGTTATGCGACAATTTTTGTCACAGCAGTTAAGGCTTAATACTATTATAGTAATCTAGTAAATAGTTTTTAACCCATAAATCCACAATAATGCGGATTCTGCAAACCTACAGTTAAATTGTCGACGTTTTAAAGAGAATGCTTTAATAAATTTTTAATAAATTAAATAAAATTTTTTATTAAAAATATTATCCCAAAGAGATCTCTTATTCAATTTTATACATAATTCATACGGTTATATGTCATTATCTCTATATTAGCAACAAAATTAACCTTTAACTGCTATTAGCAATCTGACTGAACACTGTACCCCCCCCCCCCCAAAGAATAGCGTTTAACTTGTATTTTCCAGTTTAACTATAGTTACAACTGAAATTCTCTTTCGTTTGGAGTTCTCGTAATACTATTAGAAATATTTGAATTGATTAAATTTAATTAGAATTAATTCTGTACAAAAAGTTTAGCGCAGGAACAGTATTCTATGATTTTTAATCATGGATCGCATTTTAACCTTTAACTAATGTTACCGGTCTCATAGACCACTATTTTTCTTTTAATTTTTTAGTTTAACTTGTAATTTTCAGTTTAACTGCAAACACTACCGAAATTTTGTTTCATTTGGAATTTTAGTACTATCACCAGAGACTAAATAGGTGAATATTAAGTATAATACTCTTGTATAAAAAGTTTAGTACAAAAACACAATCCTATGAGTTATTCCCGCCTTTTATTCATCTTTCCATTTTGTGGTCTCACAAACCGCATCACATTCACACGTTACAATTTCTGTCACATCAGTTAAAGGTTAAATTTATAAAGTTTTGAAAAACCGAACGCTGAGAAAGCGGACAGTTAAAATTTCGAACTCAGTTGAACAATCCAGTGGAAATTTAATAGAAACCTGATTTTGAAGATCAAATTTGAATCTCGAAAACATTTTGATATAGTTTTATTTACAAGAGTTAAAAATTCTTTTTTACATTATTAAAAAAAATATTAATATTATAATAAAAAATAAAATAGAGAGATTAATTTTAAGTATTAGGCATCCCCCCCTTACTCTTACCATTTCAACAATGATGACAATGCTGTCCCATATTAATATATAAAAACCCTTCGGATATAGTTCGGCCACTGTTGGGAATCAACCGGGGTAATAACGCCAATCCCTGGCGTTATTACCCCGGGATACTTATTGCGCAGTAAATCCTAAACTACAAATTATCTCGAGAAGATATCCAAAATCTTCTACAACAATTTGAAAGTACGTGAAATACACTACAAATTTATGTGATAAACAAAGTATTTCTGGATAAAAAAATATAGTCTTCAGATCAAAAACCTTATCTCGCAAATTTTAGATCAAGCCTTAATTTTAGTTGCTTTTAAAAACAATAAGACCTAAAAATGAAACAAATTAACTTGAAGCTGTTTTTTGCGATTTATATGACTCAAAACCCTTCTGCGCAGAGCACATGGGTGTCATTTACCTGATTATTTCATAATTATGCAAAATATAAGCACTTTGCGTTATTACCCCGCCTGGCGTTATTACCCCAGGGTACCTTATATTATTTCTTCCCCTTTTCGAAAAGTTAAAAACTGTGTTTCAAAAACCTTTCTTTCAGAGAAAACATAGTAGTGAACCAATAATATCTATATTATAATATGTCCATGATTCCTCTGAAAACTTTCTATGTATAAGAAATAACTATCAATTGTGTTTAGAGCATTCAGCCCAGAAAAATGTTATGTATGAATGAAAAAATATCGAAATTAATCCTTCTAGAAACTTCCTATGCTGCTACTGTAATCCGGCTTTGAAGCATCTAATTTTACTTGGTTTAGTTTTGTTTGCAGAACTTTTGTTTTCTGTTAGAATCACTGTAAGATATTTGTGCAACTTTACTCCATAAAATTGTTCGCTAAATTGAAAAAAAATCGCTACAATCTTGCATGTTTTTCGCTATAATTTAATAAAGCTAATGTTCATAAGTGCATTTATTTTATTTATTTTTGATATCACTGGCCAGTTTTTGCTGAGTATTTTTATTTATTTTTTATTCTTCAATAACTTAAACATTATATTTATCTTTATGCGCCTTCTTGAGCTCTTTTCTTTGTTACATTTCGAGAAATATTTTTTTTTGTTCTATTTCTTTGATGTTCCACAATGCATGTTATAGACTTCGAACTGTTTTCCCTCGACATTTAACATTACACCACACCAAATATATTATTTCAGCACCTTTTTGAAAAGTTAAGCTCTTTGTTTCAAAAGCATTTCATTTGAAGAAAACAGTAGTGAACCAATAATATTTATATTAGCTACATTGTTGTACGTTTTTTACTATCATTTAACCTCCTGATTGCCGCGAACTGATTTTTCCGTTCTCTAACCTGCAGGTTTCACTACAACATAAGCAATATTTAAATTAATATAATTCTGCAAATAAAACCCAATTTTGAATAACTGAGTTAGGATTAATACTCTCAAAGATTATACACCTAAAGGTAATGAAATATTTTGTAACAGGTTGGATAAAATATCTTTTTTTAATATTTATAATAAATTGCTGGGAAAACAACATTGTATTTTGCCCTTTTGCTCGGCGATTCAGGAAGAAACTAATGTTGATAAGTACATTTATTTCATTTACTTTCGATATTACCAGCCAGTTTTTATGAGTATTTTTATTTATTTTTTATTATACAACAACTTTGAAATACATTTATCTTACATGCGTCTTCTTGGGCAATTTCCATTCTTATATTTCCAGAAAGATTTTTTTTCATTTCGCTTTCTTTTCTTCTCTAGAATACGTGTTACAGAATTCAAGATGTTTTTCCTCGATATTTAACATTACACTTCAGCGGATATATTACTTTTTACCCCAATCTCGAAAAGTTAAGCTCGTTGTTTCAAAAAGCTTTCTTTCGGAGAAAACGTAGTAGCGAAACAGTATTGTAAAATAAAATAAAAATAAAATAAAGTAATATAAAAATGTCAAAGTTAAAAGCACGAATAAATTTCATATTTATATGTATACTTTTAAATATTGTCAATCGTAAATCCGTTATTCCTACATTATCAGATTTTTAGAAATATTACAAACTCTTTTTCTGAATATTTTTTATTTATTATTTTTAAGCAATTCTCACTATTTCATTTCCATTTCCCATCTATATACCTATTGGCTGTTACTTGCAATATTCTGTTTTTTTATATTGGCTAATAAACCTTTAACTTCGATCCCCATCACTCCTATATATGTCAGTAAATTTGCGCTACCTTTACCACTGAGGATGGTATCTCTATACTGTCAAAACCAAAATGATTAAAATTTAAAATTATCGGTGCTTTAAAGGTTATTTTTGCATTTTTGTTACATTGCACCAAGCTCCATATTATTATTAAACAAATATAATTTATTATGGGCTTCATTTGTAATATAGTTTTTCTAACATTTAAGGGAATGACTCTTAAAATTGGAAAATAAATCTCTATTTTCAGATAAAAAGACCATTTTTAGCATGTAATATCATAAAATTTATATGAATCAAAAATGCATTCATTATTGGAATGAAATATATAAATATGTTCTTTTTTAAAAATGCATTTAAAAATTTACTAGATTCAGAATTAGTATTTCTTGGGAGCTTCATATTGTCCGAGATTTCTCAAGCAGAAAATTAATAAAACAAATTCCGCACAGAATTAGAAAATGCATTTTGACCCTAAAATACTTATTTTGTGCCTAATTATATTTGGGATTGTAATAATTACACTGAACCTAAATAATAAAAAAAATATTTTTATATTTTTAATGCAAAAATATATTTAGCTAATACGAAATTAAAAAAATTCAACGATATAATTACGTAAAAATATTTTTTTGACCAGTATAAGGAAACTTTAGGGTCAATTTATACAAACTAACATGAAAATTTGCATTAAATAAAAAAAAAACTATTCAGAGCTTTTAAATATAGCCTGAGCGCTATGCCTAAAAATACCATATGGAAGAAAAAAAAATCAAGATTTCGGAAATACCGCTTCAGCTATTAAGCTGCCATTTTTCTAAAAGACAAAATTTCTCTTAGAATGGGAATTTCAAGGAATTAAATGCAATTTAAAAGTTTTCAGAAAGAGTAGGATTTTAACAACTAAAATAAATAAATAAAAATATAAAAAAATTTTGTAAATTTTATTTTTTTAAGAGACTTGAGACCCATTCATAAAACTAATGCCGATATATACATTTATTTTATCAACTCCCAATTTCACAGCTCTCTTCTTTTTCTGTAAAATTTTAAAAAAGAAGGGATTGATTTAGTTTTTACCGACAGAATTTCTGTTCTTGGTGAAATCAAGGACATGATAGTAATTTTAAAATACTTGTTTTATCTAAATAAAACATTTTTTTTCTCTTTTTACACTTCAAAGAGTAAAATCTAAATTCTGACAGGAGTTTCATACCTTAATGCAATCGACTTCTCAGTGGCTTTTTTACCAATGGGTCATACCAATAAATTTGAATAAAAAAATTCCTTTTTTATCAAGTTCCTTATTATTAAAAAGTTTCAAATATAATTATAACCAAGAACAGATATTTGTATTTATTGTTGGAAGTTTATTTCGGCAGTAGACACGCCCCGCATTTCCGCCATGTTGTGGCTACCTAAACAACCACATGTCATTGTCACTGAAAGCGATTATAAAACCCGGGTTAACTTTCACAAATAATGATGAAAAGAAAATTTAAGATTAAAATAAATAAATTAATAAATTAATTAAATTTCAAAACCGGTTTAATCCGGTTCTGAAAATGAAACTACCATAATAGGCTAATTCCATGGGTTCTGTAGTGTAAGTCACGTAACTTATTAATTGCTATGCTTGTTAGCCACCGTTATTTTCGAAAAGTCTGCTTGGCCTTATTCAATTAATGAGAATGTGTCAATAAAATTAATCAAATTTTTTTGTTCTATAATACTGGTAGCCAAAAATCGTGGCTTGTGACTTACACTACAAGTACTCATGGAAATAGCCAATATAAAAAGTATGTAAGCAAAAAGGAAAAAGTAAAAACTACGCCGGCTGTAGATCGTATTTAGCTATCCTATGCAAAAAATGATAATAATAATAATAAAATCATGTAAAAATATTAAAATTTGAGCGATATATTTGAAAAGAACGCTCCCATAGAGTCATCCCATAGACATTATCATCCGGGTCTTTTTCAGTGATTAGTGTTGCGCCTTAACTCCTTAATTGGTTTGCCCGAAAGCCCATCGGGCAAGACGAATTTGCTTATTTCCTCATTTAAAGCTTTTTGAGAACACTATTATTTTAAAGAAAATATTCATACTATTGAATGGCGGAAATGCTTAGACTAAATTTTAGTAGTGTACGTCTGCTATTTTCAATTTATTGAACGTAAAATAATTAACCAGTTAAGGGGTTAGTGGCACCTCCTCAGATACTTCACTCGCAACTTCTTGTTGCCTATTCAGGGTGGCGAATGGTCAGGGAAAAACACAGTCGCAAAATAAAGATCACTACCAATATTTTCTTATAGGAAATACTTAAAATAACATTAAGGTATTAATAACAAAATACTGATGTTTAACACCTTTTGTTTTTTCCTGACCATTCGCCACTCTGCTATTCCTCAATTGAATAAATAAATATTGTTAAACGAAAACGTTACAAAAAAATAATATTTTGGACTGATTTTTGTATAATTTCCTCAATAAGATAATCTGAATTTCAATAAGAAAAAAGTTAAATACATTTAAAATAAGGGACTTTAAGAAAAAATGGTTTGATTTCCTTAAGCGATATAAAAATGATTATCAGTAAACAATTTCCGTACTTGTGCTTAGCACAAGTACAAAAATTGTTTACTGATAATCATTTTTATGCAATTTTGTTTGTCATTCGCAATCATTTAAGAGAGTTAAAACAAGGTTCGCACACTCCTTGGAATTTCCAAGGACTCTGGCACCACTATTAAAAATAAGAAAATTTACATTTAATTTTTAAACCGCAACATTTGTCATCCCCACCATCATTCACTGATTTTACGGTATTTTTCTGCTTTGAAACACTTTGAAAATATTCTTAAAATTTAGTGGTAGAACTGTGCGAACCCTGTAACAAATAACTTTAACTCGCAAACAATTAAAAGAATCAACTAAACAATTTAAAAATATTTTTGCTGTAAATATTTTTTTTACTATTTTATTTTTGAAAAAGTAAAGCTTAATTTCCCACGGAAAATTTTACATCATGAAATGTTTTCAATATTAGTTTTGAACACAATATGAATAATTCTAAAGAATACCACTAAATTCTATTTAGTTGCATTTCTAAAGAATTGCCACTAAATTATATGTTCCAGACAGGCCCCCACTTGTTGTAAATGTTTAACGTATAAGTGTTGCATTTGATTTTCCTTCGTAAATCAGTTATGTTATGAGGGGAAATTAAACTTTTAATCAATGAAGAGAATATAAAAATAGTCAAAATACTGTCTGAGGATTTTGTTTATCATTTCGTCAGTAAACCTAAGTTCTTGTAATATACTAATTTCAGTTAAAATAATTTTAATGCATTTTGCAGCAGCATTAAAAAACATACACATCAATAAAAAAAATTCTTTGAAGCTTGTAATCAATTTTTCCAATTTCTCTATGTCTTCAAATTTAAATAAAAAGAGATTTGTAAATACTAACAAAAAACGGGTGCAATTACACACCTATTTATATTGCTACATACTTGTTTCTCTATATCGAACATGCCAAAGTAAGCCCAAATAACGCAATCATTTACGTGACAATCTGAATATAATTTCACAAGACAGACGGACGACCAGACAGGCGAAAAGACAGCCTTAATTTATAAACACTTTTCTACAATATTGGACAGCTAAAAAAAACTAAGCTAAATTTCATGATTCAAAAGGTCCCGAATGTAGTACAAAATTTAATAGAAATTATCCTGTCATAACAGCAGATTTTCATTATAGTTCAAGAGAGGACAGCAAAAAAATCTAAGGTATCGAGCACACAAAAAAAACTTTATTTCATGGAAGATTAGAAATATGGGAATCTAATGATCCATGTCTTACAGAAGTGAAGTGGTGCATAAGCCAAATATTGATACCACCAGTGGTTCACTCATTCACTCGTCGAGTTATGATTCCTGCCTTTCTAAACCCAGTCCTTCATGTTTTCGTATCTTTCATTGTAGGCCAAAAAACAATGACAAACTTACAAGTGAACTACTAAGTGATATCAATTTTTCGCTTAAGCACCATTTCACTTCCGGCAGACATGGATCATTAGATTTCTACTCTTCCGTAAAATAAACATTTTCTTATTGTGCTTGATACTTTAGGTTTCTGTGCTGCCGCCTCTTGGACTACTACATGTACACTTTTATACGTCTTTGTAAAGCCAACAGACACCGGTCTGAACAGTGGAGTTATAAATAAATAATAGGAGAAGTGCTTTGTCGAACAGTTGTGATGGAAGTAACTAAAGTGATTGTCACAAGACGACGGCTGTTTCCGTTAATACGATAACCAGTTCCTGATTATCGCCAGTAAGATTCCATCAGTAAACATGAATATAAACTTTCGTCTAATTTAAGCTTAGAGTTGAACCTTAGAGTCAGAAAACTACTCTCAGAAATATGGTAAAAAAACTCTATCTCCTTTTACTACAGTCTCAGCAAGAAAAAAAAATCTTGACACTTGCGATTTTAGACGTTTTGTTGACTATCTAGAAATATAGATAAGGCATTATTATGAAACTCCACGTGTGTAAACAAAATAGTACAGGTCATATATTTTCGCGAAGTTTTTTACTCGAAATCTTATAGGGGACCGTAGTTTCAGATTGCAAAAACATGTTTACTTTTTCACTGATACAGAGAGTAATTTCACTGACAGCATATCACAGTATCCGCAAAGAAACTCTTCGAGAGGGTTGAATTCTGATAGGGATTGGCTGACGCGTTTTCACGTAAAACTTGGCGATAATTATACTTGGCGAGCAATAGATGCTTCCGTCGAGGAGTTTGATTTCCTTCCGAACTGAGTACAAAGTAATTTTTCTCTTGCAGCATTGCATTGAATGGAACGTGTCTTACTGAAAGCAAGAACTCTTTAAAAGTTTTTAAACACAAATTTTTACTTTGTACTCGGTTTACTTTGTACTCGGCTCTGAAGGAAATCAAACTCGACGGAAGCGCCTATCGCTACGCCAAGTATAATTATCCCCATGTTACGTGAAAACGCGTCGGCCAATCCCTATCAGAATTCAATCCTCCCGAAGTGTTTCTTTGCGGATACTGTGAATATGCTCACTGACACAGAGTAGTCAGTATTGGTTGTCACTACGTGGTAAAAGTTCTACCGCCAAACTAATCTTCCATCAGAAAAAATGAACATCTGTTTCTGTCATTATTTTTTACAGGATTGTTCCAGTTATGAGGCATTGAAATAAAGAGAAATTTTCTTTTTAAATTTACTGGTGGTAGTTTTCCACGGTGATAATGAATTACTGCGAAATTAGTCACATTTGTACCTTCACTATTTTAAGGATATGTCTATTTTTGCTTTCTTAATATTTCCGTGGCCTGAAAATACATGTAGTATTTTTTAAGATATTTTTAAGAAAAAAAGGTGCATTTTAAAGGTGCCCTGAAATCGCATGTTTATTTAATGATTTATGTATTTCAGAAAGGAATATATTAGCTTAGCAAAACTATTAAAAGTATAACGAAATACTAAATGAATTTTCAAATTTTAAATATCTTCATCAGTTTTACAATTTACGTTTAAACAACTGACAGTATAAATGTATAATGCAATAAAAAAGCTTGAACTAACACATAAAGAAAGCGGTACCTATTTTCAACTTTCTTTACCACGATTTTATTTAAAGAACAGGGGTTTTTTCTCAATCGTGGTAATTTATCACATGGACTTATCCTGTAATAGACTCCAAATAATCTTTCTTTACATGCAATGAACTGAAAAACTTTTGCGAAAAAGAAGAAAAAAATTGATGGATGTACGTTTTTCTTCGGGCGTTTATTCTGAAGAAAATCGTACAGTTGATTTTACATGCTTATTTGTTAATGCATCATTCTAATAAATGCGGAATTAAAGTACCGATTTGTTTAAAATGTACTTACTTTTATCAATGACAATACAATTATTACTTTTGTATTTTTTATATTGTTTATTTAAATACGTTTTTGTGATTAAATTTATTAAAGATGATTTTTGAATGTGCCCTAAAATCCTCATGTTTATTTATGATTTACGCGCTTCAGAAATGAAAATATTAATTTAGCATAACGAATAGAAGTATAATTAGTTACTAGTTTATTTCTCGAATTTCAACCGCTTCCGTGATACACCTCCGGGCAACCTGTTTTTTACCAATCATGTTAAATATTATTCTTTTAAAAATGTGGTAGAAAAGTGATAAAATTTTAGGGACGCTGCGACCCCTGATTATATATCAGTTTCTCTTTCTCAATGGTATTATGGTCTGAACCACTCTGGTACGTTTTTACAGTTTTAAAAGAAAAAAAGGTATTTTTTGAATGTGCTCACGAAACATCATGTTTATTTATTGATTTCCACATTTCAGAAATGAATATATGAGCTTAGCATAATGAATAGAAGTATAACTAAATACTTTTTCAATTTTCGAATCTTAAATATCTTCACTAATCCACAATTTACGTTTAAAGAATATAGAATATAAATGTATAATGCAACAAAAAAGTTTGAAATAACACATAGACAACGGTTTTTATTTTCAACCTCCTTTACAACTATTTTATTTAAAGAACAGGTCTTTTTTTCAATCGTAATAATTTATCACATGGACTTATCCTGTAATAGACTCCAAATAATCTTTCTTTACATGCAATGAACTGAAAAACTTTGTTGGTGCAGTTGCGAAAGAAAAAAAAAAAAAGATTGATGGATGTAGGTTTTTCTCCGGGCGTTTATTCTGAAGAAAGTGGTACAGTTGATTTTACGTACTTATTTGTTAATGCATAATTCAAATAAATGCGAAATCTAAATGCCAATTTGTTTAAAACGTACTTGCATTACTTGATGTGAATATAATTATTATTTTTTATTGTTTGTTTAAACATACTTTTTATTTTCTGGTGAATATCTGACATTCCCCTCCCCCTAATTTTACGTAAAAACTGGTTTTCTTTATCCCAAGTAAAG
Organism: Maratus speculifer; assembly: GCA_964019185.1. NCBI lineage: Eukaryota > Metazoa > Arthropoda > Arachnida > Araneae > Salticidae > Maratus > Maratus speculifer. The sequence goes on from OZ025302.1 coordinate 174,788,535, forward strand.
TATCCTCCGAACCCGAAAATTTATTTTGTGTTTCATTATTTAGTTTTTTTTTTTTTTTCATTTTCTATGTAGAATATTAAAAGAATCGTATTTTTGAATTTTTAAAAAATTAATCAGTTTTTTCATTATTTTTATTAAGTTATTTTACACAAACTGAGGAAACAGTTTTTTTGTGTGTGTGTGAAGCTAATTGTTATTTTAATATTTTTTGCTCGTTTGCCATGAGATCAGTTCTGTAAGAGGTTCTATTCTGTTACGTGTCGGGGATGTAGGGTCGGGGATGCTTGGATCCCAGGCTTCTAGATAAAATGTCCTTAGTCGTCGTCGTAGAATATTTAATTATATTTATTAGGTAGGCAAATATTGTTGATTTCTGGTTTAGATTTCACGAAAAAAATCTTCTATGATCGTGTCAAAATGGAATACATTTTGTTCTTTACATTCGGGAATACCAAGAATAAGAGCCTCAAATTACAACTTCATCATAATAACTGATCTTTATTAAATTTTATTTATTACATATACGATTAAAGTTTAATTTTAATATTTTGATCAACTATATTTTAAAGAAATAGTACTTTTTTATTTTTGTATTAAAATAAGATTAATTTGAGAGTTAAACTAACCAATATAAGATGAATTTTTCATAGTACCTTAATCTGTAGGTTTATTATAAATCAATGGAACAGTTCCCTCTTAAACGTTTTCTTTCGTAGAAACTCGACGGGTTCCACCTCGTATTTGTAAAAATGACAATGAAGGTCTCCTTACTGGGCATACTCAGAATATGTTGAAAAAAATTCTAGTTCTACTTCTTACGTATGTAATAAATGATTAGCTAAATTTAGCGGCGGAATCCCAGTAGAATGTCTGTAAAAAATAAAATATTTTCGAGTATTTGGCGCGAAAATAAGAAAGCAACGCGCAACTTGGCGAGCAGGATTTTTTGACGCCAAAAGAAACGATTTTAACGCATCTAAAATATTCTAAAATTTCGCTGAGAATCTTTCATTAGTCCCACTAGTTATTTTTTATTGTAAAGTTTACCTTATCTAATCGGAGCATTCTCGGATTCATTTACGAAAAATTTTCTATTTAAAAAAACCGATCATTAAAGATTAAAAATTAAGCAAACAACATTGGTGGTGAAGAGGCTAACCTAGTAGCGGCTCGTCAGGGAGTGCTGCATCAAATTTTTCCCACCAGTAAAATTTAACAGAATCTTTTGTGTTATTTATTCGACAGTGTTTGTTGATTAAACTAAACTGGAATCATTATACAATTTTAGCGGTGTGAAAAGATCGATGCAGCACCCCCTGACGAGCCGCTACTGGGCTAACCCCTTGAAGAGCAAGCAATAATGTCTCTGTAATATTGAATTCTCACCGGAAAAATCGAAAAAAATATTTTAAAATAGGAAAAGGCAATTTTTCAACATTTTGCCTAAGTTAAAAATATAAAATTTCGTTAAAAGTATCGTTTTAATTAGGTGGTATAAAATCTATCCCTTTTCTCCTCAAAGGGTTAAAGAGTATTTGACATAAAAACATCCTTTTAAAAATTCTTTTTCATTGCCAACTGATGATAAATCACGATATAAGGAAATTTTCATCATTTTTTAAGGACGATGTATGGAGGTTCCGCCGAGAATTTTATAAACGTAACTATCATTATAGAAAAGCATTCTGTAATTTTTTCATATTTTTCAGAGCATGCCCGTATTGAGACCTTCCTTGTGAGATAACACACATTTTCTGTTTCTGTGAAAGATGAAAATAATGCAAATAATTCAACTCACGTAAAAAGATTAAAATTAACTAACTTTATAAAGCTTTTACAAATTTAATTTCTAACATTCAACAGTTTAACAAGAAATTTAAAAGATAAGAAAATATAAAAGCACACATCAAATCAGCACGCAGAAAATAGTTATTTGTTTTCTGCCTTCTTTCCATGCTTTTATTTAAAGAATAGTGCTATTTCTTACAACCACGTAATTTATCACACGGTCGTTTCTTACAAAGAACGTCAGATAATATTTCTTTAGATGCATCTGACCGGAAAACGTTTTTCAAGTAATTATGAAAAAAAGATTGATTGTGTTAGAAAGAGTTCTAGTTAACTTTGTTCTCTAAGTTTTAATTCATACTGAATAACTAACGCTATTTTATTCTGTTAGTTAGGTTATAACTCCTTAACCCTTTATCTACTGAATTATTTATCAAGAAATGTCTTCATATCAGTAATTGTCTTCTTTAATATCTGAAGATATAGTTGAATTTTTAAATAATAATAATGTGAAATTTAGAAGTTTTTTTTTCATTAAAACTGATTAAATATATCGGTATTTTTAGATTTTTTTTGTAAAATATTTACAAAAACAATCAAATTAATTTACCAAAAATACTCTTACGGAAATATTACAATTCTTATAAAAGCAATGTATTTAAATGTTTTATGTGTTCACTGTAAATCGAAAGGCTTTTACCGTCGAAAATATTTCATGTAAATTTTTCCAAAGAAAAAAGATATACCTAAGAAAATGATTTAGTAAAACACCTCTTTTTTAAAATATTTAACTTCGACTGTTTTTCTATTCTATCTAAATTAGATCGAGTAAAGTTTATCGTGTGGGAAGAAAAATAACTTTTATCAATAGACTCATTAAATATGTTTTTTATTTAATTTTCCACAATGGTACTTATAAGTACCGTCGGTAGATAAAAACTAACTCATCAATATGTTTGAAAAAAAAACCCTTTCAAATAATGTCTAATTTTTCATGTCTTTCACAGAATTTTTAATGTTTTATAGCCGGTTTTTCACATTAAATTAACTCACATAAAATCAGTATTTATTTTCATTCTCCTTAACATACTTTTATTTAAAGAAAAATATTTTATCTTACAAACACGTTTATTCATCATGTTTTTTTTCTTACAGCCGGCGGCAGATAAACTTTCCTCACAATCCACTAACCAGAAAAAGTTTTTTTTTTTTTTTTGGAGTAATTGTGAAGAAAAGATTGATCGCTTAATTTTTTCTTTAATGACGTTAGTTGTGTAAGAAAGTGCTGTAGTTAATTTTATCCGTTTATCTTCTAATATATAATATTTAACAAACTGTACTTAAATATGCGATTAGGTTATTTTGTAATTAATTTTATACGCATAATATATTTGTTAGAACTTTGAAATTAAATACCCATAAGTTTTATTATTTTTCTTCCTGCTATTACGGTATTTTTGAAGGCTTCGTATGTTAAGGCCCCACACTAAGCCCAGAAAAAGACCCGGATGAGAATGTAAAGTCTATGGGAGCGTTCTTTTCCGATATCTCGCTCAAACTTTAATAGTTTTACATGATTTTTTCGCGCAAGATAGCTAAGAAAGATCTACAACCGGCGTCGTTTTCACTTTTTCGAATTTACTTACATATTTTTTGTATTACGATATTTTCAATTTTAGAATCCGTTTCAACCGGTTCCGAAAGTTAAATTAATTTTTTTTATCTTAAACCTTAAACTGAAAAAGAAATAATTAGGCCTGTTGTGGATCATCCTCAGCTATCTTGTGCAAAAAAGTCATGTAAAAATATTAAAATTTGGGCGAAATATTTCAAAAGAACAGCCCCATAGACTTTACATTATCATCCGGGTCTTTTTCTGTGCCTAATGTTGCGTCTTAAATTATTAAATAAATAATAACAAAATACATTAAATTAAATCACATAAAATTAGTATTTATTTTCACTCTTTTTAACATACTTGTATTTAAAGAAAAATATTTCATCTTACAAACACGTTTATTCATCATATATTTTTTTTTCTTACAGCCGGCGGCAGATAAACTTTCTTCACAAGCCTCTAACCGGAAAAGTTTTTTTAGAGTAATTTTGAAGAAAAGATTGATCGCTTAAATTTTTTTTCCTGACATTAGTTGTGTAAGAAAGTGCTGTAGTTAATTTTATCCGTTTATCTTCCAATATATAATATTTAACAAGCTGTACTTAAATGTGCGATTAGGTTTTTTTTTCTTTTTAATTTTATATGCTTGATTCATTTATATTAGTTAGAACTTCTATAGCTTCACATCAATAATTGCCTTCTTTAATATGTGAATATATACTGGAATTTTTAAATAATTATAATCTGAAATTTAGAAGTGTTTTTTCATTAAATCTCATTAAATATATCCGTATTTATATGTATTTTTGTTGTAAAATATTTACAAAAACAATCAAATTAATTAACCAAAAATACTCTTATGGAAATATTACAATTCTTATAAAAGCAATGTTTTTAAATATATTATGATTCTCTCTGTAAATGGAAAGGCTTTTAACGTGGAAAATATTTCATATTACTTTTTTATCAATGAAAAAAAGATATACCTATGAAAATGGTTAAGAAAGTTACCTTTTTAAAAAAAATATTTATCTTCTACCGTTTTTCTATTCTATCTAAATTAGATCGAGTAATGTATATCGTGTGGTAAGAAAAAGAAATGTTATTAATAGACTGATTAAATACGTTTTCTATTAAATTTTTCACAATGATACTTATAAATACCGTCGGTAGATAAAGGGTTAACTGATCAATATGTTTGAAAAAAAAAACTTTCAAATAATGTCTATTTTTTTTCATGTCTTTTACAGAATTTTTAATCTTTTATCGCCAATTTTTCACATTAAATTAACTCGCATAAAATCAGTATTTATGTTCACTCTCCTTACCAAACTTTTATTTAAAGAAAAATATTTCATCTTACAAACACGTTTATTCATCATGTATTTTTTCTTTCTTACAGCCGGCGGCAGATAAACTTTCCTCACAAGCCTCTAACCCGAAAAGTTTTTTGGAGTCATTGTGAAGAAAAGATTGATTGCTTAAATTTTTCTTTCCTGACATTAGTTGTGTAACAAAGTGCTGTAATTAATTTCACCCGTTTGTCTTCCAATATATAATATTTAACAAGCTGTACTTAAATATGCGATTAGGTTTTTTTCTAAAACTAATTTTATATGCATGATTTATTTATATTTGTTAGAATTTTGAAATTAGATACTCATAAGTTTTATTATTTTTCTTCTTACTATTACTGTATTTTTGAAGCTTTCGTATGTCAATTATAATTTTATGAACTAATTATTCATTAATTCTAGGTACTGTCATGTCGGCCAAACAAACAAACAAACAAAAAATCACGATACAGTTTAATCCTCAAAATCAGGGTTGCTATTAGTGACTATTTTGGAATTCCTTTTCGTATTACGTTCTGAAAACATTTTTTTTTTTTTTTTTTTTTTTTTTTTTTTTTACAAACAGCAGTTATACTTATTCAACATGTGCATAAGGAATGTACTATAAAAAATGTTATTTTAAATAATCGTGTGAAAAGCATATAAAAATTGTCAAAGGAAAAATATCCCAGAAAAAATCGATATTAGCCATTCGACTATTCTCTTTAACCGACTTCCAAAAAGGAGAGGAGGTTATCAATTCGGACGCGTATGTTTTTTTTTTTTTTTTTTTTTTTTTTTTTTTTAATGTATGTTCACCGATTATTCCGAAACTATTTAACCAATTACTGTTATTTTTGTTTTAAATGAAAGACGATGCTCTCGAATTGGTACCACTTCCGTTTCATCGAAATTGAGTCAGTACTTTTTTAGTAATTAGGCAAAAATTAATAAAATTAGTGATTTTTCGTTAATTAAAAGAGTTGAATACGTTCGTTGAATGGAGTGTAGACAGCATGGCCGAGCGGTGTAAGGCGTCAGATTGAAGCTCGGTTTCTCGAAAGAGAGCGTGCGTTCGAACCCCACTTCCGACATAATTTACATCCATGTAAAATTTACAACTTTTTTTTTCCGTAATACAAATTTTATTATTGACCGGCTTCAGAAAAGGAAGAGCAAGTTATGAATTCGACGCGTATGTATTTTTTTTCTATGTATGTTCACCAATTACTCTGAAACTATCCAACCGATTAATTTGGTTTTTGTGTTAAATAAAAGGAGGCTACTCTCGAATTGGTACCACTTCCATTTCAGTAAAATTGCTTCAGTACTTTTTTAGTAATTAAGCAAATTTTAGTAAAATTGGTGATTTTTCGCAAATAAAAAATAATATGGACTTTGAATAAGTTCGCCGATTGGAGCGCAGTCAGGATGACCAGCGGTTTAAGGAGCCAGATTTAAACTCTGGTGCTGGAAAGAGAGCGTGCGTTCGAACCCCACTCCTGGCAAAATTTACTTCCATAGATAATTTACAATATTTTTTATTAACTGACTTCAAAAAATCGTTAACTTTTAACTAAAAAGAGAAAAATAAACTTTTCTACCAAAAATTGAACCGACTTCAAAAACTACTACAAAGTGTAAAATAATTTTTTTACATAATAGTAATAAGAAATTAAATTAAGAGCATAGTATTCACCATGCGTATTATTATATTTATGTACATTAATTTGATTTTTTGGAGTCGGTGCCAGCCAAGCCCTTATTCTTTTAGGATTTGCATTGGATACTTAATTTAATTCTTGAAATTGGCTTGGCTGGCACCGACTCCAAAAAATCAAATTAATCTACATAAATATAATAATACGCATGGTAAATACTATGCTCTTAATTTAATTTCTTATTACTATTATGTAAAAAAATTATTTTACACTTTGTAGTAGTTTTTGAAGTCGGTTCAATTTTTGGTAGAAAAGTTTATTTTATTAAGCATATCTCAGGAAATAACCCGTAGCGTTGCACTTACAATGTTTAAAGATTCTAGTTTGGATAACTATTAAGCAATTTGTAAATTACAGTTCAGAATTTTTCCATGCTTTTATTTCGTAAAAAGATAATAAAAAAACAATTATCGAAATAAAATGAAAATTTATAACATACATCGGTTTTTGAGCCAATATACTAATATTTTCCAATATACATAATCGCATGAATTTGGTGTCTTTAATTCAGTTATTTTTGCTTTTAAATTTAGCCGGTGTCAGTTTTTCATTTTCTCTCTTTTATCTAAGAATCTTAGGCATACGAATCGCCTGAAATTAAATACAAATGTTTAACTATAGCTGTGTTTGAAGCATATGCTTCAAATATGCTAATTTTAGATGTTTAATCCTTTAGAGATTATTCAAATTTGCGATTTCAAAATTACCGCTTTTTATGTCAAATAGTTTTGAGATATTTCTAAAATGTTATTCACATTCGAATATATTTTAAAGCAATTCCAAATTATTTTAAGATCCGTATTTATTTTCATTCTCCTTAACATACTTTTATTTAAAGAAAAATATTTTATCTTACAAACACGTTTATTCATCATGATTTTTTTTATTATAGCCGGCGGCAGATAAACTTTCTTCACAAGCCTCTAACCGGAAAAGTTTTTTTGGAGTAATTGTAAAGAAAAGATTGATCGCTTAAATTTTTCTTTCCTCACATTAGTCGTGTAAGAAAGTGCTGTAGTTAATTTTATCCGTTTATCTTCCAATACATAATATTTAACAAGCTGTACTTAAATTTGCGATTAGGTTTTTTTAAAACTAATTTTATATGCATGATTCATTTATATTTGTTAGAACTTTGAAATTAAATACCCATAAGTTTTATTATTTTTCTTGTTGCTATTACGGAATTTTTGAAGGTTTCGTATGTCGAGCATAATTTTATGAATCAATTATTCATTAATTCTAGGTACTGTCTAGGTATTGTAGAAATAATTTGGATTGTTTTAAAATATATTCGAGTGTGAATAACATTTTAGAAATATCTCAAAACTACATGACAGAAAAAGCGGTAATTTTAAAATCGCATATTTGAATATTCTCAAAAAGATTAAATATCTAAAATTAGTACATTTGAAGCATATGCTATAATATACCTAGTTAAACATTTACATTTAATTTCATTACATTTAATTCTAATTTACATTTAATTTAATAACTAAGAATTTTAGATAAAGGCGAAAACATGAAAAACTCATACCGGACAAATTAAAATGCAAAAATAGTTAAATTAAAGACATCACTACGTATTCATTTATGTATGTTTTTTTCTCAAAAACTAATGTATGTTATAAGAAGCCAAACAGACAAGCAAACTAAACATCACTACACTGTTTAATCTTCGAAATCAGGGTTGCTATTAGTGACTATTTTCGAATTCTACGTCATACTAGTTTCTGAAAACAAAGATTTTTTACGAACAGCACTTATACTTATTCAACATGTGCATAAGAAACATACTATAGAAAAGATTTATTTTTTAAAAAACACGTGAAAAGAATATAAAAATTGTCAAAGGCAAAATATCTCAGAAAAAGTCGATATTAGCCATTCGACTAAAATTTAACTTTCCATTTATTCCAGCATCCAACTCTCCATTTCTTTTTTAAATACAATCTTGGTGGGTTGTGTAAGTACTGAAATTGAGGAATATTCTCCTTTTACTAAGCATATCTCAGGAAATAACCCGTAACTTTGGATTTGCAATGTTGATTCTAGTTTGGATAACCGTTAACCCTTTAACGTTCATTGGTTTCGCCACGAAACCACAAAATTTTAATTCCGATACGCAACACTGACACCGGTATTTTATCTAAAAATATCTCTTTTATTTTGTATGTGAAAAATCAGGTTTTCTTATTTAGAAATATATTTGTTCTTAATTACCGGTGTCATTCACTTATTTCGACATCTTAGCAATGAAAATGCTATGATCGTTAAAGGGTTCAGCAATTTGTGGTTACAGTTCATAATTTATTCATGCTTTTATTTCATAAAAATGTTAATTTTTAAAAATTAATTATCGAAATAAAATAAATATTTATAACTTACTTCTTATAACATACATTGATTTTTGAGCCAATATAATAATAATGTATTCGAACATTTAGATGTTTTAAATTTGTATATTTTTGCTTTTAAATTTGTCCGGTGTAAATTTTTCATTTTTTTCTTCTTTATTTAAAAATCTTAGGCATACCTGATCGCCTGAAATTAACCCTTCGAACTCTGGTGCCTCTTACACAAATTTTATTCAATTAGCACCACTTTTTTAGAAGAACTTTCCTTGGAGTAGACAAAAAAATTCTCTGATTAAATAAGGAAAATTTTATTGTCCTTTAATACTGGTGCCAAAAGCAAATTTTGGAAGGAAAGATGATGTCTCGGCAGCGGAGACAATGGAGGGCCAAGCATTGGATATAAATGTTTAACAAGGTATATTTAAATCATATGCTTCAAATATACTAATTTTAGATACTTAATCTTTTAGAGATTATTCAAATATGCGATTTCAAAATTATCGCTTTTTCTGTCAAGTAATATGATATATTTCTATCATAGAATGTTATTCACATTCGAATATATTTTAAAACAATTCGAAAATATTTTAAAATTATTTGCTATTAAAATTTAAACCTTCATAATTCGTAAACTAATTAAACTATAGACTTCGCGTTTGCATCTTTTGTTTGTAATATTTTGATGAACTTTAACCATTTAACTGATCAATATTTCTGAAAAAAAAACTTTCATTTCATCAGCGCATTTTTATTTCCTATTAAATTTGTTTGAAAATTCTGGTGTCAGTCCATCATTTTGCAAAGAAAATTTCTCCGGAATTTCGTACCGGAAAGGGTTAGAGCTTAAATATTTCTCATAGAATTCAACTTAGTTTTATATTCCCTTAATAACTTTTACATGAAATATCATAAACTTCGCATTCGCTTACAATTTGATATATATATATAAAATCTAATTACATTTTAACCCTTTCCGGCACGGGCAAAATCTGTTAGTAAAATGAGAAATTATCGACTGTCACTGTAATTTAAAATCGACTTTTTAGATATTTTGAAATCCTTAATGTAAACTTTTATTTTAACTGCAAATTTTTACTAACATATTACTGGTGCCATTTGCAAATTCAGAATTGAAATTAAATATCCTAGCAGTGTGGCGGAAAGGGTTAATTCATCAATATTTTTTTAAAGAAAAAACTTTCAAATAATGCCTATTTTTTTTCATGTCTTTTACAGAATTTTCAATATTTTATGACTGGTATTTCAAAACAGAATTTTTTATGTAATTAAACAAAAATGGGACAATGTAGTCCTTTTTTTTATTCTCTAGTTTCAGGGCAATTTACAGTGTATCTAGATAGGAGGGTTTTCAATAAAATGAAAGCCATGTTAATGTTTAGGGATGGTTTGTGGCCACAATAAAATAAAGCCTGATCGGATTATGTAATGGAAAATTCACAAAAAAAAAAAAATTACCGGTGAGAATAATAAATCATGTATATCAAAAACACATTGCCCGTATGCCGTACGGTCAAATCAGGAAAATGGTTAAAATTCAACTGTAATATCAATAATGCGATCGCTTTGAACATTTGAAAGTTTAGTACAAATGCAGGACAAAGACAAACTTATAAGTTTACTTTTATAAAATACAAATTGAAAACAAGGCATAATTTTCAATTGAACGGACCTATCCGTATATTTCCCTGTGAGTATTTGGTTATTAAAATAGTTGGGATGTTATCTCTCTCTCTCTCTCTCTCTTTTTCGATACCTATATAAACACGTACATAGTTATCTATCTCTTTTTCTAGTATTTTGGTAGTTTGCACATAAAATAAACACATTGGAACTGTGCAAATTTTATAATTCATTTTTGACATATTTAACAAGTTTTAGGTAACATTGGATATGATTTATATATTTAAAAAATATGTTTGTCGGTCTCTCTCTCAGTAAGGGTAACACACACAGGTTTCTCCTCCAAGCCTTTTTTTAAAATTTATTTTTGTTGGTTTGTTTGATTGATTGATTTTTCTTTCACATTTTTAGAACTATCATTGGAATATTATTATTTTTAAAATTGGTATAAAAATCTATAATGAAAAATTTTCTTTCTAAATACTTGTATTGAAAAAGAAAACACTATGGACTCTATACAAACTTTAACTAATCTAACCTAAGAATTAATGCATAAAATTTAATCATATTTTGAATTCAGTATTACCGGTGTATACATTAATGCTAATTACATTTCGGTAGACGGCTTTTTTCAGCTTGAGGGATTACATACATTCTCGACAGCAAAAATTTGACATATTTTGGAATTTTATTTTGGGAATGGAGTAAAATTAATTTTAAAAATAATCTATTAATCCATATTTATCCATAATTAATCCATATTGCCTTTATTTCTTCAAGAATTTTATTTTTAATTATTTATTTATTTGTTAAAATTGATCACATGTTATGTCTTAAACCTGTAGCCTTGTTGATCTGTATGAAAATATCTGGTCTCGATGTTCATCATCTTAACTTCTTGTATGTATAAAAAAAAAAAAAAAAAAAACATTGTTAAAATCTCACTTTCTTACTGTAAACTATGGTTGTAGGTTAGGGACAATGGTTAAAATTTCCAATTTTTTGAAGGAAAAAAATCATTTAAAAATTTGCAATTAAGCTTATTGAAAAAATATTTTTAAACATTCAAAAACATTACTTGACTTAGATAATTTAAATAAGAGTTGATGAGTGGAAATTTTATCCGAAAATAATAAAAATTATACAATCTATTATGATGCTATTGTTGAAAAGCATACTTTCATAAAAATCGCGTTCAAAATTTTAGGATCCGATAAATTTTGATCGTGCGTGCGCTCAGTTTTTTGCTTATATCACTGCTAATCTCTTTGAATATTTTTTCGAATAATTATAAACAATATAAGGATTTAATATCCGCCAAGTTGTAGTGTATATAGCCCCTTTAACAAATAGTGCTACTAAGCTTTGTTTTTTAACCCTTTGAGGAGCAAAGCAATTCTATTCTGAAAATGCTGAAATGACTGGATAACACCGGAATTTAAAAACAAATTTATTTCAAAATACATAAAAGATTTTCTTCATGTATTTGATAAAATTAAAATTTTCATTTGAAAATTCTGGTGCCAATATGGCATTTCGTAATTAACATTAAGTGGTATATAATTTATACCTCCGCCCTTCAAGGGATTAAGATGTGTTCGTAATTATAGTTCCGTAGTCGTCGTTCAATCTGTCTGTCTGTCTGTGTGTATTCGTCTGTATATAACAATATTATAAATTAACATAATATATTTAATTTTTAATTTCCTCAAAATTATTAAAATGTAACTTCCCTTAAATCACTTTAATGTTTAATGTTTTGTATAATTTACATTTATACTTTTTAAAATCTATATGAGACAAGCAACGAAATTTCCATGCAATGCAAAAATAAAAGAAAGATTGACTTTTAAAAATTATTAAGGGGTCTCAGGAGTTTTACTTTTTACCTGGTAGTGCGATTTAGGAACATATACATTTCATTTTTTTTCTCAGTCCCTATTTAATTTAAATGCATAAAACTTTTTATACAGACAACTTAATATCTCTTCTATTTAAAATAATTTTTTTTAACATTCTATATTGAATTTTTATTATATATTTTTTTATTTTTAATTTTGATTTAAAATTTAAATTGTTCTTTGACTGCGCGCAACATTTCTCAAAAAATAATGAAGCAATTTGTATGAAACTTGGTAAATATCTTCATTTTAAGTTTAAAAACAACTTATGCCTCAAATTTAGAATTTTAATTACATTGATTATTGATAATTGGCAATTTTTTTTAATAAAAAATGATTTGTTTTTCATTTTTTTCAAATTTAATTTAAATTTTAAATAAATAAATGCATAAATTGCTTTAAAATGAGGTATAAGTTCAAGATACATTAATTTTACACCATTATCAACTTTTTTAGCGGTTCTTGAACTAATAGATTATGTTAGAATCCTGCGCGCAATGGATACAAGTCAAATTTTTTTAATCCAAATTAAACATTAAAAAAATAAAACAGAATTTCAATGTAGAATATTAAAAAAATTATTTTTAATAGAAGAGATATTAAGGTGTCTATATTAAAAATTTTATGCATTTATGTTTTATAGGGACTGAGAAAAAAAATCAAATGTGACATGTTGCACTACCAGGTAAAAAGTAAGACTCCTGAGACCCCTTAATAAACAAACATCATATGTTTAATTTTCTTTTAAAATTTGGTGCCTAATGCAAATAATTCAATTAATGCAAAATTATTATACGGTAACTTTCCGTTATTTTGATGTTTTAAGCGATTTTCATTTATAGCTTTAAAACTCTATGTCAGTCAAGTAAAAACAACCCTAAGCAATTCAAAAATAAAAGAAAGATTGACTTTAGAAAATTATTAATAAACAAATATAATATGTTTAATTTTATATTTCTGGGGGGGGGGGGATGGGAAACCAATGCAAGTAATTCAGTTAATGCAAAATTGTTAAAATGTAACTTCTCTTAAGTCATTTCGATAATTTAAGTAATTTTCATTAATGGATGAATTTCACATGAACTGCCAGTTTGATGTCCTGATGTTTAAATCTAAATTTCATATTAATAAATTTATTTTTTTATATTCTAAATGCAGGTAGTAGCACATCTTTTTATGCTTAATTCAATGCATTCATTACATTTTTTCAGAGTTATGAAATAGTGGTCTTGTTTTTGTACTTTAGTTAGCAAGTAATGGGAATTTACTTGCCCTGAATAAAAAACTTGCAAAATTTCAATCTTTTTTTGTGCTTCCAAACATTTAAAAAAATTTATATATGGATTAAAAATAAAATATCCTGTGTTAATTAAACAAATAGACAATTTATATTTTTAAAATACGTATCTAAGAGTTTAAAATTTAAAATGATTTTGTGTCTTCATATGCAGAACATGAGTGTTACCTTAGTGAAGTTATTATTATTTGTTTTCAAAATATTTGTATACTGCAATTGGCAACGGTAGCAAGAAAAGGATGTTGTTTCTTCTTCACAGTGAGCTTATTTAGAACTCGATAATTTTATTCTATAATTGCTATTTATTGGAATGTTCATTTAAACATGGTAAGTATTTTTATTTTCTTACAGGAGTGTTACCTATTTATTTATTATTTTTTTAACGTATAAAAATGTTGGGTTAGAAAATACTGTATTTTTTGTTCAGAAATCAATAGGCCCAACTAAAATTACAATAAAACAGTTAGAATTTAGTGAAGAATTCCTTAATAAATGTCATGAATGTTAACGAACATGAGTGTTACCGTACATGAGTGTTACTTGGAAAAAGTAACACTCATGAGAAAAGAAGTAACACTGATGATTTAAAGCAACCAATTAATAAGTAAATCTACAAATATAGATATCGTATAAGATTTATGTTATGATTATAATTGATTCATGATTCAGGGATATATTTTGTCACATTATATATATTTATATTTATTTAAAAATTGTAACAGGATTTTCATTTCTGCACAGGTGTTTTGTAAATGCTATTTAAGATTCAAATTTTAATTCTTAATAAATAATTTTCAAAGGAATACCTATTTTAAACAAATTATAGTTTAAACTTTTAAAAATCTTTATTTTCTTTCAATAATTGCAAAATTTGTTTTCTTTTTAACGTTTTCCAGGAATGTTAAAAAGTGTTTATGATTTTGGTTTGTCTGATCGCTTGTCCGCAATTTAACTTTTCTAAATATACTTCGATAGCTTTGAAATTTTTAGAACTTATTCTTGTTTACCCTAGCAAAAACCCTAATTCAAATGAAGTTTCTAGAACGATTAACTTATTTACAGGGACAGTCAAAAGTTTTCCGTTACTACGATCTATGGGAAAAAATCGTTTCAAATGAATTTTAAAGATATTACACTATGTCAAACACATTAAAATGTATATAAATTTACAAGATGCACTGAAACATGCATTATTTAAAGTATGCGATGAAGAAAATAGCTATTATTCATTTACAGGGTTACACAAAAGAATTCCATTAATATTGGAAAAGGGGAGAATTGTGTGTGGCATATTTTAATTATATTAAACGATTTCATGTATGATAAAATTGATATAAATTACTGAGGCTTAATATAAATGATTTCAGGCATAATATGAAGTGAATAGAATTTACAGGGACACACAAAAGATTTTCAAACAGTATATTCTATCAAAAGTACTGTACATTATTGATGATGGCTGATGGATAGATGAAATACGTTTTTAAGTGCGCTCGTAATTATGTAGATGCGTAGTACTTATAGTTGTCGTTTAGTCCGTCCGTCTGCACGTCTATCTTCATATAACAACTGAAAACTACCCAACCGAATCGTTCAAAATTTACAATATATAATTATTAGATAATTTTGTCAAGTCATTTCAAATTTTATGAAAATCGGATGTATAATTCAATTACAAGGACAGTCAAAAGTATTCCGTTACATTACGGTAAATGGGGATAAAAGTTTCGAATGCATTTTAATCGTTTGAAATTCAAAATATATAATTTTGTCGAGTCATTTCAAACGACTCGACAAAATTTCGAAAAAAACTCGAGAAAAAGTTTTAAGTGCATTTTAATAGTGTTACACTCTTTCGAACATAATAAAATTGCTAATGTATCTGTGATGTATATACTATAATATACATTCTGTACAATCTGTGGTGCAAATAATATTCATTATTGATTTACAGGGCCACATAAAAGTATTTCATTGCATACTTATATAATGAGACATTGTTTGGTATGCATTTTAATAGTATTAAACTATTTAATACTAACAATTAAATTATTTAATGCCCGTATTTAATAAACTATTAAACTATTTAATGCCCGTCTGTCCATCTAAACCGACAAGCGTAGCGGGCGAAGGCCACTAGTAGTTTTTAAAATTTTTACACTTCAATAAAAGCAGAAAACACGCTTGTCTGTTTTATGTTACATCAGTTACGGAATTTTTAAATGCAATTTTAAACCCAAAAAATAAAAAACTGTTGTTGGAACAGATAACATTCACCAAATTATGACTAAAAACTGAGGAAAAATCCTGCATCGACCAATTTCTTGCTTCTGTAAAAAAAATGATTTAAAAAAAGAAAATTTCTGTCGGTGTCATCATGGTTGGAAAAAAGTAAACTTTATTTCTCACAATTTGAATAGCAAATCGTATATACAGTAGTTCAGGAAGTGACATAAATGAAAATCGCTTGATTTATCGGAAAACGCCTATTTTCAAAATGAAAGATCACATTTTCTATAAGTTTGACCAGGAAGAAGATGTTTTTGAACAAATGTCACGCAAGTGAATGGTGTTACATATATTTTTTACTTGTTACTTACATTTTTAAATATTTTATAATGTAGAAACATAGATGTTGTAATAAATTTTCATTTTTGACCTCTCTTTTATACAGTGGCTTTATTTTTTTATATTGTTACAAAAAAGTTGTTTGCTTCAAGATAGTTACCATTTGTCATGAGTGTTACCAATTTTTATGAACGTTATTATAGCTAAGAATCAGAATTTTATTGATGCATTTGTTATTTCACTTAAATTAATTGTTTTGTCTGTTAGAACTTTCTAATTATTTATTATAACTGCAATGAAAATAATTAATTTTTATTTAAATTTGTTTTTATCAGAAGTTATACCCTTTATTTAAAAAAGCAAACTCATGATATAAATAACTATTAAAATGCTTTAAATTTATGAAAAAAAGAAATACTAATGCATTTTTCATTTATTAATGCGTATGTAAGATAACCTTAAGCTTTTTTTAATGAATTATTGATACAAAAAAAATTACAGAAAATTTTATAGATATCACACTTATGAGAAAAATTGTGACCGGCCAAGACATTTCTTAAAATTTCTGAAATATAAATAAAAAAAACTCACAAATAATCTACTGCTTGGAATCCTGTAAACTATAAGCAACTGATACCTGAGTAAATTTTCATATTTAAACCAAATTATTTTTTCAAATTATGTTTCACCTAATATGGTAATACATTTGAAAACCACCCTTATACTTTTTAAAATCTATAGCAGACAACAACAACAACAACAACAACAACAACAACAAATCCTATGCAATGCAAAAATAAATGAAAGATTGACTTTTGAAAATTATTAATAAACAAATATAATATGTTTAATTTTATATTTCTGGGGGGGGGGGTGTGAAACCAATGCCAGTAATTCAGTTAATGCAGAATTATTAAAATGTAACTTCCCTTAAGTCACTTTGATTTCTAATTTTCTTTTATACTTTTTAAAATCTATATCAGACAAGCAAGAAAAATAAATGAAAGATTCATTAATAAACAAACATTATATGTTTAATTTTTAATTTCAAAAGAAGGTACCTAATGCAAGTAATTAAATTAACACAAAATTATTAAAAGGTAACTTTCTGTTATTTTGATGTTTTAAGCGATTTTCATTTATAGTTTTAAAAATCTATATCAATCAAAAAAAAAAAAAAAAAAAAAAAAAACCTATGTAATTAAAAATAAATAGAAAGATTGACTTTTTAAAATTATTAATAAATAAATATAATATGTTTAATTTTATGTTTCAGGGGAAAATGTGAAACCAATGCAAGTAATACAGTTAATGCAAAATTGTTACTTTGATGTTTTAAGTCATTTTCATTTATACTTTTCAAAATCTATATCAGACAAGCAGCAAAAATCCCATGCAATGCAAAAATAAATGAAAGCCTGACTTTTGAAAATTATTAATAAACAAACATAATATGTTTCATATTCTATTTCTGAAAAAAAGGTACCTAATGCAAGTAATTCAATTAATGCAAAATTATTAAAATGTAACTTCCCTTAAGTCACTTCGATGTTTTAAGTAATTTTCATCTATACTTTAAAAAATCTATATCAGTCAAACTAAAATATTCCTATGCAATACCAAAATAAAAGAAATATTAATATTTGAAAATTATTAATAAACAGGCATAATATATTTAATTTTATATATCAGAAAAAAATAAGAAACTAATGCAAGTAATTTAATTAATGCAAAATCATTGAAATATAACTTCCCTTAAGTTACTTTGATATTTTAAGTGATTTTTATTTATACTTTTAAAATCTTTATTAGTCAACGCAAAATAATTCTATGCAATACAAAAAAATAAAAGAAGGATGGACTTTTGAAAATCTATACTAATAAAAGAACAAAACGCTTTGTCTGTCTGTGTGTGTATCTGTGTGTGTGTCTGTGTGTGTGTCTGCGATGGCTAGCAAAATCTACAGCACGTACGAAGCTCAAAATTTTTTTGAGAGTAGCCCAATGTCTCTCCTGATGCACCTGAGGCTCAGAATTTCGAAATTCTATTTATTAACTGAGTAATTAATTAAATTCCAAAGCTCACTCTCATAAAAAATCGCCTTTTTTCGCTTTTTTTCCATTTCATTTTCTTATGGTTGATTGGTTGCATAAAATAAAAAGCTGGGACAGACCTTTAAAATTCATAGACTGGCAAACTGTCAGTTTAAATGAGGATTTTTTTTTAAATCACAGCTGCTGTACACCATGGAGAAAAAGATAGGTGGAGGCGAAGTAAAGCGAAAAAAGGTTTGCAACACGGAGTAAGAAGTGTCTTACTCCGTGGTTTGCAATATTAAACCATTTATCGCTGAAATTTTAATGTCTCAAACAAAAGCACGTGGAAGGAATTTTGTATTGATAAAACGAATTGAAAGAAACGAATTACAGCTGAAGCATATTTTACGAAGAAATAGTAATTTTTTAAAATGGTTTTTTTCTATTATATTATTTAGGTTAAAGTTAGGTTAAGTTAAAGTTAGGTTAGGTTAAGTTAGGTTAAGTTAAATTGCATTTATGTTATGGTTAGAAAAGGATATGTTAGAATAAAGTGAATACATTTATGCTAGGTTACATTTCTGTTATATTTAATTTACGGTAGGGTACTGTTAAGTCGCTGTTAGGTTATAGACAGGTTCTGGTTACGGTATAAAAGTTTAAGGTTAGGAATCTATACACAGAGTGAACCTATACGCAAGATTTGATTAAAAATAACACTTACTTTTGTTAAATAGCTCTGAAATTATAGTACTATATACCAACCTTTTAGCTACCATCGTGAATCGATTTCATTCATGGTATAGTCGGATTTAAGAGTGATATAATTAGTTTGAAATTCAAAATATTTCACTTGGGATTTGTATGTGAAAATAATAATTAGTTACGTGACTTAACAGTGATTTTTACGGGTAAATATCAACTTTTTTACACGAAAATAATGCAATCGTTGGATACATATTCCCTCCCGCGTTTTTCATTGCTCATTTTGATTTTGTATTTTTAGAGCTTAATATTAGTTGTTTTTAAAACCGATTTTTCACACAGTCAGTGGCTACGTATTTCAGACAATGCATTTCTGCATGTAACGAGTTAATGATAAAATCATACAAATTTCAAGTTCGTTTAATATTGTTAATACGGACCCGGGCAACGCCGGGCGGATCAGCTAGTTATTAAGAAACTAACATAATGCGTTTAATTTTCAAAAAAGTTGTTAAATCTTTTACATTTTTAGAAATACACCTTTTACATATGA
Organism: Maratus speculifer; assembly: GCA_964019185.1. Lineage (NCBI taxonomy): Eukaryota > Metazoa > Arthropoda > Arachnida > Araneae > Salticidae > Maratus > Maratus speculifer. Next base: position 174,808,055 of record OZ025302.1, read on the forward strand.
ACATTTCAATAAACAATTTAATTTTACTTGATAGGTGTAACGAAAAATAAAAAAAAAACAAATATTAACATGTTTCGATACCATCTTATAATCATTATAAAATTGGTACTACTCTGTTATCCCGTCGACAATTTCGCCAAATTACACAAATCGCCAAACTAATAGCCAAATTATACATATTGACATAATTTTTATTTTAAATAACGAAAAAACAAATAATTATTGTTTATTAATAATAATTCAAATACAAAACGAAATTAAAATCACTTAATGGCATTTTAAACACGTGAATCGTATTTAATGTCATTCAATGTGACATTCACGATCATCCATTATTGGCATTTAATCTTATAGTTTGGCGATAATTTTTTGGTTGACGGGATAACCTAGTAGTACCATAAAATTAAAATTAAAATACGAATCGTTTCACGGTCAATACAATGTGAAAGCTTGAATAGGATGAACCAAGTTGATAATTAATTTTGATCATGGTCAATTTTTAATTTATTATTTTTACAACAATGCGAGTGGCTTTTAATTTACATCTCATTGTCGCGAGCCTTTTGTATTGACCGTGAAACGATTCGTATTTTTATTTTAATTTTATTATGATTATGGTTCTTATAAAATGGAATCGAAGCATGTTAATATTTGTTTTTTTTTTAATTTTTCGTTACACCTATCAAGTAAAATAAAATTGTTTATTGAAACTTTTAATTTTCTATTCCCGGAAAAAGTGGAAAATAATGCAAGTAATTAAATTAATGCCAACGTATTAAAATGCAATTTATTTTAAGACATTTTTAAATGTGAGTTAATTTCTAACATTAAACAGTATCAAACAAACAAGAAAAAACAAAACTAAAACTAAACAAAAGTTTAACAAACAAAATATAGCTATTTATTTTTAACCTTCTTTTATTTGCCGAACAGTCGTTATTTCTTACAAATGCGTTAATTTATCACTTCGTCGTTACCCACAATAAACGGCAGGAATTCTTTCTTTATATGCGTCTGGCCAGAAACATTTTTGTTGTAATTGTGAAGAAAAAAAAAAGATTAATCGCTTTAAAATTTAGAGCTGACATTAGCTGTATTATAAAAGCGCCTTAGTTAATGTTATTCTTTTTTATATTTTAATGTATAACACTGAAAGACCGCTGTTTAATGGCAGTTGGGTTTTAAACTATGCATTAAATTTTATTTACCTCATTTTTTTTTCATTTTGGGTTTAAATAATTCACGCGTTTTCGTTTTTTCCCCTTTAGTGTGTCTTTTATACTTTTTATGTTACTTTTATGATTTTTGTACGTACATTACTAATGAATGTTTGCTGCATTCAAGTTTTTATTTATTATTTTAATTTTCATACAAACAATTTTTGTATTCAAGGAAATGCATCCATTATCTATACATCATATGGCCAAAGCTGACCGGCCAATTGCGATTTTAGACATTTTGTTACATATCTACAAAAATGCATGCATAATTATCCTGTAACTTCAAGTGTGTAAATATAATAGTACCGGTCATACATTTCCCGAAGCTCCATAGGAGACCGTCAACAAATTGAAAAAAAAACGAAAATTTTTTGGGTAACCCTGTCAAAACTAATGTAGCAAAAGCATTCAAACTGTAGATTAAGATTATGTAGCTTATTGTAATAAACTGTGGTCCTTTTTGTGTGGATAGCATGTATACTCGTAGAGAAATTAAGATTTTTATAACAATAGTCCAAAATTTTTCCAAGTTTTTTTCTTCAAATTCGCAGAATGCATAATTTAAAATAATATTCTTTTCCGAAAATATGACAAACAACATTGTACACACTATCTAATAATCAGAATTAAAAAAATAAAAAAAACTGTACGAAGAATGACATCTATCTGTCAATTTAAAAATATTTATAGTTTATATTTTTATAATATACTAATACTAAAGCATTACAACACCAGATCAATCTCATTCCAAGCGAAATTTTTCCAAAATTAACTTCAAAATTGAAAGTTCTTTTACTCAGCTAAGGTGTTCGGGCCTATTTCGACCAAAATCCATATTCAGAGTTTTTGAATCTGCCTTTTTTTGTACACCACTAATATTTTACAGAATTTGTTCGATCAAATAAACCAATTAAATAAAAGACCATTTTCTTAGTAAAATATTGAAAGAAAACTAGGAAGCTCTGCATATTTGAAATAATGTACAGTCGAAATGAACATCGCAAGAAAACTAATCAAATTAAGGAAATCAATCAATCCGTACCCATCTGAATGAAACACATTTATTACAAAGAGTTTCTTTACTATTTCTAATCTAATTGATTTAAATATTGAGGTTTTGATAAAACTATTATTAAAAAAACATATCATACATAGACAATTCTTATTCATACTTAAATATAAAATTCAAAATTGTCTCACCTTCCATCTATTGTTCATTGTTTTACAGTAAATGCAAGACAATGGCTATAACAACTATGGCAGTAAAAATAATAGTAATGCTTATTAAAATAATAATGAATGTTAAAGTAAATTGAAATTCGAAATTTATTTTTAACTTTTTTTAAAAATGTTCCATTTAAAGAATCGTATTCTTTGGATAAACACATAAATTTATCATACTTTTTTTATTTATTATATAATGTAAATAATCTTTCTTTAAATGCATCTAACTGAAAAACTTTTTTGAAGCAGTTGCGAAAAAGATTAATCACCCTGTTTTTTCTCCGGATGTTAGTTGCGTAAAAAAAATACTGTAGTCATTTTTATCCAGTAATTTTGCATTGGATCAATTTTAACTGCCTCATTTTTAAGCTTTTATTTAAGTTAATGCTATCTAAAATTTTATTTTTCTGGTTGCGTTTTGGAAATGCGCTATAAAATTTTATTTTAATTTACAAGTTTCAAGTTTTTCTGTATTTTTCATTTCCGTTGTGACAGACTTTTCGGGCATGTCACTTAAAAGAGTCACTATGACTCGAATTAAGTATAAAAAACAATTTTTTTAAAGATCAATGCTAAATGTTGTGGCAGTAGAGCAATTCTATAACGATCTGCAATTCATAAGCTTAAACACTAAAATGACTGAGGAGAAGATTATTGCATTTCTGTAAAAAGAATTTCTCTGTCAAGAACTTTTTTTTTCTTATCACAAGGATTTTTTAATGCTTGTCCTGTACAGTAAATGTGATAATTTCTGTACGTATTTCTATGTATAGCTTTTGAACCAGTTTTGTATGAAATAAAACTTCAGAAAAAGTTATGTATAAAAAACCCTTCTAAGTATGCCATTTCTAAAATGCTAAAAGGCGCATTACTACAATTGCCAGGTTTAAGCAAAAAGAAAATACAAAGCGATATTACATAAAACAAAATTACCATAGCTATTTTTTTAAACTATCCAATTATCCTCTTATTTTTCAATAATAGGATTAGAGTTGGTACCGACCGGCCAGGAAAATCGGCGCTTTACTTTAACTAGGTAGAACCCGTCAAAGTTTGACGAAAGAAAATGTTTAAGAAGGAATCGTTTCATTGATTTATAATACACTTACAGAATTAGTTGTATTAAAAAATACACCTTATATTGGTATGTCTAACGCTGAAACAAATCACATTTAACCTAAAGTTAACAAAATATTATTTCTATAAAACTCAATTGTAGAAATTGTTAAAATTAAACTTTATTCGTGCATGTAAGAAGTAAGAAATATTAAAGATCTTTTATTATGATAAAGTTATCAATTAAGGAGCTTATGCTAGTATTCTGAAATGAAAAAAAAATTATTCCACTTTGACTCCATCATGGAATGTTTTCCCTGTGAAATCTAAACCCGACATCTTTTTCCCGTATCAAAATTTGCAAATGCACATTTCATATTTGTATTCATCTTTTCAAAAATTTGGTATCTTAATTTGATCATTTTGATTCAAAAATCGATGCTTAAAACTCAAAATTCCGATGCTAATTGCTGAAACAAATATTAAATTATTGATATTCTTTTGAGTATAAATCAAATTTTGTAAATGAAATCAAAATTCACCGGATTTTATAACATACGATATTCTTGAAATTTACAGCATGTATTTAAATTTCAATTTTCCCCCTTTTAATGAGAAAATGGCAACATAAAGATATAATAATCAATTTTTTCCCTTTTTTCCTTTGCTCTTTACTCTATGGTTTTTAATAGAAATGGTATACTCTTGTTGCCATTATTAGAAAAGCGGTATTAAAAACTACAAACAAAATTAATATTTCAAAAACAAATTAAGATACAGTTTTCAAATAAATTGCATTTAAAAGTATATTTTTTCCCTATACGATGATGTAAAAATTGAAAATCTGCGATGTTTATAAGTGTAAAAATTTGCAGTAGGAAAAATTACAATACCGAAATTTCATTTAAAATTTGAAAGTGTTGCCATTCGCAAAATGACGTATGCGTTATGCACACAGACGTTTGGCCTTTATAATACAAATATAATAAGGTCACGTTTGAATTGATTAAAAACTAAATAAAATATTATTAAATTGTTTAAATATGTAAATTCGTGAATTTATCATTTCAAGCGTGTATTTAAATTTCATATAATTTAAAAACATATCACATATTTAAACCTGTATAATATATTTTCTCTATACGAAACAGTGTATCATGTACACGACTAAAATTTTTATAAAATCCATTCTCACATCGATTTATTCAAACTACATTCTTGTCACGTACCAAAATGCTATAACGGGAAGCAAAGGGAAAAGAGAAATTCTAAAATTTCTAAGCGGATGAAAAAAATCAGGAATAAATACTATGTAAACCTACATAATCCTTATTCGCTTCCAATGATACAGTCAGTTTTGATATATTTTAAACAACATTTTATAAAATTTGGGCAATAGGAATGTTTTTATAGCTTTTGGTGTTCCAGGAAAAGTAAAGAAAGTCATTGAACTCGTTGTAAAATTTCACTATTTAACACCTTCATTCCTGAATCTAAAATAATACACTATTGAGGGTAACTTTGAACTATAGGGTGTAACCATCCCCTAATTTTCAGTATTTTTGACTCCAAAAGACTAAATATACTCCAGAACTGTGCTCTGTTAGCAAGGTTTAAAACTGGGATTTCAAATCTTTGTTTCAAAAAATAAATTAGCAGCATCATGTACAATTTATTGCATCATCCAACTATTTTTGTGAAGTACTGTCTTTAACACCTTCGGGAGTCTATTACTACAGCTATGGGAGTCTTATAACAAAAATTTTGTTTTGTCACCGGTTTTTAAATACAGAAATTTGAGATTTATTAAATCGAGAAAATGCTCCATTAAATATGGCAAATTTTACAATAAAATTTAACCGGTGGGAATTAACAGGGATTCCTAAGCCTTTTTGCGGCTCGTATACGTGTCGCTCGTCCCCAAAGGGTTAAGTTATTTTTGAATGGCGTTTTTAAGTTGTTGTAATCCAATTACATTTTCGTACAAGGTAACAACAATCTACTAATTTATTAGACATATTATTATCTAAATATTGTTAATATGCTAATATTTTGTGAATATTTATTTATTAATAGCTAATAAAATGCAAAATAAAAAGGCCATACCGTTTTATCTCATTTTCTGGGTAACTTTGAACCAGCTCTAAGTTATGCTGTTGTTTATAGTTTACTGATTATAGGTGCGACTGTCAAAAATTCCCCATATTTGCACGTATATTTTGTATAAATGCTGAAAGTGTTCATTAGATATCACATGTAAATATTTTTACAAATATGTGTAAAATTCATAAAATTCATTTAACCCTTTATCTACCAACGGTACTTATAAGTACCATTAAAATTACTTATTATAAAATTCTTTTAATATTCAATTAGTTGTAACACTGTTTAGAATAAGTTACAGATACATTACTTTATTTTGCTCCAAAAGCATTATAGGTTACACAGAAGAAAACTATTAAAAAATATATATATATTTCTTTTTCCTTTCCATCTTTTCAGCTTTCTTCGCGCTGAGGAAGGGGGGATAGGGATTTTTTAATTCGGAAATATTTCTATATTCATATTGTAAGAACATATTTGTACATTTTATATTTCTACAAAAATACTAAGAAAACAATTTAAAATAAAAAATTTGAGTGAGGTTATAAATATTGCACAAAATCCCTGTAAATTCACTAAATGCACAAAATCCCTGTAAAAGGATTAATTAAATTGAAATTTAATTAATCCTTCTAAATCCTCCAATCCTTCTAAAATCCTTCAAAAAATTATTAAATGATTATGTAAATCTTTTAATTTAGTTTAAACAATTTATGTAAAATGCTTTAGAATGTAAAATTTTCATGGATTCATAATTCGGTAGTTAAAGTTTTTAAGGCGTTATTCGGGGCGGTGCAACTCAAATTTCACATTTCATACATTCGACATTTTATATTCTTGTTTGAATAATATTAGTATGTGTCACTGTAACTATGGATATATTATTGAAAACTATTTTTCACTGCATTTTTATGTTTTATATGAATAATAAATAGTTCTTTTCTATTTCTAAATGTTCATGACTCTCTTCCTCCTCTTTTCTTATGCGTAATATCATACACTGTAAAAAAAAAAAAAAAAAAAAAAAAAAAAACCTGTAAAGTTACTAAATCTTTTCTAGGAAACAGGGATTCCTGGAACATTTTATGTAACGGTAACAACAAAAATTCGTGTAACAGATAAGGATTTGCACTGAAAATCAAAAAATCTGTAAGGTTACTAAGAATTTTTTTAGGAAACTGGGATTCCAAGAACATTTTATGTAACGTAACAACAAAAAATCATGTAACAGATACAGATTTGCACTGAAAATCAAAAAATCTGTAAGGTTACTAAGGATTTTTTTAGGAAACTGGGATTCCAAGAACATTTTATGTAACGTAACAACAAAAAATCATGTAACAGATACAGATTTGCACTGAAAATCAAAAAATCTGTAAGGTTACTAAGGATTTTTTTAGGAAACTGGGATTCCAAGAACATTTTATGTAACGTAACAACAAAAAATCATGTAACAGATACAGATTTGCACTGAAAATCAAAAAATCTGTAAGGTTACTAAGGATTTTTTTAGGAAACTGGGATTCCAAGAACATTTTATGTAACGTAACAACAAAAAATCATGTAACAGATACAGATTTGCACTGAAAATCAAAAAATCTGTAAGGTTACTAAGAATTTTTTTTAAGGAACTGGGATTCCAAGAACATTTTATGTAACGTAACAACAAAAATTCATGTAACAGATACAGAGTTGCACTGAAAATCAAAAAATCTGTAAGGTTACTAAGGATTTTTTTTAGGAAACTGGGATTCCAAGTTTTTTTTATGTAACTACAGTACAGGTTACAGATAAAATTTTAGTATGATAACTTATTTTTGTAGATCCGTTTGTAAAGTTACAGATTTATGTAGCTTTATAAAATTAGTTTTGTAGATTTACATCTTTTCTTGTACAGTGCACAGGTAAAATGTTATTAAACATACAGATTTGGGCAAATTATCATTAAGTACAAATATGATGTTCTTACAATATAAATATAGAAATATTTCCGAATTGAAAATCCCCATCACCTTCCCCTCAGCGCTACGGATGCTAAAAAGATACAAAAGCAAATTAAATCATCCTTTTAAAAATATTTTTCTTTCGTGCAACCAACATTGCTTTTGGAACAAAATAAGTAATGCATCTGTATCTCATTCTATACAGTATTAAAACTAATTGACGTATTAAAAGAATTTTATAATAAGTAATTTTAATGATACTTGTAAGTAGAGTCGGTAGATAAAGGACTAATGAAGTAGGACAAACCGAAGGGTTGTATGTAGATCCAGAAACCGAAGAGGTTAACCCTTTCACTGACTCAGTTTTCAGACAGCAAACGGCTAATTTTAAAGTCCAAACTGCCATCAGTAATTTGTTAGTACAATTTGCATCTCCTAATATACCTGAAAAATTCGATTGCAATATTAAGAAATTAAACTGAGATTAACTGGGGGTTGATATACCTGAGTATTTCTTAATTTAAAAAATAATAACATAAAAGATAATTGCAAAATTCATTTTATTTTTGCATAAAACTTATATTTTTTGTTTTGTTTAAGCATTGTATTTTAAAATGTATGATTTTTTTCTAAAATCTAGATGAAAAAATAAAACAAGACGACATAAAAAGAAAAAAAGCAATAAATAGTTTTAATTTGCGTGATTAGGTTTTTGAATTGATGTGTGTATATTCAGTTTTTGATTGTAACGTCATAGTTATAAAAAAAAGTATTTAAATGGTTTTTAAAGCGCTTTTGCAAATATGTTGAAGAAAAATGTACTTGTGAATGAAAACACAGTCAGAAATAAAAGGATAACTTAAGTATTTACTAAAAAATATTGATAAGAATAACATATTTAAATGCTAATATTATTATTTTTTTCTTTGAAGAACTTAGTATCACCAAAAATACTGATTTTTTTATATTTCATTTTATTCAATAAAATATTCTTATCACATTTCAAAATACCCCATAGAAGCATATAAGATATTTTGAATTCTATGCGGGTACAAAAAAATCAGAAATAAATGCTGAGTAAACCTATGAAACTTTCTTCCGCCTATAGGGAAACATTCAGATTTTGATATATTTCAAGAAACATTTTTTATAAATTTTAAGAAATGTTATATTTTTATACGTAAGTTATTCTAGGACAGTCAATTTAGGCTTACGATACTATTACACATTTTTCAAATCAAGTTAAACAAATTGGAAATTTCACGTGAAGCGTAGCAAATTAGGTGTGTTCGTACGATAACGAAATTTTAAAAATATTACTCTCATAAAATTTTAAATAGTGAATTACAATTAAAACGCTAACAAACAATATTATCCCTATACCATTATGTGATGGAATACTTTTGTGTGGCCTTGTAAATCAATAACAAATTTTCTTTGCACCACAAATTATGTAAAATGTATATTATAACATGTTATTTATTGTTGCATATAAATTTTATTAAGTTCGAATGAGTGTAACACCGTTAAAATGCATTTGAAACATTTTTCCCTATTGACTGTAATGTAACGGAATACTTTTGATTGTCCCTATGACGATCTATACACCCGATTATCAAAAAATTTGAAATAACTCGACAAAATTATGTAATAATTATGTATTTTAAATTTCAAACGTATAAAATATATTTGAAACTGTTTTCCCCATTGACCGTAATGTAACGGAATACTTTTGATTGTCCCTGTAATTGATCTATACATCCGATTTTCATAAAATTTGAAATAACTCGACAAAATTATGTAATAATTATGTATTTTAAATTTCAAACGTATAAAATACATTTGAAACTTTTCCCCCATTGACCATAATGTAATTGAATTCTTTTGATTGCCCCTATAATTGATCTATGCACCCGATTATCAAAAAATTTTAAATAACTCGACAAAGTTATGTAATAATTATGTATTTTAAATTTCAAACGATTAAAATGCATTTGAAACTTTTTTCCCCATTGAACGTAATGTAATGGAATAATTTTGATTGCCCCTGTAATTGATCTATGCATCCGAGTTTCATAAAATTTGAAATGACTCGACAAAATTATGTAATAATTATGTATTTTAAATTTCAACCGATTCGGTTGGGTAGTTTTTGCGTTGTTATATGCGGACAGACGGACAGACGGACGGACTGAACGACCACTATAGGTGCTACGTATTTACATAATTACGAACGCACCTAAAAAGTATTAAATTCATAAAACACTTTATGAAAGTGAATTTAAGAATAAGGATTTTCTTTTTAACCCCTTAATGTTCGCATTAAATTACGATTTAACCCTTTGCGGGGCGCTAGTTTCATAGATATGCCACTTAATTTTAATTCTCAAACACCACAATGGCACCATAATTTTGTTACAGAAAATTACGCTTTATTGAATACATGAAACATAGCGTTTTCTTATTTACAAATAAAGTTGTTTTCAAATTCCGGTGACAGTCATTTATTTCAATACTTAAGCGATGAATTTGCTCTGCCCCGCAAAGGGTTAAAAGTTCAAATTCATTATCGCCACCACTTTAAAAAAAAAAAAAAGTTATTCAACTTATTTGATGTTAAGTAAAACGATACTAGAACAAATCAATTACCGTAATTTCCTGCTTATAATCCGCGGATCAAACAATCATTTTTCGACCAAGAAAATTTTTTAAATGAAATTTAACTTTTTAGATCGCGGTAAATATTTCATTTAGGTTACAAAATACAATTTCTGGGTCGAAAGAGAATTGTTTGTTCCTCGGATTATACACCAAAAATTACGGTATACTATTTTATAAAATCAGACAATTCTGAAAAAAAAAAAAAAAAAAAAAAAAAAAAAAAAAAAACGTGAAGCTTCATGCTCGGGAATGTCACAGGCGCAACGATTTAGTGGTTAAAAAGGGTTAGAGTACGTTATTAAGCTATAAATTTGTAGTTTTTTAGAACTTTCGTTTATAAAAACTTCCAAATATATGTTTTTTAATCATGCTTCTTTTTATTTCAGAAGACATTTTAATCACATTTGAATAGTATACTGGATCAGTACAGTTTAATAACACTTCATAAAAATACTAACGCATCACCAAAGATGTTGTTAAAACCATTCGTAAACATTAAAGCGTAAGAGAGAGTTGTCAAAATTCCGTATGCTTCATTTGGTTGTACAAATATATTCCGGTTTTAAGTTATTCAATTAATCTATACTAATAAAATAACAAATCGCTCTGTCTGCGTGTGTGTGTGTGTGTGTGTGTGTGTGTGTGTGTGTGTCTGCGATGGCTAGCAAAATCTATGGGACGTACGAAGCTCAAAATTTTTATGAGAGTAGCCCAATATCTCTCCTGATGCACCTGAGCTTCAGAATTTCGAAATTCTATTTATTAACTGAGTAATTAATTAAATTCCAAAGATCACTCTCATAAAAAATCGCCTTTTTTCTTCTTTTTTTCCTTTCATTTAGTTATGGTTGGTTGGTTGCATAAAATTTTTGCATAAATAATTTTAAAAGCTGGAACAGACCTTTAAAATTCATAGACTGTAAAACTGTCAGTTTAAATGATGATTTTTTATCACAGCGGTTGTAAACCATGGAGGAAAAAGATAGGTGGTGGTGAAGTAAACCGAAAAAAGGGTTGCAATATTAAACCATTTATCGCTCAAATTTTAATGTCCCAAACAAAAGCATGTGGAAGGGATTTTGTATTAATAAGACGAATTGAAAGAAATGAATTACAGCTGAAGCATATTTTACGAAGAAATAGTAATTTTTTAAAATGGTCTTTTTTCTATTATATTATTTTTTTTTTAAATGTTTGCTTTTAAAATAATTGAAATTGATAAATTCGAAACAATTAAATGTCAAAATAAAATTAAATAAAATATTGAAAGCATTTGATTTGAACTAAAAATTGTATTACTAAAAGTTTTCTTTTTTTTTTTCAGAACTTTTTAATATTTTATAATGTAGATGAAAAAATGTTTATAATTTAACAACATATTAATAACTCTATGTCAATGTATAAAATATATTTATGAAAACATTCTTTTAAAATGATGCGCGAAAACTTAAATAACAAATATTAGTCTAAAATCTAGATTTCAGAGTGCAGACGATTTTAAGACATTAACGAAAGAATGTTAACTTTTCAAGCAAAATCTTAAATGATGCTTCTATATTGATATTTCAAAGTGACGGCTAGGTTACATTTATGTTATATTTAAGTTACGGTAGGGTACTGTGAAGTCGCAGTTAGGTTACAGACAGATTATGGTTATGGTACAAAAGTTTACGGTTAGGAATTTGTCCACAGAGTGAACATTATGCATGCTTTGATTAAAAATATGCACTTACTTTTGTTAAATGGCTCTGAAATTATAATACTATATACCAATCTTTTATCACCGCGTATCGATTTCATTCACGGTGTAGTCGGATTTAAGAGTGATATAATTAGTTTGAAATTCAAAATATTTCACTTCGGATTTCTATGCGAAAAAAATAATTAGTTCCGTGATTTAAAAGTGATTTTTACGGGTAAATATCAACACTTTAACACGAAACTAACGCAATCGTTGGATACATGTTCCCTCCCGTGTTTCTCATTGCTCATTTTGAGTATTTTTAGAGCTTAATATTAGTTATTGTTTTTAAAAGCGATTTTTCACAAAGTCAGCTGCGAGGTATTTCAGACAATGCATTTCTGCATGTTTCCAGTTAATGATAAAATCATACAAATTTCAAGTTCGTTTAATACTATTAATACGGACCCGGGCAACGCCGGGCGGGTCAGCTAGTGTTTTTATAAACGTTCACGAAGCTAAAGTTTTATTAACTTTCCAAACAGTTAAAGGCAAATATAATCTTGACCTATATAAGTATAGAAGCTTTTCTTAAAATTACATTACTATCCTTGCAAGCGCGTTTAAAAGAAAAAAAAAAGAAAAGAAAAAAGAAAAAAAAAACACTGCAAGAAATTATGACACTAAACCACTTGATGGGTCGAAAAGCAAAACCACCAACTCGTTGAAGATTTCATATTTAAAAATTAGCATTTGTAGTGAAATTTCTACAATGGGTAAAATGTTTCAACATTGTATGTTCCTATATTTAAGATTTTTAGAACGATTTTACCTTATCTGTCTGCTCTTCAAGTGGTTAGTATTCCGACTAATCCTTTGAGCACTGATGGTTGATTTGTTTATCACTTAATTTTAATGCCAAAATGTCACTATGGCACCGGAATATTTGACCAGATTTATTTGAAAAATCTTTAATGATTTTTTTTCTCGTGAACCGAACTTTTCATTTGCAAAATAGTGCTGCCAATGTGTCATTTGAAATTTTGAAGAAATTTACCCACGAGAGCTCAAAGCTTAAAACTCAATACGCATCAGGTTTAAATACTTTACAATTCTGGGTGACAAGATAAAAAAAAATATATCATATTTGTTTTAACTTGCTCACTGATTAATTGTTTTGTCAAAAATTGTGTACATACAGAATATTACAGAATACTTGTCTAAATTATCCAAGAAATTGCTTTGATGAAACAAGTCCAAATGTACAATAAAAAATAATTGTTCGAAATAGTCATGGAAGACTAATCAGAATGAAAAATCCATCCCCGAGGATAATCAGCGCAAGGGTTCAAAATACCCGCTCTCATTAATTTTTTCTTGCATTAGTTACTGTAGTCACATTATTCTTGAACATTGTACAATTGCATTCTTCAATCCTTTAACAGATTCTAGTTCAAACTACACAAGCTTAGATAAGCTAAACAAGAACAACAACTTTTGAAACAAACTTTTGCCATTTTGTGCTATCTTTTTTTTTTTTTTTTTTTTTTTTTTTTGACATGATATTTTGGTGATGAAAGTGTGAAAGTTATTTTTAAAAGTGTATGTTGGCACATATCTTTGAAAAAAAATACCTACATAAACGAAACTTCATTAATCTGACAACCTTCCGTCGGGCGCACCGTTGTAAAACGTACAACATTCACATTCTTTTTTCTTTAAAACAAAATTCAAGCAGCAGTAGGTGTTAATAACCATTTGTATTCGTTTACTGAATCGTTTTACACGATTCCTGAGAGTTATTTTTATTTCTGATTGCGCAATTTGCTGCACCTGTCATTCTAATCTGTTAACAGTGCATGAAATGCGCAAGGTTTATCTGCAAACAGCCTTCAAAAAGCAAATTTTATGCTTGATATAGAAAGCGACTAATATAGATGAAATACAAGACTAGTTCTGTAAATCCGAGATGACTTAATTATTGTTTAGTAATTCATTGTTAATTTTTATTCTTTGTGATTGTAGTAGAAAGAAACTTTTAATACATCCGAACTACTGCTTTGTATGTTATAACAAAATAAGTGTATTGCATAATACTTTCATAAATTGTGATCAGAGATAACTTATATGATATTTGTAAGTTAAATTATTTGTAAAATTAAAACAAAGCCGCAATAATTGATTGTTTGTTCGCCTGTTGTACATTTTACAACGCGCGCCTGCTCATGTGATAAAATTTTGCGCGCCCGGCAAAAAGTTAAAGAAAAGTAAATAAAGCTTCAGCTGTTGTGAAAAGAGTTTATATAAAAAATATTTAGAATTCAATATCTGCAAAAGAATTGTAAAAGCCGCTCGTCCTGAAGAAGTTACCTTCGGGACAAAAGTTTTTTACAACTTTTTTTAAATCTTTTATCACCTATTTTTCAACACAGAGAATTCTGCCTAAATCAATCATGAAAATGCTTGGATTAAATAAGGCAAAATTCAAAATATAAATTTACTGTGGAGAATAGTCAAGGATTCTGAGCTCTTTCGATGGGAAGTATACCGGACGCTCTTCCCCAAGGAATGAAATCTGAAAAATATATTGATTGTTGAGGTTTCTAAAGATAAAAATATTTCTCCAGAATCTTCAGTAAGTTGAAATTAGGTTAATGTTTGTTTTCTACCACCCCACATTACTTTTTGTAGATTGATAAACATTTTTTTTTTTCAGTGTATTGTAATATATATTTGTAGCTCTGTAATATATATCTGGTTATTTCCATGAAAACTTGTTTGCCTGTCACACTACTAAAAATCGCTATGCTTGTTGGCCACCGTTAATTTTGAAAAGATTGCTTACCCCTATTCAACTAATGAGATATCTCCGACAAAATAAATCATCATTGTATGTGACAGACATGACATGTCTTCACGGAATTAGCCATCTGAGATAACTAAGCATTTATATAAGTGCCTCCCGGTCATATATATTTTTAGGTAGATTTCGTATGAAATACTACCTATTGCATTTTCTCCCATGTTGGAATTTCTGAAAACTTTTTGCAGATCTGCGCCGATCATGACATCTAGACCCCCAAAACTACCATCAGTAAAAATCTTTTATCTATCTATCTGTCTATCTATCGGTGTATATCACTAGCTTCTAGACACGGTAACTTCCTTAATTATGCTCAGATCTTCTTCACATTTTTACATAAAGTCAAGGGGTATAAAATCTCGGTCGAGTTCGTTAATGGGCAAAATCGGACAAAGGGGGTGGAAATAGAGAGCGCCATAACTTCTTAATCAAATTAGATATCGAATCAGTTTAAAGTTTATATTACTACAAAGAAATAGGCTAAAAGTTTATGCGTGACAGATTTTTGATTAAGTTTAAAAATGGGCTCAAGGGGCGAAAAAACAGAGTTTTTGGGAGAAAAAAAATCATAACTTCGTCAATTCTCAAGATATCAAATCCAACTAAATTTTTATAAATGTTCTTAAAATTATCTAAAACTTTTTTATTTACAAGTTTTAGATAGGGCCAATTTATACCGATGAAAAAAATTAAAAACGAAAACAAAAAGAGAGGGCGGAAAAAGAAAAAAATCCATAACTTATTCAATTCTTAAGCAATCAAATCTAATTAAATTTCTTTTACATCTTCTCAATAATATCTACAACTTTTATATTAACAGGTTTTTCATAGAACTAATTCTTATAGCAAAAATAAATTAAACAGAAATAGGAGTTGGGGGAAAATACCTCAAATCCAAACTGCTTATATTCTGACTCATTTTTAAATTCATTTTTGATTTTAAACGCATCCAAATGGCAGATCCTCTTTTTTAGGAACTATATAATGTGACATATTGCCCAGTTTTTTTTATAAAGGCAGAATATATTTTTAAAAAGGCTGCCAAAAAGGGTATTTTGAACATAATTTCCTGACGTTATCGTCATTGAAAAATTGAGGAAGTGTAACAAATTGCGTTTTTTCTGAGTCATTTTAAAATCCATTTTTGTTCTCAAACCCATCCAATTTACAGTTCCTCTTATTTAGGAACTATATAATGTGACGGATTGGCCAGTTTCTTGATAAAGGCAGAATATATTTAAAAAAAAAGGCTGTCAAAATGGGCACTTCGCACAAAATTTCCCAAAGCGATCATGATTAAAGAATTGAGCATGTATTCAAATAACAAATTGGTTATTTTATGACTCATTTTCAAATTCAATTTTGCTCTCAAACGCATTCAATTGGCGGTTTTTTGTTATTTAGGAACTGTGTAATGTGCCGTATTGGTCAGTTTTTTTATAAAGGCTAAATATATATTTTAAAAAAAGCTGACAAATTAGGTACTTCGCACAAAATTCCCCAAAGCGATCTTGATTAAAGAAATGTGGATGTATTCAAATAACAAATTAGTTATTTTATGACTCATTTTTAAATTCAGTTTTGCTCACAAACGAATTCAATTGACAGTTTTTTGTTATTTAGAAACTATATAATGAGCATATTGATCGATTTTTTTTATAAAGTCAGAATATAATTCAAAATATTTTGCCAAAATGGGCATTTGAGCCGAGTTTCTTTTAAGATGATTTTGATAAAACACAAAATCTTACCAAGTTTCTTTGAGGATGATTTTGATGAAACTGAAAATCTTACAGAAAAATGAAATTAAAAATTTTTCAAAAGCGGCCAAATAAAGTAGTTAAACTGGATTTATCTCTAATCATGTTTTATTTTTCGTTGTTGAAATGAAATTTCTTCGAAATCTACCTCCGCCTATAGGCTATGCCGACAGCGATTTTTTTTAATTTTACGTTTAGTATTTTTTAACCATTCATATTTATTTATGAACTCATAATAATAATTTTTATATTTTCCTTTTTACAGGTAAGCTCTAAAACAGTAATGTAGTAACCGATGTTCAGCCTATTTTGTAAGTAATTGTCTTTTTACAACTTTCGTTACATTAATGCATGTTAAAAAATATGGATATCAAACCATAGTTTGATGAATAATTTTGTAGAATATAGAAATTATGTATGCTATAATGACATTGTTTAATAGATATATGGATACAGCGACACATCACTTTTGCTTCATTTTGGGAACAGGGAATTTTATGTTTTTTCTATTGACAATAATTTTCAGAATGTTCAAGCTGTGTTTTTGAGATTTTCACAATAGCTCCCTTATACATCTGGTTAACATATTATGCACATTATATTTTGATTACATTTGCACAAACTGAGTAAAACATTATCTTTTTAATCTGTTGATTTTTCATGCACCTTTTTATTATTTTTTTTTAATTTTTGATTACATGATAATGTGTACAATTTTATTTGTCATATTTTCTGAAAAGAACATTTCTTTTTAAATTAAGAGCTCTATAAATTATGAGGAAAATACTTAGCAAAATGTAGGACTGTTTTTTTTTACATAAACATTAATTTATCTACGAGTGTATATACTACCCTCATAAAATTAATCTATTGGAATACGCAATTTATTCATAATCTACACTTTGAATGCTTTTGCTACATTAGTGTTGACTGGATCATTCAAAAGATATTTTTTTGGCGGCTTCATATGGGGTTTAAGGATAAAATCTTCACGGAAATTTGTGACCGTTACAACTCTGTTTACACAATTATAGTTTCAGGATAATTTCTTATATATCTTTCTAGATATTTAACAAAACGTCTAAACTCGCAAGTGACCGGTCAGTTTTGTCCACATAGCATATTACAGTTTAGTGTAACGTAACACCATTATATCGCTTAAAGTATTCCATTAAATGGAGACAGCAAAGCTATCAGCAATTTCATAGAATTGCATGCTTTTTTACAACGTTGTACAAATTCTCCTTTTAAAATTTCCGGTAAGAATTCCTTCTCCTACGATGCAGAGAATATAAAAGAAAATTTTCTTGCATAACTTTATAAAAAATAACTACCGTAATTTCCGGCGTATAATCCGCGGATTAAACAATTCTTTTTAGACCCAGAAATCTTATTTAGTGACCAATTTAGTGATCCAATAAGTTACATTTATTTTTAAAAATATTCTGGGTCTGAAAATGATTGTTTGATCCGAGGATCATACACCGGAAATTACGGTATTTTAACCCTTTCATTCCCAGTGAGTCCAAATGGCATCATGATATTTCTTATTTTTTCTCTATATTTAATTCGGAAATTTCAAATTCACACCAGAAAATTAAAATAGCAATACTTGTTTTATTTAATAACAGACATTTCATATTTAAAGAAAGCGAAATTTATCATTGAGATTTTCCGGTGTAAATTCAGATTCTGAGAGTTACTGAATTTCCAGAACGTATTATATCGTGGTAATGAAAGGGTTAATGTAAATGGATTTATTTATGCTGAAGAACAACGCGTGTCACATTTTTGCAGTTGGGACTTTACTTTTAAAATTAATGGTTTACGAATTATCAATTTGTAAATGATAAGAAACGACCTCTTTCACCACGAAATAAACCTTAAAAATAGTATTACTTGAATTTCTGAAAAACAGTAAAGTTTCCTACATAATTAAAACCTAAATTTTAAGTCCCCACATTTTCGCAATGATCATTCTCCTGGCACATTTTAGTAGTGAAAGGGATAATTTACTTCAAAATTGATCAAAAATTGGTTTTTATTTTTAAATCTTAATTGAAAATCTGCTTAACTGTTAATATTTGGAAACATTATTTTTATCTATATGGTAATTATGTCGCCAGATATTGTAAATTTTGTTAGTGCACAGCACGATTCCTCACAAAAATTAACTTTAAACTTCTTTTTTTCACATGTTCATATTTTCTTCATCTTCGTGTTTTAAAAATTACCGTAATTTCGGGTGTATAAGCCGCGGATCAAACAATTCTTTTTTGACCCAGAAAGCTTACTTAGTGATTGAAGACAAATATTTACGGCAATCTAACTAGTTATATTTGTCTCTTAAAAAATTCTGGGTCGAAAAAGAATTGTTTGATCTGCGATTTATACACCCGAAATTACGGTATAAGGTCTTTTTATGTCTGAGATAGATATTTAAAATGTTTTGTGCATGTTTTTTATTATAACTGGTATAAATCTGAGGAATAAATTAGCCTTCAGGTCATTATTATGATATTTATGAATATAAAAACTATATGAAGACGTGTTAGATTTCATTGTTTTTCATTACATGCATGTGTAACAAAAGGGATATTAAATGTATCTAAAATACCCATACACAGTCTTATGTAACGCACATTTGAAAATATAAAAAAAATATATCGGCAAAAATATTGATATTTAAAAAAAATTAGTTACCATAATTTCCGGCGTATAATCCGCGGATCAAACAATCATTTTCCGATCCAGAATATTTTTAAAAATAAATGTCACTTATTGGATCGCCGGATATATTTGTCATTTGACACTAAATAAGATATCTGTGTCTAAAAAGATTTGTTTGATCCGCGGATTATTCGCCGGTAAATTTTAGGCAAAATTAGTGAAAGTTAACTTTCCTACCCTCTTGAAATTTTACTCAAAATTCATGAAATCATTTTACACCAGAATTTTTATTTAAAACATTTACTTTTTAATAATTATTTAGCTTCATTTATTCTTTCTTCGTCATATATTTATTTTACTTTAGAAAGAAATTTCTGGGGAAAATCGAATAAAATGAATTATAGAAATGGATCGATTAGGCCCATTTAGGGTAGAAAGTTTGATTTTTTTTAAAACTTAAAAAAATAATATTTAATTATATATGCAGTTATTTTCTTTTTAAAAATGTACTTATCGCCAAACTTTCAAATGCAACAAGTACACCAGCTGAATCATACATTTTTTGATTCAAAGAAAATTGTTTAATAGATAAACTGTTCCTTAAATACCTTTTTCATATCTCATACAAATTAGATAATAACAAATAAATGTTTATAACAACTTATGTCTGGTAACTAAGGTAGTCAAATGAAAGCGACACATTGCATTGAAAATGATTAAAATGTCGATTTTCTGTTTTTTAATATTAACCACCTAACTAATTTTTTTTCACGTACAATAAATTTGCATATGGAATTAACACCAATTTTAAAGCCAAAATATTCATAATACTTAGTTTGACCATTTCTGCTTTTATATGGCATGAAATGGCATTTAAAAAAAATTAGTGATGTCAAAAATCTTCAAATAATGGACCAAACAAACTCTTCTTGCCCGTACTACGTACGGGCGATTTAGTTAAATGGTTAACTGAGAGCTTCTTTAACCTTGCATATATTTTGACACTTCATTTATACATTTACGACTGTTATATCGCGAGGTATTGTAAATTTTGTTAATAGAACCAACGCATTTGCCCACGCAAATAAAAACTTTAAATTGAGTTTTCTCCCTGTTCGTATTTTTATAACTTTTTTCTTCGATAAATACTAAGGCTTTTTTGCTAATTCAGATAGAGGATTAAAATTTTTTTACACGTTCTCCATGGTGTATTTGATATCTCTGTGCATGGATTTAACAGTCAAGTTTTTACATATTTTTTTAAAAAAATATTTAAATTGTGAATTTGTTGAATTAACTTCATTTTTAACACTTTAAGCGTCCTAACCGGGGTTTTCTGTC
This sequence comes from Maratus speculifer, assembly GCA_964019185.1. Taxonomy (NCBI): domain Eukaryota; kingdom Metazoa; phylum Arthropoda; class Arachnida; order Araneae; family Salticidae; genus Maratus; species Maratus speculifer. Next base: position 174,828,577 of record OZ025302.1, read on the forward strand.
ATGTACCTTTCGGAATCAAAGGCCGATTTAAAAGAAAATCGATATTAAAGTATATTTTTTGAAGTGATATTGATAAATAAGGGTTTAAGGTTCCAACAAAATATTCTCATGCCCATACTTTTCAAATCTACTCTTTTAAGAATCGTTAAATATGAATAGAAGATTTTGCAGGACGCTTAAAGGGTTAATGTACACGAAAGAAAACAAAATCATATTAAATGTAAAATCCCATGCAAGTGAAAAGCCATGTACAGTTTTATACAGTACATTCTAATGAATGTGGAAAAATATTGAAAAAACATTCATATTTATAAAAATATTGGGGGATCTAACAAAGTTAAATGTTTTCAAAACGTTTAAATTTTAGTAACATGGGCTGTTCTACAAGTTTTTATAAAAAAAAGATTTAATTATTGTGCCCCCACATGTTATTAAAGTATTATTGAAAATTGAAGAAATTGTATCAAAATAAGTAAAGATTAAGAAACATAATATTAACTGAATATTTCCTATTTTAAAATAAACTCCGCGTTTAAGTAAAATATTTAAAAGGGTTCTCCAAAATACCAAATCGGAAAATGTTTACCATAAACATTCGCTGATATGGAAGACTATTTAAAATTTGTAACTTCGACAACTTACATTTTGTATATTCTTAACAATATTTCTCATTCCATCTACCTAATTATTAAAATCAAACAAATTTAGCATTTCCCAAAAGCAAGTTTTAAATCCTGTGAAACATTATATTAATATTCTAAAGTGAAAGCCCTTTTGTGATTCAACATAAGAAATAACGTTTCTATTGTTGGTTGTAATTAAAATTTTAATTAAACAAAATCCAAGAATGTTTACTTTTAGGAATGCATTTTAATTTTCTTCGAGTAACTTAATAGTTCTTGTCTTAAAATACTGCATTGTAGAAGCTTAACTTTAGTGTACAAGCTTAACTTTTAATGAATAGTTCAGTAATAAATTACATCTGAAGAAATAAAATATAACTTAATACGAGTTGAAAAATGTTAATCATATTATACAAATCCGTTCCTTGAATATCTGTTTGTAAGTTTCTTTTTGAATGTTAATACAATTAATTAAATTTATAACAATTTGTAAATAAATATGCAATTTGTAACAAATGTAAGCATTTTATGTAATTTTTGTACATTAATACAACTCACTCTAAAATGTCTCTAATGAAAATTAAGTTTTACCGTTTATAATTTGTTTAGCAGTCAGGAAAGAAAGTTTTGTTACAATACAGCATATGGGGTAAAATCGTTTGCTTTGTATGTTAACGATATTGCATTGATTCAGTTAGATTAATGAAATAATTTAATGTTATTTAAATGATAAATCATGTTAAAATCATTTGAACAGAAATTTTTCCGTCTAATTTAAAAGCACTGATAAACTAAAATTTACTCTATAAATTTAGTTTTCAAACACAGGAAAAAACAAAGTTCCATTTAAAAGTATGAAGCATAATATAACTAAATAGTTTCCTATTTTAAAATGAATGCAACCCTTTAGCGAAATATTTAAGAGTGTTTTTCGAAATCACCAGAATTAGAAAATGTTTACGACAAAAATTGCCTGTTATGTAAGACTATTTAAAATTTGTAACTTCAACAATTTACATTTTCCATATTCTTAGAAATATTTCTCATTCTATCTACCTAATTATTAAAATCAAACATATTTAGCATTAGTCCTTTCGGTTTCAACATGCTAAAGAACGTTTCTCTTGTTCATCGTAATTAAAACTTTAATGAAACAAAATCCAAGAATGCGTGATTTTAGGAATGCATTTTAATTTTCTTCAAGTAACTTAATAATTTCTAGTTTTAAAATTTTGCATTGTACGTGCGTAATTTTCGGGAATGAATATTTCAATAATAATTTATGTCTAAAGAAAGAAAAAAAATTGAACAATTAGTATGACTTGAGATATATGAATCATATTATAAAAATCAGTTTATTAAATATTTTTAATATGATTCTGTTAGAGTGTCAATATAACTTACTTGAATTTGTAACAATTTCCAACTAAGTATATATTTTCTAACACGTGTAAACATGAAATGTAATTTTTATACGTTAAGACAGCACATTATAAAATTTCTCTTTGTAAATTATTTTTTTACCGTTTATAGTTTGTTTAACGGTCAGGAATGAAAATTCCGTTACATTAAACATATGGGTAAAATTGTTTGATTTGTACGTTAACGATATTACACTAGATCAATTAGATTAATAAAATAATTTAATGGATTTGATATTTAATCTATATTTTATGATTAAATCGTTTGAACCGAAAAATGTTCCGTCTAACTTAATAGCAGTGATAAACTAAAATTTATTCTGTAAATTTAGTTTTCAACGCATGGGAAAAAACAAAGGGCACCTTAATAATAAGAAACATAATATTATCTCACTATTTTATAATTTTAAAATAAATTCAGCACTTAAGGAAAACATTTATGAGTGTTTCGGAAATAACTAAAATTAGAAAATGTTTACATCAAACATTGATATGTAAGACTATTTCAAATTTCTAACTTCAACAATTTACATTTTCCATATTCTTAACAACATTTTTCAATCCATCTACTTAATTATTAAAATCAAACACATTTAACCTTTACCAAAAGCATCGGTTTTAAAACCTCTGAAACATTATATAAATATTTGAAAGTGTTAAACCCCTTTGGATCCAATATGCTGAATGACGTTTGTTTTGGTTGAATCGTAAATAAAATTTAAATGAAACAAAATCCAAGAAAGTTGTTCAAAAGAATATATATTGAACAACTTAATATAACAAGATAAATAAGAATCGTACTATACAAATCGTTCCTTAAATATTTGTTTATATGTTTCTTTTAGTGCGTAAATATAATTTAATCGAATTCTTTACTATTTCCAACTACGTTTATATTTTTCAACCAGGGTAAATATCATGTAAATATGAATTAATTGAATCATTTACTATTTCCAACTTCGTTTATAATTTTAAACAAGGGTAAACATGGCATGCAATACATTATACATTATACATTTATACATTAATACAGCTCACTGTAAAATGTCCCTAAAGAATATCATTTTTTTTTACCATCTATAGTTTGTTTAAAGGTAAAAAAAAAAAAAAAAAAAAAGAAAGAAAGAAAATTCTATTACATTATAGAACATGGAGTAAAATCGGTTTTTTTTTCGTGTATTAACCACCTTATACTAATTCTGATGCAGTAACAAAATATTTTAATGCATTTTTTAAAATGATAATTATTTTTCAAATCTCTGGAACCGACTATTTCCCGTCTAATTTATAACACTGAAAGTTACTCTGGAAATTTAGTTATCAAAGTCATACGGAAAAACAAAGGAACAATTCAAAATTTCTTTGAAAATGTAAAAATCACTACCAAGTTTTAATGTAAAACTTGATTTAATACAACAGTGAATAACAAAAATATATGTGTCATTCAAAATAAATGATTTACGAAAGAATGATATAAAACATACCCATTAAAATTGCATTTAATGTTCCAATTATGAAAAATATCTAAATTTAATAACATGCGATCAATTTTAAAATCACACAATAGAAAATCACACTGAAAAAAGTAATCAAAAATTTTTCTTTTCCAGGATAATAAAAAATTAACAAAAAAAAAAAAAAAAAAAAAAAAAAAAAAGAAAGAAAGAAAAGAAAAAAGAAAAGAAAAAGCATGTGTAATGCACTGTTGTGAAACATTTCCCAACATTTTAAGAATATTTTAAAGCAACAACATTGTGTTCGAGGATGATAATATACAGGGTGTTTCTAAACTCATGGTACAAACTTTAAGGGGTGATAGTAAACATCAAGACAAACAATATTAAATAGGAAACTAAGGGTTCCAAACGTCTTCCGAAGAAAATAGACGCCATTAAAGTTTAGGGTCCAAAATTTCAAACAATTATAAAAAACAGAAAAATTGGTCGATTTGTCTGCGGTTTTCAGTAAAAATATTCTTTATGTCAGTATTGCCTTGAAAATTAATTATAAAGATAAATTTCAAAAAATGCCGATAGACGGCGCTTTAGACTTTGGAGTAACGAACAACTATTTTTTACCGTTATTTTTTGCATCTCATTAAAATTTTTTAGTATCTTAGACATAAACTTAAATTTTGAGCTCAAAATCTAAATCGTTGGGAGTGGTTAAGTAGCGCAAACTGAAATGAGGGGGAGGTTCAAATTTCAAATGATTATATAAAACGGAAAAATGGTTCAATTTATTCGCGATTTTCACTAAAATTATTCTTTATGTAAGTATTATCTTTAAAATAAATTATAAAGTTAATTTAAAAAAAATTTCGATCGAGGGCGCTTTAGACTTTGGAGTAACGTACAACTATTTTTTACCGTTATTTTTTGCATCTAATAAAATTTTTCTAGAAGCTTAGCCATAAACTTAAATTTTTAGATGAAAATCTGAATCGTTGGGAGTCGTTAATTAGCGCAAACTGAACTGTGTTCAATGGGGGTGGTGAGGTTCAAATTTTAAATGATTTTAAAAAACGGAAAATTGTCGGTTTTCGCTAAAACTATTCTTTATGTCAATATTTCCTTGAAAATAAATTTTAAAGATAAATTTCAAAAATTTCCGTTAGAGGGCGCCTTCAACTTTAGAGTAACCAAAAACTATTTTTAACCGTTATTTTTTTGTCTCTAATTAAATGCTTGCAAAAGCTTAGATTTAAATTTTGAGCTCAAATTCTAAATCGATGGGAGGGGTTAAGAAGTGCAAACTGAACTGTGTTCAAGAGTTGAAATGCTACCGTCCTCACCCCTCGAACACAGTTCAAATATCCGCTACTTAATTAGTCACAACGATGCAGATTTTGAACTCAAAATTTATGTTTTGAACTTTAACAAGCATTTAATTAGATATAAAAAAGAAGGTTAAAAATAGTTGCTGGTTACTCCGAAGTTCAAAGCGCCATTCTTGAAAATCCTTTTTCAGAAACTACTTCTGAAACTACTTCTTCTACTACTTCTATGTTCGTGGACTATTTGACTGTAAAGATTTGATTATGATCTAAAGATTATTACATACATCCTGGAGTATATTTCGTAGTATATTTCTAATATTTCGCAGTATGCTGAACACTCACAAACTGCATAAGAGAATTGAAAAATTACTTTAAGCAATTATCTCCCATAGATTGTAATGTAATCGTATTATTTCATAAATCCCTGTATGTGAGATATGCAATTTATGCATACCATAAAGTTTAACAAATTTTAATTTAGCTTTAAAACACATACTATATATAAAAACGGATTTCTAAATATCGTAATCTAATAATGGCAAATAATGTAGTGCTGCGTACGAATTTTATTTATATTCTACAAATATTTTCTAGTATAAAAAAGTACGTACTAAATAGAAAGTCTATAAAATAGTTCAAAATATGCTTTAACTCACGAATGTAAATTGTCTCATATCGTCATCTGAGAGTAATAATGGTTCTAAAAGCTATTTTAAAAATCTGATTTTTTAGCTCATAATTCTGGCTGCTTTTAACAATTTCTGATACAATTAAATTAATATTTCTATTATTTAAATTAATCTTTTACGTTATCCCACTAATGCAATGAATGACATATGGATTATTCTACAATAGTAGTTACAGGGTTAAGCACACTCATATATAATATTAGCTTATAAGTTTTAAAAAACATAATCTATCATTAAAAATAACCAAAAAATTTAAGTTTTCATTTAACATGATTGTTTTGATTTCAGGATACAATAACATTGTTAAAACAGCAGAAATATGCAGAAACGTTATCCCACTAGTGTAATGAATGACATATAACTTATTCTGCAAAAATAGTACACGGTTAAGCACACTCATACATAATATTGCTTACAATTTCTTTGTGCAGCGATATGTATCTTAAACTATAGAATTCATACAATTCATTTAATATACTACTAAAATATAATTAAGCTGAAAAACGCATAACATTGATGAAAATGATTTTAAGCAATTATTACTGAGAGAGGGTACGTTAACCGAATAATTATGTGTTCGAAAATCCCTGTAAACGTTAACTACATCATATATTACAAAAAGCTTGTTGAAGTTAATCCCTGTCAGTCACATTAATTTCATTTTTTGACAAAGTATAATATCATTAAAATGAACAGAAAAAAATTATCTTACTAATCATTTGAGTATCTCTCAAAGAAAACTATAACTACTAAACGTTTTCTTAACAAGACAAGATTTTATATTCTAAACATCAAACACATATGCACATATTAAATGGCAAATCGTTTGCATTTATTCGAGATAAAGAATGGATATTCCCAAACGTCTGAAAGACGAACTAAACTTTCAGCATTACATTATTCATGTATTGAATCCCATTTTCATCATTTTCATTATTAATCAACTTCATTCAAAGATAATGTTCTTATGCCTTCTGGAGTATTAGATTATAACAAAAATTTTCTACAGCGAAATACGTTTTTGGATTTAATAAACTATCCTAAGTTCTTAAATATCATTAATGTTAGTCTTCGTAGTTTGGACTTGAGTGAATCGAAATTCTAGACTGTATAAATATAGTATATTTAAATATTATTTCAACGCAATTCTCTCTTATATCAAAAACTAATTATTTTCTCCATGATTCCCACCAACTTTTTAAAACAAATTGTGGCTGATCCGGTCAAATCAATGCAAACTCATAAATTCATATATTCCATTTTCGTAAAATAATTTGTTATTCCCATTTCCCTAAATAGTAAAAAGAAAAATTTCTGGCATTTTCAAAAGCACTGGTTATAATCCCACCGTGTCCTCTGGAATAAAATTTCAAGATTAATTTTCCTGCATTTAAAGCCGTTTTACCATTCAACATTCACTGCAGACATGTAAAATAACTTTTCAACTATTCTTTATAATTGCAAGTTGAATAAAGCGAAATTCTAGAATGCAGACATTTTGTAATGTTTCCTTTGTCTAAAATTATTATTCAAGTATTTAATATTTTGCTGTGTATAAGGTTATATTGAGAAAATATAATTTTCAATAACAAATAATTGACTTATGAATAAAGGCGGGGGGGGGGCACATATAGTGTAATGTCTAGCAGTTGCAAGAGACATATTTGACAAGTTACCTTCACCATATTCCGTACAAAACTCGTTGTAGTTAATCTATGTCAATCATATCAATTTTATTTTTTGAAATAGTGTAATATCATTAAAATACACTGAAAATCATTTTTTTATTTTAGGAAATCATATACCTAACCTCTTTTGAGTACCTCTCTATGAAACCTATAAATACTAACTATTTTCTTAACTATAGAAAATTTTATATTCTAAACATCAGTAACATATGCACATATTAAATGGCAAATCGTTTGTATTTATACTAGTTAGAGAATGAATATTCCCAAATGGCTAACAGACGAACAAAACATTTCAGTATTGCATTATTCATTTATTAAATTCCTTTATCATCATTTTATTACTAATCAACCTTATTCAAAGATAACATTTTATGCATTATGGACCATACCATATCCTTTAGATTAAACACAAATTTTCTAAAGAGAAATCCTTTCTTGGATTTAATAATCTGTCCAACGGTCTTAAATATTATTACTGTTAGTCTTCGTAGTCTGGAACTGAATGAATTGAAATCCTAGACTGTGTAAATTTAGTATATTTAAATATTATTTCAACACAATTCTCAATTATTTCAAAACACTAGTATTTTTTTCCATAATTCATACCAACTTTTTACAACAAATTATGGCTGATCTCTAATCCTGTCAAATCGTCGCAAATTCAACAATTCAAGTATTTCATTTTCGTAAAATAATTTATTATTCCCATGTACCTAAATCGCAAAATGAAAAATTTCTATGATTTTCCAAAAGCATTGATTTTAATCCCTCAGAGTCCACTAGAATAAAATTACAAGATTAATTTTCTGCATTTAAAGTCGTTTTCCCATTCAACATTCACTGCAGACATGTTAAATAACTTTTCAATTATTCTTTGTAATTGCAAGTTAAATGAAGCGAAATTCTAGAATGCAGACATTTTGTAATTTTTCCTTCGTCTAAGTTTATTATGCATGCATTTCATATTTTTCTTTTTAGAGGATTATATTGAGAAAATATAATTTTCAGTTATAAATAATGGAATAATGAATAAAGGGGGAAGACATATAGTGTAATGTCTAGCAGATGCAAGAAAAGTATCGCACAAGTTACCTTCACCATATTGCATAGCTAGCTCATTGTACTTAATCTCTGTCAATCATATCAATTTTATTTTTTTAATAGTGTAATATCGTAAAAATGCTCTGAAAACAATTATGTTATCTTAGGAAATTAATATATCTAAGCTCTTTTGAGTGTCCCTCTAAGAAAATTATAAATACTAAATGTTTGCTTAACTATAGGCAGCTTTACAATCTAAACATCAATAACATATGCACCTATTATATGACAAATTGTTTGTAATTACTCGTGTTAGAAAAGGGACATTCCTAGACGTCTGACAGACGAACTAAATATTTCAACATTACATTATTCAGTTTTTAAATAACATTTTCATCTTTTCATTATTAGTCAATTTTATTCATAGATAATTGTCTCCTGGAACATGCGAAATGCTTTGGATTATAACACAAATCTTCTAAAGTGAAATTCTTTTTGGGATTAATAATGCACCCAAAGATCTTAAATATGATTACTATTATTCTTCGTAGCCTATATTTGAATGAATTGAATAAAATCATAAAATAATAGTTACGGAAAGTATTGTTATGGAGATTTATATTTTATTATCTTAGATATTAATTTATCCTATGCAGTTCAAAAGATTAACATTATTATCAATTTTGATTAGAAAAAGCCTTTGAATAAAAAAAAATTTATGACGGAAAAACCCGGTTAGGTTGCTTAAAGGGTCAACTTTATTCAAAGATAATTGTATCCTGGAACATACGAAATCTTTTGAATTATAACACAAATCTTCTAAAGTGAATTTTTTTTGGAATTTAATAATGTACCGAAAGATCTTACATACGATTACTGTTATACTTTGTAGTCTGTATTTGAATGAATTAAAATCCTAGACTGTGTAAATTTAGCATATTTAAGTTTTTTGTAACATAATTCTCACTTATTTCAAGACACAAGTACTTTCTGCAAAAATCCTGCAAACTTTTTACAACAAATTATGGCTAATCTCTAATCCGGTCAAATCGTTGCAAACTCATGTTTTCATATATATTTCATTTTCGTAAAATAATTTATTATCCCCATGTACCTAAATCGTAAACAGAAAAAATTATAGGATTTTCAAAAGCATTGATTATAATCCTCAGAGTCCACTAGAATAAAATTTCAAGATTAATTTTCTGCATTTAAAGCCTTTTTTCCATTCAACATTCACTGCAGACATGTTAAATAACTTTTCAATTATTCTTTGTGATTGGAGGTTAAATGAAGCGAAATTCTAAAATGCAGACATTTTGTAATGTTTCCTTTGTCTAAGTTTATTATGCATGCATTTAATATTTTTCTTTTTAAAGGATTATATTGAGAAAATATAATTTTCAGTTATAAATAATGGAATAATGAATAAAGGGGGAAGACATATAGTGTAATGTCTAGCAGATGCAAGAAAAGTATCGCACAAGTTACCTTCACCATATTGCATAGCTAGCTCATTGTACTTAATCTCTGTCAATCATATCAATTTTATTTTTTTAATAGTGTAATATCGTAAAAATGCTCTGAAAACAATTATGTTATCTTAGGAAATTAATATATCTAAGCTCTTTTGAGTGTCCCTCTAAGAAAATTATAAATACTAAATGGTTGCTTAACTATAGGCAGCTTTACAATCTAAACATCAATAACATATGCACCTATTATATGGCAAATTGTATTTACTCGTGTGAGAAAAGGGACATTCCTAGACGTCTGACAGACGAACTAAATATTTCAACGTTACATCATTCAGTTTTTAAATAACATTTTCATCTTTTCATTATTAGTCAATTTTATTCAAAGATAATTGTCTCCTGGAGCATACGAAATGCTTTGGATTATAACACAAATCTTCTAAAGTGAAATTCTTTTTGGGATTAATAATGCACCCAAAGATCTTAAATATGATTACTATTATTCTTCGTAGCCTATATTTGAATGAATTGAATAAAATCATAATAAAATCATAAAATAATAGTTACGGAAAGTATTGTTATGGAGATTTGTATTTTATAATCTTAGATATTAATTTATCCTATGCAGTTCAAAAGATTAACATTATTATCAACTTTGAATTGAAAAAGCCTTTGAATTCAAAAACTACATGATTGAAAAAGCCAGTTAGGTCGCTAAAACTTTATTCAAAGATAATTGTCTCCTGGAGCATACGAAATCTTTTGAATTATAACACAAATCTTCTAAAGTGAAATTTTTTTGGAATTTAATAATGTACCCAAAGATCTTACATACGATCACTGTTATTCTTTGTAGTCTGTATTTGAATGAATTAAAATCCTAGACTGTGTAAATTTAGCATATTTAAGTTTTTTGTAACATAATTCTCACTTATTTCAAGACACAAGTACTTTCTGCAAAATTCATACAAACTTATTACAACAAATTATGGCTAATCTCTAATGCGGTCAAATCGTTGCAAACTCATGATGTCATATATTTCATTTTCGTAAAATAATTAATTATTCCCATGTAAAATCGTAAAAAGAAAAATTTATAGGATTTTCAAAAGCATTGATTATAATCCCTCAGAGTCCAGTAGAATAAAATTTCAAGATTAATTTTCTGCACTTAATGCCGTTTTTCCATTCAATATTCACTGCAGACATGTTAAATAACTTTTCAATTATTCTTTGTTATTGGAGGTTAAATGAAGCGAAATTCTAAAATGCAGACATTTTGTAATGTTTCTTTTTGTCTAAGTTTATTATTCATGTTTTTACTATTTTATTTTGTAGAGGATAATATTGAGAAAATGTAAATTCCAATTATAAATAATGGAGTTATGAATAAAGGAGGAGACACATATAGTGTAATGTCTAGCAGTTGCAAGAAAAGTATCTCAGATGTTACATTCACCATATTCCATAGAAAGCTTGTTGTACTTAATCTCTGTCAATCATACCAATTTTTTGTATGAAATAGTGTAATATCATTAAAATGTCCAGAAAGCAATTGTCTTATTATAGGGAATCATATATTTAAACCCATTTGAGTGTCTTTTTAAGAAAACTGAAAATCATAATATATTCTTACGCATAGAATGTTTCACATTCTAAACATCAATATTATTTGCGCATTTTAAATGGCAAATCGTTTGTATTCATTCAAGTTAGAAAATGGAACTTCAAAGACGGCTTAAGAACGAACTAAACATTTAATCATTACATTATTCATTTATTAAATCCCATTTTTCATCATTCATTTAATAAATCCCATTTTTCATCATTTCATTATTAATCAACTGTATTCTAAGATAATAAGTCTTATGCCTTCTGCAACATACCAAATCCTTTAGATTATAACACAAATTTTCTAAAGTGAAATTCTTTCTTGGATTTATTAATATATCCAAAGGTCTTAAATATTATTACTTTTAGTCTTCGTAGTCTGGACCTGAATGAATTGAAATCCTAGACTGTGTAAATTTAGCATATTTAAATATTGATTCAACACGATTCTCACTTATTTCAAAACACAAGTATTTACTCAATAATTCATACCAACTCTTTTTACAACATATTATGGCTGATCTGTAATCCGGTCAAATCGTTGAAAACTCATCAATTCATGTATTTCATTTCCGTAAAATAAATTATTATTCTTATACATCTAAATAGTAAAAAGGAAAACTTTCTGGAATTTCCAAAAGCATTGATTAAAATCCCTCTTTGTCCACAAGAATAAAATTACATGATTTATTTTCTGAATATAAAATTGTTTTCCAAATGTTGAATCGGTTCAACATTCAGTGCAGACACGTAAAATAACTTTTCAATTATTCTTTGAAATTGCAAGTTAAATGAAGCGAAATTCTAGAATGCAGACATTTTGTAAAGTTTCCTTTGTCTAAGTTTATTATGCATGTATTTAATATTTTGCTGTGTATAAGGTTATATTGAGAAAATATAATTTCCAAAAATAAATAATGGAGTTATGAATAAACGGGAGGGCACATATATTATAATGTCTCGCAGTTTTTCAATTATTTTTCAATTATTCTTTGTAATTGAAGATTAAATAAATCGAAATTCTGAAATGCAGACATTTTGTAATGTTTCCGTTTTCTAAGTTTATTATTCATGTATTAATTATTTTGCTTCATGGAGGGTTATATTGAGAAAATATAATTTCCGGTGATAAATAATGATGTTATGATTAAATCGGGGGAGCAAATATAGTGCAATATCTAGCAGTTTCAAGTGAAGTAACGCAGAAAGTTTTTACAAACAACTTTTTCTTTCTTTCTAAACAACAGTTAGTCATTACCGCCGGTGAAAACGTCCTCCGGTAAACTTCAACGGAAAATTTCGTCTTTTTTAAATGCCTTTACGGATAGGAGGTCTCTCTCACAAATATTGCTAAAAGTTTCTTCTTCCTGTTAGTAGTATCAGTGTGGCTAGATATTACAATCTTTTCAGAGACACTAACTGGAGGTCGTCTTGTTTGTTCCAGTATGGCGGAACTACTATCGCCAAAGTAAACTTCAAACAATAAAAATAAGTACCACTTTTTGCCATTAGTTTTGATTGGAATTTTCTATTTATGAGGCGGTTTAAAAAAGTTCAATATAAAGTGGCTGAGGAAAGTTTGCCGCGGTGGCAATGAAATCTTTTAGAAAGTGGTTACATTTGAAGATTCACTATTTTAAAGATATATCAGTTCATTTTTCTTAATAGTTCCATGTCACCACCCCCTGAAGTCAAGGCCTGTGAGCTCATACAAAAATGGCGGATGTCGAAGGCCAAATTTTTTCAACGTGTGTATGGTCCCTAGATTATCAATAGTATTTAAAAGCTTTTTCCGATTTATTTATCTATCTATTTATTTATTTTCGATTTTATAGAAATTAAAGAAATCTTTTATAAAATTCTGGCATCTAAATTTAAGTGACAGTACATAGGTTAAAAATAAATCTGAATCCGCCATTTTATCTCAGCGCTCAGGCTTATTCTTCAGGGGACGGTGTTCCATGTAATAAATGACGATCTAAAAACTAATGTGTATAAAACTATTGAAACATATTTATAAAATTTCCGAATATGAATAAAGATTTGCCCTCTGTATATATTTATAAATACATTTTTTTAGGTTATATGAGGCCATAAGTTTAAAAAGTCGCCATATCCAAAAAAAGAAAACAAAAATCATGTTTTCTAAAATTAGACAAAATATTCTGTCTTGAAAAACCGATGTCAAAATATTAAAAATTCCGTAAAAGACATAAAAAATAGACATCATTTCATAGCTGCCAACTTTTACGCGTTTTTGCTACCACTAAAATTGTAGAGATTTTCCATTTGTTTAATCATAAGATTTTGACGATTACACAAGACAATATTTCCTATAAAATTTTTGTGGTAGGAAAAATGCGTAAAAGTTGGCAGCTACGCATAATTTGAAAGTTTTTCTCAAAAACATTGATTGGTTAAGTGGTTTAGACTTATTGAAATGAAAATGTCACTTGGATTAGCACGTAAATTTACAAGCGTAACAGCATTTTATCATTCCACATTCAATGCAACATGTTAAATAATCTTTCACTAACTCTTTGAAAATGAAATTTTATTTCTAATTCGGTTAAAGTGAGTCAAACTCAATAACTCAAAATTTTCATTTCCGAAAAAATATTTTATTATTCGCAACTACCTAAGTATTAAAATGATAATTTTCTGTCATTTTCCAAAATCATTGATTATAATCCCTCAGTTGCCGCTAAAACGAAATTACAAAATTTAGTTTCTGAATTTCCCATTGAACATTCAATCCATGCACGTCAAATAACTTTTATATTATTCATTGTAATTGAAGCTTAAATGTAACGAAATCCTACAGTGCAGAAACTTTTTAATACTTTTCTTTGTCCCAGTTTACTTATTCTGATTTAATATTTTACTTTATAGAAGATTCAACTGAGAAAACATAAATTCTGATAATAAAGAACATTTAGAAATTTAAAGTATATAAAATTATTGAACACATTTATCTAGTGAGGGAAATATTAACAAAGATTTGTCTTTTGCATGTTTGTATATCATTTGCTTTAGATTATATGTAGCTTAAATCTTTCTACATTTTTTATTATAATTTTTGCTTAATTCCTTTACTTTAAGATTAAAATAAAATATTTATCACGTACTCAAAAAAAAACTAGTGTTAAGCCCTATTGAAATAAATTGCACTTGGAAAAATAGTACATCAATTTTCACGCGTGACAGTATTTTACGATTCCATTTTCAAACAAATAACTTTTAATAAGACGGTAGTGTTATACTAACAGTTTAGGCCAAAAGAATTTTCGTATGTTATTGCTTGCCTGAGATACAGCACTCCAAACATACCGATATTTCATTTTTCATGAAAACTGGCATCCAGAACTTTTAACTTTGACATTTTCACGGCTTCAAATATGTACATTATTTATTAAATATGATTTACTTCAACATAAAACAAGATCAAGCCAATTAAAAAAATCGAACTATTAAAATATCACTTTGATGTCTGAATATCAAAATAATGGCTCTTAAGCTTTAACTGATTCTTTTTTACGTATAATAAATTTAAAATGTTGTTTAACAACACTTTTATAAGTTAAAATATTCATAAGATTAAATCCAGATTTTTCTGCAATTAAATTGTATGAAATCTTATTTTAAAAAAAAGTTAGTGATATCAGAAAGGTTAAGTGATCAATCAAGCGAAATCTTCCTGCCCGTGCGACTTACGGGCCAAACAGGGAAGCTGTTAATTAGTTTTCTCACCCTAGAACATTGTTTTCATAAATGGTATCCATTGTCAAATGTACGTTGGGATGTTCCAGAAACATGTTTCAGAAACAAACATGAATTAAAACCTTTGATATAGAAATTATTGTAATTTTGTTACTTTTTCATGTATAAACTTATTAACGTAGCTGAATTCTAGTTTGATAAAACTAATAATTACAGCATAAAAACTATTTTAAAATGTTTCCGAAAATAGGAATTCCTCATACTTTTTATGAGTTTTCTATTCGATTTCGATGATTCTTTCGAAATACTATTTCTATAAAACGCAGTTGTAGAAATTGTTAAAATTAAACTTTAATCATATATGTAAGCAGTAAAAAATAATAAAGATATGTTATTATGATAAATTTATCAATTAAGGTTATTATGCTAGTATTCCAAAATGATAAAAAGCAATATTTATTCAACTTTGACTCAGTCATAGAATTTTTTTCCCCGTGAAATCTAAACCCGGCATCATTTTCACCATATCAAAATTTACAAAGGTACATTTCACATCTGTATTCACGCTTAAAAAAATTGGCATTTTAATTTGATAATTTTGATTCAAAACTTGAAGTCTCAATAAACTGTTGATATTCTTTTACGTGTAAATCAAGTTTTGTAAATGAAGTTAAAATTCACCGGGTTTTAAAACAGAAGATATTTAAATTTCTATTTTTTCTCTTTTAATGAGAAAATGGCAACATAAAGATACAGCACTCAATTTTTTCTCTTTTTTCCTTTGCTTTAAATAGAAATGGAGTACTCCTGTTGCCACGATTAGAAAAGAGGTATTAAAAGCTACAAATAAATTAATATTTCAAAAACAAATTAAGACAAAGCTTTAAAGATAGAAAACCAACGATTATAAATGCACAAATAAAGTATGAGAAGGTAGCAAATAGCTATTTCGAATCTACTATCGAGATTCGTCATCAGTGCAAAACTCAGCGAGCTAAAAAAATAGCTAACTGAGTAAAGAGACAGAGAGACGCAGGCTTATATACCCGTTATGGGAACAATTCCCCCTAAAGAAAAGCAACCAATGAGAAGAAAGCAGCCAAAACAAACTCGGTGGACAAGTAGCGACATCTATCGGAGAACAAACAAAACAAAAACTAAAAAGCGAGTGAAAAAAAAAAGTATTAAATTAAAGATTTCCAAATGCTTGGAAAATAAGGAGCACTAGATAAGTAATTGACTAAGGAGTGAGAATTTTTTATGATGTGGTAAGCTTCCCAAAAATCAAGATCATGAATGGAAGGACATTTATGGATTATGGTGGCTGAAGAAAAGTTAAACTTATGTTGTGAAGACCAACAATGTTGAGCAATAGAGGAACGTTTAAACTCTTAATTTTTGACATACCTTTTATGTTCCATTAAACGAAATCTGAGAACACGCTTAGTCTGACCAATATAAGAAAGACCACATTGACAAGAAATTTGGTAAATACCCCAGTTATCTAAGCGATCAATGGGGTGCTTAAGATTTGAAAAAGCAATTTTATTAACAGGAGAAAAAGAAGAACATTGAAATCGAACCTTTTTAAAAATTTAGCAACTTGCTGATTGATTTTGGGGAAAAAAGGCAAAACAACCAAAGCATTGGAGTTCGAATTAAGGTTTTTACTTTCAGATTGGGTGGATTTTGTCAATTTTCTATGAATTGAATCTAGGGGAATAACCACGACGATCAACAGCAATCGCTTTTAGATAATTAAGTTTGTAACGTTACATGCATGCTGAGTGTCATTTGTAACGTTTGGTTGGTCGTGGTGGAGGTTAAATGTAGACATACTCAGTAATTAGGATAAAACAACAAAGTTTATTAAAATGATGAGGGCTGAAGGGAAGTGGAGCAAGTCTTAATTTTACACAACTGAGAATACTATGAAAAAGCTAAACGCATACTCACAGGCTCCGGCCTAGCTCAATCGTGGCACCTTCTAATACTTCTCACTATCTCTTGGCTGAGCTGCTAGATAAAGCTTAATTGGACAGCCCGTGGCTGTGTGTAATTCTTTATTCACAAATAATCAAAATGAAACTACTATAAATTTTCTTACCACGGCCAACTCTCAAATCAAATATCGAAACTCCTTTATACTTCACTGGAGGCTTCGCTGCTACTTTCAATCGGCTAGCACTTCGCTAACTAATAATTCAGTTCGCTAACTAACGTCAAATATCCTCACTCGCTGGCTACCGCCACAGATGCTCTCTCGCTGGCTAATGCCAGAGACACACTCCATTCACTCAAACCCAAGCTTTTATATGCTGCAAGCTGAGATACTTCACATTAACATATTACTAATAACCGCGAGCTAACTGCAGAATCCGAAAGAGCACACACACTCTAGAAAGTTAAAGTAAAAGAGAGGATAGATGTCGCTTTTACGCTTACACATGTTAAATTATTGACGTCACGATCTCAGAAATACTAGAGTGCCTTTATGACAAAGGTCACTCCCTCACAAGTTCATCACTGAGTAACTGAGGAGTTAAACATATATTTAAAACTTTTGTTTTCCGGGCTTCCAATATTTTTTCAACTCCTCAGTTACTCAGTGATGAACTTAATTATCTAAAAGCTATTGCTGTTGATCGTGGTTATTCCCCTAATATTATAGATTCAATTCATAGAAAATTGACAAAATTCACCTATCTGAAAGTAAAAACTTTAATTCGAACTCCAATGCTTTGGTTGTTTGGCCTTTTTCCCCCAAAATCAGTCAGCAAGTTGCTAAAATTTTAAGGTTCGATTTCAATGTTGTTTTTTCTCCTGTTAATAAAATTGCTTTTTCAAATCTTAAGCACCAAATTTCTTGTCAATGTGGTCTTTCTTATATTGGTCAGACTAAGCGTGCTCTCAGATTTCGTTTAATGGAACATAAAAGGTATGTCAAAAATCAAGAGCTTAAACGTTCCTCTATTGCTCAACATTGTTGGTCTTCACAACATAAGTTTAACTGTTCTTCAGCCACCATCATCCATAAATGTCCTTCCAGTCATGATCATGATTTTTGGGAAGCTTACCACATCATAAAAAATTCTCACTCCTTAGTCAATGACTTATCTAGTACTCCTTATTTTCCAAGCATTTGGAAATCTTTAATTTAATACTTTTTTCACTCGCTTTTTAGTTTTTGTTTTGTTTGTTCTCCGATAGATGTCGCTACTTCTCCACCCAGTTTGTTTTGGCTGCTTTCTTCTCATTGGTTGCTTTTCTTTAGGCGGGTTTGTTCCCATAACGGGTATATAAGCCTGCGTCTCTCTGTCTCTTTACTCAGTTTTGCTATTTTTTTAGCTCGCTGAGTTTTGCACTGATGAAGCATCTCGATAGTAGATTCAAAATAGCGATTTGCTACCTTCTCATACTTTATTTGTGCATTTATAATCGTTGGTTTTCTATCTTTAAACATTTGTGCACAAAGGCTTTATTTGCTATTTTAATAAGACAATGCTTTCAAACAAATTTCATTTAAAAGTATATTTTCCCCTACACGATGGTATAAAAATTGAAAATATGCGACATTAAGAAGTTTAAGAACTTTTAGTAGCAAAAATTGCAATACCGAAATTCATTTAAAATTTGAAAGTGTTGCCATGCGCAAAATGATGTATGCTTTACGCACATATACGTTTGGCCTTTATAATATAGATATGAGAAATTTGTTTCCCGGCATAGTATATTATGCAAATTCTGATTGTATATATTTTTCTATTCTTTATTCGTGAATGCAGTTGTTCAATCATCAAAAATTTATTTATTCATTAAACTGTAATTTGAAAATCCATTTCAAATGTTTAGGAAGTTTAATCGTCTAAAACTTTTTGAATTCAATTTACGACGTTTAATTTACAGATTTTTCGTCAGACATTTGAAATAAATATTAATTTCTAGTGAATCGATTCTTTGATTATTTTTTGTCACTTAATAATTCCTAGTGGATTATTCTTTTTTTTATTTTAATTATACAAAAAAATTAGAAATTCGGAAGAATTTCTGTGCTGCAACAAAGTTGATTAAAAATTTACATTGCCGTATCAGCTTATATTCTCCAAAATTTTGACATCATTTCCTATTTCGCTTACCCAAATTATAAAGTCATCTATTTAAAAATGTATGTTTAAACCCTTTGTGAAATGTAACATAGAACTTCTAAAATGAAAATTAATTCAACGTTGCGTATTCGGACATGCTAAATAATATTTAGATTAGTCTTCGTAATTTAAACTTCGATGAAGCTTATTTCTAGAAAATATAAATTTAGAAATACATTTTAATTTCCCTTCAGCAAGTTCCATCCTATTTATGAATGTTAAATTCCTATTTTTCACGCCCTTTATTTTAGAATTTTGAGTGGAGGAAACGAGGATTATAATCATCATTCTTCTCGTAACCAATAAAATATGTTGAATTTGTTCGCCGGCATAGTATGTGATGCAACATCTGAATGTATTTATTTTCCTATTCTTTTCATATTTATTCGTGAATGCAGTTGTTCAATCATCAAAAATTTATTTATTCATTAAACTGTAATTTTAAAATTCATTTCAAATATTTAGGAATTTTATTTGTCTAAAACTTTTTCAATTAAGTTTACGGCATTTTATTTATATATTTTTGTCAGGCATTTGAAATAAATATTAATATCCGGTGAATTGATTCTTTGATTATGTTTTGGCACTTAATATTTCCTAGCGGATTATTCTTTTTTATTTTAATTGTACAAAAAATTTAAGAAATTTGGAGTAGCAACAAAGTTGATTAAAAATTTACATTTTTGTAACAGCTTACATTCTCCAAAATTTTAACATCATTTCCTATTTCACTTACCCAAATTATAAAGTAATCTATTTAAAAATATGTGTGTTAAACCCTTTGTGAAACGTAACACAAAACTTCTAAAATGAAAATTAATTCAACATTGTATTCAAACACGTTAAATAAAATTACTGTTAGTCTTCCAAATTTAAACTTAAATGAAACTTAATCCTAGAAAATGTAAATTTTGAAATACATTTTAATTTCTTTTCAATAAGTTCCATACCTTTTATAAATGTTAAATTCGAACTTTTCACGCCCTTCGTATAAAAAATTTGAGTGTAGAAAATGAGGAAACCCTCTCACTGACAAGCCCGTCTATAGACGTTCCCTAAGCTCCAGGTTTCACTGCAATGCAAGCAATAATTAAAATGATATAACTCAGTTGAATTAATGGATTTTTAATACATTGTGAAATGATCAACACACTCAAGGATGACATTGATATTCGTAAATAAGATTTTTCTATAATTTTGAAAGAATCATAATTTTTTTAGCAATTAAAACAAAATGCTGAGAAAACAACATTACAATTTTGCCCTTTTGCAAGACTGTCAGAGGGTTAAAATCATCATTCTTCTCGTAACCAATAAAATATGTAGAATTGTTCACCGGCATAGTATGTTATGCAAAATATGAATGTATATATTTTCCTATTCTTTTCTTATTTATTCGTGGATGCAGTTGTTCAATGCTCAAAAATTTATTTATTCAATAAACTGTAATTTGAAAATTCATTTCAAATGTTTAGGAAGTTTAATCGTTTAAAACTTTTTGAATTCAATTTATGGCGTTTTATTTACATATTTTTGTCAGGTATTTGAAATAAATATTAATTTCAAGTAAATGAATTCTTTGAATATATTTTGACACTTAATAATTCCTAGAGGATTGTTCTTTTTTATTTTAATTGTACAAAAAAAATATTCTTCAAAATGTTAACATCATTTCCTATTTCGCTTACCCAAATTATAAAGTAATCTATTTAAAATTATATGTTTAAACCCTTTGTGAAACATAACATAAAATTTCTAAAATGAAATTTAATTCAACATTGCGTATTCAGGAATGTTAAATACAATTTAGGTTAGTCTTCGTAATTTAAACTTAAATGAAGCTTATTTCTAGAAAATGTAAATTCAGAAACACATTTTAATTTCTTTTCTGTAAGTTTCGTTCCTATTATGAATGTTAAATTCCTACTTTTCACATCTTTCGTTTTAGAAGCTTGACGGAATAAAACGAGAAATCATACTTCTTGTCGTAACAAATAAATATGTAGAAATTAGTTTACTGGTTTAGTACGTTGTGCAAAAGCTAAATGCATACATTTTAATATTATTTTTTTTTACTTATTCGTGAAAGCATTTATTCAATCATCAAAAATTTATTTTTCATTAAATTGCAATTGGAAAATTTATTTCAAAAGTTTAGGAAGTTCACAAATTTTAATAACATATCAAGCATTTTCAATTCAAATTATTGCGTTTTATTTATATATTTTATGCTATACATGTGCATAGCTTCCTACTTTTACGCATTTTTGTTACCACTAAAATTGTACAGCGATTTTCCATTTCTTTAATCATAAGATTTCGACGATTATATAAGATAATATTTCTTATATAAAAATTTTCTGGTAGGAAAAATGAGTAAAAGTTGGCAGCTATGCGTGTGAAATAAATATTAATCTCAGTTGAATTAATTCTTTTATTAAGGTTTGGTGCTTACCTCCTTCTGGAGCAGTGTTGCCAGAGCGTCGAAAGCCATTTTTCCCCAAATTTCTGAAAATTTCCCCAAATCAGGCTTTTTTTCAAAAAAGTGTCCAATGCAAATTCTCCTTAAAAAGCCAAGTTTTCATTTTTCAATTTTCTGTTATAAAATTTTTTAAAGAAATTTAAACTCAATTTTTCCCCCAAATCAAGCATTTTCCCAAATAAATTCCCCATTTACAAATAAATAAATAATTAAATAAATAAATAAGTAAACATTTAAATTTCGCATAATTTTGCTTTGCAAGCATATTCATTTCTAATCGATGAGAATAAGAGATACATTATACATCGACATGAGCTAATTTACACTTGTTATTTAAATTATTGCCAGTCGGCGATGCTGGTCTATCCTTACATTAGATCAATCTACGCTTTTTATGCCAATAACGTTTTCAAGGTTTAGACCACCTCTAGTTGGGGTTTGAATGAATCAAATATGATGTTGGCATTATCTGCTTTTATCCGACTTAAATTATAAAACATGATTTTCAATTTTTGTCACCCCTACTGAAGCACTTATCTAATGTAAAGCATCTATGTTGCATTAAACGCTGTGATTTCATCAATAACGAAACAAATATAGCTGTTTTTGGCATCTTTTAAAAAGCACAAGTGAACAGTTCGGACAGTTCTGCAGATTGAGTAATATAAAGATCAATACTATTAAATGAAATGTATTTTTTTGCTTGTGTATCCGACCGCGATGACAGGAAAATCTGCCTCACTTACTTATCAGAAAATTCAGGTGTAGTATAGTCCATGGCAGATCATGATGAATCAGTAATACATGTAAATGGTAAGAACGACCATGAGAATTGAGAACTAAAACGGCCTATAGAGGAGCTGCTCGCAGCCTTCGCTACAGGTTAATTGTTCCCTTAATTTCCCTTTAACTAATGTTAAAGTCCCATTAAAACAATTCTTTGTTGTAAATGCATTTAAAAATTTTATGTATTCAAATTCGTATAGCTTTTACTTCGTCATATAAGACAGAACACAAATGTCACAGGAAATCGGAAATTGTGCAAAAAAAATAATTATACTGAGCAAATTAAAAATGCATGTACTGCAATGCGCTTACACCGCACTATTCTGAAGCGAGAAGTTACATCTTTTCTCCACCATATGGCGTATTCGAGCGCTTGAATTTATATCTACTATTTCTGTATATTATTTTCATTTTTAAAATTAAAATCGAATTCGAGACAGATCCAGTATTGGAAAATGCCTGAAAATAAAAGTTGAAATTGTGAAAACAATTCCCCAAGTTTTTCCCCAAAAATTTTCAGAGTCCCCAAACATGTCCCCAAGAATTACTTGTCCCCAAAAAATTCCCCTAGAGGTTCAAAATTCCCCAAATTGGGGACAAAATCCCCAATCTGGTGACACTGTTCTGGACGAACGTCTCTTACAGATTTTTTAATCTTTTATCATCAGTTTTTCAAATCAGTAATTTTTTCCTAGTTAAGTCAGAAAAATGCTCGGATTACAATAAAGTTTTACTGGTGAGAATATTAAATTATGACTGAAGTATGGTTGCTCGTACGTGGTACGGGCAAATCATAATTTGCAAGAACACGTTGTGGTATGCAGTACCAGCAAAACAGGGAAGCGGTTAAAACCTTTGTGGAATATAACATAAAATTTCTAAACTAAAAATTAATTCAACATTGCATTCAGACACGTTAAATAACAATACTGCCAGTCTTCTTAAACCTTTCGTGGTCCGAAGTTTTTCCTGTTTTGAGAACAAAATTACTTTTATCTTTATAACATTAATCTTAGCTATCCAAATACACTTAGTGATGTTTAAAAATTATCTCATTGTCTGAAATTTTACGAATGTACATTTTTTGAGTATGATTCATTTCATGTTTATATGACAATAGGCTAAGGAAGAGATTTCTAATACGTTTGGATAATAATGTATTATAATCGGATTTGAGAGGGTATTGCAACTTTCTAATGATTTTTGCGTTTTATCATACATGTTTGGTTCAGAAAAGTAACTCATATTTTAAATTTAAAGAACATATATATGCATAAAATAAAATAATTGTCAAAGGTGCAAATGCAATTAAATAATCTTTTATTATTACTATTATTACTAAATTTAAAAACCTAAATGAAGTCATAATAAGAGAGGCATAGCCGTATACTATCATTTCTCTAACTAGAAAATAACTGAGTAACTGTTAAGACAAAAAATAATACTCGATGAAAAGACATGTACTATTAATAGTACACCAGACACGAAAGGGTTAAACTTAAATGAAGTGTATTTCTAAAAAATGCAAATTTCGAAATTCATTTTAATTTCCTTTCTGTAAGTCCCATTATTATTATGAATGTCAAATTTCTACTTTTCCTGCCTTTCATTTCAGAAACTTGAGTGGAGGAAATGAGAATTAAAATCATCGTAAGAAATAAAATATGTAGGAATTTGTTCACCGACTTAGTAGGTTGAGCAAAATCTGAATACTTATATTTTCCTATTATTTTCTTATTTATTATTCGTGAATGCATTTGTTAACTCATGAAAAATTTATTTATTCATTAAATTGTAACTGGAAAATTCATTTCAAAAGCTTAGGAAGTTTAATCATACATAAAACTTTTTGAAACTCAGTTTGTGTTGTTTTATTTACATATTTTACGTCATGCACATGAAATAGATGTTAATATCTGGTACATCCATTCTTTCATTACGGTTGAGCATTTAATAAGTCCTAATAGATTATTCTTTTTATTATAATAATGAAACGATCCAAAAAAAACTTCTTCTGCACGCACTTACAACACGATTTTCGAAAAAATTATTTAAATAGCAATACTAGTCACTAAAAAAGAGACGGATGATAATGCTAAGTCTATGGGGTGTTATTTTCAAATATCTTGCTCAGATTTTAAAAATTTTATATGATTTTATTTTCATAGGATAGCTGTGGACTATCTACAACCGAGTTAGTTTTTACTTTTTTGATATTGGTTATATTTCTTTTTTATATTAGGACTGTTTCTGTTTCAGAACTGGTTCAAACCAGTTGTGAAAGTTAAAGCATACATATATTTTTTAAATCTGAAACCAAAATCGAAAAAAGTAAAAACTAGCTGGGTCGTGGGTCGTCCTCCGCTATCCTATGAAGACAAATTCTTTAAAAATATTAAAATTTGAGCAAGATACATGAAAATTATGCCCCGATAGATTTTACATTTTCCTCCGGGTATTTTTCAGTGACTAGTATGGCGCCTTAAATGCTCCTATAAAACGCCAATAACATTTAAGCTCTTGGGGACGAACGACACGTATTCGTAACGCAAAAATTCTTAAGAATTTGCGTTTGTACTCAAATTTTAATGTAAAACTTTTCTTGTTTAATCGGGGTATTTTCTCGATCTAACAATTCTCGATAATTCGAGAACTCCATAATGGTTAATATTTAACTGTTGTTTTAAAAACCGAAAGATTTTGTTGCATTCAGTTCAGAAGCTCGACATTTTTACCCCAAAATCAGGAGATGAACCGTAGCATTTGTTAAATAACACTCGTATTCACAAATTGCTTCAACCACGAATTATACCGTAAACATCAGTCGACCGCTCAAATGGTGTTCAACTTTAAACCTAATTGGACATCTCTTGGATAATGTCCAATCAAATGTTGTTATGAATTTCATTTGAGCGTTCGACCGAGATTTTCTAGCCTCCTGACCGACGAGCCAAACGGCAAAATTGTAATGTTTTTTCCTCTGTAATTTTCTTGAATGTTAATAAAAGAGGGATTTTCTATCATCGTATAATTTTTTGTAACGTATATGCTTATAAACCTTGAAAGTATCAATCATAATTTAATTTCTTAAAACTGGATTATATTTGTAGATTTACATTAATTTAAATAAAACTTCAATTGCAGTGAAACCTGCAGCCCAGTGAACGTATATATCCCGTCGCGGCAGTGGGAAGGCTAGGATATGTAGTAAATACGGGCGTACGAGGGAGAATACGAGCTTTGTATAACTTGATAAACTAAGATGTCGCCGAGATAAAACAGTGTTGGCCAGAGCGATTATACTTAGAGTGGGCACCATTCGTGTTTAATTTGCCAATGCACATTAGCGCTATTTTTCAATTCTACTGCTGGTAGATAATACAGAATTGACCTAAAAGCGCACATTATATAAATTTAATTAACACACATTCGTACCTATCTCTTTTCCCGCGACGACTTGTCATTATAAAAGCTGAAGAGTAAAATGAATATCTACGAGCCGGCCTGCCACAGACGATTATTTTTTAATTCTAAATGTCACCACTTTCTGATAACAGAAAACTTTAATACATTCTTTGACAATATTTGGAAGAAAAAGATACTTCAAAATTTATATTATAAAAATACTGGTGAGAGTAGAATAAAAAAATAGTCGCCTGTGGCAGCCCTGTACGAGTACGTCTGATATTTCAAAATCCGTCCCTGTAAATTTACCGCACAGATATTTTAAATTAAGATTACAGGATTGATCAACTCAATAGTGGGATTTTTTTTTTCTTATTTTTCTCAAGTGAGCGTTTTACAATGCACTGTTAAAAAAAAAAAAAAAAAAAAAAAAAAAAAAAAAAAAAAAAAAGTTAAATTTACGACAAAAACTGTTGGCAGCAATGTTGCCAGCAGTTTTTGCCGTAAAAGTTACAGTAAAATTAGATGTAATAAAAAATTACATCTAATTTTACTGCAATTTTTACGGCAAAACTGCAGGCAACATTGCTTCCAGCACTTTTTGTCGTAAATTTAACGGATTCTTTTTACAGTGTATGAAACAAAAAAAAAAGAGCAATCATTTGAAAGCGGGCGCCATTTTCAGCTTGCTAAATATTTTTCACTCATCTGTTCAAGTTTAATATACAATGGCTTTGGTCTTGACAGACAAACTCAAAGAGAAAGTGACACTGTAATGATTCCCTTCTTTTTTCATATGTGTTATATAAATACTTACTGCTTATAGTCGTTGTTCAATTCGTCCGCATATAACAAAGCATAAACTACGAAACCGGATCATTTGAAATTTATATTGTTGAATAATTTTGTCCAGTGATTTCAAATTTCATGAAAATTGGATGCATAGTTCTATTAGAGGGACAATCAAATGTATTCCTTTACTTTACGCCAATCAAAAAAAAAAATCAAGTGCATTTTAATGATGTTACACTCTTTCGAACTTAATAAAATTGATATGCATCTATGAATTAAATATTAAAGAATATATTTTGTAAAGTATGTAGTGCAAAGAACATTTTTTTGGAAATTTACACGGCCACACTAAATTATTCCCTTATATAATGCCATAGAAGTTAACATTATTTAGAACGCGTTTATATTGAATTAAACTATTTCACATTTTATGAAATTGATATACGTTGCTAAGGTTTAGTACAAGCTACTGCCTGTATAATAGAAAGCAGATAGTATCTACAGGGACATATACAAGATGTCGGATACAATACTGTATCGAAAGTAAAGTACTGTGTACTATTACACAAGGATCTAGATATTTTAAAACTTCATTAAAGTACGAACGCACCTCATTTGATAAGTTTGACGTGAAATTTCCGACTTGTTATTTTCCTTTAAGGAATGATGGGCCTCAATGTTATTTATTATACATTTTCAATCCTTGTTACTGTGGAAACAGGTAAACTACTCGTTGGGGGCCACCGTAATTCTTATCCATCATGGATATATTAATATAATATATGAAAATAAAACTATTTATAAAATGCATTGCGATTCCAAAACAAAATTTAAATGTGTACTTAAATATGTTAAATCTACGTAGTAATGTTCTATTAATGAACTGCTGATGAACCAATTTCGACAAATTATATAAAACGCAAACTACTCAAGTAGTACTGAATTGCGCAAATAAAACATTCTTTTAACTCCAAAAATAATAATCATATTAACTAACAGTTTACTTCGTCGGATTAAGCGTCTCATTTCCAATTAAAATATATCTTTGAATTGGACTTTTTTAAAATAAATATCCTAAAACAATGGCATTGGTCTTGACAGACAAACTAAAACAGAAATTCCATTGTATTGATTTCCCTCTTTTTTTTCCTTTTACGAAAGAAACACTAATAAAAACTAGTCATTGGGGGCCACCGTCATACTTACCCATCATTGATATGCATACTATAACATATGAAAATAAAATGTGTGGAAACTATGTCTAAAATGCATTGCAATTCCAAAACAAAAATTGAAACGTACGTTTAAATATTTTTAATGTACATAGTAATGTTCTATTAATGAATTACTGATGAACCAATATCGACAAATTATATAAAAAGCCAGACTACTCAAGTAGTACCGAATTGCGTAAAAGAAACATCCTTATAACTCGAAAAAAAATAATAATATTAACTAACAGTTTACTGCGTCGGATTAAGCGTCTCATATTCAATTATAACATATCTTTGATATGAAATTTAAATGAAATACAGGGTCATGAAAAATCGAAGAATGTGAAAAACGGGATTGAAAATATCTCAGCAACTAATTATCCGATCGACTTCATCCTTCATGCAAAAGTTTTGTTATTTTATTTCCTTTTACGTCCTTTCCTTAAAATAAAAAGTTCAAATTTTTTTATATACCTTTCAACGGAACCAATTTTTCGAGAGTTCGAAAAAAAGTAGTTCCGGATAATCGAGGTTGCTGATATTCGATAGGCTTCGTTCCATTCTTATATACTAAGCACATACAAAATTTCAAGTCTCTATCTCAATTTGTTCCGGAGATAGAACGTTTAAAGATAAACAGACAGACATACTGACAGACGGACGGTAATTTTGTCCCTGAAAATATGTTTTTCGGAATCTCCAGTATCTGAAACGTGCAAATCCGTCAAAAAAAATTTTCCGTTTTCAAAACGATTGCAAGATTTACCCTATACTACGTATGATCATTAAGTAATTGGTCTCATTGTTATTTATTATACATTCTGAAATTATATTACGAAGACAATGCGTAAATATTTTATTTGTATCGTTTAACTAATTCTGAGAAAATGTGGATTTCTTAATAGGTTTTCTATATCGAATGTTTTGCTTATAATTTAATTTTCACAGTTATAAAATTTAATTTTGCACAGTTTAGCGTTTCTAAATTTTTCTGAAAATATCCTAGCACCATTATTATTGTGCTATCAAAGTTCTCAATCTAAAAAGTTTCATAATAACCATTTTCCTAATTCTAAAATGAAAAAAAGTTTGGCACAACTAAAAACAAACTTTACTGTGAATTTTATCTTAGTACATTTTTACTAAGAATTTTATCTGAAACCTAACATACAATATTTATAACTAGCAATAAATGTAAAAATAAAACTTGGAAATAAAGCGTTCATTCTGATATCGATGATGGAACTTTAGTTACGGACAAATTCTTACAAAAAGGTTAGAGCAATCAATCTTTTTTTTTCATATTTCTACCGAAAGAAGAAATAAAAATGCAGAAGGAAACATGTAAAATAAATATTTCTAAGCACTATAATAAAAAGATAAAAACGTGATGATAAATCAGAATGTTTCTCTGCAATTGTCATTCTTTGAATGAACTTTTGGAATGATAAAACTGTGTAACGTACGTTCGTGTTTCGTTCATTCATCTTTCTTATTGCATATTTATGTATCTACTTTTTTGTTTGTTTGTTTGTTTTTTTGCTTTTTAAAAAGTATTTAGCTTTTGTGTTTTTACCTCACATATAAAATATCTTTGATGATACATTTGTTAAATTGTATATTTTAGAAAAACATCATTTACCAAGAATAGACATTTTTCTTTGTGTATACCATTTAAAGATATGTGTAAAATGAATGGAAGATGTTTTACAATATTTCTTAAATTTTTTTCATATACAGTTTTGGCTTTGTGTATAAAAAATTGGTTCATTATTATTATTGCACATTGTCTAACCCAGACACGCCACCAAAAGAAAAAAAAACTTGTCTGAAAATGCCTTGGCACCAATATTCTTATGTTATCGGAATTCTCAATCTAAGAAATTTCATAACTATTTTCTTAATTATAAAATGAAAAAAAAATCATGGCAAAACTAAAAACCAACTCTCTTCTTACTAAGAATTTTATCTGCAACATTACAAACAATAGTTATAGCTAGCAATAAATATAATAATAAAACTTCGAAATATAGCGTTCATTCTGATATGTATAATGGAAATTTAGTTACGACTAAATTCTTACAAAAAGTTTAGAGCAATCAATCTTTTTTTCGTATTTCTACAGATAGAAAAAATAAAAAATGCAGAAGAAAACATGCAAAATAAATATTTCTAAGCATTATAATAAAATCATAAAAACGTGATGATAAATCAGAATGTTTCTTTGCAATTCTAATTCTTTGCAAGAACGTTTGGAATGATAAAACTGCGTAATGTATGTTCATTTTTCAGTTTTGTTATTGCATATTTATGTTTTTTTGTTGTTTTTTTAGTTTTTTAAACAGTATTCAACCTTTGTATTTTTATCTCGCATATAAACTATCTCGAAAAATTCATATGTTAAATTCTACATTTTGGAAAAACATCATCTATCAAGAATAGACATTTTTCTTTGTGTGTACCATTTAACCCCTTGAAGGGCGGTGGTATAAAATATATACCACTTAATTTTAATTGAGAAACGTCACATCGACACCCAAATTTTGAAATGAAAATTTTAATTTCATCAAGTACGTGAAGAAAAGATTTTATCTATTTTGAAATAACTTTGACTTTAAATTCTGGTGTCAATCAATGATTTCAAAATTTTAAGAGTAGAAGTGCTTTCTTTGCCCCTCAAAGGATTGAAGAAATGTGTAAAATATATAGAAATTGTTTCCATTATTTTTCAAAATTATTCACATGCAATATTGGCTTTGTGTATATAAAAAAAGTTCACTATTATTTTTTAACATAGTCTTACCCAGACACGATACCAAAGAAAAAACTTGTCTGAAAATGCCTTAGCGCCAATATTTTTATATTATCGGAATTCTGAATTTAAGAAGATTCCTAAAAACCACTTGCCTAATTCTAAAAGGAAAAAAATCATGGCAAAACTAAAAACCAACTCTCCAACTCAAACCAACTCTGTACGTTGTGACACGTGTTTGGATCAGCTGATGACGAGCAGTAATTTTGCAGCTCGAAACGCGTCCTGTTTAATTTATCTTTTTATGGTGATTTAACAAAGTTTTTATTTATTGACAACTCTCCCGTTACTAAGAATTTCATATGAAACCTTACAAACAACAGTTATAGCTAACAATAAATATAAAAATAAAACTTGGAAATATAGCATTCATCTTATATCTGTAATGGAACTTCGGATGAATAGTTCCGATTAAATTCTTACAAAAAGTTTCGAGGAATCCTTCTTTTTCTTATTTGTACCGAAAGAAGGAAAAACATGCAATGGACATTGATTTACATTATTACTTCAAAGTTATTCACATGGAATATTGGCTTTGTGTGTAAATAGTCCTTCCGGCAGTGCCGGGAGGAAGAGGTAGCTTTCATATACTTATATATATATTTATTTTAAATTAAGTTATATTAGTAGAACCTGATTATGAGCTTGGTCGAAATCTTAATTCAGGTGACGTGCACACTCACACTGAAATCGATTAATATATATATGCGATAACTCAGCCATTTTGTAAGATACAGACGAAACAAAAAATGCTCTGAATCTTTGTATCAAGGTCAAATGCATAAAAGAAAAATATTTTTCATTATCTCACTTTCTTGTACCTAATTTTAAAATTTAAAATTTATAAAATTTTTTAAATGGCCGCCATTTTAAAATAAAATGGCGGATGAAACTGTGTATCAAACTCGATTCAGGCCTCAGTATATACTATGTACACACCAAGTTACATCCAATTCGATTCATAAATACGCGTGTTATCACGTGACAAAAATCAGATCGTTTCAAAATGTCAGCCATAAGAAAAATTCAAAGTGCTATAACTCAATCATTTTTTAAGATATAGACAAAATAAAAAGTGTTCTGGAATTGTTGTTTTAGGTTCTACCACGTAAAAGAAAAATATTTTTCAACTTTTAATTTTTTCGTATTTAATTTTAAATTTTAAATTTTTTTAAAAATTCGAAATGGCCGCCATTTTGGAACAAATTGGCGGATGATGCTGGCCAACGAACTCGGTTGAGACATTTGAATGTACTATGTACATGCCAAGTTTCATTCAAGTCCGTTCATAAATACGCGTGTTATCACGTGACAAAAATCAGATCGTTTCAAAATGTCAGCCATAAGAAAAATTCAAAGTGCTATAACTCAATCATTTTTTAAGATATAGACAAAAAAAAAGTGTTCTGGAATCGTTGTTTTAAGTTCTAACACGTAAAAGAAAAATATTTTTCAACTTTTAATTTTTTCGCATTGAATTTTAAATTTTAATTTTTTTTAAATTTAAAATGGCCGCCATTTTGAAACAAAATGGCGGATGATGCTGCCCAACGAACTCGGTCGAGACATTTGTATGTACTATGTACATATCAACTTTCATTCAAATCGGTTCTTAAATACGTTAGTTATCGCATGACAAAAATCAAATATATATATATATATATATATATATATATATATATATGGTTATATATATATATATATATATATGTCAACATTTGAACGGAGGGTGGTTTTGGGGTCTGGGGGTCATGATCGGTGAAAATATACCAAAATTTTCTGGAAGTGCTTTCCTCCGGACGGCTGCAATAGGTAGCTTTTTACTTTTTGTAATGAAAGCTACCTAAAAGTAGGTCTATTATTATTATTATTCACATTGTCTAACTTAGATACGATACCAATGAAACAATTATCTGAAATGTCTTAGTACCAATATTATTATAATATCGAACTTCGCATAATAATGTTTCATAATAACTATTTTCCTAGTTCTAAAATGGAAAAAATCATGGCAAAACTCTCATGTTACTAAGAATTTTATCTGCAATCTTATGAACAGTTTCATCTAACAATAAATATAAAAACAAAACTTGGAAATGTAGCATTCATTCTGATATCTGTAATGGAACTTTAGTTCCGAGTAAATTCTTTCAAAAAGTTTTGAGCAATCAATATTTTTTTATTTCTACCTAAAAAAGAAAAAACATGTAGAAGGAAACATGTAAAATAAATATTTCTAAGCACAATAATAAAAAAATAAAAATGTGATGATAAATTAGAATGTTTCTTTGCAATTGTCATTCTTTGCATGAACTTTTTGAATGATAAAACTGTGTAATGGGCGTTCGTTTTTCGTTTGTTCAGCTTTTTCTGATTTTATTTTATTTTTTATTACTTTTTTAAACAGTATTCAACTTTTGTATTTTTACCTCGCTTATAAAATATTTTGCATAATGCATATGTTAAATTGTATATTTTTGAAAATCATCATTTAACAAGAATAAAAGTTTTTCTTTGTCTATTTTTTTCTTTGCGTATAAAATTTAAAGAAACATGTAAAATGCATGGGAAATGTTTTGTGTAATTGCATCAAAATAAATTACTCTCACTCAAAATTAGATTTATATATTAAAAGTTAGTTCCATAATTAAAATTGCACATTTTCTAACTCAAGTACTAAGAAACTAGCCATTGGTGGAGCCAACTAGATAATTACTAATCATGGATATGCCTAATATAACATACTAGTAAACCCCGAGGATTTTCTGTTGTAATAGTTGAAATATACCACGTGATGTTTGTATATATATATTTTATTATAAGAATTTATAATTTTAGGTATAATTCAAAAATTAATATTTAATCCACAGTTTGACGAAACTACATTATTGCCCTGCATTAGACAGAAAATAGATGAAATAAATGCGAAGAATTAAAGCTAATTTTAAATAAATGATAATGTAGAAGATATTTTGAAAGTTTAATTCTCAATCAATACGTTTATTTTAATATTCATTTGAAGTTTAATTTTTTTTAGAAATCATCTTCTTAGTACGCATTTACATGGTAAAATTAATCACCGTGACAAATTCCAAGTTTCTTTTCCATCGTCTACCAACTCTCTAGTGCTAGTGACACCAGCATAAAATACTTGAGTTGAAGCAAAGACTGTTGCCATTATTTTCTCAACATTAATTTTGAATTCGATTAGGTATTTCCAATTATTCCATAGATACATAATTTTAAAAAAATGCCAAGGTTTTTTTAGAATTTTTTTTGTTTCTGACAACGTTTGGTGGTAGAGGCACTTGTTTTAATTATAGCCTGCGTAGGATCAGATATTGTAACCATTGATTCGTAACCATTACTCGTATAATCGGTTTATTATAACAGCGACTATAGACAGAATATTATATATATCCTGAGATGACATAGGAAAATCATAATTTAGCAATTTTTAGAATGTACTTTTAAATGTTCTTTAAGAACACTTATATTTTATGAGTAACCATCGTGCAATATTTTAATTTTCTAGCCTTTAGTATCGCAGCAGTCGCAATATAGAGTGAATTTTACTCTTTTAATCCTCAGTTGGTAGTGGAGCGCACCAGAAATATAGCTTATGTTTGTGCTTGTTCTCCCCCCACAAATTACAACCATTAAAATTTTCAACAAGTTGATATTTAATAAGATGTATAAAACTGATAATTTAGACCGTTTTTAGAGTGATTTTCGTTCACTTCCACCTTTTAAATACGGGACTGTCATTCAATGATTCTTAAAAAGCATTTTCATCTTTTAAGTATTTATCATGCAAAATTTCAAAATATTAGACACGTAAAATGTACAAAAAACGTAATTTAAAACATTTTTAACATTTACAGTCCCATGTAATTGTGAAAACAACAAAAAATATGGCCTATACTGAAGCAATGACCGTCGGGTATTTCCATGAGCACGTGTCGTGTAATTCACTTTATTAGTAACTGTTAAGTTGTTGGCCACCGTTATTTTCGAAATATTTGCATAGCCTCATTCAATTAATGAAATATCTCTGATAAAATAAGTCACATTTTTCCGTTCTAAAATACTGGTATCCAAAATCGTAATATGTGACTTACACGACATGTGCTGATGGAAATACCCCGTTACCATCAATTTGCAACTATTACTTTATAAATTGGTTTGATATTTCCCGATCGTGAAAATTGAAATTTAGAAAGTTTTTAGAAGGCATTTTACGCATTTTCACCTTTTTTTAATTTTTTTTTTTTTCAAAACTGTTCTCGGAGATCATTTACTCTCTTATAGGTAATTACCCTGTCAAATTTTAAATTACTTTCTGAGATTATTCAGAAATCAGTATTTAGAGCGTTTTTAGAATGCTTTTTATGCATGTTTATCTGTTTTAAATTTCAATTTTATAAAAAAAGAATGTTTTTAGATATATTTTATATCTGATAGTTAACCATCATGCCAAATTTCATGAATCAATTTTCTTCCGTAACACAAAAATCGCATTTTTAGAACGATATTTGTCCTATACCCTGTTAGCGGTAGTGGCTTAAATAAATGTCCAGAAAAATTGAATAGATATTTTTAATTCGTATCATAAATATAACTATAAATATAATATTAGATCAGTCGGAAAAATCTGTCGCATAATGTTGTTTCTCGCCTACTGTTTTAAAATTCAGATATCTTCATTGATACCACTTTTTTGAAATAGTGAAATTAGGGTTGTTTTCGACTTAATGTGCAACGTGAAATTCGCAGGATTTTTATCATTTCAAAAAAGGGGTACCAGTAAAGAAATAAAAATTTTACAACCGATCTTTCCGGTTGAACAAATATTATGTATATAAATTATAATAATATATTATAAACATATATTTATATATTATAATATTATAATGCATAAATTATTATATAACTAAATAAAAATTTATATATTATATTGTTACATATATTATATTTTTTAATACACAGTCATAAATAGTTCGCGACTAAAATAAAGAAAAATTTACATTAAAAAATCTTTGGTGTGATATCGAAATTCTAAATAGTAAAAATAGGTGTATGTTTTTGGTCCTGACTATGACTAAATTTCTGTTTTAATCAAGTATTTTAATAGGGACAATATCATATTAAAATTTACTGGCGCAAGTTTGCCCCGGCGATAATTCTCAGCTTGGAAACCGGTTACAGTTAATTATCACCATTATGTATCCCATTTGTAGGATATGTCAATTCTTCTTTATTCATAGTTCAGTGTTGGATATAAATTCTTTAAAAAAAATCAGGGCTACCACAGGCGATTTTTTATACATATGCCAATCGACAAAACTTTTTTAAATAAAAATTTTATAGTATGTTTCTATTTAACGTATTGGCAAAGAGTATGTGAATAATTTTCGTTTTGAAAATGGGATGTGAGATAGGATAGTCGTCTGTGGGAGCCCTGTAAGGTAGAATTAAAGGGTAGAATTGAAGTCATTGAGCCCTGTAAGGTAGAATTGAAGCCATGCTACAATGCTTGCTCAAACTCATGCTCAATAAAGTTTGGTTATAAAAACCAGAATTCGCGTTCCCCTGCACAAATTTGTTAACTCTATCAGGGGTCCTACGCTTTTGGAAATTTTTCTGGAAAAATATCACTATTTTTTAAATAGAAAACACATGCATATTGAACACGCAAAATTTTGCACTAAGAAGAATTTTGTTATTTGAAAATGGAGTTTTCTGATTCTTAAAATTTCAGAACGACTCTTGTATTATGCAGGCAACTTGATACATATGTGCGTCATATATAAAACTCTCGTTAAAAAATTATTAATTTTCCCCAGAAAAATTGAATAGATATTTTTAATTCGTATCATAAATATAACCATAAATATAATATTAGATCAGTCGGAAAGTTCTGTCGCATAATGTTGTTTCTCGCCTACTGTTTTAAAATTCAGATATCTTCATTGATACCACTTTTTTGAAATAGTGAAATTAGGGTTGTTTTCGACTTAATGTGCAACGTGAAATTCGCAGGATTTTTATCATTTCAAAAAAGTGGTACCAGTAAAGAAATAAAAATTTTACAACCGAACTTTCCGGTTGAACAAATATTATGTATATAAATTATAATAATATATTATAAACATATATTTATATAATATAATAATATAATGCATAAATTATTATATAACTAAATAAAAATTTATATATTATATTGTTACATATATTATATTTTTTAATACACAGTCATAAATAGTTCGCGACTAAAATAAAGAAAAATTTATATTAAAAAATCTTTGGTGTGATATCGAAATTCTAAATACGAAATCACCGGATTTGGCAATATTATTAGTTGCTTTGTTTCTATTACTATTATTATCATGTTAGAACCATCTAGAAAAAAAATCAGTTAACTAAAATCTCTCAACCTTTCTATAGTATAAAAAAAATCTTGGCAATATTAAATACAGTTTTATAACTGGTATAGATTCTTAAGCGAAATCTATAAATAATAGTTATCATAAGCAATAAAAATATAAATTACAGCAGAACTATAAAAATTTTACCATTATATCTGTCATAAAACGATGATAACGTCTTAAATAACTAAATTCTTGTAAAAATTCACAGAAATAAGTTTGTTTTGTATTTCTGCTGAAAAATGTGAAAGAGAAA
Source organism: Maratus speculifer (assembly GCA_964019185.1). Lineage (NCBI taxonomy): Eukaryota > Metazoa > Arthropoda > Arachnida > Araneae > Salticidae > Maratus > Maratus speculifer. The sequence continues at coordinate 174,865,947 of OZ025302.1, forward strand.
ATTTTGTACTAAAAATGTTTTGGTTGTGCTGTCAAAAATTCTGAATATGAAACCGCCAAATATGGCAACATGATTTGCTGCTTGCATTCTATTAATGTTATCAGATTGTTAGAATAATCTAGAAAAAAATCGTTAAAATAATATCTTTCATCTTTTATTTATTACAAATAAAAAAACTTTGAAAATTAAAACACAGTTTTATATCTGGTACAGATTCCTGAGCGAAAGCTACAAATAAAAGTTATCGCAAGCAATAAAATTTAAATTATACTAAGACGGAAATTTTTTATCATTTTATCTCTCATAAAACGACAATAACATCTTGAATACCTAAATTATTGCAAAAAATTTACAGCAATAAATTTGTTTGTATTTCTGCTGATAAATGTGAAAAAAAGAAACATTTAATAGTAGCCATAAAAATAAATATTTCTGAAAGCTATAATATACATTGATAAATGCGTAACGATAAATCGAACTTTTTGTCCGAAATTGCCAATTTTAACGAAAGTTCTGAAAGACAAAAAACACTTGTCGGCTCAGACTATAATCACAGGTAGATTTTGAAGTTTGGACAAATTTCTCCAACAAAATCTAAATCAAGATTAGACACAAACATAGTTCAATATTGTCATCTGGCCACTTTTGGTAAATTTTTAATTTCTTTTTTCTGAATGAACTAGTTTTATCAGAATAATATTATAGGCTAATCTTCTATTTCAACCCCTATTTTGTTTATTAGTTTTTGCTATAAAAGTTAATCTATCAAAAACTTGTTAGCATAAAAGTTGCATAAATACAAAGAAAAATTTTAAGAAATTTAATCGAATTTGATATCTTATGAACTGAACAAAGCTCTACATATATATATATATATATATATATATATATACCACCCCTTTTTTCATTGTGGTCTTAATTTACTTTTTTTGGCTCTAAGAGTCGGTCATATGAAATACTTGTCAATATAAATGTTGCAGATAATAATAGGAAGATTTAAAATAAATTTAATTAGATTTGATGTGTTGAGGATTGACAAAATTGTAAATTTTTATCTCCTTATTGGCCTTATTTATAAATTATTGGCCCTTTTTCTAAAATTAATAATATTTTTAAGTGATTTGCTATGTATCATAATCAAGAAATTATTTTTTTCTATTTTCAATATATACATATACATATATATATATATATATATATATATATATATATATAGCATTTAATGATAAAAGTGTATCGGCAGATCCAGAGTCCCATGCGATAATAAAACCGAATTCAAACAAATAAACATTAAAGAAGATAAAATTCGAACAAGAAAAACAAAAAAAAAGCAGCTGTGAATCTCATCAGCGGTGGGCAGTTTTAAAAACACAGCAATACATCTGAATGAATATGTAAAAAAACTATTATATGTAGTGGCAGTGGGTTTCGATTAGATTGTCACGATGTAAAAAGTCAAATATGCAAAAACATTTGATATCATAACACTCCCCCACCGGACCCGACACCACAGCAAACCATTATCTTTACATGTAAAGCACCGGTTATGTTAGCACTTTTCAAGAAAAGAAATAATGAGAAAACGAAATTCACCCCTATCTTTTCTCTATGTAGGCATATAACATGAATATAAATCGAAATTGTTATTTGCAACTGCGTTTGTAAAACATCCTTTAAAAAGATACAATTCTTTCTATCTGCTTTTGAAGAGTTTTTAATTTTATTTTTCTGTAACTTGATTCATAAGAATTATGTTATTACGATATTTTTTTTTACTTAAACCGCTATGTACAAGGTCAACCGGAAAGTTCTGTCGTATAATGTTATTTGACGCCTATTTTCTTTAAATTCATATTTGCTCACTGACACCACTTTGTTGAAATCGTGAAATTCGAGATTCTCACAATTTTCACATTTCATATTAAGGGGAAAACAAAGGGAATTTTACTATTTCACTCACTTTTTTAAAAATAGGTGTGAAATAATATTATATGACAGAATTTTCCAGTTGATCTAATATTTGTACTTTGTTTTTGCTATAATAATTGGTCCTGTCAAAAAATTGCCAATGTAAAAGAAGAAGATATTGATACTTCAAATTTTAGTCGCTTAAAAGGCGCTTAGCCAACAGAGTGAAAACTATTCAACCTAGGAATTGAACCCGGCTCATGGGTATAGCCGGATGGCGATTTTGTTGCAGGCACTATAAAATTCCCTGCAATAAAGTGAAGTAAAAAAAGAAAAATGTTGCAAGTAAACAGATTGAAAAAATAGGCGAAAGGGACAGGATTTTTTTTTTTTTATTGAAATGATGTAACCAATGTCTTCTGAAAGGGTCTTTCTCTGCAAACAAAAATTAAGTATAGGATTTTTTTTTTCAGATAAAATAATTATAATTTAGAATCAACATTAGCAAGGTTTTTTTACACGTTAAAAAACAACAAAAAAACAAGAAATATAATGGAAAGAATATTATTAAAGATAGTCCTTAAGATTTTTATAGGTTTGACAAAAACATTTGTCACTTAAAAATTACGTATTTTTCTGTTTATAAGAAATATTATTCATCAATAAAATTTATTTAATTAATGTTTTAATTATAGTAAAATTAGCCGTATTTGTCTAATCATTTCAGAAAAAATCTCAGGTAGCCATTATTTAGACCCCATTTTCAGAACTCAAAATTAGATTTTTTTTACTATAAAGAGGCGTGAAACGTGTCAAAAGTAACCTGCTGTCTCTTTTTCTTTACTAATTTCGAAAATTATAGGATTTAGATTGTAAAAAAAAGTGGTAACTGGCAATTGGACCTTTTCCGCTATATATTTTAAGAAAATATTCTTATTACGTTGGAGCTATTTTTTAATAATATCTCTGTTTTGAAACTACTATTCTTTGACTATCTAAGTTGCTTTATTTATAAAATGTACATCAAAAGCGAAATAAACGAAATTCGTTAAAAACAAATTACTAGAAATTTTCCCTTTGATTTTGGTAAAATTATTCATTAATGCATTTTCCCTACTTTCGGTGTTCTGGTAAACGAAATCATAAAATAATTTTAGAAGTTTTTTTTATTTGTTGCACCAAAAGAAAATATTTTTTCTTCTACGAAATGGATTCCAGTTTGGAGAGTTTCCAAGATTTCTGATTGAAAAAAATATATTCTAGATGTGAGATGTTAGCATTTGTTTTATTAACTGAAATATAATTCACGTATACATTAATTGAAACAACAGTTGCGAACATTTTTAAGCAGCTCTAGATATTAGCTAAGCATACTCCTGGAATTAAAATTAAATTTATATCCTATTTTATGTGGTTAATAAATTAAAAAGAAATATATATGTAAACGCAAATCAGTATAGAAACTTCCAAAAATATTTTAAAAATTAAATAAATTCAATCCTATGGAAAGAGCTATGTAAACCGTATTATTAAGAAGGTTTATTATAAAAAAAGGTGGATTTCATGCCATATGAATTGAGAACGTTATGAATTTGTTTTCCTCTTTAACCCTTCGCCTTTTTATTTTCATTTTTATTTATTGATTTCTTTTGCAGTGAGAGTTCGTTCTAACAAAAAATTGTCATTATAACACTTGTCGAAAATATTGAGATTTATAATAAATTTAACTTAATTTCATAGCTTGAGAAGTAACAATGCTATGATTTTTTTTCTCTCTAAATTTTTATTTTTATGCATATATAAACTAACGGTTTAATATTTTATAAGAATTGAATTGAAAACTAATATGAAATTTTTTTGAAATATAAGCTGTCAATCTGACAATAATAGCAAATGCATTTTATAAACAACTATTTTATATATGTTATGAGGTTTCCTCTAATATTCACAAACTCCAGTTTAGGAATATAGTAAAGCTCATGACATAATTCAGTAAATGTCTTTAATTCATATGGAGAATACGGGATTTAAGGTTTCTACATTAAAACGTATGTTTTTAAAGAAAATATTCTTATCAAATAAAATATACTTTTAAATAAAGTCTCTGCTCTAAAAATACTCTACTTCGACTAAACAATTTACTTTATAAATTTTACATCAAAAGCTAATTAAATGCAGTTAGTTAACCCCTTGAAGGACGATAGTATAAAACATATTCCACGTAATTTTAATTTCGAAATGCCACATTGACACCAGAATTTTGAAGTGGGAATTTCCATTTTATCAACTAAGTGAAGAAAAGCTTTCATCAATTTTGAAATAAACCTGTTTTTAAATTCCGGTGTTATTCAATCATTTTAGCATTTTAAGAACAAAAATGCTTTGCCCCTCAAAGGGTTAAAAACAAATGATTAGAAAACACTTTTTTGGATTCTGCTTTAATAATTAAGTAATGCCTTTTTTCTTATTTTCTGCTTTCTGGGAAACGAATTAATAAAAAAATTTTAGAAGTTTTTCTTTTTGTTTGGTGCACCAGAAGGAAATACTTTTTCTTCTTTGAAATGGATTTGAGTTTGGAAATTTTCCAAGACTTCTTATTAAAAAAATATATTCTAGATGCGGGATGTTATTTTTAACTGAAATATATTTCACGTATACGTTAATTGAAACAACAATTGTGAACATTTTTAAGCAGCACTTGATTTTACCTAAGCATACTCTGGAATTAAACTTTAATTTATATCCTACTTTATGTGATTATTAAATTAAAAGGAAGTATATAAAAAGATTGCAAATCCATTTTTAACAGAAATATATTGCATACATTAATTGAAACAACAGTTGTGAACAGTGTTAAGCAGCACTAGGTTTTAGAAAAGCATACTCGTGGAATTAAAATTTAATTTATATCCTACTTTATGTGATAATTAAATTAAAAACAAGTTTATAAAAAGATCGCAAATCCGTATAAACCTTCCACTTTTTCCAAACATGTTTATTAAATTAATGAATTCAGTCATACATTCTGAATGTAGAAAAGTTATTTTACTTCTGCTTAGTATTTTTACTAATTCACTGAGCGATAGTTTTGGAGAAAAAAACCTTTCAAATAAAGCCTATTTTTTCCATATCTTTCACAGAATTTTTAATCTTTTATCACAGGTCTATCAAAACATAATTTTTCGCTTATTTGAATCAAAAAATATTCGTATCAAATAAAGCAAAATTTACAATAAAATTTTACTGGTGAGAATAATAAATCAAGACTGGAATACCTGGTGCCTGTGCGTTTTACGGGCAAGTCATGATTGGAGGCAAATCATGATGGTTGCCCGTATCACGTAAGGGTAAATCAGGGAAGCGGTTAAAAAACTCCAGTTTATAGGGCTAAGGAAGCAGAAGGATTAATTCAGTAAATGCCTTTAAATCATATGGAGAAGAAATATTCAAGGCTTATGTATTAAATATTCTTATTAAGTAAAATCTATTTTATAAATAAAATCTCGACTTTAAAAATACAGTTCTACGAATGTACAGTGCATTTTATTTATAGATTGTACATCAAAAGGTAATTAACCGTTTCACGACGGGGATTTTTACGAAATTTTTAATGTTTTGTCACCGGTTTTATAAAACAGAATTTTTTCCTATATTAAATCGGCTAAATGCTCCGATTAAATAAGGCAAATTTCAGAGTGTAATTTTTCTGGTGGGGATAAACAAGGATCCTTACGTCCTTTTTGCGGCACGTATACGTGCCGCTCGTCCCCAAGGAGTTAAATAAATCTACTTAACCCTTTAAGACCCAGCTCGCACGATCGTGCGGGTTAGACATACATTTAAATTTTTGCTTCTGAAACAGTCGTTAGTAATATAAACCCAAATTGAACGATTGTTCCGGTTAGCAGAAAGAGTAAAGTATCTTTTTTTATCAACAGATTGCGGTATAGGCCAGTCAAATTGTCAGAAAAAAGGGCCGATAGATGCAAAAATTCTGCTAGAAGATTTTATGTTTTTAAAATGTTTAGGGGGATGCTAGTAACAAGAATTCATGGTTTCCCAACAAAATATCTCGAGGCTAAACTTTTTGGAGCCAAAAAACCACGAAATTTTCGGACTTTTTTCAGTTTTTTGCCTATAACTCAAAAAGTATAAAATTTTTGTGTACCATACTCAATTACAAAAAGAAAGAGCATTAAATTCTCTACAAATTTCATTATAAAAACGTTTTTCTAAACCCATTACTAAGCGCGCTAGGGCTTTTTGAAAATGTCACTTTTTTTTAACTTTACAGAAAAAGATCTATTTTTCGTCTCCCATCCTAAAAAACTTTCTTTCATTGCTAACTATGAAAATTAAATACACATATTAATGAATGAGAATTCAAATTTTTAAGAAAGGCAGGCCGAAAGAACAGAAATTCTGGAAACACTATACGAAAACAATCACGGAAGAGTTGGGGGAGTGAAGGGGAGGAATACCGGAGGTAGAATGCCGACAAAAGGAAAAAAGGAATGCCGACGGAAGATACTGACCACTTGTCAGCTGCTGCCCAATTTGCGCTCATTCTGTCGCAGGTGTTCCTTTTTTTTAAGGCACATTCTTCTAACATGTTACTATTCAGTGTATTGCTAGTATTCTTCGCATGCAGTAATTAAAAATGAGCGATCTCGATCCAAAATTATGTTTCGTTTGCCAAACGGCTTCAAATTGTGATACTCGCGTTGTGAGCAAAAAAGGACTTGCCAGGCTTTTTGAATGTAGCGTTCAACGGCAAAATAATTTTCATCAACGTTTTTTGAAAAGTTGCAAGGAAGTCAGAATACATGATGATTGCCAAAAAACATATACGAATGAGAGAATGATAGCAGCATATATTCGTCGGAATGAAGATTCTACACAGACTAGTTTATCCCTCCGATCAAGCACTTCTTTCAAATTTCAAGATAATTGCTTTTTATGTGGAAAAGGTAATCCCGTTGACTTCAACGAAAAACAATCGAAAAAGCCATACGCAAAGAGAAATTTGATTCACAAAGTAATGAAGTTAGAAGCAAAAATTACGTTCCTGAAAGCTGCAGAAAAACGTGGGGATAAATGGTCCCAGAAAATAATTGAACGTATTCAACACGAACCTGACTTGGTAGCTGTAGATGCATGGTATCATAGTTTTTGTCGCGTAAAACTATATCAGTCTGTAACAGTTGCAGAAAAAAGAGGGCGTCGACCCGCAACATCTGTTGACGAAGCTATGGAGGCTATATTTATGTACATTGAAGAAAAGTTTGAAGAATGCCAGTTTTCTTTAGATGAGTTGATGAATCAAGTACCACAGTCATTAGAACTTCCCGATTCACGGACTGTTAAGGCCCGTATAATCCAGAAATATGGGGATGCTGTGCTGATTTCTGAAAACAAGAAAAAGAAAACAGTGCTCTGTTTCAAAAATGTTGGGCACAAAATACTCACTGATCATTGGTATTTGAGTAGGAATTTAGATCCTCAACAGGAGCGACTTCGTATTGTGAAAACAGCCGCTGATATAATTGTGGAAGATATAAGGTCACAAATGTATGATATTACACAATACCCCCCATCTGATAACTTTCTGTCTGACGCTGAGACAGTTATCCCAGAATCAGTAAAATTGCTTTTTGAAAGCATAGTTTTAAAATACAAACGTGGTTCATTTGAGAAATGGAAAAAAAAGTGCGTTGCATTTTCACATGCCCTAATAAGTTCGGTTAGACCAAGATCATTCCTTTCATCCATCATGACAGGGATCAGTGCATATTTGTACAGAAAGTTAGGTTCAAAGCATTTGCTCCAAGTTATGTCTGCTTTTGGCTTTGCAGGGTCCTATGAAGATGCCTCTCTTCTTGAATTGTCTACCATTCTGCGGCCTCAGAAAACAAAAGAACGAGATGATGCATTCTGCCAATTTATTTTTGACAATGCTGATTTTAATGCCAGCACTCTAGATGGGACTGGTACATTTCATGCAATGGGAGGTATAATGTGTGTTACTCCTCACGACGCCTTGCATCCCGAAAAAAGAATTCAAAAAGTAAAACATCAGTCCACAAATGAAATTGTCTGTCAAGCTGAAAAAATTGATCTACAGACATTTCACAGAACAGATATGAGTGGCTTACAAAATATAGAAATTGAAAGTTTGGAAAAACTTTCTCCCATTAATAATGAAATAATTCCCTCAACAACAGACATAGTATGGCTCTATGGGAAGTGGTCAAATGTTGAAAACATTCCCGGTTGGAACGGTTTCATGGAGAAAGTTACATCCAACAAAGAGTATAAACGTTCTAAAATAAAGTATCTTCCATTTATTAATGCCCATCCTTCACATTATGATACTATTTTTACCTCACTATTGGTTGCTGCTGAAAAATGTAGACAACTCAACCAGAAGACATGCTTTGTGACGTATGACCAACCTCTTTATTTGAAAGCTAGAGACATAATGACGAATGAACATCCAGAATTGAACAATGTGACAGTGAGGCTTGGAGGTTTTCATCTCCTCATGTCTTTCATGGGATCAATTGGTTTTATCATGGACTTTCACAGTCAGGCAGCTGATGTCGCAACTTGCTCAAAGAATATCAAGGCTATTAAAGAACAAGAAACCTGCTCATTTGCCCCTCAAGCTGAGGTTGAGGAATTATTTCAATTAACCCGAAAGCGTTCCAGACGTTATTAAATAAATGAAAAATATCATCGTAAGTATTTTTTACTTACATTCTGTTAAATACCTAATATTAATGTTCTCCACTTAAGCTCTAAATACAAAAAAAGTTACACTGTTCTTAATTATTTTACTATGTTACCGTTGTAATTAATCATGATTGCTATAATGCAAATGCCTGTAATATAAATAAGTTACATTAAAGAGGATAAAATAATGAAAAACGGTGTAAAATTTCCATTTTTGCAATATTTCCACAAAGTTAGAAAAAAAGAGTCATTTTCAGAAAGCTGTAGCACGCTTCATAATAGCTTTAGAAAAACAAATGTATAATGAAATTTGTAGAGAATTTAATGCTCTTTCTTTTTCTAATTGCATATTTGCACAAAAAATCTATACTTTTTGAGTTATAGGCAAAAAACTGAAAAAAGTCCGAAAATTTCGTGGTTTTTTGGCTCCAAAAAGTTTAGCCTCGAGATATTTTGTTGGGAAACCATTAATTCTTGTTACTAGCATCCCGATAAACAGTTTAAAAACATAAAATCTTCTAGCAGAATTTTTGCATCTATTTATGACAATTTGACTGGCCTAGTAGTAGTCCATGTTTTACTTTCAGGTGGCATGTCTAGCTTTGTTTACAAATACAATGGATATAGCTCATCATTTTATCTGTCGTAAAAAGGTAATTATCAATATATTTTTAATTGCTTAGATAAATATTTTTGCTTTAATGTCTAAATAAGTATAATATAATAAAAAACATCAATTATAGACTATTTATTTTGCTCTTAGGACTCAAGATTTTGTCACCCGCACGATCGTGCAACTTGGGCGTTACGTTAGTCAGTGCTACAGTAAAGGTAAGTGTTTTTCAATGTTCATTTTGATTTCTGTTTCAACAATTTTGATGACAGCCAAAATAAAACGAAGTATGCTGTTTCATAATTAATACTATATTATTTTCTTGGGTGTTGTCATAGATAACCCCCCTTTTTTTATAATTTTTACTTTTTTTATTTTTAATTAATAAATTTTTCAAATACTTTTTCTAATTTTTTTATGCAGTACTTTGTTAACTTTTAATAAAGCAAAATAAAATATTTTTTCAGATGGCTAAGCGGAAAATAATTCTCACTCAAGAAGAAATATTTTAATTGATGAATAAATCAGATTCTGAGTTTAGTGATCTCTCGGATGATGACGATGTTACGGACAAAACATTTGAAGCAGATTTATTAGAAGGACACTCAAGTTCAGATGAGCTCGATGAAGAAAAAATGACAATTTTGGATCATTCTTCCTTTTCAAAGTCTCCTGAATTCATCTTCCAACGTTCTACCTCCAAGTCGTTTTCGGAAAATACTAAAAGAATGAAAAAAGAAAAAAAGGAATACAAGTGGACTGTTAAAAAGTTCATTTCTGTACCTTATCCTGGAACATTAGATTTCACGCAACTGCAAGTATGTTTTTCATTTCTTAAATTGTAACAAAAAAAAAAGTTATAGACTTATAAAAGAAATTAAATCGCTATAATAAATAAAAACTTTAAAAATATAACAAACATTTTAAAATCAATTAAAATATTTTTTTAAGTCGATAAGTACTTCTCCAATATTATTTTTTTCCTTCTTTTTTAGGCTTTAGAGCGAACCATTTCCCATGTGTTGATGACATTTCAAGTCTTCGCAAGTACAGGTTTGAAAACTGCGAAAAAAGTTCAAAAACACGTTGTGAAAAATGCAACGTTTATTTGTGTATGTCCAAAAAAAAAAGGTTTTAAAGATTTTCACTGTAAAAAAGTAACGAATCCATAAAATAAAAAATAATACATCAATAATTACCATATTTGTAAATTTTTTTTTTGGTTCAGTTTCTCTCTTCTATCCATTTAGAGCCAGAAAATGTATAAATCTTAACAGGTAATAAGTAATGATTTCAGAGGAAAAGCCCAACCCGCACAATCGTGCTGGTGCGGCTTTCACAGAAAAAGCCCAACCCGCACGTTCGTGCGGGTACTCTTCATGCACTAGGGGGGCGAGAAATTTTTTTTAATTATTTTTTTAGGTGTCATTAGGGTTAGTATAGAGTTAATAACCAGTTGAATATAATATTTAATGATGAAAATGTTTCGGGTCTTAAAGGGTTAATAATAAATTATTAGAGAATACTTTCCTTGTCTGCAATAAATCAGTAAAGCCTTTTTCCTACTTTCGGTGTTCTGGGAAACGATTTCATAAAATAATTTTAGAAGTTTTTGTTTGTTGCACCAAAAGAAAGTATTATTTCTTCTTTGAAATGGATTCCAGTTTGGAGAGATTCCAAGACTTCTGATTCAAAAAATACAATCTAGATGCGGGATGTTAGTATTTGTTTTTAAATGAAATATTTCACGTATACATTAATTGAAACAACTGTCGTGAACATTTTTAAGCAGCACTAGATTTTAGCTATGCATACTCGTGGAATTAAAACTAAATTTATATCCTACTTTATGTGATAATTAAATTAAAAAGAAGAATATAAAAAGGTCGCAAATCTGTGTAGAAAGCTCTAACTTTCCCCAAAATGTTTAATAAATTAATGAATTTAGTTTTATATTCTGAATGTAGAAAATAATTTTTCTTATGCTCAGTATTTTAACCACATAACTAATGAATATATTTGAAAAAAAAAACTTGGATTCAGTTATAATTATTCAGAATGCGTTTTAATAAATAATTCATAAAAGAATTTTAAAAGTTTTTTTTTTTTTTTTTTTTTTTTTTTTTTTTTGTCGCGCCAAAACAAAATATTTTTTTTTTTTTTGAAATTGATTCCAGTTTGGAGAACTTCGACTTCCCATTGAAAAAAAATATATTCTAGATGCGGGGTGTTAGTATTTGTTTCTCTTTTTTTTTTTTTTTTTTTTTTTTTTTTTTGACTGAAATAGATTTCGGGTATGCTTTAATTGAAACAACAGTTGTGAACATTTTTAAGCAGCACTAGATTTTAACTAAGCATACTCGTGAAGTTAAAACTAAATTTATATCCTACTTTATTTGATAATTAAATTAAAAAGAAGTATGTAAAACGATCGCAAATCCGTATAAACCACCCACTTTCTCCAAATATGTTTAATAAATTAATAAATTCAGTCGTCTATTCTGAATGTAGAAAATATTTTTTACTTCTCCTTAGTATTTTAACCACTTTACTGATAGATATTTTGGATCAAAACTTTCAAATAATAAATTTTTAATCTTTTATCACCAGTTTTTCAAAACATAATATTTGCTTACCTGAATCAGAAAAATATTCGGATCAGTTAATTCAAAATTTACAATAAAATTTTACTGGTGAGAATAATATATCAAGATTGGAATATGGTCGTCCGAAGGTGATACGGGCAAATCATGATTGACAAGAACACGTTGCCCGTATAATGTACGGGGATATCAGAGAAGAGGTTGAAAAACTCCTGTTTATAGGGCTAATAAAACAGAAGCCTTAATTCAGTAAATTCCATTATGGAGAAAGGGAGATTCAAGGTTTATATATTAAAAGGTATAGAAAACATTCTTATTATGTAAAATTTATTTTTAAATAAATTCCCTGCTTTAAAATTTCACTTCTTCGATTATACAATTCACTTTATTTATAAATTGTTCATCGAAAGCTAATTAAAAACAAATTATTAGAAAACGTTTTACCCGGATTTTGCTACAATAATTCAGTAAAACCTTTTTTCTACTTTCGGTGTTCTTAAAAACAAATTCATAAAATAATTTTAGAAGTTTTTCTCTTTGTTTGTTGCACCGAAATAAAATATATTTTTTTCTTTTTTGAAATGGATTCCAGTTTGGAGAGATTCCAAGACTTCTGATTGAAAAAAATATATTTCCTGGATGCGGGATGTTAGTATTTGTTTTTTAACTTAAATGTATTTCACGTATACATTAATTGAAACAACAGTTGTGAATATGTTTAAATAGTTCTAGATTTTAGCTAAGCATACTACTGGAATTAAAATTAAATTTATATCCTACTTTATGTGATTAATAAATTAAAAAGAAATATATAAAAAACGCAAATCAGTATAGAAAGCCCCAAAAATGTTTTATAAATAAAAAAATTATTTGCTATGGAAAGAGCTATGTAGAAGGTATTATTAAGAAGGTTTATAATAAATATAGGAGAATTTCATGTCATGGGAACTGACGACGATACGAATTTGATTCTTCATTAACCCTTCGCCTTTTTGTTTTCGTTCTTATTTATTGCTTTCTTTTGCAGTCAGTGTTCATTCTATCAAAAAATTCTCATTATGACATTTGATGAAAATATTAAGATTAAACCAAATTAAATTATTTTGGTATTATTATTAAATTATTTTGGAAAGTTAAAATATTTTGGTTTAAATAATTAAATCTAATAAATTATTAATTTAAGAGTTGTTAAAATTATTAATCAAATAAGATTAATAATTTTAACAACTCTTACGAAGATTAATTTTTTATAAAATTTAAAATTTTTAGAAGTCAAATATCATTTTGAACTGTAAAAAATATAAAGGCTTTTATTATATGTATTTTACTATCTTAAAAAGCGAAGGGAGAGCTCAGAAAAAATAAACTGCAAAAAAATATGTTTAATCTCGAAGCATTTGCTATAGTCAAGGCAGAATTTGAAACCAGTGATCACTCATGGGAGATTTCCCTCATTCGAAGAGAAAAGAGAGGTCAGGGGAAAAGGGATTTTTTGTGGGAATTTTGTTTTTCGATGTTTCTGAGATCTTTTCTTCCTCATATCTTGTTTTAGCATATTTTTCTTCCCAAAATAAACGGCGTAATATTTCTGCTGACAAAATTGCTATAATTTTTAACTCTTCATACTAGTATGATAGATCGATCATACATGTTGGATGTTTAATGTCATAGCATTAGGATAATTAACTGTTTATTTTTAATTGATTTTTATTTGTATATTAATGTTGTTTAATATTTCAGAATATGCGTGACCACATAGTAATAATCTTTATTTGTTGTTTATTTTAGGTAAGCTGGAATAACATACTGTCGTAAACAACTTTCAAACATTTTCGTAAGTAAATATCCTTTTTTACCCTAAGTGTAACTAATCTACCCGTATTTCAAACATCATAATAAATTTTGAAACACAGATGGAGATATTTTAAGATAGTCTCAGATTAGACCCAACTGTTTGATTCATTCTTTATCGACAAGAAAATTAAATATGCAAAAAAAAAAATACATTCAATTACTTACACATAAATGGATGTCAGAGCTGCAGTGTTCGTATCATAAAACAATAAAGCCCTTTGCGACTCTTATTCACCATTAGGTATCATTTAATCTATTTGATGTATGGAAAACATAATTTAGCCCCTTGCGGCGCAGTGGTATCATAGATATACATACCACTTAATTTTAATTCCCAAACGCCACGTTGCCACCGGTATTTTGTTTAAAAGAATTACTGTTTATTGAGTGCGTGATATATAGCGTTTTCTTATTTACAAATAAAGTTGTTTTCAAATTCCGGTGTCAACACTTAAGCAATGAATTTGCCCTGCGCCGCAAAGGGTTAAGGAAATACTGACGTGGAAAAAATAATGTAAAAATTAATTAAATTTTGAAGTCAAATGATTAACTTATAAAAAATGAAATAAATAATGCTTTCTCCTTCTAAAATGCCGTTATCAGAATATCGAATATAATTAGTGAAACAATAATATATTTTAACTATATTTCTAATATTCATTTTTGCTTCCTTCGAAATATATTGACATCTTTTCCGAAAAATTCCACCATTCACGGGAAACATGAACTGATTAAGAAGATCTGTACTTAGAAATGCGGTTGAAAGTATTTATTTTGCTACTGACGCTATTTTAGTGTCCTTGCACCAATTTCTTTAACGTTATTATTATTTTGATAAAGCAGAGTAAATCTGGGGAAATATTTGCTAAATCTTCTTTCTAACTATTAAAACTAGGGAGGGGGGGGCATAAAACAATCCACTTAAGGGGAAAATTTGTGTAAAATAGCATAGATATTTAAATACAACTTTTGCTTTATCTAGTCTTCTTTAGACTATATTGTGCATTATAAACATATTTTGATAATATTTTACACATAAATTGAGTAAAGAAAAAGTGAATTTTTGAAAATGTGTCCAAAGGATCATTTTACCCTCACGAAAGGGCAAAATGATCCTTCATTTTAAAATAATTGTAAATTAATTTTTATCGATAAAATAAAGGACATAAAAGTAATTACAACAACACATAATGAAATAAAATAAGTTATCTTCTGTTTCTATTCGATATTTTTTGTTTCCAAGCTCAAATGATTTTTATGACTGCTCGTTAAAATGGTACTTTCCTTAAATTTTCTTTTTCTCAAAATGCTCGATTCTATTTTTTTAGAAAATGGTAAGATAACACGTGGTTCCAAAGAGAAAGGTTTGGGGAAGTCATACATTTGGCTCCCATGATGGCCTGGAGCCTTTAGTGAATTTTCTTCAGTTAAAGAAATGCTAATAAAATGATCCACATAATTGATCATTTTACCCGGCAACAGGGCCGCGCATTTTAAGCCATAAAAATGGACGATGCCGAAAATCATTACAAATTTAGCAGATGTAATTCACATTTAAAAATATGCTCTGTCAAGTAAACGAAGTCATATTTCTGTACATGAAAAACCGCATATCTAATTAAACACCAAAGTTAGTGCTTATCTTCTAAAAGATCTTGTAAAACCCACTTTTTCAAAGAATTCTATTCAGAAGCGTAATACTGTGATTACATGAATACCGCCATAGCTTCTTCTTTACTTTACACAACTAGTTTATGTGTTATCCTGTAGCTAGCGCGACCTGTCTGGGAGAAAAAAGTATGTGGATTTTGCCCGCTAGGGTAATTTCAGGCCACCTTCTCCTGTAAAGTAAAATATGTTCCATCTTGGGAATAAACTTGTTTTAGATTAAGATGATTGCATATGGCGTTTTCTATTTAAGTATCTTCTTACTTATTATCGCATCTAAGATTATGCTTAGATTTCTAACACTATACAGGCCATCAGACATACTTCAGTGTCTTTTATAAAGAAATTGTTAATAAATTGTAAATTCTCTGCTAATAATTTGAATGGCTAATTTTGTAAAATATTAAAAAAATAAGGTTAAATTTTTCTATTGTGAATTATGTCGAAGATGCTCCGGTATTTTTTGAGAGAAAAGTTGGTCTTTTTCAACTCGAACTATTACAAGAATAATTTCCTTAGCAATTCTGTCCAGTTTTACCAGAGAAATACAACGCTGCTTTTAGCCAGTCTCAAAGAATTCTCTCCTGTACACTGTAAAAAAAATTTCTGTAAAGTTACTAAACTTTTTCTAGGAAACTGGGATTCCAAGAACTTTTTCTATAACGGTAACAGCAAAAATTCAAGTTTCAGAGTCGGTTACATGAAATTTTCATGTTACCGTAACATGAAAAGTTCTTGGAATCCCAGTTTCCTAGAAAAAGTTTAGTAACTTTACAGATTTTTTTTACAGTGTAGAAATTGAAAATTCGGAATGAATTTCCCCGTGGGCCCATTAGCCAATTTATTTAAGCATTTGGCCTTTCCAGCAGTCTGTCTCTCTGACAGTCTTTAATACTAAAATGACGGCGAGGGGCCCCTACACTGTAAAAAAAAATCTGCAAAGGTACTAAACCTTTTCTAGGAAACTGGGATTCCAAGAACTTTTTCTGTAACGGTAACAGCAAAAATTCAAGTTTCAGAATCGATTACATGAATTTTTCCTGTTATCGTTACATGAAAAGTTCTTGGAATCCCAGTTTCCTAGAAAATGTTTAGTACCTTCACATATTTTTTTTACAGTGTACTAAGTGAATATATTTCGGTTCGAACGATAAATTTCTTTCTAAAATATGTTTAAAGGGAACAAAGGAAAAACTAGTCATTGGGGGGAGGGGGGGGGGACACCGTAATACTTACCCATCATGGATATGCATAATATAAAATACGAAAATAAAACGTGTGTAAACTACTTAAAAAATGCATTGCAATTCTAAAACAAAGTTTAAATTTATATTTAAATAGTTTTATTATCCATAGTAATGCTCTATTAATGAATTGCTGATGAACCAATTTCGACAAATTATACAACGCCAAAATACTCAAGTAGTGCCGGATTGCGTAAAAGAAACATCCTTATAACTCCAAAAATAATAATCATATTAACTAAAAATTTACCGCGTCCGATTAAGCATCTCATTCCCAATTAAAATCTATCTTTTAATTGAAATTTGAATGAAATACAGGGCCATGAAAAATCGAAGAATGTGGAAAACAGGATTACACATATCTCGGCAACTAATAATCCGATTGACTTTATTCTTTATGGAAAATTCATGCTATTTTATACCTTTTTACGCCTCTTCCTTAAAATAATAAAAGTCGAAACTTTTTATATACCTTTCATCAGAACGAATTTTTCGAGAATCCGTAAAAAATAGTTCTGGATAATAAACATTACTGATATTAAATAGGCTTCGTCTCATTCTTATATACTAAGGACTTACAAAATTTCAAGTCTATATCTCAATTTGTTCGGGAGATAGAGCGTTTACAGACAGGCGGACGGACGGACGGCAAATTTTTTTTTCTCTAAAAATATGTTTTTCGGTATCTCCAGCGTCTTAAACGTGTAAATCCGTCAAAAATTTTTTTTTCGATTTTCAAAACGATTGCAAGACTTACCCTATACTACGTATGATGGGTAAGTAAAATGGTTGTATGAATAACTTAATCAGTTTTATATAAAAATTCCGTTGTTAAATATTTTTTACAAAATTTGTGTAAAACTTTCCGTCTTTCTAATGTTAAACCACTCGAGAATTTTTCTGTCCTATATATTTAGTATAATGTCAAGTTAAGAACTTAACAAAATATTATGAAATTCAATTTGTCAGATTCAAGTACATAGCTAAACATTAATAACCATTGGTAGACCTATCAAAAATGAAATGGATTGCTGGTCTCAGAAGAAGGTTTTTGAATTTTTGAGATACTTATCGGTGGCGGCCTTTTTCAGGCTTAAGAGGTTTTTATTTTATTATTTTTTAGAACTAATGTCCGTTCATTATTTAGTAAATCAAGTTATTTCATTACAGATCTAAGAGCTTAGAAATGTTTTCTTGATAAATGATAAGAAGACACATCGTGTATGCATTTTACAGTGAAATAATAATAAAAGAATTTAGAAAATCATTATAATTAAATTTTTTATAAGCCATAAAAATTTTCTCAATCGCATACCTGCCGACTTGTACGGATTTTTCTCACCACAAAAATTTACTGAATATTTTAGACTTTTTTAACCGCTAAAATTGTTTGTATGTCGGTGATTGAATTAACTGTAACTTTCCGTGAAATTATACTGCTACGAAAAATCGGTACAAGTTGGCAGTTATGAGAACGGAAATATAACATTTACGCCCACTTTTTTTCACAATGATAATTTTTTATACCTTTTTTTAATTTCTAACTATATTTCATGCTTATTAGAAATCTTTATAAGAAGTTTTGTTGGAATACTAAGATAAATGAATAGATAATAAGAATTCTATAACTATCTCAATATTTCCATTTTTTCCCTTTTTTATGTTTCATACAAATGTGAAAATCTTTATAATAAATTTTATCTCATAACTAAGGTAGCTGAATTGATAGATATAAAATTAACTCAAGAGTTTCGTTTTTAAAATAAATGCTGCGCTAAAGGAAAATAGAAGGAGAAAGGAATATAAGAATGAACAAAGTAAGAAGCAGAATGTTTAGAGCAAATATTGTCTGATCAATAAGGTAACTTAAAATATGAAAATTCATAATCTTATATTTCGCATAAAATTACCAACATTTCTCATTCAACCACCCTAATTATTAAAATAAAACTTATTTAACATTTCCCCAAAGCAACGGCTTTATATTCTCTCAAACATGACATATATTTTCAAAATTGAAAGCCCTTTCGGATTCAACATGCTAAATAAAGTTTCTGTTGTGCATCGTAATTAAAATTTAAATGAAGCAAAATATAAGAATGCGTAATTTTAGTATTGCATCTTAATTTTCTTCGTGTAACTTAATTATTCCTATTTCACAAAGTTTGTATTGCTCAAGCTTATTTTGCTAGAATGAATATTTCAGTAATATTTCTTGTTTGAATAAGGAAAATATTTAGAACAACGTATTATGGCTGGCGAAATATGAATCATATTATACGAATTAGTTGCCTAAGTGTTTGATAAAGCATTTATTTTAAAATAAATCAAATGAAATCATAAATACATACATAAAACTCATGAAAATACATGTATAAAACAAATACTCGTCGTTCAGTCCATTCATCTGTCCATCTGTCCTCATATAACACAGCAAAAACTACCGAACCGAATCATTCGAAATTGAAAATGTATAATTATTGTATAATTTTATCGAGTCATTTTAAATTTTATGGGAATAGGATGTATAATTGAATTACAGGGAAAATCAAAATTATTCCGTTATATTACGGACAATTTGAAAAAATAGTTTTAACTGCATTATAAGGCTGCTACATTATTTCGAACATATAGATAAAGATTCCCTGGGGTAATAACGCCACGTTAAGATTCTACCAATTTTCACGGTTCCGTTTTAGTTTTTAGCTCACAGGCTATCATAGCCTGAGAGCTTATGTGCCCGTCCGTTCTGTATGTATGTTCGTTCGTGCGTAACGCGATAACTCATGATAAAAATATCGGATCCACTTGAAATTTTGTATATAGGTATATCCTGATAAGGCGCTTCCCTGATTAGTTTTTGGAGTTCATTCGATATGTATAAGAGGGGAACGGGGGGCTCATGCCCCTCCCCTTAATTGATATAAACGAGATTTTCATGCAGATTAACAGTTTTCGTTCAAAATTTAGATATAGGATCATTCTGATGAGGCGATTCCGTGACTGTTATTAGGTGTTCATTGAATAACTATAAACAGGGGGAACGGGGGGCTCATGCCCCTCCCCTTAATTGATATAAACGGGATTTTCATGCAAAATTAACAGTTTTCGTTCAAAATTTAGATATAGGATCATTCTGATGAGGCGATACCGTGGCTGTTATTAGGTGTTCATTGAGTAAGTATAAACAGGGGGAACGGGGGGCTCATGCCCCTCCCCTTAATTGATATAAACGGGATTTTCATGCAGAATTAACAGTTTTCGTTCAAAATTTAGATATAGGATCATTCTGATGAGGCGAGTCCGTGGCTGTTATTAGGTGTTCATTGAATAAGTATAAACAGGGGGAACGGGGGTTCTAATGCCCCTCCCCTTAACTTGTATAAATGGAATTTTCAATCAAAATTGTAAGATTTCG
The DNA here is from genome assembly GCA_964019185.1 of Maratus speculifer. NCBI lineage: Eukaryota > Metazoa > Arthropoda > Arachnida > Araneae > Salticidae > Maratus > Maratus speculifer. The sequence continues at coordinate 174,885,990 of OZ025302.1, forward strand.
TTCAAATCTCTGAGTAGTTTTGGAAGTTTAATGGTTAGGTATAAAAGAGGGGAATAACTCCTCTTAAATTACATAAATGCTAAATGGGTTTTTATTAAGAATTATCCGATTTGCTCTGAATTTCGGATATAGATTTTTTAATATGATAAAGCATGTACTTGATAGTTTAGGAGTTTCAATGATTAAGTACAAAAAAGGAGAAAAGGGAGAGCTGTTTCTCCTTCTTAATTTTCTTTCGAACGGAATTAACGAAAATACAAGGCTGTAATGTAGAATTAGTATGCTTAGCCTGTGAGCTCAATGCCATCAGTTTAACTGGGCAATATTCTTTTTTATTATTTTTCAAACAAATATATGATTTGATACAGCAACTCATTGAATATCTATATAAAAAAAATAATTTAACAGATATGTATTCATAAAATGTAATGGCATGTTTTCTTGACCAATGCTATTTGGCGTTATTACCCACCTATATGGGTAATAACGCCATGCAAACATAATTATGAAATAAGATGGAATAATTGCATGTAGATTGCCCAATTCTAAAAATACAAGCTCTACAAACTTAGAAATTGACAAATTGCATTCTAAGCTATTGAAAATGTTCAATTTTTTGTGAAAGTGTAAGAAAAATAAAGGTGTGGTGTGTGTGTGTGGGGGGGGATGAGGCAAAAGAATATCAGATCGTGAGCTTCTTTTTGCTTAAAAAGGACCGCTTAAATGGAATTATTAGAAACATTGCACAGTTTTAACTGTGTTTATTTGAATCAGTATTTAGGATGTAGTTCGGCCACTGTAGGGAATCAACCGGGGTATAAATGCCAAGGATTGGCGTTATTATCCCGTTATAGTTATTGCGCTGTACATTTAAAATTAAAAATTATCTCGAGAAGATATCCAAAATCTTCAACAACATTTTGAAAGTCCATGAAATGTACTACAAATTTATGTAATTAACAAAGTATTTCCGGATAAAAAAAAATAGTCTTCACACCACAAAACGTATCTCGCAAATTTTAGATCAAACGTTAATTTTAGTTGCTTGTAAAAACAATAAGACCTAAAAATGACACAAATTAACTTGATGATGTTTTTTTGCGATTTATATGACTCAAAACCCTTCTGCGCAGAGCACATGGGTGTCATTTACCAGATTATTTCATAATTATGCAAAATATTAGCACTTGGCCTTATTACCCCGCCTGGCGTTATTAACCCAGACCACCTTAATTTATTCTAAGATAGTTGAATAGATAATAATAAATATATAATTAATTCAATATTTCCGTTTCTAAAATAAATACTGCGCTAATGGAAAATATTTATGAATGTTTTCGAAATGAGAGTGTTTACTGCAAACATTCTCTGATCGGTAAGATAACTTAAAATTTGAAAATTCATCATCTTAAAAATAAAAATAAAATATATGACGGAATGAAAATTTCGCCTTCCTTTTAACATTAAATGTATAATATGAGCTTTAAATTGTTCAGGTTTACTTAACACTCCATCGGGCGCACTGTACCTGAGAGATATATGCGTAAGAAATTCGTCGTTTTTGAAAAGAAAAGGGAGTTTCACGACCTTGACCTTCACAGTATCTGTTCTTCCGGTCATTTCCGTCCCTGGAATGCAGTGGTTTCAAATTTTCCGGTTTCGCGCTTTGTTAAAGATTTGTATCTATTAGATACATGCGCCCGATAGCGTTTGTAGTTAGTTTCCCACTGATACTAGGTTAGAATACGTGAATACCTCAGTCTCTCCTGTTTAACTTTCGGCTTCGAAATGATAAATACTAAACGGTTTTTGTATTTGAATAACCCTAAAGACATAGAAATTGCCCATAAAATTTTATTTAGCGATGACAATGAAGATTCCGAACAGTTTGAAGAAAGTGACGATGAAACTCATTTAAAACTAATTTTTAAACAATATATGATGCTGAAATACAGAATGTATCTATCAGATACAACGCGCCCGATGGTGCACCTTTTAAAGCGCGCCCGACGGAATGTTAAAAGGCGATTAAAATGCACAACAATAGATGTTAATAGTTAATTTAATTTAATCAGGTTCTACTTCAGAGAATATTTCCATTGATAAATACAAATATATGATTCCGTTGAAAAAAAAAAAAAAAAACGGAATTATATATTTGTATTTATAAAAGAAAATATTCTCTGAGGAAGAACCTGATTAAAGGTTTGCAAATATTAAGATGTTTCTAAATAAAATTAACTATTAACATCTATAGTTGTGTACTTTAATCGCCTTTTAAGTAAGCCTGCACATTTTAAAGTTCATATTATACATACATTCATCATCTTATATTTAACATATTATTACCAAAATTTCTCACTCAACCTCCCTAATTATTAAATAAAACTTATTTAGCATTTTTTCAAAGCAACGACTGAAACATATAATATACGTTTTCAAAAGTGAATGTCCTTTCGGATTCAACATGTTAAATAAAGTTTCTGTCGTTTGTCGTATTTAAAATTTAGATGAAACAAAATATAAGAATGCGTAATTTTAGGAATGCATTTTAATTTTCTTCGTGAAACCTAATTATTGATAGAAACATTGCGCAATTCGTAAATAATTTCCTCCGTTGTGCAACAAGTGACAGTTATCATGGCATCATAAATAAAGTTAAGTGCTCGTTAGAGTGACCTTGGAAACAGTGATTACGAGCGAACAATTACAGGTTTACAAAAACTGTCAAAAACTTTCAAAATGACTCTTTTTTTATTAATAATTGTTTCTATATTATGATTTATGTATGTATCGATTTAAATTCATTCTGATCTCTGTTTTTTAGCTTGATGTGAGCACTACCCTTTTGCTGTGTTTGTTTTTCTCGCGTGTTAAAATTAAAGTAGAAAATGAAGAAGTGTGTATACAATAATTTGTGTGTGTGTTTTACACTTACCATATAATAATATTATACGTCTTTATTAAGATGAATTAGTGCAGTGTATAGATCAAAATGTGAATATGCCCGGTTCCCTTCTCCTATGGTGGATTTAATTCTTGGATACTTCAATGAAGAAGAATTTATCGGGTGAGTACCTTTTACTCTCCTATTTAATTCTGATTAATGATAAGAAATAAAGAAAAACTATTGTATTGAGGTTATAGTGACAACTCACGCCGGTTTTAAGACAAACGTCTTTCAATGATTATGAGACTGATTTAAAAAGTTATATCAATTTGATAACATAGTGATATACTAATTACACACAAATAAAAAATATTGAATAAAAAACAAATAAAAATATAAGATTAGAATGGCTACATTAAAAGATAATTATTCAATTGAAAAATTGACAGCAACGAATTACAGTACATGGAAATTTAAAATTGAAATGCTCTTAACTAAAGAAGAGCTGTTCCATGTAATAACCGATAATCCACCGACCCCTTTGACCGATCAATGGTCCAAAAATGATAGGAAGGCCCGGGCATTGATAAATCTAACTATCGATGATTCACAGATAACCCATGTTAAGAATTTACAAACTGCTAGACAAACATGGGATGCATTAAAAGAAATACATGAAAGATCAAATCTCACAAGCAAATTGTTTCTCCTTAGAAAATTATATAGTATAAAATTAGCAGAAAATGGAAATATGATAAATCATATTACAAAAATAATGGAGCTCGTTGATCATTTGGCAGCTATAGGCGAAATAATTGATAATCACCACATTTCCGCGCTCCTCCTGTGCTCTCTGCCCCAGTCTTATGATAATTTAATTACTGCTCTCGAAAGTAAAGAAGAAGCACAATTAACTCCGTCATATATTAAAAACAAGCTGATTGACGAGTTTAATCGTCGAAATGAAAACTATGAAAGTATTGATAATACAGCGAAAGCTTTTAAAGCTCAGAAAAAGTTTCCAGCTAAAAAAGAATCAAAATATTGTTCGATTTGTAAAATGAGAAGCCATAACACACAAGAATGTTGGCACAATAAAAACAAAACACACACAACACAACAAAATCAACACAACAAAAATTACAAAAAACACTATTCTACATCACTCGTTTTTCAAAGGGGTGAAAACAATTTTAAGAATGAACAAGCATCGGAATCGTATAACAGGTTTAATCGCTATGAAGGAAAAAACAATACATGGAGAAACAGCGAAAACAAAGATTATGCATTTATAACACAAGGGATAGAAAATAAAACATTCATTGTGGATAGCGGTAGCTCAAGTCACATTGCATCCTCTGAATCAATGTTTACAGAGATAAAATCGAGGGAAAAAACAAACGTGACTATCGCAAACGGAAAAAAACTTATCGCTTACGGTTCAGGCGATGTAAATTTAAATGCGCTGACATCGGATAATAAAATTCATAAAATAACACTTAAAGATGTACTTCTAGTACCTGAAATTGAAACGAATTTACTATCAGTCAGCAAAGCAACCCAAAACGGATGTGAGATTGTATTTAAAAATGACCGATGCTCTTTCAAACTTAACGGAGAAATCTGCTTAGAAGCACAAAAGGTAAATAACCTCTATGAAGTCCAGTTGGCTAACGAAAACCATGCGAACATTACACAAACGTGCAACAATAAAAATTGTCTAGAACTATGGCATAGAAGGTTAGGACACAGAAATCTAACATCGATTAAAGAAATTACACAAAAGGAATTAGTAAGAGGTATCCAGATAAACAATTGTAAACATAATATAGATTGCGAACCGTGTATTAAGGCGAAATTAACTGATGAACCCTATCCGAAAGTTGCTCAGTATAGAGCAAGTAAAAGGCTTCAACTTATTCACTCGGATGTTTGTGGATCTTTTCAGACACCCACGATTGGGGGGAAATCATATTTCTTGACTTTTATCGATGACTACTCGCGATTCACAATAATCTATCTATTGAAAAGAAAAAGTGAAGTCTATGAAAAACTCAAAGAGTTCATTGCGCTGATAAGCAACAAATTTGGTGAAAAACCGAAAGAAATCAGAACGGATAATGGGGGAGAATTTACATCAGATGAAATTGAGAATTATCTCAAATCAAATGGGATAAAACATCAACATACAGTCCCATATTGTGCAAGTCAAAACGGGGTGGCTGAACGGAAAAATAGGTCGTTAGTTGAGATGGCAAGGACAATGTTAAATGAATCAAATCTACCTTTAAAGTTCTGGGGGGAAGCAATCTGTACGGCAAACCACCTACAAAATAGACTGCCTACAAAAGCTAATGCAAAAACGCCATATGAATTATGGACAGAAAGACAGCCAAACTTAAGTTACGTTAAAGTATTTGGCTGCAAAGCCTTCGCTTATATTGATAAAGCCAGAAGACAAAAATTAGATAATAAAGCTGTTGAAGGTATTTTTGTGGGATACGACAATGAATCTAAGGGATACCGCATATATGTAGGAGGAAATGAAATAAAAATCGCGAGAACGGTAAAATTTCTTGAAAATAAATTCAAATACGTAAATGATAAGCCTGAAATTGAACAAAAACAAAATGAAGACGAAAAACGCAATTGTAAAAATCTCGTGGAGATAGAAATTTCGAACGGAAAAACAACACCATCCGCGTCCCAACAACAAATTGCGGAACCAAGGCGTTCAGATAGAATAAATAAAGGCGTACCTCCTGATAGGCTTATATATATTGTCAAAGACGACAAAATTAATGAACCAAAGGATTATAAGGAAGTTAAATTAATGGAAAACTCTCCGGTAAAACAGAATTGGATAGAAGCCATGGAGAGCGAAATGAATTCTTTAAGAAAAAATAAAACATGGTCAATTGTAGATCCTCCACCGAATAAGAGAATAATAGGTTGCAAATGGACTTATAAATTAAAGCGTGACAATACCGGAAAAATACAAAAACATAAGGCACGTTTAGTAGCTAAAGGATATACGCAAAAATTCGGAGAGGATTATGACGAAACCTACGCACCGGTCGTATCGTATACTACGATAAGAGCATTATTAATAGCGGCGTTGCACCAAAACTTAAATGTTAAGCATATAGATATTAACACCGCGTTCTTACATGGGGAACTTGATGAGGAGATATACATGTCGCAGCCGGAAGGATTCGTTGAACCAAACCAGGAAACCAAAGTTTGTAAATTAAATAAGGCAATCTACGGACTTAAGCAAGCCGCGAGAGCGTGGCATAATAAAATAACAGAAACACTAAAAAACATGAATTTCATTCAAAGTAAAATTGACACATGTCTTTTTACACAGAAAAGGAATAATGAAACAACCTATATAATAACATACGTCGATGACCTCTTAATTGCAGGGAAAGACGAAACCATTGAGGAAATAATCGCGAACTTAAATAAAGAGTATGAATTAAAGAATTTAGGGGACGTAAGCAATTATTTATCCATGAACATTCGAAAGGTAAACAAAAGCTACTTAATTAACCAAACTTCAAAAATTGAAGAGTTAATTAATAAATTCAATTTACAAGAAGCAAAACCATGTAGTACACCCATGGAAACAAATTACACTCACTTTAAAGATGATGACAACATTTTACCAAACAACACACAGTACAGACAAGCCATAGGTGCACTCTTATATCTTGCCACAGTGAGCAGACCAGACATTTGTGCAGCTGTCAACATCTTAAGCAGAAGGAACGAAAAGCCAAGAATGAAAGATTGGAACAGTGTAAAGCGGGTCATGAGGTATCTCAAGACAACAAAAGCCTTTAATCTAGTTATAGATGGAAATTCAAAACCAACGCTAGAAGTCTACGCGGACGCTGATTGGGGTGGAGACACAGAATCAAGAAAATCGACAAGTGGTAATGTATATTTGCTAGGTAAAAATCCCATACTTTGGTCAACTAAAAAACAATCCTGCATAGCTTTATCTTCTGCCGAAGCTGAGTACATCTCAGCAGCTAATGCAGCTAATCAAGTCAAATGGCTGGTGAATTTACTTGAAGAACTCAATATCTCACAAACATATCCTATAGAACTCTTCGAGGATAATCAGTCGGCTATCAAAATGATAGAGCTTGAAAAACATTCAAGTAAAACAAAACATATAGAACTTAGATATCATCTCATAAAACAACTGAAACAAGATGGCATAATAAAACTCGTATATTGCCCAACCAAAATCATGATAGCTGACTTATTCACAAAACCCCTGCCAAAACCTCTTTTTGAAATTCACAGGAAGAACTTGCATCTGAGTGACAACACAACTTCAGAAATTAAGGAGGAGTTGATAGAAACATTGCGCAATTCGTAAATAATTTCCTCCGTTGTGCAACAAGTGACAGTTATCATGGCATCATAAATAAAGTTAAGTGCTCGTTAGAGTGACCTTGGAAACAGTGATTACGAGCGAACAATTACAGGTTTACAAAAACTGTCAAAAACTTTCAAAATGACTCTTTTTTTATTAATAATTGTTTCTATATTATGATTTATGTATGTATCGATTTAAATTCATTCTGATCTCTGTTTTTTAGCTTGATGTGAGCACTACCCTTTTGCTGTGTTTGTTTTTCTCGCGTGTTAAAATTAAAGTAGAAAATGAAGAAGTGTGTATACAATAATTTGTGTGTGTGTTTTACACTTACCATATAATAATATTATACGTCTTTATTAAGATGAATTAGTGCAGTGTATAGATCAAAATGTGAATATGCCCGGTTCCCTTCTCCTATGGTGGATTTAATTCTTGGATACTTCAATGAAGAAGAATTTATCGGGTGAGTACCTTTTACTCTCCTATTTAATTCTGATTAATGATAAGAAATAAAGAAAAACTATTGTATTGAGGTTATAGTGACAACTCACGCCGGTTTTAAGACAAACGTCTTTCAATTATCACTATTTTTCAAAGTTTGTTATGCTCAAGCTTAACTTAAAAGAATGAATAATTCAATCATAGTTTTTTCTGAATAAGGAAAAAATTTAGAAGTACTTATTATAGCTGGCGATATATAAATCATGTTATAGGAATTAATTGCGTAAGTGTTTGTTAAATCATTCATTTTAAATTGCATTAAATGAAATCATAAATGTGTGAACAAGTTAGCAGATTCTAAAGACGAACAAAAATTATACAGTGAAAACCAGAAATGTAAAATAATAATGTATGAATAACTTACAGAAATGTCAGAGAAGTTTGCATGTTTTTTTACATTGTGAAGATGACGACGAAAATGGGAATATACGAGGGTAATTTGGAAAGTAACCTCCGTTTATGAATTTTAAAAATCTAATGAAAGGAAGCATGTTTTATTATTCACGTATGAAAGACACGTTCTTCAGTTACTTCTCAACATAATTGCTATATTAATTAAAACAATTATCATAAAGGTAAATCAGCTTTGAAATTCCATCGTCACAGACTTCTGCCGCCGGCCTATTCAACTGCGATTGTTTTTAAATTCAACTCGCACCACTCTTTCAATCCAAAGAATTCTAACATATTCTTCTATTTATACTGACAAATTCCGAATCGCTCTCGTAATATTTTACTGGTCCCACTATTTTTTTAAACATTTTTGGTAGTGCATTTATCAGAAAATTATATAGAAAAATATATTAAAATTCTTTGGATTGAAAGAGTGGTGCGAATTGAATTTAAAAATAAACGCAGTTGAATAGGCCGGCGGCAGAAGTCTGTGACGATGGAATTTCAAAGCTGATTTACCATTATGATAATTGTTTTAATTAATACGGCAATTATGTTGAAAAGTAGCTGAAGAACGTGTTTTTCATACGTAAGTAATAAAACATGTTTCCTTTCATTAGTTTTTTTTTTAAATTCATAAACGAAGGTTACTATCCGAATTACCCTCGTACTATGGGGATCCTACGGAGAAATCAAAAATAAAACGGATAGTTGATCTAAGACGAAGGTTTTTGAATTTTATGAGATACTTACATGTGGTCACACTTACTACGTCATTTTTCAACCTTAAGAGATTTTTATTTTTAGAACAGATCTATGAGTTTAGAAGTGTCTTCTTGGTAAATAATAAAAAGGGACATCTTTTATGCATTTTACAGTGAATTAAAAAAAATAGAAATTCATTACAATTTAAATTTTTATGAAAGGCAAACATTGTCTCCAGAAAGGAAATACCACACTCATATCCACACATTTTCACAGTGATCATTCTTCTTGAACTTTTTTTGTTAAATTTCTAAATATATTTCATTTAAATTAGAAAAAAATCATAACAAGTTTTGTCTGGTAACTAAGATTGTTGAATTGATAATAAACATTTCTAAGATTATCTAAATAGTTCCTTTTTTTTGTCAGATTCATATTTATATTTCATACAATATTTGCAAATCTTTATAGGAAGTTTTATCTGATAACTAAGAAATTGGAATTGATAATAATAAATAGTATAAAATTAACTCAATATTTCAATTTTTAAAATAAACACTGCACCTAAGTCAAATATTTGTGAATATTTTCTAAAATTAGAAAATGTTTACAGCAAACATTGTCTGATCAGTAAGGCAACTTAAAATTTGAAAATTCTTCATCTTATACATCACATATTATTACTAAAATTTCTCATTCAACTTCCCTAATTATTAAAATAAAACTTATTTAGCATTTCCCCGAAGCAAAGGCTTTGAATTCTCTGAAACGTGACATACATTTTCAAAAGTGAAAGTCCTTTCGTATTCAACATGCTAAATAAAGTTTCTGTTGTTCGTCGTAATTAAAATTTAAGTGAAGCAAAATATAAGAAGGCGTAATTTTAGTAATGCATTTTAATTCTCTTCGTGTAACTTAATTATTCCTATTTCACAAAGTTTATATTGCTCAAGCTTATTTTGCAAGATTGAATATTTCAGTAATAATTCTTATCTGAATAAGGAAAATACTTAGAACAACTTATTATGGCTGGTGAAATACGAATCATATTATACGAATTAGTTGCCTAAGTGCTTGTTAAAACATTCATTTTAAAGTACATAAAATGAAATCATAAATACATACATTAAAACTCATGAAAATACATGTATAAAACAAATACTCGTTGTTCAGTCCGTCTATCTGTCCTCATATAACACAGCAAAAACTACCTAACCGAATCATTTGAAATTTAAAATGCATATGTATTGTATAATTTTATAGAGTCATTTCAATTTTTTTGGAAATCGGATGTATAATTGAATATCAATCAAAATTATTCAGTTATATTACAGCCAATTTGAAAAGATAGTTTCAAGTGCATTATAAGGATGCTACACTCTTTCGAACATATACATGAAGATAATTGATTTTTAGATAGTTGAACTGATAATAATGTACCGTAAAATGGAGTGAATCGGAACACTTTTCAACTTTCACGTTAAAAAAAGGTTATTTTTTTATTTTGTGTCGGAAGATTATCTAATCGAGGGAATAGGCCCAAGGGGAGGAGTGCCCTTCGTGGGGGTCTTTCTAAGGGAACCTAACCCGTATTTTCGCAAGGTTCGAAGAAAACCACGAAAACTCCGAACGGTTAGGCCGACGGCCGCGATTGGGCTCGAACCCAACACTTGCCGTTTACCAGTTGAGAGGTCAGAACCGCTCGGCCACTGGTAAAGCCCGTTAAAAAAAAAAAAAAAAAAAAAAAAAAAAAAAAAAAACTACTGCTTTTTTAATTTTTTTATTTTTTTACTAAAAACTTCGGTCTTTTTTTTGTTTTTTACTTTTTAAGCAAAAACGTAACATTTTTATTGTTTATGTATATGTTTTTCAATTTTTTAATGGTGTTCCGATTCACCCCGCAGATAGGGGTGAATCGGAACAAATGTTGTCATCCTTATTTATTCCAATTCAAACTTTTATTGGGTTAATAAAAAAAACAGGTAATAAATATAAGGGAGAAAGGAGAACAGGTAGTTACTATCAAACCATGCCTTTATTTTATATATAAATAAAGGTATTACTTTTCAAAAATTAGAAAACAGCTTTAATCTCAAGAAAAATTAAAATTTATGCTAAGAAATTGTATTCGAAATGCAGAAGATGGAATTTGACATAAATTCAGGCCCGTTCTAAGATGTCCTTTACTGGTAGTCATTGGATAAGTGAATCTATTGAGTAGCCCCAATCATTGCCTGTAATAATACAATCTACTAATACCGCCTCATCCCCAACCTTTAGTATCGTTTGCATCCCCCTCTTTTTTAATTGGTTTTTCATTTTGAGATGTTTGTATAAAGTTGTGGTTGTCAGTGAATAATTCTGTGCAATTTTCTTAATAATTTGAAATTTTTTAATTTTTCTATTTTGTGTTCCATATCTGCTGGATTGGGGGTTGACTTTTTTGTTTAACTAAGTAATTTCTTGGCCCCTTTAAACACTTCAAGTAATTGGAACAAAAAATATTGTCTCAATATATATTCATACATATATTTTCGGATACTACATGAAACTATTACTCTATAGAAAAATAAACCTCGAGAGTAAACATGTTCCGATTCACCCCGTAAATCTTAAATCTCTGATATTACAAACCATTTTTCACTTTTTCATAATGTAGCTTAAAAATAAGTAGAATTAAATACAGCATATCATTTACAGGTCTATCATTAATTAAAAATCCCTATTCCCAGGTTTAGAAAACGAAAAATACTGTAGTTACATACAAAGTTTTGAAGACGTTGAAAATATGCGGTTTTTGAGGATCCACTTGCAGATTTTTTTATATACCCCAGTAGTGGTACCAACATGGAAAAACTGAATTTCCCAACTCTTAATATTACCTTCTTATAAAAAAATTGACAACTAAAAATATCATCACATATATTTATAATGAATATATTTGTATGATCGGAAAGTTTCGTTCCTATTCACCCCATTTTACGGTACATAAAATTAATTCAATATTTCCTTTTCTAAAATAAATACTTCGTTAAAGAAAATTATTTGTCAATATTTTCCGAAATGAGAAAACGTTTACTGTAAACATTCTATGATCAGTAAGACAACTTAAAATTTGAAAATTCATCACCTTATATTCCACATATTATTACCAAAATTTCTCACTCAACCTCCCTAATTATTAAAATAAAACTTATTTAGCACTTGATCAAAGTGACGGCTTTAAATTCTCTGAAACATAACATGCATTTTCAAAAGTCAAAGATCTTTCGTATTCAACATGCTAAATGAAGTTTCTGTTGTTCGTCGTAATTAAAATTTAAATAGAGCAAAACTTTAGAATGCGTACTTTTAGGAAAGCCTTTTAATTTTCTTCGTGTAACTTAATTATTCCTATTTTTCAAAGTTTATATTGCTCAAATTTAACTTTTAAGATTAAATATTTCAGAAATAATTCTTGTCTGAATAAGGAAAAAATTTAGACCAACTTATTATTTTTCCTGGTGAACTACGAATCATATACGAATTAAATGCCTAAGTGTTTGTTAAAACATTCATTTTAAAATACATAAAATGAAATCATAAATACATACACAAAACTCATGAAAATACATATATAAAACAAATATTCGTGGTTCAGTCTGTCTTCAGTCCGTCCATCTGTCCATCTGTCCTCATATAACACAGCAAAAATTGCCTAAGCGAGTCATTTGAAATGTATAATTATTGTATAATTTTATCGAGTTATTTCAAATTTTTTTTTTGAATCGGATGTATAATTGAATTACAGGGACAATCAAAATTATTCCGTTATATTACGGACAATTTGAAAAAATAGTTTCAAGAGCATTATAAGGATGCTACACTCTTCCGAAAATATACATAAAGATAGTTGATTCTAATATACTTGAATCGATAATAATAAATATAAAATCAATTCAATATTTCCGTTTCTAAAATAAATACTGCGCTAAAGGAAAATTTTTGTGAATGTTTTCCAAAATGAGAAATGTTTGCTGCAAACATTCTCGGATCAGTAAGACAACTTAAAATTTGAAAATTCACAATCTTTTATTTCACATATTATTACCAAAATTTCTCATTTAACCTCCCTAATTATTATAAAAAAACTTATTTATCTATTCCACAAAGCAACGGCTTTAAATTCTCCGAAACCTAACATACATTTTCAAAAGTAAAAGCCTTTTCGGATTCAACATGCTAAATAAAGTTTTAGTTGGGTTTGAAATGTCGTAAAATGTAGCTCCAGCTGGATTGACGTGCCAAGTTTGATAGTTTTGTCTTATACTGGAGATTTTGACATGGAGATTCCAAATATCTTAGGTGCCATTTTTTTCTTGCACGTTTTTGGGGTTATTTTTACGGTGGCATCCAAGATGGCTGCCATTTACTGACTTCTTTAATATTTGTTGAATATTAATGACTAATATGTGAAACTATATGTTTTCGGGGTCAAGAAATACAAATTTTAAGCAAAATTAGGAGTAAATTGAGTTTTTAAGTATTTTAAGTGATAAGATGCAAATAAATTACAAACATATGAAAGACATCGGATATATTACAGTTTTATTAATCAGTTATACACAACCAAAATAGTTAAATGAAACAACATAAATAACTGAAAATATTAAAAATAATTATTAAAAACTGCATTTATATGTATATACACTACTGGGATATCACGTATCCTCTTCTGAATCGCTATTATCACTGGGATGGTATTGATAATCCTTTGTATTATTGCAGTCACTGCATTTGCAAAGGGTAGTACAAATCCAAAGAGTTCTTTAAACAGGAACATTTCCCAACTGTACATGTTCTTTTACACTCGCATTTCACAAGTTCAATAACGCCTTTAGGCGCAGATAACTCCAGGGATTTGACTGGAGTAATTTCTCCTTCGCTATCTATTTCCCAACCATTTCCAATAAGTGGGGGTACAATAGGTCGGGGATTTTTGTAGCCCTTTCCAGTGGTGCAAATTAAGTTGGATCGTAGAATATGTGGCTTCAGTGCTCCAATAGTTGGTGGTAATTTGTCTCCCTCAAAACTTTTAGTTCTGAAAAGGTGCCATCTTAGCTCTGAAATGCTTGAAAAATTACTATTTCTCAAATAAGTCAAGTTGGTGAATTTTTCAAATAACGACAGATTGGATAATGGATCAACGTTAGGTTCCCCAAGCTCTTGAAAAGCTGTTATAATATCATCATCACACGGAAGACTGATATATACTTTTATCCACTTTTGTTTTGAAATGCCCAGAAATTTTCCTCCCCAGTCTCCACCAGTGTATGAATGTAAACCTAGTAAACCTTTGCTTTTATGATCACCTATTGCTCTACATCTTTCATTAATATTAATTTTCCTATGTTTGTTGCCTCGACCAGTAACAAAATTGATTTCACTGTTTACTAGATGATTTGAAACCAAGTCAATCAGCAGTATGAAAATGTCTGTATCTTGTGAAAATACATCTATCTCACAATTATCGTGATATTTAACTATATCAAGTACATGAAGAGGTATAATGGTGTCTGCTTCTTCATGTGTGTGATCACATAATTTTGAATCATAAACATTTGCTTGATTACTGTATGTTTTATTGCCAAAACCGACAACAATTTTCTTGATGCTAACAGCAAAAACCTGTAGTAACTTATTCCCAAGATATTTGGTTAGCTGTGATTTTGTTTCACTATGTGAAAGGAACGTCTTTAATGATACTAAAGATATATTGGTACTATTTGAAATAGTAAATTTTATAGGTTCTGTTGCCCCTAATCTTTTCTTACGAGTTTATTCCTTCAATGAGTTTTCAAGGTATTGATCAAATATTATTCTCCCCTCAGTGTATCTGTTTGCCATTTTTATAATGATCACGATAAAAGCATTTGCAAAGTCTTCACAAGTTTTCACGGCAAGTATCTTTTTTATTGATAATACAATTGCAATTCCCTCTATAATACACAGTTTTTCTATTAGAGAAGCAATTGAATATTTTATTGTTTGAAGTATGGGAGAACAATTATATTGGTCTGTTTCTGCAATAAATGAATTTTAGTCAGATGGAATATGAAGATATCTATCAGAAGAAAATAATGATCTTGGTGTTACTAATAACTTGTAGTTTATGCATTTATGTTTGTGTACATTTGATGTCTGGATTCCATAACAATCTGAAAACCAGCAAGAAGTTGCCTATCTTCTTGAATTTAAACCTATTTATCACCAATCTTAAATGCAGTGTTCTTGTAACAAGGATTGAATGTTTTTAATTTTTTTCATTCGACGCTAAAGTTACAATTTAGCGTATTTACTCCGTAGTTTCTCTCTTGTAAATTCTTTCAATTCCAATTGGCTTTTTTGGTCACAATTCAGGATATCATCCTTCACAGATGCTAAAACTTTCATAGGTGACACAATATTCATTAATGTGGTATTATCTTGGAAAGGGTTTCCTCCAAAATGATTCCGAATACTCTCCTTGACGATGGCTGCATTATGAAATATCCTTAGTGACTTGGAGGTCTAAAGTTGATAGTGTTTCCTGAGCTGCTTAGAGATTTTATTTGGACAGTTCTTTTTAAAGAAGCTTGAAACAGTACGTAATACGTCTGGTGCTCATAAGAAATGCTTTTCGAGGATACTTTCATTCTGAGTTAAACATATAAGTTCACCAATGCTCTTCCGTTTTTTGATTTTCTGTTCCAAGTTCTCGTCGGAAAATAGTTTCGTAAATGACACATTAGATTTGGATACTGCAAAACAACCAGATTTAAGAGAATTCCATACTTCTAAATATGTTGTTTTAAGGACCTTCATCTGTGCTATGTATACAGTAAAGTGTCTAGTATACTGAAAAATGTCATGAGCAAAATAATATTGGATTTTTTCCTATATAATGACGCGACATGAAATGCCCAGTCACCTTGACGAGTGGCACGGATGAAACGTTGCGAAGACCCGAATTGGTTCATATACTATAGTAAGAACTTTGCCATGTCATCACTGCTTTCTTTAATATGTGGAAGACAATCTTTTACATCTACTGCTTTGATAACTTCAAACGAAATTGTAGCTTCAACTTCACAATTGTACAATTTTTCACGTAGTGAATTGCATTTTTCTTGCAGAGAAATTTCCTCTAGAGAATGCGACAGTACCTCAAAGAGAAGCTCGTAGCATATCAAGAACACTGTTATGTGAAACTCAAGCCTCTAGTGTATTTTTCACCTCCAAAAATCTGAAGAATTGTTGCAGGAAAGTACAGATAAATTTCAGTGCATTGATATTGCAGTATACATTGATGGTAGTGGCTTTGATCTCATAAGATCAAAGCCCCTACCATCAATGTATTTTCCTACTGCATGGGGATATGGAACACAAACATGAATCTCTTCCACTCGGAGAAGCTAGTTTTGATTACCGGTAGATAATTGAATTTACAGCGTAAACAGAGTGGAGCTAACTGTGACAGCGAATTTTTCAGCATATTCCTTCAGTTTTTCGAGATTGTCTGTTCCAGGGTTTTGACATAATTATCCACCTTTCAAGCACACTAAACAATGCATTGTGTATTCACAACATTGTCACTCTTATTAGTATCTTCCAGGGAACATATAGTTTTCACATATGCAGCAAAAGAAAAAACAAGCAATATTAGTAATTTTGAAGTAAATTTATAAATAAATAATAAATAACGTGATTTAGTCTTATTTGGATTGTAGATTTGAATTTCTTGACCCCAAAAACATATAATTTGACATATTTGATAATAATATCACACAAATATTAAAGAAGTCAGTAAATGGCAGCCATCTTGGGCGCCATCTTGAAAATCACCTCGAAAATGTGTCAGAAAAAAATGGCACCTAAGATATTTGAAATCTACATGTCAAAAGCTACAAAATAAACAAAAAATATCAAACTTGGCACAAAAATCCAGCTGGAAAACATTTCAGACCCTACTATTTCTGTTGTTCATCGTAAATAGAATATAAATGAAGCAAAATATAAGAATGCGTAATTTTAGGTAAGCATTTTCATTTTCTTCGTGCAACTTAATTATTCCTATTTTTCAAAATTTGTATTGCTCAAGCTTAACTTCCAAGAATAAATATTTCAGTAATAATTCTTGCCTGAACAAAAAAAAAAAAAAAATACTTGGAATAACTTATTATGGCTGGAGAAATAGGAATTAATTGCCTAAGCGTTTGTTAAAGTATTCATTTTAATACACATAAAATGAAATCACAAATGTTTGGACAAGATAGCAGAATTCCAACGATGAACAAAAATAATACAATGAAATACAAAAATGCATAATAATAAACCTACAGAATTTTTAAAAAAGCTTCCATATTTATTTTATAGTGAAGATCGAGATGTAGTCGAATTCCGTTATAGCGAACCCTGGTGGCATTTTCAGAAAAAATCACGTTTTGAGCACCTTATTGCCAGAACAACGATTGGCGCGGAGATACTACGCACCCTTTCTTCTTTGTGACGTCAAACGCCTAGCGAAAAGCAACCCTTCCTTCTGCAAAGAGATCGCATTTATTGTTCATTTCTTTTTTCCGTAAATGTTATCAAGCAAAGACTATAATAATATGAGGAAATGTTATTCACCTTTGTTTACGATTAAAACATAGTTTAAAACAAAGAGCTTTTTCAGATTAAAATGCTTTAAGTTTCACAAAACATCTAAACATAGGTTTTTTTTTTTTTCCTCAATTCAAAAATATCATTTCCTTAACTCGCTATGTTCGAAGAAATTGAGAAGTTAATTAAAATCAGTAGTAAAGATTCTCTTGTAATAAATATAATTCTATTAATCATATGCTTTATGACACATTTGAACTTAGTTTATTTTGTGTTTGTCAATGCAGCTAGCTACACGTTCTCGCTTTCGCCTACTGCCCAAGGCTGGTGCTCAAAACGTGATTCTTTCTGAAAATGCAACCCGGTGTATAATGAATGGAAATTTTGGTCCCACTGTTTTATTAAAATTTTTAATGCTAGTTTATTTTATTATAGCTCCAAAAGCTTACGAATCGTCTATAATGAACGGGACATTATTTTTCAATCGATTGCTATTTTTTTTAACTTTTATGCAGATGTGAATGCAGAACTTACTCTAATTTCAAAAGAAAATGCATGCCGAATAGTAGAAATTAAATTTAAATTAAATTAAAATGAATTATTAGAAAATAAAAGATTCTGCATTATATGTTCATATTTCTCATTCAACCTCCCTATTTATTAAAATAAAACTTATTTAGCATTTTCCCAAAGCAATGATTTTAAATTCTCTGATACATAACATACATTTTCAAAAGTGAAAGCTCTTTTGGATTCAACATGCTAAATAAAGTTTCTGTTGTTCGTCGTAATTAAAATTTCAATGAAGCAAAATATAAGAATGCGTAATTTTAGTAATGCATTTTAATTTTCTTCGTGTATCGTAATTATTCCAACATCACAAAATTTGTATCGCTCGAGCTTAACTTGCAAGAATGAATATTTCAATAATAATTTTTGTCTGAATAAGGAAAATAGTTATTACAACTTATTATGGCTGGCGTAGTATGAATCATATAATACAAATTAGTTGTTAAATGTTTGTTAAAACATTCATTTTAAAATACATAAAATGAAACCACAAATGTACGAACAAGTTAGGAGAATTCTAAAAATGATCTAAAATTATGCAGTGAAAACTAGAAATGTATAATAATAACGTATGAATAACTTACAGTGTCGTCAGAGAAGCTTTTATGTGTATTTCATAGTGAAGATGGGGATATCATATGTAAATTCTATAAAGTGGTCAGAAGTGAAGTGGGTGTATAGTATAAAATGAAAGTTATTGAATTTTTAACACTTAGCAATAAAGATGAAAAATATCTATGCTTTCGGTTTGTCTGTCCGTCTATCTGCATTCTAACTCAACATACTGGGATTGTCATGAAATTTTTGGACGTTGTTGATGTTTACCCTAGCACGAACCCTATTGAAAATGAAGTTTCTACCATGATTAATTTATTTACAGGGACATTAAAAAGTTTTACATTACATTATGGCCTATGAGGAAAAATCGTTTCAAATAAATTTTAAATTTGTTACATTTGTCAAATATATTCAAATTTATGTCAGTCTTCAAAGCACAAACTAAAATATCCATTTTCTATTGTATGCATTGAAAAGAATAGTTATTACTCATTTACAGGGCCACAGAAAAGTAATCCATTACCCAAAAATAAAGGGATGTGGATCGTTTGCGACATAATTTAATTATGGTAAACGATTTCATGTATAATCAAATTCATCTACGTCGTTGATACTTAATATAAGTTATTTTATGCATAATACGAAGTGTAAAGCGTTTACAGGGATACACAAAAGATTTCAAATAGTGTATTCTATCCGAAGTATATTATGGATTATAGTTGTTGGATAGATAAAATGTAATTTTCATGTACGGTTTTAAGTTTCACGAAAATTTTATATTATATGGTGAGTAAAAATGCTAAAAGTTACACAAACTAGGTATATAGGGTTACAGAAAAGATCTCGGTAAGATTATTTTATATAGACTGAAATTTACTTAAAGGTGGTTTTTAAAAAAGTTATGCATTTTTACGTTAAACCGGATTCGGTTTACTAAGAAATATTATGATAATATAACATCAAGTCACACAAAGAACTAGATACATGGTTGCATTTGGATGATAATTTCTGGGAATGTGATTTGAGTAGTTTAAAGAGTATTTTCGCTAGAACTAAATTATAGCAAAATATTTTTGTGCATTAAAGGTGCTAGGAAAACTACAGCGCTGAACAAAATTATTCAAGTATGTTTCCATCAAATAGTATGAATTACTGAAAAATAAATTTCAAGATACTCGGCATTTTCTTTCTAAACTAAATTTTCTCATTATATCAACTGACAGATGAAAGACAGGGATGTTCAAAAGTACTGGAATACATATTTGGATATATTTGGCTATACATTATTATTTCCCGAAATAACAAAGTATGTTTCCATCTAATAGTATAAATTACTGAAAGGAAAACTTCAGCCTGTTAGGCGTTTTCCTGCTAAATAAAATTTCCCCATTATATAGTTTATATATCAACCGACAGATCAAATTCAAGGCTGTTCAAAAGTATTTGAAATTTTGTTAAATGTTTCAAGAAGTGTTGTTAAGTGTTTCATAATCTACGCTTAACGCACGATTTTTCTTCCTTGTTTGAGATATTTATGGGTGAACATACTTACTGCATCATTTTTCAGACTTAAAAGGTTTTTTATTTTCTTTTTAGAACAGTGACATCCCTTCATTATATAAATGAAGTTACTTCATTACAGATTGAAAAGTTTAGAAATATTTTCTTGGAAATGATAAGTAGCGATATCTGATATGCATTTTACAGAGAAATAAAAAGCACAGAAAATCATTATAATTTAATTTTTTTATAAAACGCAAATTTTTTTTTGTAGAACGGAAATGTAAGATTTATGTCCACACGTTTTCACAATGATCATTTTCACTATACGTATTTCATTGATTTTCTTACTATATTTCATACAGGTTAGAAAATATTCATAACAAGTTTTGTTTGATAACAATGTTAGTGTAATTGATAATAAGAATTGTAAGATTATCTCAGTATTTCCATTTTTTTCAAGATTCATTTTTATGTTTCATAAAAACATGCAAATCTTTATAAGAAAATTTATCTTATAACTTAGAAGTCTGAATTGATAATAATAGATAGTATAAAATTAACTCAATATTTAAATTTTAAAAATAAACACTGCGCTTAAGTCAAATATTTGTGACTATTTTCCAAAATGAGAAAATGTTCACAGCAAACAATGTTTGATCAGTAAGACAACTTAAAATTTGAAAAGTCATCATCTTATATTTCACATATTATTACTTAAAATTTCTCATCCAACCTCCCTAATTATTAAAATAAGACTTATTTAGCATTTCCCTAAAGCAATGGCTTTAAACTTGCTGAAACATGTAACATACATTTTCAAAAGTGAAAGCTCTTCCGGATTCAACATGCAAAATAACGTTTCTGTTGTTCTTCGTAATTAAAATTTAAATGAAGCAAAATACTAAAACGCGTAATTTTAGAAATGCATTTTAATTTTCTTCGTCTAACTTAATTATAGCTACTTTTCAAAGCTTGTATTGCTCAAACTTAACTTGCACGAATAAATATTTCAGTAATATTTCTTGTCTGAAAAAGGAAAATGCTTAGAACAACTTAACCCTTAAATGCATATTGTATCATTTTCGATACCATACGTGGTCCCGATTTATTGGGGGTTTTATTCGCATATTCCGTATTCTCACCAGAAATTTAAAAGAGCAATTTTCACTTTACTTAATAACAGACCATTCGTAATTAAATAAAGAAAAATTTACTATTTAGATTTTCAGGTATAAATTCTGATTCTTTGAATTGCCCATTTTTTGGAACGCGTTCTATAGTGAGCATTTAAGGGTTAATACGGCTGACGAAATATGAATCATATTATATGAATTAGTTGTTTATTAATACATTAATTTTTAAATACATCAAATGAAATCACAAATGAAAGAAAAATTTAGCAGAATTCTAAAGATGAACAAAAAATAATACAGAGAAATACAGAAATATATAATAATAACTATGAATAATCTACAGAATTGTCAGAGAAGCTTCCATGTTTATTTCATAGTGAGGATGGCGATACAATCGAACTCTTTTGTAGCATAAGGAAAGAAAATTTTGGTCCCACCGTTTTCCTAAAATATTTAACGCCAATTTATTCTTTTTAAGCGAGCATTTAAAAGGTAAAGAAACGGATATAACAAACAGAACATTATTTTTCAATCGATTGCTTTTTTTTTCTTTTACGCTGATGTAAAAGTTGGACTTAGACTCTTATTTTATAAGAAAATGCATGCCGCATAGTGAAATTTAAATTAAAATTAAATTTAAATGAATCATTATGAAATAGAAGATTCTGTTTCAGATGCTGATGTAGAGGTTATAATAAATATAAAATTAACTCAATAGTTTCTTTTTTAAAATAAATACCGGGCTAAAGGAAAGTATTTGTAAATCTTTTCCGAAATGCGAAAATGTTTACCGCAAATATTATTTGATCAGTAAGACAACGCAAAGTTTAAAAAGTCATCATCTTATGTTTCACATATTATTACCAAAATTTCTCATTTAACCTCCCTAATTATTAAAATAAAACTTATTTAGCATTTTCCCAAAGCAACGGCTTTATATTCTCTGAAACATAATATACATTTCCAAAACTGAAAGCCTTTTCGGATTCAACATGCTAAATAAAGTTTCTGTTGCTCGTCGAAATTAAAATAACTATGAAGCAAAACATAACAATGCGTAATTTTAGGAATGCATTTTAATTCTCTTTGTGTAACTTAAATATTCCAATTTTTCATGGTTTGTATTGCTTAACCTGCAAGAACTGCATTTGTATTGCTTTGTATTGCTTAACCTGAATATTTCAGTAATAATTCTTGTCTGCATAAGGAAAGTACTTTTAAGGGTGTATTTCGTTTCAAACTGCTTTTTTCCGATTTATTTTTGAATTCATTATTGCTCTCAAATACATACACCCAAACCAAACAAAATAAATACACCAAACTTTCAAAATCTCTTATTTGGAAAGTACACAAGGTGCCGTAATTGTCGATTCTTTAATAAATGCAGAAATTATTGCAAAAAAGAGCAATCCAAAACGGCATTTCGAACCGATTTTTCCCAAGCGGGAGGTCTGGGAACGAAAAAAGGGTCATACTGATAGGGTAATTGTTTATAACTCATATTCTAATGAATTGAGCGTAAAAAGACATCATACGGCACCTCATACGTCCCTTCAAAAATCCCCTCAGCAAGTTTCGTGTTTCTACTTTTAAAAATGTGTCTGAAATTATATCGGAAAATTTCGAGCTGTTGAAGGTGGAAAGGCGTTTTTTCGAATACACCCTTAAGAAACTTAATATAACTGGCGAAGTATGAATAATATTATGCGAATTAGTTGCGTAAGTGTTTGTTAAAGCATTCATTTTTAAATACATAAAATGAAATCACAAATGTAAGAACAAGTTAGCAGGATTTTAAAGATGAACATTGAAAACTAAAAAATAATAATTTGTGAATAGCCTACAGAATTGTTAGAGAAGCTCTCATGTTTATTTCATAGTGATGATTGTGATATAATCAAATTTCATTGCAGCGAACCCGGTATATGGATATACCGGGATACGGTTACTCACGGATATAATGAACAAAAATTTTAGTCCCGCCATTATCCTAAGGTATTTAATGCTAATTTTCCTTTTAGAGCGAACTTCCGAAATCTTAAGAATCGGCTATAACAAAGAGAACTTTTTTCAATCGATCATTGTTTTTTTTTTTTTTTTCGTAGATGTGAAAGTATGATTTAGACTCTAATTTCATAAGAAATGTGTTCTGGATAATAAAAATTAAATTTTAATAAAATTAAAATGAATCATTATTAAATATAAGATTCTGAATCAGATGGTGATGTAGACTAGCACATAAATAACGAAATCATACCACCTCACATACTACTGTACACTGTAAAAAAAAAAGTTGATCTACTAAAAAAATTTTAGTGATCCTTGTAATTACTAAAAAAATTTTAGTAATCTTACTCGGTTACAAGGAATCTGTAAGAATTACTAGAAAAAAGCTGGCAACGAATAGGGTTAAAAGTTTTACATTTTTAATAGCTATTACTAAAACTTACTTGGTGTGGCCGTGATAGCCTAGCGGTCATAGCACCGAACTCCAGGCTGAAAGTACCTGGGTTCGATGCTGGCCGCTGCCAAATATGCACCGGAAGTATGCAATGTAAGTACTTGTTAAATAATGGGATTATGAAAACCCTGTCGTAGCAGTTACCATGGGTAACGATCTCTGAACTTTCCCTCCCCTTTAGAAACATGTCAAAATAGAGCAGGTAACAATGTTTGGTGCTGCCATGTATTGCGGCTTTGCCGAAAATCTTCCGTTTCAGAAGTCTGTCTTTTTACCCACTGGATGCAGCTCGAAGGAGTCTCCTGCCCTTCGGGCACAAATAATGGTTACTAAAAATAATTTTGGAGCTATTACTAAAATTTGCTTGGTGGCTCATACTAAAAAGTTTTAAGTTAGTTATACAATAAATTTTTTGTTCAGTTTACAAAAGAAATGTTTGTTTCACTTACAAAAAAAAAAGTTTGTAATGGTTACTAAAAAATTCTGTGGAATACAAATTTACTAAGAAATTTTTAGTAACCTCTCGAATTTTTTTACAGTGTAGCTATTCGTGTAATTAATACTTTCTTGTCGCCGCACAAGAAGAAAAAGTGTTGGAGTCATTTGATGTATTGGACAAAGGAATTCGTAACTTGATATAGAAATCGACTTCACGTCAACAAGCGGTATTCGAATGTTTCTGTATCAAAACATGGGAGCAACAATAAGGTAAAATGACTATTTCCATTTGTCTTACTTTTTTATTAATTTAATTAGTATTGTGTCAGTTTAATGTAATCGTTTTTTGGCAATTCATTAATGATCCCATTAACAACTCATTCCCATAGTTCTATAATGGTCATTTTCAATAGATTTTATCTATTTGTAATACATCCTTATTGAATACACATAGCAGGGCTCCCAAATGGTCCGCGAAATAAACATCAATATTTTTTAACTGAAAATTTCAAAGTAGATTTCTACAGCATTTGTGAAAAAAATAATCTTTGCAGGTGGTTTGTGCGTAATTTGCAAGAAAAATATAAAAGGAAAATCTTCCTTAGAAAATATTGATGTTCAGTTGGCGAAATATTTGGGAGCCCTAACATAGCGCCAAATGAATTATTTTATGACCTCTGACATTTTTTGCAAAACATTAGTTAGAACGTAGCGTTATAGCGAACCATCGGTTGTAGCGAACAAAACTTTTCGTCGACTTTAAAGTTCGTTTTTACTTAGTTTGATTGTATTTTTATTTCATCCAATTCCGTATTTTTATTTCATCCAATTCTGCATTTTTATTTCATCCAATTTTGTAAGCTATAGGCCTAAGATTATAAAATTTAGCTCCTTATAAAAGTATCAAAAACAATACAGAATAAACTAAAAAATACACATAAGAAATGAAAAGAATAATAAATGAAGAGAAGACAAATTAATTTCAAATGCACAAAATACACAATATCAAATTTAAAAACCATGCCGTTTTACTTAAATGGCAACAAAGACGACCATTATACGTATTCTAAAAGTTAAAAATATACATTTTGTAATAATTTCGACTCGCTTCTTTCTCAAGGGAATATTTTCATTAGTTGCTGTTTTATTCACTTAAATACTGCACTTCGTTTGAAATTAACGAATCAATAATAATTGAGATAGCTGAAAGATGAAGTGGCAATAATTGTTAATCAATCCTAATCGTAAAAATCGTAATTTCAAGCCGAAATTACTAGGAAATTTAAATAACGTGTCTATTTTTATCGTGTAACATCTGTATTATAGTTATCTTTCTCACGTTTTAAGTGAAACAATGAACTTTTAAAATTCTTATTGTTATTGAATCAAGGTGGAACAGTGAATTTCGTCTTATGATTCTACTTAAACTGAATATATATTACTTGACAAATAACAAACAAACAATCTTCGGAAGAGCAAACTGTTTTCCCTTTCCATATGCAATGTTTTACGTTCTATGGAGAACAAAGGCCTCTGCATTGTAACACATAATTTCTAAAGTTTTTTTTTCATTTTATGCAACTACAGTCGAGTCTCTATATAACGAAATCCACCGTTCCAGTAAAAAATTCGTTATATAGAGAAATTCGATGTATAGAGAATGATGTTAAAAATCGTATTTAATATGTGAAATTTGAACAAATATTATTTTTGATCTTTTGAATTAAGAATTTGAAATGTTTAAAAGTAAATATTAACCTAACATTTTATTTCTTAATTATTTAAGCCGTTTCAAAAAAGAGAACAGACATTTATTTGAAAGCTTAATGAAAATCAAATAAGGAAGATTTGCATTAATTTCAGACGAAGAAATCTGTAATTTTTTGTTGCTTTTATTTTTAAGTTGTTACGCTCTCAAAAACATGCTCAAATTTTAGCAAGGAATGAAAAATTGTAGTTAACATTTCCCTTCATTTGAAGGCCTCTCTCACTTGCCTCTCATTGATTCCTCTTTTATACGTGTATCAATCCAATTGACACTGTTTTGAGAAGGACGTGGAAAGGTGTGTGGAAAGTGGGATGAATTCGTTGGATTTAAAGAAAAAGGAAAGAAGTAATAAAAAAATAAAAATAAAAT
Organism: Maratus speculifer; assembly: GCA_964019185.1. Classification (NCBI taxonomy): domain Eukaryota; kingdom Metazoa; phylum Arthropoda; class Arachnida; order Araneae; family Salticidae; genus Maratus; species Maratus speculifer. Next base: position 174,912,300 of record OZ025302.1, read on the forward strand.
AAAAAAATAAAAAACTCAGCACTGACGATAAATCAAAAATAATTGATGGAAAATTGATTCCATATGATTTCGAAGCTTTTTAAAACTGAATAAATTAAGACCAATTTATGAAAAATTCGTTATATGGAGATAGATATTTCGCTATATAGAGACTGTTTTTAATGTAATCATGCAATAAGGGGACCGTTCCAACTAAAATTTCGTTATAGAGAAAAATTCGATGTATGGAGTTTCGTTATAGGAAAACTCGAGTGTATTTTAATACTAGAGTTACAGTACCATATGAATATGTTTCAGTTCAAACAGGAAAAACGTTAAATAATAAAGTTAAACTATTTTAAATCAAAATTCTGAGAGAGATCTTTTTATAAACTTGACTCAAACATCCGGTAATTCTTGTGTTAAAAGTCATTACTGCTATCTTTCGTTGTCTAAATTTTCAGAAATTGAAATCCTACAATGTCTAAATTTTTGTAAATATTATTATTTTTAATCGCTTCCCTGGTTTCTCCGGACGTCGTCACGGGCAACGAGTTTTTGCCAATACCAGTAAATTTATGGACTTTTTTTGCGTTATTTAATCCGTTTTCGCTGATTCAATTAGGAAAAATATTTCGTTTTGAAAAACTATTGATAAAAGATAAAAATTCTGTAATAGACATGAAAAAAAGGCATTATTTCAAATCTTTTTTAAAAAATATTGATCAGGGGACAATCCATTTCAAGTAATCCAGCACTGGTCGCTCGACCATTTTTAAAAAATCTGAAATTTTTTGTACAACAACCCTAACATGATGGAAGTTCAAAATGACCGTTATTTTAATTTTACTATTTTTTGTTTGTGCATGGCGGCCATCTTTGTTTCATCGTGTGCAGCGATTTTCTCAGATACTAGGATACACCAGATTGTAAATATCTCGTATTTTATTTTCCCAATTGAAATGGGGTTTGCAGAATTTTGTTCAGAATAAAATAGGCTAAATGTACGGTGGTAGAATAATTTTGAAAAATAAATTTTTACAGGGGAAATTTTAGCACAAAATTTAAGATTTTTTCCAAAATCTATCTGTTTGCAAGAGGAAATTTTTCATGCAAGGAAAACTGTCAACCTTACACAATTTTTTCTACATATAGGTCAAAAGTGCGTGCACTCATACACCAAGTCCCAGATCTGGGAGTTGATTTCTCTTTGCAAAAAAAATTCCGAAATTCGTCAAAAATATCAAAAATCGCACTTTTTAGGCTTTGATATTTCTAGTGGGTCACGAGATAAAAATCTGAAATTCTGGCCTTTGATAGTATTGTGTTTAAAAAATTTTGAAGAAGGAGATTTGGATACAAGCTGAGATATGACATCGACAATATGTGAAAACATGACTGTCAAACTATTGTAACCTACTATGTAATTGTTCATACCTATAAAATTTTAAATTAATGATTTATGGTACAAAGTAACAAAGTAACAAAGTAACAATTAATTACAAATATCTTCTTCAAATGCTTCTGAGTGATTGAAGCAATTCAGAATGTATGCTAAGCCAATAGACTATTTGTCCAGATGAACAAACCTACTAGAAATGCTATTGCAACAATTTACTCGGAACACATTTCAGAAAAAGTAAATTACAGACAATGGGTTGCAACTGATCGAGCTGACATGGTTTCAATTATTAAACCTAAATAATTTCATTCAAGTTAACAAAGGATGACAAGACTTGGGTGGCTTCAAATAAAATTTTGAGAAAGAACAGCCTGATGGACTGACAACAGTAACTGGTCGAACTCATAACATCTCTCGTAAATAGTGTTAAGCTCTTTGTTGAGCATATATAGTATATTTGTTATTTAAACATTTACTATTAAACTGTTTTCAACAAACGGTATTTTCTGTGTAAATATTGTAATAAAAGAAACTAATCTCATTTCTCCTAATGTACTCGTAATAGCATTTCTTAACCCCTTAAGTGCCGAGAAAAACTTACGAGATTCACTCCCCAGTGCCACAGTTAGAAATTAGTGACCTTACAAAATGGGGCGTGGCTAAGAGTGTGCGAACTCTGTAAATAATTATTGAGAGATAGAAGATGTTCCATTCAATGTTTAATTTTTGTGGATTCACTTGTAACTGAAAGCTGTGCCCTTATAATATACCAAACAATATTTTATCTAAAATAATAGTGGTGTACAAATAGGGCGGAGCCTTGTCAAATATGGAAAAAAATTTCTCTTGTATTTTCACGTTACTAGCTCAGTGCGATAGCCTTTATGAAGGTAGTTTCGTCTACCCCTTCTCCTCTGAAATGGATCAGTCTTTCAAAAACACTTTCAGTCTTTTTTCTTTTTTTTTTTTAATTCCAAAGCCGTGGGCGGGGTTTTACTGGTACAGCACAGTATAAAGGGCAATATTTTGGACTGACGTATATATACGTCAATGGCACTTAACGCATCGACTATGCGCGACGGATATATACGTCTGTGGCACTTGAGGGGTTAACATTTTTTAATCACCGTATCTCAGCTTATAGTCAAATCTCCCTCTTGAAATTTTTTGTGCATAACACTACTATAAAATGCTATCAAAGCCAGAATTCCAGATTTGTATCTCGCTCCACACAAGAGATATCAAACTTCAATATGAGGAAATAGCTGCACACAATGAAACAAAGATGGCCACCATTCTCAAACGAAAAATATTAAAATTAAAATAATAGCCATTTTTGAACTACCCTCACATTAGGGTTGCTGTATAAAAAAATTTCAGATTTTTTAAAAACGGTCAGTCAACCAATATATTTTCGGGGCCATTGAAATGGACGAATAGTAGTAGGTTTTGTTCACCTGGACAAATAGTGCATAGGCTTAGCATACAATCTGAATTATTTAAATCACGATTTAAACAGAATTTGAAGATGATCTTTGTAACTTTGCATCATCAACCATTAGTTTAACATTTTGTAGGTATGAACAAACACATAGTAGTTTACAATAGTTTAGAAGTATTGTTTTTACATATTGACCATGCCATATCTCAGCTTGTAGTCAAATCTCCTTCTTGAAATTTTTTGTGCATAACACTACTATAAAATATTATCAAAGGCCATAATTTGAGATTTTTATCTCGTGCCCCACCAGAGACATCGAAGCCTAAAAAATGCAATTTTTGAAATCGCTACGAATTTCGGAATTTTTTTCGCAAAGACAAAAGAGCTCCTAGATCTGGGACTTGGTGTATGAGTACATGCATTTTGACCTATATGTAGAAAAAATTGTGTAAGGTTGACAGTTTTCCTTTCATGAAAAATTTCCTCTTGCAAACGGATAGATTTTGGAAAAACTCTTAAATTTTGTGCTGAAATTTTACTTGTAAAAATTCATTTTTCAAAATTATTCTACCACCGTATATTTAGCTTATTTTATTCTGAACAAAATGCTGCAAACCCCATTTTAATTGGGAAAATAAAAGACGAGATATTTACAATTTTGTGTATCCTAGTATCTCAAAAAATCGCTGAACACGATGGAACAAAGATGGCCGCCATGCACAAACAAAAAACAGTAAAATTAAAATAACGGTCATTTTGAACTTCCGTCATGTTAGGGTTGTTATATAAAAAATTTCATATTTTTTATAAATGGTTGAGCGACTAAAAAAATATTTTCTGGACCACTTGAAATAGATTGACTCTCAGGTAAGTGGTTAATACAATGTTGACTAGTAAAATAACACAAATATTTTCTCGATGATTCGTATTAATCCTTTTCTATATACCCAACTGATCTCTGATTCTTTACAAACACTGCAAAATCGCAAACTTATACTCTGCATTTTCGAAAAATCATTTATTAATACCATGCACATAAATATTAAAATAAACATTTTCCGTTATTTCCCAAAAAGATCTTTGTAATCCTCAGTAGCCACTAGAACAAAATTACAACATTCATTTTCGGATTTCCAAGCCGCTTTTGCCTTCAATATTTAATGCAGACATTCTACATCACAACTTCTGTTATTTTTTGTAATTGTAGATTAAATGAAACAATATCTTTGAATAAATTTTTCTTCACGTAAGTTTATTATTCATGTATTTAATAATTTGATTTGTAGAAGCTAAAATTCAGAATTTCTAATAATAAATCATAATCAAAGAATTAATAAGTATAGCTTTCCTGAAACAGCTTATTCTGAAGTGCACAAAATGAATAAATTTTAGCCCTTCCCATATATTTACCACATTGGTTTTAATAAACAAGTAATTTTAAAAAAGTCCTTAGAAGCCCAACAAATATTTTTATTCCCTTTCTATAAAATTAAAGTATTACTCAAATATTCAAAAACACTAACGCAAACTATATGGAAATGAAAAAATTTCTTATTTCTTAGCATACTTAGTATATTTTTAAACGTGAAAGTGTTTTACTATTCCACTTTCAATGCAGATACGTTAATATAACTTTGCTTTAATTATTAATAAATAAAACTGAAATGAAACGAAATTCTCGAGTGTGAAAAGTTACTAATAAATTTCAATTTGCTTCATGCGACTTTAATATTCTTTTTATTTTCAGCTTTGCATTTCAATAGCGTATCTTCATAAAATTAAATTTATACTAATAACTTATACGGAAACAAATAAATTTTATAGAATTATTCCAATATTGTAAACTGGAATTATATTTCATGAAATTAATTAAATTTCTTCTTTAATTATTTATTATATGAGATGTTTCTATGAAAATGCAATTTAGTTCTATTGTTATATATTTTTTAAAAATGAAAAATGATAAATTACATTTTCTTGGAGTTTAAGATTCTGGAAGGTTTTTTAGCTTTTAACAATTTATTCTTATGTATATTGTATAACTGAATCTAAAAGTTATTTTCATTTTTTACGACCACTTTAGGATTTTTTTTGCAAGTCGTAAATTTCAAAGTTAAATAAATTAAAAAATAGCGAGAATGTGATACTATAAAAAATGATGTGATTGTTTTATTTTTTAACTTTAGATAATTGACTTTTATCTGTTTTTTTATCATTGAATCAGAAAAATAAATTTTTAACGTCACTTCAATCTTTTTGCAAATTTTAAATTTCAAAATTAAACCACTGACTGGTTTAATTTTGAATTAATTAATCGTTAATTTGCGCATCCCGCAATAAACGAAAACATAGCAAAATTTGCGCAATATGCAATTATGCGCGTAGATGCATTTTTTTCCTGTAATTTATCAGCTTTGATTATTCAAACCAGTTAATTTTTATTATAAAATTTGTGTTATTTAATGAATGCACAGTCCCGAATATAGAACTATCAAGAAAGGGGAACTGAGATATCCTTAAAATAGTGAAGCTTTAACTGTAACCGTTTTCGCAGAGGTTCATTGCCGCGACAGCAAACTGCCACCAGTAAATTTATGTAGAAAATTTCTCTTTATTTAAACGCCTATTAGTGGAAAATTTCAATCAAAAATAATGGCAATGATTGCTATTTATTTTTACTCGTAAAATTTTAATTTAGCAGTAATAGTTCCGACACATTGTGACAACCAAGACAACATTTTATCAGTGTCAATAAAACAATTATAATACCTAGGAAAACTGACACCAGTAAAAACAAACAGAATCTTTTTACCAGATTTGTGATAGGAAAATTTTCATCAATAAGGTTTTAAATTAAGACAAAATTTACTATTTAAGGTTTCTGGTAGAAGTTTTCATATGCAGTAATCAGAAACTTTGGATCCGATAAAGAAAAAACAGCAGATATCTTCCCTAATAGCATACATGGTCACGTCACTGTGAGTCACTTTGGTCACATCACATCTGTGACCAAAATGCCACATCTCAGTGACGTCACATTGTGACTGAGATGTGACTTTCTTAAAAATCTTTAGAAATTTATAAATATCCTTCAAAACATGTTATTTACTTTAAAAAACATGTTTCTGGCAATTTAAATATCGTCGCTTTTGTCACAGTTTCGTCACAATGCTAATGTCAAATTAGTCACAAATGACACATTTTTCACAAATTTGTCACATTGTGACCACTTTGTGAAACGTCACAAAAGAGCTCTAAAACGACCATAACGACTTCACATTTTAGTCACTGTGACTTCACATCGACGTCACGTGACGTCACATCGACAATCGGTGGTCACAAATTCACAATGTGACTTCACAACGACGTTGCAGTGACGTCACCATGCTTTACGGGTTATTACAGCCACCGCAATTACATCACTCGCGGCTGATTGACAATGCAATATATGTCTCATTTTTTTATTCATAACGCCACTGTACCGAACAAATTAGATGAAAATTCTGTTTTGAAAAACAGTGATAGCAGTCAAAAAATTGTGTAAAAGATGCTTTTCGTAAAGGGATTAAATGCAGTATTTTTGAATCTATTTCAGTAAAACAATTATGCAGAGAGACGATTAAAGGTGACCCCTTCTTCCCACTCATCGGAGTCTTGAGCTTTTTAGCTATAAAAAACCTCCAGTAAAACTACAAAAAAATGTAATGAATTATTGAATTAAAGAACAATTTTGAATTTAAAAAAATGTCTATTTTATAGTATTAATATTGTCGCTGTTTTTGGACTTTTTTAACTTTGCGATTTGCAAAAACTTCTGAGGTCGTAGTTGAAAATTAATATCATTTTTAAATTTAGCGCTAAAAAGTACATAAAAATCTATTTTCAAAATTTAAAAAGTACAACCATCCCTAGAAGTCTGTAGTGGCCCAGGCCTGGCCCGAGGGCCGTGCCCAACCCTGCGTAATGAATGCAAATTTTCAAACGGGCCGATCAGGTAGAATTAGAAAAAAAATTTCAACGGACCGATAGAGGATAAAAATTAAATGGGCCAAAAAACTTGGGTCGGTGAAAAAAAATTTGGGCTTACCGGCAAAAATAAAAAGGAAGATGCAATTTTAAATTAAATTTTGTATTTTTAAATTAAATGAGTGAAAGAATTATGTGAAAGAATTATATTCTAATGAAATACAGGAAAATGATGTGGGAACACTGCTTGGTAATTTATCATTTACGCCCCACAAACATATACAGTAATTTCGCGCGTATCCGTCGCACCTCAGATAAGTTGATTTCCACCCAGAATTTATTTTAAATAAAATGTGACTTATTTTTGCTTAGCATTTATTTGACTCCTTTTTTACAGTAAAATTTACGGTCTGAAAAAGACATATCTGAGCCGCGGCGTATACGCGCGGCTCAAATATGTTATCATTTATCATTTATCATTTTATCATTTTATCAGTTATCATTTATTTACGGGAAATTACGGTAAATAAAAAGTTCTTGATGTCTGTATCAGAATCTTTCGATTTAAAGAATAATTAAGCAAGTAAATTGAATTATGAATTAAAGTGACTTGATGCATTTCTTAGCATACACTTAAGATAGACCAAACTGATCGTCTAGGGCGGCTAGTTTTATCTAATGTTTGTTTCCTTTGTCACATTTGGCGCAGCATGTCCCTAAAGGGATTTTGCGCCATTAAACCCTATACAACCAACCAACCAACCTTTGTCACATTTGTATCACTCTGTAAATAGCATTGTAGTGTGAATAAATATTTAGCAAACATTGTTGTAAATAATGAGAAAATTTCGAATTTAAATGGAGCTTAATCCTAGATTATGTAAATATAAAAATACATATAGAAAACCTACTCTGTTTTTGTGTATTCCATTTATCTAATGTTTGTTTCCTTTGTCACACTTGTATCAATCACTCTGTACATAACATTGCTATATCAATAAATATTTTACAAACTTTCTTGTAAATAATTGGAAAAGCTTTGCAATAAATTTTGTGTTATCACAAAGTTGAGTGACAATTTACAGTGCAAGATAAACTCATACTCTCCAAATGTTTAACATCATTTCCAACTTCATGTAATTAAATATTAAAATAAACTCTTTACAAAATGTGTAATTCTAAACCTTCTGAATATATTTAAAAGAAAAAACATTCAATAACGTATACAGACATGTTAAATAACATTTCCATTACTCTTCGTATTTTAAATTAAAATGAAGTTTAATTCTAGATTATATTATGTAAATGTAGAAATACATTTTAATTTCCTTTGTGTAAATTCTGTTCTTAATATAAATGTTAAAGTTCTATTTATGATGATTTGCATTTTAAGAGCTTCACTGAAGAAAATTAAATTGAAAATCATTATCTATTTCGAAAAAATAAATAATGTAGAAATAGTTGAAGAACTTATATAATATGAATTGCATAATGTGAATTACATAATAACGAAATATGAATATATATTTTATTACACATTTGATCTTTATTTATCTATTAATGCGTTTTCTAAACCATTAGAAATTTATATTTATTCCCCAACGTTCAGTTTGTATTTTTATAAACCAAAACTATCAGGAATTTTAGAAAGTTTAAAGTAATAAAAAAAACTATTTTTTAACTTATTCGGGTCGGTGTACTATTAATAGCACGGGGTTATGAACAAAGGGGTGGTGACATACAGTATGGCTGTGCCTTTCTTATTATTATTTCATTTATGTTTTGATATTTAGTAATAACAAGAATAATAAAAGTTTGCGTAATTCTCTTTGCATCGTTGGGGATTCTTTTTTTTATACATATATTTCACTCTTTAAATTTAAAATATTCTGAACGAATCATGTGTTATGAAATGCAAAAAACGTTAGAAAGTTAAAATACCCTCTCAAATCCTGTGGTAACGCGTTATTTTTCAAATGACTCCAAAAAAGTTTTTTAACCAATTATCATATAAATATGATTAAAATAATAAATAAAATAATTACATTCGTTAAATTTCAGATAATGTTATAAACTTCAAAGTTCAGTGAATTTATCTGGATTGCTAAGATTAATATTAATAAAGTAAAAGCAATTTTGTCTCTAAATAGAAAACAATTTCGAACCCATAAGGCTTAGTACAGTTTAGGGTATTTTATTAACCTCCTGACTGCCGCGACCGGATTTTTTCGCACACTAAGCTGCAGGTTTCAATGCTACATAAGCAATATTTAAATTAATATAATTCTACAAATAAAACCCAGTTTTGAAAAATTAAGTTAGAATTGATACTCTCAAAGATTATACACCTATACTTGATAACATATTTCGTATCAGGTTGGAAAAAACATCTTTTTTAAATAATTTTGATAAATTACAGAGAAAACAACATTACAAATTTACCCTTTCGCTGGGCAGTCAGGGGGTTAAATTAAATTAAATAAAGCTTTAAAAGGTTAGAGACACATACGTTCTAGTGAACAACATTTATCTCTAGATTTGTATTCGTACAAAGTTCTGAAAAATAATTTTTGCCATGTATATAATATGCTGCACTTATACTAGATTAATTTCAACATAAATATACAACAAATAAAATGTTTAAAAACTGTAGTAAAATTAATTATAACAAGTTGGAAATTGCACGTGAAGCGTAGCAAATTAGGTGCGTTCGAACGATAACGAAGTTTTAAAAATATTACTTTCATATATCAATCTCATAACATTGTAAATAGTGAATTACAATTAAAACGCTCATCAAACAATGTTCTCCCTATACCATTATGTAATGGAATACTTTTGTGTGGCCTTGTAAATCAATAACAAATGTTCTTTGCACCACAAATTATGTAAGATGTATAGTATAATATGTACTTTATAGTTGCATATAAATTTTATTAAGTTCGCATGAGTGTAACACGATTAAAATGCATTTGAAACATTTTTTCCCATTAAACCGTAATGTAACGGAATACTTTTGATTTTCCCTGTAATTGATCTATGCATCCGATTTTCATAAAATTTGAAATAACTCGAAAAAATTATGTAATAATTATGTGTTTTAAATTTCAAACGTATAGAATATATTTGAAACTTTTTCCCCATTGACCATAATGTAATTGAATACTTTTGATTGTCCCTGTAATTGATCTATGCACACGATTATCAAAAAATTTGAAATAACACGACAGAATTATGTAATAATTGCGTATTTTAAATTTCAAACGATTAAAATGCATTTGAAACTTTTTTCCCCATTGACCGTAATGTAATGGAATACTTTTGATCGTCCCTGTAATTGATCTACCCATCCGATTCTCATAAAATTTGAAATGACTCGACAAAATTATGTAATAATTATGTATTTTAAATTTCAAACGATTCGGTTGGGTAGTTTTTGCGTTGTTATATGCGGACAGACGGACGGACGGACAGACGGACGGACTGAACGATCACTATAGGTGCTACGTATTATATAATTACGAACGCACCTAAAAATAGTGGCCAACGTTCGTTTCTAATAAAGAAGTAAAATTTTGATATTAAAAATGCTATACACTTTTATTTCCTTAGTTTAGTGACTTATTTAAGAAAACGTATAAAAATGACGAAATTTATTGTCTGTATTTAATTCTTTATTTGGCGAGGTATAAAAATTATCTAAATTGTTTTTTAAAAAATGTTAATATATTTCTATGTGAAAAGTGTTTACGAACAATGGGAGAAGACCCAATAGAAAGTCTAAACAATAATTTAAGACCGTTCAGGAAGTTTTGTCAGTTAGTGTGAATAAAAAGATGTTCGAAGTAAAAATAAATTATTTTTTTTAAACTCTTTGTATACGAAAAGGTTAAAATATAATTTTATTTTTTGCAATTGGCTGCTTATTTATTTGTTTATATATCATCTTCATGGTTATCAACCGGTTTCGATCCACTGCTGGATGTAGGTCTCCTCCAGATTTTTTCCAATGTTTCCTGTCTAGTGCTTTCTTCATCCAATTTACACCGGATACTTTTCTGATTTTGTCACTCCACCTTACTTGGGGCCTATTTCTTGGCCGTTTTACATCTCTGGTATACCACTGTAGGATATTTGTGCTCCATCTATTGTCTTGTCTTCCTGCAATGTGCCCAGCTCATTTCCTTTTTAGCTGTTTAATTCTTTCAATGATGTAAATACATGTATATGTATGCATATTACAAGAGAATTTTTTTTTATCTCAAAGATTCTAAATATTTAACAAAATAACGCCATTTATTAATGCACTCTTTCTAATCGCTTAAACGGTATATGGAAGGTTTTAAAAACAGAAAAATAGTTTTACTTAACTGCTGAAATGTTTCAATTCATCACCGGATCGTTTTTAAAACAATTAACTCTAGCCACTCCATTGCCTCCGCTGCGAGGACAATATCTTTCCTTGCAAAATTCGTTTTTGTCATCAGTAATAAAGAAAAATAAAATTTGCCTTATTTAATCCGAGCATTTTTGAAATTGTGTACTTGAAGGAAACTTCTTTTAAAAAAGTGGTGCTGGCCAAAAAAATTTTTCTTAGAGACGCCGGAGTCCGAAAGGTTAAAAATGATATTCCAGAGTGCACGGTGTATGTTACGCGAAACTTTTTTTTTCCGAGCACCTTCGTCGTTCCAAGCCCAAGCTCGCACTCTGATTGGTTGTTGCTCATTGGCATTGTTTTCACGTAACTTGGCGATAGCCATACTTGGCGAAAAATACTTCGCTCGTAAGTGAACGACTAAACCTAAAACCTAACCTACTCATTCTTATTCTTCCTTCATCCTTATCCTCGTGGTCTTGTGCTCTTGTGTGTAAAAACTTTTAAAGAGTACAGCTTTCAGTAAGACACGTTCCATCCAATCCAATGCTGCAAGAGAAAAATTACTTTGTACTCGGTTCGGAAGGAAATCAAACTCCTCGATGGAAACATCTATCGCTACGCCAAGTATGATTATCGCCAAGTTACATGAAAACAGTGCCGAGAGCAACAACCAATCAGAGTACGAGCTTGGGCTTGGAACGACGAAGGTGCTAGGAAAAAATTTTCGCATATGTTACATTCAACATCATTCAGTTTTTTATGAGACGTACATTATTATTATTATTATTATTATTTTACTTGGGTTTTTATTTCCATTTTTTGAAACCATTGAGTAATTCGTGCCACAGTTTTGGTAGACTGAATGTAGTTTGTTAAATACAGAAAGATGGTGCATATCGCCGATAAATAAATTAGAAAGATTATTAGAAAAATTATTAGATAATAAATTGGAAAAACAATAATCTTGGCAAAATTAAATCAAAAAGAAACTATCCATATAAACTTCAAGTAAGACAATTTTTTCGTACACACAATGTTATCCACTCATTATAAAAGAAACAATTCTAACAATTCTAAGAGATTCTAACACGTCATTAACCTACAAAAACAGTAGCACGAGTTGCTCAAGTTTCGAAATATAGAAATAAAAATGCAAATAAAATTAGAAAATAACGTGCGTCACATAAAAAATTAAATGATGGCTTTTCAGTTGAATGCACCTTAGAACTTATGCAACTTTTGAACATCATTTGTAATTATTTTAAAAATGATTCGATGATGAGTTTACAATATTTCAACAATTAAATAAAACTATTTTTTTTTAAATCTTCCTTGCATCTTTTTAGCAATTAAAAAGAACGTCTCAAAGATTTTTTTATAGGTATTTTTTTAAATATAATAATTATAAAAAAATTTTTTTTTGGTCTGAGTGTAAGTGTACTGTAATTTCCGGCTTATAATCCGCGGTTCAAACAATCATTTTTCCACCTGGAAATTTTTTTTAAAAAAATGTAACTTTTTAGATCGCCGTAAATATTTGTCTTCAATCACAAAATAGGATTTCTGGGTCCAAAAGAATTGTTTGATTCGCGGATTATACGTCGGAAATTACGGTACCACGAAATTTCAATATAACTTTTCTCTCTCTCTCTTTATTTACTAATTGAAAATCTTTGCAAATCTTCAATTCAGATATTAAATAGATTTTTTTTTTACCTACAATTATAGTTTCAGAAATCTTGGAAATTCCAATATCGCTAGAGATAGTAATTTCGTAAGCAATTTCCTTAAATTTCAATGGCATTTTCAATTGTAATAAGTATCGCATTGTAGATGAATATTTATTCTAAATTTGTGATAAAACCTAATTAAATAAAAGAATATTCACTGAACTTTATAACGTTCTATATGTCACGAACATGAGTGTACCATCTTATAGGTATAATACGAGGGTAACTCGGAAAGTAACCTGCGTTTATGAATTTTAAAAAATCTAATGAAAGGAAACATGTTTTATTACTCACGTAAGAAAGACACGTTCTTCAGCTACTTCTCAACATAATTGCCATATTAATTAAAACAATTATCATAAAGGTAAATCAGCTTTGAAATTCTATCGTCACAGACTCCTGCCGATGGCCTATTCAACTGCGATTATTTGCAAATTCAATTCGCACCACTCTTTCAATTTATCAGAAAATTATATAGAAAAATATGTTAAAATACTTTGGATTGAAAGAGTGGTGCGAATTGAATTTTAAAATAATCACAGTTGAATAGGCCGGCGGCAGAAGTCTTTGACGATGAAATTTCAAAGCTGATTTACCGTTATGATAATTGTTTTAATTAATACGGCAATTATGTTGAGAAGTAGCTGAAGAACGTGTCTTTCATACGTAAGTAATAAAACATGTTTCCTTTTATTAGTTTTATTTTAAATTCATAAACGGAGGTTACTTTCCGAATTACCCTCTAATTTTTCTATTTGTCCAAATAGCAGTTTTACCTTCTTCTCTGATTTGTCTGTACCAAGTACTTGCATCCATACTACAATTATTGCTTATTATTGTCATAAGTAAATTTCTATTGTAAATTTTGCATTATTTAATACGAACTGTTGCGAACAGTTTGATTTTCATTTCAAGGACTACCTAGTTGCGATCAACTGCACGACCGGAGTAAAAGTTAACCGCTTTTCTGATTAAATTAGCCAAAAACTTCTGTTTTGTAAAACCGGTGATAAAATATTAAAAATTTTGTAAAGGACATGAAATAAATGACAAATATTTGAAAGTTTTTTTTTCTAAAATATTGTTCAATTAACTGTCAAACCTTAATCGCACGATTCTGCAATTAACATTTTCTGGCGCTGAATAAATCTATTTGAAATAATTAACCTACACCAGAATTTATGAACGAATTTATTAGAAAATATGAACGTGCTTATTTTCAAGTACATTATATAAAAAAAAAATTTTAATTTTAAAATTCTAGGTGCTAAAAAAAAAAAAAAAAAAAAAAAAAAAAAAAAAGTATCTATTTTTTTTAAGGGTCGAGAGGGTTACAAAAGAAATTCTTATTATTAAGAAATAATGATACACGAAATTACAACCTATTTGTGACACTTGGATATTTGTGAATCAATAAATATGAATTTATGATTTTAATACAATACTTTGACAATTAAAAAAAATAACCTACGACAATTCCACCAGAGACGACCCTATGTAATTAGAACATCTACAGTTTTAAAGTTAAAACGATTTTTATTAAAAATAAAATAAAGACGGATATCAGTAGAACCTTTTACAATACTTTGAACTAATTTTACAATAATTTTCAAATAAACTGACAAGATATTAAAATAATAAATCTCAAACTTACTTGCATAAGAACGCTGATTGCTCAGGCTTAATCTATGATGGCTTTCGATGTTGGCAAATAATTAACCCTTTCCGGCGCGGGGAAATTTTGTTAGTAAAATGAGAAATTATCAACTGACACCTGAATTTAGAAACAACATTAATTAAGAATCCCCTAGTTTAAACTTTCACTGTTAAAGGCGTAATTTTTTTTTCCAAGCACCTTCGTCGTTCCAAGCCCAAGCTCGCACTCTGATTGGTTGTTGCTCTCGGCACTGTTTTCATGTAACTTGGCGATAATCATACTTGGCGTAGCGATAGATGCTTCCGTCGAGAAGTTTGATTTCCTTCCGAACCGAGTACGAAGTAACTTTTCCCGTTTATTAATAAGTAAAGCATTAGCCATTTTATAAAATAACACAAAATAATAATACACAAGAGCACAAAATGAAGAATAAGAATGAATAAGAATGAGTAGGTTAGGTTTTAGATTTACTCGTTCACTTACGAGCGAAGTATTTTTTGCCAAGTTGCGTGAAAACAGTGCCGAGAGCAACAACCAATCAGAGTGCGAGTTTGGGCTGGGAACGACGAAGGTGATTGGAAAAAAAAATTTTCGCCTGTTAAAGCAAAATTTCATTAAAATATTATTGGCGCCGTTTGCAAGTTGGGAATAAAATTAGGTATCCCAGACTGGGCACAGTGTGCTGAAAAGTGTTAACTGGCTCACAGTTTTAAAACTTGCGAAATGTTTTGCCAAATTAGTAGCAACAGTGATTACCACAGAACTTTATTGAACTATGACTAAATACTTTATTATCAAAATCAGCAGATTTTCCGAGTTAGTTCTTTACATTAAATCCCTTATGGCCTGTGACGAGCTTAAATTTGCGAACGGCGACTGTCCATTCTTGTATTCCTCGATGAAGCAGAACGCGACCCACAAGGAAGGTCTTCATACTAAGCATATCCAGATTTTTTTTTTTTTTTTTAACTAATTAAACTACTCATGTATATAATATAGGATCGGTGAAAATTAGCGGCGGAATTGCAGTAGAAAGCATGTAAAAAAATAAAATGCTTTCGAATATTTGGCGTGAAAAGACCAAAGTGTCACACGATTTGGCGAGCAGCACTTTTCCCAGCCAAAAACAAATGTTTTTAATGCAAATGAAAACTTTTTGATTTTTAGAATCCGCGTAAATGGTGTTCGATGAATTTAAACGTAAACAATCAGAGAGTTTAATATTATATATATATATATATATATATATATATATATATTAAATTGCATGTATTTATTATCTTTTGCTGTAGTTATTTAATTTACCTCTGGGAAAATATTTTCACATACAAAAAATTCTTATTCAGTAAAATCATTTTCATACATTTAAACGTATTCCGAAATAAAAGCCAGATGTTGCCATAGCAGCAAAATCAAATTGACAATGCTTAACTGGACAACAATTTTAATCAATTTAGATTTGAATTCCGTTTCAAATCTCAAATTTTGATAGTTAAATTTTAATATAAATACATATTCAATATATATATATTCATATAGGATAAATATAATGAAATTATTCTTAAAACAAACTAAAGCTGACAAAACCAAAGATATTTAATATATCTAAATACGTTGAAACTGGAACTTTTATTCTTTACAATGCTTTTGACATAAAAGAAACATTTTTTGAAATTGCTTTTTATCTCCAACCGATGATTAATCGCCAAATAACGAAATTTTCATTATTTTTTTTACGGTCAGGGTACGGAGTTTCCGCCGAAATTTTTTTATAAACGTATATAGCCTCATGAGAAGAACATTCTGTAATTTATTCAGATTTTTCGAAGTATGCCCGTATGGAGACCTTCCTTGTCAGTATTAATTGATAAAAATTTTCAAGGACACTTTCATGTCCTGCAATCGTTGGCCAACTTCACTCTAAGTAGTATAAAACTAAAGAGAAAACTGCTAACATTAGATTGCGAGAGCTATAAATTCACTTGAAAAAAATAGACGACAGAGTGCGCGTTTGTGCACTTAGGTTGACATCGGACAAAAATTTCACGCAAAAAAGCTGGACTGGCTTTGTAAAATATTAGCTTGTCAGATAAACAGCTTGTCAGTTTTTAATAAACTTTCACTTTCCGCTTAAACATGTTTTCACCAAAATTAAGTCAATACGTGCAATTAAAAACAAGTTGGAAATTGCACGCGAGGCGTAGGAAATAAGGTGCGTTCGTGCGATAACGAAGTTTTAAAAATTTCACTCTCATATATCAATCTCATAAAATTGTAAATAGTTTTTTACAATTAAAAAGCGCACCAATCGATGTTCTCCCTATACCATTATGTAATGGAATACCTTTGTCTGGCCATGTAAATTAATAGCAAATGTTTTTTGCACCACATATTATGCAAAATGTATATTATAATATGTACTTTATAGATGCATATCAATTTTATTATGTTCTAATGAGTGTTAAACCATAAAAATACATCTGAAACATTTTCCCCCATTGACCATAACGTAACGGAATACTTTTGATTTTTACTGTAATTGATCTATGCATCCGATTTTCATAAATTCTGAAATGACTCAACAAAATTATGTAATAATTATGTATTTTAAATTTCAAACGATTAAAATGTATTTGAAACTTTTTTTCCCATTGACCATAACGTAACGGAATACTTTTAATTGTCCCTGTAATTGATCGATGCATCCAATTTTCATAAAATTTGACATGATTCGGAAAAATTATGTAATAGTTATATATTTTAAATTTCAAGCGATTCGGTTGGGTAGTTTTTCATTGTTATATGCGGACAGACGGACGGACTGAATGACAGTTATAGGTGCTACGCATTTACGTAATTACGAACGCCCTAAAAATCCCACATTGCAACAAAAATATTGTTCCTGGTAAGATATACCAGTAAAACTAACTGAAACTGCTTTTCTGAAAATTTGCTATTTAGCATAAATAATGTTTTAGTCATCCTTAGAAATTAAAATTTATGAAGTGTTCAAACAAGATGTAAAGTTTTTTAGCAGGTATTTTAACTGCTTTCCTGATTTACCCGTGCGTCGTACGGGCGACGTGTTTTTTTTTCCAATCATGATTTGCCCCCACCAGGTCCGAGTATCCATATTCCAATTATGATTTTTTATTTCCACCAGTAAAATTTTATAGTAAATTTTGTATTATTTAATCCGAGAATTGCTCTGATTCAATTAGGCAAAATTTCTGTTTTGAGAAACCGATGATAACAGATTAAAAACTCTGTAAAATACATAAAAACTATACGAAATGTTCTTCTTAAGGGGACATTGGACCTTTATTTGAGCAAAATCATCTATAGCCAAATCGTCAGAAAAAAGGTCTATTTCTGGGGTATAATAGTACCTAAACAGTTTTTTCTTATTAAAATATCATTTATGAAGGTTTTAAGGGGCAAATAATAAAGATAAATTTATTTATGTACTTTAAATCTGTTTTTCTCAACACTAATTTTTCAGCGTTTTAAGATTTTTGAATTGCTCCTTGCGTCTTAATTTTTGATCAATATTTATAAAATTGATAAGGAAGTATCCTGATATTATTTAAAAAGAAATTGTGTAAGCTTTTTAAAATTCTCTTCATTAAGATAGTCAAATTTTATTTTTTACTTATTAAAAGGCAAAATTTTGATGAAAATCGATTAGGAATTTAGAAAAAAATCTGTAAAATATTAGCTATTCAAGAGATTTAAAAAACTTACAGAAATTTGTTTATAATATAGTTTTAAGTGATAAAAATGCAAAAGCAAGAAAATATTTCAAAAATTAAAACACGAGGAACATTTTAAAATTTCGTTAAAAAATTTAAATTTTTAAAAAAAAATTACAAATTTTAATAAGGTTGGAAATTTTTTGAAGGTATTCTATATGCTTTTGGTGAAATGTATATATGCACAAAATTTCATATTGCCATGATAAAAATGAATAAAATAAATTTTTAACGTCCACCGTCCCCTTAAATGTTTAACGCATACGTCACTTAAATATGGATGATAAAGCAGTTTATAACATTTTATGCACTTAATAAATGAAACTAAATACTAAAATGAATAAAGTAAAGACTCATTTGAAGTCACTTTTTTAAGCTAATTATTTTCATGTTTACGCTTTTCATTGTACACGCTTAATTTGGAGAAATTTAAATTTCAATAGCATTACTAAACAATAGAAGCAAAATGGATGGAATTATTCCACCAGCTAATTATGAATGCAAAATATAGATAGTTTTAAGCGGATTATTCCTTAGGTATTTCCAAATAATGAAATTGCTTACAATAGATATTAAATTTAGTCTAAAGCTTTCTACTGTAATTGGGAATAAACTCTGTTCATGCTCATTTAATTAAAGAGGAAACTTTCATAGAGAAATTCTTTAATCTATTTAATAACATCATTTAATAGCAAAATATATCCTTTTAAAATCCATATTTTTTTGAACTGCTTTATAAAGTTGTAAGTGCTGCAATAAAACCTGATTACCTAAAAGTAAATACCATAAAACATTAAAAATTGCTTTAAATTTTTGAATTGCGATTTAGCATCATATGGTTGTGAATCAATAAATACTCATGATTGTATGTACAACACACTACAAAATAAAATAGGTGTTCTTAAATTAACTTAAATTTAATGTTCACTATCTTGAAAAGACATTTTTGCTTTGTAATCAAAGCCATACAAGTAACTCAATAATAATTTATTTAGAAACAAATACCATGCGTAGGGATTATACTGCTTGACCAGCTTTCAAAGACCTGTCTTGGCATACTGCCAAAATAATGGACCTTTCCTAAGGTAGAGAAGCATTAGGAGGGGGACGAAATTCCTCTCCATTCAAGATAAAAGCAATAGTAGGAAAAACTCCCTTTTCATTGCTCCCAGTCCTATTATCAACAATAGACTCGTCTATCTCAGACCTGTTACTCACGTGACAGATCTTTAATGCTTGGCTCAGCAGTACTTGCCTTATTATTAAGCCTATTTTAAATTTTAATCATATCAGTTTATTATCCTTATTATAAACGTATCATCTTGTTCATAAACTAAATATTCATCTACGCTATGTATACACAAAATCCTAATGAAATGAATTTATGAAACAATTTTACGAAACAACAGATTAAATGACAGATTATGTTTTACAGCTGTTTCTCCTAAAGTTAGAACGATTGGCTGTGAGTTTTACTCCAGTTGCTTGTTTTAATCCACAGGTTTAAAAAGTAGCATTATAATTTTAAAATTTGAATTAGTTTGCGAGATATATTTTTTTTAATTTTAATAATATTTGTTTAATAATGGAAACGAAATTACTACTTCATTTTTGTGGGAAAAGGGAGAAAACACAGGACTTTTAAAATTAATTTTGCAATCTTCGTATTGAAATAGAATTATCTTTTATTTCAATTGATAGTGAAGAAGGTATTGTCATTAAATTATGTTGTTAAGGAAAATAATAAAAAATAAACACATTTTTCACATTTCTATCAACCAGAATCAGTTTATTTTAGAAACGAAAAATCGTTTTCTTCTTCTTTGTTTTCAATTTTTACGAGAAAATAATTTAAATAATTTTCAAAACAGAAAGGAAATCTTAAAATAGGTATTTAACTATCACGCGTAAAAAACTTTAAATGAGAAAAAGCTAGGTCAAAATAGCTAAACATAAATATTTTAGAAAATACTGAAACTTTAATATGAAAGTTTTTGGGTAGTTTTTACTTTTGTTATATGCGGGCGGACGTACGGACAGACGGGCAGACTGAACGACAACTATAGATGCTACATATTTACATAATTTCTAACGCACCTAAAAAATATCTTTTTATCGGGGACGACACCGAATTGTGAAAACGGAGAATTTCTATGTTCCAAGTTTTTTTGCTTTATGTGGAACAAAATCTTAATAAATATGGGTGATATCGTTATTTATTATACATTCTTTAAGGATGTTACGGTGAAAGTATTTTATTAAAATTTAATGGTTTACCTAGCCCGGAAAAACGTTGATTTCTTAATATATTTTTGTTATAAAAATTTGCTTATAATGTTTTTGTTTTAATGCTAAACTTTAATTTTGCCGTGTTTATAAATTTCTTTAAAATGCCCTTGCATAAGTATATAAATGTTACAATTTTTATAATTTATTATAAAAACCTTCATAATATCTAAAATCTGGTTCTTCAAAAAAAAAAATAAATAAATAAATAAAAAAAGATAAAATAAAATATAAAAAAAAATCTTCTGAACACAAAATTTTGAAGAAAAAAAGAATTTGATCGCACTAAAAATTATCTTTTTTTTACTAAGATCTGAAATCTAACAAACAATACTTATGATTTACAATAAATATATCAATAAAACTAGAAAATATAGCATATATTCTGATATCTATAACGGAAATTTTGCTCCGTGTTTTACTGTTATGTTCTTGCAATAAATTTAGAACATTCAATCTTTTTTTGTATTTATACTGAAAGAGGAAAAAAGTATGCAGAGGGAAACATATTAAATAACTGTTCCTCAGCGGAATAATAAAAAGGATAAAAACTTGATCACAAATCAGGATGTTTCTCTGCAATTGTCATTTTTTTTCCATGAAAGTTTAAAATGAAAAATCTACATAAAGTATGTTCGCTTTTCATTTGTTCAGCTTTGCTATTGCATATTTATTTTTCTTTGAGTTTTTAAACAATATTTGGACTTTTGTATTTTTACCTCATTTAAGAAATATTTCAGATAAGATATGTGTTAAATTAATTATTTGTGGAAACATCATTTATAAAGAATAGAATTTTTTTGACTAGTAAGAATGTATTTATTAAAATTATATAGCCTTGCTCAACGGCTTATTTTAATAAACTGTGTTTATTTTTATGAAGACAACATGTATACTGGTAGAGAAATTAAGATTTTTATAAAAACAGCCCCAACGTTTACCAAGTTTTTCGCTTATAATTTGCAAGGTTCTTAATATACATTTTATCCCAGAAAGAGTAACAAACAACATTGTACACAAAAATCCTGTAATCAGAATTAATAAATTGCAAAAAATGTTTGAAAAATAAGGCGGTTTACTAAATAATATTTCACTGCGTGAATGCTATCGAAATTTCATTTGCATATTGTGTTACCAAAATGTATAAAACACCTCTTGTAAATGATTCAAAAATATAGCTTGAAAATTTTGAAAATTATCGTCGATAGAATAAGTTGATATTTTTTTTAACAATTGCATTCTTAGTAGTTATATTTTATGGTGCAGTTATCCAGTATATGTTTAAGACATTTTTTGTGCATATTTTATAAAATATGTACATAAAAGTTTCTAAAATTATTCGTATGGCAACATGTTAAATCTATAGTAGTTTTTCACCGTAAATAATTTGCTTTTATTTTTTGTACTCTTTCCAAACGTTAATTTGGCTGTTTTTAGCGTTTATGAACATCTTTGTTTGTTTATAGAACAACATACATCTGGCATGTCTGCTCGACATGAAACCTGCTTATAAGTCATCGCGTAATTTTTTTTTCAACCACCTTCGTCGTTCCAAGCCCAAGCTCGCACTCTGATTGGTTGTTGCTCTCGGCACTGTCTTCAGGCACTGCCCCCTCAACAATGGCTATTCACTGAGCAGACGACAAACGTGAAACGTCATGAAGTGGAGGCGAAATCACTAACCTTATTGGTTCCACAATCGCCACGAAACTCAAAACGCGATCGTTGTCAGGGAAACGGCCTCCACTACGTCACAAGCGAGTAGGCATTGTAGAGGAGGCAGTGCTTCAGGTAACTTGGTGATAATCATACTTGGCGTAGCGATAGATGCTTCCGTCGAGGAGTTTGATTTCCTTCCGAACCGAGTACAAAGTAACTTTTCTCTTGCAGCATTGGATTGGATGGAACGTGTCTTACTGAAAGCTGTAATCTTTAAAAGTTATTACACACAACTTTTTACTTTGTACTCGGTTTACTTCGTACTCGGTTCGGAAGGAAATGAAACTCGACGGAAACGTCTATCGCTACGCCAAGTATGATTATCGCCAAATTACGTGAAAACAGTGCCAAGAGCAACAACCAATCAGAGTGCGAGCTTGGCCTTGGAACGACGAAGGTGGTTGGAAAAAAAATACGCTAAGTCATCGTCAATATTACAGGCACGAGACAGCACAAGGAAATTTTACAACACAAGCGATATACAACCGGGAACTCCACACGAAAAGTGTGATGAATATCTTTAAAATTCCCTAAGACATACCAATCTTATAAAAATAATCTTAATTTAAAAAGTTTCGAAAAAAATCCCTTTTCTGATTCTCTAAATAAAACAGGGGGGCGAGTGGCCAGGAAAAAAAAGAGGAACGTACCAGTATTTTCTTATAAAAATACTTCAAATAATATAAAGTATTTTAAAAACTTGAATTTCTCTTTAACGAAATGCCGGTATTTAATCTGTTCACGACGGAAAGACATTTTTAATGTCCCGTCACCAGTTTTTATAAACAGAAATTTGTGCCTTATTAACCCTTTTCTGCGCTGGGCAAATGCATTGCTTAAGTATTGAAATTAATGACTGACACCGGAATTATAAAACAACTTTAAGAAAACGCTATATTTCTTGCATTCAATAAACCGTAATTTTGTAAACAAAATTCTGGTGCCAATGTGGCGTTTGGGAATTAAAATAAAGTGATACATTTGTGAAACCAGCGCGCCGCAAGGGTGCGCTGGATTAAACAAGCTTGATTAAACAAGGCTTGATTAAACAAGGGCGGACTTGTTTAATAAAGCAAATGCTTCGTTTGAACAAGACAAATCTTTCAGTAAAAGTTTATCGGTGATGATAAACAAGGAATGTTAAGCCTTTCTGCAGCACGTATACATGTCGCTCATCCTCAAGGAGTTAATATTCTTTTTGATTGTATTCTTCCCTTATCATTCACCACACCGTAAAAAAAGAATCTTGGCAGCACCAAAAGCAAACTTTTTCTTTATTGCGAGCTTTTTATCAGAGTTAACAACTTATAGCGAGCAATAAATATATAAATAAAACTTGGAAATATAACATTTCATCCTGATATCTGTAATGGAAGTTTAGTTCCGTCTGAAATATTACAAAAAGTTTTGAGGAATCAATCTTTTTCTTATTTCTACCGAAATAAGGAAAAACATAGAATGAAAAAGATGTAAAATAAATATTTCTAAGTACTACAATAAAAAGATAAAAACGTGATGATAAATCAGAATGTTTCTCTGCAATTGTAATTCTTTGCATGAATGTTTGGAACGATAAAAATGTGTCCCTTTTTCATTTATTCAGCTTTCTTATTGCGTATTTATATATGTTTTTAAGTTGTGAAACAATATTTAACATTTGTATATTTTCGTCGTATAAGAAATATTTCGGGTAAAATACATGTGTGAAATTACATATTTTAGAAAACCATCATTTACCATGGTTCGAAATTCTTTCGTGCATATTTTATAACAAATTCGAAAACGCACGTCAAGCGTAGCAAATGAGGTGTGTTCTTACTATAACGATATTTCAAAAATATTCAGATAGTGATGTAAAAGTCTACGGTATAAAATCCGAAATATTTTGTATGTCCCTGTAAATACTATATGATTTCTATTATACAGGAAGTAACTTATAGTAAACTACAGTAACGTATATCTATTTCATAAAATGTGAAGTAGAAAAATGTAATTAAAACGCTCCCCAAACATTGTTTCCCACTATACCATCATGCAATGAAATATTTTTGGGTAGCCTTGTAAATAATAACAAATATTCTTTCTACCGCAGATTGTACAAAATGTATATTTTAGTATAGATGCATATCAATTTTACTATGTTCGAAAGCGTGTAACACCATTAAAATGCACTTGAAACACGTTTTCCCATTGGCCGTAATGTAACGGAATACTTTTAATTGTCTCTGTAAAAAATTAAACTATACATCCAATTTTCACAAAATTTGAATTGACTCGACAAAATTATGCAATATTTATGTATTTTAAATGATTTGTTGGGGTAGTTTTTGCTTAGTTATATGCGGACAGACAGACGGACTGAACGATGTACGTAGGTGCTGCGTATTTACATAATTACGAACACTCCTAAAAATACATTTTATTTATTATGGCAAAGCGTTGTAATATTAAAAACAGTTTATTTCTAGTAAAAATGGTCGAAATCCAACTAATAATACTTACCGCAAGCAATAACAATATAGGTAACACTCTCCAGGGAAACTTTTATTATGATGTTTCTAATAAAAATGTCATTACAATCCACGTGTATGTTCTTCCAAAAATCTGCAGGAATCTATTTGTTTTTATTTCTAATGGAAGATGGGAAAAAGAGGAACATGTAATGATAACAATAAAAACAAGCTGGAAATTGCACGTGAGGCGTAGCAAATGAGGTGCGTTCGTACGATAACGAAGTTTTAAATTTTCACATCTTGCTGATATAGTAGAGCGTACTTTGGATACAGTATAGTGGTCGAAATCTTTGTATTCCTGTAAATATGCAGGGAGTAATTTTTATTATACTTCATTAACGTATATCTTATTCATAAAATGTGAAATAGTTTAATATAATTAAAACACGCTCCAAACAATGTTTCCCCGTATAAAATTATTTAGTGGAATACATTTGTGTGACCCTGTAATTTAATAATAAATATTCTTTGCATCATAGATTGTACAGAATGTATATTTTAGTACATACTTCATAGATTCATGTCAATTCTATTATGTTCAAATGAGTGTAACACCATTAAAATGCATTTGACACTTTTTTCCCATAAATCGTAATGTAACGGAATACTTTTGATTGTCCCTGTAATTGATCTATGCATCCGATTTTCATAACATTTGAAATGACTCGACAAAATTATGTAATAATTATACGTTTTAAATTTCAAACGATTAAAATGCATTTGAAACTTTCTTCCCCATTGACCGTAATGTAACGGAATCCTTTTGATTGTCCCTGTAATTGATCTATCAATCCAATTTTCATAAAATTTGAAATGACTCGAAAAAATTATGTAATAATTATGTATTTTAAATCTCAAACTATTCGATTGGCTAGTTTTTGCGTTGTTATATGCGGACAGACAGACAGACGGACAGACGGACGGACTGAGCGACAACAATAGGTGCTACGTATTTACATAATTACGAACGCACCTAACAACTAAGCGTTATAATACGAAATTAAATGAGTGACGAAAAATCAGAACTTTTTTTCTATGAAACTATCATTTGTAAAAGGAACGTTTGAAAAGATAAAATTGCGGAATTGATGCTTGCCTTTTTTGTTGTTAAACATCGTCTTTTACACATATTATGTAGTTTCTTTATATCTCCAATGCATAATATAGGCTATATATTTGCCAAACAGATTTCAATGTTATTTAGTAACAATAGCTGTTACTAACAGAGTACCTATATCTAACGAATCTTTTATTCAATAATCACAAGCTTACACCAGAAAATTTTTAATAGTACATATTTTTTATCTTTTTCACGATTGGCGTGTTATCTAATTGACTAGTGTTGCCAGATTAAAGATTTGTCGTTATTTTGGGGAATTTTCAGGGGAAAGCGAAATCATGGGGGATTTTGTGGGAACTATCTACATTTTGGTTTTAAAACTTGAGGATTTTTTTTTCTGTTTCATTTAAAGTTTGATTTTAGTCATCTGTCAATAACTCGATTTAACTTGATTTTGATTTAGAAAATTAAAATAAAATGCAGAAATTGGAGATATTCACATATCCATGAGAATCATTATTCTTGTAATCAAATAAAAATATACTTGACAATTAAAAGTTAATCTCAAATTTTTCCCTAATTTAAAAAGTAAATTTTATGGACATGTTTGTGACTTAATTAATAAATGCATGAAATTTGCAGAAACTACTGTTTCAGGGCTCACAAACGGTGCGCGAACAGAACACCAATATTTTTTTTAACACAAAAGTTCATAGTAGGTTTCTACAGCATTTGTGCTAAAACTAGTTTTCGAAGGCGGCTTCTGCACAATTTGCAAGAAAAATATAAAACTAAAATATTTCTAAGGAAATATTGATGTTCAGTTGGCGGACCATTTGAGAGCCCTGCCCTGATATTTATAATCTATCGAATCAAGGTTTTTACATTTTCTGTAAAAAATGTACTTCTTCAATTATAATCCAGTCTTTTGTCACAACAATCTTCCGTGATTTGATAGGTGCATGAAAATCAACGTAAATAAATAAATAATACGTTGTTATATCAAAAATTCGATGCTTTTATAGAAAAAAAGGAAACACAGATCAATTACTTTCTATCAGAATAACATGGTAATTATGTTTACTTACGGTAGAAAGTTATTTCAAAAATGTATACCGTCCTCAGCATAAACAGGGTTCATCTTGAAAAATAGATAAAACAATCACTAATTTTCGTATGAAAAACGACTATGACTCGTCCACAATAGAAGATTAAATAATTTGCAAACCTCCAGCTAACTTCTTAATAACAGAAAAAGTATTCTCTTCGCGTTATGTAACTAAATAATGAATAAATAAATAAAGAAACGATCCTATTTTTAAAAAAAAATCTTCTGCTTACGAAAAGCCAACTAAAAGCAAATCCATACCGGTGTTCATTTTGATTGGCGCCATTCAGTAGGTCGTCGTCGGAAATTATGTCGACATAAATCTCTAATTATCACAAATTTTCATTTGAAACAGCAATGATATACTAAAATAAATAAATACTACTTCGGTTCCCCATCATTTTGATCAAAATGATTTGAAAATGAATAAACATGCATACGCAATTTTAAAAGGAAAAAAAGTTTTCAATTTTTTTACACATGAATAAATAACATTTTTCGGTTTCAGAAAAAAATGAGCCCGAGCCCGTCCGAGCCCGTCCGAGCCCGTCCGAGCCCGAAGATTAGAATAAAAATAGAGCCCGAGCCCTTTTAGGGCCCTGGCTCGGGCCGAGTCCGTCTCATCTCCAATCTATACCAGAAAAAAAAACAATTTTATAACTATTTTTTCACTATCGATTTGTTAAATTGTGCTTCATGGAATGGCAGTTTCAGTTTCAGCTAGGTGGGGAGGCTTACCAAATGGCTTAAGTTCAACAAGCCCCACCTAGCAGGTCATGGAATGGCGGTGCAGAGCTTTTTCAAGGTATACATTTGCATACTACAATCGCATTGCTGCATTTATAACTGAAATTGCTCAATGAATACAGCAGCCCCACTCAGTGGCATAGCTAGGATGAGTGACATCCGGGGCGGATAAAAAATGGTGTCACCCCCCACCAGCATGGTACCACGCCCTCCAATCGTCATATTTTTTTCAATCGCAATTTTATGTTAATATAACAAATGAGCATATCTTTCCTTATTTACCTTTCGTCTTTCTGCATTAAAAAAAATACCAGGTACAACTTATCCCTTATTTCATAGTTCACATAAGTCAATGCGGTGTCTATATATGTAGAAGAAAAGTCTTTCTTTTAAAGATTGGTTTTCGCTACCCATTTGTTCGATAGGTCGGTTTTTGTTCCCTGGTTTATATCTGATTTAGACACCCCATTCTGTATAAAATTTCTCATTGTCAAAGAAAAAAATCAACTTTGATGCGTCGTGCGCAGGAAATTTCATTTTATGCTAAAAAAAAAGTTCAAAAATTTTATAATATTATGTGTAAATATTTGCAAATAAAGATTGTGTGTCACTCCTTAGATGTCGCGGACAGCTCCCTCTGTTTCTCTTTGTAAAGACTGAACGCACCTCCAAACGATTTTTAATCGAACTTTAACTTTTGTATGAATGCAGAACTTTTTTCCCTTTTTATGAACTGAAATGAACTGATAAAATTGTTTTTTCTTTAGAATGTTTTTTCCGATGTTGCTATGGATATGTAGAAGAATTGTTTTGTTTTGAACGAAGCTGTGACTTCGTATTTAATGAAAATATTCGAATTTATTGTTAAACAAACGTAATGCTGTAAATAACTGTAATATAGTTGTATATAATTTTTAAATTAATGCCTGCATCCTTTTTTGAGTTTGTATTTGAATGAAAATCAGCCTGGCGCGGACTCGATTTTACGGAACCGAAGCAGCCCGAACTTACCTGACCAAGAGAGGGTAAGTAGAAGATTTTGATCTTTATTTTTAGCTGCTAATATATTTGAAAAAGAGTTTTAATATATAATTACATGGCGCACGAATTCAGGGACGCCAGGTGGTTTCAATTAAATGAAGAATTGAATATAGAAATAAATAAGTGTTAAATGCTTAATTCTGTTGAAGATAATAATAATAATAATATTGATATTTAACGTATTTTGAGAACAAGATTATTTTGAAAGTTATTGAATTGTTGTATTTTGAAAAGTATAGTATTTCAAATTATTGATTAAAAAATGTCTGATCTTGAAAAACTAAAGAAGAAACGTACGGTTTCTCGAACAGCAATTACAAAATTAATTAATACTTGTGAAGTGTATCTTTCACAAACAGAACATGAAATTTCCGTTCTTACGGAACATATTGATCAGTTAAGTACGAAATACAGCAATTTAATGGCTTTAGATGAACAAATTCAAAATTTAATGAAAAATGACAGCGATCTAGAAACTGAATTTGAAACTGCTGAAAGTTATTCCGAGAAAATAATTTCAATGAAATCGAAATTAACTTATATTGTTAAAACGAAAGTTGATCCTGAGCGTTCTGTTAAGAAACCGAATTCAGTGAATGAGAGTATTTTAACTGAAAATTTAGCTGCTTGTTCTCATTCTAAAGTGAAGTTACCAAAATTGAACATTGATAAATTTAGTGGAGATCCCGCTCATTGGTTAACTTTCTGGAACCAGTACGATAATGCTATTCACCAGAATGACAGTTTAAACGATATTGATAAATTTAATTACTTACATTCTTTTCTTACCGGAGCTGCTGCAAGTGCAATTAGTGGTTTTTCGCTATCAAGTGAAAATTATACAGCAGCTATTGAACTACTTAAAAAACGTTTCGGTCGTAAAGACTTGATAATTAATGCTCATATGGGAAAATTACTGAATTTAGAAACTGTTAAGAATGTAAATAACATTTTCGCACTACGGAAACTTTATGACAGTATCGAAACACAAATCAGAAGTTTGAATTCTCTTGAAGTAACTTCCGGTACATATGGTACGTTACTTACCCCAATTTTACTGAAATTAATTCCCAATGAGTTAAATTTAGAATTTCAGCGTAAACGAAAGTCGCAGGAAAACCTTTTTGAAGTTAATGAACTACTTGATTTTTTACGGGCCGAGATCGAATGCAGAGAAAACGCGATTCAAATACAAGACAGGCTCATTGTTCAAAATCCACCCCAAGTGCAGAGGGATAGAAAAATAAATAAATTTAAAGTTCCTACTGCTGCTTCATTGAAGGTTACGATTAATCAGTGTATCTTTTGCGGAGATTCCGCTGAATCAATCAAGCACATTTCTGCAGCTTGCTCTAAGTCCGTAGCAGAAAGGAAAGCATATTTAAGAAAAAATGGAATGTGTTACCTCTGTATGAAAAAGGGAAATCATTTAGCAAAAGATTGCTTTTCAAAAATAAGATGTGAACATTGCAGTGGAAAACACAATTCTTTAATTTGTGATAATGGTAATAAAGTTAATGAGAAAAAAGAAACTAATGAGAAAAATTTCACTTTGACGAATAAAACATGTACACAGAAAGTTTTATTGCAAACTTTAATTGTAAAAATTTGCGGAAATGGTGAAGATAAGTTTGTTAGATGCTTAATCGATTCTGGATCGCAAAAAACCTACATTTCAAAGTTTGTTGCTGAAGTGATGCAATATGAAAGTTTAAGTGAGAGTAACATTATTCATAGTTTATTTGGTGGAAGGGAAATGTCTGAAATTCATAAACAGTTTGTTGTAAATCTGAGTAGTGTAAAAGGTGATTACAAATGTAATTTTAAGGCTTTTGATCAAACTAAAATTTGTTCTGATGTTCCACAAATTGATGTAAGACCCCTGTTAAATGAGCTCAAAGAAAATAGAATCTTTTTGAATGACACTATTCGTATGAAAAATAAGCTATTGTTTGAATCTTCGCCAACTGAAATTCATGTTCTGATAGGAGCAGATATTGCGGGAAAGTTACTTACGGGCAAGATAAGAAAATTAAGATCAGGTTTAGTATGTGTCGAAACTTATTTAGGATGGACTATTATGGGAAAAGTTCCTTTAGAAATAGAAAATAAAATTGATAACTCATTTACCTTTTCTATGTATGTATCAGATTATAAAATTGCTGAATTATGGAATCTTGATACTCTAGGCATTTTAGATCCATCCGTTAATGAATCTAAAAAGGAATTGCATGATCAAACACTGCAACATTTTCTTTCGACGGTAAAAAGGGATGAAGAAGGCAGATTTGAAGTCTGTTTACCTTGGGTCGAAGGCCACCCCCCACTCCCTAATTATCGAGAAATCGCTGAGAAAAGATTAAAGAATACAGTAAAAAATTTAAGAGACAAGGGTTTCTTAGAAGATTATGAAGCGGTTTTCAAATCTTGGGAGGAAGAAAAAATTATAGAAACTGTACCTGAAAATGAATATGATAATTCTTGCCATTATTTACCCCATCGTGCCGTTATTAGAATGAATTCCAAAACAACCAAAATAAGACCAGTATTTGATGGGTCGGTGAAAATTAAGGGGTTTCCTTCAATAAATGATTGTGTAGAAAAGGGGCCTAATTTGATAGAAACTATTCCTGCAATTATTAACAGATTTCGTGAAAAGTCAATAGGTGTAAGTTCTGATATAAAAAGAGCCTTTTTGCAAATAGGGCTTAACCATAATGATCGTGACTTTTTGAGGTTCCTGTGGTGGGAACAAGGGAATCCAGATCAGTTGAAGATATATCGACATAAGAGGGTCGTTTTTGGAATATCCAGTAGTCCTTTCTTATTGAGTGCTACTTTAACAAAATTAATGAATGATGTTCCTGAACATCTCAGAGCGACGGCTAAGAAACTTTCTGAATCTTGGTATGTTGACAATTTAGTCACAAGTGTAAACAATGAAGATGAGTTAAGTAAATTCAAAAATGATTCGATTGGAATTTTGGCTAGTGCTAAATTCGAACTGCAAGATTGGGCTTATAATTTGCCATTGACGAACCAAATTGCCTGTAATGACAGCTTTTCGAAAATTTCATCATCTGATAATTCAAAATTTGAAAATTTTGACGATCCTAATGAAAGGAGAACAGTCCCTATTCTTGGTCTCATTTGGGATTTGTGCGATGATACTTTGAGTTGTGATATTAGAAGTTTAAACGAATCTAATAATAAATTCATCACAAAAAGAATTTATGAGGAAGAGAAGGTATCCAAGTTAGAATCAACAAAACAAGATAATCTTCTCTTAAAAAATGCTGTTGAACCTCTCTC
The DNA here is from genome assembly GCA_964019185.1 of Maratus speculifer. Taxonomy (NCBI): domain Eukaryota; kingdom Metazoa; phylum Arthropoda; class Arachnida; order Araneae; family Salticidae; genus Maratus; species Maratus speculifer. Next base: position 174,944,391 of record OZ025302.1, read on the forward strand.
TGTTGTAAATGATGAACTAAAGGATGCCAATATTTTACTCAAAACAAAACTGGAATTTCCTGAAGCTTCTACAACTGTCTCTCATCAAGCTGAATCTGGAACAAATGATGAAATTGAAAATCTGAAAAAAGCTCATCAAGAAGAAATTAATGAACTAAGTGATTCACTTGAAAAGCATAAAGCTGAAGCTAATGAAGCTAAAGAAATATTAAAATCTGTTATTAAAATCCTTGCAAATTCACAAGAAGTCATTGAAAAACAGAAGAAAGAAATAATATCAATAGGAGAAGAATGTACATTATTAAAAGAACAATTATCACAAGTGCAATCTGGGAAGAAAGATATGGAAGTAAAATTGCAATCTTTAACTGAGAGCCTTGATCTTGAGAAACAGAAAGCATCTGAGTTAGCTAATGAATAATAGCCAGTTAAAGAAAAAGTTGCAAAATTTAATTCATTAGAAACAGAATACTTGGCCTGCAAGAATGAAATGGCTACTTTAGAAAAGGCTAGCCTTGATTTAGAAGAAAAACTTCTTCTTGTTTCTAAAAAGTCTGAATGTGAGATAAGCTTTAAAGAACAGTTAGAGAGTAAGAGCAAAAAGTTAGAAGAAGCTCTTAATACCATCGATTTACAAAAAGATGAAATGAAAAAACTGAGAGGTGAGAACAGAAAGTATTCTGAGGAATTTGTTAAGTTTAAAAATGCGAAGAAAAATCTTGAGGATGAATTTAACAAAATTTCTTCTCAAATTGAATCTGAAATGAAGCTTAAAGAGCAACTGGAAAAGGAATGCAGAAGATTAGGAGAAGCTGTTAATACTGTCAATTTACAAAAAGATGAAATTGAAAAACTAAGATGCAAGAATAGAAAATGCACAGATGAATTAATTGAGCTTAAAAAATTGAACAGCGATCTTCAAAACAAGCTTGATTGTGTTCAGAAAGCAAGTTTTCGCATTTCTCAAAATGATAATGTCCATGAGTTAGTGAAAGTACTTGAAACATGTGAAATTAAAGCAACTCATAATATTGAAGAAATACAATCTAATTTGGGACTATTGAAGGAGAAACCTGCAAGCAGTTCTATAAACCATGAAAAGGAATATGCTGTCTTGCATCAGTTGTTTAATATCTTAGAAAAGTGTGAAGCATTTGCTAGCAACAAAATAAAACAGTTTCATTCTACCGGCATCAAGTATGTTGAACAGATTAAGGACTTAGAAAGTACACTCAAAACAAAAGAAAAAGTTATTGATATGTTGAATAATGATATTAATGATTTGAAAAAAAATTATAAAGACTTACAAACATCTTCAAAGAAACAACAAATAGAAATACAGAAGATTATGTCTAAAAGTGAGAAAATGGAAATGCGACTGACAGACTATAAAAAATTTAATGAGTCAGTAAAGTGTGATCTGGCTAAGCTTGAAGTTGGAAAGGAAAAACTTGAAAGTGAATACAAAAATTTGAAAGATAAGGAAGAAACAGCAAAAAGAATGAATTGGTCTCTAGGAAAAGTTATCCAGTTGTTTACAGGAAAAGATGGTGTAGTACGCTTAGCAAAACTACGAACCAAGTTTGGGGAGATACTTCGTCCTGTACAAAGATTATATCCGTTGGAAGTAAATTTAGAATCTAATGACTTTTTCCAGAAAAATGTTGAGTGTGCTCCTCCTACTGAACCTAATGATAATGAGTCACCCATTTCTGCCAAAGTTCGAGAAGACTCTCCTAGAAAGTCTAAGTATGGACGTGTGATTCGAACCCCAGAACGTTTAGACCTCATGAACTTGACCTCGACAGTGATTGAGTTTCAACATGGTAAAACTCAAGGGGGGGAGTGTGTCGCGGACAGCTCCCTCTGTTTCTCTTTGTAAAGACTGAACGCACCTCCAAACGATTTTTAATCGAACTTTAACTTTTGTATGAATGCAGAACTTTTTTCCCTTTTTATGAACTGAAATGAACTGATAAAATTGTTTTTTCTTTAGAATGTTTTTTCCGATGTTGCTATGGATATGTAGAAGAATTGTTTTGTTTTGAACGAAGCTGTGACTTCGTATTTAATGAAAATATTCGAATTTATTGTTAAACAAACGTAATGCTGTAAATAACTGTAATATAGTTGTATATAATTTTTAAATTAATGCCTGCATCCTTTTTTGAGTTTGTATTTGAATGAAAATCAGCCTGGCGCGGACTCGATTTTACGGAACCGAAGCAGCCCGAACTTACCTGACCAAGAGAGGGTAAGTAGAAGATTTTGATCTTTATTTTTAGCTGCTAATATATTTGAAAAAGAGTTTTAATATATAATTACATTAGACGGTGACACCCGGGGCTTACCGCCCCTTCCTCGTCCCGCTAGCTGCTCCACTGGACCCGCTAGTTCTCCATATAAAGAATTAGAATGAGAACTCTGCAGTCTTAATCGGCATAAACCTTTACATTACTAAATCTGCTGAGTTTACCCGAAACGTTCTTTCACCGCGCTATTTAAAATATTTAGTAATTAAAAATCTGAAAAGTAACTATTTTTTTATCATAATTAAAGCACGCTGTTTGGTATAATAAAGGGCTTTGCATTGATTTTAGGCACTTTAGTAGATAAGAGAAAATAAAAAGAATATTGCTCAGTTAAACTGATGGCATTGAGCTCACAGGCTACGCATACTAATTGTACATTACAACCATATATTTTCAAAGGTTAATTCTATTCGTAAAAAAAATAAGAAGGGGAAACAGCTCTTACCTTTCCCCTTTTTTATACTTAATCATTGAACCTCCTAAACTATCAAGGACATGCTTTATCATATAAAAAAATATATATCCGAAATTCAAAGCAAATCGGATAATGCTTGATAAAAACCCATTTATCATTTATATAATTTAAGAGGAGTTGTCCCCCTTTTCATACTTAACCATTAAACTTCCAAAACTATTCGGAGATTTGAACGAAATCTGACAATTCTGCTTGCAACAAACCCATTTATATATATTAAGGGGAGGGGCATTAGAACCCCCGTTCCCCCTGTTTGTACTTATTCAAGAACACCTAATAACAGTCACGGAATCGCCTCATCAGAATGATCCTATATCTAAATTTTGAACGAAAACTTAATTCTGCATGAAAAACCCATTTATATCAATTAAGGGGAGGAGCATGAGCCCCCCGTTCCCCTTCTTATACATATCGAATGAACTCCAAAAACTAATCAGGGAAGCGCCTTGTCAGGATGTACCTATATACAAAATTTCAAGTGGATCGGATATTATTATCATGAGTTATCGCGTTTCGCACGAACGAACATACATACAGAACGGGCGGGCACATAAGCTCTCAGGCTATGATAGCCTGTGAGCTAAAAATGAAAACAACGTTTTATAGGTTAAGCTAAATAGAAATAGGTAATGCCAACACCATCTCAGATTCATTCAAATTTCAATTGATTAGAGATGATCTAAACCAATAAAAATTTATTAACATAAGCATAGATTAAGGTAACATAATAATAGGCCATCACCATCCACTCGCAAAATTTAAAAAATAATCATTAAAGAACTTTTCGTTGTAAAATATATCTCTCATTCCTTTCGTTTAGATGCGCTGCTGACGCCACTTATTAAAGCCTCTTATTTAAGCTAAAATATGCACAACATTCATTTTAAACATCTCCGTCATTAAATAGCATGAACTTGTATTTAAAAAATTTAGTGGTGTCAGAAAACTTTAAGTCTAGATCAAGCAATCTCTTATTTCCCGTACAGCGTGCGGGTAAATCAGGTAAGTAGTTCAGATGATTACAGGTCTTACACTATACTAACCATGATAGTCAAGTAAAAGTACAATAAAAAGTAAAAAACATGAAATGATCAATGTGAAATGTAATTATTTCTATGCACTAGGAATAAAAAGATAAACGTAGGATGATAAAATGGAATGTTAAATTTAAATTTATTAATCTTCGTACTATAATGAACTGAATATATGGTACGATAAAACTATGTAATGACTGATTATTTTCGTTACACATCTTTGTCTTTTTGATATGCTATAAATAACTTCTGCATTATCCAATCAGCTGTTATTCATTGTATTCCTGACCCAAGTAAATATATACATATGAATATCTATACCGGGTGTCCTGGAAAGGACTGACTGATTTTAAAATTCAATAACTTGCAAACTTCTACATATATTTAAAAAATTCGTACACGAGAGTTATGTATAAGGTCAAAAGTGTTTGTTTTTTTTTTCCTGAGATTCTGGATTTTAGTTCGAATTACAAACAATAGATGGCGCTGACAACGATAAGTGCTCTGTGTAGGCAGATACAGACGCCATTTAGTACAGATACCAATTAAGGAGATTTAGGGTATGGAGTGGGTCTCGTTTTAAAAAGAATTTTTGCTTTTATTTACCGATTTTGAATTCAGTCATTATAATTTTGATTTTATTGGCGTCAGCGCAATAGTAAAAGAAAATACTGTTTCCAGGGGAACGACTTTTCTTAAATCGAAATGCGTTAAATAACAACGTTCGGCATACCGACTTTTATTTATTTTTATTTTTTGTACATTCCGAGAATATTAGAATTTTTTAAAACAGGGTACCTTATTCATCTAATTATTTATCTGGGTATTTTTGAAACTTTATTTAGGTCAGCCCGGCACGTTCGGTATTGTGTATGAAGTATGTGGGATTAACAATTCATTTACAGGAGCACCCAAAAGATTCCATTACATCATGATCTATGAGGGAAATCGTTTGTAAAGTATGAAACTATTTCAAATGTATTGAAATTGATATGAATTACTGAATTTTATTGCAAGATGATTATGATAGAATATGGTATTCATTTCATCTTTGTCGTTCATTTACAGGACACACAAAAATAAGCCGATTAGGCCGAAGAATGCTTAACCCTTTCGCGACGGGAGCCTTTTGCGAAAATTTTAAAGTTTTGTCACCGGTTTTTAAAAACAGAAATTTGTGCCTTATTAAATCAAGAAAATACTCCGATTAAATGAGACAAATTTTGCTTGTAGGATTAAACAAGGACTTCTAAGCCTTTTTGCGGCACATATACGTGTCGCTCGTACCCAAGGGGATAAGAGTCCTTGTTTATTCCCACCAGTAAAATTTTTACTGCAAAATTTGCCTTTTTTAATCAGAGCATTTTTTCGATTAAAGAAGGAAACAAATTTCTGTTTTTAAAAGCAGGTGGCAAAACATTAAAATTTTCCTAAAAGGCTCCCGTCGATAAGGGGTTAATAAATAAACACTGTTCTTTACAAAACTGTGTTTTGTGAATCTCTATTTTATTTAATATTAAAAAAATGTACATCAAAAGCAAATTAAAAGCGAAGCAAGTTAAACACAAATTATTACAAAACCATTTTTCTTGAATTCCGCTACAATAATTCAGAAATGCTTTTTCTCCTTTCAGTTCTCTAGGAAACTCTCTCTTCAGAAACGAATTCATAAAATATTCTTGGAAGATTTTATTTCTGTTTTGTTTACACACCGAGAGAAAATATTATTTCTTCTTTGAAAGGGATTGAAATTTGGAGAGTTTCCAAGATTTCTAAATAAGAAAGAAAGATTAAGATCTATTCTATAGTTTATGATAGTATTCGTTTAATTTACAAAATAATAATTTGCTTGTAATTGAAATAAAGCTATTGCTGTGAACATTTTTAAATAGCAAGGTAGACTTACGATTGCATACATTTGAAACTAAAAGTAACACTGTATATTGCAGAGTAAAGTATAATGTATATAAATATAGAAAATACATGTCTGTAAGAGAAATAAATAAAAATTAAAATAAAACCAAAATAAAATAAAATACTCAGATTACTTAAAGGTGTTTTTTATTAATAAAACCTAGTACTTTCGAGCATATTATGCTAATCATCAGGGTTAAAACAACAAAAGAGTAAAAGTCGAAGACTGAGTTCTTTTATACGAAGTGGACTGATCCAAAGACAACGTAAAAAAGGGGGGAGAAGTCGGAATGTTCCAAATGCGATAGAAGTGTCTTTGGATCAGTCCACTTCGTATAAAAGAACTCAGGCTTCGACTTTTACTCTTTTGTTGTTTTAACCCTGATGATGAGCATGATATGCTTGAAAGTACTAGGTATTATTAATAAAAAACACCTTTAAGTAATCTGAGTATTTTATTTTGGTTTTATGTATAAATAAGGTGAATTAAAGGATTCGACATATGTGATATGTTACATCATTTTAATCTTATGAAATAAAAATTGTTTTAATTTAAATTTTGATTTTAGTTTATTTTCCTAAAGTTAGAAGTATTTTTTTTCTCTTTATGCAAGGAATCAGGACTGTGTTTATGGTTTACATTATTATTCCAAATGTTGATTTCACACCAGAAAATACGAACAGTATTTTCTGAATTCATTAATAACAGGCATTTTTCGGTTACTTAAAATGAGGATTATTCTTTAGATATTCCCTGTGTGAATTCTGAATTTCAGTAGGAACGATGGGGATAAAATTGATAATCCTGAAAGGAATTCTACCAAAGGAATTGCAGAGTTTGAAGGAAATAACCTAAATATTTGATTTTAAATTTTAATTATTCTCAAATCCATAAAAATCAATTGCATTCTCTGATGAAAGTTGTTTGTTTGGATGTGGACGATCACTTCTTAAAATTTCACACTTCTTTAAAAAAACATTCTGTATGTATTTTTTTTTTCCTTAGAGATTCGTGATTTTTCTTTTTGAAAAAATTCAGCGCTGCTTTCGAGGGCACATTGTAATATTTAAAATTATACTAATATTGCTAAAACTAAAAGTTACATCTCTAGTAGGATGGCGAGTGGTCATGGAAAAATACAGTCGAAAATGGGGTTAAAGAAAAAAGGTTTTAAAAGAGAATTTTGTTTTCTGTAATCTCTTCCCGTAAAGCATGGTGACGTCACTGCAACGTCGTTGTGAAGTCACATTGTGACTTTGTAATCATCGATTGTCGATGTGACGTCACATGACGTCGATGTGAAGTCACAGTGACTAAAATATGAAGTCGTTATGGCCGTTTTTGAGCTCTTTTGTGACGTTTCACAAAGTGGTCACAATGTGACAAATTTGTGAAAAATGTGTCATTTGTGACTAATTTGACATTAACATGGTGACGAAACTGTGACAAAAGCGACGATACTTAAATTACCGGAAACAAGTTTTTTAAAGTAAATAACATGTTTTGAAGGATATTTATAAATTTCTAAAGATTTTTAAGAAAGTCACATCTCAGTCACAATGTGACGTCACTGAGAGGTGGCATTTTGGTCACAGATGTGATGTGACCAAAGTGATTCACAGTGACGTCACTGTGACCATGCATGCTATTAGGGTTTATATTATTTGAAGTATACTCTACAAAAAAATACTGGTAATTTCAATTTCTTTTCACTGTGTTTTCTCTAATCACTCACTGCCCTGCCCACTCATATTGTCATTTTTTTATTATTTACTTTTTATTTAATACGTAAGAAAGATAGTGTTTTCAGAAAAGCATGAAAATTTTCTACATATTATTTTTTGTTAACACATTGTGTTGGCATATTTAACTGAAATTTAAAATAGATCTCTCAGACGACTGTTACACATGTTATACAACGCAACGAAAAACTTATTTTTTGCGATTATATGATAAATAGAAACACATATGAGTATTTTAATATATTCATTTATATGCAGGATATGTTCTTGTGAACAAAATGCTATTTTGTATAGCTTTTTTAAAACACTATAAAAAGATAGTGTAATAATGTGCAAATGTAGAAATATCATAGAACACTGAGAAAAACAATCTTTACCGTTATGATAAATAATGTTTATGAGTTTCAAAATGCTTCCGTAAAAGAATTTTTAAAATATTAAATGTGAATTATTATTAGTTGTTTATTTTATCTTTTTTCTTTACTTTGTTTCTTTTTCGAAACGTTAGAGAACAACTAGTTCCTTTTTGTTTATTTCTTTATTTGCTTTTAAAAAATAAAACGTTTGGGCGTCTTCCAAGGGAGTAGAAAAAGTATTTATTCAGTGAAAATATTACATTTTATTTATTATCAACATTTTAACACATTACGATAAAATTGCGAAAACATTAAGAACTGAATAAAAACTTTTTTGCAGAGCTTTTCCAAGTCTATATAATACAAGCCTAAGTCATGTGATTATCATCAAGAGTTCAAGACTGACCGCTTCATTTTTCACATCAATGCGACCATTTGATACTTTAATGTTACCAAGCACTTATGATACATCGTCAAATATTGTTCATCTGCCATCATTTCATCTATATTATTTTATTCCAAGTCATTTGATTGTCATGAAAGACTACGAACTGATTCCATCGCTTTTCATATACAACTTTTTCACTTTGATTAAAAAATAAAAATTACTGGGTCACCTGGAAAATTCTGCGGTATACTTCTGTTGAGAAAATATTAAAATTATTGATTGACACCGAAAAATATGAAAAATTTGAATAAAGCAAATATTTAAAAGTTTTTCTAAACGTACATTGTAAAAACAAACTTTTATACTGAAAATTCCGGTAACAATGTAGATTTTGTGGATTCTAACTTTATAAAAAAACGCAGAATTTTTCGGATGACCTAATATTTTTTCGAAATAAACTGCATAAAAACTGCGATTATCACAAAGAAATCTTAATACTTTTATATTATACGGGTGCAAATCTCTCCAATTTGTAACTTGCTTACTACTCCCATTTTTTTCGAGTGGAAAATTAAATTAATACTTTAAAGTTAAAATTAGATATCATGATTTGTGGCCTTATATAATAATTTTCTTTTCTTTTCGTGTAAAAAAGAAAGAAAAAATGCGAAAGTCGTGTGTTTTAAGTGTTTCAGTTTTAAAGGAAAATTTTGTATTTTAGTGAAAGGATTACATTTTTAACAAAATTAACCCATTCGTGCCCACCAGTGTTGCCAGATGGGCTACTTTTTAAAAATTCAGATGCTTGATTGACACCACTTTTTACAAATGATAAAATATGCTTTATTGAATGACATAACGATTAAGGTAAAAACAAAAGGTAATTTACCGTTTCAAAAATTTGGTGACAATCAAGAAATCTGAATTTTAAAAAAGTAGCCCACTGGCAACACTGGTGCCCACCACCTTTTGCGCAACTTTCATTCGGTTGACACCACTATTTTTAAAATAACTAAGTTTAGTTCATTAATTACGAGAATGTTTCAATTAAATAAAATAAAGATTGCTGTTCTTTTTTACCGGTGTTAAAAACAGTGCTACATGCACCTTTTTAAGCGTCCCTAAAAAGGTGCGCTAGGCACTAATGGGTTAATGAAATGCAAAAAACAGCGATGGAAACGATGGTTGGCGATTTATCACCTGCGCCTCACTAACATAAAAATAACGAGTTCTTGATTTCTATATCAGAATTTTCCGATTTGACGAAAGATTAAAAAGATAAATTATATTATGAAAAAAAAATAATTTGATACATTGCTCAGCATAAATTTAAAAGAGACTAAACTAGTCGCCAAAGGCGGCAAGTATATTAATAAGAGCCGTAAATTTCAAAGTAGGTGAAAATGTCCGGGTCAGCTTTCGGAACGGGGATGTTTTGGCTGAAGCCGCCAATGCTGTACCAACTGAGCCATAACGGGCGCATCTGAATTACCTATTCATTCGAGTAACCTTTCATGATCACTGCTTTCTGATCGTAAAAGATTTCTAGGGTGAATTATACATTTTCGGAGAGAAAATATTATAAAATGTTCATTATTCTTAATGCTACAAAAATGCCGGAACAGTGTTGAAAATTTCTGAGGAACTTGTTGCACCCATTGTGACAGTTGCTGGAGAAGTCTGGCATGCTCAAATATTTTTGATAACATTACATCTTCCATACGCCGGAGATGCACTTTCATGCATTACGCCTCGGGATCTTCAAACACCTACTATGATAATGATTGATATCCCTTTAGTATTTTTTCCTTAAACTTTTGATGCATTATATATAATAAATGTGTTTTCATCTCTTATTCGAGTGCTATTTTTCTTTTTCTTTATGTCGCAACGACCTCGTCAGAAAAATGCTTCTGATCATGGGTTGCTATGCAAATCTGAATCATTGTGGTGTCCCTATCTTTCCTTAAAGTTTGACCGAATAATTCTGGAACATCCTATATATACATATGTATGTATCGGGTGTTTCAAAAGTGCTGTGCAAAAGTAAAACGCTCTAATAAAAAAATAATAATCCATTGGTCGGACAAGAGACATGCGGCAGATAAATATTCAACCTGATACAGGATTTTGCGCGACACCAAAAAATAAAATGTAATAAAAAAAAATTGAAAATCTCGTAAATAAAAGGCGCTCCCGTAGATATTTCCGTAGAATAATTTCATATTGTTCATTCAACGCAGAATATGGATAAAAAAGGTACAAAATAATGCATGTATACTTTTTTCAATCCAAATATTGCACTGTGTGACCAATATGGAATTTTTACAGAGATTTATCTGTAATAACGCCCTTTATTGTCAAAAAATTTAACTTTTTTTCTTTGCTTATATTTTTTGGTGTCATACAAAATCCTGTAACACGCTGAATATTTAGCTACAAATTGAATTTCTCTTCCACCAATACATCATTTCTTGATCTATTTATTTTTGCACTAAACTTTTGAAACACCCGGTGTATGTATGTTATATTATTAATTTTTCCTTCGCGATATCTCCTTTTATTTTCTTTTTATTACGCTAAATTACGTCCATATCCACAAAACCCCTATACTTAATAATATCTATTTCTAATTCTTTTAAATTCTCCTTCAATTAATTATTTTCTTATTCAATTAATTTAAACATATAACTTTTAATTTATTCCTAAATAGCCTCATTATGTTTGACCAAATTCTATTATTTTGTACGAATACGAATGTTTTTAAGAGAGCCATTTCTTTTTTTTTTCTTCTTACTCATGTTTAGTCCAAGTATTTTTGCTGTCTGCTACTTTTGTTTTCTCCTCATATTTTTAGATCATTGCGCGTTTCTAACAGATCTCTTTGCAGAATTAATCTCATTGGATTTTTTTGCATGACGCTCCTTATCAATCAGAAGTGCGCGACATCATGATTTCTATCCTTGCGAGTTTTATCAAAAAGCAGGAGCATTCGACGGAAAAGAAAACTTTGTGCGACGTGTTTCAATCTGTTAAAATCTTACGCTGCCTGGAGTTCCCATATGACGCCAACTTACTTTTTTTTCTAAATTTATTCTTATATCCACTATGATTTACCACCGTAAGACATGAGCTTTGGCAGTAAACAGAAATTGTTTCAGGTGATATATTGTCAATAAAAGAATAAAAGATACGCAGATGCCTTATTATTTCACGGAGAAACTCCGAGTTCTCAAATTCATTCAATTGCTTTTTATTCCCTTGAGGGGCAATCAATAATGTATCTGTGATGTTGAATTCTAACCGGAAAAATCAGAAAAATTTGTTTTAAAAAAATTAGAAAAAGCAAATTAGAGCATTTAGCCGCCAAAATTGAAAATATGAAATTTTCTTAAAAAGTTTCTGGTGAAAAACTTGTTTACCTTATGTGGGATAAAATAAGTACCATTGCTCCTCAAGGTTTAACCACTCCGTGACCTATTAAAACGATTGCATTAACGACTGACAAAGGTGTCTACATTCATCCAATTGAGTTCACGCTTTCCTAAACGGAATTATAATGTATTCGATTGAGTGCTTACTGTCAGAATTGCCACAACACTACTTATATGTATATATATATATAAATTTCACATAGATGATAATTTGTAATATTTTATAACGGTAATATGTCTATATTGAGAAACACCGAAAAAACTGGCGATAAATATATATCAATAAATATAAAAACTTTGTTAAATCACCATAAAAGAAAAATTATACAGGACGCGTTTCGAGCTGCAAAATTACCGCTCGTCTTCAGCTGGTCCAAACACGTGTCCCAACGGACAGAGTGGAAATAACAGTGAAATAAAGAGGGAGGAGATTACACAGAGTGCGACAGGTGGCGCTGCTTGTCAGAGCCAAGGGGAAAGAGAAAAGTAAAGATAAACTCAAAGAAGGAGGGAGGAGATTACAAAGAGTGCCCCAGGTGGCGCTCGGTTTTTGGCTCTGGTTTTTTAGCCAGCGCCACCTGGGGCACTCTTTGTAATCTCCTCCCTCCTTCTTTGAGTTTATCTTTACTTTTCTCTTTCCCCTTGGCTCTGACAAGCAGCGCCACCTGTCGCACTCTGTGTAATCTCCTCCCTCTTTATTTCACTGTTATTTCCACTCTGTCCGTTGGGACACGTGTTTGGACCAGCTGAAGACGAGCGGTAATTTTGCAGCTCGAAACGCGTCCTGTATAATTTTTCTTTTATGGTGATTTAACAAAGTTTTTATATTTATTGATAAATATGTCTATATGTATATATCTATAGATTTAAAGCGACTTAAAGTGGGCTTTTAAAATGTATTTTTAAAAGGAATGAAAATTTGATTTAAAGATTAATTTCTTTAAATTTACAGCTGTGCGACTGGGATTTTCTTACTAAAACATATGTATCTAATAATAAAACCAAAAAAACTGAAAAAAATATTACTTTAATTTTCATGTTTCACTAAATATATTAGATTTTTTTCAATTTTCATCTACGTGCCATTCAAATAGATGTATTAAAAATGCTAAGGAGAATTAATTTGTTATTAACAAAAATCGGAACTTTCTCTGACAATTTATAAATATTAAATTTAATGTTTGTTGATATAAAACAATATGATACTCCAGTGATTTCACTTTTTCATTTCGTTTTCTTCTTCGAGCAAAATATAATTTAATTACGTAAATCACCTTTTTGCATCATGAAAAATGTAAACAACAATTAAACTAATCAATTAGAAACATTCTGTTTACAAATAGCTCCGAAATTATATTCTCTGAAGTGAGTTTATTTTGTAATTAATTATTTAAATATTTTTCAATTATTTTGTTTGTTTACTAGAATAATTTCCCAGCAAAATATTTATTTAAGGACAAATTAAAGAAGTCAAAATAGCTTTCTTCACTAGCGATAGAATTATACTTAACATTTTAATACACATAAAAATTAAGTCTATGAATGATTAAATGTATCACAGGATTCCTTTACATGTTTTAATAGCTATTAATGTCGTATTTCTTTGGTACGTATCTTAAATTCCAAGAGGATATAAAAAAATCAATGTAATAAACACTTGAAACGATTGTTAAAGTTCTTTATTCAATTAATTTATTATTTCATAAACAATAAATTATTTCTAATGATTTATTGCTTTTGGAATAAAACTGTCTTTTTAAACCTTTTTTTTTTCATTTATCTAAGGAAACAAATTAATTAAAAAAGTATGTGAAATTTATTATTAACTATTTTCAGTTACATGAACTTTTTTTTATTAAGAAGAAATGTATTTATGCATATTTGGCTGCATTTAGAATATATTTGACAATACGATAACTGAATGCTGAAACTGAGATATTTGAGAACAACTCTTTAGAGATACACATAAAGACGAATGTTATTTAGTTCATTATCATGAAATATGCTTTTCTTACAATTTATTGTTATTATCTGTTCATACAACAGAAAACGCAGTGGTACCTTGTTGTTATCACTACAAAATATACAGAGTTATTCTAAATTCATATTACTAACTATGAGTATTGGTATAGAACACTATAACAATTTATTTTATAGGAAAGTATGGGCGCAAGTGACGAGTTGAGATAAAAACATCTGAGGGCTAATTTGGCCCTTTCTTGCATTTCAAAATTTCTCATTCATACTAGAAAATTTCTCTACTATTCTTTACTTTATTAACAGATAGTTCATGACTACATAAAAAAAGAATCTTCTTTTAAAATTTCCAGTACGAAATGGAAATTTTAAAACGTAAACAGAATTTATAACAGAAATACTTAAAGGAGGAGTTTTTCTTTAAGTAATATTGGAATGTTTGTTTAAATTAAAAAAATAAATTTTTATAAGAATTTCCTGGTATGAATCAGATATTTTTTTTAAAAAAAGAAGGGTCAAACTGACCCTCTGTGTTTTCACCTCAATGCGTCAGTTGTGCCCATATTACAGTGTCATGTACCAACTCTTAAAGCTGTGTTACATTTCACTAATGTGTAATATTTTACCATTTATATCAGTTTAAATTGCACCATTATTCATGTTAAATTACTCAATAAAACTGGAGACAAACTGCTGCAAACAGTTTTATGGAGTAACATTACATAAAGTTTTTACAGTTCAATAGTTGTATACCTCTATTCCTTATTGTGCTGCATATTTATACTTTTCAAATGCAATGTATTTAAACCTACTTAAAAAATTTAGTTCATTCTCTACTAAAGTTATTTTAACGAAGTTCATAAAAAATGGCTTATACAGGACCTGATATCTTAAATATTTACCCCATTTACAATATTTTACCAAAATATTTGCCAAAAATAAAATAAAACTTTGTTGGTGTGTTTAATCGCAAATGCCTTCTTAATCAGTATACCATCTTAAATATAGTTCGGAGTAATTTATGTATCGAGAAATTATACAGAATCTGTTTGAGAAATTCTATGGATTAGACGAAACCTTATTAAAATAGTATTCCTGTGTATAATTAGTAAAGGATTTTAAAGTACAATATCTAATTTAAGGTAATTAAACGTGTTGTTTATTTAGCGAGAGAGTATTGTATAGAGAATAAAATTAGTATTTTTACGGGAATTTTAAAATGTAAAGATTTTTATTTAGTCTTAATATTTTGTTTCTATATTTTTCACAGCACATTTTAAAATTTTAAAGCAAAGAAACGAAGCATTTGGAGACTACAATGATATGCGTACTTACTCTTAAAAAACTTATTAAATTATTTTTTAAAATGATTTTTTTTTCTTTGTATTTTTATAAAAGTTTCAATAATCAAATTGAAAAATAATTATTTAATCCAATATATAATATATAATTAACTAACACAAGACGTATACTTTTGCAGTGTGATATGTCTTTTCTAAAGTTTCTATTTAGATATGAAAATATCATAACAATGTCTCATAATCCTTACCAGATATATAATTGATTGTTTTTGTTTATACTCTGTATAAAAATATAATCATGTCATTACTTCTGCCCCATTTATAACAATCTCTAATAGTAGTATGGCTCTAGTCTTTCTTATAATAAATGCTTATGCTTTTCGCATACAATCTACTAAGAACTATTTTAACCGCATCTCCCATTTGTCCGTACGTCATACGGGTAGCGTGTTTTTGCTAGACATGATTTGACTGTACCACGTGCGAGCATCCATTTTACAAACATGTTTTATTATTCTCACCAGTAATTTTTTATTGTAATTTTTTTATATTTTAATGCGAGCATTTTCTGATTCAACTAGCCAAAAAATTCTGTTTTGCAAAACCGTTCATAAAAGATTAAAAATATCGTAAAAGACAAGAAAAAAAACAGGCATTATTTGAAAGTTTTTTCATAAATATTGATCATTTAACCCTTTCCGGCAAGGGATAAATCTGTTAGTAAAATGAGAAATTATCGACTGACGCCGGATTTCACAAACGAATTTTTTAGATATTTCAAATTCCTTATTGTAAGCCTTTATTTTAAAAGCAAAATTATACTAAAATATTATTCATGCCGTTTGGAATTAAAATTAGGTATCCCAGCGTGCCGGAAAGGGTTACGCTGTTAAAACGAATTTTTAAATACCTCATACTTTTCAAAAGTAATTTCAACAAAGATCGTAAAAATGATTTATGAAGAACCATCTGCTACACTGGTTTCCAAAAATTAAGGAAAAATCACAAAAATTGCGATAACTCGTTCAAAAAGAAAGCAATCCGTATGAAATTTGTATATATTGTTAAATAAAAGATGCTGAATAAAAATACCAAATGCAAATTAGTGGCGCTGCAATCGCATTGTGTCATCCGTGAGGCACATAAAAATGCACGTTAAAGAGTAAGGCTGCAGTTGTCGCTGTGATAGTGATATTAGAAATCTAGGATAGCCAATTCATTACAATGACCTCGAGGCATCATTTACCTGCATAACTGTGATTTAGAGCCATTGGGAGATTGGAAGCAGGACAAAGTCAGGCAGAGGTGGCTAGATGGCTAAATGTGAATCCTTCGGTGGTTCATAGGCTTTGGCAACAATTTCAAACCACTGGTTCGGGTTCAAGAAGGTTGAGCCAAGGACGGCCGAGGGTTTCGACAAGCGCCGATGACCGATATTTGCGGTTATGTGTACGAAGGAATAGAACCGCATTCCAATCTCACCTTATATCCTGCCTTGCTGCAGCCACTGGAAGGTTGGTGTCAATGTCTACTGTGCTTAGAAGGCTTCACGAAGGTGGACTTTATGCGAGGCGACCAGCAATTTGTGTGCCACTCACCTCACGTCACAGGAGGGAACGTTTGATTTGGGCACGTCAACATGTCCACTGGACGGTTGATCAATGGAGGCGTGTTCTCTTCACGGATGAGTCCCGGTTTAGTCTCCAAAGCGATAATAGGTGTTTGATTTGGAGAGAACAGGGAACACTCTATCATCCATCAAACATTCGTGAAAGAGATTCATACGGAGGAGACAGTGTCTGCGTTTGGGATGGTATCTCTTTGGGTGGACGCACAGACCTCTATGTCTTTCCACATGGAACCGTGAATGCTCACATCTATAGAGATGACATCCTTGATGCTTATGTGCGACCTTATACCGATGCAATAGGTAATGATTTCCGGTTACAGGACGACAACGCTAGAGCGTACAGGGCTCGCATCGTGGAAGATTATCTTCAGCACCAGACAATTGAGCGCATGGAATGGCAAGCTCGATCATCGGACTTGAATCCCATCGAGCATGTTTGGGATGCTTTAGGGAGACGTGTCTCTGCTCTCAACCTCCCTCCTCTGACCCTTGCCACGCTTACAACTGCTTTGAAAGAGCAATGGCTCTTACTTCCTAGCGAACTCATCGACCGCATAATTGACAGTATGACACATCGCTGTATGTGCTGTATTGCTACTAGGGGTGATCATATGGCATATTAAAGGTACTTTTCCTATACTAAACTGGCAAACTGATTTTGTTAATTTTATAATTATGCTATTTTTTGAAACACCATAATTGTCTGGTAATTTCTTTTCATGTTATTTTATACCTTACTATGCGTTGTGTATTGTGGCTGAGTTTCATTAAAATCTACCTGTAATATTTTGAATTATCGCTATTTTTGTGATTTTTCCTTAATTTTTGGAAACCAGTGTATTTACAATAATTTTCTTTATTTACAACCTTGTACCTAAACACTAACAGCAAATAAAACAAAAGTTGTGGGCGTCCACAAACACATCACAAATTCCTTCTTAACAAGTATACCATGTTAAATATAATTCAAAGTAATTTATGCATTGAGAAAATTATGCAGAATCAACTTGAAAAATTCTCTGGTTTAAGCGGAATCTTATTAAAATAGTCTTCCTGCATATAATTGGAAAAGGGTTTTAAAATACAATATTAACTTTCAGGTAATTAAACGTGTTGCGTAAAATGTTTACCTAGCGAGAGAGTATTCTATTTACAATAAAATTAGTGAGTTAACGGAAAATTTAAAATGTATAGATTTGCATTTAATCTAAAAATTTTGGATCTAGATTTTTATCAGCACATTTCTAAATTTAAAGCTAAGTCACGAAGCATTTGGAGACTGCAATGCTATGCGTAAAGTACCTACTGCTTAGGAAACTGGTTAAATTGTTTCTTTAAATAATTTTTTTCTTTGAATATTTATAAATGATTCACTTGTTTAAATGAAAAATAATTATTTAAGCCAATATATAGTATGTAATTAACTTACATAAAGTGTATACTTTTGCACTGTGTTAAGTGTTTTCTAAAGCATCTATTTAGATTTGAAAAATACAAAAACAATGTTTTATATAATTCTTACTAGATATTTATTTATTTTTGTTTTGTTTTGTTCATGCTCTATACAATTAGTATAAGTTTGTAATCATGTTAGTGCGTCTTGCCATTTTATATCTATATTTATTCGTTGCATAAAGCTACTCTTTCACGTATTTATCGTTCGTACATGTACAGTTATTTTCCAGGAGATATACCAGCATTATATTATTTAAAAAATTAATTTAGTTCAAGCGCGCGAAATATCGCTTGATTTAATAAAAGATTTTATGTAAGAAAATGCTGGTACCGAGGAAATCTTTGGTCTCAGAAATTCCGGGGTCCATATAAGAATCATGTCAATGTATGCTTATTCTTTTCGCATATTATGTAGTGGATCATCCGGAAAATTCAGCGATATACTTCTGTTGATAAAATGTTGAAATGATTGAATGACACCAGAAATTATGTAAAAATGTGTTACAAAATAAATAACAGTTTTTTTATACGCATATTATAAAAACAAACTTTTATACTGAAAATTCCGTAAGAATGTGGCATTTGTGGATTCAATCTTTAACAAAAAACCGCAGAATTTGCTAATACTTAAAACAATTTTAAAACAAATCTTTAAATACCTCATTCTTTTCAAAAGTTATTTTATCTACGTTCACAAAAATGGTTCAAGTACCATCTGTTATTCACAATATTTTCTCTATTTAAAATATTTTTTCTGAACACTCACCGATATAAATATCTAAGGACGTTTTTAAAATAGTCGAAAATGCCTTCTTAATCATCATACCATCTTAAATATAATTCAGAGTAATTTATTTATATAGAAATTATATAGAATAGGTAATAGAAATTCTCTGATTTAAACAGAATCTTATTAAAATAGTCTTTCTGTGTATAATTAGAAAAGGATTTTAAAGTACAATATTTAGTTTAAGGTAATTAAATGTGTTGTGTAAAATGTTTATTTAGAGATAAAATATTATATTTAGAATAAAATCAGTAATTTTACGGGAAATATAAAATGTAGAGGTTTGCATTTAATCTGAAAATTTTTGTTTCTAGATTTTTAAGAGCACACATTTAAGTTTAAAGCAAAGCCGAGAAGCATTTGAAAAGTGATATGAGTGAAGTACATACTTCTTTGAAAATTGGTTAAATAAGTTCTTTAAATGATATTTTTTCTTTGTATTTTTATAAAGGTTTCAATAGGTTTCAAAGGTTTCAAAAGCTTAAATTGAAAAATTATTTTTAAACCAACATACGTTATGTAATTAACTTATATAAGACGTATACTTTTGCAATGTGTTACATGTTTTCTAAAATTTCTAAAGATATGAAAATATTACAACAATGTCTCATTGAACCTTTACCAGATATATAATTGTTTGGTTTTGTTCATATTCTATACAATCTGTAGAAGTTTGAAAACATGTCAGTGCGTCTTTTCGTTTTGTAGTTATCTTAAGTAGTTGTATACCTCTATACTGTTCATCGTATTTATCATTCGCACGTGTATCGTTATTTTACAGGTTTATTATAAAAACCAGGATTTATTATTATTATTATTATTATTTAGTTGAAACACAAAGAAAAAAAATATCGTATTATTTTATAAAAGATTTTATAAAAGAAAATACTAGTACTAAATAATTACCGAAGACTTTGGTCTCTGAAATTCCAGGATCAGTACGAATCATGGCAAATTATGTTTATTCTTTTCACACTACTATGTATTGGATCATCCGAAAAATTATGCGGTATACTTCTGTTGTAATAATGTTAAAATTATTGCGAAACATCTGAAATTATGAACAGATTTATTACAAAATAAGTAAACGTTACGAACATTATACAACAAACTTTTTGCTGAAATTTTCGGTAAAAATGTGGCATTTGTTTATTCGGCCTATATCACAAAACCGCAGAATTTGCTAATACTTAAAACGATTTTAAAACAAATTTTTAGATACCTCATTCTTTTCGAAAGATATTTTGAAGAAGGTCATAAAAATGGTTCATGAAGAACCATCTGTTATTTACAATATTTTCCATATTTTACCTGAACACTCACCAATATTAATATTGGTGAGCATTTTAAAAACAGTCGAAAATGCCTTCCTAATAAGTATACCACCTTAAATATAATTCGAAGTAATTTATGTATAGAGAAATTCTTCAAAATCTGTTTGAGAAATTCTCTGGATTAGGTGGAATCTTACTAAAATAGTCTTCCAAAGTATTATTAGAAAATGGTTTTAAAGTACAATATTTAGTTTAAGGTAATTTAACGTGTTGCGTAAAATGTTTATTTAGCGAGAGAGTATTATATTTAGGATAAAATGACTAATTTTACGGTAAATTTAAAATGTAGGGATTCGTATTTAATCTCTAAATCATTTTTCTAAATTATTAACAGCATTGTTTTAAATGTAAACCAGAGCCAGTATGTATTTGTAGTCGGCAATGATATGCTCAAAAAATGATTTGATTATTTCTATAAATGATCTAGTCTTAAGTAAATGTATTTTTATAAAAGCTTCGACAGTTAAAATAAAATATTACTTAAGAATTGACGTCGTATTTTCTATGACACTTTGAAGATTAATATAGCAAATCGGCTGTCGAATTCGCTGGGATTTACGGTATAAAATACATAAGTTCATATATGCACGCTTAATTAATATACTTTTATATAGATAGTTTGCATGAGACATATATTATTGGCAGTAGTTTTACAGAACTTTTTCTTTGATTCATATATATATGGTACGTAGTTAAATTTGTTTATTTGTAAACCTTTATGGCACACCGAGTTAATCTTAATACATAAAAAATTCCTCGACGTCTGACGAGTGTCCGTAAATGCCAATACCACGTATGAGGTATACTTATTCTTATTTTATTTAATTACATTACTTTTCCAAATAAATGTAATACAAAGGTTACAAAATACCATGTAAAGCATCTGAAAACAGTGTTTTTTTACTCGGTGACTATTCACGTTATTTGAGTAATATTTGTATTGTTTGGCAGTGACTAAATTAAGACGCGCTCTTTCATCATAGAAAATAATTCGATAGTTGCACAATACTGAAAGTAAAAACAACAAAAACTTCGTTTTAATTTAGCATAGCTGTTTCCTTTATTTACTATTTAAGAATAAATTTTCAGTTTATCTAGTAAACATTTTATTAAAATAGGATTGAAATCGTCTCAGTAGCTTGCAGAAAAGAACTGTATAAATGTTCCCACATGTGATTTCACAATCCTTCTTGAATCCTAAAACAACTTTATATTAAATTATGCAATTTCTTCATCAAATTTACAATATATATTTTTATCATTTCACATAAAATAAGAAAGAAAAAATCATTCGTCAAGCATAGATTGTGAAACATTTTACAACACATTCACAATAATGTAATGCAATATGGCCATTGGGAATTAAAGTGGTTTTGTAGACGTAACAGTTTTCCTCAAGGGGTTAAAATAAGGAAAAGTATCTTGTCAGTCGTTTGCCCACATAGTTAAAAATATAAAATTTCGTTAAAAGTTTCTGGTGAGAATCTTGTTTAAATTTGGTGGGATTAAATATATCTCACCAGCCCTCAGAGGGATAAAAGTTTATTTTTATAAATTTTAATATATTTGGTAATACATTTGTTCATATTTTTTAGCGACATTTAATAATTTAAAAATTTTCTCAACAAACGTATACCGCAGAATTTTCCGGATGATCTAGTATTTGTTTGTAGATGTAACATTTGAAGTTTATTACTTTATAACAATAAAGTGTATGTTGGCATATGACACCAAAAAAGAATTATCAATAAATTAAAAAAAATAATATGTACAGATATATCCAAATTCTAATTTATTATATTATAAATATATTTTTTAAAATGTAAATGTATAAAATTTCCGAAAACAGACTGTCAATATTATTTCGCTCTTGCATATTTTGTCTTTGTACTAAGTATCTAAAACAATATTTCCCTTGTGCATTGTTATTCTTATTAGATTTATTTTTTAAATCCTACGAAATAGTTAAATTAAAACATAAGGAGAGAGTTTTTAGGAAATTTTTTTATCTTACAAGAAATATATAAAAATAGCGGCAGAAAGATATTTCTAAACTGAACAAATTTAAATAAAAAATGATATTTAAAAAAATTAAAAAAATGCATTATATTAAATTCACTTTGTAGACGCTACATATATATACATTATATATATATATAATATATATGTATATAGAAAGAAAGAAAGATAGATAGATGTATTGATCAACTGATAGATACACTGGGTTTCATAATGATATGAACACCTAACAATCTGGGATATCCTGGCTAAAATTCACTTACGGCTATTTCCATGAAAATTGTCATGTCTGTCGCACAGCTGAAAATCGCAATGCTTGTCGGTCATCGTTTTTTTTTTCGAAAAATTAGCTTAAGCTTATTCAATCGATGCGATATTTCCAATTTAAAAAAAGTAAAGTTTTTCCATTCTAAAATGCTGGTAGCCAAAAATCGTAGTGTGTGACAGACATGACAAGTTAGGATGGAAATAGATTCGATTATCCATTCAATTATCAGAAAAATCAATTTTCGATAAAAATACAGTAATTTAACATGATACATAACTGTAAAAGAAATATCAAACTTTAAATTCATTAAAAATGAATTGTGTAAAAAAAAAGATTGTTGCAAAATGATATGAACATTGATCGAAATTATCACTAAACGAGCATGGAAACTGTACAGGAATATTGAATGCCACCCTGAGAAGTAGAAAACGAAATATGCAGATTAGTTTAACATATAAAATACTTTGCAAACAAGTAATATTCCAAACATGGTTGCAAAGTGAATTCTAGAAGTATGAGTAGTAAAAACACTTTAAGTGGTTTTAAAACAAAGAAAACTGTGGCATTTAAGGCCAAAGACTTTCGGCTACAACTATCACAAAAAATTAAAAGATCTCCCGGTCTAAAATTAAATTTTCTGTGATTAAAAGAGGATTATAGAGCAAAGATTCCCTGGGGTGTCCGCCAAAGCTATCCAAAAGGGAAAAGAGAGTCATTATTAAAAGAATGAACTATGGGAAAATAACTTTGGGCAAATTATCAAGGGATCCACTGATAGTAGTGTCAAAAAGTATCTTGTCCAGAGTAGTCATAAGCTCTAAGATAAATATGAAGTACAAGAAATGATAGCTCAACCGCGTAAAACTAAAATACATCAGCCGAATCTCCTCAATTGGGCAAAGAAACACATGTAATAGAAGTTAAGTTGTAAAACTAACATTTTCCGATAAAGAAAAGAATTTGGATGGTACGGACGGTTTGACTTACTATTGACATAATCTGCGTAAGAAATTAGAAATATTTTCAAAGCGGCAACAGGATAGAGGCTCACTCATGGTTAGGATTTCATTGTACGATCAACGTTGTGTTTCCCTCTAACAGACTGAGTCCATTTATCTACCAAGATCAACTTGTAGAAAACTTGCTGTCATTTGCTAAGGGAGTTAGCATACATTTCTGGATGTTCCGAAAAGACAATTAATCCAAGCACACGGCAAACAGCAGCCGGGAATAGATTGTTATTGTGGGCGTACTTGTAATTTCATGGCCAGCTGATTTTCCCGATTTAAATCCAATGTAAAATATCTACTCGTTAGAGCTGTTTAAGCAAACGGAAAACAGTATGCTATACTTTCAGAATTAAAAACTGTTATCGTCTTCCTCTGCAATGAAATCGATCAAAATATATTTAAAATCGTGGTCCACTCCATGCTCGATCACGCTTTTATATCAATAATCAATAATATATGAGGACCCCAGAAGCCAAGGGGTATAAGTGACAAAATTGAAAAAAATAAACTAAGTATACAGACGACCTGAAAATATGCTGTTTTCATTTCAGGTAAAGAAATGTAGGTGATTTTCTTATTATTTGCTGAGTTATAGAGATAAACCACTTTTTTCAAAAAACAAACAATATTGAAGAATTATACATTTAAAGAAAATTGTACTCTACTTTTTAAAAAGTTATTAAACTAAGAATTCAAAGGCCAGAATGCAACAAGCAGAAGTTTCCTATTTCAATTTAACAAATTGTTATTGATGTTCCAATTTAACATCAATTATCTTTAAACTCAGTTTACTCCAAATCGAAATTTTGTCACTTGTAACCCTTGGCTTCTGAGGTCGTCATATATAATCAATCAATAATATATATAATCAATCAATAATATATATAATCAATCAATATCTTATAATCAATATTTTCGCCAATGTTTATATTATTATGAAACACCTAAAAATACCTCAAAATGGAAAAACGCAGTTTATTTTATATATAAATCCCTCTTTCAAACGATGTGTTCTATTTCTAACATAAATTAGATTTCAGTTTGTTTTGTAACATTTTTTTATTTTATATGCTTGAAAAACTGGGTGTTCAAATTATTTTGCAACCCACTGTAGTTATAGATAAAATATAGATATTTGTGATATTTGATGCTTGTAACTTTATATAGAGAAAATTAAGTAGATATACAACACCAAAATAGAAAAAAAATCATAATTGAAATCTAGTTGATTGCTCACCCAGTTTCTGTTTAGTGTAACATTTTATTGATAACAAGTTTTTATGTGTATTCATATAAATCATGCAAACCTTCATTCACATCTTACATGACGAGAGACATGATATTGTTGACTCGTCATAACTTATTCAAATCAAATCATATGAATGAACATTATTTTTACGTCAGTTGTAGCAAATGATTACGTTCTTACTACAGAGTGTTCAAGAAAGGACTCCCCAACTTTAAAATGCATAACTCCGAAACAGTGAGAGATAGAAATGTGAAACAAGTTGAATGTTAGACAGCTAGGTTTGGAATTTCTAATACACCAATTTGAAAAAATAGTAAAAATAGTTCCCATATTGGATAATAGGTGGCTGCACAAGCACGTGGAGCTTTAAATGTTACTCGGAAGTACAGAAATTTCATTCTTGCGTCTGTTTCTTTGCTGACACGTGTAAAAAAAGCTTTTTTATGGGATTACATGAAGGACGCTGTTTATTCCAAGAATCCCCAAACATTGGAACAGCTTGAACAATTCATCTGTGAGGCAAGTGCATCCATTTCAGTAGAAGTATTGCAACAAGTGATTTTAAACTTTTAATTTAGGTTACGTAGATTGATACTGAAAAAAGTAACCATATCAAAACCATTGTAATGTGAATTTTTTCTCAGTTCAAACAGTTCACTTTCAGGAACTATTTCAAAGACACAGCTTTGTGATTTCTGCGCCCTCTCGTGTCTAATATTAGAACTATATTTTTTTAAATTCATGTATAACTAATTTCAGACCTATCTGTCTAACATTCAACTTGTTTCACATTTCTATCTCTCATTGTTTCGAAATTATGTCATTTCTAAGTTAAGGAGTCCTTTCTTGAACTCCCTGTATAACGAAGTTTTAAAAATATTTAGATCTTGATGCAATACGATACAATTCTTCGGATATAGTATAGTAGCCGAATTCTTTGTGTATCCTTGTAAATACTATCTGATTTCTATTATACAGGAAGAAACTTGTAGTAAACCTCAGCAACGTTTATCAATTTCATAAAATGTGAAATAGTTCAATATAATTAAAACGCGTCCCAAACAATATTTCCTCCTATATCATTACGTAATGGAATACTTTTTGTGTGGCCCTATAAATTAACAATAAATATTCTTTGCACCACACATTGTATAAAATTTATATTTTTTTATATACTTCATAGATGCATATCAAATTTATTATTTTCGAAAGCGTGTAACATCATTGAAATGCACTTGAAACTATTTTTTCTCATTGCCGTAATATGACAGAGTACTTTTGATTGTCCCTGTAATTGAAGTGTACATCCGATTTTCATAAAATTTGAAATGACTCGACAAAACTATGCAATAATTATATATTTTAAATTTCAAACGATTCAATTTGGTAGTTTTTATTTTGTTATATTCGGACAGACGGAGAAAGAGACAGACAGAAGGACGGACAGACGGACTCAACGACGTCTATAGGTGTTTACATAATTACGAACGCGCCTAGAAAAGAATGGCAGGATTTTACAGAAGCTCCACTTTTACCATAAGTGATATAGATGTGATTTGCGTTCACTCACAAGAATTATTCTATTAAAAAGTTTATCTGTATGTCAGTACTTAACTTCTGTCACCATTAAGATTACAGTTATTTATTTTATAGAATGAATCATGTACATATATTTAAAAAATACGTTTTTCTCATTAATAATGTCTGATAATCAATAAATTTTTGTAATGTATATGTATGTTTTATTCTATAAATATTTAAAATTGTAAAAATATAACTACCAAAATTATTTTACTACCATATATTTTATCTTTGCACTGACTATCAAAAAGAATGTTTCCCTTGTGCTTTGATATTGTTATTAGATCTATTCAAAAAATCCCATGAAAGAGAAAGAAAAACATAAAGATACACATTTTGGAGATTTTTTTTCCTTAAAGTAAATATATAAAAGTAGCGGGTGAAAAATATCTTCAGTTTAAACAAGCATATTGTATGAAATATGACAATTTCGAAAGTTTTCTGAAAAAGACATTATATAAAATTCACATTGCAGAAACTACTTATATATATGTGTGTATGTGTGTGTAATACTAAAAAAATTCCCCATTTTAAATTAATTATTTTTTTTTCCAAATTAATTAACGTATTCTTTTATTTCTTATTATAAAAACCTGAATTTGTTAAAAGCAACTCTCATCCTAAACCCACTATTATTTCGTAATTTGAGCTATGTGATATTTGTTTCTTAATACAATTTTTTAAATATTATTAGAAAGCCCAGCATTCATTGCATTCTCGCTGGTGTAGTCTAATTACATCGAAATCACTCCGTCAGCCGAATGTGGAATTCTTTTCCTGTTGCGCCTTCTCTGACTCATCATTAATTGAGAATCCTCAGACTTTCCTCGGTGAAAGTCAATCCTGGTTCGTCTGGAGTTAACAGTGGGATCTAAGTTCCTACGCGGTCTTTGTATAAAACCATATTATGCTCATGGAACTACTAAGAAAGAGGAACTGACATATCCTTAAAATAGTGAAGCTTTAACTGTAACCGGATTCACAGAATTCGATTACCGCCGGGCCAAACTTTCACCAGTAAATTCATGTAATTTTTTTAAGTGCCTCATTGATGGAAAATTTAAGTAAAAAATAATGGAAAAACTGGTATTTGTTTTTACTGGTGTAAGTATAATTTAGCGGTAGTAGTTCCGCCATATTGTGACAACAAAGACAACCAAGACCAATGTCAGTGAAACCCTTAAAATACCTGTACAGCTGACACCACTAAAAAAAATTGATTTTTTTACCAGATTTGTGAGAAGATTTCCCCCAAAATAAAGCACTTAAAATAGAAGAATGCTTCTATTCATGTTTATTGGTGGAAGTATTCACAGGCGGTAGCCAGAGACTGCGTATTTTATCAAAATATACAGAATCCATCTTGTGACAACCATCTCAGTTACTTCACACTCATCTGGTAGACAATACACTGTATGTCTCCTCCTCTTCGTTCATAACTCCATTATTATGCTATCCTGGAGCCGAGATTGTGTACGTCTTTGACCTACTTAACGAATTCACGTCACTGGGAGGAGTTTATTGTCACTAATTTATGATCATCTCCAATTAAGCTTCATAATAATGGTGCTTAATCCTTCACTGCTCCATTTATTTTGTATTTCTATGAACAAATATTATTTGAAATCTATATATAGGTCAAACAATGGGAAAAATAGCAAAATAATAATAATAATAACTTTTAAAATTTTCAGCTAAAATTTGATATTTTATGGCGTCTTTATATACACATTTAGGCTTTTTAAATATATTATTACTTTATTTTGCAATTAAAATGGGCTTTAATTAATTAATTTTATCTGCTTAGCACTCTGCAATTTTCTTTATACTAATATTTTTAAGTTATTAGCAAAAATAACAAAGTAACTTTTGCCTTAATAACTTGATGCAGTGTTGCCAGATGGGCTACTTTATTTTAAATTCAGATTCTTGATTTGCACCACTTTTTACAAATGATAAAACGTGATTTATTCTGTGACATAACAATTAACCCCTTCGAGACGTGAGCCTTTCTCAAAATTTTTAATGTTTTGTCACCAGTTTTCAAAAACAGAAATTTATGACTTATTAAACCGTGAAAAAGCTCCGATTAAATGAGGCAAATTTTACAGTGAAATTTTACTGGTGGCTAATAAACAAGGATTCTTAAGCTTTTTTGCGGCACATATATATGTGTCGCTCGTTTCCAAGGAGTTAAAGCGAAAACAAATGGAATTTTACAGTTTTAAAAAATCAAGAAATCTGAATTTAAAAAAGTAGCCCGCTGGCAACTTGATGATTTTTTTTCTGTTTCCGAATAACAAATTCTAATTTTTGCAGATGCAGCTATCTGACATGGACAAAATAAGAGTTATTAAATTTATTGGACTGTTCTTAATCAATTACAGCGATCATATTGGCCAAATTCACGACACACAATGAAAATTATTGTGTTTTTAAATACAGGGTGGTTATAATTAAAGTTACCCTTTTTGGACCTACGTAGAGTCCGCCCTGGTTGACCGATATCGCTGAAACTTGGAATATAAGTTATATGGACCATGGGGAAACGAAATCTGCAATAAAAAAAATTAGTTCAAATTTCGACCACCAGGTGAAAAAAGGCGCTTTAAACCTTTCCGGCACACTTCGCCCGGTCTGGGATACCTAATTGTAATTCCAAACTTGCAAACGGCACCAGTAATATTTTAGTAAAATTTTGCTTTTACAATAAAAGCTTAAATTAAAGAATTCAAAATATCTAAAAAATTCATTTGTGAATTCCGGTGTCAGTTGATAATTTCTCATTTTATTACAGATTTTTCCCGTGCCGGAAAGGGTTAAAACCAAGCGTCGGTATTCTCGCAGTGCAACTGACAAATTACTGCCGTTCTGATAAACCAACTTTACCAGTAACGCTCGTTCCTTCTTTTCTAGCGGCATGATGCAGAATGAATGTACGACAGAGAGTACTGGCTTTTTAAAACGCTCCAAATTTGCATAAAATCCTTTCTGGTGGATGAAAATCGCCATCTATCGGTGGAAATTTGAAAGATTTCTGTTTCCAGTTTGAGATTTATGCTCTTAAAGCGCCTTTTTTCACCTGGTGGTCGAAATTTGAACTAAATTTTTTTATTGCAGATTTCGTTTCCCCATGGTCCATATAACTTATATTCCAAGTTTCATCGATATCGGTCAACCAGGGTAGATTCTACGTAGGTCCAAACAGGGTAACTTTAATTATAACCACTCTGTATGTGCCAGATGTGTAACTCCGTGCAGTGAAGGGTTGTGACACACCAAAGATTAGATATGAGTCGAAATTTTACAATAGAGTGGGGTAATTATTTCCTGTTTGATATATAATAAATTCATTGTTTCAACGCGGATTGTTTACAAGAAACAGATTGTTTACTATTTTTTACTAGAAAACTCCCAAATGAAATTTCAACATGATTTGCACTACGACGTATTATTCTCGACTGCAAATTGATCATATTATACTCTGCTAACTGACTTAGATAAATGTAGAATTATTCACATCTCACATTGATCTACCTCACATCGCTTCACATGGAATAAAATTCTTCGAGTCGTGAACAAAATTACACATGTGGGTATTTCTTACATATGAAGTTTATTATTTTATAAAGATGCAATACACTATAATATAAAATGTACTATTATGACAATGTAAATATTTAAAATTCAAAACAATAAAACAACTCAAATTATTTCACTGTTATATAGTTTATTTTTGTACTGAATTTCAAAAGAAATGTCCCCCTAGTGCACTGATATTGTTATTGTATCTATTCAAAAGAATCCTATGAAAAAGGAAAATATAAAGATATACCTTTTTTTGGAGATGTTTTACCTTAATATAAACGTATAAAAGTAACGGCTAAAAATGTCTTCAATTTAAACAAACATATATTTAAGATAACAATGTTAAAAGATTCCTGAAAAATACATTATACAAATTTTACGTTGTTCGTATAAATATGTACATATATTACAATATATTTCAATGGTTTAAATTATTCAGAAAGTTACCAGATATATTATGTATATTAATACAATTTAATCAAGTACAAATCTGAATTTATGGGCCAGCTTTATCTATAGAATATTTGAAAATAAATTTCGCTTTGATATCCGTGGAATCAATAAAATTCTACCGTCTGTATTATTTATTATTTTTTAAATATGTTGTTTTGGAATAAAAATTAATATATAGTTAAATAAGTATTTTTATCTATTATCTAAATAAGGCTTTAAAGTATATACTGACTAGATATCTATAAATGATAATTAAAAATATGTTTATAAATTTATAACTTTATATAAATAAAAATAACTAAATGATTTATAATTAATAATAATATGTAGAATGGGGTTATGAATGATTCATTATTTAATGTTTCACATAAATAAATGTACAGTACTATAACATATCAATATTTAAATCACTAAAACAACATTGCATACTCACCTAAAGAAATAATAATTAATTTTAAATAAATATAAAATTAAAAATATGATACTTAGATCTTTTTATTAATTAATTACATTTAATATGTGAGCAAATGTTCTTAAAATTTATGACATATCAAGCTCTTTATTTTATGAAGATGTAATATAATGTGATATATTATGTACTATCTTTTTTACATATAAATATTTAAAAATTTAAAAATCAGATTTCAAAAATTATTTTACTGTTATATATTTAATATTTCTACCTAATATAGAAAGCAACGTTTCTCTAGAGCATCGATATTGTTATTCGACCTATTGAAAAATTCCCATAAAAGAGTTAAAGGAAAACATAAAGAGAGACTTTTTTCGAAGATGTATTTTATCTTAAAGCAAATATATAAAAATAGAGCCTGAAGAACATCTTGAAGTTAAATAAACATAAAAATAAGATGGCAATTGTAAAAGTTTCCTGAAAAATGCATTATATAAAATTTACGTTACTGATGCTGTATATGTTTTTTACTTTACTTTTTGCAATAATTCTTTTTTATAAATTAACAAGCCTCTCTGTAATACTGATAATTTGTGACACAAATAGTTTGCTCAGTGATGATTTTTGCATGCGTTCTATGCTAGTTTTAGACATTCCTTGGAGAGAAATTTAATTAAACTTATTTTTAAAACCTGTTAAATAAATTATATTCTTAGCTAACCCTTTACAATAATTTATGTTAATTTATTTTCCAGATTTATAAATTCTTTTTATTTCCTATTCTGAAATTAGGAAGAGTATAAAGTTTATAATTTCCAATGGAGTTATGGATAATTTGGATGATTGGGTTGGATTTTGGATGAAATAAGGTAATGGACGATTCATAAAACAGTGTTTCACATAAATAAATTACCATATTATTTAATATCAGTGTATAAATCACTGTAACTGCAACGCATAATCACTTAAAGAAATATATATTAAATCTTAATAAATAAATAGTAAAAAAAATATGAAACTTTGGTATAATTATTTTTCATCAATTATATTTAATGTGTCCAAAAAAGTTCTTATTTTTTTTAACAGATTAAGTTTATTATTTTCTAAAGATGTAACGTGAAGTAATATATTATGTACTTTTTTTACAATGAAAGTATTTAAAATTTAAAAAATCAGATAGCCAAAATTATTTTGCTGTTATAAATTTAATATTTCTACCTAATATAGAAAGCAACGTTTCCCTAGTGCATCGATATTTTTATTCGACCTATTCAAAAAATCCCATAAAAGTGTTAAAGGAAAACATAAAGAAAGACTCTTTAGGAGATGTATTTTGTCTTAAAGCAAATATATAAAAATAGAGCCTGAAGAATATCTTGAAGTTAAACAAACATAAAAATAAAATGACAATTGTAAAAGTTTCCTGAAAAATGCAGTATACAGGGTGATTCATAAAAGATGGGCAGAACTTTAAGGGGTTATAGTACACTTAAAGACAAATAATATTAAATAGGAGACTAAGGGTCCCAGACGTATTCCCAAGGAGATAGGGGGCATTAAAGTTTAGGGTCCGAAATTTCAAATGATTATAAAAAATGGAAAAATTGGTCGATTCATTTGCGGTTTTTGCAAAAAATTTTCTTTATGCCAGTATTTTCTTGAAATAAAATTTTAAAGTTCAATTTCAAAAAATGCCGATAGGGGGCGCTTTAGATTTTGGTGTAACAAACAACTATTTTTTAACGTTATTTTTTGTATTTCTTTAAATGATTTCGAAAGCTTAGACTTAAATTTAAATTTTGATCTAAAAATCTGAGTCCTAACGAGTAGTTAAGTAGCGTAAACTGAAATTTGAAATTTGAAACCCTTCTCCCCCCTAGAACAAAAATCAGTTATTCCCGATCTTTGTGTCGTAGATTAGGCTCTAACTACTGCCGCATTTTGCTAAAATTATTCTTTATGTCAGTATTTTCTTGAAAATAAATTTTAAAGAAAATTTTCAAAAAATTCCGATAGAGGGCGCTTTAGACTTTGGAGTAACGAACAACTATTTTATACCGTTATTTTTTGTGTCTCATTAAATGCTTTCTAAAGCTTAGACTTAAATTTTCAGCCCAAAATCTGAATCGTTAGACGTGGTTAAGTTTCTGGGGAGAGGGGTTTGAAATTTCTACTCCTGAGCACAGTTCAGTTTACCATGTCCACACATTGTGTGCTGTGATACGAGGTAAAATGACACAAATTAAGATTATGTTACCAAAGCATATTTATTAACATGTAATTACAATAAATGTTCAAAATTGTGACCACCAGAGGTTATGCACGCAGAACAACGGCGAAGAATGGAACGGCGAACATTTGCGAAAACATCAGGCTTTTCGAGCACCTCCCCTACAGCGGCGGAAAGTCTGGCGACCAGTTCCTCGGGGGATTCAATGGGTGTCTCATATATTAGAACCTTCAATTGTCCCCAAAAAAAGAAATCGAGGGGTGAAAGATCTGGCGAGCGAGCAGGCCAAGCAACAGGACCACCTCGACCAATCCATCTGTTCGGAAATGTGATGTCCAGATAGTTGCGGACATCTCGTACGTAATGGGCTGGCGCTCCATCGTGCTGCAACCACATGACCCGCCGGATGCGTGGAGGAACAACGTTTAACAGGTCTGGCAGCACATGTTGCAGAAATGTGAGGTATGTTTTACCGTTGAGGCGTTCAGGAAGAAGGTACGGTCCGATTAGGTGGTCTCCGAGGATTTTACTCCGACGATTTTTGTTGCATATATAATGGTGTCCCATCACTTATGTGAGCTATTTTTTGCTCCATTCTAAACATTTGTATTTTTATTAAATTAATATTTTAATATTTTGACAAAATGTATGTTATGTAATAATCTTTACTAAATTTAAGTATGAAACACACCCACAAAAAAATGTGTACATGTTTTTTTTAATTTATTTGATTAGTTTCCTTTTGTAAAGCACAAGTGTCCCATCACTTATGTGAGACACTGTATGTTTATTAGCAACGCCGCGGAAACTCAACCAGTATTAAAGTTTTACATTTTAAATCAGAAAAATGATTCTCGTCCTCTTATTTAAATATTTACAAATCGTTCGCAAATGCATTAAGTATGAGAAATAATACGATATTATTCTAATATAAATATTTTATTGTGTTCGAAAATTCCGTTAATAATATTTTTATAAACAAATTAAACTAATAGAGTGAACATTTTATAATTAGTATTTACACAGCAATTAAATATCTTTATTTCGAGTTATTTTTCAAAGTAAGACATTTCAAGACAAAAACAAATCTTCAAGTTTAAAAGTGTAAAATATGATTAACGATTAATATAGTCCATTATTAAAATTAACAATGGAATATTTACGCAAAATTTTGTGTCATAATAAAAATTCATTCCAAGATGTTTGTATAACTCATCACTAATTATATTTACAAAGTCACCAGAAATTTTATTCAGAAAAAGCAAAATTTATATTTCAACTACCAAATGAATAATAGCATAACACAAAGAAAGATAATATTGACATTTGTAATGGGCTTAGGTGCCAACCGACATTAATCTTTCGTAATGCGTGCGTTAATTCGACGCCCTAGTTTAATAAATTTCGAACCAGATTTTTTTCAAAGATATTAAATTAAATACCCTCCACTTAGAAACTTGAAATTCAATAAATAAATAATCATGAAATAAATTTTCTGGTTCGAAATGGGATTAATCTGGATCAAACTAATCAAGGTATTATGGAAGATTAGTTGAAAGTTGGCACCTGTGGCAATAGGTCTGTTTTTTTTTTCGAACATTATGTACCGTAATTTCGGGTGTATAAGCCGCAGCTCAAACAATTCTTTTTCGACCCAGAAATTTTTAAAAAACAAATATAACTAGTCAGATCTCCGTAAATATTTCTCATCAATCACTAAATAAGATTTCTGGGTCCAAAAAGAATTGTTTGAGCTGCGGCTTATACACCCGAAATTACGGTAATAAAACTTATTTAAACAATATGCTTTTGAACCATAAATAAAGTTTAGAAACATTCTGAAAGATTTCTGGTCTTCTAAAATCTTGTTTTTATATTTAAAATATGTATTTCGCCCTGTATCTACTAAAAACATTTAATTTTATCCAATGTAAGTCAATATTTTTTTACATTCTATTAAAATATATTATTCCCGTCACAAAAAAAACAAACGACGATTAAATACAGCAATGAAAATATTATTCTGCAATTGTAAAACAGTAATAGATTTAAAGCTAAAACACTATATTTTTTAAAGGTTAACATCCATTATAATAGTTTGATATGACACTCATTTGTCATATTCACCTTTTAAACTAAAACTCTTCATGACAAACAAAACTCTTAAGATTTTTAAGCTATTGCATAGCTTTTATCGCGGGCTTTGATCGCGTCGACCGAATCTAGAAATTCTGTAACGAGAAAAAACTAACACTCCGGTTAACGGCGTTTGAGTTCGGCAGACTTCGGCACGGTATCCTTCGGCAGACATTGACGCGGTATTTTTTTTTACACGGAACTTCGATAAATACTATTTATAAAATTTGAAACGTGTTCGGTGTATATTTTAAGGATGGTTACCACCTTCCCCACTTCGGGGGGGGGGTGGGGAGAGAACTCGTGTGGTACATCGTTCTAAAGCCCTGTGATTATTCATGTGAATGCGCCGCCTCCCCCCTCCGGCCAATCTTTCAAAATTTTGGTTTATGTGAATTGTTTTAAATGGTGATGACACCCATCGTGTGCTATATTGTTAGAAAAAATTGACCATTTATAATTTTTTACGCATTCGATGCACCCTCCACCCCTTCAGGGGGGTACTTTTTTAAATTTCGTAAACACCGTCATGTGACATATCTTTGGAAAGGCCTTAAACTACTTATTCATATTTTGCACATCCGGTGCGCCATTCCCCTTCTGTTTTCTAAATTTGTACATACACCCATCGTGTGGCATATCGTTTAAAAGAACTGTAACTGCTCATTCCAATTATGCATATTTAGGGCGTCGCACCCCACTTTGCCCCCCCCCCAAATTGGGACTTTTTAAATTTTTATCCACACCCCTCGTGTTGCATATCTTTAGAATGGTCTGAAACTGCCTTTTCATATTATGCATGTCTTATGTGCCCCCCTCCGCTCTGCCCCCCCAGGGGGGCACATTTTTAATTTATTTACAACACCAGTCGTGTGACACATCAATTGAGAGATCTGCAACTGCTTATTCATATTATGCATGTCTTGTGTGTCACCCCCAGGGGGGGCATATTTTTAATTTCTTTACAACACCAGTCGTGTGACACATCATTTGAAAGGTCTGCAACTGTTTATTCATTTTATGGATGTCTTGTGTGTCACCCCCACTCTGACCCCCAGGGGGTCACATTTTTAATTTCTTTACAACACCAGTCGTGTGAGACATCATTTGAAAGGTCTGCAACATCTTATTCATATTATGGATGTGTTGTGTGTCATCCCCCACTCTGACCCCCAGGGGGGCACATTTTTAATTTCTTTACAACACCAGTTGTGTGACACATCATTTGAAAGGTCTGCAACATCTTATTCATATTATGGATGTGTTGTGTGTCATCCCCCACTCTGACCCCCAGGGGGGCACATTTTTAATTTCTTTACAACACCAGTCGTGTGACACATCATTTCAAAGGTCTGCAACTGCTTATTCATATAATGGATGTCTTGTGTGTTACCCCCCATTCTGCTCCCCAGGGGGGACACATTTTTAATTTCTTTACAACACCAGTCGTGTTACACAAGATTTGAAAGGTCTGCAATTGTTTATTCATATTATGGATGCCTTGTGTGTCACCCCCCACTCTGCCCCCCCCCAGGGGGGCATATTTTTAATTTCTTTACAACACCAGCCGTGTGACGCATCATTTGAAAGGTCTGCAACTGCTTTTTCATATTATCAATGTCTTGTGTGTCACCTCCCAATCTGCCCCCCAGGGGGTCACATTTTTAATTTCTTTACAACACCAGTCGTGTGACACATCATTTGAAAGGTCTGCAACTGCTTATTCATATTATGCATGTCTTTTGTGTAACCCCCCAGGGGAGGGCACATTTACGCTATTGCATAGCTTTTATCGCGGGCTTTGAGCGCGGCGACCGAATCTAGAAATTCCGTAAAGAGAGAAAAACCTAACACTACGGCTAACGTCGTTTCAGTTCGGCAGACTTCTCATTTATTCAATAAAAGAAAACAAAATTCTTATTGGTCATCACGCTCAAAAAGTGTAACTTGAATTAATATCAAAGAAAAAGAAAAAACTTGAATTAATATCAAAGACCAAAAAAAAAACTGCATAAATAAAAATCAAATAAATAATTATAATTGCATAAGTTGATTAAAAATGCTATGCAATAGCTTTACCGCGGCAGTCCCCGAGTGCCACACGTATTTTTTTAGTTAGAAATATTAACAAGTATAAGTATTTTGTATCATAAAAATTCACGATGAAATATTTATGAATGCTTTACTAGTAAAAGTAAATTAAGATATAATTATAGTAAATAAAAGTAGATATAATTATATAAAAAAATGCAAAAAACCTTAAATTACTTTTCTCAACCAATTAAAAATCCATGACAAAAGTAACTGAAAGTAATATTTGGCATTAGGGTACTGTATCGACCCAAATATTCACATGAAGAGAATATTGTTAAGTAAAATTATTTGCAATAGCATAAGATAATTGATAAAGCCGAAGAACATGCATTGCAATTTTAAGATGTAAACACGGAAAGAACTGTTTTGTTGAAACAACTAAATTTTGATTACTATTGATTACTAAATTTTGATTACAATTTTTTTTTTTGTTGAAATGACCATGATTTTTGTTAATTCCACAAAATATTGTTGAATTAACAAAATTATTTGTTTAATCCAACCATAATTTGCTCATTGCAACCAAAATATTTTGTAGGGGCAATAGTAACAAAAACTTAGTTGTTTCAACAAAACACTTCCTTCCGTGAAGTACTGGTGAAAAAACGACATATCAATATAAGGTTTAACAAAAAGTTCTGAGAAGTTTTTAATCTACTAGTTACCAGAATTTGCATTGTATATAGGAATTCTACTAGTACATCTATGGTACTTCAGGAATTTTGGTCCAGACGTTGTTCCAGACGTCCTCACAGTGCTATAATTATCGTAGCTTTTTATTCCTTTCAACATTAACCACTTACTCGTCGCGCCCGAGACGTTCACGGGCTGCAAGCTTCACGGCTTTTATCCAGAATTGTTTGATTCCCACCAGTTTTATAAAAGAGTGTAATTGGTTTTATTCTTGTACCGTGTTACTTGTCATTAAATAAGAATAATACATTTTTTTCAATAATGTGGTGGCAATAATGAATTTTAATTTTTAATTCGTAAATTAATGCGACCATTAAGGGGTTAAACATCGATATTCTTTAATTTAATTCCATATTTTGTTTTATGAGTGCGCTTTTTGGCTAGTGTTTTTATCGGCATTTCTTTTTAGTGTCTCCCCCTGTCCTCTTCGCGAAATCATGTAATGTGGTGGCGTCACGATGTGTGATTCCTACTCCTTCATGTATTCATGTATTCGGCCCCACCAGTGGCCGAGAGGTTGGGACCTCTCAACTGGTAGACGGCAGGTGCTGGGTTCGAACCCAATCGCGGCTGTCGGCCTAACCGTTCGGAGTTTTCCGTGTTTTTCTTCTAACCTTGCGTAAATACGGGTTAGGTTCCCTTAGAAAGACCCCCACGGAGGGCACTCCCCCTGGTCCTATATCCCTAGCGTAGATAATCGGACGACAAAAATCAACCAACCAACCAACCAACCAACCAACCTTCATGTATTCGTTCCGGTTATTTGTGCCGTAATCCTTACGCAGGGGCGGGAGAGGTCTTTCGTTTGAACGCTTAGAGCAAATTAGAGGTAATTCTTTTAAATGTACTTTTAAAATTTGTTATGTAATATATTGCCGAAACTTTTAATTATCTGATCAATTTAAACATTACGTTTTATTACATTGTCATAGCTGCCAACTTTTACGCATTTTCCCTACCACAAAAAATTTGTAGTAAATATTGTCTTATTTAATCGTCGAATTCTTACCAATTAATCAAACGGAGAATATCTGTACAATTTTAGTGGTAGTAAAAATGCGTAAAAGTTCGCAGATATGCATTGTTAACCCCCATAGTCTTTATTTAAATACTAAACTTCGTTAATTTTTAAAATCAGAATAATTGTGATGCACTACTGAAAAGATGTAGTTATTTTTAACGAGTTGCGCCTGGCGTTTGGCAGTTGTGTGCGTTTTTCATAAAACGGGCATAAATGTGTATTTTTATTCTTTAGTCCGGTAATTCGCCACTGATGTGGAGATATGTCATCACGATGGTTAATTTAAAAT
This sequence comes from Maratus speculifer, assembly GCA_964019185.1. Classification (NCBI taxonomy): domain Eukaryota; kingdom Metazoa; phylum Arthropoda; class Arachnida; order Araneae; family Salticidae; genus Maratus; species Maratus speculifer. Next base: position 174,983,574 of record OZ025302.1, read on the forward strand.
AATTATCATGTGCTGTCTCTCCAATGAATGTAAATTGACGATTATAGAATGGTGTATAACCTTCAAAACTGGTGACATAAGTAACTATTTGATGATTTTACTACATTCAACAAAGATGATTAAAATAAGTTGTTTTCCTCTTCGAATATTTTTTCTTCCTTTTTGCTTCCTTTCGCGCTTCTATATACAGCGCTTATTGCTTGTAGCGCCTTCTATCGCTGCTATATGAATCTAAGACTTGGAATCGCCGTAAAAACTGCGTAATATCTCACATAACCCTTCTGCAATAATTTTCTTAATAGCTGTCACCATTTTCAAGTTATTGGATTTTAAAATCCGACAATCCATTTTATTACGCCAGGTATCTCTTCATTCAAAGCCTTCCATAAAATGGATTGCCTTCCATTTTATTACGCCAGGTATCTCTTCATTCAAAGCCTTCCTTAAAATGGATTGCCTCATTTTAAATTTCGATAACTTGAAAATGATGACATCTGTTAAAAACAAGTTGGAAATTGCACGTGAAGTGTAGCAAATGAGGTGCGTTCGTACGATAACACATTTCGTAATATTCATAAATATTACGTAAATATTCATATCGTAGTGATACAGTAGAGCGTACTTCGGATACAGTATAGTAGTCGAAATCTTTGTGTTTCTGTAAATATGCAGGAAGTAATTTTAATTACACCTCAGCAGCGTATATCTTATTGATAAAATGAGAAATAGTTGAATATAATTAAAAAACGCCTCAAAGAATGTTTCCCCGTATAGCATTATGTAGTGGAATTTTTTTGTGTGGCATTGTAATTTAATAATAAAAATTCTTTGCATCCCAGATTGTACAGAATGCATATTTTAGTATATACTTCATAGATTCATGCCAATTCTATTATGTTCGAATGAGTGTAACATCTTTGAAATGCATTTTAAACTTTTTTCCCATTGACCGTAATGTAATGGAATACTTTTGATTGTCCCTGTAAATGATCTATGCATCCGACTTTCATAACATTTGAAATGACTTTTTAAAATTACCCAATAATTATATGTTTTAAATTTCAAACGATTAAAATGTATTTGAAACTTTTTTCCCCATTGACCGTAATGTAACGGAATCCTTTTGATTGTCCCTGTAATTGATCTATCCATCCGATTTTCATAAAATTTGAAATGACTCGACAAAATTATGTTATAATTATGTATTTTAAATTTCAAACGATTCGGTTGGGTAGTTTTTGCGTTGTTATATGCGGACAGACAGACAGACGGACAGACAGGCAGACAGACAGACAGGCAGACGGACAGACAACAGATGGACGAACGGACTGAACAACAACAATAGGTGCTACGTATTTACATAATTACGAACGCACCTAAAAAAAGAAAGAAAGAAAACATGGTATGTAAGAAATTGGATTCAAAAGAACCTCAAATTTTATTAGGTGTATACAAAACATCGCTCACCAGAGTAGGTGAAGCATTGCAATATTATACAGTAATAGCAAATAGAAATTTTAACAAGGATCAATGACTATATAAGAGATATCAAGTACAATAATAGAATTGCACCTTTAGCAGCTACAACACGTAGTGTCTTTAGAGATTATTTTTAGAATCAGATTGCTTTTAGAGTAAGATTTTTTATTCTTTAAATTTTTATTTCTATCCATTATCGGCGACAATTGAAATCTATATGCGTAGTGATAATATATGCAATGATTCAATATAATTTGAGTTAGAAATTAATTGTAATATAGTCCTTAAAAATTGGCACGAGGTGCGTTATAAATTTAAAAACAGTAGGATAAAATAATTCACGTTTTCATTAAAGCACCTGCTTTTATTAAATCCACAATACCGTGGATTTCTTTATCAAGTTCATTTTTCAAATTTTTGAAAAAATAGTTTAATCATTACTATTGATCTTAATAATATCACTGGTTTATGTGAATAAATATTTAATGTATTAATTTTTTTCATTAGCCCGAAGCTGCTGACGAATCGTGATAATTATTAATTTGTACCAATTGCAAAAGGAACACAGTTACTGATGCGCCAAACCATTATCGAAAAAATAATCGTACAGGTTATAAAACTGAAAAACAAGCGATTTAAAAAAATTACAATGATTATTTGAAACTGATATTTTCAAAGACTAAAATTTTAGACTTATAAATAAATTCTATATTTCAAAAAAATAATAAAAAAAAAACATAATTTTTAAGATGATCAAAACATGGCTTACGTAATAACAGAGTAATTTACCTTGCGTAAGCCATGGATTGAACATTAATATTCCTGGACAAATCATAAACAAATTTTAAATGAAACTAGCGAGCTACGCTTGCTAGCTGGGCCACTTTTTCCAAACGAACCTCGATATTAAGCAGTATATAATAAGCAAAAAAACTCATTTAATAAGCAAGTCTTGGTGTTCGAATCCTCAAGCACAAAAAAAGTAAATTAAAGAGCTATGGTTGTTATGCGCCCATTATCCCGTTAAAATTATGTGATTTCGCTACGCGCACTTGAAAAGAATGATTGTGGATCGGAGCCATGATCGCTTCGCGCCCATCGTCCGTTAAAAATATTTGGTTTTGCACGGTTGGCGCTACGCGCCCATAAGACATTTTTTCGTATTTTTTGATTCATCAGAAGCAGACTTTTACGCAGATTCTTAATATGTAATCAGTTTTTTCTACTTTAAAAACTGTCTGCATGATGGTTTAAGAAAAAACGCGCAAAAAAAGTTTCGGTATATTTCGACCTGTTTTATTTCTAAGTTCAATATTTTAGCGAAAACTACGGTAAATAATCGGCGGCAAGTCAAAAAAATTGATGCGGAACAAAACTCTCTTAGTGCGGGGAGAAAAAGAGGTTTTCGGCTGGTTCTTCTTTTTCCAAAGGGGAAAAGTTCTAGTCATTCACTGCAAGGTGGCGCAGTGTAAGGCGAGAGAGCTCCTTTTGGGAAATGTGACGTTTTGCGTTCCGTTTCCCGGGCGTTTTTTAATTCATAACTTTTTTTAATTTTGGTCCGACGGTCTCGAAAAATGCCCGAAATGACTTTCCCGGAATTTTTCGAATCGAAAGACACCTCTCGCGACTTCCAACTTGCCCGCATTGCGAACTGTAATCGGCTTCAAGCAGACGGACAGACAGAGGCGCACGGATTTTATTAGTATAGACTAGCGAGCTACGCCCGCTAGCTGGGCCACTTTTTCCAAACGAACCTTGGTATTAAGCAGCATATAATAAGCAAAAAAATTCATTTAATAAGCAAGTCTTTGTGTTCGAATCCTCAGGCAAAAAAAAAGTAAATTAAAGAGCCATGGTCCCATTAAAAATATGTGATTTCGCACGGTGGGCCACGTGCACTTGAAAAAAAAAAGATTGTGGATCGGAGCTATGGTCGCTTCGCGCCCATAGTCCCTTTAAAAATATTTGGTTTTGCACGGTGGGCGCTAAGCACGCATAAGACTTTTTTCGTATTTTTCAGTTCATCAGAAGCAGATTTTTACGCAGATTCTGAATATGTAATCAGTTTTTTTCTACTTTAAAAACTGTCTGCATGATGGTTTAAGAAAAAATACACAAAAAAAAGTTTCGATAGTCCTGTTTTATTTCTAAGTTCAATATTTTAGCGAAAACAACGGTAAATATTCAACGGCAAGTCAAAAAAATTGATGCGGAAAAAAACGCAATTAGCGCCGGTAGAAAAAGGAGGTTTTCGGTTGTTTCTTCTTTTAGCCAAAGGGGAAAAATTCATTACCTTCACCGCAAGGTCGCGCAGTGTTCTGCTTCGGAGCTCCGTTTGGGACTTGACACACTTTTCGTTCCGATTCCCAAGGGGTTTTTAATTCATAACTTTTTAAATTTTGGTCCCATGGTCTCGAAAATGCCCGAAATGACTTCCCCGGAATTTTTCCAATCGAAAGACACCTCTCGCGACTTCCAACTCGCCCGCGTTGCGAACTGTAATCGACTTCAAGCAGACAGACAGACAGAGGCGCACGGATTTTATTAGTATAGATTTCAGTTTTACAATCTTTGCTCCGGCTTATTTTGAAAATTGTAAACATCGCACATTTTAAATTTTTACACCATCGTACAGGAGAAAGAATGTGCTTTTAAATTCAATTTGTTTGAAAGATGTATTTCAATTTGTGTCTGAGTTGTTAATTTATTTGTAGTTTTTAATACTTTTTTTTTGTCATTGTGCCAACAGAAGTACTTCATTTCTGGACATTAAACACGGATCAATCAGGAAACGAATAAAATCTGGAAATCAGAAGGATTAAGTTTTTTTCTCATATATCTCTAGACTGAAGGTAGCAACCATTTATCCAACTGGTTATTAAAAAAATAAAAAGTGAAAATAATAATATACATATTTTTAAATATTTTTTATCATTTAAAATTAAATATTCATTGAATTGTGATTATACATTGAGAAAGAAATTTAAAAACAGAATAGATAATTATAATATTTTTTTTTTAATCTTGTTGCCATATATTAAAAAATAAATATATATATAAAATATTTTTTTTAGAATGACATCTGTTCTATATCTATCGTAAATAAAAGCGCTGAATTATCAATAATCGGAGTTTTTGCCAAAATGTAATTACGGTTGTCTCTCGTTAATTCGAACTCATCGAGACCACAAGAAATGTTCGAATTATCCGAAGTTCGAATTATGGAAAGTATGAAATGAAAGCATGCTCATTATGGTACTACTACAAAGGAATGAATGTTATAGTGTTTTTTAAATTTATTTCGTTTGTTGTCATTAGAATATGACTTAATATTAAATTAGAATGCATAAAAACATAAACTAATTAAAAGATTAGAAACAAGCACAATGGAAGAAAAATTTGAAGCGTCACTGATAGACAGACGGGGAACTAAGAAAGTGGATATCAAATGCATGAAATTATATGTAGGTATACTCGTTCGGAACAATTCTCACAAAAATCAAAGAAAGAAAGTTATTCAAATGATCTGAAATCCGTGAGAAAGGAAAAATTAAAAATCGGGATTCTCGTTAGTTCGAATTAAACGAAGTCAAGAGAAAAAGATTTCGAATTAATGAAAAATTTTAACGTTATTCTGTCATTGAAAATTTCGGGGCTTCATTTTTAGTTCGAATTAAGCGAAGATTCGAATTCTCCGATTTCGAACTAACGAGAGTCGATTGTATATTTTTTTAAAGCTACATGATTTGCAATGATGATTTATTTATTTATGGCATTTTAAATTTGAAGTGAATTTTAATATAGATAAATGCTTATTAATGTATTTATTTTTTTTTATTTTTATTTTATATTGTGAATAAGAGGTTTTCAAATATTTCTCTTTATTTGGCATAAAGAACAAGATGAAATTTTTGTCTCAACAAATTAAAGTACATGTATGTCAAAATAATGATAAATTTAATACTTAAACCACGAAGTTTTCACGAAGATTACTATACATTATTATAATGAAAGCTGGATGATTTATGTCTGTCTTAAATCTTACTATAAATGTATTCAAACATATCAGTAAGATTTACCATTAATTATAAGGGCAGAACAATCACAGAATTTCAGCATAAAAGCTTAATTTATTTTTCCAAAATAAGTGAATGATGTTTAATGACATGAGATAAGTAAAAAAAAAAATAAAGTAGACACATTAGTAAAGGGTAGATGCTATCTTTCGAAAAACACATGTGAAGAAAGTTTTACTTTTTGATAAATAAATTTCACAAAAAAAAAAAAAAATCTAGAAAAGAAGTAAATATGTTTTATGCATGTATATGATTAAAAGATTTTTATAAAATGTAATTTAAGAAATACAATGATCATTTGAAAAATGATATTTACTTATAGACATTATTATAGACAATAACTTTAGATATTTCTTTAATATAAAATTTATAAAAATTTAGATTTGTCTACAATACCTATTTCTAGGTAGTTAAAGTCTAGGTATGCTAAGTATAGTATAATGTTTTTATATAAGATATTTTAGCATCTTTTTAAAAATACAGACGAACAAATCTTAATGATAGTAATGATTTTGAATCATGAAAAGCAGATTAATTGCTTTTTAAAGGCTTACATGTATGAATACAGAGGGCTAACTGCGCATAGAATATACCTTATCGCTCACTAGCAAGAAAAGTGGCACATCTCGATAAAAGAAAATTTCACAGGCGAGGCAAAAGCAAATTTGCTTGATTTTACTGTTACATGAAATTACAACCCTTATTTCAACTTGACTGAATAAAAATTTAGATAAAAGCGTAAAACCCTTTAAAAAAAGACGTAGGATGAGTTTTTGAGGGTTGGATAATTATTCCTCCGCGCATAATCTACCCCACTTCTATGATCACAAAAGGACATATGGCGTAATAAAATGATATTCCGTATCATGGAACTACTAAGAAAGAGGAACTGACATATCCTTAAAATAGTGAAGCTTTAACTGTAACCGGATTCACAGAATTCGATTACCGCCGGGCCAAACTTCCACCAGTAAATTCATGTAATTTTTTTAAGTGCCTCATTGATGGAAAATTTAAGTAAAAAATAATGGAAAAACTGGTATTTGTTTTTACTGGTGTAAGTATAATTTAGCGGTAGTAGTTCCGCCATATTGTGACAACAAAGACAACCAAGACCAATGTCAGTGAAACCCTTAAAATACCTGTACAGCTGACACCAGTAAAAAAAATTGATTTTTTTACCAGATTTGTGAGAAGATTTCCCCAAAAATAAAGCACTTAAAATAGAAGAATGCTTCTATTCATGTTTATTGGTGGAAGTATTCACAGGCGGTAGCCAGAGACTGCGTATTTTATCAAAATATACAGAATCCATCTTGTGACAACCATCTCAGTTACTTCACACTCATCTGGTAGACAATACACTGTATGTCTCCTCCTCTTCGTTCATAACTCCATTTTCCGTATAGATACACTTGTGAAACTGGTTGTAAAGCAAGACGCACCCTATAATAGACTTATTAACCTTCCTACCCTGAATGGGTCTAATCGACCCAGACGTATATTGCGTTTCATTCGATTCAAACCAGAAAATTTTTCATAAAGTAAAGTAAATAAATAACACAAAGATTTAAGTTAAATAAGTATGTTAAATGGATTTAAATAAAAATTCTGGCGTGAAATATTTTAATCAAGTTTGAGTAAAATTTCAACAGGGTAGGAAGGTTAAAGAAATAAAACATAAAATGAATTTCTGCGAGATGTTTCATTTTTTTTTGCTCGTGAGCATTGTGCAGTTATGTCGGACAAACAAAGATAATAAATCATAAAATAAAAAGAACAGAAATTAAAATTAAAGATGAAGAATACATATGTATATATTTTAATATAAACATATTTTTATACTGAAAAATATCAAAACTATATTTTGAAATGTATTAAAACTACATTTTTATATTACCTGCAAGCAAGGAATCAGTATCTGTAGCAGTCGCAAAAAATCGCTACTCACCACTTTTTATATCTGAAAATAACAGTAGTTTAAGTGCGTAGTTTGATTAAATGTGTGTTATTTTTCATTATTATTTTATAATTATACTTATTTATTTATGATGCTTTAATTTTGTTATAAAATATTATCCAGAACCAAACACATTATCTTTAAAAATTATTTTCGTTTGCTCTTCAAACATTATGTGCAGCTGCTTGTATTATTTTATTTGCAGACGGACTAGTCTTTAGAGATAGTGACAGAAATTAAAATTTTTAAAGGTAATGTGCTAGATCCTTTTTTAAACAAAATTATACCTGAATACTTTTTTTAAAAAGTAAAGAACAGTAAAGTGGAATCCAGTTTTCAAGCAAAATGCAATTGAAGTACGTTGTTTTTGCTATTCAATGATGTAAAAATGAAAATTGTATAATGTTATTTTTTAATACTGAACAAGGAAAAATTGTTAATCAAATCCGTTGCCATTTACAAAAGGATATCAGCTTTATTTATGTATATGATTTACTTTATAATATAGATAAGAAAATATTAAATGTTTACGTGCACATTCATATTGGCACTTGTGCTGTGAGTTCTTTTTTACCTCACGAAGAAATTAACTACTGAAAGATTCGAAAGTATAACCATGTAACCTTGTGGAATTTTTTTGTGAAAATCCCTTGTTACTCGTTAATTTTTATATCTTTCAGTTTAACAACATTTTCGTGATCTTAATTGCTATTATTTATTTATATTTTACTTTAAAAATGTCAAATACAACATATCATTTCATTTGTTACAAATAAATATAACTGTTACACCTTAGCAACTCTTTATGGTTGCACTATTCACACCTATTATAATAACTTTGTATTGAGCAACACGCAGTTTTTTTTTTTTGTTTGTTTGTTTTTTTTGTTTTTTTTTGTTCTTAATTTTTAAAATGTCCATTTGTAAGAAAAAAGTTTTAAAATGTATTTTTTGAAAAGAATGCAAGGCATTATTCTAATTAAACCTAAAAATAATATTTTTTTTATTATTTTACAGCTTAACATAAACCTTATAAAAAATAATCAGTCGTATTCAGCATTAATCATCAAAGGAATTTTGAATGTAATCCTAATTTTCTTATACAAAGCAAATGAATAATGAGCTAATGTCGTGACCGAAGCGATAGAATAAAAGATAATATTGACATTTGGAAAGGGCGTATCTTATTTTTCGAAATACTTACGTCAGGAAAATTACGTTTTTTCAATGACAGTTTTTACAATATTATGAAAAAGTTGGATAGTTCGAAAAACAGAATTGAAACTCATTAAAGTATGTTTGCATTTAGGCTTTTGAAAATAATTGACATTTTCAGTGGTATACCATATTAAACTAATTTTCCCAGCTTTTAATTATGAAACGAATTTTTATCAAAAAAAAAGAGTTAGGCAATAACAAATGAAAATCAAGAAATGTGTCATTAAGAATTCTGGTTTAAACTTTGTTAAATAATGAAGAAGATTGGCAGTTGTGCATATGCGCTTTTTTCAGTTGCGCTTTTTACATGCGTAATCGTATATATTTTAATTCTTTATTGCATGTGGTCCAACTATAATTAGTATTTTCTAAAAAAATTAACCACAAAACATCTACACTAAATTACTGCTTAAAAAATTACAAATTCCTAAATACATATAAAAGCATGGCTGCCAACATCTTCTGATTTTTCAGACCACAAAAATTTTACAGTAAATTTCACCAATTTCAATCGCCGTAATCTGACTATTGAATAAACCAGAATTTTCTATTATTTTTTTCCGGGCAAAAAAATCGAAAAAGTTGGCTACTATGCAAAAGCATGCAAAATTTCTGTGAAAAACAAAGAAATTGTTTCTGTGTTGTTAGATTCTGGTTTGACAAATAGAGTTATGAATAAAGCTGAGGAGACATATAGTGTATTGTCAAGTGAGTTTCGAGTAAACTAACTAAGGAGATTGTCACAAGATGACTGTTGTTTCTTTTAACCCCATGACTGCCCAGCCAAAGGGTAATATTGTAATGTTGTTTTCTCTGTAATTTATTAAAAATATATAAAAAAAAGATGTTTTTTCCAACCTGATGCAAAATACGTTATTAGTATCGGTGTATAATCTTTGATAGCATCAGTCCTAACTTAATGTTTCAGAACTGGGTATTATTTGTGGAATTTTACTAATTTAAATGTTGCTTATGTTGCAGTGAAACCTGCAGCTTAGTGTGTGAAAAAATCAGCCGGCAGCAGTCAGGAGGTTAATCGGATCAACAGTTTCTTATTACCGCTGATGAATAGTAAACTTAAGTAAAATATTTTTAAGTAATTTAAGTAAACTTAAAATTAAAATTTCGACTAATTTAAGTGCCTTATTGATTGGAGGTTTCTCTAACAAATACAGTTAAAATTTTCTATTCATTACTTTCTTCTATCTTCAATAGAAGAAAGTATTGTAATCGAAATTTTTTTCGACTTCCGGTTTTCGACGGATTTACACGTTTCAGGGGTCAGAGATTCCAAAAAAACGTTTTCACAAAATGTCTGTCTGTCCGTGTGTCTGTGTGTCTGTCTGTGTGTATGTCGCCATTCTACCATCAAAAACTGTATGAAGTTACGCATAAAATTGAACCGAATTTTTTGTGAATGTTTTTGGCTGTAGCAAGCAGTTCCTACTTCAGTTTTGAATTATTCCGCCGGAAGGGGACGCTGCAATCGCGATTTTAGAGTCATTTTCAATATTGTACAGACCAAATGTATATGAAGTTATGCATCGAATTGAACCAAATTTTTTGTGTAAGTGTATGACTATGGTTAGATGGTCCTCTCTGAATTTGAAAAAATCCACCGAAAGGGGGCGCTGCAATCGCGATTTTAGTGCCATTTTCAATATTGTACCGACCAAAAGTATATGAAGTTATGCATCGAATTGAACCAAATTTTTTGAGTAAGTGTATGACTATGGCTAGCTGGTACTCCCTAAAATTGAAAAATATCCGCCGGAAGAGGGCGCTGCAATAGCGAATTTTATGCCATTTTCAATATTGCACCACCTACAAGTGTATGAAAATAGTTCTAGAAGTGAACTAAATTTTTGTATATGATTATTTTTTGGTAAGGTAAGTAGGATCTCCCTGAATTTGAAAAAAAAAATCTACCTATCATTCTATTGTCTATCGGCTCATGCAGACACGGAAATTCGTTTTTACTAATATTAATCAACTAAAGCAGAATCTTAAGATGAAAATCAAAGTTGGTATGTTATTGAATTAAAATTGTTAAAGCATTAAAATGATTAACTATTTTTTAAAAATATTAAAATGTACGTATGAGATAGAAGAAAGTTTTGGGATTGGCACATCCAGCTAGTTTTTACAAGTGTTTGTTTGCCCAGTTATCGTAATCTTTTCAGTAACAAATACAATAGGTTGTTTTGATTGTCCATTATGTGGCGAAATTCACCGAAGTGAACTTCCACTTCAATTTTAAATCAAATAGTAATGTTTTGAAATATAATAATTATTTTTGGCTCACAGATTATCAAAGCCTGAGAGCTTATGTGCCCGCCTGTTCTGTATGTATATATGTATGTGCGTGCATACGTACGTAACGCTATAACTCATGATAAAAATATCCGATTTACTTATAATTTTGGATATAGGGTTATTATGATAAGGTGCTTCTCTGATTAGTTTTGAGAGTTCATTCTGATGAGGCACCTCCGTGATTAGTATTCGGTGTTTTGGATAAGTATTAAAAAGGAGAACGGGGAATAATGCCCTCCCCCTTAATTTAAATAAATTGGTTTTTCATGCAGAATTATCAGATTTCGTTCAAATTTTAGATATGGGATCAATCTGATGAGGTGCTTCCGTTTATAGTATCGGGGGATTACCTCTCCCTTAAGCTAGCTAAATAGAGTTTTATGCAGAGTTATCCGATTTGTTTTAAATTTTAGATGTAGCTTCTTTCTGATGAATTGAATTTCTGAGCAGGTTTGGAGTTTAATCGTTAAGTATAAAAGAGGGAAAGAGGGACAATGCTTCTTAAATTACATAAATGGGTTTTTATGCAGAATTATTCGACTTGCTTCGAATTTTGGATACGGGTTTATTATGTGATAAGGAGTATCCTTGAATAGTATTGGGGGTTCAATGATTAAATATGAAGAAAGGATATACGAGGGGGGGGGGTCTATTTCCTCCCATAACTTGTTTTTTGAAAGGCATTTTTGAATAAGGTGGTACTGTACAATTAGTGTGCACAGCCTGAGAGTTCTATGCCTTCAGTTAAACCGGGCAACACACTTTTTATTTTATTTTCTACCTATAATAATATTTGTTCAAAACTTTTTACCGACCGAAAATTTATATGAAAAACAATTCTAAAAACAACAGTTACTTTCCTGATAACTGAAATTGTTTTTAGCGCATTATTTTCTCCCTTCATTTATCCCATAAGGCTCAGAGATAAGAGAAATTTCGCGTTATGCCTACGAAATGAAGTATATTTTCTTATCCTTCCAATATATTTTCTTTACTTCTTTCAAAAAAAAAGTGAATAATAATAAAATATTAAATTACGCAATACATTCATGACAACTAAAGTAAAATAAAATAATACTTTCAATGTACTACATGGATCTAAGTGATAAATCTTGGATCAAAGCGTAGTGTTTTGATATATAATAATTATTTTCATATTTTCTAGCTATAATAATGTATGTTTAAAATTTTCTTTAGACCGAAAAATTATGTGCAAAACAATTCTAAAGAAAAATTACTTTCCTGATAACTGAAATTGTTTATAGCTCAATATTTTCTCCGTGCTTTTATCCTGTAAAGCTCAGAGATAAGAGAAACTTCGAGTGGTACTAACGAAATGAAATACATTTTCTTATCTCCTTTTCAGTATGTTTTCTTTACTTCTTTCGAGAAATAAAGTGCATAAAAATAAAATATTAAATTACGGAATACATTCATAACAAATGAAGTAAAAAAAAAAATAATAGTACTTTCAATACATCACATATGTGTGTAAAGGACATTGAATTAAAAGGATAGTATAAATATTTTTCAAAATAAACAAATTGTTTTTCATCTTTATTGAACGTTTTGGCACTTTATATAACCACAATGCATACCTCCAACATACCTCAAAATCAATGTTACTTTTACAACTGTGTTTATAAGAAGATTTTTTTATTACAAATATCTTTCAGCTAATGTTGCCAAGTATCTGACGTAAATCAGGTCTCAAAATGTTTTGGACACCACTACTTTTTTACAGTTTATTTCTTTATGTTTGAATCGAAGATAATTTTGCGATTAGATAAAAAAAGTACTTTAAAATACTAGTGTCCAGAACATTTGAACCCCGATTTACGCAAAACACCGCTCACAACACATCAGCTAAAAGGTTGCTTGTCACTGAACTTTCGAATTTCTCTAGATAATTTTAAGTCTATTGGCATTGCACGCATTCTTATATTTAAAACATCTTCTCAGAAAATTAATATTTTTCTCTCCTTTTTCCTTTCTTCTTCTCTTCTTAAAGGAAGTCTTTTTTTCCCTTAGTTTTCAAAATATTTCTAAAATCTATGCTTAATTTAACATAAAGTGTTAAAATTTTTACCCCAATTCGTTAGTTTTAAAAGCGTAAAATATTAAATTATGCATAGATTTTAGAATTTTTTTTTAAACTAAGAAAAAAAAATAGACATCTTTTAAGATTAGAAAACCCAAAAAAGAAATGAAAAAAATTAATTTCCTGAAGAGATATTTTGAATATAAGAATGGATCAAACGCCCGTACACTTAACATTATCAATGGGAATTCGGTATCGTGACTAGCAGCCTTAACTCATTCGCGACGGGTATCTTTTACGAAATTTTTAAAGTTTTGACACAGGTTTTTAAAAACAGAAATTTGTGCATAATTAAATGGAGAAAATGCTCACTCAAACTTTACTGGTGGCGAAAAACAAGAATTCTCTAAGCCTGTTTGCGGCACGTATACTTGTCGCTCGCTCCCAAGGGGTTAAGAGTCTATACTAGTCACACGAAGAAACGTTAACGCTAAAGTTAATCTTATGGGGGAGTTACCTTTAGTTTAGTTACTTTTGTTAGTACTCCTTCACTTCGTAAAAACTTTTAGTTTTTGGGGAGTTACTTTTGGGGCGTTGTTTCGACTATAACACTTTTTAATGTTTTTTTTGCATAGGATATCTGAGAACTATACATAATTGGGCTAGTTATTAGTTTTCTTTTTATTTTGGTTTCAAATTATAAGACAAAATTGCCATCACTTTTGAAACCGCTTGAAAAAGGAAAAGATGGCAGCAGTAGCAATCTGGGTGATGTACCTCTGTTGTTATGCCTCCCATAGGCCACTAGATCTCACACCATGTGATTTCGTCCTGTGAAGTTATGTGAAGGACAAAATTTTCGTATCACCAATGACCGCAATGCAAGCATTGCAGGAACGCATCACTCTTTTGTGACATACATTGACAAAAACATATCATCGAACGAATGGACGAAACTGGACGATTTCACTCAACATAGCTTGATGTTTATGTATTAGAAGAATATTTCAGAATTTCGACAGAAGAAAGGTGTTTACGAGACGGTTTTAATCCGTAAAATTTCAGAAATACAATAATACATGCTATATAATATCTGTTATTAAACTAATATATGTTTTTAAATTTAAATTGGAATAACAAAATGTTTTAGAATTTGCTGCTAGATTTCAATATACAGGGTTAGTCTAAATGATTTATCTGGTTTCAAAACACTGATAATAACGCGGTATACGACTTACAAAGACAGGAGATACGTGAGAAGATACTTATACTCACCAAGTTTAAAAGTACTCCTCGTGGCTAGCGTATACCTTTAATGGAAAGCTAATGGCTTCACGGTACAATATGGCTATGGCGATATGGCTATACTTTTGCTGCCATGGACAACCAGGTCACTAGATGTAATGCTATGAGCTTTCGGCCTGTGGAGTTATTTGAAGAACAAAAATTATGTATCCCTAATGTCAACGACACTTCAAGACTGGTCATTCCTGCTGTTACGGACATTGACAAAAACATTTTACTTAAAGTATGAACAAAACTGCATTACACCTCGGATGAGTTCTAGAGATCTTGGTGAGTGTATGTATCTTTTATACACTATATGGCCATTGATTATTGGAAACTTGCGATTTTCGACATTTTACTAAATATCTAGAAAAATACATGAGGAATCATCTCGAAACTTTTAGTGTATAAATATAATAGTATAAGTCATACATCTCCGTGAAGATTTTTTCCCGAAACTACATAGGGGACCGTCAACAAATTAAAAAAGAATGAATATCTTTTGAATAACCCTGTCAAAACTAATGTAGCAAAAGCGCTCAAACTCTAGATTATGAGTGAATGCTTTATTGTAATACACTGTATTCATTTTTATGCAAATAGCATGCATACTCGCAGAGTAATTAAGGTTTTTATAAAAATGGTCCCAAATTTTTCCAAGTTTTTCCCTTATAACATTCAAAGTTCTTAATATAAAATAATATTTTTTTCAGAAAATATGACAAACAACATTGCACACAGCACCCTGTAATCAGAATTAAAAAATAATTAAAATTGTATGAAAAATGAGTAGGTTTACTAAATAATTTTTTACTACGCATGCGTCAAAGATATCAAAATTTCATTTGCATATTTTGTTAGCTAAATGTATAGAGCAACTTAGCAACTTTTGTAAAAGTCTCAAAATCATAGCTTGAAAATTCTCAAAGTAATCGTCTATAGAAAAAGGACAAAATCCGTTGTTTCCAAAATGAAGCAAAAAAATGGGGGATTTTATCCAAATGTAGTAGTACATCCCGTCTTGTGTATTCTATATTGACAATAATCAATGAATATATGGATACAACCCCGCTTGTTTTTGCTTGATTTTGAGAATAACGGATTTTCAACTTATTCAATTGACGATTATTTTCAGAATTTTCAAGTTATGATTTTGTGACTTTCACAAAAATTGCTCTATACATTTGGCTAACATAATATGCAAATGAAATTTTGATATCGTTGACGCATGCGCAGTAAAAAATTATTTAGTAAACCAACTCATTTTGTATACAATTTTCATTATTTTTTATTTCTAATTACAGGGTACTGTGTGCAATGTTGTTTGTCATATTTTCTGAAAAAAATATTATTTTATATTAAGAACTCTGAAAATTATAAGGAAAAATCTTGGAAAAATTTGGGACCATTCTTATAAAAACCTTAATTACTTTGCGAGTTTGCATGCTATTTGAATAAAAATGCACAAGACGTATTACAATAAGGCATTCAATCATAATCTAGAGTTTGAGCGCTTTTGCTACATTAGTTTTGACAGGGTTATTCAAAAGATATTCATTCTTTTTTAATTTGTTGACGGTCCCCTATGGAGTTTCGGGAAAAAATCTTCACAAAGATGTATGACTTATACTATTATATTTATACACTAAGAGTTTCGAGATGATTTATCATGTATTTTTCTAGATATTTAACAAAATGTCTAAAATCGCAAGTGTTCAATAATCAATGGCCATATAATGTATGTCATGTAATATGTTATGTATAGTGTAGTAATGTATATCACTCTTTTTTTTACTTCGTATATTTTTAAATAAACAGTCCTTCGAAACCGGATGAATTATTTAGGCTAACCTTGTAGAATAAATGTTATTGACAATAAAAAGCTGCCGACGTAATATTTTGGCCCAAATCGAATGAAAAATATTTCGGTTTGAACCAAAAATTTCTTAAAAAATTAATTTAAAAATACACTGAAAAAAATTAAATTGATTAATTATACAATTTTAATAGAAATCCTGCTGTAAGTTATTTTATATAACTTGATTAAAATTTCCAGTTTTTCCAGTTTTAATTAATGTACATTATTTATCATCCAAAATTACTGAATAACAGCGGATTCATATAAAAATTTTTGATGAAGAACACGCAGATATCTAGGAATATAAAAGAAAATTTTTCTATATAGGTATAGTATAAAGGAAAATTCAATTCACGAAAAAGAAAATATGCCTGAATTTATGATTTAAAACTTTGACTGGACATTTCAACATTCCATTCAACATAGCTTGATGTTTATGCAAGCGAGAAATATTTTAGATTCTGGAAAAAAAAGAGTTTTTTTTCTGCAAAGATGAGATGATTTTTATCTGCAAAGTTGTAGAAATAGAATAATATCTGCCATATAAAGTATATATTATCAATAATAATAAATAATACAATTTTTTATTTTAAAAGTATTGTAAAAATAGTGCTAATGAAATAGAAATAGTAGTAATGAAATAGAAATAGTAGTAACCTTAATCAAACATAAATAAACAAGTTGGAAATTGCACGTAAAGCGTAGCAAATGAGGTGCGTTCGTAAGATAACGAAGTTTTAAAAATATTACTCTCATTATATATCAATCTCATAAAATTGTAAATATTGAATTACAATTAAAACGCTCATCAAACAATGTTCTCCCTATACCATTATGTAATGGTATACTTTTGTGTTGCCTTGTAAATCAATAACAAATGTTCTTTGCACCACAAATTATGTAAAATGTATATTATAATATGTACTTTATAGTTGCATATTTTTACTAAGTTCGAATGAGTGTAACACCATTAAAATGCATTTGAAACATTTTTCCCCATTGACCGTATTGTAACGGAATATTTTTGATTGTCCCTGTAATTGATCTATGCATCCGATTTTCATAAAATTTGAAATAACTCGACAAAATTATGTAATAATTATCTATTTTAAATTTCAAACGTATGAAATACATTTGAATCTTTTTCCCCATTCACCATAATGTAATTGAATACTTTTGATTGGCCTGTAATTAATCTATGCACCCGATTATCAAAAAATTTTAAATAACTCGACAAAATTATGTAATAATTATGTATTTTAAATTTCAAACGATTAAAATGCATTTGAAACTTTTTTCCCCATTGACCGTAATGTAATGGAATACTTTTGATTGCCCCTGTAATTGATCAATCTATCCGATTTTCATAAAATTTGAAATGACTCGACAAAATTATGTAATAATTATGTATTTTAAATTTCAAACGATTCGGTTGGGTAGATTTTGCGTTGTTATATGCGGACAGACAGACGGACGGACAGACAGACGGACAGACGAACGGACTGAACGACCACTATAGGTGCAACGTATTTATATCATTACGAAAGCACCTAAAAATCAACTGTTTTGCTAATATTTGTCAGATTCTCTCCTGTTAGAAAAATAAAATCAGTCGAGAACGTGTTAGACCTTTAATGGGCGGTATCCGCAAAGAAGGACACCCAATTTTAAGGGCTTTGGTATCAAGAATATTGAATTAAAATTTACGTTTTATAAAGCGCGGTAAATTTTGAAAATTGTTATTTATTAATAAATTTGTTTAAAAATTAATTCTGGTTTCAGTCCAACATTTCATTATTTTACAAATAGAATTACTCCGTGCCGGATAGGTTACAGGGAAAACAAATTAGTCACATCATTTACTAAAGTATCCGTAAAAAAATGTAATAATATTTTTAATTTTGGTTTCGTTTTCATTAAAATGTTATATTTGAAACCATTGGTTAGCACACATTGAAATACATGACTTAGAATAAAACTTGTTCTTTCGAAAACACTTGTTATTAGGTGCGTTCGTAATTATGTAAATACGTAGCACCTATTGTTGTCGCTCAGTCCGTCCGTCTGTCCGTTTGTCTGTCCGGCTGTCTGTCCGCATATAACAACGCAAAAACTACTCAACCGAATCGTTTGAAATTTAAAATACATAATTATTACATAATTTTGTCGAGTCATTTCAAATTTTATGAAAATCGGATGGATAGATCAATTACAGGGACAATCAAAAGGATTCCGTTACATTACGGTCAATGGGGGAAAATGTTTCAAATGCATTTTAATCGTTTGAAATTTAAAACGTATATTTATTACATAATTTTGTCCAGTGATTTCAAATGTTATGAAAATCGGATGCATTGATCAATTACAGGGACAATCAAAAGTATTCCGTTACATTACGGTCGATGGGGAAAAAAGTTTCAAATGCATTCTAATGGTGTTGCACTCATTTGAACATAATAGAATTGACATGAATCTATGAAATATGTACTAAAAATATACATTTTGTGCAATCTGTGATGCAAAGAATATTTATTATTAAATTACAGGGCCACACAAATGTATTCCACTAAATCATGTTATACGGGGAAACATTGTTTGGGGCGTGTTTTAATTATATTAAACTACTTCACATTTTATGAATAAGATATACGTTAATGAAGCATAATAAAAATTACTCCCTGCATATTTACAGGAACACAAAGATTTCGACCACTATACTATATCCAAAGAACGCTCTACAATATCAGCAAGATCTGAATATTTTAAAACTTCGTTATCATACGAACGCACCTCATTTGCTACGTTCACGTGCAATTTCCAACTTGTATTAGACATTAAAAGCAGATTCTTGGAGCTTTCGACCTTGAATTTTCCAGAAATCTAATTATCAATTTCATTAAATATGTTATGAAACTTGTGAACTATGAAGAAAAAAATTTTTAGAGTTTGTTTCTCAATTTTAGTATGCAGATTAGTTTAAATGATAAATCAGGCTTCAAAGCGCTGTGTAATGAGAGGTATACGATTTTCAAAACGAGTGGTACATGAGAAGATACATAACTCTGACAATAAAGTTCGGTGAATGAATTCAGAACAACCGATCTGGCGACACTGGAGAAACAAAACGCTGCACCTGCATAGAGGCAAATGTTGACCATCTTCTCCCACCACTGTTCAGCTGAGCGTCGTTTATGTTCTGTGTAAGACGTGCTTTACTAAGTGCTTGTTCAGTGTGTTGGTTCTTAACTGAAAACAGGAAAATGAACGAACAAAGGATCAGTTTAAAGTTTGATTTTAAGCTTTGCAAGACATTGAAAGAAATTCATGAGTGGTGGTGCAAACTGAACCTCCACCATGTTTGCCAGATCTGTACCCTCCAGATTTCTTCCTGTTTTCACCACTTAAACTCTCTTTGAAAGAGAGGTGACCATATTGCTGACATCCAACGAAACGTGACGAAACTTTTGAACTGCATCTCAAAAGAAGACTTCCTGCGAATTTCCCAGGACATGTATAATTGATCTCAGCAGTGCACAGTTATGGGAGATGACTATTTCGAAGGATGGTATGGTAACTTTCGTTAATATTTCATCTACATTAATGTTACAGGACTATTCACCGAACTTTATTGTCAGAGGTAGTATATTAACCAAGCTTAAAAGTCCGCCTCGTGCCTGGATTTACACTGAATAACAAGCAATTGATGCCGCGATAAAAGATGGTGGCTATGGTGATATAGCTATACTTATGTTACTATGAGCTACTATGTCACTAGATCTCACGCCTATGCTTTCTGCCTGTAGAGATTTTAGAAGAACAAAATTTATGTATCTCTAATGCAGGCAATCCTTCAATCATTGCCGGTACATGCTGCTGTGACAGACATTGACAAAAAAATGTTGTTGAAAACATGAATGGAACTGGATTACACATGGATCTGTACCGAAAGACTAGGACGTTGCCATCGAAACTCTCAAAGCCTGATATCAGGGATCATGATGTCATTACTAATGGACCGAGCTGTCACTAGTATCGAAAATGAGGCAAGAAATTTTTGAAAAGCAATTTTCCTTTTATTTTACTTAGGGAATAACTATCATCTTATAAAAAATAATAATTATTATTTAAACTTACTGGTGAGAATTTGGAATCTATATTAATAAAATAACAAATCGCTCTGTCTGTCTGCGTGTGTGTTTGTGTGTGTCTGCGATGGCTAGCAAAATCTATGGGACGTACGAGGCTCAAAATTTTTATGAGAGTAGCCCAATATCTCTCCTGATGCACCTGAAGCTCAGAATTTTAGAATTCTATTTTTTAACTGAGTAATTAATTAAATTCCAAAGCTCTCACTCTCATAAAAATTCGCCTTTTTTTGCTTTTTTCTCTTTCATTTTTTTATGATTGGTTGGTTGCATAAAATTTCCGCAGAAATAATTAAAAAAGCTGCGACAGACTTTTAAAATTCATAGACTGGCAAACTGTCAGTTTAAATGAGGATTTTTTTTTATCACAGCTTCTGTACACCATGGAGAAAAAAGATAGGTGGAGGCGAAGTAAACCGAAAAAAAGGTTTGCAATATGAAACCATTTATCGCTGAAATTTTAATGTCTCAAACAAAAGCACGAGGAAGGAATTTTGTATTAATAAGACGAATTGAAAGAAATGAATTACAGCTGAAGCATATTTTACGATTAAAAGGTAATATTTTAAAATGTTCTTTTCTATTATATTATTCATTAAAATAAATGTTTGCTTTTAAAATAATTGAAATTGGAAAATTAGAGATACTTAAATGTCAAAATAAAATTAAATAAAATATTGAAAACATTTGATTTGAACTAAAAACTGTATTACAAAAAGTTTTCTTTTTTTTCAGAACTTTTTAATACTTTATAACGTAGAAGAAAAATGTTTATGATTTAACAACATATTAATAATCCATGTCAATATATAAAATATATTGATGAAAACATTCTTTTAAAATCATGCATGAAAACTTAAATAACAAATATTAATCTGAAATCTAGAATGCAGAGTGCGGACGATTTTAAGACATTAACGAAAGAATGTTAACTTTTCAAGCAAAATCTTAAATGATGCTTTTATATTGATATTTTAAAGTAAAGAATATCGCTTTTTTGGCCAATGATAATGCACCATGATAGCCTGAAGTAGTCGTTTTGTATAAAAGCGGTGGAGTGACGATACAGCAAAATGGAAGATATTCCATCTACGTTATGATCACATGGTCAAGGCAAAAACTTCTAGCGTAAAGAAGAGAAAGCTTCATTAGACGCAATGTAAATCCCCACCAGCCAATGAAACAGTTTATAAGAAAGCAGTAGCAGCCTCCCTGCTTATCAGTTTGAAATTCTTTGGGTAAATTACCGGTACCACGTGACCTTTTACAGCCTCGAACGCAGATTTAGAATATCCTCCATAGTTATATTTTTTACAGTGTATGATTGATCTATCTGTATCTTTTATGCATTACGATCGTGTATTACAGCCAATAATGGCACAAAGCGTTATTTTTTAAACGAAATTTTAGCCATCTATTCAATAACAGTTTAAAAGATAAAAAATAAAAACAAAGAAATAAGGGTTTAAACCAGTTTGAATTGATCGGAGTGTCAAAGCACATGGTTTTGTTGGTGCTTATTTGGACTTAATGTAGCAGATTTTAGGGTTACATTTTTGGCGTCACCCCAAGACATTATACTGCCACTCTATTAATTTCTTTTTACTGTATGGTTGTACGCAGATTTTTACTATTTCGAACATGAGAATGTATGAGTCATTAGCTGTGTTGCAGTAGAAAAATTACACAACACTTTTCTAGGAGTTTATTTTTTTAATCGTTGATTAAATTTAAATGTGTCCTATTCAATTTAAAATTGCAATATGGCTTTAATTTATTTTTAAAACAAAAATAAAATAGCTATTTGGCGTACAATTGCTTGAATTCGCAAACGATTTATACACCATAATAAATTATCAAATAGCAAATTATTTACCAGAAATAGCCATAAAAAGAATAATAGCAAAACTGACTATAACCTTAATGTTCCGACTAATTTAAACATAACTCGATCCCAACCAGAAAAAAAACAGACCGCACTCCAATCCCTGATAGACAAAATTTCCGTGAGTATAAACCCGACCCGAACCTAAAAATTCTCTTTGAAAAAACTATGGCTTTGATAGCTGACCTGAACCAAATCTGAATCCCGCAAATATGTTCAAATGAAACATAACCCGATCCAAACAAGGAAAAATAATTTTCGTGGGCATGACACCTGAACCGAACCTAAATATTTTCTTTAAAAATACCCGAAATATGACCCGAACGAAATCTGAAACCGATAAGAATATTCCAGAGAACTATAACCCGATCCCAGCAAGACAAAATACTTTCCGTGGTCAAGAACCCTACTCAAACCTAAAAAAATTCCATTTGAAAAATCCTGAACTTTGACCCAAACCACATCTAAATCTGACCAAAATATTCGGAAGAACCATAACCGGATTCGAGTAAGACAAAATAATTTCCGCGTACATGAACCCGATACGAACCTAAAACTTTCATTCGAAAAAATACCTGAAATTCGAATCGAACCAAATCTGAATCTGACAAAACTATTTCAAAGAAACGCAACCGGATCCAAACAACACAAAATATTTCCTTGGACATGAACCCAATTCGAACCCAAAAAATTTCTGTGAAGAAATCCCGAAATCTGCACTGAACGAAATCTGAACTTGGCAAAAATATTCCAGTGAAGCATGTCCTTATTCGAACAAAACAGAATAATTTCCGTGAACACGCAAGAAGACCCGAACCCAACCGTTATATTTGAAGAAAAACCCGAAATCTGAATTGAACCAGATCTGAACCCGACAAAAATATTCCAAAGAACTATAACCCAATCCAAGCAAGACGAAATAATTTCCATGGACATAAACCAGACTCGAACCTAAAAAATTCGTTTTGAAAAAACCTGAAATTTGACCCAAACCACTTCTGAATCCGACCAAAATATTCGAAAGAATCATAACTGAATTCGAATATGACAAAATAATATCCGTGGACATGAACGAAATCCGAACCTAAAAATTATATTTGAAAAAATACCTGAAATTTGAATCGAACCAAATCTGAATCTGATAAAAAACATTCCAAAGAACCGTAACCGGATCCGAATACGACAAAAAAATTCCCATGCATATGAACCGAATCTGAATCTTCCGAGCCCAAGAGTTCTATTTGAAGAAAAACCCGAAATCTGAATTGAACCAGATCTGAACCCGACAAAAATATTCCAAAGAACTATAACCCAATCCAAGCAAGACGAAATAATTTCCATGGACATAAACCAGACTCGAACCTAAAAAATTCGTTTTGAAAAAACCTGAAATTTGACCCAAACCACTTCTGAATCCGACCAAAATATTCGAAAGAATCATAACTGAATTCGAATATGACAAAATAATATCCGTGGACATGAACGAAATCCGAACCTAAAAATTATATTTGAAAAAATACCTGAAATTTGAATCGAACCAAATCTGAATCTGATAAAAAACATTCCAAAGAACCGTAACCGGATCCGAATACGACAAAAAAATTCCCATGCATATGAACCGAATCTGAATCTTCCGAGCCCAAGAGTTCTATTTGAAGAAAAACCCGAAATCTAAATTTAACCAAATCTGAACCCGACAAAAATATTCCACAGAACCATAACTGGATCTGAGCAATGCAAAATAATATTCATGGACAAGACTCTGACCCGAACATTAAAGTTCGATTTAAAAAAATACCTAAAATCTGAATCGAACGAAATCTGTACCCGACGAAAATATTCTGATGAATCATAACCAAATCCGAACAAGAAAAAATAATTTCCATGAACATGAACCCAATATATGGTTAGGTAACATTTAGGTTGCAATTACATTACGGTAAATCTTTGATTATATTTAATTTCCCGTTAGGTTACAGTTAGGTCATAGTTAAGTTAAAGTTAGGTTAAGGTTAAATTGCATTTATATTATGGTTAGACGAAGAACATGTAACAATAAAATGAAGGCTAGGTTATATTTATGTTATATTTAATTTATGGTAGGGTACTGTTAAGGCGCAGTTAGGTTACAGGCAGGTTATGGTTACGGTACAAAAGTTTACGGTTAGGAATTTATCCACAGAGTGAACATAACGCATGATATTATTGAAAATAACACTTACTTTTGTCAAATGGCTCTGAAATTATAATACTATATACCAACCTTTTAGCTACAGGACTGATATAATTAGTTTGAAATTCAAAATATTTCACTTGGGATTTCTATGTAAAAAAATATAATTAGTTACGTGACTTAACAGTGATTTTTACGGGTAAATATCAACACTTTAACACGAAAATCACGCAATCGTTGGATACATATTCCCTCCCGCGTTTCTCATTGCTCATTTTGAGTATTTTTAGAGCTTAATATTAGTTGTTGTGTTTTAAACCTATTTTTCACACAGTCAGTGGCCACGTATTTCTGACAATGCATTTCTGCATGTTTCGAGTTAATGATAAAATCATACAAATTTCAAGTTCGTTTAATATTGTTAATACGGACCCGGGCAATGCCGGGCTGGTTTGCTAGTTACTCAATAAAACATCAGCCAAATGCAGCAACACTGTGGCATTCCACACCTTGCTGAAAATTTCATTTAGGGGGATACGAATTCTCACCAGTGAATTTAAATATTTATTACTATTTTATAAGCTGGTATATTATTCACAAATAAAATACGAGGAAATTGCTATACAAAATTTTCTGGTATGATTTAGAACACTAGTGAGGATTCAGTTTATTACTGATAACGTCCCGCCTTTTGCCCTCAGGCCTTGTGGATTCCGATGGCAGCGCCTAGGAGCGTACACATTTGGATGTACAGAAACTTGTTGATTGTATTTATCTTTTCATGTATCACTTATATTTGTACGTTGTACATTTGTACATAAGCAATCTTTTAACCCCTTGGGGACGAGCGACCCGCATACGTGCGCAAAAAGGCTTAAGTATCCTTCTTTATCACCACCAGTAACATTTTACTGTAACATTTGCCTTATTTAATCAGAGCATATTCTGGATTTAATAAAATACGAATTTCTGTTTTCAAAAAACCGGTGACAGACATTTTGCAAACAAAAATTTTGTAAAATGCTCCCGTCGCTAAGGGTAAATCCCAATCAATCATTTAGGATAAATCTGTTCAATAAATACAACTAACACAAAAAATGGTAATTTACCATTTTGGCCCATACCAAATAAAAATATTTCGGATATATTTTTTTTACAGAATAAATTTTAATGTGACGAAGAAAACAAACAAATAAATTAGTTAAACAATTTTTAATGAAAGTTCTGCTGTGAATTATTTTATAAAACTTGAGTAAAATCTACTGTTTGTATAGTGTTAATCTCATGTATTGTTTATTATCTTATATTACTCAATAATAGTGAAATTTGAAAGTTTTTGATGAAGAACTCGCAGAAAGCTAGGAATATGGAAGTGGGCTTTATTACATGAATACAGTACAAAGATAAAGTTATTTCACGAAGTACAGAACATGCCTGAATTTATGCTTTAAGACTTAGACTAGACATTTTAAAATTTTATTTAACATAGCTTGATATTTATGTATTATTGGAATATTTCATATTCTGGAAAAAGATCGCAGGTGATTTTTATATGTGAAGATGCAGAAATATAATAACATGTACTATATAAAGGATATATCATCTGTAATTAGGATGAGCGAAGCGAATCCTCTACTAGGCCACTCAAATTACAATTTGTCGTACACTTTACAAAAAAACTATTCAATATTTTCACTTCAAATTAAACACAAAAATAAAATATGATCTGTAGATTTGCAGAATATAATTTTTTTTACAGTAAAACGTTAAAAAAATATTATTTTAATTAATTTATTTTACATGCATTTCCAATACGGACGCATTTTAGCAAATAAATAAAAAATGAAACGCGTATATTTTCAGAAAAAAAAATTATAAATCATTGAGTAAGTAATTATAGATAGAATCGTGATTAATTTAATAAATAAAGAATACTGCCCAGTTAAACTGATGGCATTGAGCTCACAGGCTACAAATACTAATTGTACATTAAAGCCTTATATTTTCAAGGGTTAATTCCGTTCGAAAAAAAAATTAAGAAGGGGAAACAGCTCTCCCCTTTCCTCTTTTTTTATAATTAATCATTGAACCTCCTATACTATCAAAGACATGCTTTATCATATAAAAAATCTATATCCAAAATTCAGAGCAAATTAGATAATTCTTAATAAAAACCCATTTAGCATTTATATAATTTAAAAGGAGTTATCCCCTTCTTTTATACTTAACCATTAAACTTCCAAAACGATTCAGAAATTTGAACGAAATCTGAAAATTCTGCTTGAAAAACCTATTTATATATATTAAGAGGGGGGGGAGGCATTAGAACCCCTGTTGCCCCTATTTATACTTATTCAATGAACACCTAATAGCAGTCACGGAATCGCCTCATCAGAATGATCCTAATCTAAATTTTGAACGAAAACTTAATTCTGCATGAAAATCCCATTTATATCAACTAACGGGGGGGGGGGGCATTAGAACCCCTGTTCCCCCTATTTATACTTGTTCAATGAACACCTAATAACAGCCACGGAATCGCTTCATCAGAATGATCCTAATCTAAATTTTGAACGAAAACTTAATTCTGCATGAAAATCCCATTTATATCAACTAACGGGGGGGGGGATTAGAACCCCTGTTCCCCCTATTTATACTTATTCAATGAACACCTAATAACAGTCACGGAATCGCCTCATCAGAATGATCCTAATCTAAATTTTGAAAACTTAATTCTGCATGAAAATCCCATTTATATCAACTAACGGGGGGCATGAGCCCCCCGTTCCCCCTCTTATACATATCGAATGAACTCCAAAAACTAATCAGGGAAGCGCCTTATCAGGATATACCTATATACAAAATTTCAAGTGGATCCGATATTTTTATCATGAGTTATCGCGCTACGCACATACGCACATACATACAGAACGGACGGGCACATAAGCTCTCAGGCTATGATAGCCTGTGAGCTAATAAAATATGTTGTCATTATTCAGCAAAATCGTTTGCACAGATGACACTTAAACATTTTAAAAGAATTGTAATATGGATAATTTTTTTTTTATAAAGTGGCAACAAAAGAATTGTAAACAAATAAAATTAATTGTTAAATTTGTTATATAAATGAAAAATTAAAAGAATTGCGTGAACGTGTTGCCTCGATTCAAGCTCTTTATCATCATATATATTATAAAGCAGAAGTTCTGAAACTTCCAAACGGGTGTTTTCAAAAACTACCCGATGGATTTTTTTGCCGATTGTATCATTCGATAGGAAATATTTTTTCGGAGGTTTTTCATTCAAATATACAGGGATAAGTATGATTTTTGGTAATAAATTTTGTATTTTTCGGTTATTTTTGATGAAAGGGTTGCCAGTAGTTATTTTTTGGCGAAAATTATCATTACTAAACAAATTAAAAATGATATATCTGTTGGAAATATTACAAACATCTTGCAAATAAAAGCAGAAAATGAAAATAACTATTGATAATAATAATAATTAATAATAATAATAATAATAATGAAAAACCATTTAATGACGCATGATATTATAAAAAAATATCTTAAAAGTAAAAGAAATATTTGTAACGCTTAAAAAATAACTTAACGTGAAATATTACATTTGATGCAATATTTGGCGACTTATCCTTGCGTTAGAATAGAAAAAAAATAACTTGAAAATTTCATTAAATGAATTCTGAACGATATTTATTTTCCTTTCTATATTTTTCTTTCTTTTTTATCAAATTTCGATAGTATATAAGATATACTCCAGAAAAAGGCAGATCTAATTATAAAAGTAATTGTAAGTTATGTATTTGTTTGTTTGAGATTTTTTTTTTACTTTTGTCGGCAAAGAATTAAGCCAAAAATGCATATGTCTAACATTAGGTCGCAATAATGTTTTTTTTCCAAAAGAAGATAATTTTTGGAGTATATTTTAGTATTCAATTATAAATTCAATAAACATAAGTTAATATTTTAAAAATTGTAATTAAATATTTAAATTTTAGCTTTAGTGTGAAATTGTGCCACACGCATATGTATTGTAAAACAATGTCATTCTTTTTCAAAAGTTTTTCACCGCAATCTTAAAAATTGTAATCAACAAACATACTTTTTTGCGCCATTTTGTCAAATTCTCTTCCAGGGAAAATTAGTTTTAAAATTTACAAACTGAACAAGGAAATCTATGAAATTTCCCGTTATTACTATCGATAAATTCAACATTTTGAAATAAAAATTGCCTACTGAAAAAAAAAAATGGCACAGATGTTATATATGCACCACATTGGCGCGATTGCAACAAAACGTCGATTTTATGTTCATATGTTAGCTCGGCTATTGTATGTTTATTAATAAACTATTTACTCTTATTTATTTTTTTAAATGATGTAAATTGTTTTATTTTATAATTATTAACAAAACATTATTTTTATTTCCTTTTTAAAATAATAGAAATCAATTAAAAATATATATATGTAACTGATATTTTAAAATGAAGTTTTCGCCAAATTGGTGTAAAAAAGGAAAAAAATGCACAAATGGGATAATGCACATAAGGCATTTGTGCCAAAATTTTTTATAAGTTTGTTTTAATTAGCCATTTCTTCAATTTTCTTCATATTTTTCCTGTGTTGGATAGTGTTTAAAATGATATTGGACTAATATTTAATAATTGAGCACCGCCAAAATTGAAAGTTTTATTGGCACAGATATTGTGGATCACCGAGTTAACTAATAGACTTTAAATTGGCAGTATTTTATCTGAGTTATATTAACCCGACTGTTAATATTTATTTATAAATAAAATGCTGATTTACTTTATAAATTGTATAAATATTTTGTTATATACTTATTAATTAAACTTTTTTCATAAATTTTTATTACTATTTAAATAATAGAAAATTTAAATATACACATGTAACTGGTATTTGAAAACAATGTTTCCGCCAAATTAGCATAAAAAATTATCGCGCCAAACTCGGCTCATATGACATCTTTGCCTTTTTGTTTATGTATTAAGGAGATTGCTAGAGCATCAACGAGATCATAAAAAAATTGTCAGATTATTTTATTTGAGATTATTAAATTTATGGTTTTTCATTATATGAAACAAACGAAGAAAAGGAAATTTACTATTGATGCAACTACAGAATTAACGACTGCTTGGCGTTATTTTTTAATAAATCGAAAAGGCGATTTTTTAATTATTTGTTTACTTTTTTTGTTTACATTATTATAAAAAAATTTCCATTTGTATATACGCATCATTTAGGCGCGTTTTTAAAAAATCTGACATCAGTTTGGCAAACACTGCGTTTTCAAATACCAGTTACATGTTATATTATTTTTAGTTATTTTCTATTATTTTAAAAAGGAAACAATAATAAATAAGTGAAGTTTAATTAATAATTATAGAACAAAACAATAAAGAAAGAAAAAATAAAGAAAAGTAACGAAACAAAAAGTTTATTAGTAAATAAACAACAACCAGTTTACCACGCAATCCATAAAATCACAATTTTGTTGCAATCGCACCAACGTGATCCATACATGACACCGGACCAAAATATTATTGGCTATATTATTATTTATATTTTTTTATATTATTCGGTACTACTTGATTATCCCTTCGACCAAAAAACTGCCGCCAAAATAAAAGATTAAATGTCAATAATGGATGATCGTAAATGCCACATTCATTTGAAATTAAACAATGATCCACATTCATTTGAAATTAAATTAAACATTCATTTGAAATTAATGTTACATGCATTTGTTTAGTCAAACTACTTTTTATTTCGACGTTTTATTTGTATTTCTATTAATATTTTAGTAATTTATTGATTCTTTGGTTATTTAAAATAAAAGTTATATTCGTTTGTATAATATGGTGAATCGTTTTGCAATGTGTATAATTTGGCGAAATTTATCTATGGAATAATAAAGTAGTACCTATTATTTATTAAAATTCAATCTGAATATTTAAGTTGACAGAACTGGCGTACTTTTCAAGTCTCCGTAGAGGCATTCGCCAAATTGTCGTTAATTCTGCGTTTTAGCCTTATTATGTATTTTTCATCTGTAGTTATTTTACTATCCTTAAAAAAGCAATGTTTGCAATGTGCAGGAAAAATATTCGGAATATCAATGATATAGAATTTAAAAATATATATATTTGCAATTAATTTATCAATCATTCAGGTAAAAAAAAAAATATTTTAAAATTGGCTAAGAAAAAAATATACATTAAATACCGACAGTAGAAAATTTTGTTTATGATGTTTATGTTGCAGTTTTAATTAACATTAAGCCTTATCAAGAGAATTTTATCAAAAATTAAGTATTAAATACTACTTCATTACCCTGTCGAACATAAAACTATCGCCAAGATATAAGATTAAATGCCAATAATAGATGATTGTAAACTTCACTTTCGTTTGACAATAAACACGAAATAAATGATACATTTGTAACAAATCGTAATAAGCAATACTAATGTTTGACGCCAAAAATCATAATGGAATTGATTACAAGCTGAAGGTTTATTTTTCTACAAAATTTAGCATCAAGATTATTCCCGATTTAACAGCTACATGTTTGTAACTGCAGGGCTGCCACAGGCGACTATTTTTTAACTCTAACTGGCACCACTTTATTTAAACAGAAATCCTTAACATACACTTTGACAACACTTGCAAGAAATTTATATTAGAAAGATTATTATTAAGATTATTATTTATTTTGAAATTTATATTAGAAAAATAGTGATGCCAACGGAATATAAAAATAGTCGCCTGTGGCAGCCCTGCAACTGGTTTAAAAAAATGAAGAGGCAGTGAAACTGATGTAATTTTAATTTTACCCAAATAATTCAGCTTTAAAACACACCTTTTATGCTTCATTGTTCTAATAAATATATAAGTTAAACACTCTTTTTTACATTTTTTTGCTATGTACTTTGCTGGAACAGACTAAGGTAGATAGAAAACTGTAGTAGAGTTGCCAGAAGAGGAGCGGTTATTAAAAAAATGTAATGCAACATGTAATGAGATTGTATTTAGGCTACCAGATCTGCACATAATGAAAGTTCAGATTCGGAAGTTTAAGAACTAACAAATAATAATGTGCTATTTGAAAATTAATAGAGTTTGATAATCATTGCAATGCTTTCTGACAAAATAATGTGATGAGTAGAGAACATTTTGATTCCTGCTGTCACAACGGTCTCATTTTCATGTCAAACTCTACTATAAATGATCAAATAAGAGAGATGGTACTTAATTACCCAAATTTTGTCCAAGGCATACAATAGTGCAATATCGCAATGACATTGGCGCTGGCATCGTTGTCAGCATTGCGGAAGGACATTCCAGGTGATGGTCTACACTGCTTTAAAAAAGAAATTTCAAATCACCATTTTGTTTGAGTCAAGATTTGTTTGGAAAAATGGACCAGCGCAGCGGGCATAGCCTGCTAGTAAATGTACTAAAGGAAAAGTTACCCGATTCAGAAATGACAAATGGACTTCAACCAATTCTTACTTTATCATTTGTATCGAAAGTAATGTTACGTTCTTATTTGTGGACCGAGAAGGGTTTAGTGAACGGGACTTTAGACTTTGTTGCACGTATTAAAGAAAATCACAAGCCACCAGACCAGATATCGCGAATAATCATGGATAAATTTGAATACTACAGTAATTTAACTTATAAGAATTGGTGCGTACCAATTCCCCCAATAATTGAATTCTGGAAAAATTGAAGCATGAATTGCTCGAGGAAGGAGTTTCTTCTGCAGTTAGCTTTTGCTGTTACAATTAATAAATCCCAAGGTTTAACATTAGATGAAGCAGTTGTAGATATTGAGGATATATAGGCACCAGTTGGCTTAAAAACGTACGTAACGTTGTCGAGAGTGAAAATCCTTCAAAATTAAGCATTCAATAGAAATTTTCCTTACGAAAAATTCTACAATATCAAAAATTCTCATGCACTAACATGTATAAAAACGAAGAAATTAGAATAAAAAGTTTTACAGTTAAAAATTCATAGTATCGACGAGAGCAGATTTCAAATGTTTTTCCAGAAAATAGGATTTTGAAGAAGTAACTTTCTTCAAGCTCTCTTCAAATATATTATTCTAAAATAGCTATCAAAGATTATTTGATGTTAATTACAAAGATTGGAAACATGCATATTTCAAACAACTTTAAAAAACAACAGTGACTACTAGAAATTGTAAAAAAATCTTTAAAAGAATTTTTAGTTGGAAATTTAAAAATATTTTGTAAAAGTTTGCTTTGAAAATATTTTTTAATGCCAGTCTTACATCATAAATAAAAAATTCCTAGGAAATTGATAGTTATTTGGCTGAACTTACATTTGTAGAATTAAAATGCGCCAAAACATAAAATAACGTTTTTGTTTAATAAAGATGCAAAAATAATATTAAAAAATATTGTTACTTTCAAATATATGCTTTATAAAATAATGCTTCGCGAATCCAAACAAAGCATGGCTTTTGCTAGTAATATATAATATAAATTTTTATTTAAAAGGTAGTATTAAAAATATACTAAAATTAGAAATGTTAGTAAGCTTAAAGTTCTACTTACTTGTTCTGCTCAGCAAGCGCAAAAAGTTTTCATATATTTACAAATTCATTTTGTAACGGAAAGATATAAAATTGGAAAGCCTGACTATAGAAGCAATTTTGAATCGGATTATTTTTATCCTTTTTTAACCAGTTATTCACCTATTGAGTTAACAGTGACTCTAATCATGTGACGAACATGTTTTCGCATTATTTAAATGTTATTCTTCTTTTGCGAAGAATTTCGTTTCAGAACGTTCACCTTGACATTGTTTCCAGAAAAATCTATCTTTTTGCAAAAAACGTTATAAAATGAGTGAGATTAGTTTTTGAACAAGCACACCTGCTAGTTTCATGCATTTCCAAACAAAAATAAACTAAAACTTATGTCTAAAATTCTTTTTTGATATAAGAACAGCTTTGATTAAACTTGTATAAGAAAAAGAATGTTATAGGAATAATTCTCAGCTTTTTAGATATAAGAAAAACAGAATTAATCGACAAAGTGTTTACAAATGTCAGACTATTCTCAATATTCCTTAATTCATTCGTGCGCAAAATGCATTCGTGCACAAATAAAATTTTTTAAAATGTAATAAAATTTAAAATTTTAGTCTTGATTTTGATTAATATATTATATTTGAAACCATCGATTAACACGAATTAAAATAAGTAATTTACAACCATGATGCTTATTTATTTCATTTTATTCTTTCCTGTTTTGCCAGTACGCCGTACGGGCAACTTGTTCTTTATAATCATAATTTTCATTTTGTTTTGATAATTAAAAGTCATGTAACTGTCTATAGATCTATTGAAACTATCCCAAAATCTAGTAATCAATTTCTTTCATATAATATTTGCAATTAAATTTAAAATTTCTGAAAACATGTTTATAATTTGTTTCTTACTTTTAATACAGTGTTGCCGGGTGGGCTACTTTTTTTAAATCCAGATTCTATATTGGCACCACTTTTTTTGAAATGGTAAAATGCGACTTATTTAATGGCATGTTAATTAAGGCGAGAATAAAGAGAATTTTACAGTTTCAAGAAAGTGGTGTCAGTCAAGAAATCTGAATTTAAAAAAAGTAGCCCACTGGCAACACTGTTTTAGTACATAATTAATAGAGGGTGAACATAAAGTCCCAGCCCATTTTGCAGAAATAATTAATGCATGGATTTTAGATTACAGGTGCAGTGTTGCCAGTGGGCTACTTTTTTAAATTCAGATTTCTTGACTGACACCACTTTCTTGAAACTGTAAAATTCTCTTTATTCTCGCCTTAATTAATATGCCATTAAATAAGTCGCATTTTACCATTTCAAAAAAGTGGTGCCTATATAGAATCTGGATTTATAAAAAGTAGCCCACCTGGCAACACTGTACAGGTGAATGATACTTCTAGGATATGCTAACAACAGAAGAACGAATTGTGGTTGTAGCGGCACGTTTGCGTGGACAGACATTCGAGGAGGTCAGGGAGACGTTTCGTAGAAAATTTCAAAGAGAGGCTCCAACACGAGGAAATATCCGCAAAATGGTGAACAAATAATGGATATTCTTGCTTAGTGGTTCATCCAGGAACAGTTCTACAAGAATAAGGTTACAAATGTGACAGTCCTAAAACAGCGCATAAGCCAAGCATGCGAAATGATCACCGTGGGGATGTTGGAAAAAGTGTTTCGAGCTACACTGAACCGGTGGGAAACTTGTTTCGAACTTGATGGATTTTACGTTGAAAACTAGTAATATACTGTATAATACTACTGAAATATAAAATTCATGAATAAATTATTTCTACAAAATGGGCTGAGACTTTATGTTTACCCTGTATATGAAATCTAACATATTGTTCATTATTTTATATTATTGAATTAATGTGTTTCTTATGAGCGTTTCTGAAGAAGAACACGCTGAAAGATGGTAAAATAGAAGTGACTTTTATTATAATGAAATAGAGAAAAGCACATTCAATTCAAGAAATACAGAAAATTCCCGAATTTGTGATTTAATATGTCGACTGATTTTTTCAACATTTTATTCACCATCTCTCCTTGTTCATATATCAGGGGAATAATTAAGAATCTGGGAGTTTTCCAAGATGGTTTTCTGTCTGAAAAAGTTTAGAAACAGAATAAATTATTCCATGTAAAAATATATTATCAATAATAATAAATAATATAATTTTTACGATTATAAGTAGCATAAAAAATGCGCTAAATTTAAAAATAATAATATATTTGTTGAAACACGAATAACTAACTAAACTGCTTTGTACTAATAATTTTCAGCTTTTTAACTATACGATAAGTGAGATTAGTCGACATCGAGTATTAGCCATAATTTTTAAACTAAACACAAAGCTTTAAGAAATTGTCAATAGCATTTGATCAATAGCATTTGATCCATAATTTTTAATTATTATTAGCAATCATGATCACGTAAAATGTATTTTTTGGAAACGTCGGCATGTTTATGTGAAAACTTTGTCGGTCCTGTGTTATATTAATAATTTTCAGGTATTTACCTAAAAAAAAAATCGGCAAAATATTAAGGGAGGGCATATATTCATCAATGCATTTCATTGATGCATTTGTTAATTATTATTAATGAAATATATTAGAAATCCTTTTTTAATTGTAACTAAAATAAAAGACATAGAACCACAATTACTCTGTCCGAGAAAATCTTTCATCCTAATGACCTGTGATCATTAAAAGTAGGTTCATGGAGCTATGTTACTTCTTCACTTTTCTAAATTTTTATATACATTTCTTTTGAATATTGTCTATAATTAAGCAGTGGACTTATCAAAAAAGAGAAATTATATAGTAAAGACGCTACTAGTTGCGAGTAAATAACTGAGGAGGTAGACACAAGATTGCGGCTGAATTTTTAAATGAGGTCAACATTTTTTGATAACAATCGAAGAAAACTTCCACTAGTAAATTTTTAATAGAAAATTTCATTTTATTTTAGCGGCTTTTTTCATGGAAAATTACTCTCACAGTTCTGGTAAAAAAAGTTTTTACTGGTGAAACATAGCCCAGGTATTATATAAGGGTAATTCCATAAGCACATGTCGTGTAAGTCGCATTCTACGATTTTGGATACCAGTATTTTAGAACGGAAAAATTTGACTTATTTTATCACAGATATTTCATTAATTGAATAAGGACATGCAAACTTTTTCGAAAATATTGGTGCCCAACAATTTATCAGTTACTGCAAGTGTGATTTACACGACAAGTGCTCATGGAAATAACCATAATCTCTTTTACTTTCACTGATAAGAGATTGTTCAGTTTGTCAGATTTTGGGAAAAACTTGGGGAATGACCAATTACGAAGTAAACTTCAACCAGTAAATGAGGCATGCAAGCGCTGCACCACAAGTGGATGATTTTCACCACATTTTAATAGTATATTTGCCTTATTAAATATCAGAAATTTTGCATTAAATAAGTGAAGAACTGCAATTAAAATTTGTTAAAAGCAAACGGCAGTTTCTGGCGCAGCACGTACATTTCTGGTAAATATATCTGCCACTTTTTTCTAATAATTATGAAAGAAGTTCTGCATTAAAAGGTTGTTTAAATAAAGACAAACTTCTATTCACATTTACCATTGAAAATTTGACCTGGCGTTAATGCGTTACAGTTGAACTTCCCTATTTTGAGTATGTATTATTTCATTTTTATTTATTTTTGTCGTCAATTAAAATTAAATTACTACCACAATATGTTTTAGATTTTGTTTCTAGATTTCAGCATATAATAAATGGAATTATATATATTTTTTATCGATTTACATTGCTGAATAACATCGATTTAATACGAAGTATTTGATGGAGAAAATGCTGAAAGCGAAGAATATAGAGGAGAATTTTATTAGATAGAAATAGTACAATGATGAAGTCAATTCACGAACTATAGAAAATTCCTGAATTTATGATTTAATACTTTGACTGGACCTTTCAACATTTCATTCAACATAGCTTGATGTTTATGTATGAGAAAGAATATTTCAGATCTTGAAAAAAAAGAAGAGTTTTCAAAGAGGATTTCTACTTGTAAAGATAAAAAATAATAATACCTACAACACAAAAGACATAATACTAATATTAAGAAAGCTCATAATTCAAAATTTTAAACATATTTGATCTTTAGTATAGATTTGCGCCTATTCAGGAATTTATTTTTGATTCAGAAATTGCAAATTTATACAAGAATATATACTTAATAAAAATTTTTACTTCATTTAATGATTTACGTTTCGTGATTACTTAAAGTTATAACATTTTCTTTTCGCATTTTCGTTATGAATTCATAATTTTTTATCAAAATAGAATTCGTAAAGTATGACTTACGATATGAATGTGTTGATATAAAAAGGGGGGGAGGCAAAATTAATAGGTAAGAATGATCGTACGTCACACACAAGGTGTTTCCTGTGATATTTCTTTCAAAATAATTTATCAATTAATAAATATATCCAAATTGTTAATTTATAATTAGTAAATTCTTATATAAATACGTAGACAGTATCAATAAATTTAATTTTAAACTAATTATAAAAGGAAATTATTTTAATCAAATTAAAAATATTCAAATCAAAAAAAAATAAAAAAAAATCGGTGATATAAATAAAATTTTAAATTTATGAAAACGAAACAATAATTTTAAACGATATTTTAAAATGCTGAATCATTAATAAATCTCGATAGTTTTTAAAATGAAGGAAAATAAATTCGAAAAAATATTATGAATCTCAGATGAACGAATAAAATAAACACTTAAATTGGCAAAAGACTCAAAAAAAATCTTTTAATTAATCTTATCTTAACATGAAATATTCAATTTCTAGCAGCGCGGATCAAACTAAGAAACTTCAAATTACCAGCGAGATTATTTAACCCCAAGCTATGATATCTATACAATCGTACACAATGTTAATTGTACAATCATACATTTGTACTGGATTATATAACGGAACATTATTTTTAAGAGACAACAGTATAGATACTACAGCAGAGCGTCAATTATACGGAACAGTAAGGACCGAGGCCGATCCGATTAATGAAAAATCCGGAACTGGGTAACTAAAAAAAAGCTATGTCAGTGTTCTTTAGTTAATTTCCCTTCACACGTATTTCAAATTTAGGACTGTCAGTTATTGTGGGGCACATTTTAGGATGTTACAAATGGATTTAAATGTTATCTCTGTCTTTTTTTACTTTTTTTTACAAAATTAGTACAAAGTAAAAAATAAATAAATAAATAAATAATAAAAAAAATACACGTATATCGATAAATAGCTGCCAACTTTTAAGCATTTTTACTACCACTAAAATTGTACAGAGATTTTCCATTTCTTTAATCTTAAGATTTCGACGATTAAATAAGACAATATTTACTATAAAATTTGTGTGGTAGGACAAATGGGTAAATGTTGGCAGCTATGTAGATATACACTTTACGAAGAAATGCGAGTAGACAAATGAATAGGGAGTCCCTATTTCTGAGGACACTAGAGCATAAAATAAGCAGATTTTATACCACCTTCAGAAGCACTCCTACAAATTACTATATGTATGCACTGTACGATCAACAACGCATGGACACCAATGAATAAAAGGGCAATTTTTATCTCTTTCAGAAAATTTGAAGTTAATGAGGAATTTTTCAAGGTGGGGGGGAAGACGTGTGGTATTCTCGTTCGTTTAAAGTTAAACTTTTTTGGTTCTAGAAACTGTTGATTTTATGCATTGTTCTCATTACTTTTGTAAGCGATTTTATTATTTTATGATTAGGAAATGGTTAATTTCCAATTAACTTTCGTTATTTCTAGCCAGATTCATCCTGCTGCGCTTAACCCTGCTGTTCTGTTCGGGTCTATTTGACCCGAAAATTTTATTGTTCACATATAAAAAAAATTAGTGCAGAGATATTTCCATGAAACTTTTTGACTTTGTTCATTAGTAGTATAACTATATATTCCTAGAAGTATTTACGTTTGTTTATATTTCCAAGGGATATTTTTTAACTTAGTCCTAATGTACTGTTCGGGTCATATTGACCCGAGTTAAAAAATAATTTTATCATGCACTTTTAATTTTGTTTGGAATCATTCAATAAAAATAATTACTGCAACGTATCTATTTCGAAATGTGTTTCGTTGGCACAGGTGTTAGATCATGTGACAGGAGAGCAAAGTCAAATGTTGATATCATTGGCGGAAGGAAAAAAATGCACCTGTTAGTATCGTTTCTTTTTTCTTGCTTTATTTCAATTTCTAATAATCTGAAGAACAGTTGTATCTCTGAGTATTAGTAAAAAAATGGCGAATCGTAGAAATTTGAGCGACGCTGATATTGCTAAATTAATGGAAGCCTCTGACAGCGAAGAGGAAAATGCGTCTGAGTATGAAAATCATACAAGTGAGGAAATTGAAAGTGAAAGTTCTGACAACGATTTTGATATTGATATTCAAAAGACGCACAATATACAGAGTATTCAGTCTAAGAATCGTGAAATAATATGGAAATTGAATCCCTTTCTTCATTCTGGTCGATTAACATCTGCTAATATTATAAAAACTACTCCAGGTGGCACAAGATATGCAACGACAAGGATAACTGACATAAAAAGCGCATTTGCGACGGTGTTCAATTCTACAATCGAGAACGAAATCATAAAAATGACAAATATAGAAGGAAGAAAAGTGTATGAAAAAGTGTGGAAAGATATTAATATTGAAACTTTTCAAGCATACATCGGATTATTATTATTAGCTGGTGTGTACAAATCATATGGAGAATCAACAAAAAGTTTGTGGAATCAAGAAACAGGCAGAAATATATTTCGTGCTACAATGTCCCTCGAAACCTTTCATATGATATCGAGAGTTATTCGTTTTGACAATAAATCTACCAGGCAAGAAAGAAGGTCTGTAGATAAATTAGCTGCTGTTCGAGATATTTGGGAAAAGTGGATAGAAATTCAACCTAAATTGTATAATCCAAGTGAAAATGTTACTGTAGATGAACAATTAGTAGGATTTCGTGGACGATGCCCTTTCAAACAATATATACCTAGTAAGCCCTCCAAGTGTGGGATAAAAATATGGACTTTATGTGATAGCAAAACTTCGTATGTACTGAATGCACAAATTTATACTGGAAAAAATCAAGGATCAAAGCCGGAGAAAAGTCAGGGTATGCGGGTAGTGAGTGACCTTACTTATGGGTATTCGGGGCACAATGTTACATGTGATAACTTTTTCACATCCTATAACTTAGGAAAACTTCTTCTAAAACGGAAAATGACTATGCTTGGCACCATTAGAAAAAATAAGCCCGAACTTCCTGAGAAAATGCTAAACAAAGAAGTACACAGCTCATCATTTTATTTTACAGAAGATACAACAGTTGTAAACTACATCCCTAAAAAGAACAAAAATGTTATTCTTATGAGCACTTTCCATCATGGAAATGAAGTTAGCGACAGACCTGACAAAAAACCACAAATGATATTAGATTATAATGCAACTAAAGGAGCGGTGGATAGTCTTGATCAACTTTTGAGTACATACACTTGTAAGAGAAAAACAAATCGCTGGCCTATGATAGCATTCTATAATATGCTTGATACATCTGCTTACAATGCATTTATTTTGTGGATTTCAATAAACAGCAAATGGAATGAAAATAAATTAACCAAACGAAGGCTCTTTTTAGAAGAATTGGGGAAATCTCTAATTTTTCCACACATTGAAGCAAGACAGCGTCTTCCCAGAAGCGAAGATTCAGTCAAAATTGTGAAGAGAATGCGTAGTAAAAGTGCAAACGTACCCTCGGAATCAGATGAGAACACTTCATTGTGTACTAAATGTGCAAGATGCAAGTTCTGCCCATCAACCAACGACAACAAAACTAATATATTATGTTACAATTGCAAAAAACACACGTGCAAATTTCACGTAAGCTATTTTTGTCCAAATTGTAAATAAAAGTAAGTATTCAAATATTTTTAAGTTATTTTACTGGTGTTTTGTATTATTTGATATATATTTAAGCTTATTTTACTATTTTTTTAATTATTTCTAAAATAGTTATTTTCATTTACTGCTAGAAATGGTAATATTCTAAATCGGGTCACATTGACCCGAACACTACATACGTATAGTAAATGCGAACAGAACAGCAGGGTTAATGAAGTTTTACTTCAAAAGTTTAGAGAAGGCGGGGAAAAGATGCACTGTCTTTCATCGATTCGGTTAATCAACGTCCTGATAATCGGTGCTTATACTATAATTTTTTCGACTCGGCCTTGCTAAAATTTTAATTGGTTGACAACACTTTTATCAAAAGGGGTCTCCTTCGGTTATTGACTGACAAAAATATTCTAACACAAATTTTATTCTTTTTTATTACTGGTGTCAGAAACGAATTTTGTAACGAAAGATGATGTCTAGTCAGACGGAACATAAGAATGCAAAGGGTTGATTGCAGGCCAAGAGAAGTAGCGTATAGTGGGCTAATAGCATTTTCAAAGCCACGTATTTTAGCGTTTTACACAGGGTAGTTACAATTAATTATATGGGCATATGAAGAATCTCTTCTGGTAAACATATATTGATGGAACTTGGAAAATACATAAATGATCCATAGGAAAAAGAAAGTTACAATTAAAAATACTTTAATTTTCGATCGATAGACGCCTGTTTTGACCGTTATTGATCGAAGGAGGAACACTGAGCATTACTGGTGAAGCTGCTTTATCAGAAAAACAGTAATTAGAAAAATGGTTCATGAAAGATTTAATCAAGAAATGTGGTTCAACACCTTATTTGGCACTGGTGTTGGCTATGTGAGATAGTGCACTATCTTTCATGACAGATTACTATTTTTCAGTTAAAGACACTTCATCATTAACGCTTATTTTGTCTCTTCTGCCATCTAGTGGATAAAACCTCCATTTATCGATCGAAAATAAAACTATTCTGTATTGTAAATTTCTTTTCCCCATTTAATGTATTTTCCAAGTTTTATCGCTACCTGTCTACCAGAATGGACTCTACGTAGATCTAAATAGAGTAACTTTAATAAAACCACCCTGTATATATAGATGCTTTTTCTTGTGGTATAAGACAACAAAACGGAAACTGGCAATTTAATGTGTATATTACTCATTTTTATTATCCTGTCAGCGTAAAAATGGTCTCGAATCTCAAATGCGGGAAAATCACATAGAGAAAAAGAATGATTCGGTGTAAATTCTCTATATAAGGATAAAATAAATATTGATTCACCTTATGTAAAGCCTTCGGGGATTTCGAAATCACGTATTCGCATATGGATTTTTTAAAACATTTTAGCCATTTTGCAGAGCTTTATCCATGTACTTACAGACGTTTAGAATAAGGATGAACTCTCGTCGATAGAAAAACAAAATATTATATGAGTGCATTTGGGCAATTTGTACATGTAAGAGAAAAAAGGCTAACAGATTTATTTGAAAGCGGTCAGGAATAGAACGAAATATATTTTTTAAGTAGTTTCAGAAATTGCTGATTATCGTATTTAAGAGTATGTAGTGTGCATATTTGTAGTGGAATAACAACTTGCTTATAAAGTCTCTAATCTTTTGAATGTGGATGTAATGTGACACATTTAGCATGCGTTCCCTACAGAAATATCTAAAATTTATTTCACTCTAATTTTACAAGATGCGTTTGGGAATCTTGGAATATGCCGTTTCAATTTTTCGCTGAAAGTTTATGCAAATTAAGCTACGTTGCTCAATTTGTAGAATATAAAAGATGAAGTGAACGTTTGGGTCTTAAGTTCTTGGTTGAGTCTTATCTCTGTGCATTGCCAGACCTGCGTTGAAGAATTGGCGCAATTCAATGCCGCACGCATGTTCACAATACCTAGTCAATTTAGGTCTAAATATTTTCTAATTGATTCACCAAATTAAAAAATTACTGATTTTTAATGTCTTTGGACAAGGAAATCGACTGTATCGTTAGCACTCTGCTGCCAAGTCATATCTTGG
Source organism: Maratus speculifer (assembly GCA_964019185.1). Taxonomy (NCBI): domain Eukaryota; kingdom Metazoa; phylum Arthropoda; class Arachnida; order Araneae; family Salticidae; genus Maratus; species Maratus speculifer. Next base: position 175,026,675 of record OZ025302.1, read on the forward strand.
AGGATAATACCGAAAACCCGATTTTAGAGATTGATTCATAAGTTTACCATTATGTTTTTCTGCAACCAAAGTTATGAAAGCATGAAGGACTGGGACCAGACGAACACAATGGTAAACCTACGAGTCAACCTTTGAAATCGGGATTTCAAGATATGACTTGGCAGACAGTTTTAATATGCGAATCGCAATTAAACTAATCCTAGAATTTCATCCGTGAACTCGATCAGGTGACTGTCTTTGCTGTCACCTCCCGGTCAAATAGTTTTAATAAAATCTATATATTTAAAAGACCTGGCTGTTTTTTTAGTCATCACCCCTGAACTTTCTACTGGCCCGGTTTTGATAATTATTATTTTTTTTTAACGAAAGCTGTTTATGTGCAGATGTGCCCATTCTGGCTAATTTTTAATTTATTTCCATTTTTAGGTGCGTTCGTAATTATATAATACGTAGCACCTATAGTGGACGTTCAGTCCGTCCGTCTGTCCGTCCGCATATAACAACGTAAAAACTACCCAACCGAATCATTTGAAATTTAAAATACATAATTATTACATAATTTTGTCGAGTCATTTCAAATTTTATGAGAATCGGATGAATAGATCAATTACAGGGACGATCAAAAGTATTCCATTACATTACGGTCAATGGGGAAAAAAGTTTCAAATGCATTTTAATCGTTTGAAATTTAAAATACGCAATTTTTACATAATTCTGTCGAGTTATTTCAAATTTTTTGATAATCGTGTGCATAGATCAATTACAGGGGCAATCAAAAGTATTTAATTACATTATGGTCAATGGGAAAAAAGTTTCAAATATATTCTGTACGTTTGAAATTTAAAATACATAATTATTACATAATTTGTTCGAGTTATTTCAAATTTTATGAAACTCGGATGCATAGATCAATTACAGGGGCAATCAAAAGTATTTCATTACATTAAGGTCAATGGGGAAAACAGTTTAAAATGCATTTTAATAGTTTGAAATTTAAAATACGCAATTATTACATAATTATGTCGAGTTATTTCAAATTTTTTGATAATCGTGTGCATAGATCAATTACAGGGGCAATCAAAAGTATTCAATTTCATTATGGTCAATGGGAAAAAAGTTTCAAGTATATTCTATACGTTTGAAATTTAAAATACATAATTATTACATAATTTTTTCGAGTTATTTCAAATTTTATTAAAATCGGATGCATAGATCAATTACAGGGATAATCAAAAGTATTCCATTACATTACGGCCAATGGGAAAATTTTTTTCAAATGCATTTTAATCGTGTTACACTCATGCGAACTTAATAAAATTTATATGCAACTATAAAGTACAGATTAAAATATACATCTTACATAATTTGTGGTGCAAAGAACATTTGTTATTGATTTACAAGGCCACACAAAAGTATTCCATTACATAATGGTATAGGGAGAACATTGTTTGATGAGCTTTTTAATGTAATTCACTATTTACAATGTTATGAGATTGATATATGAAAGTAATATTTTTAAAACTTCGTTATCGTTCGAACGCACCTAATTTGCTACGCTTCACGTGCAATTTCCAACTTGTTATATTTTATTTTCAATTTTAAGAGCTTTTTCGTGACATTTCTTCAAAACAGTGGCAAAAGGTTAAGCTTTTCTCACTATAATAAAAATTTATTTTGTTTTGTTACTTTCAACCAATCAGGAGCTTGATCTCATCGGTGAATGTGTAATCGCATTTCAAAGAAAAGAAATAATGGTTTTCGTGAAATTTAAACCTAATAAAATTATTGCACATAATTATTCACTAATCGCGGTACAATACACAATTTATTTACTGAGTAAAATAATTAAGTTTTATGTAAATAAAATAACAGAAAATAAACTTTAATAAAATAGAATATTTAAAGCAAAATTTTGTCGATGGAGAAAATGTCTTCATTTTGAAACCAGATAAATTTGTTCCATGAATATAATACACATTGTTATAGCTGTGTCAGCGATGATGTAATATTCACTGACTTTTATTCCTGTATCTAAATAACCTGAACTTCTATTAATTGAAAGATCCGTGGTGCGCACAAGTGAAACTATTTCTATAAATTGCGAGATTTCTAAAGATTTTTTGAATAACTGAATGAATCACGCTTTTATTTCGGAAAAGATGAGTGTTTCTGAAGGTATAAATGATGTCATATTAGAAAAAAGGGAATCTGTGATATGCCGGTATTACGATATTTCTATCTTACATATGTTACAGGCCAAACCCGATTTTAGGCCAAACTAGATTGGCCTAGTCCAAACCAGTTTATCCTAATGCCTATCGGATAGACTAGTTTTTCCTAGGCCAAACTAGTCTATCCTAATGCTCATAGGATAAACTAGTTTTTCCTAGGCCAAACTAGTCTATCCGAACGCCCATCGGATAAACTAGTTTTTCCTAGGCCAAACTAGTCTATCCGAACGCCCATCGGATAAACTAGATTTTCCTAGGCCAAACTAGTTTGGCCGAACGGTCATTAGGATGAACTAGTTTAGCCTGCTATTCATTGGTTTGAACTACTTTATCCTAGGCCGAACTAGATTGTACTAAGCCAATTCAATTTGGCGTGATTTTATTGAATCTAAAGATCGCCACGGCGCCAACTTTCTAGTTTTGATCTATTTTATCCTAGGCCGATGCAATTTGACTCGCTTTTAGCTCACATACTATCAAAGCCTGAGAGCTAATGTGCTCGTAGATTCTGTGTGTGTGTATGTAACCATGCACGTATGTATGTATGTATGTACGTACGTATGTACATACTTATGTACGTACGTACGTATGTCGGACTAATATATCGAGACTAATATAACGGACTAATGTGGAATTAATATAAAACAAGCACCCAAATGTTGGAATTTGGAATTTGGATGCGATTTAGTTCAAATCAGCCGGCTTCGCCCGCTATCGAACCCCTTGTTTTATATAAAATCTCGAAACGGGCATATGTTGAAGCGAATGAACCTCGAAGAGAAAAAAACATGATGATAAATATTTAAGAAAAAAGATTCCGCATCGAAATACCACTATTTCCTAATAGTAATTTTTGAAAAAAATATTATATTCTTGCTTGAACATTTTGAAACTTTGTGACAGTTTATGGCATTTGATATAAATTTATAAAAAAAGTCACATTTCGGCTTGAAAGAGGGTGTGGTTGCGAACAAAATCAGGAAATATAACGGAAATTCTAGCTTTTAAAGCACCGCGACCTCAAGTAACATATCTACTAATAGGCTGTTTAACGGAGTTTCATTCAGATACAGTTTTGTTAATAATAGAGTGCGCTCCTTGGTGTTGGAATAAGGAACTAATATAACATGGCTTAGTTAAAACTTGCTGGCTTCGCCCGCTATCTGACTGGCGTGGGTAGCGGGGATATGGTTGGAAATTCGTTCGCTTCGAGGCTCTTTTGAAAAGGAGGATTACATTCGGCGGTGCGTACTCAGCACGCTTGCTACGATTTGAATTTCGTTCGCTTAGAAGTTCGTTCGAAAAGGAAGAGTGCATTTGGCAGTACGTGTGCAGCACACCTGCTATACGCAGTTGCAAGCTGTAGGGACGCGGCTGAAGACCTGATGCACGAAATGTAATAAAAATTTATATTCAGGTAGTCTCTGATCTAAATTGGTGCTGCTTAATTTTTGGTGTAATCGCTCATCAGGTGGAGCTGCTGTTTTGCATTTTTTATGATTTACGCATTAACTTTATCTTAATAACTAATACACAAATTTCCATCAAACATCAGATTCAGTTCGTCCATGAGATGTGTTGGTGTTGTTTCTACTTTGAAGTAAATCACTCAACATGGCTATGCTATGCTGCATTTTTAACAATTTTTACAATAGCTGTATCTCAAGAACTAATGAAGGGAATTTAATAAACATTTATATTCAGATAGTCCCTGATATAATTTTTTTCTGATTACATTTTCATGTAAATCGTTCAACAGATGGCTCTTCTAAACTGCATTTTAACCGATATGCATCAACATTATTTCAATAACTTATTTACGGATTTTCATCAAACTTCCGGATTCAGTAAATCCGTGATATGAACTAATTCTGTTTATGTTTTTATATTAATTGCTCATTAGGTGGCACTGTTGTGCTCATTTTTCCCGATTCCTGAAATAGCTCTGTCGCAAGAAATAATGGACGAATTTTCATCAAACTTTAGATTCAGTAGGTCTCTGATAAAAATTAGTATTCTGTAGTTTTTGGAGTAAATCTCTCGAAAGGTGGCGCTGCTATACGGTATTATTCGTGATTATTGCAATAGCTCTATCTCAGGATCTAATGCATTAATTTTCATCAAACTCCAGATTATGTTAGTCCTTGATATAAAAATTGCAAAAGTACTTTTTAGTTTTTGGAGTAAATCGTGCAACAAGTGGCGCTGCTATGTAGCATTATTCATAATTATCGCAATAGTTCTATCTCAAGAACCATTGCACGGATTTTCATCAAACTTCAAATTCAGTTAGTACCTGATATAAATTAATATTCTTTTGTTTTTAGAGTAAATGGCTCAATAGTTAGCGCTTCTATGCAGTTTTTTTATGATTTCTGCGATAATTCTATCTCAAATAGTACTAATACACAGATTTTCATCAAATTTCGGATTGAGTTCGAATTTGAAAGACGTTGTTACAGATTTTTCAAAAAGTTCCGAGAAGAATTTAACATTTTTACAAAAATTGCTATTAGAAAATAGTGATATTTCGAAGCGGAATCTTTTTTCTTAAATATTTATCATCATGTTTCTTTCTCTTTGAGGTTCGTTCGCTTAACATACGTCCGTTTTGAGATTTTATACAAAAGAAGGAGCCCAATAGCAGACAAAACCAGCTTGTTTGAACTAGATCGCGTTGTATTAGTTCCAAATTCCAACACCAGGGTGCTCGCGTTATATTAATTCCACATTCCATCACCAGGGAGCGCACTCTATTGCCAACAAAACTGTATATGAAGGAAACTCCGTTAAACAATATATCAGTAGATATGTTACTCGATGTCGCGGTGCTGCTAAACAAGAATTTAAGATTTTTGCAAAAATCACTATTCGTCAATTGTGGCATTAAACGCGGAACATATTTTTATAAATGTTTATCATGTGTCATAAACTATCTTAAAGTTTCAACTAGATCAACCTAGAATTTCCGTTATATTTCCTGATTTTCTTCCCCCCCCCCTCTTTCCCGTTCGTAATGGGACTTTTTTTACAATTTTTATCCTGTGTTATAAACTATCACAAAGTTTCAAACAGTTCCAACAAGAATTTAACATTTTTACAAAAGTTACTAATAGAAAATAGTGGTATTTGACGCGCCATCTTCTTTCTTAAATATTTAACATCATGTTTTATTATGTTTCTAAAAGTTTCAAATAATGGTAATATTTAATTAGCAACTAAAACCTTAAAAAGTGCTGAGCTTTAAAAAAAAAAAAAAATCTAGCGTCCTCTTACTCTAACTCCCCCCCCCCCTCATCTTAAATTTCAAGTGTCATGCTTTATTTAAGCTTTTTGTTATTTTTAAAAGGATTCGGATATTTAGTTTCTTAATATGAACAATTTCGCCTGAAGTGATGTGTGCAAAAAACCAATATCTGTTGCGAATTAAAAATCTTTTCATAAAACCGAAAGTTTCTATCCGATAAAAAAAAAATTCGTTCTATGTTTATAATTAAACTTAGAACCCCTCAAATTAATCAGGTAAACGCCTTATCAGAAGGAACCTAGACCAAAATTTGAAACAAATCGGTAAATTATCTGTGTAAAAACCTATTTACATGAATTAAGAGTGTTACCTCCCATTCCTCCTTTCTTTATACGTAAACAATGAACACCCACAACTGATCATGGATGTACCTTATCAAAATAATATTATACCTAAAGTTTTAATAAAATCTGATCATTTTGTATGGAAAACTGACTTAACTAAATAAAAGAGGATGGGGGGGGGGGGGGGGGTTGCGGATTAGCCTTTTGTTCTCCTCCCTTATTCTTATTCAATGAACCCCTGAAACTAATTAGGAAAGTTCATTATCAAGATAAATCTATGTCCAAATTTTGAAGCAAATTGGATATTTCTATCAGGAGTTATTGCATTACATACACACGTACGTACATACGGCCATACGTACGTAAATGGTACAATACGTACGTATGTACATGTACGTACATACGGCCATACGTACGTAGAAGGTTACATACACACACACAGAATCTGCGAGCACATTAGCTCTCAGGCTTTGATAGTCTGTGAGCTAAAATCGCGTCGAACTGCATCGGCCTAGGATAAAATAGATCAAAACTAGAAAATTGGCGCCGTGGCGGTCTTTAGATTAAAAAATATCACGCCAAACTGAATTGGCCTAGGACAATCTAGTTTGGCCTAGGATAAACTAGTTCAGACCAATGAATAGCAGGCTAAACTAGTTCATCCTAATGACCGTTCGGCCAAACTAGTTTGGCCTAGGAAAATCTAGTTTATCCGATGGGCGTTCGGATAGACTAGTTTGGCCTAGTAAAAACTAGTTTATCCGATGGGCTTTCGGATAGACTAGTTTGGCCTAGGAAAAACTAGTTTATCCGATGGGCGTTAGGATAGACTAGTTTGGCCTAGGAAAAACTAGTTTATCCGATGGGCGTTAGGATAGACTAGTTTGGCCTAGGCTAATCTAGTTTGGCCTAAAATCGGGTTTGGCCTGTAACATATACATAATATCAAAAATTAATTAAAATCATTTCGTTGTATTAAGTTATTATTTAAAATAAAAATAAATAAAAATATTTCTGCATATCAGCAACATACATAAAAATTTAATTCTTTTTAATAACAAAGATATCATTTTTCTTTTCGTTGCCATAAGAATAAAATCAATTTTGACAAGTTCACGGAGGTTACAAACCAATAAATAAATTAAATTTATTGTGAGTGCTGTAAATGTATAGTGGGTTGGTTATGCAGTTTAGTAACTCCCTGTTTTTATTATATTTAAAATGTTTTATTGGTATTATAATTATTGTACAGTTGCCAAGCGATATTTAAACTGAGTAAAAGTAAACTATGCAGATATTTTTGAATTCGTGTTCTGAGGTATTATATTAACTTCCTAAATAATTTGTTATTTAAATTATGTTTAAGATTTAGAAACCGCATTAAAAAAATTTGCAGCTGAAGATGCGTCTGGGACATGCCGGTGTAGGTCCATCATAATAATTTATGAGTTGTTTTCCTTATTTTTTGTTATTTTTTGAAATTTGTGCATCTTCATCATGAAAAGTTATGTTATCCCGATTTTACGAGTTGCCAATTGTTTATTTCGCTCAGTATCTTATTGTGTATATAAGACTGATAAATATCATATCTAATATATATTATTTTTCGTCGAATTTCGACGGGTGCAGCTAGTTGTAATTAATTTGAAAAACATATTTGTGCGTAAGAAATTTATTTGCATGAATTGAGTTTGATTGGATTTGAAGTGTATAAATAATATTTTCGTATTCTTGCCATTCACTTTAAATATGCGTCGATGGATATGACTGCAATTTTGCTTTTTTTTTAACCATCGGGCTCTTAAGCTGTGATTATTGTTATACAGGGTATCTCTTATTATTGTTTACCTATAGCTAATAACCATTAGTTTTAGATATGTGGTTCAAGTTACAAAAATCTTTTGCATTTTATTCTGCAATATTTAAAAAATCGATTTATGTTAAAATAATGTATTTTTAAAAGAATAAGAAATTCCGAATATTATACAATGTCTCGGTTCCATCATAAATTTCATTTAGAAAATGTTCCTACATGTTCTAACAAGTAAACAGTAAAAATTGATTCTTATATGACCAAAAATTACTGAGTTATGATACTTTCAATTTTATGGATTTTCAATGTATTAATCACAGCAATGGAAAATGTGTTTTTAGTAAAAATAATAATAATAAAGGAAAAAGAAACGCTAAAAATGCATGAAGTTTATATTATTATAATTAGATAAATTTTTGCTTTGTAGAATTAAAGTTTTTAACAACAAACTAGTTTAATGGTGTAAATTCATTTCAAAGAAAAACTGCGTCTAAGATTACATCCAAAAAGTATTTCAAGCATTTTGAATAACTGTCTTCTAATTAAAACATCCGTTGACATCATACGCATCGATTAGTTATATGTTATAAAAATAACAGGTTTTTGGAACCTATTATCTGTGCAAGAATGTAACAATGAAACCTGTTAATCAAAATTAACTATTTTTCCCATCTCTAGTTGGCACCTATGTATTTGGTGACAAAAAGACGCAAACGTGTTGCTCATAAACAAATTTAAAGCAACACTGCTCTTAAAGTAACATTTTTGCTTGTGCATAGCGGGGCATGTTCTCTTGTTCACTATAAGAGAACATGCCGTGTGTCATTGACAAAGCAACAATAGCAAAGAAAAATTAGATGCATATTCAAGACAGCTTTTCGAAATAGACGGGAAATGACAGCACAAACAATCACCTCATCGAATTCATGGGTGAAAATCTAGGATTAGTTAAATCTCGATTCGCGTATTAAAACGCAATCGGTCTGCATGATCATTCTTAATGGAAAATACCTAAAAACCCGATTTTCGCAGTTGACTCGTAGGTTTATTATTGTGCTTTAGTACACCCAAATGTATGAAAATATGGAAGATTGGGAGCAGGAAAACATAATGGTAAACTTCCGAGTCAACCTGTAAAATCGCGTTTTTAGGTATTTTCTTCAAAGATATAACTTGGACAGCAAGGCAGACGAATGGCTTTTTAATACATGAAACGAGATTTAACTACCCATATATTATCCCAGGTAATCCCAGATTTTCATCCGTAATCTCGATGAGGTGATTGCCTGCGCTGCCGCCTCCCAGTTTATAATTGTGCACTACTTTTTATTAATTTTGGAAGTATTAAGGTACTTACCAGGTTGTCCCTAAAGTTCTGCACCATACAAGCGTCGAAATAAAAAGCAATGGTATCAGAAAAACACAAAGTATTTTATTCAGCAAAATACAGGCCATTGTGATTCAGGACAGCTAGCCATCGTTGTGCCTAAAGTTCAATTTGGTGATGATACCATGAGGCAGGTTTCGAATCGAAAAACTGTTGACAAGCGTGTTTCACCTCGTCATAGTCATTGAATTGTTTACCACAGAGGAAATGCGTCATGGAACGAAACAAACCGTAGTCGGATGGGGCAACATCAGGGCTATAAGCAGGAAGCGGAAGAACCTCCATGCAATCGAGTTCCGCGAGTTTCGCTTGCACTTTTCTGGAGCGATGAGCTGGTGCGTTGTCATGTTGCAGCAATACTCTCTTTCTGTTTGTCAGAGCGGGGTATTTCTGCACAAGTACAGCGTGAACACGCTCCAGTTGTTCGGCATAGAGGTCCCCTGTGACGGCACGGCCCTCAGGAACCAATTCGAAGTGAAGAATGCCATGGATATTCCACCAAACACACAGCATGACCTTTTTGCCGAATCTGTCTTGTTTCGCCTGGGCCTGGGTATCTTGACCTCGTTTTGCCCACTGTTTGCGATTGTCTGGATTGCGGAGAAACACCCACTTCTCATCCCCAGTAACGATGCGTTTCCAGAACCGATCATCCCTTGGGTTTTTCAAAAGTTCTTGACAGAGTTTCACTCTGTTCTCGGCCTGCAGTTGTGTCAGCTCATGTGGACTTTGTCTCGGTCGCTTATTACTGAAGTCCTGTTCAAGGAGCCTCCGGTGCACTGTATTTTTGGATACCCCTAACCTGTGGGCTATCACACGTGTGCTGGTTTGAGGTTCGGCCATGACAGCAGCTGCTACAGCGGTCCCAACATCCAATTTTGGCCGTCCACTTCGAGGCTGCTCTTCCAGGCTCAAATCGCCAGACGGAAAACGTTTGAACCACCGGGATGCTGTCGATCGATTGATCGTATCAGGTCCTTCAACTGCACAGATTTCCTCGCTAGCCGCTTTCGCACTTAGGCCTTTTTTCCATAGAAAACGAAGCACGGCACGTGTCGCGGTTTTTGAATCACACATCTTTCACGATTTCACACTACTACTACGGACGCTATTCTTCTCAATGAGCATACACACTATTCTATTACTTCTACCTGTTCACCTGGCGGCACTTTTTAGCGCATGCGCATCTTACTCTGTCGTCCGATCCACGTCGAAATCTGCATACCATTGATGGTGCAGAACTTTAGGGACAACCTGGTACATAATTTTCATTATTAACATGATCAAAAAATAATTTTTATTTACATACTTCTATTTCTTTTTAAGTTTTCTTTCTTTTCTTTTCTTTTCTTTTCTTTTACTATTCATTAATACAATATTCAATAATATAAGTTTAAGTTGCTTTGGTAGACATTTAAATAGAAGACACAGAACTAAATAATTAAAATGTATTTATAAATAAGAAACTCATTTTGCATTCTTCTTCTATATTCGTGAAATTTAACGTTAGTTCCTCGTGCTGTAAGAAATAAGTGAATTAATAAATGTTTAAATCTATCGTATGTACTGCAACTTTCACTTTCTACGACTAATGCTTTTGAAAATATTTCATAATTAATACACGCAAACATAGCATGTTTAATTTCTTAATGAATTCTCATAAAAATTGTGGAATAGAGCTTTATTTATGAGTGCATTGCAGTACATCGATGAATAGATCCCATTGAAACGTAACGAAAATTAACAATGAGTCAAATATATATTTCAAACAAAATTATATTGACAATAAGTATGTCTAAAATGAAGTTACTAGTTAATATAATCACAGTGCAAATACTATTAAATATATAGAATTTACTTATTAATATATTTTTGTGTATGTATGTTAAATTTATTTCAAGGGCCTCTGCTTGAAGTGTCTAACTAAAAAATGATTTCAAATTCTTTTGTCACAAAAATCAAAATTTCTTCCATTTAGAATAATTTAATTAAATAAACACAAGTAATTTTCACGAAATACTGTAGAGGAACTACTTAATATCTAATATTTACTTTAGAACTTTAAAAATATGCATAACTAATAATGTGATTAAATACATTAATTATCATTAGTTAAATATTGCAAAGAAAAATTTCGTAATTCAAGATATCTAACTTTATTTTGTTTTATTTACTTTTCTACAGTAATATTTCCTTCAAAATATAGAATAAACACAAGATTTTATTTAATATTGAGTAAATAAGGAAACAAATCTAGATATTACAAAAGCTAGTTGCATGTTATTCTATATATAGTTAAATGTCAATAATATAGTACATGAAAGATGACTTTATATTGATTAGTTAATTAAGAAAAACATAAAAAACATCGGCGGTGAAACAAAGTTAAAATTACACACACACACACATACACATACATACATTAGGGTGGGTCGAAAAATTTTTTCCGATTTTCGATGATGGTGGGTGCGGAAAAGTGGCCACTGGTGGCACTCAGTTTATGCAAAAAATTTGAGAATGAAAAATGGAACATTAAACGATCCAAAAAACACTGTATCTCACTAGGAAAAGGTATCACGTTCACACTGAACAAATATCGCAGGTAACTGAGCAATGAGAAATAATAAGAATCCTTTATCGCATTTTGGCTCTCATTTATTTCGTCCTTCACTCCCTCAGTACTACGACGAGTCATTGCGCTCACTTAGAGTCCTGTTCACCCCCTTCTCACCTTCCAGATTTGTTTTTGAGGTATACTGCCGTCCGTTGCCCAAATATATGACCTTTAACACATTGAAAAAATATAAAGAATACCAAGGAACATAAATAAGAGATCTTACGACAAATGCAACTCTTGCCTGTTATACGAGAAAAAGCTATAAAAATAAGCTAAGTTATAATACACATAGATATTAAATAATGCATGATCAGATCTTATTTAAACATTTGTTACATTAAATATGCCTTTTCAAGTAAATACAAACAAAATAAATTTAATTTAACATTTTTTAATTTTTTTCGAAAAAGTTCAGAAATGGGCATTTTTGCAAAACTTCAAGCCATTTGCGGCAGGGTAAGGAAATGTCCAAAAAATCTCAAATTTTTTGTATGAAGTGAGTGCCATCCGTGGCCACTTTTCTGCACCCGCCATAATCGAAAATCGAAAAAAAGTTTTTTACGGCCCACCCTAATATACATGTTAAAAATGAAATTACATTTATAAAAATAATATTAGAAAGACCATATAAAAACAATGCATACACAGAACTGCAATAACTTTGAACAGTTTACAGATTCGACAGAGGAGCTATGCATATTTAATTCATGTTGCACACAAAATCAAATATTGTCGGCAATATGCCTAAAATGGCAATGTATAGCTTTTTATAACATATCGAAAGAGCCCAAACAACTGAAAGAAAAACTGTGTTCCAAAGAAAAAACTTTTATATATATGACATCCAATAAATAAAATAATGCATAAATGAGATGAATACAACTTGAAAAAATAAGATATGCAACTCACCACAGAACAAAACGCGGCAGAGATCTAGAATGACATAACTTGTTTGTTAATGCGACTTGTGAAGTCATTAGATGTAAACATGACACAGCAAAAAGAAAATAATAGTAATAAAAATAGTGAGCTACCAAGAATTAACCAAATCCTTGTGCTGCCATCTATTAGCTTGAAGTGACAATAGGTGGAGAGCAGAGGACCATTAAAGAAAGTAGTGTAAATATATATATATATATATATATATATATACCGGATGTCCCAAAAATGACTGATGGATTTTAAAATTCAATAACTTGCAAACGGTGACAGCTATTTAAAAATTTTTTGCAGGAGGGTTATGTATAATGTCAGGAGTTTTTTTACCGTGATTTGTTATTTTAGTTCGCATCTCAAACAATAGGTGGAGCTGACGGCGATTGAAGGCCAGGTGATCAGTGCTGAGTGAAACGTCGACCTGGCTTTCAATCGCCGTCAGCGCCACCTATTGTTTGAGATGCGAACTAAAATAACAAATTACGGTAAAAAAAAACTCTTGACATTATACATAACCCTCCTGCAAAAAATTTTTAAATAGCTGTCACCGTTTGCAAGTTATTGAATTTTAAAATCCATCAGTCATTTTTGGAACACCCGGTATATATGCATAGATAACATTGCATGTTAAAAATAGATGAAAGAAAACGGTTATATTGAAATAGCAAGATATAAAAAAAAGTATTGAGTTTTAAAGGAATATGGAGATGGAGAGAATTATATAAATATAAAAATTTGATTGCAGAGTTAATATATTTGTATTTCAAATGAATTAGGTAGCAATTATGATACAAATTCATCAAGATGAGAATATAAATATGCATGCAGCTGCCGAATTGAGCTGACAAATTCAGAGAAGATAGAAGGCATCCAGAGGATGAACAATTTCCGTAGAACGCGGACTCGCAAACCACCCATTTATTCAAAAATACAGTTCTTGTATCCAAAGCAAACTTTGCTTTATGTCAATAACTTTGAGGAAACTGAAGTCTGATTTAATGAAAACTTTAACCGACATGCTCAGCTTTGTTGTAAAAATGATGTAACCAAATAAACGTGGAAGAATTTTTCATTATATCACCAGCAGTATGCTCTTTAGACTTCACATTTTAGACCGTGATTATCAGTTCACATCGTGTCATCGATTGTCTAAACATCTTGTATTTGATACAAATAATTGTTTTGCGATCTTATGGTCTATGGCAATATTTCACCATGTTGATGTAGACTATCACCTCTCTGAATTTCTCAATCAAATTTGGCAATATCTGCAATATATATATAAAGAAGTCTAATGCATATATGGCTAGTTCCATGAGTTATTGTAGTGTAAATAGCATAATGTAAGCGTTGATAATTGCTATGCTTGTTGGCCACCGTTATTTTGGGATTGTTTAGATTTATTTATTTAATGTAATTTAAATTATAAAATAAGTAAAAATTTTCCATTCTAAAATAGTGGTAGCCAAAACTTGTAGCATGAGACTTACGCTACAAGTGCTTATGAAAACAGCTATATATATAGGTAGATAGATAGATAGATAGATAACAAGGACTTCTACGCTAATCTATTATGTGTTTTCCAAACTGCTTTCTTGCAATTGTAAAACTTTCTTCTTTTTAAAGTTTTTTCTACTGTATTCTGAGTATGTCGCAAAATGCTCAAAAGCTATATCTGATGCATGATTTTTCTTTCTTTTTATAATTTTGAAGTCTTTTTGAAAGCGTGAAGAAATGCATAAAGATTTGTTTACTTTAACATATCAAGATATTAAACATAAAAAAAGTGTTAATAGTAAATTTTAAATTATTTAAACATTATTAAAGTATATGTAACATATAAAGACGTCTCGTGTGCCTTAGCATCTTAAATAAAAAAAAAATGTATATAATGAGCTTCTGAATGAAATGTAAATGAAAAAGCTACTATATAAAGCTTATCTTTAGGAATTGCACTCGTGATTTCAACTTAAACAATCAGTAATAAGTTGTAATTAGTTATGAACTTTTAAAAATGATTTGATCATGAAGACATTAAAAATATTGGTAACTTATTACATTTGCATGTTATATCAGTTGACAATATCTGTCAAAATATTAGTGATTATATAATTAATCACTAGAAATCTTTTATAAAAGACTTGAAAAATATAAATTTCCGATTTTTTTTAAATTTTATTTAATGGAAAAACTAATTTCGATTAAACATTATTTACGCTTTAATTTAATGCTTTACACTATAAAAGTACACATTTAAACATCCACATGTTGATATCTCTAAACGTACATCTAAATATATGTAAATCAAAATACACATCGGTATCTATATAACTATTCCTACATAAAAACATCTGCACGAATATAACTACTTCTATGCATGGAATTTAATGAAGAGAGAACTTTATCCTATTTCGATTTATCTAAACAAGATCGACATAATAAGTTTTATAACTAATTAACTGCAACACTGAGTTTTAAATAAATCTTTTGAAATTCCACCTGTAAATGCAACGTCAGTTTAAAAAGCGATAGTGAATAACATATTTGAATGCAAAACATTTTAGGCTTTTCATTGAAATCTCAGTTGAATGTGTTATATTTAGAAATCTGTCTGCCATTATTCGAAACTTGAAATTAGATAACGCTTATTGGATTAACTGAATATATAAAGTAATTATCTAGAATTTCTTGTTAAAGTATAATGTTACTGTTCATATATTTATGTATAATGATTAAAAGAAAACTCTTTTATCTATATTAAAAGTAATTTGCTAAAATAACAGCGATTCTAGCCTGGAAAATCAAAGAAAAAAACTATAAAATATTCCATCATTTGAATATTTTATTTGTGCGTCTAAATGTCTAAAATAAACAAAAGTGCTTTTGAACTTTTATATCAAAAGATTACATGTTTCGTTCAGAAACCGTTATTTTCCAGGAGAAATATCACTATTTTTTATAGAAAAAAATCTAAGTTAAACGTGTTAAATTTCGTTTGATTTAAACATAAATTTTCACACACACACAAAAAAAAATACTGATATCGAAGAATTTCCTGATTCGAAAATTCCAGGACCCGTATGAACTGTGGGGTACCCGATGAAGTCTGATGATCCGCGCTACAATATAACACGTACGGTAATATACGAGTATGGTATAAGATATAAGATACGGTATGAGATAATTGTGTTTATACAGTTAAGCATTTCATACGTACCTCTGCTCATTTAGATTGACGTATAATACATATAAATATACATACAGGACCATAGCTAGAAGTGAACAGTAGAGGGGGAGGGGCTCAAGAAGATGTAAGGAGGGACTCATAATTTTTTTCTCTCTCTCTGACACGATTGGTTTATTTTTGTCGTCCGATTATCTACGCTAATGGGATATAGGACCAGGGGGAGTGCCCTCCGTGGGGGTCTTTCTAAGGGAACCTAACCCGTATTTACGCAAGGTTCGAAGAAAACCACGGAAAACTCCGAACGGTTAGGCCGACAGCCGCGATTGGGTTCGAACCCAGCACTTGCCGTCTACCAGTTGAGAGGTCCGAACCTCTCGGCCACTGGTGGGGCCTCTCTGACATGGAAAGATAAATTAGTGCATATTCACATTGTAGGTACTATGTTTCTTATTAAACTGTTGAAATAACTTCACTTTATGCTAAGAAAACTATATGATGATGAAAATTTTGTATGTATAACTGGTGCAAAATTAAACATCATGTTAATTTCATATGTATAAATAGGATGAGGAAGTGTTTAAACAGTCTCAAAACTAAATTAGGTTTTTGTTTAGAATTTCATTTGGATTTTCGGAACATAAATTTATTGAGTGACCTTGAAATTTTTTCCAGGAGGGCTCAAAATATTATAGGGGTGTTGAGCCGCAAATAACCCTCCCCTTAGCTACGGCGCTGTATACATATAAAAGAAACTGCACTCCAAGAACTACTATATAACATATGTAAAACTACCCTCACGCCCCGCTAGATCTATATCAACACATCTAAATATCAACAAAACAAGCGAATTAATGAACAACAAGTTTTCTGTTTATATTTAGCTGAAAACTTCAACACAATAAGTTACACTCAATTGTGTTACCTGCAAAAATCAGCCATCCTTGAAAATTAAGCTGCGATTATGTACTTATGCAGGATTATCTATAATTATGTACAAGCTTTATATTTATACGATATAATACAATAATAAACACACTTTAAAACATGCACATACCAGAAAGGGTTGTAAATGAAAGAAGCTCCAACTTTTTCACATTTGTTTACTGCTTCTATCGTTATAACTTAAAGTAAATTCTCAAAAAGAAAAGAATTTGCATTCTAGCAGTAAGAAAAAACGTGACCGGTAATTTTAGCCCAACATGCTTTCCGTAAAATAAAGTTATGATTAACTCTTTATCTACCGCTACCGCATTATGAATTCATGAAAATTTTACATTCTAAAACATTTTACGCAAATTGTTTAAACTAAATTAAAAGATTTACATAATCGTTTAATAATTTTTTGAAGGATTTTAGAAGGATTAAAGAATTTAGAAGAATTAATTAAATTTGAATTTACAAGGATTTTGTGCATTGTTTATAATACCACTCAAATCTATTATTTTTAATTGTTTTCTTAGTATTTTGTAGAATTACAAAATGTACAAACATGATGTTCTTGCAATATAAATATAGAAATATTTCCCCATTGAAAAATTTCCCTCTTTCTCCTTCAGAGCCAAGAAAGCTGAAAACATGCAAAAGCAAAAAAAATCATCTTTTTAAAAATATTTTTGTTTTGTATAACCAATAATGCTTTTGGAGCAAAATAAAGTAATGTATCTGTAACTTATTCTAAACAGTCTTACAACTAATTGACGTATTAAAAGAATTTTAATAAACAATTTTTATGGTGTTTATAAGTACCGTCGATAGATAAAGGGTTGAAAAGGAAGAGACATATCGTGTACAGTATACAGATTGGGAGTGAAGTAACTGATAAGGTTGTCATAAAATGGCCGATGATAAATTTAAATCTGACCAACTGCTTCAGATTATAACAAGGCTAATTTACCATCGAAAATTCCCACCTAAACACGAATGGAAAATTACATATTACTTAGGCGCTTTATTCGGGGATATTCTTACAAGTATAATAAAAAATCTATATTTTTACTGGTGGCATTTTACCCAGTTACACCCTGACGCAAAAGTTTAGACAATGAAGAAATTCTTACATACTTTGAAGAATATTTATTCAATTTTCAAATCACTGCTTGAAATTAATGTGCTGTACATATAAACAATATTTATAACAAAGAAAAGTGGAATTGTGCATATTGCAATAAATTAAATGGTAACAAAAATAAACTGCTGTCTCAAAAGATTAGACACAAATCAAATAAAATCGAAATAAACAATTTTTAAAACCTGGTTGTGCATCCATGCTTCTGTATTACGTCAAATATACGAGATTGCATCGAAGAAACTAAATCTTGCATAGTTTGTGGATCGATATCGTACCATGCATCCTCAATAGATGTCTTAAGTTCCTGTGCAGAAGAGTATTGTCTAGTGTTGCTATAAACTTTGCGACACATGATGCTCCAAAGGTTTTCTATAGGGTTAAGATCTGGGCTACATGCTGGCCAGTCGAGAACTCTTATATTATGGGAATTAAACCAAGATTTTGAATCTTTTGCAGTGTGAATTGAAGCATTGTCTTGCTGAAATTCCCACTGAGGACCCCCTAGAAGCTCAGCAAATGGCAGTAGGTTTTCTTCTAATGTCTGTGTATAATGCTGTGAAGTTTGACGACCACTGGTGAAGGTCAGAGATACTTGTCCATTATAGCAAAAGGCTGCCCAAACCATCACCGAGCCCCCTCCTTGTCTGCGACTAAAAAAACGTCGAGGTTCCTTCCGCAAGTCATGCCAATACGATAAACAACCATGTGGACCATCCAGATTCCACTTTTTTTCATCGCTAAATATGACTGACTGCCATTTCTCTCCATATGACATATGCTTTCGAGCCCACATCATTCTTTGTAACTTATGATGTGGCTCCAGAGCTGGTTTTTTCTGCATTTTGCTATAAACGATTGTTCCTTTTTCCAAAATTCGTCTACGAATTGTATCCTTTGATACAGAGAGTCCCGATGAGCTTTGAACTCCACGTAAGCTCATTTGTTGAGTACTCGCTAGTCTTTGTATCAGGCGATCTTCTCGTACATTTGTCACACGTGGCCTCCCAGACCGACATTTTGCTTTATATTCGGAACCACTCAATAAAACTCGATAAATAGATTTTTTTGACCTATTAAGAATAGCAGAAATTTCAGAAACGCTCTTCCCTTTACCTTTCAACTGCCAAATCCTTGAAACCTCATTCACTTGAATTTCTTTAGCTCTCGGCATGTCGACTATGAAGCGCAATCGTTTGCAGAACTTAAGTACTCCAAATTTGTGACATCGTCGATTCTAAATTTGCATATGCCAGCGAATATTCAAAGAACTTTAGAATAGTGTCTAAACTTTTGCGACAAGCACATTTGAATTTTTATGAAAAAATTAGTATTATAGGAAATAAAACGACTGTCTTTTGTACATAGCATTTTAAATCAGTTTTTGAATTCATTTACAGGTTTTTGTAATTCTGACGTCATAATTCTACATTTTAAAGCTGAATGACGTCATTGTCTAAACTTTTGCGTCATGGTGTATAACCCTTTTCTCTAAGTTGTCACATTATGGCGGAGACGCACGGCCTAACTACCGCCAAAAAAAACTTCCACCAATGCAATGAATGTCAGTTTCTGTCATTATTTATGACTGATAACTTGCGGTAATAAAGAGAAAATACCTGTTTAAATTTACTGGTGGAAGTTTATTATTTTATTTTAAAGAAATAAAATGCATTTTCTTTATTCCGACAAAATAATTTACGCTGATGTCACTTAAGCATATTAAAAGAATTATATTGTGTTTTTTTTTTTCGTAAAGTGGCAACAAAAAAATTGTAAAGAAATAAAATTAATTTTTAAAGAAGATGAAGATAAAGAGTTATTTGAATTCAAAGATTGAAAATTAAACCAAATGAAACATACATATTATTATTTTGGTATATGTAGTACTATTATTAAATAGTTTGCCGTTTAAAGACAATTTATAGAATGTATTAGTTCTATTATAAAAAATGCCAAGGAAACATATACTTACTGAATGAAAAGAAGGCGAATGTGATATAGCTTTAAGGCAAGAGGTTAAATACCAGCGTAAACTAGTTGGATGAGCCAATCCCAAAACTTTCTTCTATCTCATACATACATTTTAATATTAAAAAAAATAGTTACTCTTTTTAATGCTTTAATAATTTTAATTCAATAACTTACCAACTTTGATTTTCATCTTAAATTTCTGCTTCAATCAATTAATCGGAGTAAAAACGAATTTCCGTCTCTGCACGAGCCGATGGACAATAGAATGATAAGCAGATTATTTTTTTCAAATTCAGGGGGGACCAACTTGCCTTACCAAAAAATATTCATATACAAAATGTTTATTTCAGTTCTAGAACTAACTTCATACACTTTTATGTGGTGCAATATTGAAAATGGCATAAAATTCGGTATTGCAGCGCCCCCTTCCGGCGGATTTTTTTCAGATTCAGGGCGATCAACTAGCCATAGCCATACACGTACACAAAAAATTTCGTTCAATTCGATGCATAACTTCATGTACTTTTGGTCGGTACAATATTGAAAATGGCACAAAAATCGTGATTGCAGCGCCCCCTACCGGTGGATTTTTTTCAAATTCAGCGAGGACCAACTAGCCATAGTCATACACATACACAAAAAATTTGGTTCAATTCGATGCATAACTTCATATACTTTTGGTCGGTACAATATTGAAAATGGCACAAAAATGGCGATTGCAGCGCCCCCTTCCGGCGGATTTTTTTCAAATTCAGGGAGGATCAATTAGCCATAGTCATACACATGCACAAAAAATTTGGTTCAATTCGATGCATAACTTCATATACTTTTTATCGGTACAATATTGAAAATGGCACAAAAATCGCGATTGCAGCGCCCCCTTCCGGCGGAATATTTCAAAACTAAAGGAGGACCTGCTTGCCACAGCCAAAAACATTCACAAAAAATTTGGTTCAATTCTATGCATAACTTCATATACTTTTTGATGGTAGAATGGCGACATACAGACACACAGACACACAGACACACGGACACACAGACACACGGACAGACAGACAGACATTTTGTAAAAACATGTTTTTTGGAATCTCTGACCCCTAAAACGTGTAAATCCGTCGAAAACCGGAAGTCGAAAAAAATTTCGATTACAATACTTTCTTCTATTGAAGATAGAATAAAGTAAAAACGACGGCATAAATGTCATATACACATCATATCGGCGCGATTTTTCCGACGGCAATTAGGCAAACACCTGGTTTTCGAATACCAGTTACCATAAATATATTTGGTACTACTCTGTTATCCCGTCGACCAATTTCGCCAAATTACACAAATTGCCAAACTAATAGACAAATTATGCATGTTGACATAATTTTTATTTTAAATAACGAAAAACAAATAATTAGTAGAATATTAATAAAAATATTAATAAAAAGTCGAAATAAAAATCACTTAATGACATTTTAAACACGTGAATCGTATTTAAAGTCATTGAATGTGAATAGTCATAGAATGTGAATGTCAAAAGAATGCGAATATGATATAGCTTTAGGCAAGAGGTTAGATACCAGCGTAAAAAACGACGGCATAGATTTCATATACATACCATATCGGCGCGATTTTTACGACGCCAATTTGGCAAAAACCTGGTTTTCGAATACTAGTTACCATAAATATATTTGGCACTACTCTGTTATCCCGTCGACCAATTTCGCCAAATTACACAAATCGCCAAACTAATAGCCAAATTATACATGTTGACATAATTTTTATTTTAAATAACAAAAAAACAAATAATTAATAGAATATTAATAAAAATATTAATAAAAAGTCTAAATAAAAATCACTTAATAACATTTTAAACACGTGAATGGTATTTAAAGTCATTGAATGTGGCATTCACGATCATCGATTATTGGCATTTAATCTTATAGTTTGGCGATAATTTTTCAGTTGACGGGATAACCTAGTAGTACCATATATTTTAAAAAGGGGATAACAATAAATTTTAAAAAGTTTAATTAATATCTGTAGAACAAAACAATTTATATAATTTATAAAAAGAAAATAAAAGAAAATAAACAATTTATTAATAAATAAACAACATCCGGGTTACCATGTCAAGCAAAATAACTGCACTTTGTCGCCAATTAAGTACTCCTGTGCATATATGACATTGGCGTCTGAAAAAAAATAGCGCCAATGTGGTGCGTATATGACATCTGTGCCAAAAGGACGACATGACGAATCTCTTCTGATAGAGAATGCATGTGCTCGGAAAAATGCTTTAAATTTCAAAGATGCACAAAAAATTTTTAAATTACATTTATGTAACATTTTTCATCATCGTTGGCTTGGCATTCACTCTGACGGATCTCAAAAGACTTGCCATAAATGTATAGTAAATAATGAAATAAATATTTTTTCTTTAGCTAATAATATGGATTCTGCTCCACATCCCTAAATATTAAAGGGCTTAACTTATGTCGAGGAGAAATTAATTGCCCAAGTTCGTCCAGTTATTACTGTTTATCGCATTAAAAGTGGTCAGCTTGAATACAGTGGGCAAATTATTAATTTTCATCAAGATATTTTAGTATTTTGTACTTTATTACCTCATTCCATAGATACTATAACACAGTACATTTTTGGGTACTACTTGATTATCCCGTTGACCAAAAATATAATTCGAAATTTCAGGATTAAATGCCAATAATGGATTATCATAAATGTCACATTACATGGCATTAAACATAATACACGTGATTGTTATGTCATCAAGTGATTTTTAATTCGGGTACTATGTGGTTATCCCGTCGACCAATTTCGTCAAATAATACAAATAGCCAAACTATTAGCACAATTGCACAAATTGACGCATTTTTTTTTTAAATAACGAAAGATCAAATAAATTAGTAAAACATTAATAAAAATCCAAATAAAAAGTCGAATTAAGGTACTACTTGATTATCCCGTCAATCAAATTCGCCAAATTATACAAATCGCCAAACAATTGGCCAAATTAAACAGATCGAGATCATTTTTAGGTGCGTTCGTAATTATATAATACGTAGCACCTATAGTGGTCGTTCAGTCCGTCCGTCTGTCCGTCCGTCTGTCCGTCCGCATATAACAACGCAAAAACTACCCAACCGAATCGTTTGAAATTTAAAATACATAATTATTGCATAATTTTGTCGGGTCATTTCAAATTTTATGAAACTCGGATGCATAGATCGGATAGACAGGGGCAATCAAAAGTATTCCATTACATTACGGTCAATGGGGAAAAAAGTTTCAAATGCATTTTAATTGTTTGAAATTTAAAATACGCAATTATTACATAATTATGTCGAGTTATTTCAAATATTTTGATAATCGTGTGCATAGATCAATTACAGGGGCAATCAAAAGTATTCAATTACATTATGGTCAATTAGGAAAAAGTTTCAAATATATTCTATACGTTTGAAATTTAAAATACATAATTATTACATAATTTTGTCGAGTTATTTCAAATTTTATGAAAATTGGATGCATAGATCAATTACAGGGGCAATCAAAAGTATTCCATTACATTACGGTCAAAGGGACAAAAGTTTCAAATGCATTTTAATCGTTTGAAATTTAAAATACGCAATTATTACATAATTATGTCGAGTTATTTCAAATATTTTGATAATCGTGCGCATAGATCAATTACAGGGGCAATCAAAATTATTCAATTACATTATGGTCAATGGGGAAAAAGTTTCAAATATATTCTATACGTTTGAAATTTAAAATACATAATTATTACATAATTTTGTCGAGTTATTTCAAATTTTATGAAAATCGGATGCATAGATCAATTACAGGGACAATCAAAAGTATTCCGTTACATTGCGGTCAATGGGAAAAAATGTTTCAAATGCATTTTAATCGTGTTACACTCATGCGAACTTAATAAAATTTATATGCAACTATAAAGTACATATTATAATATACATCATACATAATTTGTGGTGCAAAGAACATTTGTTATTGATTTACAAGGCCACACAAAAGTATTCCATTACATAATGGTATAGGGAGAACATTGTTTGATGAGCGTTTTAATTGTAATTCACTGTTAACAATTTTATGAGATTGATATATGAAAGTAATATTTTTAAAACTTCGTTATCGTACGAACGCACCTAATTTGCTACGCTTCACGTGCAATTTCCAACTTGTTATTTTAAATAACGAAAGAACAAATAAATTAATGAAACATTACTAAGAATAGAAATAAAACTTCATAATAAAAATAACTTGATGACATAACGAACACGTGATACGAGTTTAATGTTATGTGAATGTGATACTTATTACCATCATCATTAGCATTTAATTTTTTAGTTTGGTGGTACCTATTTGGTCGACAAGATAATCAAGTAGTACCAAATAATATAAAGAAAACGGTTACTTTCCAATAAATAACTAATGAAATAATGCTTCGCGAATCCAAACAAAGCATGGCTTTTGCTAGTCCCAAAAATATTCAATCCCTGTGAAAGTAGTTACTGTTGAAGATTCGTTATTTTAAGGATATGTCAGTTCCTCTCTATTAATATTTTCAGGCCCCCATAAATGTTTTCTAAATTTATATCAAGGACTAACTGAATATAATTTTTTAATTAAATTTCGTGCATGAGTTCTTGAGATAGAACGTCCACAAAATCTGTATCAGATATAGACAGACAAATACACAGAGACACAAACTCACAGACAGACTTTTGAAAAAAACGTGTTTTCCAGAATTCGTAAAATGTGCAAGTCCATCAAAACCAAGAAGTTGAATATTTTTACAAATCCAATACTTTGTTCTTGAAAAAATAGAAGAATGTAAAAAGAGAAACGCCACGTATAAAAGAGTGAAATATATTCAATAATTCAGACATAATTCTTAATTTTTCTATATATTTAACGGCATGTAGCAGAAAATATAAGTTTAAAGAAATCCTTTAAAGTATTAAAACTAAATGTGTTGAATGTTGTATAAGTAGGCGAAGTATTTCAATTTTTTATTTAATTCGCAGTTGCAGATTATATCTATAACTATCAAATCGTTATAAGTAATTTTAAATAACCGAATATAATAATAATAAATACAAATTGCAATTTAATATTTTTAACGTTTAAGAAATTGCTATCTTAGATATATAGTTATCATTATTTAAAATAGTATAATTTCCTGCGTATAATCCACGGATCAAACAATTCTTTTCGACCCAGAAATTTTATTTAGTAATTGAAAACAAATATTTACAGCGATCTGAAACGTAACATTTTACTCTAAAATTTTTCTGGGTCAAAAAATGGTTGTTTGATCCACGGATTATACGCAGGAAATTATGGTAATTTATTTATCTTTTAAAAACACTTAATAAAAATCACATACTCCCTCTGTCCCAAATTAGTTGCGACATTTAGGTTGAAAATCTTGTCCCAAATTAGTTGCGACATTTCAGGTAGGCGGAGTCATAAATAACTTCCGATGCAGTTTAATACATACACACCAGTAAAATTTTATTACAATGAGTATAACGAGCCACATTGATTGTTTAATGCTTTGTTAAGTGGAATATGAAGTGTTTGCAATAAAAAGTGATGTGATGATGACGGTAAATATGAATAATAATTTAAAAATTGCCATAAAGAAAGAACTAAATGATAAAGAACGCAACTCTGTTTTGCAATTTTTACTCCAATGTTTGAAGAATGATCGATTAAGTCATGGTGCTATAAATGCTGCAGCGATCAAATTTAATGTTCATCGTAGTACTATCTCCCGTTTATGGAACCTGGCAAAGACATCAAAAATAAATGATAATGAAATTTACAATGTAAAATCGCAAAAAACTGGTAAATGCGGACGAAAAAAAAAAGATTTTTCTCAGCAACTGAACAAAATCAAAGATGTCCCACTTAGAAGAAGACAAACATTGCGAAGTTTATCGGGTGCTGTTGATATTCCTAAATCATCATTACACAGAATTGTCAAAGATGGAAACGTTTTGAAGCGTATTTCATCAGCAATCAAACCTAGTCTAACAGAAAAAAACAAGCTAGACAGAATACGATTTTGTTTACAACATGTTCAAAATAATGGACACTTTTCGGAAATGTTGGATCGTATACATATCGATGAAAAATGGTTTTACATTACGAAAACTATTAATTCGTTTTACATCACTCTGGATGAAACCGAACCTCTGAGGCATTGCAAAAGCAAAAGATTTCTTACCAAAGTAATGTTTATGACAGCGGTAGCAAGGCCAAGATGGGATCTAAATAGAAACGAAATGTTTGATGGAAAAATTGGAATATGGCCTTTTGTTTACTCTGAAAATGCCAAAAGAAATTCTAAAAATCGTGCAAAAGGAACTGTTGTAACAAAAGTTGTCGAATGTGTTAATAAGGATGAAACCCGGAAAATGATTATAGAAAAAGTTTTGCCGGCAATACGTGAAAAGTTTCCAATTAGCGAAAAATCGAGTCCCATATACATTCAACAGGACAATGCCAAGCCCCATTTGTCAGAAAATGATCCTAGTATCACAAAAGAATGCTTAAAAGATGGATGGAATTTACAATTACAGTGTCAACCTCCAAATAGTCCAGATTTAAATGTGCTTGATCTGGGTTTTTTTAACGCAATACAATCATTGCAACATCAGATGCCCGTAAACAATATTGACAATTTAATTGATGCTGTTAAAGTTGCTTTTGAAAACATAGAAGTAGAAAAGCTTGATAATGTTTTTTAACCCTACAAACGTGTATGGAAAACATTATGATGTCAGGTGGAGGCAACTCGTACAAAATAACCCATCTCAACAAGGAAAATCTTCGTCGTCAAAATCTTCTTCCGCGAAACCTGGTATGTAATCCTGAAGCTATATTATGTGCAAAAAATTCTTTAAATATGATTTAAATTTTGTTTTATTTGTGATTAAAATTATTACAACTTGGTATTTTTATTCTCATTTTTTAATTTCTGCAAAAAGAACATTTTTTATCCGACAAAATTTTCGAAGAAAATTTGCAGGGTTCGCACGCTTTTAACCCATGTGTCATTTCCCAAGAATTCCGCAGCCATTATATCAGCCAAAAATTATTTTCTTCCTAATGAAATCCCTATCCATTAGATAGAAGATACTTCTGTGTGATTACTGATGGGAGATTCTTTAAAAACTGGGCGTGGCTTAAGAGAGCGCAAACCTTGTATTAATTTAGATACTGATTTAAGAAAAGATGGAGGGAATGTTTGGTAAGTAAATGTTATTGGTTCATAGCATATCATCCTAAAGTATCTGAAAAATGTTCAATCAAAACTATAAAATCATTATTTTCAATAATCCGTACAAAAGTATCCAAATGTCGCAACTAATTTGGGACAGAGGGAGTATATTTTTTACAGTGGTGTAACCAGGGTGGATGCCCAAGTGCTCTGAATACTGGTATTTTTTAAAAGTTCTGCTCGCCTTATGTAACCAGAAAGTTATCTTTTATGAATGAAGGAGAAGAAAACCTTACAGTATTACTGGTTTTGGTCATCCACGCTGGTTACGTCACTGTTTTAAATGAACAAACTTAGGTAAACATTAAAAAACTTAAGATTTGATTTATTTAAACCTCTTTTGCATACATAATATTTAATAATATTAAGTAATAATAACTGACCGTTAATAGTACATGCTAAAAATTATTAAGATGCGACAAATATTAATTAATTATTTTTTTTTTAATAACTCGTTTGATCGTAACCCCTTCGCGACGGAAGCCTTTTACGAAATTTTTAATGTTTTGTCACCGGTTTATAAAAACAGAAATTTGTACCTTATTAAATCGAGAAAATGTTCCGATTAAATAAGGTATATTTTATTGTATAATTTTACTGATGGGAATAAACAAGGATTCATAAGAGCACACACTAGTCACGCGGTAAAAGCTGAACGCTAATGTAAAGTCTATGGGAGCGTTCTTTTCAAATATCTCGCTCAAATTTTAATATTTTTACATGATTTTTTTTGCATAGGATAGCTTAGGACGATCTACAACCGGACTAGTTTTTACTTTTTCGATTTTGCTCATATATTTTTTATATTATGATAGTTTCAATTTCAGAACCGGTTTAAACCGGTTTTGAAAGTTAAAATAATTAAAAAAAAAATCTGAAACCAAAATTGAAAAAGTAAAAACTAGGCCGGTCGGGGATCGTCCTAATCTGGCTCATGCAAAAAAATCATGTAAAAATATTAAAATTTGAGCGAGATATTTGAAAAGAACGCTCCCATAGACTTTACATTATCATCCGGGTCTTTTTGAGTAATTTTTCTGAGACTATTGTGGGCTCTTAAGCCCTTTTTACGGCACCTATACGTGTCGCTCGTCACCAAAAGGTTAATAACATATTATTGCATCGATATACTGTAGCATTGCCAATTTTAACCTTTTCAATCATTTCAATTTATATGAAATCGTTTCAATTTAAACTGCAATCGCTTCAATTTAAACAGAAAAATTTCACATTTATTCAGATACGTTTTTAGATGAATATATTTTCAGGTGCTTAGACGTGATTTGTCATTTTATGGTACAATTAATTCAATGTAGCTTTTATGAATTGTAATGTAATTTTTTTTATTGTTTTAACAGAAAATTGTTCCAAATCATTATTAAAAATCTATAAGAAAATGAAAAATATTATTAATCATATTATTTTCAATTTTTTAAAACTTTCATTAAAAAAAGAAACAAAACTGATAATTAGATTTTAATCTCTGT
Organism: Maratus speculifer; assembly: GCA_964019185.1. Taxonomy (NCBI): domain Eukaryota; kingdom Metazoa; phylum Arthropoda; class Arachnida; order Araneae; family Salticidae; genus Maratus; species Maratus speculifer. Next base: position 175,055,287 of record OZ025302.1, read on the forward strand.
TAAAACGATCGTAAAATTAATCTGTATTAAAAATTAATCTGTAAAAATTGAAAAATAATGGTTTTAATGCATAGTAATTTTACTTATTAAAAATAATAAGATATTATTATATCAAATGCATTTTTTAATTTATTGTTTAATCTTATTTATATTATTTTATAGACAATTAATCTGTGGAGAAAAAATAAAAGGAAAGCAAAATCTTTCCAAACTGAAAAGAAAAAAGAATATCTGCAATTATTCAAAAACGAAGTACAATCAGTTGTCTAAACTTAATTCGCAGTTTCTCGGTAAATCTCACAGAACATAATTGAGTTTCAGCTCAATTTCAAATAAAACCTTCATAACGCCGCCAATCGATATCTATAACTTCTATAATACAGATATTGAATGACATTTTGTATGCTAAATATTAAGCTTATCATTTATTTCGTAGTTGCAGTTTATCAATCGATATATGAACTGCTTTTAAAGTAATATAAAATTAGATAAATAGATTTTAATTTATTCAATACACTGGCAAGCAAAATTTAAGGAGGGGTCCCAAAATGCCAATTTTCAAGTGATTTCCAAGCGAAAATTTTCACGCGATTATGGAAAAGGAAGTAATATAATTCGAATAATTACTATCCTTGTATAATAGCTAGTCCATATAACATCTCATTCAGGTCACAGATGGTCACAAGAGTCATAGTCACTACGGCGAAACAAAAAATAGGAAATTTCATACGTCTCTTTTATGAGTCTCAAATGACTATTATATGTGACTCCACTGACAGGTCACTGCGACTGCCGCTTTGTGTCGAGTCACCAAGTGACTTTACAAAGTTGTTTTATTTAGACTCTCATGTGCCTGTCATTTGGGGACTCAATTTCAAAGTCATTGTGAATGTTTAATTATGATAAATCACCAAATAATGTCGCATTAAAGTCACATGGTGACTTTTCACCATTTTTCCCAATGGTTACTTCACACTAGAATCTCTGTCTCCATTTGACAGAGTCTTGTGACAGAAAGTCACCATGTGATTCTATCATATTTTTTATCATAATTCAACATTCACCATGACTTTGAAATTGAGTCTCCAAATGAGTCACACGAGAGTCTCAATAAAAAAAAAAACATTTTAAAGTCACTTGGTGACTCGACGCAAAGCAGCAGTCGCAGTGACCTGTCAGTGGAGTCACATATAGTAGTCATTCGAGACTCATAAAAGAGACGTATGGAATTTCCTATTTTTTGTTTTGCCGTAGTAACTGTGACTCTTGTGACCATGTGTGATCTGAATGAGATGTTATATGGACTAGCCGTTATGCAGGGATAGTAATTATTCGAATTATATTACTTCGTTTTGAATATTTGCACAAAAATTATCGCTTGAAAATCCCTTGAAAATTGGCATTTTGGGACACGTCCTTAAATTTCGCACACCAGTGTGCATAGATTGAATTTTTATTTAAATCTTACTGGATAATACAGAAAATTTTTTTAGATAGAAAATAATACAATAGTTTAAACAATTCTTTATCAGATAAAGCTGGAAGTTTTATATTACAATAGTGTTGGAATTGATTTTCTGCAAATAAACAACATTTTTAATATAAATAAATCTAGTATGACAAATTAATTACATATTTGATGCTATAGACTTATATTTTAATTTATAAACTACACACACAGGGCTCCCATTTGGTCCGCTTTTTGAACACTACTTTCATTTAAAGAAAAATTTTATTTATAAATTTCGTCGAAACATACCAGGAAAAGCGTTTTTCTTGGAATTGTTCAGAACTGAAAACGGATTTTTTTTCCCCCACAAAAATTACAGGTTTTCGAAATACGGATCAATAAAAGCCCTGTACATATCATTTCACATTATTTATCCTATAGTAATTGCTTTAAATAAGGACCTGTTAATAAGGCTAAGACCAAGAGCGTTTTGAAACCCTTTAAGGGAGACCCGTAAGAAAAAACCCAAAATTTTTATTATTGATTTTAAAGTAATGAATTTTGGTGTACTACTTAAGAATCTCTTTCAAAGGAATAATTGGCAAAAAAATTCACTTTTTATTAAAAAGTATATTTTTTGTGGGGATTTTTATGATATTTTTTTGTCGAAAAATAAACTTTTAAAAATTGCTACTCCTCATTCAATTTTCAATATTTTGGTATTACTAAAATTTCTTAAATAGTGTTATAGTATATAGAAAAGAACTAAGGAGAGATATTTTTAATTTTATACTTTAATCGGCTAAAAAAATAAAAATACGCATGGTAAATTTCCTTAAATTCGTTATAATTTACATGTTTACCAATTTATGTAAAATTTTCAGAAATAGTTAAAAAAAAATCTCTCCTTACTTTTGTTGCAAATTTTTTTAAGATTCTAAAAACATAAACACTTTGTTTCTAAACCATTTTACCACTGAGCCTTATTACTTTGAACTTATTCAAAATATGAAAAAAGTCATTTTCAGGAAAACACGTTTTAAATGGCCGCTAGTCCTTTAAACTCTATAGTGAGTACAATTAAAAAAGCTCATTAAAAAAGCCCTGTTCCAAGTGTCCCCGAGTTCTGAAATTTTGCATGGATATTCGCAAATATGTATTTTATCGTTTTCTGAGATAAATTTTTTTTTGAACTTTTGATGATTTTTTGCCAAAATGGGTTACGGGTCTCCCTTAAGCCTTCGGACTCCGCTGTCTCTTACACAAATTTTATTCGATTTGCACCATTTTTTTAAAAGAAAGTTCCTTTAAGTAGATATTTTCAAAAATTCTCTGATTAAATAAGGAAAATTTTGTTTTGCTTTATTACTGGTGCCAAAAACAAATTTTGGAAGGAAAGATGATGTTTCCGCAGCAGAGACAACGAAGTGCCAAGTGTTAACTCAAAAAAATACATAGGATAACTGGAGGCAAAGACACGCAACGAGGTCAAAATAAACAACATATATGAACGTTTTTATAAACATTTGACTGAAAAAAATACAAAGGGTAGGTGGAGTCAAAGACATACACGGAGCAAAAATACGCAATGTTTCATGAACGCAAATATATATTTTTTTTAATTAACATTTGACCGAAAAAAATACATAGGGATTGTGGAGGCAAAGTCACACACGGGGCCAAAACATGCAAAGGTAAATAAACACATTTTTTTATATTTAATCAGTAGACGACCGATAGGTTTGAATCGTACTAGTTGTGTGTCAATAACTTGACATATAAGTACCACTCAGAACAGAGAAAATGATGTCAGTTTTAGTTTTTAGATGAGTTCGTAATTATGTAAATACGTAGCACCTATAGTTGTCGTTCAATCCGTCCGTCTGTCCGCCTGTCCGCATATAACAACGCAAAAACTACCCAACCTGTTTGAAATTTAACCCTTAACTGCTGTTAGTACATTATAATGATGTTAAATTCTTTCGAATATAATAGAATTGATATGAACCTATAAAGTATATACAAGGTGTTTCTAAATTCATGGTACAAACTTTAAGGGGTGATAGTACACATCAAGATAAACAATATTAAATAGGAAATTAAGGGTCCCAAACGTCTTCCGAAGGAGATAGGTGCCATTAAAGTTTAGGGTCCAAAAATTCAAATGATTATAAAAAACAGAAAAATTGGTCGATTCGTTTGCGGTTTTCACCAAAAATATTCTTTATGTCAGTATTGTCTTGAAAATAAATTATAAAGATAAATTTCAAAAATTGCCAATAGAGGGCGCTTTAGACTTTGGAGTGACGAACAACTACTTTTTACCGTTATTTTTTGCATCTCATTAACTTTTTTAGAAGCTTAGACAAAAAACTTAAATTTTGAGATGAAAATCTTAATCGTTGGTAGTGGTTAAGTAGCGGAAACTGAACAGTGGAGGGAGGTTCAAATTTCAAATGATTATAAAAAACGGAAAAACTGGTCAATTGATTTGCGATTTTTACTAAAATTATTCTTTATGTCAGTATTATCTTGAAAATAAATTATAAAGATAAAATTTTAAAAAATGCCGATAGAGGGTTCTTTAGACTTTGGAGTAACGTACAATTATTTTTTACAGTTATTTTTTTGCATCTCATAAATTTTTTTAGAAGCATAGACATAAACTTAAATTTTGAGATGAAAATCTTAATCGTTGGGAGTGGTTAAGTAGCGCAAACTGAACTGTGTTCAAAGGGGGTGGGAAGGTTCAAATTTCAAATTATTATAAAAAACGGAAAAATTGGTCGATTCGTTTGCGATTTTCGCTAAAACTATTCTTTATGTCAATATTTACTTGAAAATAAATTTTAAAGATATCTTTCAAAAACATCCGTCAGAAGGAGCCTTAAACTTTAGAGCAACCAAAAATTATTTTTAACCGTTATTTTTTGTATCTAATTAAATGCTTGTAAATATTCAAAGTTATATTTTCAGCTCAAAATCTGCATCGTTGTGAGTAATTAAGTAGCGGAAAATTGAACTGTGTTCCAGGGGTGGGGAGGGTAACATTTCAACTACTGAACACAGTTAGTTTGCAATACTTAACCCTCCCATCGATTTAGAATTTGAGCTCAAAATTTAAGTCTAAGCTTTTAGAAGCATTTAATTAGATGCAAAAAACGGTTAAAAATAGTTGTTGGTTACACTAAAGTTTAAGGAGCCCTCTAACGGAATTTTTTGAAATTTATCTTAAAAATTTTTTTTAAGGAAATATTGATATAAAGAATAGTTTTAGCGAAAACCGCAAACGAATCGACCATTTTTTTCGTTTTTTATAATCATTTGAAATTTGGACCTCCCCAACCCCCATTGAACCCAGCTCAGTTTGCGCTACTTAACCACTCCCAGCGATTTAGATTTTCAGCTCAAAATTTAAGTTTATGTCTAAGCTTCTAAAAAAAAAATTATGAGATGCAAAAAATAACGGTAAAAAATAATTGTACATTACTCCAAAGTCTAAAGCGCCCTCTATCGGAATCTTTTTGAATTTCATCTTTATAATTTATTTTCAAGATAATACAGACATAAAGAATAATTTTAGTGAAAATCGCAAATCCATTGACCAATTTTTCCGTTTTTTTATAATCATTTGAAATTTGAACCTTTCCCACAGTTCAGTTTGCGCTTCTTAACCACTCCCAACGATTTAGATTTTGAGCTCAAAATTTAAGTTTATGTCTAAGCTTCTAAAAAAAAATTAATGAGATTCAAAAAATAATAGCAAAAAATAGTTGTTCGTTACTCCAAAGTCTAAAGCGCCTTCTATCGGCATTTTTTGAAATTTATCTTTATAATTTATTTTCAAGACAATACTTATATAAAGAATTGTTTTAGTGAAAACCGCAAACGAATCGACCAATTTTTCAGTTTTTTATAATCATTTTTGGACCCTGAACTTTAATGGCGCCTATCTCCTTTGGAAAACGTTTGGGACCCTTAATTTCCTATTTAATATTGTTTGTCTTGATGTGTACTATCACCCCTTAAAGTTTGTACCATGAATTTAGAAACACCCTGTATATATTAAAATATACATTCGGTACAATCTGTGATGCAAAGAATATTTATTATTAAATTACAGGGCCACACAAAAGTATTCCACTACATAATGCTGTACGGGAAAACATTGTTCGTGGCGAATGTTAGTTATATTAAACTATTCCGAATTTTATAAATATGATATCGTTGCTGAAGTATAATAAAATTTTCTTCCTGTATATTTACAGGAACACAAAAAGGATTTCGACCACTATACTATATCCGAAGTATTGTCTAATATAACAGCATGGTCTAAATATTTTTTAAACTTTCGTTATCATACGAACGCACCTCATTTGCTACGCTTCACGTGCAATTTCCAACTTCGTTCATTTTGATGAAGTATAAACATTTTAATGTAGCTGATTCTTAAGCTGATATTACTGGCAATATCTACGAATCCAGAAATACAATGAAGAATTAAACTCATTAGTTTCTAAATGCCGTGAATTTTACCATGATTTTATTTGCTTAAACTTGCAATTGAGTGGTTCAGCAAAACATTACGCAATCGAATAAAAATTCCGAAAGAGAAGAACAAGTTCTAGATGTGGAGTTTTGTGCAGTTTTAGTTAGATTATATTTTATCTCAAATTACGTGAGAACCTTAATATCTATTAAATGGTATTGTGTGAAGAAGATATCATCTGATTATAACAATCTACTTAACTAATTTTTACATTTTTCTTTCTAAAGAAGAAATTATTGTTAATAAATCGAGACTTATCGATGTTTTTTTAGACTTCCAGTTTTCAACGTTTTTACGTTTTAGAGTAAAAACGTTTGTTACGTTTTTTTTTACGTTTTAGAGTAATTACATTATTCACCAAACACTTGAAAAATTTGTTGAATATTTAAGGATATACTTGTCAAATTGTTTTGCAATTTCGTCTAATACATCATTAAACGTAGTTTTTAATTTCAAAATTAGGTTACCCTTAGATATAGGTGCATCATTAAAAATAATGTTTCATAATACTAGTTTCATAATTTAAATGTACAATTAGGTAATTTTTAGCTCACAGGCTATCATAGCCTGAGAGCTTATGTGCCCGTCCGTTCTGTATGTTCGTTCGTGCGTAACGCGATAACTCATGATAAAAATATCCGATCCACTTGAAATTTTGTATGTAGGTATATCCTGACAAGGCGCTTCCCTGATTAGCTTTTGGAGTTCATTCGATATGTATAAGAGGGAGAACGGGGGGCTCATGCCCCTCCCCTTAGTTGATATAAATGGGATTTTCATGCAGAATTAAATTTTCGTTCAAAATTTAGATTAGGATCATAATGACGACTATTGTCCCGTGTAAATGGTTCCTCCAAAAGCTCTGGACACCAGTATTTAAAACTAATTTTCTTGGCCTTATATAATGGCCGAATAATCTGTGATGAAACATGGCGAAATAAACTGTAATAGTCCAAGAGTCGACCGCACAAAACCCTATGTCATCGAGCACAAGAAAAAATTCTTTATATTATGGAAGATTAATCATAGAGGAATTTAATGATCCATGTCTGCCGGAAGTGAAGTGGTGCATAAGCCAAAAAATAATATCATAGTGAATCACGCATTGGTCAATCATTGTGTTTGCCGTACAATTAAAAGTATGAAAACACGGAAAACTGGGTGCGGGAAAACACAATGCTAAGTCAACGAGTCAACCACTAGTGGTATTCCTTTTTGACTTATGCACCACGTCACTGCCGGCAGAAAAGGACCATTAGATTCCCCTATGACTACTCTTCATAAAATGAAGGATTTTTTCTTGTGCTCAGTGACTTAGGGTTTTGTGCGATTGGCTCTTGGACTATAATATATTAGTGGTGTCCAAAGTATTTGGCGTCCCGATTAATCAAGGACACCTAACCACATAAGCAGTGAGTGAGTGTCACCTCTAGAGGGGAAACGATTAATATCAAAATATGAACTATTTCCGCCACAGGTGTCCCACTCTGGTCACGCTTCATTTTAATTCCAAACGACATCAAAAATATTAATAAAATTTTGCTTTCACAAAGTAAGTTTAAATTAAGGAATTCTTAATTAAAAAAAAAAAAAAAGTCGTTTGTAAATTCCGGTGCCAGTCAACAATATCTCATTTTATGAACAAAATAATTTATAACATAATAAAAATATTTTGTAAAGTTAATAAAAATATTTATTCTTCTTAGAATCAATTATTACTTACCCATCATACGTAGTATAGGGTAAGTCTTGCAATCGTTTTGAAAATCGAAAAAAAAATTTTGACGGATTTACACGTTTTAGATAGTGGAGATTCCGAAAAACATATTTTTAGAAAAAAAAATTTTGCCGTCCGTCTGTCTGTCTGTCTGTAAACGCTCTATCTCCCGAACAAATTGAGATAGAGACTTGAAATTTTGTATGTAGTTAGTATGTAAGAATGGGACGAACCCTATTTAATATCAGCAACCTCGATTATCCGGAACTATTTTTTTCGGACTCTCGAAAAATTCGTTCTGATGAAAGGTATATAAAAATTTTCGAATTTTTTTGTTCTAAGGAATGGACGTAAAAGACAATAAAATAACACACATTTTGCATATTGAACGAAGTCGATCGGATTGTTAGTTGCCGAGATATTTGTAATCTTGTTTTCCACATTCTTCGATTTTTCATGACCCTGTATTTCATTCAAATTTCAATTCAGAAGTATATTTTAATTGGAAATGAGACGCTTAATTCGACGCAGTTAATTGTTAGTTAATAGAACTATTATTTTTGGAGTTATAAGGATGTTTCTTTTACGCAGTTCGGTACTACTTGAGTAGTTTGGCGTTATATAAAATTTGTCGAAATTGGTACATCAGCAGTTCTTTAATATAGCATTACTATGTATATTAACAATATTTAAATTTTGTTTATGAATTGCAATGCATTGTATAAATAGTTTCCACATGTTTTATTTTCATATACATATCCATGATGGGTAAGTATTACGGTGGCCCCCAACGACTAGTTTTTTCTGGGTAAAAAAATATAATAAACAAATATTTGTTTTAATATTTATTATCTATTTATTCCCAACTTCTTATCAATAGAATATTTCTCATTCTAGATTACTTTATACGAGTAAGAAAATATCTCAAACAAAACTGAAATAAAACGTAAATATTAAGACAAAATTTATTAAACATTTTGAATAAATTAATCGTCTTCGGTAAAGTTAATTGAATAATCTGAGTTTGAATATAATTTCGAGTAAATTCTTTAAAATGCTACTTATCAATTTCTGTGTCTGTCATATTAAAAATATTGACTGGCATAAAGCTACGTAAAATATTTAAGCTTTTCATTTAACTCGTAGCTAGAGATGAGCTCATCATTGAAAGTAATTTAGAATTATTTAATGCAAAATTGATTAATTGAATTTATAGTTTAATTATTTTTAATTATTATAATTGAGTATTGTTGTTTGTGAATTTCAACATTTCCATTTAGAAAGATAATAAAAAAATGAGGTATGATTTTAAATTGGCAAAGTTTGAGGAATGCAAAATAATTGATTTTTTTTTTTTTTTTTCCTGTTCCGTTTAGGTTCTATTTTGATTTCTGAATCAATTATTTTTTTTTGGATAGAAAAATATAATTAACAAATATTTGTTTTAATAATTATTATCTATTAATTCCCTGCTTCTAATTAATAGAATATTACTCATTCTAGTTTATTTTATACAATTAAGAAAATGTCTCAAACAAAACGGAAATAAAACGTAAATATTAAGACAAAATGTATTAAACATTTGAATTAATTCATCGTCTTCGGTAAAGTTAATTGAATAATCTGAGTTTGAATATAATTTCGAGTAAATCCTTTAAAATGCTGCTAATCAAGTTCTGTGTCTGTCATAATAAAGATATTGACGGGCATATCGCTACGTAAAATATTTAAGCTTTTTATTTAACTCGTAGCTGGAGATGAACACGTCATTTAAAGTAATTTAGAATTATTTAATGCAAAATTGATTAATTAAATTTATAATTTGATTACTTTTAATGTATTATTATAATGGAGCATTGTTGTAAATGAATGTCCATTTAGAAAGACAATAAAAAATTGAGATATGGTTTTAAATTGGCAAAGTTCGAGGAAAGTAAAATAATAGAACTTTTTAGGTGCGTTCTAATTATGTAAATACGTAGCACCTATAGTTTCCGTTACGGACAGTCCGTCCGTCTGTCCGCATATAACAACGCAAAAACTACCCAACTGAATCGTTTGAAATTTAACATATATAATTATTACATAATTTTGTCGAGTCGTTTCAAATTTTATGAAAATCGGATGCATATATCAATTGCAGGACCAATCAAAAGTATTCCGTTACATTATAGTCAATGGGTAAAAACGTTTAAAATGCATTTTAATGGTGTTACACTTATTCGAATATAATAGAATACATGAAGATATGAAGTATATATATATATATTAAAATATACATTCTGTACAATTTGTGATCCAAAGAATATTTATTATTAACCCGCGAGTAGTCGCGATTTTTTTCACAACGTCATTAGTCGTGCTCGGTCTTTCCGCCGCTGGCCCCCCGCATACCAAATATGTAAAATAAGAAATATTTTTCACCTAATATACGAAGATAACCTTTCATTTAATATATAAATTCGCAGTTTTCTTAAGTTATGCATTTTATTCAAGAGATCTGGAGTAATTAGAAAAGTAAAAATGAACTGACATTAGTGATTGTCACGTAGACTTTTTAGCCATTTTCAACTTTCTTTCTAAAAATATACCTGAAAGAAAAACAGAGGTGTCCTGTTACTTCACTAAGGTGGTCGAGAAACTTTCAAAGTCAGCTACCTGGTAGATCTCCGCTGTATTTGTAATGTGATAGAAGTTAGGAGAAGATAAGTTATACGGGCGGCGAAAAGACCAACACGCGACTACTGACGGATTAAATTACAAGGCCACACAAAAGTATTCCACTACATAATGTTATGCGGGAAAACATTGTTTGGGGTGTGTGTTAATTATATGAAACTATTTCACATTTTGTGAATATGATATACGTTACTGAGATATAATAAATTCGCTTACTGTATATTTACAGGAACACAAACAAGATTTCGACCACTATACTAATCCGAAGTACTGTCTACTATAACAGCGAGATCTAAATATTTTTAAAATTTCGTTTTCGTACGAACGCACCTCATTAGCTACGCTTCACGTGAAATTTCCAACTTGTTTTATTTTGATTTCTGTTTAAACGATTTTAATTCGATATGTTACAAAATTAGTTGAAACATAAACTAATTAATTAAGAACTTTGGTATATATATTTTTACATTTTACTGCACTAAACATGTCCGTATAAAAAATAGCAAATGATTTGCAATGAGTGAAATTAGATGAATATAAAACAATTAAATTTATTTTTTATTTTAATTACTTTTCAGATAACAGCATAAATAATAATTAAACATAATAAAACTAATTTGTAAATTCATAAACAGTTACTAATTTAAATATTGAATTTATTTTACTGCATAGAAAGATAATTAACAGATATTTGCTTTAACATTTATTGTCTGATATTTCTTAAATTGTTTTAATAGAAGAATATTGAGTCAGAAAATGTCGTATTTAAAAAATAATAATAATAAACCAAAAACATTAAGCAAAAGGACACTAAACATTTAACATTTATTCCCCGCCTTACGTTAAGTTAACAGAATAATCTGAATTTGAATATATAATATCAAGTAAATCATTTAAAATGACACTAATCAAGTTCTGAGTCTGTCATATCGAAAATATTGATGGACATATTATTAAGTAAAATATTTAAACATTTCATTAAATTCGTAGATGCAGTCTATACTTTGATATGTGCACATTCTTAATAACTGGAAGTAATTATAAGAGTAAGAATTATTCAAAGCAAAATTGAATTTTTAGTTTGATTACTTTTAATTTATTATTACAATGGGCTTCCAAATGGTCTGCGATTTGAACATCAGTATTTCTGAACAGAAAATTTCACGAAACGTTTCTACAGAACTTGCGTTAGAATTACCTTCCAAAGGTGGTTTCTTACTATTTTGCAATGTTTCTTACCATTATTACAATGGGCTTCCAAATGGTCTGCGAACTGAACATCAGTATTTTTGAACAGAAAATTTCACGAAACGTTTCTACAGAACTTGCGTTAGAATTACCTTCCATAGGTGGTTTCTTACCATTTTGCAATGTTTCTTACCATTATTACAATGGGCTTCCAAATGGTCTGCGAACTGAACATCAGTATTTTTGAACAGAAAATTTCACGAAACGTTTCTACAGAACTTGCGTTAGAATTACCTTCCATAGGTGGTTTCTTACCATTTTGCAATGTTTCTTACCATTATTACAATGGGCTTCCAAATGGTCTGCGAACTGAACATCAGTATTTTTGAACAGAAAATTTCACAAAACGTTTCTACAGAACTTGCGTTAGAATAACCTTCCAAAGGTGGTTTCTTACCATTTTGCAATGTTTCTTACCATTATTACAATGGGCTTCCAAATGGTCTGCGAACTGAACATCAGTATTTTTGAACAGAAAATTTCACGAAACGTTTCTACAGAACTTGCGTTAGAATTACCTTCCAAAGGTGGTTTCTTACCATTTTGCAATGTTTCTTACCATTATTACAATGGGCTTCCAAATGGTCTGCGAACTGAACATCAGTATTTTTGAACAGAAAATTTCACGAAACGTTTCTACAGAACTCGCGTTAGAATTACCTTCCAAAGGTGGTTTCTTACCATTTTGCAAATAAAAAAAATATATACAGTCGAGTCTCTATATAACGAAATCCACCAGTCCAGTAAAAAATTCGTTCTATAGAGAAATTCGATGTATAGAGAATGATGTTAAAAATCGTAGTTAATGTGTGAAATTTGAACAAATACTATTTTTGATCTCTTGAATTAAGAATTTGAAATAGTTAATATTAACCTAACATTTTATTTCTTAATTATTTAAGCTGTTTCATAAAAGAGGACAGGCATTTATTTGAAATCTTAATGAAAATCAAATAAGGAAGACTTGCATTAATTTCAGATGAAAAAATCTGATTTTTTGTTGTTTTGATTTTGAAATTGTTACGCTCTAAAAAAAATGCTCAAATTTTAGCAAGGAATGAAAAATTGTAATTAACATTTTCCTCCATTTGAAAGCCTCTCTTATGTGCCTCTCATTGTTTCCTATCTTACATGTGCATCAATCCAATTGACTCTGTTTTGAGAAGGGTGAGGAAAGATGTGTGGGAGATTCGTTGGATTTAAAGAACAAGGAGAGAAGTAATATAAAAATAAAAAGAATACTGCCCAGTTAAACTGATGGCATTGAGCTCACAGGCTACAAATACTAATTGTACATTAAAGCCTTATATTTTCAAGGGTTAATTCCGTTCGAAAATAAAAATTAAGAAGGGGAAACAGCTCTCCCCTTTCCTCTTTTTTTTTATACTTAATCATTGAACCTCCTATACTATCAGAGACATGCTTCAATTAGGAAACACTAGACAGACTTTAATACAATTAAATACAAAACAATTAAAATGAGAACAAATTTAATTGTGTTTGTGTTTTGTTTTGTATTTAATTGTATTAAAGTCTGTCTAGTGTTTCCTAATTGAATATTTTAAATTCAGACGTTAGAATGTTTGTATATCTTAAAGACATGCTTTATCATATAAAAAATCTATATCCAAATTCAGAGCAAATGAGATAATTCTTAATAAAAACCCATTTAGCATTTATATAATTTAAAAGGAGTTATCCCCTTCTTTTATACTTAACCATTAAACTTCCAAAACTATTCAGAGATTTGAACGAAATCTGAAAATTCTGCTTGAAAAACCCATTTATATAAATTAAGGGGGGGGGGCATTAGAACCCCCGTTCTCCCTATTTATACTTATTCAATGAACATCTAATAACAGTCACGGAATCGCCTCATCAGAATGATCCTAATCTAAATTTTGAACGAAAACTTAATTCTGCATGAAAATCCCATTTATATCAACTAAGGGGAGGGGCATGAGCCAGTGGCGCCGACTTCCGGGTCTTAAATTTAATTAATGAAAATAAAAATAAGTATTTTGAATTTTAATATTATTTTAATTTACTACATTCAAAAATTAGCATAAAATAAATACTTATTTAATATGCATAATTTATATCAACTAAGGGGAGGGGCATGAACCAGTGGCGCCGACTTCCGGGTCTGCGGGTCTGCCGCGCAGACCCTGAAAAAAATCTGCAGACCTTGCGATATCTCGGCAGACCCTGCAAAATGCAACCATGAGACTCGTGATTTTCCGTGTTTTTCCACTTTTCAATTTTTTGCTGGAAGTGATTTGACGGGGGTGATTTGTTCCGGAATTTTAAAAAATCGGTCATCAATCAGAAAATTTGTAGATAAGATCGCGAAAAAAACTAAAATTTCTCAAAAGATCGCGTAATAAACGGGAACCAAAGAATAATGGGCGCGAGGGGGGGGTGACAATTTCGTCGAAAGATCGTGGAAAAAAGCCAATTTCATCAACGAATCCTGAATAAACGTCAATTTTGTGAAAGGATAGTAAAAAAAACATGAAAATCGTTAAAAGATCGCGGAAATTTTCGTCATTAAATAGCATGAAAAACGCTCATTCTGTTAAAGAATCACAGAAAACATGCAAATTTCGTTCTAAGATAGTGGAGGGAAATGCAAATTCTGTCAAAGAATCGAGAGAAATGCATGAATTTTCGCAAAAGATCGTAGAAAAATAAGAATTTCTCAAATAATAGCGAGAAAAAATAGATTTTTTCAAAGAATCGCAGAAAAAACGCAAATTCTCTTGAAAAAGTGCGAATTTTGTCAAAGAATCGTAAGGAAAAACGCGAATTTCGGTAAAAGTTTGAGATGGAAATTGCAAATTTTAACAAGAGTTCGCGAAAGAAACGCAAAGATTGTTTTTCACGTAAAGATTGTTATTCAATCTTTAATATTTTGTACGATTTCAAATAAGTCTGAAACAAAACTGAAAAAAAAATTCATTCATTAAGAGAAAACCTATTAAACATTTAGAATTAATTCATCGTCCCCTTAAAGTTAATTGAATAATCTGAGTTCGAATATAACTTCGAATAAATCCTTTAAAACTCTATTAATCAATTTATGTGTCTGTTATAATGGAGATATTGACTGACATATCGCTATGCAAGATATTTAAGCTTTTCTATTAATCATACCTGGAAAAGTAGAAAGTAATTTTGAATTACGTAATGCAAAATGGATTAATTTTAATTTCTTATTACATTGGAGCTTTATTGTTAATACTCATCTTATTATTAATTCTCGTATTCCCATGCAAAAAAAATAACAAAAAATTCTAACATTACATTAAACAGCAAAGTTTCAGAAAGTTAATTAAATTTATTTTGATTTTAATAACTTTAAAACCTTTTGATATGATATAACATATAATATAAATTTAATTAATGAAAATAAAAATAAGTATTTTGAATTTTAATATTATTTTAATTTACTACCTTCAAAAATTAGCATAAAATAAATAAGGTACCCTGGGGTAGTAACGCCACGTTAAGGTTCTAACAATTTTCACGGCTCAGTTTTAGTTTGTATTTTTCAAACAAATATATGATTTGATACAGCAACTCATTGACTATCTATATAAAAAAAATAATTTAACAGATATGAATACATAAAATGTAATGGCGTGATTTCTTGACCAATGCTATTTGGCGTTATTACCCACCTATATGGGTAATAACGCCATGCAAACAAAACTATGAAATAAGTTGGAATAATTGCATGTAGATTGCCCAATTCTAAAAATACAAACTCTTAGCTCTAGAAATTGACAAATTGCATCCTAAGCTATTGAAAATGTTCATTTTTTGTGAAAGTGTAAGAAAAATAAAGGTGTGGTGTGGGGAGGGGGGGATGAGGTAAAAGAATATCAGACCGTGAGCTTCTTTTTGCTTAAAAAACTGCTTAAATAGAATTATTAGAAACATTGCACAGTTTTAAATGCGTTTATTTGAATCAGTATTTAGGATGTAGCTCGGCCACTGTAAGGAATCAACCGGGGTAAAAATTGCAAGGATTGGCGTTTTTACCCCGTTATAGTTATTGCGCTGTACATTTTAAATTACAAATTATCTCGAGAGGATATCCAAAATCTTCAACAACATTTTGAAAAGCCATGAAATGTACTACAAATTTATGTAATTAATAAAGTATTTCCGGAAAAAAAAAATAGTCTTCACATCACAAAACGTATCTCGCAAATTTTAGATCAAGCGTTAATTTTAGCTGCTTGTAAAAACAATAAGACCTAAAAATGAAACAAATTAACTTGAAGCTGTTTTTTGCGATTTATATGACTCAAAACCCTTCTGCGCAGAACACATGGGTGTCATTTACCAAATTATTTCATAATTATGCAAAATATTAGCACTTGGCGTTGTTACCCCGTCTGGCGTTATTACCCCAGGGTACCTTACTTATTAAATATGCATAATTTATATCAACTAAGGGGAGGGGCATGAGCCAGTGGCGCCGACTTCCGGGTCTGCGGGTCTGCCGCGCAGACCCTGAAAAAAATCTGCAGAACTTGCAATATCTCGGCAGACCCTGCAAAATGCAACCATGAGACTCGTGTTTTTCCACTTTTCAATTTTTTGCTGGAAGTGATTTGACGGGGGTGATTTGTTCCGGAATTTTAAAAAATCGGTCATCAATCAGAAAATGTGTAGATAAGATCGCGAAAAAAACTAAAATTTTGTCAAAAGATCGCGTAATAAACGGGAACCAAAGAATAATGGGCGCGAGGGGGGTGTCAATTTCGCCGAAAGATCGTGGAAAAAAGCCAATTTCATCAACGAATCGTGAACAAACGTCAATTTTGTGAAAGGATAGTAGAAAAAACATGAAAATCGTTAAAAGATCGCGGAAATTTTCGTCATTAAATAGCATGAAAAACGCCCATTCTGTTAAAGAATCTCAGAAAACATGCAAATTTCGTTCTAAGATAGTGGAGGGAAATGCAAATTCTGTCAAAGAATCGAGAGAAATACATGAATTTTCGCAAAAGATCGTAGAAAAATAAGAATTTCTCAAATAATAGCGAGAAAAAATTGATTCTTTCAAAGAATCGCAGAAAAAACGCAAATTCTTTTGAAAAATTGCGAATTTTGACAAAAGACGCGAATTTCGTCAAACAATAGTAAAGAAAAAGAAAATTTTGTCAAAGAATCGTAAGAAAAAACGCGAATTTGGGTAAAAGATTGAGAAGGAAAATGCAAATTTTAACAAGAGATCGCGAAAAAAACGCAAATTCCGTCAAAAAATCACGGAAAAAATGCTAAATTTAGAAAAAAAATCTTAAAAAATTGCGGACAAAACGCAAAGAATAGCGGAAAAACTCGAATTTTATTCAAAAACAGCAGAGAAAAAGCAATTTTTCTGCCAAAGAATCGTGGACGAAATCGGAATTTAGCTAAAAAACAGGCGGAAAATACAAATTTCGGGAAAATATCGCAGAAGAAGCAAATTTCAGCAAAAGGTCGTGGAAAAATTCGAATTTTGGCAAAAGATCATGGACAAAGACTCGAACTTCATCAAAAATAGGAGGAAAACGCAAAGAATCGCGTTAAAAAGTCAAATTTCGTTCAAAGATAGCAGGGAAAAAGCAAAGTCATACCTGCCAACATGTCAATTAGTCTGTCTTTAAAATTGTCTTTAAAATTTTCACGGTGTATTCTTACATGCTTAAAAATGCATAACATATGCATATGCAATGCTAAAAGTAATATATTTTTTAACAATATTTTCTATGCTACTTTTATATTTATTTTCCTACTTAACATTTTGAAAAATAAAAACATGTGGTTACACAAGAAAATGTTTTTTCAATTACATACTTTGGGAACGTGTTTCCAAAAAACTGTCCTGTATGATGATCTGTGATAGATAATGGCAGATTAAATTCACAGCAAATTTCCTGAAAGGTTACAGCAGTTGAGGGAGTGGGAGGGAGAGTATATCTATACCAGCATTAATTATGCTTTATTACTGGTTATCTTTGATGAAATGCACATTTTTCAGCGATCTTTTGACAAAATGTGTATTTTCCCCGTACTTCTTTGACAAAATTCACTGTTTTCCGTGACCCTTTCACGAAATTTGCACAATCTTTTCACGAAATCGCGCGTTTTATCCGAGATATTCAGACGAAATCGTCGGTTTTTCTGCGATTTCTTGGCGAAATCGGCGTTTTCCCATGATTTTTGATGAAGTCGGCGTTTTCTTCCACGATCTTTTGACAAAAGTTGCATTTTTACTCGATATTTTCTTGAAAACAGTGTTTTATCTCCGCGATCTTTTGACGAAATCTGCGTTTTTTCCATGATCTTTTAATGAAATCGGCCTTTTTTCAATGATCTTTTGACAAAATATTTTAAAGCGATCTTTTATCGAAAACTGCGTTTTTTCCCTCGATCTTTTGACGGAATCGGTGTTATATCCGCAATCTTTAGACGAAATCGATATTTTTCTGCGGTCTTTAGACGAAATTAGCGTTTTATCTGCGATATTTTGATGAAATCGCCGTTTTTTCCGCGATCCGCACAGGAAATTCGTGTTTTTCAGCGATCTTTTGAAAAAGTACGTTGATAAAAACATTAACGAAATCGTCTTTTTTCCACGCAATATTGACGAAATGTGCGCTTTTTCGGCGATCTTTTCATAAAATTTGCATTTTTGTGCGATCGTTTTTTTCCGCGCGCAAAACCGTACAATCCACACAACCGTACACTTAGAAAAAAATTCGTACATTTTACGGTGAAATCGTTCAAATTGGCAACTATGCAAATTCAATTAAAGAATCGTGGGGAAAACGCTAATTTCAGGTAAACCCCGCGGGAAAAACGTTAATTTCGACAAAAGATCGCGGGAAAAATGCTAATTGCAGCAAAAGATCGCGGAAAAATGTTAATTTTTACGGAAGATCGCGTAAAAAATGCATATTTCGGCGAAAAATCGCGATAAAATGCAAATTTTGGCAAAAAAAACTCGAGAAAAATACGTGATTATCTTGCCATATTTATTGACTGATGTTTTGAGTAAAGTATATGAACATGTGATTGGACAACTAGCAAAGATTGATGTGTAAAAAACATTCAATCAGAATTATGGACATAATATAGAAACTTTTCGTTTAAAATTACTTATAGTATTTCCTCCCCTCCCCCTTGAAATAAAGCAGCATTTGAAAAGTATAATTTCTTTTTTTTTCTTTCTTTTCTTTAATTATTTTTTTAATAAAATAATCTTATTTAATATAGCACATGTTTAAACACAAGCTATTTTAAGTAATTTCTCATTTTCCCAGTTCATGCGCTTTCCCTGTTTTTCTTTTTTCTTTTTTCTTTCTTTTTTTTTTAAATCTTTTTGCAATCGCATGCCAAAAAATCTGTTTAAAATATCAATTAAAACCCTAGCCACCGTGCTTTTTTTATTATTATTATCAAAAATCAAATCAGTTGACCGTCACATATATATATATATATATATGTATTGTGATCATGGCCACAGGACGGAATTCTGACTTTTGAAAATTCCCGAGGATGGAAAACTGAATGAGATTCCCCCCCCCCCCCAAACAACTGTCTTTTTGGCAGACCCAGCTTTGAGACCAAAATTGGCTCCTATGGCATGAGCCCCCTGTTTCCCCTCTTATACATATCGAATGAACTTCAAAAACTAATCAGGGAAGCGCCTTGTCAGGATATACCTACATACAAAATTTCAAGAGGATCGGATATTTTTATCATGAGTTATCGCGTTACGCACGAACGCACGTACATACAGAACGGACGGGCACATAAGCTCTCAGGCTATGATAGCCTGTGAGCTAAAAACTGAGCACTGACGATAAATCAAAAATAAGTGATGAAAAATTGATTCCATATGATTTCGAAGCCTTTTAAAACTGAGTAAATTAAGACCAATTTATGAAAAATTCGTTATATGGAGATCAACATTTCGGTATATAGAGACTGTTTTAAATGCAATCATGCAAAAAGGGAACCATTCCTATTAAAAATTCGTTATATAGAGAAATTCGATGTATGGAGTTTCGTTATAGAGAGACTCGACTGTATATAAAAGGAAATTTTCTCTAAGAAAATTCTGATATTCAGTTTGCGGACCATTTGGAAGCCCTGACTGTTATTAGATGAATTTCGACATTTTCCTTCAGAAACAAAATAAAAAAATCGAGATATGATGGGCGATGCCGGAGAAATATAAAGCAATTCAATTTTTTTTTTTTTTTTTTATTTCTAAACAATTCTAACTCCAGCAATCAAATTAGTAATTCTCAATGTAACTCCAGCAATCGTACGCATCAGGGCATTTGGGAATAATTTAACAACTTAACTGTGTTGCTCGAACTGACTTTGGGCAGGAACTCTTTGCACGCTTCGTTATTTAAGGGGACACAGGGGTTGAAAACTTTTCAAAAAATCGATTTTTTTATGATCTAGTTTTATTATCCAATTAATTCTGAACTCAATGCAAAAGAAGCATAAAAATATTTTTGCATTTTCAACGGAGTTATAAGTTATGTGTCAGCACTTTCAAAGACGCACCCATATAATTTCAACTTCAAGTCGCATTTTCTCAGAACTTCATTTTTGACGACTAACACCAAGATTTAAAAAAAAACTATTCGATGGAATGGCTTAAATTTTTTTTTGCATGCATATAACATCTTTATCTATAGAATGAATTAATATAGTTTCGATAGTTCAATATTTTGAATATTTTTAATGAAAAAAAAGTTGTATTTTTAGGAGTTTCTTAAATTTTCAAATTTGAGAGTTTTTGTAATAATGTTGTTTTTGAGTGATAGTTATATCCTTAATTCATTCTCTAGAGTAAAGTTTCCGGATCATTTTAAACGAAAAATTAGGTTCTTATGTCAATTCAACGTTCAGATATCTTGGTATTGGTGATATAACACATAATTTTTTTTCTCGAAAATTCTGTTCCATAAATTTTGCTATATTTCTTATTATATTACATTGAAGTACTTCATTTTATAATTTTATAAGACTACAAACATACCTTTAAAATATCAGAAAGTTTAAATTAATTTAATTGAGTACTTCTGATTTTATATGGACTCGAAGCGAGAGCTCTGTTTACATGTTTTTCCGTATCGATCAACCCCTGAGCACCCTTAAAGCTTTTTAATACCACTAATTTTTAATTGAAAATTTATCTTTATTGATTGGCAGATGTTTTTCAATTAAGTAAAGCAATTATTTTAGTATGGAAAATGTGGTTTACAGCCCCTATTTTTAATTTATGTTGTCGAAAACAATGCCACAGTAAAGGGGTTAATCGCTTTCCTGATCTGCCCGTACGTCGTACGGGGAACGTATTTTCGCCTATGACGGTTTGTCCGTAGCACATACGGGCATCGATATTCCAATCATGATTTATCATTTTCACCAATAAAATTTTATTGTAAATTTTGTAGTATTTAATCCGAGCATTTACATAATAACTACAAATAGGCAAACATTTATGTTGTGAAAAATCGGCGATAAAAGATTAAAATTTCTGTAGATGACATTTAAAAATATCGGCATTTCTTTTATTTTATTTATTTATTTATTTTGAAAAATATTGATTAGTTAAGTGGTTAATGTGCTTCAGTAACAGAAGTTTTGTAAGGTACTGATCTCTATATCTAAAGGTAGAACATTTGCTCATTAAATAAGCCTAATATTACGAAATATTACGAAAATTCTGATAATAGGGCTTGGAAGTACTTGTTGCGCACGAACCCTGGATATACATATACAGGGATGAGAAATCTCCGAAACTTATGATTAGTTACTACCACTGTACTTTTATGTTATTTATCGCCTTCTTTAATAACAAAATTTCTGAAATTAAATAAAGCAAGAAATACCATTAAAACTTAGTAGTAAAAATCAAACATTTGGGACGTAGAATTCTCATCCCTTCGTAAGAGAAAAATACCAGAGTTAATCACTTAATCGTCGCGTCCGAGACATTCGCGGGCTGCAAGCTTCACGGCTTTTATTCAGAATTGTTTGATTCCCACCAGTTTTATAAAATAGTGTAATGGTTTTATTCTGGTATCATTTTACTTGTCGTTAAATAAGATGAATATTTCTTTTCAAAAAAGTAGTGGGAATATTGATTTTTATTTTTTAAACCGAAATTTAATGCGACCATTAAGGTGTTAATATTATAAAAACGAAAAATTTTAGTTAAATTTTATAAAAATATTTCATACCGGATGTATTATTACAAACTGTTTAATTTGAATTTACTTTGTCCTTTTTTTTTCCAATCTTTAGTTATTATAAAGCTTTTTTATAGAAATTTTTCTGGTTTGAACCGAAACATTTTCTTTCAATAGGGGTTAAAATAAATTCCTCGTGGTAATTCTAGTGTTTAAACAAAAATAAATAAATTACGAACTTTGATATTTTTTCATTTCATTCCACTAAACAAGCTATTATAAAAAATAGCAAATTATTTACAATGAGTAAAATTTAATGAATATAAACGGTTAAATTTATTTTTGATTTTAATCTCATTATAAACGAAAGCACATATAATAATTAAACATAATAAAGTTGATTTGCAAATTTATAAATAGTTAATAAATCTAAGAATGAATTTATTTTACTGCATTGAAAAATAACTAAAAATATTTACTTGAATATTTATTATTTAATAATTCTGTGCTTCTTTTCAATAGCAGATTATTCAACCTTAATCAATTTACACAATTAAGAAAATGTCGCAAATAACACATAAAAATCCATAAATATTAAGCAAAAAAGTATTAAACATTTAGAATTAATTCATCGTCTTCTATAAAGTTAATTGAATAATCTGAGTTTGAATATAATTTCGAGTAAATCCTTTAAAATGCTACAAATCAATTTCTATGTCTGTTTTAATGAAGATACTTACTGGTATATCGTTATATCAAAAATTTAAACTTTTTATTGCACTTTATACCTGGAAATAATTAAAATACTTTAGAACTGCGTAATGCAATTTTGATTAATTGAATTTATAGTCGGATTACTTTTAATTTACTATTTTTATATACATTATTGTAGATACTCATAAAAAATTCTGCTTTTCTATTTAAAAAGACGATAAAAAATTGTGACACGGTTTTCAATAAACAAAGTTCGAGAAATACGAAACAATTAAATTTATTTTTTTTATTAATTTCTTTAAACGATTTAAATGTAATATATAATCAATAATAAAATAATCAATTAGTAAAAATACAAACAAATTAATTGGGAACTTTAATGCATATACAGTAGACTCCCTCAAATCCGGACAGCTTGGGACCAGAGGTTATGTGGATTTTAGAATTTTGCAGATTTCTGGTCATTGCTTTGTTTACATTTTTTAAAGAGTAATTTGAATGAAATTAATAGTGCAATCAGAACTATAATGAATGCTTACAATATAATAAAATATTAAAATAAGTAATAAACTAAAATAATAAAAATTTAGATAATTTTTAAAATATTTGAAGTACTAATAGCAAAGGTCAAGTTAATAATCAATAGTGTATGATTAAATATTCATTATAAGGATTATATGTATTTTTCCAAAATTATTCAACAAAACTTACCCCATAAAAGTACATTACTTATTCACATCAAAATCATAAAATAAGGATATTTTTTTTCCAAGTTTAGTCAGGCTCAATAACCAAAAAATCTCGATTAATGTACAAATATATTTGGTAAGAAGATTGCGATTACCAGTAATATCAGAAATATCTTAAATTTTTTCCCAAAAAAATATTCTTCCTTCATGAAAAAAAAAACTTGAATAGAGTATTATTAAGAAAATTACAAATAAAAAAAATATATGGAATTGATACAAAACTAAAAAAATCAAATTTTGTCCCAAAATCTGAACTGAAAGTTTCATTGTTTACATCCATAAAATATGTGCGGATTTTAGAGAATTGCCGATTTGAGGGAGTCTACTGTATATTTTATTTATCTGAATTAAAAAATGAACATATTATAAAATATCTGTTTAATATAAATGTTTTAAGCTTTTTCTTAATAGAAATTGTTTCAATCGACATGCTTTCTAGACGAGGGTCATATGTAATGTATGTGTCACATGCACGATATCGATGCATGGAATTGAATTTGTGTACCAAAAAAAAAATGAAATAGAAACTTTGTCTTACACAATTGCATATTTTCAAACATTTAAGATATCCGCCTACGTTTTAAACGTCAATTTCGATGAAAATTAATATTTATTATTATTATTATTATTATTATTATTATTATTATTATTATTATTATTATTATTTGATTTTCTTATAGAATGAATCTTTAATAGATTGTTATTCAATCTTTAACATTTTGAACGATTTCAAATAAGTCTGAAACAAAACTGAAAAAAAAATTCAGTCATTAAGAGGAAACCTATTAAACATTTAGAATTAATTCATCGTCTCCCTTAAAGTTAATTGAATAATCTGAGTTCGAATATAACTTCGAGTAAACCCTTTAAAATGCTATTAATCAATTTATGTGTCTGTTATAATGGAGATATTGACTGACATATCGCTATGCAAGATATTTAAGCTTTTCAATTAATTATACCTGGAAAAGTAGAAAGTAATTTTGAATTACGTAATGCAAAATTGATTACTTTCATTCATAGATGAATTATTTTTAATTTCTTATTACATTGGAGCTTTATTGTTAATACTCATCTTATTATTAATTCACGTATTTCCATGCAAAAAATAAAAATAAATAAATAATAATAATAATAAAAATCCAACATTACTTTAAACAGCAAAGTTTCAGAAATATGAAACAATTAGATTTTGATTTTGATTTGATTAGATTGGATTTTTGATTAGATTTTGATTTTAATATCTTTAAAACCTTTTAATATGATATAATATATAATATAAATTTAATTAATGAAAATAAAAACAAGTATTTTGAATTTTAATACTATTTTATTTTATTACATTCAAAAATTAGCATAAAATAAATACTTATTTAATATGCATATTTTTTAAGAATGTCCTACGTTTTTCAATAGAAAAATGTTTCATTCGAAATAATATTACGTTGTCTCAAAAATTTCTTTCGTTAAAAAAAAAAAAAAAAAAAAAAAAAAAAGGAAATTTTGTAAAGGCAATATTTAATCCAAGAATGTTTGTGCAAACTGTTGAACAAACATTCTATCTTTCCTGATAGTCTAACAACAGATTTTAGGCGTTTTAATACAAGAAATTTTGTAAAATACCGATTGCTATGTCTGAAAATAGAATTTAGTTTCATTAAATAAAGCAAATATTATTTTAGAAAAATTCTGCTAAAAAGTGCTTAAAAATACTTCAAGTGTATGAACTTTAATATACTTTTAATTACTGCCAATGCAATCTTGTATTCTTACATAAGGATATTGAATGAAATAAGTTTATGTAAATAATTTGAGTTTTAGATTACACATTCGAGTTACACAATAAATCAAGACATGTGTTCATTATTAAAAGTACATTAATTTAATATGAATCTAATTATTTGAATGCACTTTCGGATTAATTTTAATTTCTTGTAAAAACAGAACAGAATTGCATGTATTTGTAATTTGAATCAAGTTTTATTATTATTATTTCCTTAGTCGTCTGGCTGCTATTGTTTCAAAACAATAATCTTCTAGATAGGTATTTCTTGTATATGGTATAACATCTGCTAAGACGATTGTTATTTAAAAAGAGCATTAGTGAAGCAATTATAATCGTTTGAAAAGATTGAGAAAATTTTTATCATTTGATAAAATATAGCTCAGTTAGAAATGTAATTACAATTTTCATAAACATAATTTACTCCATATGTTTAAGGATAATGGGCATTTTGAAAAGTTTAAAACAGAATCCAAAGTTTAAAAGAGATCATATAGTAATGTGAAATGCCTCGCGTAAATATATATTTTTAATTTTAAATTGTTTGAAATATTATTATTTGGCTCTTTTTAATTTGACGTAATTTATTTTTCGTTTATGACGATTAACGCATTTTGGATGGATTTATTATTTTACTATTTTCTTTCTCTTTTAATATTTACATGTAAAGATAATTTGATGACGTAATTTTCAAAAATTTCCCGCTTTTAACTTTGAAATTAGATCTTTTGAAAAATGTCTTCTGTTTGTGAAAGTCGTGTATAAATATATATTTTTTTTATTTAAAGGAAATATTAATCTTTGATCATTTTGCAACTATTTAAAACAACTTTTTCTAATGTATGCAAAAATGTCTCTCAAAATGCTGGAAATTTGAATTTAAAATAGAAATAAATACTAAAAATTCCTAATTATAAAAAATAACTACAGTCTGCGCTCCGAGAACTTTATTTTTGTAAAATAAAGGGTTTTAAAAATTGTTTCAATTTTCTATCTTCTAAACATATCGTAAAAAAGAAACCCAGTAAAAATTATACATTTTTTAATACTTTCACTTAATTGCGCTTTTTACAGGTGTAAAAAATGCAGATTTTAGTAACTTAATTTGGTATCACGACAAATTAATGTCTTGTAGCATAAGATTTGGGGGAAAAGCATGAATTGCAAACAAAATATTAGTACTGGGTTTAAAGATGAAGAATGAGTATTAATATCAGAGTAAAAGTGTAAAACACTTTTTACTTTCATATTTATTTTTGAAATTTATTTAATCATTTCACAGGGAGCGGTGCACAGGCAAATAATTGCATTTCTGTAATGTTGAAACCACACTGCAATAAAAAAAAGCAATTTCAAAATCAATGATGGTAACTTCGTCAGCCAGATTTTCCCTCAAAATTTACCTCATTAATCTAGTTTTCTCCTCATAGTGAAGTTTCCAATGCTGCTGTCAGTCGGGAAATTTTTAAACTACACCCCCCCCCCCATTTTAAGCTTCTGAACATTTAAAAAATAGTACTATTTTCAAGGACAAAATATATTCTAAAAGTAAACAATAAAGAACTTTATAGAGAATTCTCTTATTTCATTAAAAAATAAAATATGTATTCGTGGATTCACATAAAAAAGTAACTTGGTTTATTTAAACTAAGCATATCTTTTCGATGATAAATAATAAATTAAAATGTTTTATTTTTAAACAATTTAAATATGTATGCAAGAAAATTAAGAAAAAAATCGAGTTAAAGTATTATTGTAACAGCTTATACAAAAGAAAGAAATAACACTTATCGGCAAAAAGTTTCAATAAAGGATTCAATTAGAAATTACTTCTATTATTTTAGGAAATGTCTGTTTATTTTTTAACATAACATTTTAAGTATGTCATATAATTTCTATTTCAACCTAGAAAAGGATGTTTATTTCCTCGAGTAGTCACCCTTGAGCAGAGAAAAACAGTTTTACTATAGATGTCGTAGCAGCATAGATGAAGCAAAAGCTTTCTTTTTCTAATCAGTTTTAGTTCTTCTATAGCATGAGAGATTCTACGGTTTCCACAGTTATGTAGAAGCAGAATAATAAAGGAAATACTTTTATGATTGATCCTCTACATACATCATTTGTAAAAGATTGCATTCTGGATCAACAAACAGATTTGAGAGATAACAGTACATTGTTGCCCAGCTAGCAAGAGTGAACACGAGGATACCATACATATATTGCATCCTACTAGAATTAAGCAACACTCAGCCATATAATGCAATTGTCTTGTTCCGATTTATTCCATGTCTGTAAGAATGACCAGTAGGGTGGAGCGAAAAAAATTATTTTTTAAAAATCAAAAACGGGTAGGTGCCAAAAGTTGCCTTTATACTAGTACATCAACTGTGTGAAATTTTATCGCTGAAAAAAAAATGGCTTGAGTCTGTGCTTTTGCTCCAAAAATCGAAATTTTGGGTAAAATTTGTCATTTTTTGACATTTTTTCAAAAAAAATTAAAAAATTCCTACAGAGCTGGTTAGTATTTAAAAGTGTTGCTTAGACCTTTATATTTATCTGCTTAACATATTTTAACTATAAAACAATATTTTTATTCCGTATAGCTGGAGAAAAACAGACAACTTTTGGTAAGAAAACGGCATTACCACTCTATTGGGACATACAATGAATTGTTGTTTTTTATACAGCTCTTCTTTTTAATACTACCTTGGACATACGTCGTGGAGGTGGCTATATTTCATATACCACCTGTCCCAACTAATCAATCATCATAGTACAGTGTTTTATTTATGTATTGATTTGTGATTTTCTTTATCAAAATTTGGCATGTTTTCGATGCATCCACCTAGTTTATCTGTTCTTTGTATCCACATGCTGCTGTGACTATCTTAATGTATATTTTTACAGCTTATACAAAAGAAAATGACAAGCAGAGTAATATACGAAATATTATTAAAGGGATCTTTTCGGCCATCTATTTTCTTTATCAAATTTACATCCAGTTGATGAAAGTGATTGGAAGTTCTGTTACCACAACATTTTTTCAGTCAATTATATTTTTTTATGTAATGACCTACTTCAAAGATGATTTCAGGTATTTCATCGATAAGTATGCCCTAATTTATTCTGTTTTTGCATTTTTTATATATTGAGAAACGAGCTGTTTAATGTGATTTCTGGTGATCGTCCGGGAGAATTGCAATGGGAATTTGTCCTGCACGTGCAGAGCAACCGTTGTTCTAAAAAACTTTTTTTTGCATCAGTTTTATGACGTTTTCTAAATGTTTTCGTAGCCAGGTAATTTCCCATTAACTTTTAGATCCCCATTTTATGGGTGAACAATATTTGATGGTGAACTGTCCTGGGCATAAACTTATAATGCATAGTACTTTCTGAGAGAATGTACAGACTCTAATCGGCTATAAGTACTCATTTAAATTTAGGAGAATTCTATTTGTCACTGTGAACCATTTTGCATTGGGTAAACTTAGAATTGAGTAAAATAATGGATCATATGCTACTTCAACTCCAGTGAATTTCCTCTGCATCAATTATTAGAGAAGTCGATGTAAAACGTTATAATCTACATAGATTCACTGGATCAATAAGAAAATCTTTGTCTACGTACTATTCACTTCCTATTGCAATTTTTTATAAGAAAGATAATAATTTTGAAATTTTTTTTTTTCAAATTAAGTAAAAGATACTCAAAACGGACTAGAAATTTCTGTCGAGATTGCAAAGCTAATTCATAAGGAAAGCTATTTCTCAGAAGAAATGGGGAATAGGAATTTAGAAAACATCTCGCACACACACACACACACACAAAAGCCCATAAAGCGAATAAAATTTTCCGCTTTATATAAGTACAGATTGGAAATCAGAGTCCATAGATTCACTTACAAAATATATAATCAAAGTTTATACCGCAGGATATTTTATACAAATGTAATACACATCTAAAGAATAGGTCTAAAAGCTTATTATTAGAAATTACTCGACTACGAAACAACACAGGAAACGACATGAAACAAATACTAAAACTTCTTTCGAAATATTGTTGCTTTACACGCAAATTTTGTTTGCAATCCTCTGTGACTATCGTCATAATATTAAACTGCTAGCTTCTCAAAATATATTCAATGTAATAGATACAGTAAATGATGACATACTAGAAATTGAATTCAAACAATCAATTTTTAGGCATATCATTATATATATAATGTAATTGATTGAAAAAAATGTTGTGGTAACAGAACTCCCAATCATAATGCATTAATTGTATGAAAATTTAATGAAGATAATAGATTGCTGAATAGGTTCAATTAAGAACACACCTAATGCATTACTCAGTTTCCACTTCTGTTGTACAAGGTATAAAAATATACGTGCAGCAGGTCACACCAGTAGCATCCAATGTCAGTGAAAACAAATAAAGAGGTAAACTACTTTGATACATAGAAAACTTATGCCCTTCTTCGGGAAAAATATAACAAATCAATACAAAAGTAAAACACTGGGCCTAGATTGCTGGGTGGCTGAGACGGGTGGGATATCAAACGCAGCCACATCTACGAGTTATATACAGAATAGTTTTGAAAGCAGATCTGTAAGAAATGCATTCAAAACAATATTTCTTTGTATGCTCCAATAGGGAAGTAACGCTGGTTTTTACCAAAAGTTGTCAGATTTGCTCCAATTATACAGACTACAGATATTGTTTTATAGTTTAAATATGTTAAGCAGATAAATATAAAGGTTTAAGTAACACTTTTAAATAATAACCAGCTCTGTAGGAATTTTTTAATTTTTTTGAAAAAATGTCGAAAAATGACAAATTTTTCCCAAAATTTTGATTTTTGGAGCAAAAGCGCAGACTCAAGCCTTTTTTTTCAGCGGTAAAATTTCACGCAGTAAATGTACTAGCACAAAGGCAACTTTTGGCATCTACCCGTTTTTGATGTTTAAAAAAATAATTTTTTTCGCTCCACCCTAATGACCAGCCTTTCATTCTTTGAAGAGAAATACGCCTTTAGATGATGAAACCGTTAGCCAGAATCGAGGTTTAACCTCTCCATGCATTACTATAGCGTTTGTAAACGTTTATTTAAGCAGGTAAAAGTTGATTAAATCTTCTAGTTTTGAACGAGGTTCTAAGAATCATACACAGTAATTCACAGAAATCATATACAAATGTCACGTCGTTTATTTCTTTGAAAAAATGTCTAAAGGAGAATATTCTCAAAACCACAAAAATTCCCTTTTTCCTCTCAGAGTTCTCTTTTTCCCTCAAATGAGGGAAATTTTCCAAAAAAAAAAAAAAAAAAACAATTATCGATCTAGTTTCCCCCACCCCCTCATTAAAATAATAAAAGTAAAATTTATTTTACAATTTCTGGTGTGAATGTTGATTAAATTGGGTAGCAGATAATATGCCCTTTCGTCCGCAAGGTATTAAATTATGTTCAACTTATAATTCAAGCAAAAATATATATACATATATATCTTTGAGGCATTTTCAATCAAATTTACAAAATACTTTCAATGAAAAAATTACTTAGATTAAAATAAAAATTTTATTATATTTATTTTTCTATGACAAATACACCAATGTGTGTATATACACTGTTTTTGATAAAAGATTTGTTATATATTTTAACTAACTACTAAATTATTTATCATATTACATGAATAGAATTATTAATAATGTTGTAATTTTGAGTTAATTTTCATTTTTTGTATCATAGTTACATGACAAAATTTAATGTAAATACAAAATATTCAACTGACAAAAGATAATTCGATGACAAAATAAATAAATAAATAAATAAATAAATAAATAAATAAATAAATAAATAAAAATAAAAATAAATAAAATGTGTGTACCTAACTCTATAAAATATGCATGCATATGCTCTAATTGGAACACATAATATTAAAAGCAAAATCTCAATATTCAAGAATGTCTAAGCATAAAAAAATTCAAATTGTTTTATCATTAATTTTAAAAATAAAGACCATAATTGGTTGTCTGCGAATAAAAATATACAAAAATCACTGGCCCAAAAAATATAATTGCACCTTTCTTTTCCTATAACGCATAAATTACCGTTATTTTTAATTCTATACATGTACTTTTTTTTATAAAAGTAATTAGCACAAGTATTTATTGTGCATAAATTACATGTTAAGATGTGGTAATAAGTGTTTTCTGATCTTTACTACTAAAATATCACATTTGACAAACATTATTACACAATAGATCTTTTAAACAGCGATTACCTGATGTTTAAAAAATGTAGTAAAATTAAACTTTTTTATCATCAAATAAACATTTTTCGTTTCTATTTTCATATAAAAACATCATCATTGTAAAATGCGTTTTAAATATGTTTATTGCTAATTACAGCTATTGTTGAATAATTAAATAGCTTAAAATATTGCTAATATGAGAGAATCATAATGTAATTAAAAATGTAATTGAATAAACTACTGAATTTTTTTTACTATAATTTTTTATTTTAGTTCGAATTTCAAACAATAGGTGGCGCTGACGGCTATCGAAGGCCAGATGATCAATGCTGAGTAATGCGTCGACCTGGCCTTCAATCGCCGTCAGAGCCACCTATTGTTTGAAATTAGAACTAAAATAAAAAATTACAATAAAAAAAACTCCTGATATTATACATAACCTTCCTGCAAAAATTTTTTAAATAGCTGTCACCGTTTGCAAGTTATTGAATTTTAAAATCCATCAGTCATTTTTGGGACACCCGGTATATATATGTGTGTATAAGTGTGTGCATGTGTGTGTGTGTATATATATAAATGATTTCTAAAGTATACTCTAACTTTTATATGTAAGATAAAGAAAAAAATCTATTTCCAGAGTGTAGAAAAAATTAAAAAAATTATCGACTCTATTTATATAATCGTATCTTTTTTTTCATCTTTTAAGACGCGTACTTTTAATTATTTATAATTAATTATTTTTAGCTAAAGTCATTTTTTAGATAAGCAAATAGTTGTTTTTTATTTACTTTCTTAATTATTGAACATACACATCAAAAATAAAAATATTCCACCAATGAACAAATAAACAACTTAATTCTAACAAAGATTTTTTTTAAAGGACGGCATTTTTATTTTGTAAGATCTTTCGATTTCAGTAGAAAAAAAGGTATATAATTGCATTGTACATTTTATAACATTTATAAATATTTATAACATTAAATTTATAAAAAAATTAACTATAGGCAAAAAATTATAATTACAACTAAAGCAATTATTTATTAATTTTTATTATTATTTACTAGTTTTAATTATTCGCGAAACAGAAAATACACAACATTTCAACCTTTTAAAGAATTTAACCTTGGTTATTCGCGAATTTCGTTTTATAAGGAATATTTTTTTTTTTTTACAAAGTAAACTCAATTTTTTTAAAGTCCAATTCTATGAACTAAGTGACACTGATTACCTATCTACTGTATAATGGCTAAAATGGCTCTGTATGTCAACTTTGTCAGAACTTCAACTCTTGTGTTGAGAAAAAAAATAGACCTGTAATCTTCGATATTTTTTATGTAGATTTATTTTTCAATTTTCCAAAATGCAAATTTTTTATAGGAGGTGAAATCTTTTCTTCCAAAATTGACGGCAAAAATTAAAACATCAACAATTTGTTGAATAAACAATAGAATATGAATAATAGATAATAAGCAATTATAAATTATTATAATTATAATAATTATATATATATATATAATTATTATTATATGTTATTATTATATTTATATAATAAAAAATATAATAATAATATAATATAATATAAAATATATAATATAATATATTATATTATATTATATTATATATTATATATATAATATTATATAATATAATATAATATAATAATAATTAATAATAAATATATTATTAATTACTATTATATTTATATAATTATATATATACATATATATAAATAATTATAATAATTATAATAATTATGATAAATAATAGAATGTGATTTCGCACTGCTGAGGAGCTTTATAAGATAAAATAAAAGTTGGAAATTGCATACAAAGCGCAGCAAATAAGGTGCGCTCGTATGCTCAAGAACTTTTAAAATATTCCCATTTGGGTGTAATAGTATATAGTACTTTGGATACATTATTATATCCAAATTTTTCTATGTATCCCTGTAGATGATATTTGTTTTCTGTTAAATAGGAAGTAACTTGTAATAAACCTCATCAACGTGCATGAATTTCATAACATGTGAAATAATTTAATAGAAAACGTGCCTACACAATGTTTCCACCTATACTATTAAGCAATGAAATACGTTTGTGTGGCCCTGTAAACGAATAAAAAAATATTCTTCGCACAGTAGATTGTACAGTAACTTTCAAAGAATGTCTAGTTCTTCCATGCTTTTTACAGAATTTTTATTCTTTTATCACCGGTTTTTTTTAAACAGAAAATTTTGGTTAATTGAATTAGAAAAATACTCGGATTAAATCATAAAAATTTCTCAATAAAATTTTACTGGGGAGTGTAATAAATTATGATTAGAGTATCGATGCCCATACATTGTACGGGCAAATCATAAGTTGCAAAAACACGTTGCCCGTACTTTGTATTGGACAAACAGGGAAGCGGATAGTAGTGAAAGCCTTCCGGTTTGCATTTTCAGAAAGAATCACGTTTTGAGCACCAGTCTTGGCGAGTTGGCGAAAGCGAGAACGTTCAGCTAGCTGCATCGCCAAACGTCAATCGTCGTTTTGTTTTGATTTTCAACTCCGAAATCATTTTAATCTGAAAAAGCTCTTTGTTTGTAAACAACGTAACAATTGTAAACAACGGTGAATAACATTTCCTCATATTATATTCTTTGCTTCATAACATTTACGGAAAAACAAATGAACAATAAGCACGATCTCTTTGCAGAAGGAAGAATTGCTATTCGCTAGGCGTTTGACGTCACAAACAAGAAAGGCTTTTATCTAATAGCATTGACTTCATCTCCGCGCCAATCGTTGTTCTGGCGATAAGGTGCTCAAAACGTGATTCTTTCTGAAAATGCTTCCGGTTTCGGTAATAAATAAATAAATGTGTCGGAAAGCTGAAAAAATATTCTTAAACGGGGCGTTTTACAAAGCTCTCACTGGTCTGTTTTTTTAAATCCAACATCCTTTTTTTTTTTTTTTTTTTTTTTTTTTTTAAGAAATTCGTCGTAGATTTCTGCAAAAAATTCAAGAAATTTCTTGTTAAGCTCCTCTTGGTATGTATCTATGAAATTTATAAACATTTTTTTAAAATAAAAGTAGTGCTCAAAAAGCGGATCAAGTGGGAGCCCTAGTTTTAACTCCTTGAAGGGTGGTGGGATAAAATATAGTCCACCTAATTTTAATTGCGAAGTGCCACATTGACACCAAAAATTAACAATGAATATTTTAAATTTTTTAAATACGTAAAAAAAAGCTTTTACCTATTTTGATATAAATTCGATTTCAAATTCTGGTGTTTGCCAATCAATTCAGTATTTTACGAATGAAAGTACAGTAAAACCCCGATAATTCGGATTAATTGGGACCGGACCCAATCCGGATTATCGAAAATCCGGATTATCCGGAGAATTAGAAAAAAAATGAAATAAAACAGAACATACTTACAGAAAATCACCTTTATGTTAAACTTATTGAATATTTACAGACAGTAAAAATGTTCACTTTGCTTAATTCTTCCGAACAGATTTCTGAAAAAGTTTTTTTAAAATTCAGAATACGGCGATGAAATAAGTTAATGTTATGGAAATTAGCCAATCACTTCTCAAACTTGAAAAAAAAATATCCAAACCGATCCGAATTATCCGGAGATCCAGATTATTGGGGTTCGAATTAGCGGGGTTCTACTGTACTTATCCCCTGAAAGGTTTAAAGAGAATATAAAGTAAATATTATTCAATCTATTTAAAAAGCAGAAGGCTATTTCCATGCGAAATTTTTTGTCTGTTACATGCTACGATTTTTCGCTACCAGTATTTTTAGAATTCAATGATGTGACTTATCATTTCGAAGATATCTCATAAATTCAATAAAGCGAAGCAAACTATTAAAAAATAACGGTGGCCAACAAGCATAGCGGTTTTCAACTGTGTAACAGACTAACCAGTTCGCATGGAAATAGCCAGAATAGAACCAATCATATTTGTACACCATATTCCAGATTATAAATTGGTAAATGGATTGTTAAGTGGAATCACATCCTCCAGAGGGTATATTAATTTAATTGGTACAGTAAAACCCATGTTATCCGAAAAGCATGGGACCAAAGCATTTTTGGTTAACCGGGTTTCCATAGGAATTTTCGGATAACCTGTTCCATAAAAATTTTCAAATAACCGGAAGGCTTTTGGTGAAAATTTGTTGTGACAAATAAACAAGTTGACTCTGTTTATTTATTTGGTAAAGAACTTGCTCTTTTAATACTATTTTTACCAGTGTTCAATCATGCCTTTCAAAGTTTAGACTTTTATCTATATGCTTCTAATTTTTAAAGCTAATAAATATTAAAACTACAAATTAGTGTATTAAAAATGATTTGAAATAGTTTTGATCTAAAAATTACTAATAAAATAGTAATTAGAAATCAAAATTTGTTGAAAATATAATTTGACATTTGTAAAATAGTGATAACATCAAAATTTTTCGCATTAAAAAATGACTTTAAGGAATTTTAAAGTCTTTCGGTTAAGCCAATTTTCAGATAACCTGGATTCGGATAATCGGAGTTCAACTGTATTAACTTAACCCATGAACTAACTTTACGATAATTAAATTTTTGGTAGGTATTGCAGATGGAGACATAATTGCAAAACAATTCTACTCCGCTTCACATCTGTTTCAATTTTAAATAATATATAAACTTAACTCAGTGAATAAGTACTAAAAGACTATTAAAATATATCACTTGATTAAGTGTCATTCGAAAGATTACTAACACTTTTACAACAGCTCCTTCCCCCCCAACTCACACACACAAAAGTATTTCAGAGATGCAAGCGCTGCGCGCCAAATGACGGATTCTTGCCACTAAACTTTAACAGTATTCTCCGCCTTATTAAATCTCAGAAATTCTGGAATTAAATAAAGTTAAGAATAGTAAAAAATTTTTGTGATAACAATGAACCATTTAAGGCGCAGGGCTTGCAACCCTATTATTTGTATGGCTTACAAGTAAAAAGTGACATAATGTCATGAATGCTTTGTACCATTATCTAATCCGTTTAGCATCTTTTTCAATTCTAAATAATAAATAAGGTTAACTCAATAAATTAACACTAGAAGATCCATTAAAAAGAACTTGATAAAGTGTCATTTGGCAGATTTACCAAAGCTTTTACAATGGTCAAAAATATAATAAAAGTAATGGCATTGCTTAAAAGTTCCATTCTAAATAATATATAAAGTTAAATCAACAAATAAATACTAGAATAATCATCAAAATAAATCACTTGATAAAGTGCCATAAAACATAGTTAATAATACGCTTACAATAATAATAACAATAAAGGTAAATAACTGGCTGGCTTATAACTAAAAAGTGGTTTAATTTCATGGATATGTTGTAATATTTTTGATTCGCTTGACATCTGCTTCCATTCCGAGTAATAAATAAAATTAACTTAATAAATAAATACTTGAAGGCCGACTAAAATAAATAATTTGATAAATTGCCATTAAAGAGATTAACCAACACTTTTAAACCAACCAAACGGAAAAACAATAGATAAATGTATGGCTTTTAAGTAAAACCTTGCTTAACTTTTAGGACGTTGTGCCTTTTTTTTCAAATCCGCTTTATATCTGCTTCCAATTCGAATAATTAATAAATTTAATTCAATAAAAAATTACTGGTAGAACTATAAAAATAAATCATCTGGAGAAGTACAATTAAACATATCTAACCTAATAGCATGCATGGTCACAGTGACGTCACTGTGAGTCACTTTGGTCACATCACATCTGTGACCAAAATGCCACCACTCAGTGACGTCACATTGTGACTGAGATGTGACTTTCTTAAAAATCTTTAGAAATTTATAAACATCCTTCAAAACATGTTATTTACTTTAAAAAACATGTTTCTGGCAATTTAAATATCGTCGCTTTTGTCACAGTTTAGTCACAATGTTAATGTCAAATTAGTCAAAAATGACACATTTTTCACAAATTTGTCACATTGTGACCACTTTGTGAAACGTCACAAAAGAGCTCTAAAACGGCCATAACGACTTCACATTTTAGTCACTGTGACTTCACATCGACAATCACATTGATAATCGATGGTCACAAAGTCACAATGTGACTTCACAACGACGTTCTAGTGACGTCACCATGCTTTACGGGTACTAACACCCGTAAGACATGGTGACGTCACTTCAACGTCGTTGTGAAGTCACATTGTGACTTTGTGACCAGCGATTGTCGATGTGACGTCACGTGACGTCGATGTGAAGTCACAGTGACTAAAATGTGAAGTCGTTATGGCCGTTTAAGAGCTTTTTTGTGACGTCACATTGTGACCACTTTGCGACGTCACAATGTGACCAATTTGTGAAAAGTGTGATATTTGTGACTACTTTGACATTAACATTGTGACGAACTGTGAAATTTTTTTTAGAAAGTCACATCTTAGTCACATTGTGACGTCACTGAGTGGTGGCATTTTCGTCACAGATGTGATGTGACCA
This sequence comes from Maratus speculifer, assembly GCA_964019185.1. Taxonomy (NCBI): domain Eukaryota; kingdom Metazoa; phylum Arthropoda; class Arachnida; order Araneae; family Salticidae; genus Maratus; species Maratus speculifer. Next base: position 175,093,147 of record OZ025302.1, read on the forward strand.
AAGTGACTCACAGTGACGTCATTGTGACGTCACTGTGAATATGCATGCTATGAGGGCACTTTTACAACAATAAAAAATAAAGATAAAAGAAAGAAAGATAGGTAGATAGAAAATGTATTATTTATAAGTAAAAAGCGGCTTAAATTAACATTGCATCTTTTTCTAATCCAATGGACATCTGTTTCCATTCTGAAAAATAAATACAGGTAACAAAATTTATAAATATTGAAATAGTAATAAAAACCAATCACTTTATTAAGTCTCACTAAGCATATTTACTAATAAGTTTAAGACAACCAAAACGAAAAACAATAAACAATAGGCTTGACTTAAAATAAAATGTGGCTTAACCCCTTGCGGCACGCTGGAAAATCTATGATACCACATAATTTTAATTCCCGAACGCCACATTGGTACCAGAATATTTCTAAAAAATATACGGTTTATTGAATGCGTGAAATATAGATTTCTCATATTAAGAGCACACACTAGTCACACAGTAATAGACGAACGCTAATGATATGTCTATGGGCGCAATCTTTTCAAATAGTTTGTTCAAATTTTAATATTTTTACATGATTTCTTTTGCATAGGATAGTTGAGGACGATCCACAAACGGCCTAGTTTTTATTTTTTCAATTTTGGTTTTAGATTAAAAAAAAAAAAAAACTTTAATTTTCAAAACCGGTTTAAACCGGTTCTGAAACTATCATAATATAAAAAATATATAACTAAAATCAAAAAGTAAAAACTAGGCCGGTTGTGGATCGTCCTTAACTATCCTATGCAAAAAAAATCATGTAAAAATATTAAAATTTGAACAAGATATTTGAAAAGAACGCTCCCATAGACATTACATTAGCGTTCGGCTTTTACCGCGTGACTAGTGTACGCTCTTAACAAATAAAATTGTTTTCAAATTTCGGTGTCAATCATTAATTTCAATACTTAAGCAAAGAATTTGCTCTGCGCCGCACAGGGTTAATGGAAGCTGTGCATCATTTTCGCTGCTAAACTGTATAGGAAATACAGTTAGCTTCATAAATGTGTATTGAAAGCTATATAAAATTGACAAAGAAACATTCAGGGGTCTCAGGAGTTTCCGATAGTGCTATTCAGCTGCATGTCACGTTTAATTTTGTTTCTCAATACGTATAAAACATAAATGCGAAATATTTTCAATATAGAGAAACTTAATGTATTTTCAATTTAAATTATTTCTTTTAATATTCTACATTAAAATTTTACTTATTTTTAATGTTTAATTTTGATTTAAAAAATTAAAATTGTTTTTTTGATTTGTATCTATAGTGCGCAAAACTATTGGTTCAAGAGCCCCCCCCCCCAAAAAAAAAAAAAAAATTATAATGATATAAATCTAATATATATTGAACTTATACTTCATTTGAGAGCAATTTATTTATTTATTTATTTATTTATTTAACATTTAAATTTTAATTAAAGAAAATTTTTAAATAATTTTTTATTGAAAAATTCCCCATTCGATATAATTAATGCAATTATAATATTTAATTTGATATATAAGTTATTCTTTAACCTAAATTGAAGATTATTACCAAGTTTGATGCAAATTGCTTTATTAGTTTTTCAGAAATGTTGCGCGCCGTCAAAGAACAATTTAAAATATTTAGCAAAATTAAACAAGATAATAACTAAAATTTCAACATAGATTACCAAAAAAATATTTTAAATAGAACAGATATTAAACATTTCATGTGTTTATTTTACATGCGGACTGAGAAAATAAACTAAATATGACGTGTTGCTAAATTGCACCACCAGGTAAAAAATCTCCTGAGAACCCTTAAATAGATTTTCTGCCCCGTGTTAAATAAATGTGTCTGCCCCAGTAATAATAAATTAATAAGTAAGCGCTTACGTATATGTAAAAAATTGATAAAACCTATAAATTCTTGACATCTGTTTTTACTTTGAGTAGAAGTTAACATATATGTAACCAAATAAATAAATACTAAAACCCCTAAAAAAGAATTACTTGATAATATAGCATTAAATAAATTTACAATCACGTCTAGAACATCAAAAATGGCAATTTCTTGGTTTATAAGTAAAAAGTGGTTAAAACCCTTTAATGTTGGATATCTTTTTCCATTCTGAATAAAAGTAAAAGTAGCTAAGCTAAGTATATAAAAACTTAAATATCTACTAAAAATAATCATTTGATAAAGTGTCATTAAACACATTTTCTAACAAGTTAACAGCAACAAAAACTATAATATAATAATGAAAAATAGCATCTAGGCACATGAGAAAAAAAAATGGCTAAAATGCACTTGACGCTTGACATCTGTTTCTGTCATGATATTTTTTTTCCGTTTTTCTTTTCTTTTTTTTTTTTTTTTTTTCATATAAGCCTCACTTTTTCCTGTTTTTTTTTAAATGTCACTTATTTTCTTTTCTTAATACATGTAATAGAAGCCTGAATCTTGATAAATAAACAATTAATTAATAAATTGTATACCTCGTGGTAAAACAAGCGCAATAGGAAAAAAAATAAAGGGCCAAAGAAATCGGAAAAATGGAATAATCCAGAATATAAAAATATTTTTTAACTTACACATACGATGAAAAATGATTTGATAAAGTGACAGTTTTAATTTATTGCAAGAGGAATACGAGAGTCCCCAGCTTTAAATAAAGAATTTGTAACGCAATATTTAGATACAGTAAAACCTCCATAACAGACATTCTCGAATAGCGGACACCTCTATTTAACGCACAGTTTTTTAGTCCCCGCTCCGAAAATTCCAAGTTTCGTATGTTTAACTTCTGAATAACAGACAGTAATTTTGGCGTTAAAGAAAAAAAAATTAATGAAAAAAAAATTGTGAAAATGTTTTAGATTTATCAGAACAATGTATCTCAAATTTTGTGATCACAGATAAATGTAGAAAATGGGCAAGGGAAAATCCATTATCCCAAGACTAGTGATAAATTCTGGAGATAGTAGACCGTGAGGTAGACCGAGTAGACATTCTTCGTCTCCTGAAGTATTGAAAAGCCCCCCCCCCCACCCCGACAGATTTGAAACTTTATGTTTTAACGATCAAAAAGTGCTATTTTCCTGTCGGAACTCTATAATGATGATTCAGAAGAATTACTGATAGAGTTAAAACAACACTAAAAAACAAATTACAAACAAAATTATTTAATTAAAACAGATTATTTTTTTTGTAAGAATGTAATAAACAGTGGATAAAGGTGCGCACAATTTTATTTCAGTTTTATTGCTTGATTTTTTTTTCTTATTAATCACATAATAAAGATTTTAGACATATAAAAGTCAAATACTAAAACATTAAACCTTTCTTACAAATTTTTGAATCCCCGAGGTTTTCCAAATAGTGGATACCTCTGAATAGCGGACAGTTTCCGTGCTGCCTACGTGTCCGTTATTTAGAGGTTTAATATAATATATTTTTAATAATACAAAATTTGACTTAAATATGTTATTTTTTAACAGTTGAAATACTATATTAGAATACCATTAAAATAGAATTATATCATAAATAGAGCGTTATACACATTTTCTAACATGCATACATGCCTCTTAAAATACAAAATTTATTTAAATATACTATTTCATTATTGAAATTTAGTATTAGTATACCATTAAAAAAATTATAATATTTGACATAGAATTATACCATAAATATAGCATTAGACATTTTTGATACTACGTTAACATCTAAAAAATATTTGCTTGGTTTGAGAAAATCAATTGAGTAAAATTCAGCATCAGCTTCTCTCTTAATTTTATTTTCTCTATAGTACATTTTTATCTCACTTTCATTTGAAATTTCTCTTTTTTATGATTAATAGAAGTGATTTAATCAATTGTTCTTTTAATTGGATAAATTATAATATATTTATAAACTATTACTTCACGTCAAAGCAAAGCGAAATTAAATATAGAAAATAAATCCATATAAATGATACGGGTAAAGCAATTATGGAATAAAAACACATATTTGCAAATAAACTTAAAATTATAAAAGATTTTGCTATTATTTCGTATAAGCCGCACGCTACAAGTTAATACCTGAAGAAATTGCTAATAACTTTACGAATTACAGCAGCCTTTTTTGTGAAAATTTAAGTGCTATGCGCACGTATTGAATAAAAATGAAATCAATTACTGAATTATTTATTTTGCTGTAGGGGCAAACTACTTTTGTAATCGGGCAGCAGGCGATAGAAGTAGATTTTTAAAAAATCATGCGGGAAAATTTTAATTTTTAATCTTTAAAAATATATAAATTAAGGTACATTTTTCAAACAAATTGCATTTGTGATGTTTAGGAATTTTTTTAAATGCTCAAGAAGCAAAATCATCGTCGATATGACATTTTTGTTACTCATTTGATTTTTTTTATATAACAGCGATTTTTAAATAATGCGTAATACATCATAAAATATCTTTAACTACTTTGATAATTATTTACTAAATTTTGTTTAATACAAATTTTCTGGGATTTAAATAGGCAGTAAATGGGTTTCTAATATTTCTTATTTATCGATAGCTTACATGCATTCTGAGCAAAAAGCCAAGTAAAGTTTATCACCGTACTCGAATCCTACCATAGCCTTTACCTACCAGCCCATGTTGAAAGCTATACTCAAGCAGAATAGAGTGTATCGAGACAAATATCGTCAACCTAGAAGTTATTATTAACTTCATAGAAGTCAAACCTAGAAGTACCAGCGGCATCTTGTTATATTTTCATATGATAAAAAATTAGTTTGGTTCGATGAAACAGCGTTGCTTTCTATTGGCATGACATGAGGAAAGGAGCGGATTTTTTTCCCAAAAGACAACTCGGTTTAGGCTTAGGCTATGGTGGTAAACTAAACCTGACTGTTTCTTCCATATAGATTACCGATCACCAAGAATTTCTAAGAACCCATTTATTGCCAATTTCAGAGAGAATTGGTGACCTAAGTTCGATTATCCAGCAGAAAAATGCCCACATGACTTTTGCAAAATGCTCCTAGGTGTGGTTTTAAGATAAGTGGGAACATGTCAAGAAATGACCTGCCGTTTACCGTTATCTCAATCTCCATGAAAATGCCTGATATATGCCATAGTAGTGCTTTAAATGCAAATGGCAGACAGTTCAAGCATGTGGCAGAATTGAAGGCCATTATCATTGAGTCCTGAGAATATACTGATGCTACTGTCTTCCAGGGATTGGTAAATTCTGACATTGCCACATTATATATTCCAAGTCATATATACAGGGTGATTAAAAAAAACGTGGACAAAATGATATGACGAATCAAATATGCAACAAGGATAAAAAATCACATATGAACATAGGGTCGCAAACTACTTATTAAGTCACAAATACAGGGTGTTTCATTCTAGCTACACCCGATTTGAAAGTAATAATTTGTGGAAAAAAAATATTGTAATGAAAATACAACGATATGTACCTCATTTTGTATGAAATGTGATAACGTTACGAAAAGATCTGGGAAAACATATTGCTCAAGCAATCGATGATACCGTATAAACTGATTATCACAGACCAGATTATGAGGTGCCAAGTGCATATTGCTGGTGAGCATAATGCAAAATTCTACCACTTTTGTTTGGTGTCATCACATTTAAAATAAAAATGAGAATGTCTTTTAAATGTTTTATAATAATATACTTCAGTTTTCTGAAATTTATTACCGTCAACCCAAATTGAGTTAGAATGAAACACCCTGTATTTTTGACTCAATAAGTGGTTTGCGGCCCTGTGTTCCTATGTGATTTTTTATCCTTGTCGTATGCCTGATTTGTCATATCAATTTGTCCACGTTATTTTGAATCACCCTGTAAGCATGGCAGATATAATGGCTATTAAGAGTAGTGGCTTTATTTCGGTGGGACACTTTCCTTCCCTCTGTTCTTATACATTTATTTTTTTCCTGATCAAGTGGGGCAGGAAGAGATTTACTCCTTGAAAATATGTATTCCTATATAGATTTTCTTAATAAATTTGTTTCCTTCTCATAGGTTTGTTTGTTTCAAATTACAATACACAATCAGGCAGGGTTCGCACAATCTTACCACTAAAATTTAACAGTACATTCAAAATATTTTACGGAAGAAAAACATTGCAAAATTTGAGATTAAAAGTGGTGGTTAGGAATTCTGTTTCTTTAAAATTAAATATAAATTTTCTTATAATTCATAGTGGTGTCAGAGTCCTTAAAAAATATAAAGAGTGTGCTAACCCTGTCAGGATTGCTTTATTTCGGTAAACTGTGTTATATGAGCATGTAAATGAAACAATTTTTATAACATAATACTTTTTCAATCGTGACTTTCGAAATAAAAACCGTCATACGTTTCATGAAGTATCAGATAAATTGTAAATCGCGTGTTGTGTACAGCGCTTTTGATTTCAATTCTGGGAATTAGTTTGTAGCACAACTTATTTTGCATTAACGATTAAAAAAAAACATGTTAATAAATAATTAAACAAAAAAACCGTGTAGCATGAAAATAATTCATGCTACACGGTTTTTTTGAAATACTGACATTCAAAATAAAAAACGTCATACATTTGATGAAGTAGCAGCGAAATTGTAAAACTCTTGTACTGTACAGAACTTTTGATTTTAATTGAAGAAATTAACTGGCAGTTTTTTTTTTGTTTTTTTTTTGCATTTACGAATTTATGAAAATTGTGTTGTGTGAGCGTACAAAAGGAACAAATTTTACGGCACATTTTTGCATTCATGTTTGCATTTGTGACGTGGAAAATATTTATAATTTTCGTTTTAAGAATAGATATAAGAAGCAGCTACCTCTAGTAACAACTTCGAATGAAATAAAGAAACAACAATCTTTAGGCCATTGAATGCGGAAAATTTTCAGCTACCATCCTTGTTTTGTACGGTAGTTAAAAAATGACACATTTAACGTCAGTGTAACAAGATGCATACCTTTCTTCAAATTTGCTATAAATATTGAAGTATTGTTTCAACTGGAAATCTTTGGGATTTTTTCGACAAATTACAAATTGTCGTACTACGCCCAATCCAAAGTTGCGGGTGTGACATTTACACAACTTAATTCAGTCACCAGCAAAAAAAAAAATTGAGCATTGATTTCAATTTGTATGAATTTCAATGTAGACCACTTATACATACATTTATCCAAATCTGAAAATTGTCCGATGTATCATTTATTTATAAAAAAAAAAATAATTTCCGCCTGTTGCGAGTGTGACATAAAAAGGACATGCGTTTTCATCTTTCAGTGCAAAAATGCAAAACTCTGTGAATTATGACAACTGAGTGAATTGATATTTTTATATATTAGACAGTAATACTTAAATAATCATTCTATGAAAAAATTAAATTACTTACTCAATTCTTGCTTTTGTGGAAAATATTCAAAATTTTCGTTGCGGGTGTGACGTCCTGTTGCGGGTGTGACTTGTATAGCCAATAAAATAATGACATACACAAATATTTTCAAGGCAGATTTTTTTAATTAAAGAATTAATCAATATTACAATTATAATATCTAGAGAGAAAAATATAAAAAATTTTCATTTCCAATCTTGAATTTATAATTTCTGGTGGTGGTAGCTTTTTTTACAAAAATGCTCTTTTTTTTCCTAGGATGCATCTGACTGACTGGGCCAAATATGCACGTTTTCTTAAATTTTTTTCAAACATTCTAATTCTATATCGTCACCAAACATTTGTCTTATTTGTCCATCAAAGTTTTCACTTTTTTAATGTCGAGAATAAAACAACTTCTACAAAATCTCCAACTGCACATTCATCGTTGGCTATTATATCCTTGTCAAAGTATGGATACATCTAACTGACTGAGTCAAATATACACATTTTCTTGATTTTTATTCCGATACTCTTATTCCATAATATCCCCATTCGTCTTATTTGTCCATCAAAATTTTCACTTTTTTTTTTTTTTTTTTTTTTTTTTTTTTTTTTTAATGTGGAGAATAAAACAACTTCTACAAAATCTCCAACTGCACTCTTATCTTTGGATATTATATTTTTGACAAGATACGGTAATAAACAAATTCTCTTGTGATCACTTTCTGAAGTTATTGCTACATTAACTGTTCCTTCGTCAATAAAAACAACATGATGTATCAATTGAATTTTGAGCTCCAATTATGCTTGGTGCTAGCATTCATGAAGCATTTTCACAATATCTTCTGAAATTTCACATTCAGCAAAGTTCTTTTATATTTTTTAGGACTTTTTCCACACATATGGCAAAATCTGAAGCTGAATTTATAGTTGCAGAGCGTTGCTAGTGTTACCATTTTCTTGGCAACTGCACCAACCCCATCGACAACTCCTTTACCATGAGATGAAATGCAAAAGGATTGCCATCCTTTACCATGATTTTTTTAAATAGTCTCTTCTTTTCTTTCCTTGCTTTGTCTCTTTCCTTCTCTTGTTGTAGATATGCTTCATATTTAAAAGGGTTTTCTTTAAAGTAATCTTTTTTCAATGATATCGTGATCTTTCTGTACTCTTCATTCTCGGCAAAAGAGAAGAAATTAATGTGTAAACTGAATAAATATAGCACTTCCAGTCCAAAAATATAAGCTTAACAAATTTTTAATAGTTATCCCTTGAAATTTCTAATCTTACATAAAGTTAATTATGTTAAAATTTGGTTAATTTCAAACTGACTATATACATTTTATGCTAACTTGATAAACATTTTAACAGTTTCTATTATTCTTACTTCTACTTTTTATTGGTTATACTATTTTATTATAAAAAAATCTTCCCCTAATATTGATTTACTTATTTTAAAAAAACTAAAAATATATATCTATATTAATAAAATAACAAAACGCTCTGTCTGTGTGTGTATGTGTGTGTGTGTGTGTGTGCGATGGCTAGCAAAATCTACAGCATGTACGAAGCTCGAAAGTTTTTTGAGAGTAGCCCCAAATCTCTCCTGATGCACCTGAGCTTCAGAATTTCGAAATTCCAATTATTAACTGAGTAATTAATTAAAATGAAGAGGTCACTCTCATAAAAAATCATCTTTTTCCCAATTTTTCTCTTTCATTTTTTTACGGTTGGTTGGTTGTGTAAAAATTTTCGCAGAAGTGATAAGAAAGCTGAGACAGAATTAAAGAAACCCATGGAGGAATGAGATAAGTGGAGGTGAAGTAAGCCTTAAAAAATGTTTGCAATATGAAACCATTTATCGCTCAAATTTTAATGTGCCAAAAAAAAGGACGTGGAAAGGATTTTGTATTTTAAGACGAATTAAAAGTAATGAATTACAATTGAAGCATATTTTAAGAGGAAATAGCAAATTTTTAAAATGGTCTTTGTTCTATTATTATTTATTAAAATAAATGTTCGCTTTTAAAATGTAGGAATTTGGAAAATTAGCAATAATTAAATATCAAATTAAAATTAAATGAGATATTGAAAACATTTGATCGAATTAAAAATTTTATAACTAAAAGTTTCCTTCGTTAATGTAATTTTAAATGTTTATAGCGTAGATGAAAAATGTTTATGACTTAATAATTGCATATAAATAAATATTTAATGTATATTGATGAAAACATTCTTTTAAAATCATGTATGAAAACTTAACTAATAAATATTAATCTAAAATATAGACTTCTGACTGCAGACGATTTTAATGTATTAACAAAATAATGTTATATTTTCAAGCAAAGCGTTAAAATAATTTTCTATATTGATATTTAAAACACATATGATAAAATAGTTAATAAGTTTTTACCGGTGAAGTGATAGATTAGTTCTTTTTAAGAAACAAGAGCAGAAAAATACGAGTTTAAACCTATTTCAATTGATAGGCGTGTCAAAAAACGTGCTTTTGTTTGTACTTAATTGGACTTAATGTAGGGTTACATTTTTAGCAGTTTTTTTTCCCCAAAGACCTTTAAAATTCGTAGACTGGCAAAATGTCAGTTTAACTTAGGATTTTTGAAAACAGCTGTTACGTCAGATCGTTGGTACTACGTACATTAGAATGTGTATGTGGTTAGCTATATTGCAGTAAATATATGTATAAGTATATATGAGGCTTTTTTAGCAGTTTTTTTAAATCATTGATTAAATTTGAATGCAATTTATTTAAGTTAAAATTTTATTAAGATTTACTTTGTTTTTAAAACAAAAATGAAATGGCTGTTTGACGTCAACGACGCTGTTTGACGAATCAACAGACGATTCATACACAGTAATAAATTATCAAATAGCAAAATAAATTATATCTCAAAAATAGTCACTAAAAGAATAGTAGCAAAGCATAATGTTTAGGCGTAACATAACCACCCGATCCCAATCATAAAAAATCAGACCATACTCCGATTCAAGCAAGACAAAAATTCCATAAGCATAAACCCGACCCGAACCTAAAAATTTCATTTGGAAAAAAAAAACTATCGATTTGATATCTGATCCGAATCAAATCGGAATCCCACAAAAATATTCAAATGAAGCATACCACAATCCGATCAAGGAAAAGTAATGTTCGTGCATATGCAACCCGACCCGAACCTAAAAATTATCTTTGAAAAAGCCCGAAAAATGACCAGAACGAAACCTGAAAACGATAAAAATATTCCAAAGAACTATAACCTGATAAGAGCAAGACAAAATAATTTCCGTGAACATAAGCCTGACTCGAACCTAAAAAATTCCATTTGAAAAAAAACCTGAAATTTTATGCAAACTACATCTGAATCCGATCAAAATATTCGAAAGAATCATAACCGGATTCAAATGAGAGAAAATAATTTCCGTGGACATGAACCCGATCCGAACGTAAAATTCCATTTGAAAAAAATACCTGATATTTAAACTGAACCAAATATGAACCTGACAAAAACATTCCACAAAACTATACCCGGATCAGAACAAGACAAAAAATTTCCATGAACATGAACCCAATCCGAACCTAAAAAACTAAACTAAATCTGAATCTGACTAAAATATTCCAGAGAAGCATATCCTTATTCGAACAATGCAGAATAATTTCCGTTGATGCGAAACCCAACCTGGACCTAAAAATTCCATTAAAAAAACCGAAATCTGAATTGAATGACATCTGGACCCGAAAAAATATTCCAAAGACCCTAAACCAGATCCGAGAAAAACATAATAATTTCCCTGGACATGAATCCGACCATAACCTTAAAAATCAATTTGAAAAAATACCTAAAATCTGAATCGAACCAAATCTGAATCCGACGAAAATATTCCAAATAACTATAACAAGATACGAACAAGACAATATAATTTCCATGAACATAAACCCAATTCAAACCAAAAAATCTGTAAAAAAAAAAAAAAAATCTCGAAATTTGAACCAAATCTAATCTGAACCTAACAAAAATGTTTCAGTGAAGTATAACCTCATTGGGACTAGGTAAAATAATTTCCATGGAAATACAACCCGACCCGAACCTAAAAATTCCATTTAAAAAAAAAAAAAAAACCACGAAATCTGAATTGAACCGAATCTAACTGAACAAAAATATTCCAAACAACCATAACCGTATCCAAAGAAGACAAAATAATTTCAATGGACATGAATCCAATCCGAACTTAAAATTCAAATGTTTACAAAACATAATGCGCTCCGTAGCGGTGGAAAATGACACTAAGTACTTAGTGCGAGATGGTTAAGATATTTCGTTTATAGTTAGTGTTAAATTATAACTTGGTTACAGTTAGGTAATAGTTAGGTTGCAATTACGTTCTGGTGAGCCTTATGTTATATTTAATTTCCGGTTAGGTTACAGTTAGGTCATGGTTAAGTTACAGTTAGTTTAAGGTTAAGTTGCGGTTAGGTTGTGGTTAGATTATGGGTAGGTTATCATAAGGTGACGGCCAGGTTACATTTATGGTATATTTAAGTTACAGTTAGGTTACTGTTAAGATACAGCTAGGTTACAGACAAGTTATGATTACAATACAATTAGATTACGGTTAGGATTCTGTTCACAGAATGAACATTACGCATGCTTGATAAAAAATATACACCTATTTTTGTAAAATGGCTCTGAAATTATAATGCTATATACTAACCTTTTAGCTAATCATCGAGAATCGATTTCATACACGGTGTAGTCGGATTTAAGAGTGATATAATTAGTTTGAAATTCAAAATATTTCACTCTGGATATCTATGTGAAAAAAGTATTTAGTTAAGTCACTTAACAGTAGAGTTGCAAAGGTTAGAAAATCCCGGTTTAAACCCGGGAATAAACCGGGTTTTTAGGAATAAACCTCGAAAAAACCCGGGATTTTTTGGAATAATTCGGTTTTTTGGGAATAAAAATTGGGAACAAACCTGGTCTATTGGAAATAAACCCGAGAATAAATCGACTTTTTGCAACTCTAATTAACAGTAATTTTAAGGATAAATATCAACACATTAACACGAAAATCACGCAATCGTTGGAAACACATTCCCTCCTGCGTTTCTTATTGCTGTCATTTTGGATATTTTTGCAGCTAAATATTAGTTTTTTTTAACCGATTTTTGACACAGTCAGGGGGCACGTATTTGATATAATGTACACTGTAAACAATTTGACCCTTTTGCTGCATCATCACTCCCCCGGTTTTATAGAATATCAGTCTTTTGATCTATGAGTGTGCTCCATAATAGGCTGAAGTAATCATTTTCTATAAAAGCGATGGAGTGACGATGCAGAAAAAGGATAAAATTTTTAACAGTGTATTTACACATATTTCGAGTTAAAGATAAAATCATAAAAATTTCAAGTTCGTTTAACTTTACTATTACGGACCCGGGCAACGCTGGGCGGGTCAGCTAGTATTAGATAAATACTATCAAATAACAAAATAAAAAAAATGTATATAAAAACAAAACAAAATTAACAAATAAAAAAAAATTGCTAAAGTATTGTTTCGTAATTTTTTTTTAATTTCTATAAAAATCTTACCTTTTAAATTAATTTCTTAATCATATATCACTAATAAAATTATTTTCTTGCAGTAAAGCAACAATTTTATCAGTCCAAACTGAATAAATCAACTGCACACAGTGTCACATGCTCAGATGATGCAAATTTTTATTTATTAACTGGAATTCCCTCTATTAAATCAAAGGGTATAGTTAAAACTGCCAAGTACATGTTTTCCAGCATATTATTATTTATAAATTTACATATAATTTGTTCAAATATGCATTTGTAATAAATTTTAAAAGACGTTGCGGATGTGAAATAATTTAAATGTCACCCCTACAACAGGGACATGTCACGCCCGCAACGCTCAATAATTATAATTATAATATTAATTAATTTCTTTTGTGTCTGTAATTCAAAGTATCTTAATAAACTATTTTTGAATATAAAGTTTCATAACTTTAAATCAAAAATATTTTTCTGCAGAGATATAAATGTAACTTTTTGTTGCGGGTGTGACACAATAATTAAGAGTAATTAAATATGCTTACTTTTTGTAATGAAGATTAGTGAACACTTCTCTGCAGACAAAAACTTTCAATAATAGCTGTCAGATCATATATATCCAAGTTTGGAGATTTTCAGAATGTTTGTTCAGCTGTACGAGACCATGAAATGCAAAGATTTTTGCCGCAGTCTATTTTACAAAGTCATAGTGTCACTTAATTAATTAAAATAAGTATGTTAATGACAAAAATTTAATTCTTTTTTGATAAAATATGAAATAGTACACTCTTAACAGTTAATATGCGAAATTTCAATCATATTTAAAGAAATTTAAATTTTTATCCTCATGTCCATTTTTTCGTGGATTGGGCGACTAGGAATTACGGAATTTAACACATTTTGATTCAATAAAATAAATCTAAAAAACCCTCCTTGAAAAATTTTACAGAACAATACGCATGCAAATCAAATTAAATGAAATCAGTTTTATAAAGCACTAATAATTTTATTATCAGCATAAATATTTTTGCATCTAAGTATTATGTACTATTTTAATTTTTGCTATATATATTTAATAAATAAAGCAATATATATATATATATATATATATATTAAAAAGCTATTTTTAAAATCATCTCAGTTTACTATTTATATGATCTTTTAAAGTAGTTTTAAAGAATTTAATTTTTTAAACTGCTATCACTCTAAACAAAAAACAAACTCTTCATACATCAATATCCAATATTTTTAATGTCGAATAAATAAGTATAGGGTGTTAGTAAAGTATGTAAAAATAAATTCGCCGGATTACCCGAACTAGCGCCCATGTTTGGCGTGTGAAGCATCTGTTTCTTTTTATAATTCGCATAAAATATAAATTTATTGAAATGCTGTATGACAAACTGGATCCCATCATTTTAAGTCTCCTTATGTATATATATATATATATATATATATATATATATAGTTAAAGCTATTTTTAAAAGCATCTCAGTTTACTATTTATATTATCTTTTAAAGTAGTTTTAAAGAATTTAATTTTTTAAACTGCTATCACTCTAAACAAAAAACAAACTCTTCATACATCAATATCCAATATTTTTAATGTCGAATAAATAAGTATAGGGTGTTAGTAAAGTATGTAAAAATAAATTCGCCGGATTACCCGAACTAGCGCCCATGTTTGGCGTGTGAAGCATCTGTTTCTTTTTATAATTCGCATAAAATATAAATTTATTGAAATGCTGTATGACAAACTGGATCCCATCATTTTAAGTCTCCTTATGTATATATATATATATATATATATATATATATATATATATTTAAAGCTATTTTTAAAAGCATCTCAGTTTACTATTTATATTATCTTTTAAAGTAGTTTTAAAGAATTTAATTTTTTAAACTGCTATCACTCTAAACAAAAAACAAACTCTTCATACATCAATATCCAATATTTTTAATGTCGAATAAATAAGTATAGGGTGTTAGTAAAGTATGTAAAAATAAATTCGCCGGATTACCCGAACTAGCGCCCATGTTTGGCGTGTGAAGCATCTGTTTCTTTTTATAATTCGCATAAAATATAAATTTATTGAAATGCTGTATGACAAACTGGATCCCATCATTTTAAGTCTCCTTATGTATGTATATATATAGAGGGTGATTATAATTAAAGTCCGAGTTTCAAAACGCTCTAAAAAGAGAACCACTCGTTAGAATGGCGTCAAAATTTAACAGCGTATTATTAAAGAAGGGGGAAATAACATAAACCAAAAAAAGTTCCAAATTTTAGCGACAGATGGCGCTGTAAGCGTCAGAATTTCGATTACAAAGGACAAATCGTAAAACAACGGCTAAGGCGTAAGTTACACGATATAAACCAATTGTATTGTTCAGTGTGCATGACTGTACGCGTGTGATACTGTTAGTTACGTAAGCTCGTCCACCACGGCGAGGTCGTACCACATCAAATGGGAAAAATCGGTTTTTAATTGTCCTGAGGCCAAAAACCGCAAAAAAAGCATCCCTCCAATCGGTTTTTAATTGTCCTGAGGCCAAAAACCGCATAAAAAGCATCCATCCAATCGGTTTTTAAGTTTAGCGAGACTGGCGCAAAACATGTTCATTATGCTGTCCGCCGTTGTGGGCAACAAGATTAAATCGGGAAACAACATGTTCCACAACCGATCGAAGTGTATCCGGGGTCAAGTTCAGAATGTGTTGCTCAATGCGTGTCTTTAATTCAGCTACGTTGGCAATCGGAGTACTGAACACAATATCTTTCAGATAACCCCCACAGCCAGAAATCACACAGATTAAGATCAGGTTATCGGGCCGGCCAGGCTGTAGGGAAATGACGACTGATAATTCTAGCATTTCCGAAATGCCGCCTCAACAACTGCTTCACTCGATTTGCAATGTGCGAAGGAGCGCCATCTTGCATAAAAATGATACTATCCAGACATTCACGCTGTTGCAGAGCTGGAATGACATTATTACGCAAAAGAGACTCATAGCGCTGACCATTGACGGTAACGGTAACAGGACCTAAAGCACCCGTCTCCTCGAAAAAATACGGCCCTATGATAAATGATGCCGTAAATCCGCACCACACAGTGACCTTTGCAGGATGAAGTGGTACTGGGTTCGTTGCGAGTGGATTTTCTGTTGCCCATATTCGGCAATTCTGTGTATTGACATATCCCGTATGGTGGAAATGGGCTTCGTCTGTCCACAGAATTTTCCACGGCCAATCATTGTCCACTTCCATGCGAGCGAGAAATTCCAAAGCAAAACGCTCTCTTGCTGGCAGGTCAGAAGGGAACAACTCCTGCACATGGCAAATTTTATACGGATAGCATTGCAGGATGTTTCGTAGAATGTTATGTACCGTGCTCACAGGCCTTTTCAATGTTCGGGCAATTCTCCGTGCACTGCATGGTTGCTCACCACCGCTAGACTCTTCCTGAACTGCTCTGGCCACTTCTTTAACTACCGCCGAATCACATCTTTTCCTTCCTCTACCAGACTGCACAGCAAACGAACCTGTATTTTCGAATTTTTGCATCATTTTCACCAGACCTCTAACAGTCATCGGTCCAGCGCCTTTTTTCATACCCTTGAGAGTCCTGAACTTCTGCAGAGCCACTGGTGCAGAATCACCATTCTTGTAATAAAGCTTTACAAGCAGAGCACGATCCTTCATTGAGACACTCATGGCCAACGTCTGAGAAGCGTAATGAGGAAAAGCCGATTACCCAACGCTTTTATAACACCTGAAATTGTCGTGCTCATGCCAGGTATTTTAATTTACATATACTGACGCTTACAGCGCCATCTGTCACTCAAATATGGAACTTTTTTTGGTTCATGTTCTTTCCCCCTTCTTCAATAATACGCTGTTAAATTTTGACTCCATTCTAACGAGGGGTTCGCTTTTTAGAGCGTTTTGAAACTCGGACTTTAATGATAATCACCCTGTATATATTGTTTAAAATAATTGTATCCATAAAAATATTCCATAAAACACTTCAAAAACATTTTCTAAACTATTAAACAAAAGAGAAAACAAATAACTTCATGATAAGAATAAAAAATAGCTAAAACTCATCGGTGCTTGAAATTTGTTTTTCACGTTCCAAATATTTTTTTTATCTTCTATGATGCAAAATTTTCTCATCTTTCATAACACTTCATTTATTTTTTCTTTATTAGCAAAATTCGGAAGCGCGTCTCGATGAATGTCTCCTTAATTATTTTTTCGCAATTTTTGAAAACAAATCTGTAGTAAGATAGGGAAAAAAATTGTGTTTTATTCACAGAATCTTTTTATATTTCAGAATGGCTGATAATAAGAAGTAATATTTCATTCTAAAATATGTTTCATGTAGATTTCTTCATAGTTATAACATTGTCTTTATTGTCAAGTATATTTTTTCCTTATACAGAATGTCCCAAAATGTATAAAACACTTTTTAATTTCAGGTACATATCGTAAGAAATACCACCTATTACTACTCTCTATCATCACGACTATTGTCCGAGAAAGCAAAACCACTCCCTTTTCAAAAATATGTATATACATATAATATATACTATATGGCCAAAGGTGACCCTCCACTTGCAATTTTAGACATTTTATTATATATATATATAGAAAAATATAAAAAAAATGATCCTGAAACTACAGGCGGGTAAACGTAGGGTACAAATCATGTATTACCGAGAATTTTTTTTTTTTCGAAACCCCATTGGGGACCGTCAACAAATTAAATAAGAATGAATATATTTTGGATAGCCCTATACATCAATGTCCTATGTGCTTTAATTTTTAATGTAGAATAAATAATTATAGGGTTTTAGTAAATACATAAAAATAACTTCGCCGGATTACTCAAACTAGCGTCCATGCTTGGCGCGTGAAGCATCTATTTCTTTTTATAATTCGCATAAAATATAAATTTAATGAAAAGCTGTACTACGAATTTCATCCCATTATTTTAAGTCTCCTTATGTATATATATATATATATATATATATATATATACATAATATATATATATATATATATATATATATATATATATATATATACATATATATACATATATATATATGAATACATATATACATATATATATATACAGGGTGATTCATAAAAGATGGGCAGAACTTTAAGGGGTTATAGTATATTTAAAGACAAATAATATTAAATAGGAGACTAAGGGTCCCAGACGTATTCCCAAGGAGATAGGGGGCATTAAAGTTTAGAGTCCGAAATTTCAAATGATTATAAAAAATGGAAAAATTGGTCGATTCGTTTGCGGTTTTTGCAAAAAATTTTCTTTATGCCAGTATTTTCTTGAAATAAAATTTTAAAGTTCAATTTCAAAAAATGTCGATAGGGGGCGCTTTAGACTTTGGAGTAACAAACAACTATTTTTTAACGTTATTTTTTGTATTTCTTTAAATGATTTCGAAAGCTTAGACTTAAACTTAAATTTTGATCTAAAAATCTGAGTCCTAACGAGTAATTAAGTAGCGTAAACTGAAATTTGAAATTTGAAACCCTTCTCCCCCCAGAACAAAAATCAGTTATTCCCGATCTTTGTGTTGTAGATTAGGCTCTAACTACTGCCGCGTTTTGCTAAAATTATTCTTTATGTCAGTATTTTCTTGAAAATAAATTTTAAAGAAAAGTTTCAAAAAGTTCCGATAGAGGGCGCTTTAGACTTTGGAGTAACGAACAACTATTTTATACCGTCATTTTTTGTGTCTCATTAAATGCTTTCTAAAGCTTAGACTTAAACTTAAATTTTCAAAATCTGAATCGCTGAGCGTGGTTCAGTAGCGAGGGGAGGGGGTTCAATTTTCAACTTCTGAACATAGTTCAGTTTGCACTACTTAACCATGCCCAACGATTCTGTGCTGTGATACGAGGCAAAAATACAACTTTCGTCAAGGACTGCATAGTCGGAATTCACTCATAAAGGCACTGGCACAGTTGGAAACGTCGCTCATGCAAACGTTAAAGCTCCATTCCTGACGCTAGTCACCGGGTAAAGAAGGAGACAGAAAGTATGCAAATGTCAAATGGGGAAGAAGAAGAACACGTATGCAAAATTTCGACACGATTCAGGCATAAAAACCACTGAACGGTGAGTCAAGTGTAAGTCGCTGTAGTAATGAATCGGAAGATGGTGCCCTTCACGAATAAGGAAAAGGCTGAGATGCATTTAATTTACGGAGCGGCAGATGGAAATGGTGCAGAGGCACAACGAATGTAATGAGAGCGATTTCCCAACATGCGGTTGCCTAACCGCAAAACTTACGAGCGCTTGCACAGACAGTTGTGTGAGACGGGATCATTTCTCGCTTCCCGGTCGAATGCAGGTCGTGCAAAAAAGGACGAATCAGTAGTTGTTGCAGAAGCCATTCTGGATGTAGTAGCGGCGCAGCCAAGTACAAGTACACGAACAGTGGCTAGGCAGGTGGATACCTCACAGTCCATGACTTGGAGGGTACTGAAGGATGAACATTTGCTCACGTTTCATGTGCAACGAGTCCAGAAACTGTCTCCAGGGGATTATCCAAATCGTATTGAATTCGCCCGCTGGTTTCTGCAGCAGAACGCGCTAAATCCACATTTTGGACGAACTGTGCTTTTCACCGATGAATGTACCTTCACACGTGAAGGTACATTTAACACACACAATGCACATGTATGGGCGGATGTCAATCCACATGCTACGTATCCACATGCTCATCAGAGACGCTTTTCCATCAATGTTTGGGCAGGAATCCTCGGAGACCACCTAATCGGACCGTACCTTCTTCCTGAACGCCTCAACGGTAAAACATACCTCACATTTCTGCAACATGTGCTACCAGACCTGTTAAACGTTGTTCCTCCACGCATCCGGCGGGTCATGTGGTTCCAGCACGATGGAGCGCCAGCCCATTACGTACGAGACGTCCGCAACTATCTGGACATCACATTTCCGAACAGATGGATTGGTCGAGGTGGTCCTGTTGCTTGGCCTGCTCGCTCGCCAGATCTTTCACCCCTCGATTTCTTTTTTTGGGGACAATTGAAGGCTCTTATGTATGAGACACCCATTGAATCCCCCGAGGAACTGGTCGCCAGACTTTCCGCCGCTGTAGGGGAAGTGCTCGAAAAGCCTGATGTTTTCGCGAATGTTCGCCGTTCCATTCTTCGCCGTTGTTCTGCGTGCATAACCTCTGGTGGTCACAATTTTGAACATTTATTGTAATTACATGTTAATAAATATGCTTTGGTAACATAATCCTAATTTGTGTCTTTTTTACCTCGTATCACAGCACACAATGTGTGGACATGGTAAACTGAACTGTGCTCAGGAGTAGAAATTTCAAACCCCTCTTCCCAGAAACATAACCACGTCTAACGATTCAGATTTTGGGCTGAAAATTTAAATCTAAGCTTTAGAAAGCATTTAATGAGACACAAAAAATAACGGTATAAAATAGTTGTTCGTTACTCCAAAGTCTAAAGCGCCTTCTATTGGAATTTTTTGAAAATTTTCTTTAAAATTTATTTTCAAGAAAATATTGACATAAAGAATAATTTTAGCAAAACACGGCAGTAGTTAGAGCCTAATCTACGACACAAAGATCGGGAATAACTGATTTTTGTTCTGGGGGGAGAAGGGTTTCAAATTTCAAATTTCAGTTTACGCTACTTAACTACTCGTTAGGACTCAGATTTTTAGATCAAAATTTAAGTTTAAGTCTAAGCTTTCGAAATCATTTAAAGAAATACAAAAAATAACGTTAAAAAATAGTTGTTTGTTACTCCAAAGTCTAAAGCGCCCCCTATCGGCATTTTTTGAAATTGAACTTTAAAATTTTATTTCAAGAAAATACTGGCATAAAGAAAATTTTTTGCAAAAACCGCAAACGAATCGACCAATTTTTCCATTTTTTATAATCATTTGAAATTTCGGACCCTAAACTTTAATGCCCCCTATCTCCTTGGGAATACGTCTGGGACCCTTAGTCTCCTATTTAATATTATTTGTCTTTAAGTGTACTATAACCTCTTAAAGTTCTACCCATCTTTTATGAATCACCCTGTATATATACATATATACATACACACACACACACACACACACACATATATATATATATATATTGCATAAAATAATTGTATCCATAAAAAATGCTCCATAAAACACTTCAAAAACATTTTCTAAACTATTAAACGAAAGCGAAAACAAATAACTTGATGATAAGAATAAAAAATAGCTAAAACTCATCGGTGCATGAAATTTGCTTTTCACGTTCCAAATATTTTTTTTATCGTCTATGATGCAAAATTTTCTCTTCTTCGATAACACTTTATTTATTTTTCTTTATTAGCAAATTTCGGAAGCGCGCCTCGATGAAAGTTTCCTTAATTATTTTTTTGTAATTTTTGTAAGCAAATCTGAAGTAAGAAAAAATGCAGGATTAGTGTTTTATTCACATTTTTTATATTCCAAAATGGCTGATCATAAGAATTAATTTCTCATTTTAAAATAAGTTTCGTGTAGATTTCTTAGTACTTATAACGTTAAATTTATAGTCAGATATATCCTTTCCTTATACAGAGTTTCTCAAAATGCACAAACACGTTTTAATTTTGGGTAATTTCTTAAGAAATACTATCTATTACACTCTCCCTTATGTTGGAATTTCTGAACATTTTTTACGCGAATAATGACTATTATCCTAGAAAGCAAAAGCACTCCCAGTTCAAAACTATATACATACATCTTATGGTACAGTGTCCTGTACGAACTCTTAAAATTCGTACCATGAATTTAGTATCACCCTGTATATAACAAAATACAGTAGAACCCCGCTAATTCGGAACCCGTTAATCCGGATCGGTTTGGTGAACTTTTTTTCAAGTTTGAGAAGCGGTTTGGCTAATTTCCATAACATCAACTTGTTTCATCGTCGTATTCTGAATTAAAAAAAAGCTTTTTTCTGAAATCTTTTCGGATGAATACCTTAAGCTTTCTTACTTAAGCTCTTATTTAAACTACACCTAACGAACTACTTACGCTCAAGCTCATGCGTGACCGTGCGGGTCACAAAAGGTATAGAAAACTGGCACAGCAAAATATTACAAACTTTTTTATTACAAAGTAAACATTTTTAATGACTGTAAATAATCAATAAGTTAAATATAAAGGTTATTTTCTGTAACTATGTTTTATTATATTTCATTTTTTTAATTCTCCGGATAATCCGGATTGGGTCTGGTCCCAATTAATCCGAATTATCGGGGTTTTACTGTACATACATTGTATTTATACCTTTGTATCATCAAGTAACCGTTTGCATATTCCCATCTGTAATATTTTAAATGATACAGGTTATTATGTATTTCCATTAAATGCGATTTATGTATGTGCCTATTTACTGTAATCACAGTCTTGAGATTTCACATTTAATATAATACCCAGTGTGATTAATTAAACGTTTGGAAATGGCTTCATATACTCTATTAAAGCCATTTCCATGATTAATATCCAATGCACCATTATCAGACTAAGAGAAATGATTATTACAATAAAAACATATTATCACCTTAACTGATCAATATTTTTGAAAAAAAAAATTCAAATAACGCCTACATTTTCATGTTTTTTACTTAATTTTTAATTTTTAACACCGGTTTTCCAAAACATAAATTTTTGCCTAAATGAATCAGTAAATTGCTCTAATTAAATAAGACAAAATTTGCTACAAAAGTTTACTCAGAAGTATAATAAATAATAATTGAATATAGATGCCCGTACGTGATACGTGCAAATCATGATTGGAAAAAACACGTTGCCCGTATTACTTACGGGAAAATCAGGAAAGCGATTAAATAGCAATAAAAAAATTTCTTATCTAACATATATTTCATTCGTGATAAAAATTCCCACTATTGTACTGTGTACAAGGTGAAAAAATAATTACGAATTTATAATGATTTATAAATTACAATGTAATGATGTTCTTAATATTTTAGTGATACTGGTATGTAAGTAAGTGAGTAAAAATACGCATATTTCTTTAATCTGAGAAAATATAATATAATTATGTACGAAAATATACAATAAACCCTTCCCTGTTACAAACTATTTTTAATAGCTTTGCTATTTTTAAAAACCTCAAAAGCTATTATATTTTTCTATTTCTAAAAATAATTTATAATTAATAAAGTACAGGGTGTTCCAAAAATAACGATCCATTTCTAACAAAATACAAATCTATTGATTTCTTTCACAGGTGTTTAAAAAAATGTTTTCATTGGAAGAATGAATAGCATTAGTTTCCTGGAAACTGGGTGATAAATTATGTAAAGAGGTGTATCAATTGCAACATCGAAAATAGGGGTAAACAGACACTAAAAATTACAATATAGGCAATTACAGGCTACTTCTGAATAAATTCAGACGAACCGGTTGCGTAGCTGCTGATCTTCGAGCATACGTGAGGTAGTTGAAAGGATCCCACGTTCACAAGTAACCTGATATTCGTTCTTATTGGTGGGTGTTTTCCGTATTTTCAATGAGGCACTTGACGCACATCTTCATATCGTCACCTCAGAATAATAACGTTCTATCTGGGTTTTTGAAAAAAAAATGACTTATCGATATAGATAGGTTCTATTTGTATCTATGAAGGCCTTTTTGCATCAAAATTATGTTGTATATAATTTACATATGACATTACAATCATAATATTACATAATTTTAATTCAGAAATGCCTTCATAGATACAAATAGAACCTTTCTATATCGGTAAGTCATTTTTTTCAAAAACACAGATAGAACCTTATTATTCTCAGGGGACGATATGTTTCACAGCCAATTTGCAGGAAATGATGGTTATATTTTCTTCTAAGGAGATCATTTCTTTAAACATTAGCGAAAGAAATCAATAAATGAGTGTTTTCTTAGAAAATGGATCGTTATTTTTGGAACACCTGGTATACTTTCTTTCGTTGTCGCTGGTTTTTGAAAACGCGTCTGTGTAGCTTTTATACTGCATTAATCCCTTGGAGTCAAACGACACGTATACCTGCCAAAAAAGTCTTAAAAATCATTGTTAATCCCCACCAGAAAAATTTACTGTAAAATTGGCCTTATTTAATCGAAGTATTTTCTCGATTTAACAAGGCACAAATTTCTGTTTTTAAAAACCGGTGACAAAGCATTAAAAATTTCGAAAAAGGCTGTCGTCTGAAGGGGATAATCAGTTTTCCAATCTCCAAACAGAATATCAGTTTTGAGGTTTCATACATTTTCGAATAGATAATTTCATGTTCAAAAACATAATTTTACGTTATTATTATTAACATCAAAATTGATATTCAATGCAAAAAATAATTTAGCACCTCAAAATGTTTAACTGAGTATTAGTAATACACAGAAAACCAATATTCTTGTTTGAGAAAACTGGTTGATAGATTTTAAAAGATGATTAGAAACGTTTCGAAAATCAGTGGCTGTAAAGGAAATTTGTTTTTATATGTATACTACCTTGAAATCTCGAAAATGAATTGTTTTCTAAGGCTTCTTATGAAAAAGAATGATTTATCTGATAATTCGTGAGAATTTAATGCAGAACTGCCGAGTCTCCGGTTTTTTGGATACCAATATTTTAGTACAGAAAATGTTGTTTTATTTAATTGGAACATTTAGACTATTTAAAAGAACCAGATTTTCTTTAAGATAATTCCGGTACGTAAAAAAGCCGGAGACTTGGCAGCTCTGTTTTTGTATTCTTTGGTAAATTAAGAAACAGCTGTTTTTATAGGACAGCTATGTTTTTAGGTTATGACCACTCGCAAAAGCGAATGGTCAGGGAAAAACGCAGCCCAAAAAAGATGTGAAATACCAGTATTATGTCAAAGGGAAATTCTCCTTCTTTAATCCCTTTATAATATTTGAAGTATTTTTTTTTATCAGAAAATACTGGCAGATATAGTGGCGGCAAAAGTTTCCAGTCAGGTTTTTTTTATTTGTTTACTAGAATTTTGAAAGAAAAGAGACGCGTAATTGCTCGAAAAGTTAGGCATATGTAAATGACCACGTGATCAATTTGAATGGATACTGAAGACATTTAATGTACAGGAAAGGAATTCG
Organism: Maratus speculifer; assembly: GCA_964019185.1. Lineage (NCBI taxonomy): Eukaryota > Metazoa > Arthropoda > Arachnida > Araneae > Salticidae > Maratus > Maratus speculifer. Next base: position 175,118,297 of record OZ025302.1, read on the forward strand.
AAATCGCGTGTGCAAAAATTTCCGGGCATTCGTCGTTTGTTAGTTTTCCCTGTAAATAAAGTTTTTTTTTCTTTTTTTTTATGGCAATGTTTGTGAAGTAATCAACGTGAATAGCATAGCTGAAATTGAAAAATGAAAAGCTCAACAATTATTGTTCATAAATGTTAATTTCTCGCTAAAGGGCCAGTCCTCTCGTGAGATTGTATCAAAGTTATCGATCGGAAAATCTACTGTGAAGGATATTAAAAAATGTTTATAAAGATGGCGATGGTCTCCAGGATATTATGAGGTCCGGGAAACCCCGTAAAACGATTATTCGTGTAGAAAAAACTATAAGAAAAGCAATTTATGGTCTGCATATAGATGCCTTTTCTATATTCCACGATTTACGGAATAAAAATATTATTGAAATAAGACGGTCTACCATGTGAAGACGCTGACGTGACGCAGAAATTTACGAAAGAGTCAATGTTAAAAAACCTTTCATTAGTAAAATAATATCAATTTAGTACACTGGCGTTTGCCAAGGAACAAAAAATCTGGTCAAATGAAAACTGGAAAAACGTACTATTTTCCGATGAATCGAAAATTAAACATTTTGGTTGTGATGGCAGACGTCCGATGACCTAAAACCAAAGATATCATCCGTCATATGTTATTCCTATTATGAAACATGGCGGAGAACCCGTTATGCTATGGAGAGCATTTTCTTTAAAAAGTGTCCCTCCAATATTTGAAATCCACGACAAAATGAATAATGCAATGTATAAGGTTATCGTGCAAGATCATTTGCTGTCTCAATGGAGGGAAAATTGTAGACACAACTATTTGTTTCAACATATCGACCCGAAGAATGTATGCAAGCTCGTGAAGCAATGGTTTTCGAACAAAAAAATTCGTATTTGAAATATCGAGCTCAAACACCTGATATGAATCCAATAGCAAATCTTTGAAAAGAAATTTGCAAATGTGTATGAAACTATAAATATTCCAGTGCACCAGAAGTTTCCAAAAAGTTGCAAGAAGTGTGAAAAAACTTCCTATAGACAATTTTTAACCGTTGATTGCTGTGCAGCAGTAATTATTATTAAAAGTATGGCGATAAGATACTAATTATAAATGTTGTTGATCTCTGTTATTTTCTATTGTGACACCATTTTTTTCCAAACTTGCTACGGTGGCCGGAAACTTTCGAGAGCATGCGTTTTCCTTTGCACCTAATTTTCTAAATTTATTTTATTGATATTCATTTGTTTTTCTACAAAATGTTTTTAGTAATAACTTTGTATTTTCATGAGAAATATATAAGAGTAAAAAAAAAATAATAATAGGCTATTTTGATGCAAAAAATGGTTGGATAAAAAATGATAAAGATATAAAAAAGAGAAATTAAAAAACCCTTACCCTTGAGATATATTAGATATCATGTGCAAGACCTCTCCTTCCTCTCTAAAACGATAACGTTATAGAGGACAGCTCCTAATGCAATTATTTCATGACGCACCAGCAAATCGTGTCCGATTATTATAGAAACACTGGTTTAAATAATTGCAGTTTAAAAAGCGATGTTTTATAAAAGTTAAAATGTATACTTAAATGATACGTACAAAAGTACATAAATTCTTTGATACTGAAATTTTTCTTTTCTGAACCGTTTCTGTTTTCGCACAGATGTGCCATAAATTTTTAACAGTCTAATTCGCCTTATTTAACTGCCGAAACATATTACAAATAGAGGTAGCAGTTGCAATTTTGTGTTACGAAAATTAGATAGAAATTTTCTTATTATTAATAGTAAATGCCAGGCATATTAACACGTTCGCTGCCGCTTACATGAAGATGTGATGATAGTTAATGCCGCACTATAGAAGTGGGTTTTTCCCAGAAGCCGATTTACTTTTTATAACAAAGAATCAGTGAAAGATTTTCCCGCGCCAGCGCGTGACTGGCTATTGGATATCACCCCACATCACGCACTTTAGCGTGAGTGGCAGCGAACATGTTAAAAATTACAAGGAATACGCGGATCTTGTATTATAATCTAACAAAATAATAGAAAACGACAAAATTTAATTCAGCACAATTTTTAACACTATTAGATTTTAATATTAAGGCATTTTAACATTCCCATTTATAAATGATACAAGCTATGCTTAATATGTTAAGGCTTTCCTAAACTAAATATTTTCTGAATCGAAGGCACTATGTCTACATACTTCCATATCATTTAATAGCATTTATTTAATCTCACATCTTAAATTGTTTAACTGATGTCAATTACTATACATTCCATCGAAATGGAATTTACGTAAGTGCCAATTCAATGTAATCACAACCTCGAGATTTCAGTGTCAATATTATACAGATAAATATTGATTAAACGTTCGTAAGATGGTAAGTAACTGCATTAAGTAAATGAAAATGTTATGTAAAAGTATAATGCTACCACAATTATTATTTTGAAACATTCTCTCAGCACATTAGAAATCTGTGTCAAATTCATTTTTTAAATTGATAAAAGCTATATTTAATGATTGATATGTGGTTGTTTCAGCATTTACTATTGCAAGTGTATATAAAATATTTCTACTGCGATGGTTGATGTGATACATAGAAGCCAAATGTCTTATATGCCTATATAGACCGACGGCAGTACAAAATACAATCTCCTCTTCAAGTTCATGGATGAAAATACACGGATTAGCTAAATTTCGATTCGCACTGAGAATGTAATCGGATTGCCAAATAATATATAGGTGAAAAACACATAAACACTCAATTTTAGTGATTGACTCTTAGGTTTACCATTATGTTTTCTTGCTCCCAGTCCTCCATATTTTCTTGATTTTAGGTGCAGGAAAGCGTAATGGTAAACCTACGAATCAGTCGCTAAAATCGGATTCGTTGTTATTTTCCATCAAGATAAGACTTGGTAAACCGAAACTGCAGAAACATACTGCAAATTCTGTGAATAAAGATTGCAATCACTTATTCTGTGTTTAGAAAATTCAATAAAAATATTCTTATTATTAATAGTAAATACCAGACCTATTAAAAATTACAAGGAATGTGCCAATCTTGTATTACAACGTAACAAAATAATAGGAAATGACAAAATATAGTTCAGCATAAGTTTTAACACTAATACATTTTAATATTAATATTCCTATACAAAATCATAAAAGCTATATTTAATTAATGATACGTGGTGTTTCAACGATTACAATCCCTAGTGTATATAAAATATTTGTATCGCGATGATTCATGTAAAATATCAAAACCTTATGTCTTAGATGCATATATGATCAGTTATAAAACTGTAGTTGTCCTATGAACATATTTCTAGAGGAGGCAATAAAGTTTTAAAGACCTATTTTAAAGGTTTTTTTAAGGGGGCGGGAGATGAAATGTAAGGATGGTTTGGAGCTTATGGTATAAGATTTTGACAGTGAAAAAGATGTGGCTACATTAATATGATCCCGAGACCAATTGACATTATAGTCACGTCTCCTCCTCTCATAAAGCTACCCTACCATAGGAACTTATAGCTCCAAACCGGCTTTTCACCGTCATCCATCTTTCACTCCTCCCTCCAAAAATATATTAACCCTTTACCTACCAAAATTTCTTATTTTAAAATTCTTTTGATACGTCAATTAGTTTTAATACTGTTTAGAATACATTACAGATACATTACTTTATTTTCTTCCAAAAGCATTATTGGTTACACAAAACAAAATTATTTTTCAAATGATGATTTCTTTTGTCTTTGTATCTTTTCAGCTTTCTTGTCGCTGAGGAAAATGGGGTGGGGATTTTTCAATTCGGAAATATTTCTATATTTATGCAGTAAGAACATCATATTTGTACATTTTATAATTCTACAAAATGCTAAGAAAACAATTCAAAATAAAAGATTTGGGTGGGGTTATAAATGCTTCACAATATCCCTGTAAATTCAAATTTATTTAATCCTTCTAAATCCTTCAATCTTCAAGATCCTTCAAAAATTTATTAAATGATTATGTGAATCTTTTAATTTAGTTTAAACAATCTACATAAAATGCTTTACAATGTAAAATTTTATTATTAGTTGTATGCAAAGGTATTATTAATTGTATGTATGGTTTATTAGTTGTATGCAAAGTATCATTGAAAAATAATCAATTTTTTCTATTGTTTATAGTCAAATTCTCATAGCAATTAACAGCTAAAATTATGTCTGAAACATTTACATAGTAAGGAGACAATTAGAATGTACTTATCTTTGACATGTTCTGTAGCGTTTAGTAGAATTTCTGTTTTTTAAGCTGTGCCAAAAACTATGTTAGCTTAGATAACATAAGAAAAAATAGATTCAGTAAGAGGCTAAAGGTAAAATTTTCAGTGTTTTACGCCGAATTTATTTATTTATTTATTTACTTTTTTTAATTTGACTACTGTTTTTTTTTCTTACTCTCCAAATCGCTAATGTTGATTAGGACTCTGATTCTGTTTATTTTTTAACATTTATGTCTAAATTATTCTAGCCTTAAATTAATATAAATTTCTCAAATTTTCAAAACAATTGTAGCGAAAAAAAATTTATAGTAAAAATGCTAAATAAATAAAAATAATACATTTATATAACATACATATTGATATTGTATATATACAATTAAAATATATGAAGATGTAAAGATAAATCTGTGTGGTTTTCAGTACAATCTTCATTTAAAAATTTAAAAACTAAACATGTTTAATATTGTTGAAAACAATGTATTACAGTATACATATTCTACATGTTTTAAATAAATTTTATTTCTTCAATTTATTCTATTGTTGACATAATTTTGATTTTATGCATGCGTAAATGTTTCAGTTATATATATTTTTACTGATAATACATATGCAAATGCTTCATTTAACATGGGCAATACTTTTATCTACTTTCCATAAAATCACCTTTAATACAGAGAAGAAACATTAATAAAATCTTAAGATTCAACTACTAAACAAAAAAAAAAAAAAAAAAAAAAAAAAAAAATTAAAATAAATAAAAAAAACATATATCATCTAATAATCTTCATAGATATTTTTAATATTCTTATAAACAACATAACGCAAACTTACATTAACCTTTTTAAACATCAATAAAATACAGAAAAAGTAATTTTTCAAACAAATGCTACATACGGGTATAAAAAAGAAACATTAATCGCATTTATTTCTGACAAAGCAATCTTGACTCTTTTTTCCCTCCTTATAAAAATGCATTTTTTAAAAACTAATTTGTTTTTTAAATTTATGTTGCACTAAAAATGCGCATATTTTAGCTTTTTATGAGATCTTTTCAGTAAAACATATTAAGTGTGTTAAAATACATTATGATGTCATAGTTATTTATCATTTTTGTTATAATTATCAAGTTAATACTGTGACATACACATGATTTTTTTTAACCCTTTCGGATACAATTTTTTTTCAATTTTTAGGAAAATTCCATTCACGTTAATAATATTAACACTAGCTATCCAAATATAGTAATTAGTATTTAATGAATATTTCATAAACTGAAAGATAAGAAATGTTGTTATTTTCCATACTCTTCACTTAATATTCATATGAAAATAGGCTGAGGAATAATTTTTGGAGATGTTTAGAAAATATTGTATTGCTACAAGATTTAATTTATGTTACAGCTTTCTAATACTTTTTACGCTTTATTACACACGATTCTTTCAGAGAAGTAACTTTAAATCTAAATTTGAAATTTGAAATATTTGTTTAAAATAAAAGAATCGCAAACTGCTCAAAGAAAATTAGGCAATAATAATTATTATTATTAATAAATGCCTAAATATAAATGAAGCCATATATTAAATGCATAGTCATATACTAACATTACTACATCTAAATATTAGCAAAAATATTTATTAAATCAAAATAATACTTTATTAAAAGACATATACTAATAATAGTACACCATACCCGAAAGGATTATAGAGCCGATCGGGTAGTTGGTTGCTGATGGTTGTGTTTGTGGCGACTGTTGTTTGTTGCTGGATCTTCAACATCCTTGTGAATCAGTTTTTTTGTATTATGGATGATAAATTTCACCAGTTGTTTTTATTATTATTATTTTATTATATATTTATTTTGAATAAATGCAAAGGAATATTAAGTACTTTAAAAATAACTATATTAAATACTAAAAAGACAAATGTAAGCTATTGTTTTATTAAACTTAATAAAACATTACAAAATATTATTATTTGAATGTAATAAAAAATAACTAAATGATTCAAAATGAAATTTAAAAAATAGATTACATAAATTGGGTCATCCAGAAGTGGGACACATTTACTTTTTCGTATTGTTACGAATTTGTAAATAGTTAGTGTTTGTACTGTAAAATAATGTAAATAATCTTATTAAGCTCCATTCCTTTACTAATATTAGTTTTTGTTACATTGTCTCTGTTATCAAGCAAACTTGTCTATTATTTTCAGTGAATGTCTATGGCAGCTTGGCGAAATAATAAAGATATCGCCAAGTTGGCGTCACTTTTGACGACTAATTTTGGTCGCCAAATTTGGCGATATATCGCCAAGTTGGCGATAAACTTGGCGATTGTTGGCGATGGTAACCTTTCCCTCTCTATGGTAACCCCATATATATATACTGATACATTGAATGTTTTTCCGTGGTTTTGGTGGATTTTTCGATAAGGTTGTAGAAATTTCCAGCACATGCTGCGAGCCTATATGAGGAGAGCAATACGAGCTGTTGTGGTTATTATTTATCGGTCAGTCATTGAGTGAGCTACGATTGTTTAAGCAAGTTTGCTTAAGTTTTATTTACGTTATTTTGAATGTGATTTAGTGTTGAGACGTTGTATAAAGAATCACTGGAACCTATATCTGCACTTATACGATTACAATTGATCTGCACTTGAACAATTATTTTTGAATATCTAGTAATATTTGTGAGTTTCGAAGACTCTGTTGTTCTGAAGTTCTGTAAATAAATTATTTTCTACTTTTCTGACAAGAGTTTGAAGTTGTCTAACCATAAAATCAAAAGAACCCCATATACGCTGCAACAGTATTTTGAAAGAAAAAAAAGAGGCTATAGTACTTAAAATTGTAAAACATTCATCATTTAAATAACACCATAGTTTTAGAAAGAATTTTTATTTGTTTCTTCTTGTCTGTTTGTTCTGTTTTAAATAATAAATATAGTGTCATCAAATTTTTATACTTTGTTCACATTATATGTATATTCACATTATATGTATATTCATATTATATGTATATTCACATTATATGTATATTCATATTATATGTATAATCACATTATATGTATATTCATATTATATGTATATTCACATTATATGTATATATCACTCATTATATTTTGTATTCATTATTTTTTATTGTATCTCCAATGTGATTTTAATGTCCTTATAGACTGCAATAGCAACAAAATTCAGATAATGACAATTTGGTATGTAATAATTTAAAATTTACGTTAACAATAGATAATAAAACAATAAAAAAACTAAACATTTTCATGCACTTAATGTGTTTAATTTTCAAATTACTTCAATCCACATTGAGATATTTTCTACTGAGACAATCGATTGAATCATAAAACTCTTAACGTTGTGCTGATGTTAATGTCATAATCGATGTGAATCTATTTCTTTAAAAGTCTAATTAAGAATTGCAACATCTTCACAATGGTATTCATATGTTGTTGAATAATAACAAGACAATATATATATAAATTGATTTTGAAAAGTTGTCTCAAAAATGACAGGTTCAATAGATTGTTCTGATAGCTGTGACATTTCATTTCCATATACATAAAAAAAACTTTATGAATAAACCTCCTGTCTGACATAATAAACATTCATAATAAAAGCCAAGTTATGACCCAAAAAATCTTTAACCCTCCCACTACCGCCACGAAATGGTATATCCATTCACTAGGCTGCATATGTTTCACTGCAATTAAAGATTTATTTAAATTAATATGATTCTTTTAATACGTCAATTAATTCTAATACTGTTTAGAATGAGTTACAGATACGTAACTTTATTTTGTCCCAAAATTATTATTGGCTACACAAAACAAAAATATTTTTTAAAGGATGAATCTTCTTTTTTTTTTCTTTGCATCTTTTTAGCTTTCTTGGGGCTGAGGGAGGGATTTTTCAATTCGGAAATATTTCTATATTGATATTCTAAGAACATCATATTTGTACATTTTATAATTCTACAAAATACTAAGAAATTTGAATTTAAAATAAAAGATCTGAGTGCGTTTATAAATATTGCACAAAATCCCTGTAAATTCAAATTTAATTAATCTTTCTAAAATCCTTCAAACATGTATTAAATGATCATGTAAATATTTTAATTTAGTTTAAACAATTTACGTAAAATACTTTGGAATGTAAAATTTTCATGAATTCATAATGCGGCAGATAAAGGGTTAAGCATAAGGTTTAAAATGTGTTTTTGTATGTTTTGATTCACTTTTCTAAAATTCTGTTTTATCTGAACAGTTGAAACTTTCCAAAATTGTGTGTAACTAACCTATTTCTTTAAAATATCTCATATTATAGATCTGAACGAAAAAATATTTTTAAATGATGAAAAATCCGTTTGACAAAAAAAAAAAAAAAAAAAAAAAAAAAAAATTAAGCCGGAAATTTTAATAATAATGATTAATGATTATAATGATAATAATAATAATAATTTTTAATAAAAATTAAAAAAATATTTTTTTTTTTAATTTTTAAAAAAAAATTAAAAAAGATTAAAATTTTGTTAATCAATAAAATTTTGATGAACATGTTTTCAGAGCTGCCAAGTCTCCGGCTTTTTACACACCAGTATTATTATACAGAAAATGTTTTTATGTTAAATTGGAACAAGTGGGCGATTTAAAAGAACACAATTTTCTTTAAGATAATAGTGGTGTGGAAAAAGCCGGAGACTTGGCAGCCCTGTGTTTTATTTAATCAAAATTTTCAAAACAACAGCAAATATGGAAAAAAGACACATTTTCTTATGCATATTTTCCGGTTTTAAACATGCTTGTCTTAAATCAGACTCCGGAAATATTACGAAATATTGGCACCTATGAATAACTACGTATAGAGTAAATATATAGGCACTTGAATTAAAATTAAAAACCCTTTTTTTTAGCCTTTAAAACATTATTAGGTATTAGAGAAATTATTGAAAATGCAAAATTGAAAAATTTAATTGAATAATATAATTAAATATTTTTAGTAAGTATTTTGATGAGTAAACATTTATTATCGAAGTAAAAATTTGTGGTTCAAAGTTAAGATTTGTTCGTGTTCATCGTGTATTAAATTCTGTGTCTTGGAACTTTAAAATTATTCTGAAAATTTTAATGGCACTATAAATGCTACGAAAAATTATAAATTTTAAACATTACACAAATAAATAAAATAATTTTTTTAATGCAACGAACCTTATTTTCATAAAATACAGTGCGTAAATTTTTTATAATGATTTACAATAAAATAATTTACAAATAAAAATATTTATGTATTATAATGCAAATAAAAAAGAACAAACAATGCAGCTATTTTTTCGGGCAGGTTTTTACGATTAGGAAAAATTCACGGTACACTTTTTTCAGAAAAGCAATTTAACTCTGTGAAAGTCAATTTTATCTCAACAAAATAAAAAAGAAATTCAAAGCATCCAGTTCTGCATTCAAATTGATGGAACACATAAACTTTAATGATACAGATTGTTATCATGTTTTGCTTTTTCTAGAAAAAGGTACGCAGTCGCAGAAAATATTTTATGGAGTTTTATTATTTCAGTTTTTATTTTATTTATACTTGCTTGTATATTTATTAGTGAAAAAAAAATTGTCATTTAAACATAACAAAAAAAAAAAAAAAAAAAAAAAAAAAAAAAACCGGCTGTCATTTAGCATAATGAAGTTATATATTTCAGACTGACATTCTAAAGTAAAAAGTTAAAAAAAAATAAAAGTTTTCTTTATCATTAATATAAATGAGATATTTACATGATTTTTTAAAATCAACTACCAGAAAGTTCATAAAATTTCTTTGTATGCACATAGATAATTTTTCGATGTATTTATCTACAATTTTTATTTTCCCAATCTCTCCTTTTAAAAATAAAAACTATCTTGACCCTTTTCCTTTTATCAGACGCATCTCGACGCACTGACGGTTTCATTTCAATTTTAATATTTTTCTTAATTGACATATTTGTCTTTCTTTCTCTTTTCCGGACTTTTTGGGACTTGATAACATATAACTCTACAAGATAAATCAGTGTTCTCACTTGTGCCAATTTTTATATTTATTGCCACCACTTCCACAAATCAAAACACATACAACAACATAATATGGGCAAGAGAAACATACTACGCTTTTTTATTAGTTGTGCCAATAAAATATAAAAATTAACACAAGTTGGAACCTTGTAATGTATCCAATTTGCAGAAAATTGAATAATCACAGACTGTAGCCCCATATCTAGCAATATTTTAAAATGTATTTGATAGAATAATCAATATACATATAATATTTTTGGATGGGAAGGGGAGGGTAAACGATAAAAATGCAATTATAAAGTGTGAAAAATTTGTGAAAAATTAGTATTAATTATTAGTACGATTTCAATAGTTTCAGCAGACATTTTAAATAACGAAATTAATACATATTTTTAAATTTTTAATGTTATTGTCTTAATTTCGTTACGGTATATTAGATGGAAAGCCTAGTTTACCCAGAAATTATTTTACATGCTAATAGTGTGCTTATTAGAACATATATTTTATTTTATTTTATTTTATTTATTTATTTGTTTTTATTTATTTTATTTTATTTTATTTTTATTTTATTATTACTATTATTTTACTTTAATTTATTATTGTAATTATTATTATCATTATTATTATTGTTATTATTATTTTTTTATTGTATTTTCTTTATTTTATTATTATTATTCCACCTTTCATCTCACTTTTATTATTTTGGCATCACTGTTGTCTTCCACCTGTGCTCTTTCATCTAGCGCCACCTGTCACACTTTTTGTAAGCTCCAACCTTTTTCTTTCAGTTTATCCCTAACTCAGCCTCCTTACGGACACGTGCTAGTTCAGCTGATGAAGAGCTGTAATTTTTGCAGATCGAAACGTGTCCTGATTTGCTATTTTCGTTTAATGATGATTTATACAAAGTGTTTTATTGTAATTACAATTCATAAATTGCCCGAATCAAACTTTGTTCATCTAAATCCTTCCATATTTTCAGCTATTTTTATCATGTTTTTCGAATTTTTTGTTAAAAACACAATTTTTAAACAGTGTCCTAGAACGGGCATTTATAGTAGTTAATTTATAAACACAATAGAAAATGTTAAAAATATCTCTGGCATTAAGGATTATTAAAACAAACAAAATAAAACTTTTGACTCATTATAAAAAGTTTTGTAACTGTTAAATTAAAATAACTTACAATTCAAATACATTTATCAGAAAATGTATTACATTATAACAATTGTAATTCATTGAATCCATTATTAGGTGATTCAAAAATATATTACATCCGAAATAATGCTTAAAAGAAGCATTAAATATAAACATTAAACACATAAAAGATAGTAAGATTCCAAAGCAATAAAATACATACAAAATTTTAAAAAATACAAATATGTTACTTTATAAAAACAATTTATTATTTTCCAAATAAAACACTATGTTTATACATTAAATGACAATAAATATAAAGAAACTATAGCACAAATAAAATTTCTAAAATATTTTCCTATCTCTATAAAAATATTCGGGGAACAGATATTGGAAAAAGCAATTTAAACAGTAAAAGTCAATTATTATCTCGGCGAAGCTAAAATATTTCGAAATGATTTCATTCTTTATTGATGTTGCTCATAAAATTTAAGGGTTCATATTGTTTTCGGTTTTTCTAAAGAAAAATGAGTAAAGTTTTAAAAAGATTTTATAATCTGGATTTTATTATTACTTCTTTTTTCTTTTAATGTTGATAAGGTATTTTGAATATTTTAAGTTAAAATGAAAATGCTCATTTTACATCAAAATATTTTTAGATTTCTGTTTATATAAAAAAAATTGTTTTTTTTTTTTTTTTTTTTTTTTTTTTTTCATGGATAAATAAATAAATAAAAAATATCAAATTAATTTTTAGATTTTAGACATAGTTATAGATTTGAGTTCTTTCTAATAAGAAATATGATGTTCAAAATAAAATTGAGTATTCCAATAGTCATTAATGTTTACATATAACTTTTACGAATATATTTTACTAATAAAATAGGAAGTGAAATAACAAAATCTGTGGTATTAAAGATTATTAAAACAACGGAAAAAATTCCGACTCGTTATAAAAGGTTTTGTGCCTATTTATAAGAAATACTAACTTCATTTCCGTTCATTTATATTTAACCATAACCGTTCATTTATATTTATGTGTAAATGTGATGTATTATAATAAAAGTAATTTATTGAATTCATTACTAGCTGATTCAAAAATACATTATATTTGAAATAATTGTATAACGGAAAAATTAATTATAAACACTAAACGGGTAAAAGAAATTAAGATTCGAATGCAATAAAATATAAACAAAACTATATAAATATAAATCTGTCACTTTATGAAAACAGTTTATTATTTTCTAAATAAAAGAATGTGTTTATACATTAAATGACGATAAATATAAATAAAATATAGCGGAAAAAAAAATTTCTAACAACTTCCCCAGTTTCTATAAAAATATCCGTGGAACAGATATTGGAAAAAACAATGTAAATCCGTGAAAATAATTTTGATCTCGGCGAAGTAAAAATATTTAAAAGTCATCAAAGTTCTGTATTTAAATTGATGTTGCGCATAAAATTTAAGAGTTCATATTGTTAACAGTTTTTTTTTCCCAGATAAATGAGTGAAGTCCCTTAAGGTTGTTCTTAATTGCTCCGCTCAACAAGCGCAATATACATTAACAAATTCCTTTTTTTAACAGAAAGATATAAAATTGGAAGGCCTCACTATAAAAGCGATTTCAAATCGAACACAGTTTTCCATTTTTTAATAATTAAATTACCTATCCAGTTCTAAGCTATTCCGATCACGTGATCACCCGTTTTCTTCTGCTATTCGACAGGTTTTTCTGTTTTCTTCGGGAAATATGTTCAAAACGTCAAATTTGAAGGCTTGTTATGAAAGACCTATTGCGCTTGTAAAAAAAAAACGGAAAACTGAGTACAATTAGACAGTTTCTGAACAACAATACCTGCTAGTTTCCTGCGTATCCCAAAAAAATAATTAAATAAAATATATGTTACAAAGTTGCCCTTTTTGATTTAAAAACACCCTTAATAAATTTCAAAATCTGGATTTTATTCTTACCCTTTTTTATGTTGATAAGGTATTTTGGATATTTTAAGTTAAAATGATATAATTCATTTTACATCAAAATATTTTAGATTTCTATTTACACAAAATGGTTTGATATATTTTGACAGATACATAAATAAATAAAATAATGAGAAATTAGCTTTTAAATTTTAGATATACTTATAGATTTAAATATTTCTGTAAATTTAATGTGATCTTCAAAATGAAATTGGGGATTCAAATTGTCATTAATTTATACATATAACTTTTACGAATGCATTTTTTATTAAACACTTTACTGACCAATATTTTTTAATAAGTCTTTCAAATAATGTCTATATTTTCATGTATTTTACAGAATTATTAATCTTTTTCAACCGATTTTTGAAAACAGAAATTTTTGCCTAACTGAAATAGAAAAATGCTCGGATTAAATAATACAAAATTTACAATAAAAATTTACTGGTGAGAATTATAATCATGATGGGAGCATGGATGCCCGTAGGTGGTACGGGTAAATCACGATTAGAAAAACACGTTGCCCGTATGGTGGAATGGAAAATCGAGGAAGAGGTTAATCAAATAGGAAATGAAACAAAATCTGCAAAAGAAAACCTGTGGTAATAAAGATTATTAAAATAATGAGAAAAATTCTGACTCATTATAAAGAGTTTTGTAACTGTTTGAGAAAAAATGATATATACATATATGCATATTTCATTGTGCATATACTGGGTGTCCAGTAAATGACTGACCCATTTTGAATGTAAATAACAAAAAAAACTGTTTGAGATAACTGCTTGAGATAACTGCTGTATTGTTATTAGAATATAAATAAATTTTGAAATGTGCACTTTGTTATTGTAATATAATAATATTTAAAATAATATCTCAGTCTCAAGACTGAGGAGGTGAAGCATAATACAGATGGTTCAATCACAAATATTATTTTAACCTCCTGACTGCCGCCGGCTGATTTTTTCAGGTTTCACTGCAACAGAAGCAATATTTAAATTAGTATAATTCCACAAATAAAATCCAGTTCTGAAAAATTAAGTTAGAATTGATGCTATCAAAGATTATACACCGATATACATATTTTGTATCAGGTTGGAAAAAACATCCTTTTTTTTTAATATTTTTAATAAATTACACAGAAAACAACATTACAATATTACCCTTTGACTGGGCAGTCAGAGGGTTAAATCACTTTCCAACCAACGTAACCTATTTCTGAAGCTGATTCGAGAGTCGATTCAACATATAGATTCAGATTCGACAACATATAGATTCAGATTCAGCCGAAAATCCCATATTTATGAAAATTAGAGTCATGTCTGTATTCAAACAGCCTGTTACCGCCAGCGCGATATTTTTTTCCGAAATTTGAACTATATTAACAAAGTACATGTCTAAAAATTTATTGATTTTCTAATAACAATACCGCAAACCGCGCATTATTATCTCAAACCGTTTATTTGTTATTTAAGTTCAAAATGGGTCAGTTATTTACTGGACACCCGGTACATTTATGCGTATACATTTATACATGGTAGCAAAAATAATTTATTGTATCTGGCTTGAATACTAGCTGATTCAAGAATATATTATACCTGAAATAAGTTATCATTAAGTAATAACTTTTACGAATGTATTTTTATTAATGAAATAGGAAATGATAAAAACATAGCTGCCAACTTTTATGCATTTTTGCTACCACTAAAATTGTACAGAGATTTTCCATTTGTTTAATCTTAAAATTTCGACGATTGAATAAGACATTATTTATTATAAAATTTTTATGGTAGGAAAAATGCGCAAAAGTAGGCAGCTATGGATAAAACAATATATGTGGTAGTAATACTTTGCGGTGCAAGACAAAATCATTACTTAAGTGTTGAAATTAATGACTGACACCGGAATTTGAAAACAACTTTATTTGTAAATAAGAAAAAGCTATATTTCACGCATTCAATAAACCGTAATTTTTTTAGCAAACTTCCAGTGTCAATGAGGTATTTAAGAATAAAAATTAAGTCGTTTCATAGATGTACCAGCGCGCCGCAAGGGGTTAAAGATGATTAAAATTGCGAAAGAAAATGAGTCTGATTATAAAGACTTTTATAACTGTTTGATAACAAATAACTTACAATTAAAATACAGTTATACATAAATACATTATAGCGAATGTAATTCACTGAATGCATTATTAGACGATTCAGTCATTTATTGCATACGAAATGATGCTTAAAAGAAACATTAAATATAAATACTAAACAGATAAAAAAACATGATTTCAATGTAATAAAAATATAAATTAAACATTTATAAATCTGTTACTTTATGAAAACAATTTGTTATTTTCTAAATAAAAAAATGTGTTTATACATTAAATGGCGATAAATATAAACAAAATATAGCAGAAATAAAATTTCTACCATATTCTCCATTCTCTATAAAAATATTCGTGGAACAGATATTGGGAAAAGCAATGTAAATCCGTGAAAGTCATTTTTATTTTGGCGAAGTAAAAATATTTTCAGGGCATTCCATTATATCTTTAAATTAATGTTGCACATAAAATTTAAGGGTTCATATTGTTATCAGTTTTTCCTGAAGAAAAATGAGTGTTGTCAGTAAAAAATTTCGTAATCTGAATTTTATTCTCATCTTTAATCGTGATTCTTATTCTTATTTTTTATTATTTATTTTTATTATTATTATTTTTCTTTGGAAGGTGTTCCGGGGCACAAGTATCTAAAAATATTGCATTAAATATTTCTCTGTTACTTTATGTTTAAAATGACATTTAAACCATATTTTTATCTTAATTAGAACTGCAAATAATTATTTTTCCATTTTGCTTTGTTTTAAAAATCTAGTTTTTAAGCGATGGTTGGCTTGGGAATGATTTCTTTTGAAAAAGCGTTTTTCTTCATGATAGTTTTTTTCAGAATTTCTCGAGTTTAAATTGTTATAACTCAAGATAAATGCTTTAAACGTGGAACATCATTTTGTTATTGTTTACTTTTATTTTGTTTCAGCAAATAGAAAAAGAATATTTACTTTCGAAAATATGATTTTTTAAATAAAATTAGTATATTTTTTTCAGATTTTTTTCTTTAAATATTTTTAATTTTTTCTTAAATTAATATTTTTAAAAATGCTGAATCAAAATTAAAATGTAGATATTTCAGTTTTTTTTAAATGTCAATAAATTGAAATTCTACAAATAATATTTTGAGTTATAACAATTTTAAATTTCCCTATTTTTTACTAAATTTAAAATTTTATTTAATTATATTTTAAGTTATGGGTATTTTAAGTTAAGTTTTATCATGCGAGTTTGTTTATGAATATGGTTAATCATCACAAAAAATTTCAATATTTTAACTCAATAAATAAAAGTTATTTTTTAATGTGTCCCGGACGATCTTAAATGTATGTATTGTATATTATTAAGTAATATATTGTATATTATTAATAATGTGTATTTTATATTATTAAGTTAAAATTTAATTTTATTTCAAACCATTTTAGATTTCTGTTTATAAAAAAATAGTTCGATACATTTTGAAAGATAAATAAATAAAAAATAATAATGTGACATTCACGTTTAGATTTTAGATATAGTTATAGATTTAAATATTTTTTAATAATAAATATGATGTTAAACTAGCCGTTGGGGGCCACCGTAATACTTACCCATCATGAATATGTATATGAAAATAAAACATGTGAAAACTATTTATACAACGCATTGCAATTCATAAACAAAATTTAAATATTGTTAATATACATAGTAATGCTATATTAAAGAACTGCTGATGTACCAATTTCGACAAATTATATAAAACGCCAAACTACTCAAGTAGTACCGAACTGCATAAAAGACACATCCTTATAACTCCAAAAATAATCATTCTATTAACTAACAATTAACTGCGTCGGATTAAGCGTCTCATTTACAATTAAAATATACCTCTGAATTGAAATTTGAATGAAATACAGGGTCATGAAAAGTCGAAGAATGTGGAAAATAGGATTACAAATATCTCGGCAACTAACAATCCGATCGACTTCGTTCTATATGCAAAATGTGTGTTATTTTATTGCCTTTTACGTCCATTCCTTAAAACATACAAAATTTCAAGTCTCTATCTCAATTTGTTCGGGGGATAGAGCGTTTACAGACAGACAGACGGACGGCAAATTTTTTTTTCTAAAAATATGTTTTTCGGAATTTCCACTGTCTAAAACGTGTAAATCCGTCAAAAATTTTTTTCCGATTTTCAAAGCGATTGCAAGACTTACCCTATACTACGTATGATGGGTAAGTAAAATGAAACTAATAATTCAGATTGTCGTTAAGCTCCAGGTTTCACTGCAATATAAGCAATATTTAAGATATTATAATTCTATAAATTTAATGAATTTTCAAAGCATTGAAGAATGATTAAGACTCTCAAGGATTGCATTTATATTCCTAAATAAGAATTTTTATGTAATATTGAAAGAATCATATTTTATTAGCATTTAAAACAAAATGCAGAGAAAACAACATTACAATTTTACCCATTTGCAAGACGCTTGGAGGGTTAATATATATACATATAACTTTTACTAATATAATTTTATTCCTTTTTTTTTTAATCCTTTCAAACCGATCATTAAAAGAAAATGTTAATAACATTAACATTATTTGTCCAAATAGATTAATTATAGTTTAAGGAATGCTTCATTAGATGAAACATAATGAATGTTGTGTATATACGTACTATTCAGTTCATATTCATATGAAACTAGGCTAAGGAAGTGTTTTTGGAGATGTTTAGAAAATATTATATTACATGATGATTTAACTGATATTACACAGTTCTATAATATTTTATGCTTTATTACGCATGAATTCTTCAGAAAAGTAACCTATATTTTAAATTTAAAGAGTGAAATTTATGTTTAAAATAACAAAATTTCTATCGGTGTAAACAGAATTAAGAAAATATTTATTATTATTATTATTATTATTACTAAATGCCTAAAAGTCATGCAGTAAATGCATTGACACACAATAACATTGCTACTTGTAAAAAGTAACAAAAAATTATATTATTTGCAAAAAAAATTAATACTTAATTAAAAATCTTGAACTATCAATAGCTCTCCAGAAATGAAAAGGTTAATAAAATAGGAAAACATAACACAAAATCAGTAGTATTAAAGATTATCAAAATAACAACAAAAAATATCTAATTTATTATAAGGAGCTAACTATGCTTGATACAAAATAACTTACAATTCAAATGCATTTATACATATATACAATGCATTATACTAAAAATACCTGTCTGCTTGGCTTATAGGCGGAGGTATATTTCGAAGAGTACTCATTTCAAAAACAAAAAATAAAATAGGATTAGAGATAAATCCAGTTTAAAAACTTTATTTGGCTGATTTTGAAAAACTTTTAAGTTCAATTTTCTGTAAGAAGTAGTTTGGTCAGAATCATATTAAGTGAAATTCGGTTCAAATACCCATTTTGACAGCATATTTTGAAATATATTCTAACTTTATTAAAAAATTGGTCAATACAGCATATTATATAGTTTCTAAATAAGAAAACAAATTGTCAACTGAATGCGTTTGAAAGCAAAATTGAATTTAAAAATGAATCATAAATTAAGCAATTTGTTATTTGAATACATCAACAATTCTTGAATCACGATCGCTTCGGGAAATTTTGTGCGAAGTGCCCACTTTGACAGCTTTTTTTAAAACATATTTTGCATTTATCAAAACACTGATCAATACGGCAAATTATACAGTTCCTAAATAAGAGAACCTGTCAATTGGACGAATTTGAAAGCAAAAATCGATTTAAAAATGAGTCAGAAAAAACGCAATTTATTATATGAATATTTCTTTTATTTTTCAATCACGGTCATTTCAGGAACTTCTGTTCAAAATACTCATTTTGGCAGCCTTTTTTTAAATAAATTCTGTCTTTATCAAGACACTGGCCAATAGATCACATTATATAGTTTCTAAAGAAGAGGACCTGCTATTTGGATGCGTTTAAAATAAAAAATTAATTTAAAAATGAGTCAGAATATAAGCAGTTTGGATTTGAGGTTTTTTCATCAACTCTTATTATTGTTTAATTTAT
Source organism: Maratus speculifer (assembly GCA_964019185.1). Classification (NCBI taxonomy): domain Eukaryota; kingdom Metazoa; phylum Arthropoda; class Arachnida; order Araneae; family Salticidae; genus Maratus; species Maratus speculifer. The sequence goes on from OZ025302.1 coordinate 175,137,907, forward strand.
TTTTGCTATAAGAATTGACCTTATGCAAAACTTGTCATAAAAGTTGCAGATATTATTGAGGAGATGTAAAATAAATATATTTGGATTTGATAGTTTAAGAACTGACGAAATTATGGATTTTTTTCTTTTTACACCCCCCCTTTTTATTTTCGTTTTTATTTATTTATTTATTTATTTTTTACCGGTAAGAATTAGTTTTATCTAAAACTTGTAAATACAAAAGTTTTACACAATTTTGAGAACATTTATAAAAAAATTAATTGGATTTGATATCTTGAGAATTGATGAAATTATGAATTTTTTTCTCCCAAAAACCCTGTTTTTTTCGCCCCTTGAGCCCATTTTTTAATTTATCAAAAATCTTTCGTGCATAAACTTTTGGCCCATTATTTAGAAGTAATATAAACTTTAAACTGATTCGATATCTATTTCCATTAAGAAGTTATGGAGTTTTTTTCTGTTTTCACAAAAACTCCCCCACTTTCGCCCCCTTTGGTCTGATTTTACCCATTAACGAACTTAGCCGAGATTTTATCCCCTTTGATCTTATGTACCAGGTTGGTGGATATTGGTGCGGAATTATAGAAGTTATCGCGTCCATAAAAAAAGTGATATATATATATTTATATATATATATATATATATGTATATATATATATATATATATATATATATATATGTATATATATATATATATATATATATATATATATATATATATGTGTGTGTATGTATATATATATATATATATAGAGAGAGAGAGAGAGAGAGAGAGAGATAGATAGATAGATAGATAGATATAAACTTTTTTACTGATGTTAGTTTTGAGGTCTAGAGGTCATGATCGGCGTAGACCTGCAAAAAATTTTCAGAAATTCCAACATTGGTACGAACACAATAGGTAGTATTTCATACGAAATCTACCTAAAAGTAATTAATTGAATCCATTAGCAGCTGATTCAAGAATATATTACACCTGAAATAATGTATAACAGAAGCGATAAGTGTAAAGACTAAACAGATCAGGTTACCCAGAAAGTATTGAAAATGCTAATAGAGTGGTGATTAGAATATAAATTAGCCGAATGTTGCTCATCTAAACACTTTTGTATTTTCAGATATTTTTATCAGATTTTTCAATTTTTAAGATAAAAACACAATTTTTATACTCGGTCTTTGGACGGACATTTACACTAGTTACTTTATAAACACAATAGAAAATGTTTAAAAAAAATCTCTGGTATAAATAATTACTAAAACAAACAACAAAAATTCTGACTCGTAATAAAGTGTTTTGTAACTGTTTTATAAAAAATAACTTACAATTCAAATACACTTATATATAAATGTATTACATTATACCAGATGTAATTCACTGATTCCATTATTATATGATTCAAAAATTTATTATTTCCCTTATTTATTATTTTTTTTTATTAAATAATGCTTAAAAGAAACGTTAAATTTAAACACTAAACAGTTAAAAAAAAAGTGCGATTTTAATGCAAATAGTACATAAACAAAATGAAATAAATATAAATATGTTATTTTATATAAATCATTTATTATTTTCTAAATAAACGAATGTGTTTATACATTAAATGACAGTAAATATAAATAAAAAATGACAGACATAAAATTTCTAATATATTCTTCAGTGTCTTTAAAAATATTCGTGGAACATATATTGGGAAAAGCAATTTAAATCCGTGAAAGTCATTTTTATCTCGGCGAAGTAAAAATATTTCCAAGTCATTCCAGTGTATATTTAAATTGATGTTGCACATAAAATTTAAAGGTTATCAGTTTTTTTAAAAAGAAAAATGAGTGAAGTCTTTAAAAAGAATTTCATAACCTAGATTTTATTCTCACTTACAAAAAAAAAAAATGTTGATAAGGTATTTTGGATATTTTAAGTAAAAATGACAATGTTAATTTTACATCAAAATATTTTAGATTTCTGTTTATAAAATATGGTTCAATTTACTTTAACAGACAAATAAATAAATAACATAATGTGAAATTAGTTTTTAGATTTTCAATACTGTTATAGATTTACGTATTTTTCTAATACTAAATATGACATTCAAAATAAAATTTAGGATGCCAACTGTCATTAATTTATATATGTAATTTTTAAGAATATGTTCTTATTAATAAAATAAGAAATGATAAAACAAAATATGTGGTTTTAAAGATTATTAACACATTCGCTGCCGATCACGCGCCACTGCATGATATGGCGCCGACATTAAGGGGCCACTCACGCGCCTGCACGTGATGTGGGGGGATGTCCAATATCCAGTCACGCGCTGGTGCGGACAAATCTTTCACTGATTCTTTGTTATAAAAAGTAAATCGGCTTCTGGGAAAGCCCACTTCTACAGTGCGGCATTAACTATCATCACATCTTCACGTAAGCGGCCGCGAACGTGTTAAAATAAATATAAAGACTCTTTAAAAAGAGTTTTGTAGCTATTTGATAAAAAATAACTTACAATTTATCTACATTTATATATAGGGGAGAGGGGGGCACCTTTGAACATTTTTTTAGAAAATCAATATAATTCTTACTTGAATTATATTTGTTGCGTTTTAAATATTACATAATAAAAACACTGCATTTCTTCATCTTATGAACCAGAAATTAAAAGTTTTCCAATTAAATTAAATAAGTTGTGAGGATTTAAAAAGTTGGAGGATTTCTGTTCAAACCTGCCCCATGTAGGGGTACCTTTGAACAAGCAAGGGGCACCTTTGAACAAATGAATAAAATGTAAAAATATTGAAAGTTTTTATAAAAAAATTTTCTTATGTTTCTGATATATAAAATAATGTGAATAAAATTAAATAACTACATGTTATTGAAATTACTAATTTTTTTATTATTTAACCAAAGCTAATTCCATCAAAATTTATGTCAAAACTCATTGTTGAAACACCACAGTGTCCCTCCTGTTATGTTTGGCTGTGAAAACTTTTTTACAATATCCTTTAAATACACCAATGTAATTTCAGATGCTTCTGGAAAATTAAAATTTTTCATTCACTCTTTCTATGAAGTAACCTGATATAAAATTTTTCAAAACTGTTAAATCATGAATCATTATTGTGTATCCAGTATTTCAATTATCTAATAAACGAATGCCAACATTAATTTAAATTTTAAACTTCCCATCACTGTTACATCGAGAGTTTGGAATCTATGAGTGCAATAAAGGGGGAGGGGGTGTTAAGAGTATAAGTCTATTTTTTTGACATTCTTAATTAATCACTTTTCACATAACAAAAAATTCAAAAAATAATAACATTTAGATCCGTAAACAACTCTTTACTTCATAGTTTTAAATGTTCTCTTTAAATGTTTTTATTTACTATTTATCTCCAGTTTATTCGGTGTTTTTTCGCTGTTCAAAGGTGCCCCAACTTTTTTGTTCAATGGTGCCCCGTCACCTGGAGTTTAACATTACAGCCGTTTACTAAATTCGGCGGAGAACTGTAAAATAACAAAGCTTATATACTAAAGCTAACATGTTTATTTAAGTATTGAGCATTAAATAAAAATTTTAGGAATACAAAATTGTGAGTAAAAATCTTACAACTTTATTTCTTCAAGTTTAGATTCAAGAGGGAGGAAAATACATACCTTGCTTATACAGTATTGTTCATACTTTATCGATCGTTCATAAGATGGTGCAGCTTTGTATACTTATATCATTGAAGCAGTAGTAATATATTGCTATATAAATTTTAAAAAAATAATTTATTTGAAGGAAAATATTTGGAGTGTTCAAAGGTGCCCCCAAATCAAATGTGCCCCCCTCTCCCCCAAATGTATTGAATTATAACAAAATTAATTTATTAAACCCATTCTAACTAATTCAAGAATATATTGCACTTGAAATAATGCATAAAAGAAATATTAAATCTAAACACTTAACAGATAAAAAAGTAAGATTTTAAGGCAATAAAATATAAACAAAAAGGAATAAATATAAATCTGTTACTGTATAAAAAAAATTATTATAGTCTGAATAAAAGAATATATTTTTGCATTAAATGAAAAAAAATATAAATAAAAGATAGCAGAAATAAAAATTCTAATACATTCTCCGGACTAAAAAAAGAATTTTCTTAGAACAGATTTCGGAAAAAGTAATTTAAACCCGTGAAAGTCATTTTTATCTCGATGAAATAAAAATATTTCCAAAGCATTCCATTCTATATTTAAATTGATGTTGCACATAAAATTTAATGGTTTAGATTGTTATCAGTTTTTTTTAAAGAAAAATGTGTGAAGTCCCTTAAAAAGTTTCATAATCTAGCTTTTATTGTCACCTTTTTTATATCACCTTTTTACACATTTTTTTATTAACTAAAATTTTGATAAAGTATTCTGGATCTTTTAAGTTAAAATGACAATATTCTTATTGCATCAAATTATTTTTGATTTCTGTTTATTAAGTTGATAGAGATTCTTTGACAGATAATTAAATTAAAAAAATAATGCGAAATTAGCCTTTAGATTTCAGATATAGCTATAGATTTAAATATCATTCTAACTATAAATATGGATTTCCAAATGAAATTGAGGATTCAAATTGCCATAATTTTTTTATATAAAACAAATATATGACATACCTTTTACGCACATGTATAGATTTTTTTTATTTCTCATATATTAATAAAACGTTTTATGCAATTACACTGCAAACCAAAGAAAATGTTTCGTAAGCTAAAGAAAAATATAATGTATTCGTAACTCCAAAGAAAAATATGCAATGGCCTCTTATAAATGTCCATCTTTTCCAAAAAGCGTTCTTGATATATAGAAATTCTAGTAATCAATATATTTTTTTTATGTTTAGAAAACCATTTATATAAATTTAAATGTATATACATGTAAAAAAAGTTTTTTTTTTCTGCTAGAGATTTTTGGAAACGTTTCTTTGTACTTTTTAGCAATATGTTTATTTTTCTTCTGAAGGCGTTTTACATTTGACAGATTCCTTTAACCGCTTCACTTATTTGCCCACACATCATACGGGACGTGTTTTTGCGTAGTATGATTTGCACACGTCACATTACGAGCATCCATATTTCAATCATGATTTATTATTCCTACCAATAAATTTATATTTCAGTTTTTGTATTATTTAACTTGATCTAATTTCTGTTTCCATTAGGCATAAATATCTATTTTCAAAAACCGATTATAAAAGATTAAATTGTTTTTAAAGACATACAAAAAATAGGCATTTTATGATTTTTTTTTTTCAAAAAATTGATCAGTTAAGTGGTTAATAAAAAATCTCCCTTAATGACTTTTTTGTTCGTAGATAGGGATAAATGTTTCTTTAAAAGTAATAAATAGTCTTATAAAGATTGTGTATACTGTGATATCGTATATTTTTGTTTATAAATTGTTACCACTGGCTACCAATTGCTATTATAGACCTGCTCTTGCTGTCAGCAAATATGTTTGGTCATACTGCAGTAGTAGGAATGCTTTCAGAAATTTATTGGGTCGTTCGAAAAGTCATATCCGTGTAAGAAAATCTGTTCGTCCCGGAAAACTCTGCCCAGTAATTACTAAATCTTAGATATCGGAAACCATGATAGAATTTTTCGGTACGAATTAATTTACCCGAACAGACACGGTTTACCAAACCACCCAATAACACTAAAATAGGATTGTTCAACACAAAAAAACGAGAACTGATACAAATAATTTTACAAATAAATAAAAATACAAATAATTGAACAAGAAAAATATTACTCTTTCGAGATAGTGGCAACCAAAAATGTTAGATTTCTGATATATTCTTAGATGCATTTCATAAGCAGAATACTTAAAATATAATTGATGGTAAATAATAATTGATGGTAAATAAAATAAGATTTTCAAAGACTTTTCAAAGACTTTTCAATTATTTACCTTCAGGAAAATGTTTCTAATTATATTTTTGCTTAATTTAAAATTTAAAATTTACAATTTATTTTGTATTTTTTTTTAGCATTTACCTCATTATGAACAAAAATACTTTAAAAATTAGTATTTTACATATATTTACACATTGTTCGATAATAACAATCTATTTTAAAAGGAATTTAGAGCATTGATTTTATCTTTTAAAAGGTTACATAAGTAGATTAAATTTTCTTCAATACATATCTCAAAATAATGAATTTTAAATCAATTTAACCCTCAGCTATTCAATGAATTATTCTAATTTAGAAACTTTTCCCATTGCTTTTACTTTCTATAGCAATTTAAACAATAACGTTAATAACATTTAAGAAAAACTGCTATCCATTTTCCAATCAGAAACCAATTTTAATTTGCGCATATGTTTGATTACACAGAAAACGATTAATAAATTAATTTACTCAGCCATTGAAATAAAATATACTTTCTTTTGATTATGATGTTGCTTAGAGCAGAAACAGAATGTCTTACGTTTCGTTTTGTTAATTGTTATATGATAAAATAAAAATTTAACTAAATATGTAATTGATAATGAATATAAGTCCTATTAAATATTTGTATTTCATTTTAAAAAGAAGCAATTACTCGTACTTGGAATTATTTTTAGTTTATCGTTTCTTCGGTAAAGTGGATAGATGTAAAAGTTATCGAATATATAATGACGATCTAATAAAATGAATTTTGAGACACAAAAACACCCGGATAATCACTTTCATTATTTAAGTAATGGTGTGTTAAATTAGAATAAAAAAATATTTTTGTATAATATGTTAGATATAGTATTTAATTTTTTTAAGTTTCATTTAGCTATACAATTACGAATTTCTTTTTTACTAATTCATATTTGATGGTAGTTTGTAATTATTTGCAACATGCTTTATAATTCTTTAAATGAAGTCGATCTAATTGAGAATATTTAGAATTTAAAATTAAAAAAAAAACATAAATTGCAACCTATATTTTTTTATGGATTTATATTTACTATGCACAGCTTTGTGGAAATCCGAAATTTCAAATTTTTCTTTCAAGTAGTTTTCAACTTATGCTTAAAAAACTTCAAATTGCTAAATAACGGACCGCCTATGATGTGCAGAGAGGCATAAATTGAAAAAATGTGTATATTTTGGTCATGTTATTGAAGCATTTGGGCTCGGATTACGGTGCTTCGCTAAACCCCTAAGCGACGGGAGCCTTTTACGAAATTTTTGATATTTTGTCACCAGTTTTAAAAAACAGAAATTTGTTTCTTATTATATCGATAAAATGCTCCGATGGAATAAGGCAAATTTTACACTAAGACTTTAGTGGTGGGGATAAACAAGGATTCTTAAGTCTTTTTGCGGCACTTATGCGTGTCGCTCGTCCCCAAGGGGTTAACATCAACTGACTTAGACTTGAGCTTCAACCTAAGGCATTCTTACGAAGTAAGCGAAATGTAAACACTAATTTAAATACATTGCGATATTATGTTAATCTAAATTCTTTCTACATTCATATGCTATGCAAATTATCAGAGGAGATCTTCATACTGCAAACAGTCTCAGTGATTCAATATCTTGAAAATTACTTAGCATTCTTTATAAAAATTATTTCTATACATCATTGTAACAAATACTTTTTTTTAACCTCTTCGCTACTGGCGATTATTACAGTATTTTTAATTATTACTGAATTATTTCTTCTCTCGTTTGACTTCAGACCGAAATTTTTGTTTTATTTTCATTAGCTCGAATCTTAGAATTCGTTTCTTATATCGAAATTTCATTTATATTTGAGTATCATTAATAAAATGGGACAAAACTGATGTACCCATCTGGGTACTCAGGGACTGAAGAGGTTAAAGGGTCAACATATATTACAAAGGGTCAATATGCATTATTATCATATATTACAATATTGACTTCACCACTTAAAAAAAAAAAGTTACAATTTCAGCAGGACAAATAAATTTGTGATGTAGGTCGGTGCGATTGCTAGTTTTAACGCCCAATCATTCCGTTGGTCGTAATACTGTGTCCTTTATTTGTGTACTTTTTCTTTTAAATTTGTCCGGTATCAATTTCCTTTTTTTTTTTTTTTTTTTCACTTTTCTATTTAGAGTTTATACTTTTTATTTTTTATATTTTCTTCTTAGATATTACTCAAAGAAGCTTTTGTGTGGTATAAGTATATAAATTAAAAAATTTTATTTATATATATATATTTTTGGCGCGGTGCACATAACAGAACAGTACTGAAAAAAGATTTATATTTTGTTTAATTATTTTGCATAGTTGTCATTTCACGAAAACTCTGAAAAAATACAAAATGTTTTTCAAAGTATCTATTAATATACACGATTCTTCCCATCTTTCTAACTTTTATAATTTTTCCGAAAAAAACATTTAAAAAATAACGGCGCGCGTACGAACTTTTTCGAATATCTTAATGCCAGGTCAAGATCAGGAGTCAATGACCTTTCATTTAGTACTCTTTTAAAGTCCTGATACTAGTACAAATGATAATTGAGCCATTGGGAAAGGGGGGCACATTTTGCCATTTTTACCTTGCTATACTCTTTGAGCAAAACATACGGATTATTGATGGGGTTCGGACTTGTCCTTCTTTTTTTGTATACTAATCTATCCATGATTTTCTATAATTCTTTTGTTAAAGTGATATTATATGAAATAATTTTCTTATGTGGCACAATCATATTTATATATTGAGATAAATTTCAGCATTTAAAAATTTTGTCGCAAGTTGCTGCAACTTTTGTTTTTTAAGTTTCATTATGTAGATCAGTTTGTCCGTGTATACCTGTTTGCGCTTTGGTTAATGTTTAATTTTATTGAAAGAAATTGTGGGTGATCACATTAACATAAAATTTTAGCGAGCAAAGTTTAAATGTGTTAATGTAAACATAAAATTATTCATTTGAGTGCTTTCTATAAAATGAAAAACGCGAAATATATATGTAACATTTTAAAGTTAGGAGCCAGAGACATCATTGCCAAGTTCCCCGTTCTACCGCACAGAAGTCATGGCCTGCGAGAAAAAAAAAATAAGTAGATGTAGAGGATCCAATAAATTACTCATTAGCTGCTGTAAGTTAATTTATTAATCTGTAGTATGAGAAAAAGAAAGGCTCCTTTTGCAAACTGTCTTTTACCGAAAATTCCATCATTACTTCAGCGAGCCGTACTCATCCAAGAAAAAACCCAAGAATCTTCTTTCTCATCTCGAGACTTCCCCTCTTAAATCTAAAAAGAAAATTCCAGAACATTCTTTACTCTCGAACCACCATTCTCATGCCCAGAGTCGAGACTATATTCCACAGACGATAATTTATTTAAAAAAAATATTATTTAATCAATTTATAATCGACTCAGAATTTCAAATATTTTGTGCAAACGATCTTTTGCAGACGTTAATTTTAAGAGAAAAAGAAAATAAATGAATTTATTGTTATGCACACATATCGAATGTTGAAAGAGGGGAAATAAATGAATAGATAATTAAAAATAATGATATTTTTGAAAGGTATGGTTTTGGAATAATTTTAATAAGACTTTCTTAAAAAGGTGAATTTGATAAACACAAAGAAAAAATGAGTTTTATTTGGAATATTAAGAAATAAAGTTTAATTAAGAATATTTTTAATTTAGAGCCATCCTTTAAAATTACGCGTATTGGAATAAATATTTTTTAAGGCGAATTAGGAATTTATACCGTTTCCATAAAGATTAATAGATTAGATCGAGAAACAAGATTTTAATTTAGTAAGTTAAAGTAAGTGCGGAATATTGTTATAAGGAAATTAATATAGTATGAAGGTTAATTTTGGCGAAAAAAAATTTAAATTTGTAATATATATATATATATTTTTTTCTTTTTACATAGATGCTGATTTATTTATGCAAAATCTATAATCTAATTCTAGTATTTGACATCTAAAAAAATTTGGTCATAAAGTTTTTATATCATTTAAACCATTATAATATCCGTAATGTAGTCATTGAGATAGTTTGTACGTCTGTATATTTTTCAAAAATATTTAACCCTTTCCGGCACACTGTGCCCAGTCCGGGATACCTAATTTTAATTCCAAATTGCAATCGGCAGCAAAAATATTTTAATAAAATTTTTCGTTTACATTGAAAGCTTAGATTAAGGGATTTTTAATTTCTCAAAAAGTTGTTTCTAAATTCCAGTGATAATTTCTCATTTTACTAACAGAATTTGCCCGTGCCGGAAAGGGTTAAATTTTTCTCTGTATTACGCTGGATATCACACGAAAGTATTTCTTTGTTATTTAAAACTGGTACATTAATCTTTTATTAAGTTTTGCATGTCAATCAATAACTGAGAATAAATACTGATGTAAAGTTTTTAACCCATTAATTCCTTGAGTGGGACTGGTATGTCTATGAAGCCATTTTATTTTAATTACCAAATACCACATTGACTCGGTATGACATCTTTTCTGAAGTCTTTTATAACTTGTTTCATCTTTATAATCACAAAAACAGCTTTACTTTTGATATTTTTTTCATTTTTTATTAAAAGAAATACATTAATTAAATATTCGTTTATTACCTACATTCAAATATATTCTAAGGCGGATAAAGTAAATGTAAAATGGACTTGGAATATTGATTTTCCCTTTTGCAAATTTACATAAGCAGATCATGCCATCTTCAATAAATTTCTCAAAATGTACTAATCAATTTAACCTTCAGGTACCAAATATAATTCATTAATTTCTAAAAGCCTTAATTGGGCTTGTTTTCTTTGAACGATTTTAAAGATAACCTTTAATAAGTTTGCAGATAAATATGCTGTTCACTTTCAACTCAAAGATTGATTATTAAATTACAGATATATTTATTCATACTGTTTCATAATTAATAAATCTGTTTGTTCAGTCCTTAAGTTAAAAAAATATAAATATTGGTTTTAGATTATGATGTTCATGTGAGTGGAGAAAAAGCCTTTAATTTAATTTTGTTTATTTTTGTAATTGAATATAAAAATTCAAATGACTTAATTTTGATAAAGATCAGTTAATAAAAATATTTTTCAATTTATTGTGCTCAAAATATACGCATAAAACTAATTTGCTTAGTCCTTATAATACAGTGAAACCCGGATCTATCGTTCCCGCATCCATCGTTTTCTCGGATTGATAGTTCTATTTCTACGGTCCCTGCAAAAATTATACTTGAATAATGTTAACGAAACCCCAACAAGCATCGTTCTTCAAAAAGTCGTTTTCCCGCATTCATCGTTGTAAAATTTTGCTTCTTGACGAAATGAAAGTCATGCGAATCCATATGACATACAAACCGCAATTATATTTTTTTAATCCTAAAATAACATTTTTGTGCTGTTTGTGTTGATGATGGCGACAATAATGCAGATGAAGAATGATAGTATATAGCAGAGGATGCGATTATGTTTTCTTTGATCCACAGAGTAGCAACAGAGAATCAACTTTCATACACTGTAATGGCAACTTGTTTAACATGGGATTACGCATAGACAGTAGTGAGACGAGCGGATGACTCTGAAACTATGATAATAACATAAGAGAGGTTGCTAATTCGGCGAAACATCACTTCCTTGGCGACAAATGATAAAAGAAAAAGGAAAAAAATAAAGCGACGGCTTGCTGCTTCTTGTTTTGAAATTTATGAAAGAATTATTTTAATATGAAATAACTTTGACGTATTCGTCTTGCAAACAATACATGTGCCTCTTCGTAACATAATGACCTAATAATTTAAACTTGAAAATTCAAGAATAATAACAGTAATAATTACGAATCAATAAAAGCGCGGAAATCTAAGATCAAATAGCATAAGCACGTGTGCAAAGATAATCAAATCAGCATTCAGCAAGAAGCGCCAAACCAGAATAGGGTTACAGTTAAACAGAAATCACGAGGATAAAAATCGCCAACGCGATGGTTTAGTTTTTAAGTCATCCACTGAGGGCGTTCTTTTCAAGTCGAGTTGAGGCTCTGTTACGTACTCTGTGCTTTGATCAAGATGTTGCGACATATGGTGTCCTAAATATAGGAAAAATGTATAATACAAAATATTAAAATAATGGTGAAGAAGCAGGGGATAACGTTCATGCCGATGAATCTGAGTCACCAGTGCAAACTCTGCCTGATGCAATGACGCGATTTGGAACTATGAGCTTTTATGAATGCATATGGAATTACAGAAAATGACCAGAAAAATGTTGTAAATCTTGAAATTATATTTATTAATTAAAAAAATAAAAAAAGTTATTGATTTTAAAAAATAAATATAAATTTACTATAACTTTCACTTATTACTTTTACAGTTTAATACGCAAAAAAATAGTATTTATTCGTAATCTGTATGCATTGTATGTATTAGTAATGCATAAACATAGTGTTCTATCGTATTTTGAAGTTAATTAGCATTCATCGTTGTCCCGCATTCATCGTTTATTCACCACATTCCTTGAAAAAAGATGGATCGAGGTTCTACTGTAATTGTAATACTAATTGTAATATTGGGTTGATCGGAAAGTCGTGTCGTGTTGAGGAAATTAATTCACATTATAAAATTCTTCCTGATAGTTATTAAACGTTAAATTAACGAATTAATGTCTAACAAGTAACGGGCAGAATCTTCTAGTACAAATCGATTTCTCCGACACGACACGACTTTCCGATAGACCCAATAATATCAATACAGTTACGAGATAAGAGTCCCATTCATTTAACTGAAAAAATCAAATTAAAGAGACAAAATCTTTTGATGCGTGACATGCAGGAACGCTCAGAATATGATGCTTTTAATCATGATCGATTTTATGAGCGTACAGCTCTTGCTTGTCAAGATACCGCACCTGAGCACTGACACAGAAATGGTGAATGCCGAAAGCGAATTTTTTTAATTTTGTACGGCCACCTAACTTTAGACATCAATATTTTATAAGTTATTTCTTTGTTTGTTTGTTTTTTAATTTTAGGAAAATAAAGTTTAAAAACTTTTAAATATTCTTGGCGTCAAAACTTAATGGATAGTACACATTCTGAAAAAAAAATCTGTCTTATCAGCCACAATTTTTGTGTTACAGCTCAGGCCTTTTATTCAAGAGGCGACGGTTCATAGTACTACTATGGAAGAGGAATTGATATAGCCTTAAAACAGTGTAGATTTGGCTGTAACCGTTCCGCTGGGATTCATTAACCTCGCGGTTAACTTCCACCAGAAAATTTAAATAGAATTTATTTTAATTTAAGGGGGCTCAGAGGTTAAAAACTTTTCAAAAAATCTATTTTTTATGATCTAGTTCGATTATTCAATTAATTCTTAACTCAATGCAAAAAACCTCATAAAAATATTTGCATTTTTAACGGAGTTATAAGCATTTATGTATCAACGCTTTCATAGCCTCACCCATATAATTTCAACTTTAAGTCGCGTTTTCTCAAAATCTTAATTTTTTTTTTTTTTTTTTTTTTTGCATGCATATAACATCATTATCTATAGAATGAATTAATATAGTTCAGATAGTTTAATATTTTGAGTATTTTTAATGAAAAATCAGTTGTGTTTTTTAGGAGTGTTTTTAATTTTCGAATTTGAGAGTTTTTTTAATAATGTTGTTTTTGAGTGATAGTTATATCCTTAATTCATACTTTAGAGTAAAGTTTCCGGATCATTTTAAAAGCAAAAATTAGGTTCTTATGTCAATTCAACGTTCAGATATTTTGGTGTTGGTGATATAACACATACAATCGACTCTCGTTTATTCGAAATCGGATAATTCGAATCTTAACTTAATTCGAACTAAACATGAAGTCCCGAAATTTTCAATGGCAGAATAACATTAAAATTTTTCATTAATTCGAACTCATTTTTTCTTGACTTCGTTCGAATTCGAATTCGAACTAACGAGAATTCCGACTTTCCATTTTTCTTTTCTTTCTCACGGATTACAGATCATTTGAATAACTTTCTTTCTTTGATTTTTGTGAAAATTGTTCCGAAAAAGTATACATATAATCGAATGTATTTGATATCCATTTTCTTAGGGTCCCATCTGTTCATCAGTGAAACTTTAAATTTAAATTGAGCCCCCTTAATTTAAAGGCCGCATTAATGAAGAATTTCAATAAAAATGACAAAAATAAAAATTTATTTTTTCTGGTGGAAATTTACTTTGGAGGTAGTAATTCCGACTCATTGTAACACAACCGCGGCAACCTACTGTCTGTGTCAGTGAAAATATTATAATACTTAGGCATACTGACATCAGTAAAAAGAAAGAGATTTTTTAGCATATTTGAGAAAGAAATTTTCCGTCAATACAAGGTTTTATAGCTTCCAGCTTTTGCTCAGTTTTGCGACCACTAAAAATTGCACAGAGATTTTCTATTTGTTTAATCATAGGATTTCCGACTATTAAATAAGACAATATTAACTATAAAGTTTTTGTGGTAGGAAAAATGCTTAGAAGTTGGCAACTATAAGATTTTAATTGGCAAAATTTTCTATTCAAAATTTTTGCTAGAAGTTTTTAGTGGTAGAAATCAAAAACTGTTTATCAGATTAAAAGAAACAGCCCTCTCCTCGTGACAATTTCTTCAATTACTTCACTTATATCTGCGAGATTTATGTATGCTTTTCTTTCTGAATAACTCCATTGCGACGATTAAGGCCCCACAATAGTCACAGAAAAAGTACTCAAAAAGACCCGGATGATAATGTAAACTCTATGGGAGCGTTCTTTTCAAATATCTCGCTCAAATTTTAATATTTTTACATGATTATTTTGCATAGCATAGCTGAGGACGCTTCACAACCGGCCTAGTTTTTACTTTTTGCTTATATATATTTTATATTATAATAGTTTCAATTTCGGAACCGGTTTAAACTGGTTTTGAAAGTTAAAGTAATTTAAAAAAATAAAAAATCTGAAACCAGCTTTTACCGCGTGACTAGTGTGTGCTCTTAAGGCAGTAAAGACAAATTTCGTGACGTGAGTTCATGCTATTTCTGTTCACTCAGTTGGCAAAGATCGCCGTCCTAGACAGAAGAAAACATATCAGTGTTTTCACATCCGAATGAGTTGGTGGCATATAACGTAATCTGGCGTAATTAAATCCGTTCTAAGGCAGAAGCAAGAGCTTTCTGGAACAGTACTAAAGTCCGTGGTTTACGAATTCTGGTCACAGTCCTAATCATTCTAGGTCTACACGTTGAAAAAAAAATGCTGACTGTTGCAGGCAGATTTTTTTTCTTTTGGCACAGTTCCTTGAATTTTAATACTTTACTAAAAGCATACTTTGCGTTTTTAAATATCAATAAAATGAGACGGAATATACTGTTTGTCTGTACTGGCATAAACATTTCTGAACTGTGTACAAACTCTAAAAATATTCCCCTACAATATACTTCCATTTTGTTTGATCGTTTAGTCCTAGAATGCAAAGAACTGTGTCCATTTTTTTTTCACTATTTACAACACGTTTACTTCAAGAAAATCGTCTGAAATGAGTAAGTATTTGATCAGTGGTCCATTTCTCATTCATTCTCAATCATTAGTGTTCGATCAGTATATATATGATTACAACTTTCTTTCAGTGAAAGTAGCATTTTTAAACATAATATGTGTTGGAAAGCACAAGAAAAATAAGTTACTAGATGTTTCTTAACAGCATTGGTTTTTAGCTCACAGGCTATCATAGCCTGAGAGCTTATGTGCTCGCCCGTTCTGTATGTATGTTCGTTCGTGCGTAACGAGATAACTCATGATAAAAATATCCAATCCACTTGAAATTTTGTATATAGGTATATCCTGATAAGGCGCTTCCCTGATTAATTTTTGGAGTTCATTCGATATGTATAAGAGAGGGAACGGGGGGCTCATGCCCCTCCCCTTAATTGATATAAATGGGTTTTTCATGTAGAAAACAGTTTTCGTTCAAAATTTAGATATAGGATCATTCTGAAGAGGCGATTCGGTGACTGTTATTAGGTATTCATTGAATAAGTATAAACAGAGGGAACGGAAGTTCTAATGCCCCTCCCCTTAATTTATATAAAAGGGTTTTTCATGCAGAATTATCTGATTTCGTTCAAATCTCTGAACAGTTTCGGAAGTTTAATGGTTAAATATAAAACAGGGGGATAAGTCCTCTTAAATTATATAAATGGATTTTTATTAAGAATTATCCGATTTGCTCTGAATTTTGGATATAGATTTTTTATATGATAAGGCATGTCCTTGATAGTTTAGGGGGTTCAATAATTAATTATAAAAAAGAGGAAAGGGGAGAGCTGTTTCCCCCTTTTTTAATTTTTTTTCGAACGGAATTACCTTTGAAAATATAAAGCTGTAATGTACAATTAGTATGCGTAGCCTGTGAGCTCAATGCCATCAGTTTAACTGGCCAATATTCTTTTTATTTAATACTAATTGATCTTGCTTTTTAAATTAAAAAAAAATCTGTTTTTAATATCTCACACTGCTTAAAGAATCACATGCTAAATTCTGGTTTTTCAACTACTACAGGGAGGCAACGCAGACTTATGAATCAGTGCATATTTAAATATTGTACATAATTAACCATTATGTATGGGACTCTCATCTTGTAACTACATTGATATTATTATAATTTGTATTATAATTATTATAAAGCCTGATCAAATTAAGTTTTTATGTATTTCTTTTGAGCACAAATAATATTGAAAAATGTTTTAAATAATTGACCTTTATCGAAATTAAGTCATTTAAATTTTAATATTATTCTATAAAAATAATTAATGGTTGTTTTCTATTTTCTTATAAATATCATAATCTAAAACAAATGTTTGTATTTTTTTTACATGTGCATTAATTAAACACATTTTTAGGTGCGTTTGTAATTATGTAAATACGTGGAACCTATTGTTGTCGCTCAGTCCGTCCGTCTGTCCGTCTGTCTGTCTGTCCGTCTGTCCGTCTGCCCGCATATAACAACGCAAAAGCTACCCAACCGAATCGTTTGAAATTTAAAATACATAATTATTACATAATTTTGTCGAGTCATTTCAAATGTTATGGAAATCGGATGCATAGATCAATTACAGAGACAATCAAAAGTATTCCGTTTTATTACGATCAATGGGAAAAAAAGTTTCAAATGCATTTAAAAGGTGTTACACTCATTTGAACATAATAGAATTGGCATGAATCTATGAAGTATGTACTAAAATATACATTCTGTACAATCTGTGATGCAAAGAATATTTATTATTAAATTACAGGGCCACACAAATGTATTCCACTAAACAATGTTATACGGGGAAACTTTGTTTGAGGGGTGTTTTAATTATATTAAACTACTTAACATTTTATGAATAAGATATACGTTAATGAAGTAGAATAAAAATTACTCCCTGCATATTTATAGGAACACAAAGATTTCGACCACTTACTGTATCCAAAGTACGCTCTACTATACCAGCAAGATCTGCATATTTTAAAACTTATAGTACGAACGCACCTCATTTGCTACACTTCACGTGCAATTTCCAACTTGTTTAATTTAGAAACAGTATGAATAAATATATCTGTAATTTAAGAATTATTTTTTCTCCAACTATTGTTGTTTGAAAATTAACCCTCTCACTGAGTAATTGTTTTCAAAATATATTCAAAAATTGCGCATTTAACCCCTTAATCAGCGCATTGAACTACGGTTTATAAATTCAAATTCATTATCGCCACCACTTTTTTGAAAAAAAAATATTAATCTTATTTAATGGCAAGTAAAAAATACCAGAATAAAACCAATTACACTATTTTATAAAACTGGTGGGGATCAAACAATTCTGAAAAATAGCCGCGAAGCTTGCGGCCCGTGAATGTCTCGGATGCGCGAATGTTTAAATGGTTAAATATTTGGAGATGAGCGTCATTTATAGAATTTTTAATATTTTATCATCGTTTTTTGAAAACAGAAAATTTATTTAATTAGATCAGGAAAATGTCCGGATTAAATGCAAAATTTACAGTAATTGACGTTGGGGGCCGCCGTAATACTTACCTATCATACATATGCATATATAATATATGAAAATAATACATTTGAAAACTATTTATAAAATGGATTGCAATTACAAAACAAAATTTAAACGTGTATTTATATTTTTATTGTGCATAGTAATGCTGTATTAGTGAGTTGCTGATGAATCTCTTTTGATAAATTATACAACACGCCTAACTACTCAAATAGTACTGAATTGCGAAAAAGAAACATCCTTATAACTCCAAAAATAATAATCTTATTAACTAACAGTTTATTGCGTCGGATTAAGCGTCTCATTTCCAATTAAAATATATCTTTGAATTGAAATTTGAATGAAATATAGGGTCATGAAAAATCGAAGAATGTGGAAAACAGGATTACAGATATCTCGGCAACTAATAATTCGATCAACTTCGTTCTTTATGCAAAATTTGTGTTATTTTATTGCCTTTTACGATTATTCCTTAAAATAAAAAAAATCGAAAATTTTTATATACCTTTCATCAGAACAAATTTTTCGAGAGTCCGAAAAAAATAGTTCCGGATAATCGAGGTTACTGATATTAAATAGGCTTCGTTCCATTCTCGCATACTAAGTACATACAAAATTTCAAGTCTCTATCTCAATTCGTTCGGGAGATAGAGCGTTTACAGACAGACTGACAGACAGACGGACGGCAATTTTTTTTTTCTAAAAATATGTTTTTCGAAATCTCCAGTGTCGAAAACGTGTAAATCCGTCAAAAAAATTTTCGATTTTCAAAACGATTGCAAGACTTACCCTATACTACGTATGATGGGTAAGTAAAAAACTGGTGGGAATGATCAATAATTAGAGAAGTAATTAGAGTAATTGGCTGAAAATATTGGATACCCGAGGAATGCGGAGATCGCGAGATACGCAGAGAGGAGCAAGAAAACACATTATACATTATGAGTAAAGTTTTCCGGACACTTGCGATTTTGACGTTTTGTTAAATATCTAGAAAAATACAAAGGAATTATCCTGAAACTCCAGGTGAGTAAACAAAATAGTATAGGTCATTTATTTCCGCGAATTTTTTTTCCTGAAATACCATAGGGGACCGTAAACAAATTGTAAAATAACGAATATCTTTTGACTAGTTCTGTCGAAACTAATGTGGCAAAAGGGTTAAAACTGTAGATTGTGATTACATAACTTATTTTAATAAACATTGTTCTATTTTAGAAGGATATGATGTATATTCGTTGAGAAATTAAGGCTTTAATGAAAAAAGTTTTTTTTTTTGCTTATAATTTGCAGAGTTATTAACATAAAATAATGTTCTTTTCAGAAATCCCGTAGAACAACATTATACACAATACTCTGTAATCAGAATTAAAAAATAATAAAAATTGTATGAATAAAGAGTAAGTTTACTGAATATTTTTCAATGCGCAATCAAAATGTGAAAGCAATCAAAATATGATTTGCATCATGTGTTATACAAATATATAGAGCAACTTTTGTGAAAGTCTCAAAAACTTAAAAACTTAGTTTTAAAAACCTGAAAATTATCGTCGATATTATAAGCTCAAAATCCGTTGTTTCCAAAGTGAAGAAAAAAGATGAAGATCAGTATCCAAATATGTTCAATATTATGAATGCTGTATTGACGTTAATCATTGGATAAATAGAAACATCCCCTCATCATTTTGCTTCTTTTTGGGAACAACTGATTTCGAGCTTATTCCATCGACGGTGATTTTTAGAATTTTCAAGCTATGTTTTTGAGACTTTCACAAAATTTGCTCTATGCATTTAGCTTACACATTATGCAAATTAAATTTTGTTTGCTTTTACGCATGCACAAGGAAAAATTATTTAGTAAACCTGCTTATTATTCATTTGATTTTTATTATTTTTACTTCTGATTGCAAGATTTTGTATACAATGTTACTTGTCATATTTTCTGAAAAGAGCATTTTTTCATATTAAGAATTCTAGAATTATAAGCAAAAAACTGGCAAAATTTGTGACTGATTTTATGAAAACCTTAAATTCTCATCGAGTATAGATGCTATCCTCACAAAAATGAACATACTTTATTAAAATAAGCCACTTGATCATAATTTACAATTTGAAAGCTTTTTCTACATTAGCTTTCGTGGGATTATCCAAAAGATATTTATTTTTTTTCAATTTGTTGGCGGTCCCCTATGGGGTTTCGGTCTAAATCTTCGTGGAAATATATGACCTGTACTATTCTGTTTGCAAAAATGGATTTTCAGGATAATTCCACATGAATTTTTCGAATATTTAACAAAAACATCAAAAATCGCAAGTGACCGGTCATATATAGTATTAGCCTATAAAAGATTGAGTGACTACAATAATGGCAAATTCGAAAGTTCGTTTAAAGAAATATTCTATAAAAATGTAAAACGCACGTTATAATATAAATAGACAGATAATAGATTCATTAAGTCGCAACACTAATCACAGAAAAAGACCTGCATTATAATGTAAAGTCTATGGGAGCGTTTTTCTCAAATTTTACGCTCAAATTTTAAAATTTTTACCAGGTTTTTTTTTTTTTTTTTTTTTTTTTTTTTTTTTTTTTTTTATAGTTGAAAACGATCCACAACCTAGTTTTTACTTTTTCAATCTTGGTTTCAGATTTTTTAAAAATTACTTAAAATTGCAAAACCAGTTAAAACTAGTTCTAAAATTGATACTAACATAACATAAGAAATATATAAACAAAATCGAAAAAGTTAAAACTAGGCCGGTTGTAGATCGTCCTCAACTATCCTATGAAAAAAAAAACTTGTAAAAATATTAAAATTTGAACGAGAAATTTAAAAAGAACGATCCCATAGACATTACATTATCATCCGGGTCTTTTTCGATGACTATTGTGGGGCCTTAAGGGAGTCCTTGACACAAAAAATCTTTTAAAAATATTTACTGCATTAAAAATTTCTTTTTTTCTTAAAATGACGTTTAAATCATGTTTCTATCTTAATTTGGACATGAAATATTAATTTTTCATGTTTTGGTTGATTTTCAAAATCTAGTTTTCAAGTAATGGTTGCTCATGGTAACTACTTCTTTTGAAAATGTGTCTTTTTTAATTGTATTAATTTAACCCCTTAACTGCCTAAGTTTTAAGAAGAAAATCTTCAACTTTCTTCCTAAAAAAAACAAAATGCCACCACAAATTTTGGAAAATAATCTTCCTTGTATTTAATGTTAAAAGTTTCTTTTTGTTAATAAAACAAAAATTTTAACTAAAAAAAAATGGTTGTTCCATAGTTGATTTCAGAAATATGTATTTATTTGAGCGAGACGTATATATACGCCCGGGACAATTAAGGGGTTAATTTTGATTTCGCAAATTGAAAAAAAAATTACTTTTGGCTATTTCCATGAGTACTTGTAGTGTAAGTCACAGGCTACGATTTTTGGCTACCAGTATTATAGAACGAAAAAAATGTGATTAATTTTATTGGGACATTCTCATTAATTGAATAAGGCCAAGCAGACTTTTCGAAAATAACGGTGGCTAACAAGTACAGCAATTAATAAGTTATGTGACTTACACTACAGAACCCATGGAATCAGCATTTTAAAAATTTTATTTAAAAATAAAAGTTGCGTATTTTTTTTTAATTTTTACTTTAATTATTTTTATTTATTTAATTATGTAAATAATTATTTTTTAAAAATCCTGAATCGAAAATAAACCTTATATATTTCCGTTTATTTATACGGAAAAAAATAATAAAATTCTACGATTAATAGTTGTAGTTAAAACGATTTTAATCCACTCTCCATTTTTAATAAATTTTAAAGTTTAATAAAAAAAAATTATGACAAGTTTTATCATCTGATTTTTTAGCAATAATATAGTTAATCATAAAAAAAGATTCAAAATTTTAACTGAACAAATAAAAATTTATTTAAATTGTATCCCGGACCCACTTAACTCTTTTCACTTGTGTAGATTACAAGTAATTAATCAACTTAGTTACAATTCATTATTTATGTTAGAATCGTGAAAAGAAAAATAAGAATGAAAAAGAAAAAGGAGATGGAACTCAATTGATTAAATAAATTAATCAATTTCTGCTCTTTAAGAGCTTTTGTTAATTAGATCTATGAGAAGTAACTTTATTGATGATAATTAGATTACTAAAGCTTAAAAGTACACTTAACGTTTTTCTATTTTATATAAAGTTTCATTTAATTTCATGAGTATGTTTCAAGAAGTTGTTTCGTTATTAAAATATAATTATTTCTGCTACGAAACAATTTTCAAATAAATGAAGTATTCCATTAAAAGACAGATATTTACTCGTACCAATTAACGCTAATTTCTTTTTATCATATATCTGTTACAGGCCAAACCCGATTTTAGGCCAAACTAGATTGGCCTAGTCCAAACTAGTCTATCCTAACGCCCATCGGATAAACTAGTTTTTCCTAGGCCAAACTAGTCTATCCTAATGCCCATCGGATAAACTAGTTTTTCCTAGGCCAAACTAGTCTATCCGAACGCCCATCGGACAAACTAGTTTTTCCTAGGCCAAACTAGTCTATCCGAACGCCCATCGGATAAACTAGATTTTCCTAGGCCAAACTAGTTTGGCCGAACGGTCATTAGGATAAACTAGTTTAGCCTGCTATTCATTGGTTTGAACTAGTTTATCCTAGGCCGAACTAGATTGTCCTAGGCCAATTCAATTTGGCGTGATTTTTTTTATATCTAAAGACCGCCACGGCGCCAACTTTCTAGTTTTGATCTAATTTAGCCTAGGCCAATGCAGTTTGACGCGATTTTACCTCACAGGCTATCAAAGTATGAGAGCTAATGTGCTCGCAGATTCTGTGTGTGTGTATGTAACCATGTACGTATGTATGTACGTATGTACGTACGTATGTACGTAATGCGATAACTCCTGATAGAAATATCCAATTTGCTTCAAAATTTGGACATAGATTTATCCTGATAACGAACTTTCCTGATTAGTTTCAGGGGTTCATTGGATAAGAATAAGAGAAGGGGAACAAAAGGCTAAACCGCACCCCCCCCCTCCACTCCTTAATTTAGATAAGTCAGTTTTTCATGCAAAAGTATCAGATTTTATTAAAATTTTAGGTACAATATCAGTTTGATAAGGTACATCCATGATTAGTTGTGGGTGTTCATTGTTTACATATAAAGAAAGGAGGAATGGGGGATAACACTCTTAATTTATGTAAATAGATTTTTCAGGGATAATTTACCGATTTGTTTCAAATTTTGGATGTAAGTTTCTTCTGATAAGGCTTTTACCTGATTAATTTTGGGGGTTCTGAGTTTAAATATAAAGATAGAGCGGATTATTTTTTCAATCGGATAGAAACTTTTGGTTTTATGAAAAGATTTTTAATTCGTAACAGATATTGGTTTTCACACACATCACTTCACGCGAAATTGTTTATATTAAAAAAGTAAATATCCGAATCCTTTTAAAAATAAGAAAAAGCTTAAATAAAGCATGACACTTGAAATTTAGGATACGGCGGGGAGGTAGAGTAAGGGGACGCTAGAATTTTTTTAAAAAGCTCAGCGTTTTTTTAAGTTTTAGCTGCTAATTAAATATTACCAATTTTGTGAAACTTTTTGAAACATAATATAACATGATGTTAAATATTTACGAAAAAAGATGCCGCGTGAAATACCACTATTTTCTATTAGTAATTTTTGTAAAAATGTTAAATTCTTGTTGGAATTGTTGAAACTTTGTGATAGTTTATAACATGTGATAAAAAATTGTATAAAAAGTCCCATTACGAAAGGGAAAGAGGGGGGGGGGTCAAACAAAATCAGGAAATATAAAGGAAATTCTAGGTTGATCTATTTGAAACTTTAAGATAGTTTATGACATATGATATAAATTTATAAAAATATATTTCGCATTTAATGCCACTATTGAAGAATAGTGATTTTTTCAGAAATCTCAAATTCTTGTTTTGAAGCACCGCGACATCGAGTAACATATCTACTGATAGATTATTTAACGGAGTTTTCTTAAGATACAGTTTTGTTAGTAATAAGGTGCGCTCCCTGGTGATGGAATGTGGAATTAATACAAGCACCCTGGTGTTGAAATTTGGAACTAATACAACGCGATTTAGGTATTTACGAATGTTGAATCAGAAAGAAAGAGACATGATGATAAATACTTAAGAAAAAGGATTCCGCATCGAAATACCACTATTTTCTAATAGCAATTTTTGTAAAAATGTTAAATTCTTGCCGGAACTAATTGAAAAATCCGTAACAACGTCTTTCAAATTTTAATTTAAGCTGAAATTTGATGAAAATCTGTGTATTAGTACTATTTCAGATATTTGAATTATCGCAGAAGTCATAAAAAAACTGGATAGAAGCGCTACCTATTGAGTCATTTACTCTAAAAACAAAAGAATGTTAATTTATATCAGGGACTAATTGAATTTGAAGTTTGATGAAAATCCGTGCATTTCTTCTTGTGATATTGCGATAATCATGAATAATGCCACATAGCAGCGCCACCTGTTGCACGATTTACTCCAAAAACTAAAAAGTACTTTTATACTGTTTTATATCAAGGACTAACAAAATCTGGAGTTTCATGAAAATCCATGCATTAGATCCTGAGATAGAGCTACTGCAATAATCACGAATAATACCGTATAGCGGCGCTACCTTTCAAGAGATTTACTCCAAAACTACAGAATACTAATTTATATCAGGGACTTACTGAATCTAAAGTTTGATGAAAATTCGTGCATTAATTCTTCCAACAAAACTATTTCAGGAATCGGGAAAATTGAATACAACAGCGCCACCTATTGAACAATTAACACGAATACGTAAAAAGATTTAGTTCATATCACGGATTTACTGATTCGGAAGTTTGATGAAAATCCGTAAATTAGTTATTGAAATAGTGTTAATGCAAATCAGTAAAAACGCACTTTAGAAGCGCCATCTGTTGAACTGTTTACATGAAAAAGTAATCAGCATCGATTTATATCAGGGACTATCTGAATATACATTTTTATTAAATTCCGTCTATTAGTTCTTGAGATACAGCTATTGTGAAAATTGTGAAAAATGCAGCATATTATAGCCATGTTGAGTGATTTACTTCAAAATAAAAACAACACCAACTCATGTCATGGACGAACTGTATCTAAAGTTCGATGGAAATTTGATTGTATTAGCTATTAAGATAAAGTTGATGCGTAAATCGTAAAAAATGCCAAACAGTACTCCACCTGATGAACGATTTACACCAAAAACTAATCAGTATCAATTTAGATCAGAGACTACCCGAATATAATTTTTTATTAAATTTCGTGCATTAGTTCTTCAGCCGCGTCCCCACAGACTGCGGCAGCGTATAGCAGGTGTGCTGCACGCGTACTGCCGAATGCGCTCTTCCTTTTCGAATGAACTTCGAAGCGAACAAAAGTTAAATCGTAGCAAGCATGCTGAGCACGCACAACTGAATGTAACCCTCCTTTTCGAAAGAACCTCGAAGCGAACGAAATTCGAACCATATCCCCGCTACCCACACCAGTCCGATAGCGGGCGAAGCCAGCAAGTTTTAACTAAGCCACGTTATATTAGTTCCTCATTCCAACACCAGGGAGCGTACTCTATGATTAACAAAACTGTATTTGAATGAAACTCCGTTAAACAACCTATTAGTAGATGTGTTACTTGAGGTCACGGTGCTTTAAAACATAGAATTTCCGTTATATTTCCTGATTTTGTTCGCAAACACATCCTCTTTCACGCCGAAATGTAACTCTTTTTTTTTTTTTTTTTTTTTTTTTTTAATTATATCATATGCGATAAACTATCACAAAGCTTCAAAAAGTTCCAGCAAGAATATAACATTTTTACAAAAATTACTATTAGAAAATAGTGGTATTTCGATGCAAAATCTTTTTTCTTAAATATTTATCATGTTTTTTTCACTTCGAAGTTCATTCGCTTCAACATACGTCCGTTTCAAGATTTTATATAAAAGAAGGGGCCCGATAGCGGGCGAAGCCGGCTGGCTTGAACTAAATCGCGTCCAAATTCCAACACCAGAGTGCTCGCATTATATTAGTTACACATTAGTCCGTTATATTAGTCCTACACACGTACGTACATAAGTATGTACATACGTACGTACATGGTTACATACACACACACAGAATCTGCGAGCACATTAGCTCTCAGGCTTTGATAGTTTGTGAGCTAAAATCGCGTCGAATTGCATCAGCCTAGGCTAAATTAGATCAAAACAAGAAAGTTGGCGGTGTGGCGGTCTTTAAATTCAATAAAATCACGCCAAATTGAATTGGCCTAGGACAATCTAGTTCGGCCTAGGATAAACTAGTTCAAACCAATGAATAGCAGGCTAAACTAGTTCATCCTAATGACCGTTCGGCCAAACTAGTTTGGCCTAGGAAAGTCTAGTTTATCCGATGGGCGTTCGGATAGACTAGTTTGGCCTAGGAAAAACTAGTTTGTCCGATGGGCGTTCGGATAGACTAGTTTGGCCTAGGAAAAACTAGTTTATCCGATGGACGTTAGGATAGACTAGTTTGGCCTAGGAAAAACTAGTTTATCCGATGGGCGTTAGGATAGACTAGTTTGGACTAGGCCAATCTAGTTTGGCCTAAAATCGGGTTTGGCCTGTAACATATCTAAGTAATAGCATTAAACTGAACATAAAATACTTGTTTATTTAACCATTTTGATATGAGACATTCGATGAGTTATTTGATTGCTTTTGAGAAAGTTCTATTTTTTTTTAAATATTTTATAGAATGTACCATATATTTTCTTTCAGAATTTCTACTAACTATGGTTATGATTTTAGAAAGAGTCTTAGAAATGATGTTCATGTACAGGAAAACATATCTATATGTAACTTTTTGTGGTACTTCTCTGTTATCCCGTCGACCAATTTCGCCAAATTATACAAATCGCCAAACTAATAGCCAAATTATACATACTGACATAATTTTTATTTTAAATAACGAAAAAACAAATAATTAGTAGAATATTAATAAAAATTCAAATAAAAAAAATAAAAATAACTTAATGACATTTTCAACACGTGAATCGTATTTAATGTCATTGAATGTGATATTCATGATCATCCATTATTGGCATTTAATCTTACAGTTTGGCGATAATTTTTTGGTCGACGGGATAACCTAGTAGTACCCTTTTTGTTATTTAATAGTGTATGGGATGTTATTGTAAAATTTCTTTAAAAAGTTCAAGTAAATAAACAAATGGTTGCAAAAAGATATAACCTATTTCAACGTGATATACATTATTCATGTACTGTCGCAAAGTTTATTTACGCATATAAATTCTAATAGCATTATGCATGTATATTGAATGCATATTCACATGTAAATTCTACACTAGTTTAAATTTGTCCCGACGAAAATTTCAAATCGTTGTCATTTCTAGAATCATGGCTTCGTTAACCCTTTCGGCAGAAACAAAATATTTTCGTAAATAAGGAATTATTGACTAACACCTGAATTGACAAACGGTTATTTTTAAAAATTAAAAACGCTTTCAACCGAGCTTGCATAGTAAAAGCAAAATTTTATTAAAATATTATTGGTGTCGTTTTCGTTTGCAAGATTTAAAAAATAAAATTAGTTGTGCTCGAAATTAATATTACTGTTCAATTTCAACTTTTTTTTAATTAACCATATGTTTTATTTCAATGTACCTATATATAAAAGAACGTTATCCGCAATTGTTACGAATATCCAAATTGCACAAGTGCAGAGTGCATAAGTAGTGAATGGACGACTGTAGTACTTTGGTTTATAGTCAATGGATGCTTTCAAATGTTGCTAATGTGAAATCTCTGTAACTGTTGTTGTTCTAAGAGTATACGTGTCAACTTCGTTGACACTTTTTTCATATTTCTTTCACGATTTTAAGTTACCGACGTAGTATACTACAATATGGAACTATTTAATCTCTACAATCTGCTCAATCCTGATGTCGCCTTGGGGCGACACTAAAAAAACCCTTTAACCCTTTCCGGCGAGAGTAAATTCTGCTCATAAAATGAGAAGTTATTGATTGACACCGGAATTTAAAAAAGACTTTTATAGAAATTAAAAGGTACTAAATTCATCCTTTCATTGTAAAAGCGAAAATTTAAAAAATATATATTTTTGGTGCCGTTTGTAAGTTTTGAATTAAATTTAAGTGTGCCCGGAGTGGACACACTGAGCCGGAAAGGGTTAAATTAATTTAAATCCCCCATACAATTTTTACATCTGCATCTAGAAGTTTTTTACTTAATCATCAAACGTAGTATAAGGTAAGATTTGCAATCATTTTGAAAATAGGAAAACATGTTTGACGGATTTGCACGTTTCAGAAACTGAAGATTACGGAAAACATACTTTAGAAAAAATATTTAATTTATTAATTAATCTTTTATCAACCGGTTTTTTAAAACAGAAAATATTCTTAATCCCACAGAGTACGGACAGAGCCTCAACTCGGCTTGAAAAGAACACCCTCAGTGGATCACTTAAAAACTAAACCATCGCGTTGGCAATTTTTATCCTCGTGATTTCTGTTTAACTGTAACTATATTCTGGCTTGGCACTTCTTGCTGAATGCTGATTTGATTATCTTTGCACACGTGCTTATGCTATTTGATCTTAGATTTCCGCGCTTATATTGATTCGTAATTATTACTGTTATTGTTCTTGAATTTTCAAGTTTAAATTATTAGGTCGTTATGTTAAGAAGAGACACATGTATTGTTTGCAAGAGGAATACGTCAAAGTTATATCATATTAAAATAATTCTTTCATAAATTTCAAAACAAGAAGCAACAAGCCGTCGCTGTATTTTTTTTTCTTTTTTCACTTATCATTTGTCGCCAAGGAAGCGATGTTTCGCCGAATCAGCAACCTCTCTTATGTTATGATCGTAGTTTCAGAGTGGTCCGCTCGTGTCGCTACTGTCTATGCGTAATCCCATGTTAAACAAGTTGCCATTACAGTGTATGAAAGTTGATTCTCTGTTCCGTACTCTGTGCTTAATCCAATCCGGAAAATACCCTTTCTAATTACAAAATTTACAATAAAAGTAACTGGTGGGAATGATCAACGAAGGTTAATCAGGAGAATAAATTTATCCTTACGGAATGCGCAGCAAGGGGAGGTGCAAGAAAGGACGTTGTTAATCACGTATAGTATATCACGTATAACATATTTCAGTTTCATGCGTACGTTTCAAGAGGTTGTTTCGTTATTAAAACAATTATTTCTGTTAAGAAACAATTGTCAATTAAATAAAATATTCCATTGGAAATCAGATATTTACTGGTTTCATTTAACGTGAAATTCCATTTTTTAAAAAAAAAATATCTTATTATTACTACTAACCTGATCATAAAATATTTATTTGGATATTTAACCATTTTGATATGAGACATTCGCTGAGTTTTTGGAAAAGTTTTATTTTGCTTTATGCTAGTTTTATGTTGCTTTTGAAAAAGTTTTATTTTATTTTTTTTTTTGAAAAAAATTATAGAATTTATTATATATTTTCTTTCAGGATTTCCACTAACTATGGTTAAGGATTTCTTACGCAAAGCGAGTTTCTCCGCAATATTTTAACTGCAAGTAAACAAAATGCGACATTACTAAAAAGGTAAGTTAAATTTATTGTTTTATATTTCTGCAACTAAATTTTAAAAAAAGTGGTTTACTCACTTGTTATCCGTATATCATGTATATGTATTACATTTTCTGTACATTGTTTGTTCCGTTTGGTTAGTCCAATCATCTTCTAAAATTGAATAAAATTAATGTTTTTCTTTTCTTTTATTAAGTAGAAAAAACATGAATTTCAATTGTTTCGCTTTTATAATTTTTATCATAGAACGTGTAATTTGTTACAAGGTCAAGTAAATATGTTGAATATATTCATCATGAAATATTTTTTCTTTAATGGAAAAATATTTTTTAAAAACATTGCATGCTACCAATGCAAAAGCTTGAAATAAGTGCATCATAAAGAATTTCTCATTAGCAAAGTTATAAAAAAAAGTTTTTTGTTATTTATAAATCACAGAGAAATTCTTTTAATTTGTTACATCTTATTTTAACTCTCTCGACCTCAGCATAAACAACTTTTGTGTTGTTTTCCAGTGAATAGTGTTGTGTTTTTAGAAAAGGTTATGCTGGATAAAAATAAAAACGCCGGCAAGTTTTAGGTAATTACCATGTGCAATGTTGTAAAATCTCCAGCTTTTTGATCTTCACTATTATCTTAAGAAATATCTAGTTATTTTGAATATCCGAAATGTTCCAATTAGATTAAGTAACTTTTTTACGTTTTAAATTACTGGTATCCAAAAAGCCGGAGACGTGGCAGCTCTGCTTGTGGAGCTTAAATTATTCATATGCCTATAAGTCTAAAACTACTTAAATGCCTATTTATTCACTTTTAAAAACATTATACTTGAGCTCTAAACAGCTTTTATCACATGGTTAACGTTGTAGATATCTTCATTAAATTATACTAAAACTATATTCCTGTTACGTATTTTATAATCTTTAAAAACGAGCTCAAGTATATACTTTATTTCAAAATTTAAATCTATATATTTCATTGAAAAATTATAATTATAGACTTTCGAATCAAACATTTTTAGAGCTTTTCTATGCATCTTATACACAGTAGTTAGGAATGCAGTCTTCAGATCAATATTTTTACGTAACGTAATATAAATCAACTGTATTAATTATTCCCTTTTACTTATTTTTGCTTGAATCCCCTAAATATACATCAAGTAACGTAATCCGTAAAATATTTATCAATAATTGCATAATATTCCCCATGGTCGTACTTGATCATAAATAGTGTTTATTCAACGTATTATAAGCTTAAGTATTTAATATGTATTATGACATTTATTAAATTTTTTCTTTACTATTATCTGTACATATGAATAATATATTTGCTCTATTCAGTAATCTGCATTTAAATTAATTCTTGTAAATAAATAATAATGAACATTTCAACTGAAGGATAAAATATAGAAAATATGTTTATATGTTTATAAATGTCAATTTGAGAACAGGCATATTATTTTAACTGTATTTCAACAAGGTGATTCGAAAAAAAAAAAAAAAGTTGACAAAATGATATGACAAATCAAGCATACAACAAGGGTAAAAAATCACATAAGAAGATAGAGTAGCAAACTACTTATTGAGTCACAAATACAGGGTGTTTCATTCTGACTACACGCGGTTTGAAAGTAATAATTTCGAGGAAAACAAAAAATATTGTATTTAAAATGCAACAATACCTACCTTATTTTGTGTGAAATGTGATAACGTTATGAAAAGATTTTGAAAAGCATATTCCTCAAGCAATCGATTATACCGTATAAGCTGATTATCACAGTCCAAAATGAAGTGTAAAGTGCATATTGCTGGCCCGCATAATGCAAACTTCTACCCCTTTTGATTAGTGTTATCACATTTAAAACAAAGGTGAAAATGTCTGTTAAATGTTTTATTATAATATACTTCAGTTTTCTGAAACCTATCACCGTCAACCCAAATTGAATTACGTTGAAACACCCTGTATTTGTGACTCAATAAGTGGTTTGCAGTTCTATGTTTCTATGTGATTTTTTATCCTTATCGCAAGCCTAATTTGTCATATCATTTTGTCAACTTTTTTTGAATCACACTGTATAGAGTTTTCATGCCACACGATCCTATTTTCATAAATAATGTTTACCGGAAGTATGTCTATTAATTCTTTACAGGTTTCTTATACATTCAGTATTAAATTTAGTAATAATTTTATACTTTGTAGTTGCAAATTTAATCTTTTAGTCATTTATCTACCGACGGTACTTATAAGTACCATTAAAATTGCTTATTATAAAATTCTTTTAATACGTCAATTAATTGTAATGCTGTTTATAATGAGTTATAGATACATTATTTTGTTGCAAAAGCATTATTTGTTACACAAAACAAAAATATTTTTAAAAGGATGATTTCTTTTGCCCTTTCTTGGCGCTGAGGGAGGGGGATTGGAGATCTTTATATTCGGAAATATTTCTATATTTATATTGTAAGAACGTCATATTTTCACATTTTATAATTCTACAAAATACGAAGAAAACAATTTAAAATAAAAGATTTGAGTGGGGATAAAAATACTGCAAAAAAATCCCTGTAAATTCATATTTAATTAATCCTTGTAAATCCTTCAATCCTTCTAAAATCCTTCAAAAATTTATTAAATTATTATATAAATATTTTAATTTAGTTTAAACAATTTACGTAAAATGCTTAACACTAGAACCGCGGTGACGGGTAATTTTGACCCGTACCTAATGGGTAGACGTCGATTGAAACCAAAAATTCTTTATCAAATACGATAATATAGGTTGGACAAAAATAATTTAAATAAATATGTTAAATTGCTTTCAAAAAAATTTCTGGTGAGAAATACTTTTATAGAAAGTGAGAAAAATTTCCCGCGGTTTTAGTGTTAAGAATGTAAAATTTCCATGAATTCATAATGTGGTAGATAAAAAGTTAACCAATAACTTTTAACTGAACCTATAACTATATTTTAACCTACATGTTTTATCTGATGAATATGTTCTGAAATCCTTTATTCCAACGTTATTGTATTTTATGTTTTTTTTTTTTTTTTTTTTTTTTTTCTGTGGCTGCAACACTTATTCATACAATTGAATTTATTAAAGTTCACAGTTTTTGGTTATATTTGATTCGGAACACATATATATGGTCTGTGTATGTATATATATATATGTATGAATATGAGTATATATATTACAATGGGGTCGCTGAATGACTCCACATGAGCTTTCATGCAGAGCACACACTAGTCACGCGGTAAAAGCCGAACGCTAATGTAAAGTCTATGGGAGCGTTCTTTTCAAATATCTCGCTCAAATTTTAATATTTTTACATGATTTTTTGCATAGGATAGCTGAAGACGATCTACAACCGGCCTAGTTTTTACTTTTTCAATTTTTGTTTCAGATTTTCTTTAAAAAATTACTTTAACTTTCGAAACCGGTTTAAACCGGTTCTGAAACTGAAACTATCGTAATATAAAAAATATATAAGCAAAATCGAAAAAGTAAAAACTAGGCCGGTTGTGGAGCGTCCTCAGCTATCCTATGCAAAAAAAATCATGTAAAAATATTAAAATTTGAGTGAGATATTTGAAAAGAACGCTCCCATAGACTTTACATTATCATCCGGGTCTTTTTGTATACTTTTTCTGTGACTATTGTGGGGCCTTAAAATTTTGAAATGTTCATCCGAAAGTTAAATGAAACGTTTAAGAGCGTCTAAAGCACTGAATGGAGCTTGAATGATATGTATACATCATTCAGAAATCCGTATTTAAATTCAATCAGTGGTGGAAAACTATCACGGAAGTGAAGATTATTGACGCCACAAATTTTTACGGTATTCTTAAACTTGATAAAAACTCTCATATTCTGTCTTCAAATAATCCGAAAAATACTACAAAAAATTAGTGGTGTCAGTAAGCTCCATTTTTGCGCTAATTTTCCACCACTAATTTTATCCTATAAATAAACAATAATAAAGGTATGGACTGAAAGATATAACATAGAACAATGCCACCACTCAGTGACGTCACATTGTGACTGAGATGTGACTTTCTTAAAAATCTTTAGAAAATTGGAAATATTCTTGAAAACATGTTATTTACTTTAAAAAACATGTTTCTGGCAATTTAAATATATTCGCTTTTGTGACATTTTCGTCACAATGTTAATGTCAAAGTAGTCACAAATGACACATTTGATGACACATTTGACACACGTCACTTCACAAATTGGTAACAATGTGACGTCACAAACGAGCTCTAAAACGGCCATAACGACTTCACATTTTAGTCACTGTGATTTCACATTAACGTCTCGTGACATCACATCGACAATCGATGGTCACAACGTCACAATGTGACTTCACAACGACGTCGCAGTGACGTCACCATACATTACGGGTAATATTACGGGAGGCGGCAGCACAGACAATCACCTCATAGAGTTCACGGATGAAAATCTAGGATTAGTAGATTTTCATTTCGCATATTAAGACGCTATCGGGCTGTCAAGACATATCTTGGTGGAAAAAATTAAAAGTCCGATTTTAGCCGTTCACTCATAGCTTTATTATTATGTTTTCCTGCTCTCAATCCTTCATGTTTTTTTTAAATTTTGAGTGCAGAAAAGCACAATGGTAAACCTATGAGTTAACCTTTTAAGTTGTGCTTTTAGAAGTTTTAGTATAGGTATTTAGGTGTTTAGGTAACAAGGTTTGACTTGACTGACCGATTGCGTTTTAATAAGCGAATCGAGATTTAACTAATCCTATATTTTTATCCGTGAACTCGATGAGGTGACTGTCTGTGCTGCCGCTTCCATTCTATACGGGTCCTGGCATTTTTTAGGTGAAATATCAGTATACGAATTTAATATTTCCAACTGATCAAAAAATTGTCCAGGCCGGGAATCGAACCCGGATACTTGGCTTACAAGGCCAATGCTTTACCTGTTAAGCTAACCGGGCGGTAGCCGGCTATCGCCCGGCCTTGTAAGCCAAGTATCCGGGTTCGATTCCCGGCCTGGACAATTTTTCGCTCAGTTGGAAATATTAAATTCGTATGATAACTTTACCAATCAGTTAGATTGTGTTAAAATAATAGAAATATCAGTATATTGATATTTTAGCTTAAAACTAAAACTTGAAAATAATATTAGTATACTGATATTTTACTTTGAAAATATTCGGATCCGTAAAACCCTGTAATGGATTTTGAGTAATTTCTGTTCAGTTGATTTTTATACTGTGCCTGAAAAAATATATCTATTATTATGAAAAAAAAACTATTTTTCCAAACAACACCTTGTTTGATGCAGTTTAAGAAAGTGAGATATCAACATCTTTATTTAGGAAATACTCTGTGATCAATTTTGTTTGATATGCGTTTGAAATGGGAGTAAGGAATTAATAATTAATACTTCTCGTGAAATGCATTATATTATAGATTATTGTTTAAAAGATCAGATTTGTAACTATAATGTATCAGATTGTAACTAAATCAAATGCTGAATATGTAATCTTATAAATATTTAATCGATAAGTCTGTGGTAAACATTATTTATGAAAATAGGATCGTGCGGTGTGAAATTTCTAGAGAAATACATGGTTGCCAACTTCTACGCCTATTTAAAGTCAAATAAATAAATTAAAAAGAGAAAATTTTATTACTAATTGAAATTATCTATTACCATGCATAACATTGTATACATTTGACATGCATTTTACTAAAACTATTTTCTGGTTCAAACCAAAATTATATGATTTAAAAAGGTGTAGAAGTTGGCAGCTCTGGCAATATAATTAACCCCTTAACACGTTGAGCACCACGTCAGTCACTGGTGATGACACTTAAGAGCGTACACTAGTCACGCGGTAAAAGCCGAGCGCTAATGTAAAGTCTATGGGGGCGTTCTTTTCTAATATTCGTTCAAATTTTAATATTTTGACATGTTTTTTTGAACAAGATAGCTGAGGACGATCCACAACCGACCTAGTTTTTACTTTTTCAGTTTTCGTTTCAGATTTTCTTAAAAAAAAAAACTTTAGTTTTCGAAACCGGTTTAAACCGGTTCTGAAACTAAAACTATCGTAATATAAAAAATCTATAACCAAAATCGAAAAAGTAAAAACTAGGCCGGTTGTGGATTGTCCTCAGCTATCTTGCGCAAAAAAAATCATGTAAAAATATTAAAATTTCAGCGAGATATTTGAAAAGAACGCTCCCATAGACTTTACATTATCATCCGGGTCTTTTTGAGTACATTTTTGTGACTATTGTGGGGCCTTAACTTTTTCTTTCCGTTTAGATGAGTGACATTCTAAAATAGGATATAAAACATAATAGGATATATATATTGTTTTAATTAATTACTGAAAATTTAATTAAAATTTACTTAACTTTTACTTATCCTCATTCTTTCTTAATATTTACTTAAAACCAGAGTACTCGCTGTCGCTCGCCATTGCGCCAAATTGCGACTAAATTTTTCATTTGCCGAGTAAACAAGCGATTAGAATCGCCCAATTGCTAGTGCTCAATTTTAATAACTATCGTTGTCACAGTTATAAAAACTTTGGTTCTTTTAGAACATATTGGGAAAAAAGTGGGTACATTAAAGGATTAAAGATAATTTTTTAGTGCTACACGGTGAATCTATTTTGCTAATACTTTTTTTCATTTGGCGAATGCTTTTCATTTATAATTAGCCAAATTAAAAACGTTGGTCAAATGCCAGCGAGAACACTGCTTAAAACATTTTAATGTTTTTAGCTTCTGTCACTTTAGTTTCTGTCACCTTGGTACTCAACGTGTTAATTACGTTGTCCGAACTGGCTTCGGGCAAAAACACATTGCTTTCTTTGTTAACCCATGATAGAACACGTCCTAGAAATTATGTAGTTCAGAAAATCTGACCTTACACCAGAAAGTTTCAAAGGCAAATTTCGGTTTATTTAAATCTAGAATGTCTGTTATGAAGTAAATCCAATATTGCTATTTTAATTTTCTGGTGGGAATTAGGATATACGAATTTAAATATCTCAAAATATCAAGGGCGGTGTCGAGCTCTTTGGGATCAAGAGGCTTAATAAAAGTTTTCTGATACCACTAATTTGTAATTGCAAATATTTCTTTTTTGATTGGCAGATATTTTTCGATTAAGTAAGGCAAATATTTTAGTATGTGTGCAAGTGGTGTTTAACTTATATTTTTAATTTATGTTGTCAAAAAATAAATGTAACAGTTAAAGGGTTAAACTCATATACCAGTTTTCAAATTGGCATTTAACGCACAATATATGCCAATTTTCTACGTTACATCCTTTAGTTCATATCAACATTATTGATTATTAATAAGATTGAATTTAACACAAATTGCTGCATAATGTGTATGTATTATTCAAGCTCAATTCAGGGCAATCAACTGGACGTTTCAATTAAGCAACGTGCGTGAATTCTCTGTAATGTTCAAGGTGTCCGATACAATTACTTATGATAAGGAATACTTAAATTAATAATTTAAAACCTTTTCACCATCGCGAACTGATATATCCGTTCACTAAGCTGCGGGTTTCGCTAAAATAAAACCATTATTTAGATTAATATAATTCTACAGATATATTCCAATTTTAAAAATTAAATTCGAAAAACACTCTCGTTCTTAATTTTTGCACACCAGTGTATATATATATACAGGGTGTCCGAAAAGTCTGGAAACGGCCGAATAACTCGAGAAATACATATGAGATTGAAAAACGTAAATATACGTGTTAAATATTTTTAAATAAGCTACTCTGTGATACCAAATTTGACCTTCGAAACCGACCCACTGGGGGTCAGAGGGGGTCCAACTTTGAAATCTTAAATTATAACCCCCATTTTTTATTGCAGATTCGGATTCTACGGACAAAAATACGTAACTTTTGTATTTGATGTTTATTTCAAATCTTCTTTTATCACAGTGTAATCGAGCATATTAAATCGATACATATTCCCGCTTTTCCAACGGGATTTTCCCTAATCGAAACTGATTGGGCAGAATTTTTGACGTCAAATTCCTCGTCTTTTGTAGGAATAGCGTTTCCTGAAAATCACCCGTGGCGATTATTTCAATAGTGCTACACTGTTAAAGATTTGACCCATTTGCTGCAGCGTCACTCCACAGCTATTATAGAATATCTCTTTTGTGACCAATGAGAATGCTCCATAGCACAGTAAAGTAATCGTTTTCTATAAAAGCGGTGGAGTGACGGTGCAGCAAAAGGGTCAATTTTTTTTACAATGTACTTTACTGTGTTATGGAACATTCTCATTGGTCATGAAAGAGATATTCTATAAAAGCTGTGACGCTACAGAAAATGGATCAAATTTTTAACTGTATAGCACTACCGAAATAATCGGCACGGGTGATTTTCAGGAAACGCTATTATTGCAAAAGACGAGGAATTTGATGTCACAAATTCTCCCCAATTAGTTTCGATTAGGGAAAATCCCGTTGGAAAAGCCGAAATATGTATCGATTTAATATGCTCAATTACACCGTGATAAACGAGGATTCGAAACAAACATCAAATACAAAAGTTACGTATTTTTGTCCGTAGAATCCGAATCTGCAATAAAAAATGGGGGTTATAATTTAAGATTTCAAAGTTGGACCCCCTCTGACCCCCAAGGGATCGGTTACGAAGGTCAAATTTGGTATCACTGAGTAGCTTATTTAAAAATATGTAACACGTATATTTACGTTTTTCAATCTCATATGTATTTTTCGAGTTTTTCGACCGTTTCCAGACTTTTCGGACACCCTGTATGTGTGTGTGTGTATAGACATTACAATGGGGTCACTTAATGACCCCCACATGACTTTTCATGCTTAAAATTTCGAAATGTTAATCCGAAAATTAAATGAAGAGTGTAACAGATAGTGCTGAATGGAGCCTGAATAATATGCATACATAATTCAGAAATCCGTATTTAAATTTATTGAGAGGTGGAAAACTGGCTCAGAAGTGAATATTATTGACGCCATAATTTTTTACAATATTCTTGAACTTAATAAAAACTCTCATCAAAAAAGCCGAAAAATACTACAAAAATTTATTTATGTCAATAGGCTCCACTTCTGTTCTAATTTCCTACCACTAATTTAATGCTATAGATAAATGATAATGAAGGTATGCACTGAAGGATATAGCATAAAAATTTATTTATATTATGCATTAAGCACCAATTTGAAATCAGAGACACATTAGTTTAAATATATTAATCTGGAGTTTTCATACCAAACAATGCTATTTCAATAAATAATGGTTACTGCAGATTTATGTATTAATTAATTATAAGCTTCTTGCAAATTCATCATTAGATTTTGTAATAATCTGATACATTGTAGATGCGAATTTGATCTTTTCAGCAATAATCTATATTGTAATTCATTCCACAACAAATATTAATAATTCATTTCTTACTACTGTTGTTCAAATTTCAAACGCATGTCAAACAAGATTGATCATTGAAGGTTTCCCAAATAAAGTTGTAACTATCTCAATTAGTTAAATTACATAAAAATGTTGTTTGGAAATATTAAATTATTGATAATAATTGATAGATTTTTTCAGACACACAATGAAATTGAACTTAAAAAAAATACTGCATTGGTTATTTCAGGGTTCCAAATAGTCCGGGAGGCGGCAGCACATGCAATCATCTCATCGTGTCCACGAACGAAAATCCAAGATTAGAAAAATCCCAATTCGCATATTAAACCACAATTGGTCTGCCATGTCATATCTTGGGTGAAAACACCTAAAAATCCGATTTTAGCCATTGACTCATAGGTTTAGCATTATGTTTTCCTGCTCCTAATCCTCCATGTTTTCACACTTCTGGATGCAGGAAAGCACAATGGTAAACCTATTAATTATCCGTTAAAGTCCTGCTTTTAGGTTTTTCCACCAAGATCGGTCTTGGCAGACCGATTGCATTTTAATATGCGAATCGAGATTTAACTAATCCTAGATTTTCATCCGTGAACTCGATGAAGTAATTGTCTGTGCTGCTGCTTCCTACTCTATACGGGTACCGTTATTTTCCAGGTAAAATATCAGTATACTGATATTTATCTTAAAAATATTACCTAGAAAATAAAATTAGTATACTGATATTTTACTTTGAAAACAATGGAATCCAAAAAACCTTTTTATGGCATTTTGAGTAATTTCTTTTAAGTTGAATTTTATGCTGTGCTTGGAAAAATATATTTATTATTGGGTAAATCCATGAGCACATGTCGTGTAAGTCACATACTACGATTTTGGATACCAGTATTTTAGAATGGAAAAATGTGACTTATTTTATCAGAAATATTTCATTAATTGAATAAGGCCATGCAAACCCTACGAGAATAACGGTGACCAACAACTTCGCAGCCACTAGAAATGTGACTTACACGGCAAGTACTCATGGAAATTCCCTCAATAAAAAAAAAAAAAATAATAATAATACAGTCGAGTCTCTCTGTAACGAAACTCCATACATCGAATTTCTCTATATAACGAATTTTTAGTAGGAACGTTCCCCTTTTCGCATGATTATATTAAAAACAGTCTCTATACAGCGAAATATCTATTTCCATATAACGAATTTTTTCATAAGTTGGTCTTAATTTATTCAGTTTTAAAAAAGTTTCGAAATCATATGGAATCAATTTTCCACCACTTATTTTTGATTTATCGTTCAGTGCTGAGTTTTTTTCTCCTTGTTCTTTAAATTCAAAGAATTCATCCCACCTCCCACACATTTTTCCACCTCCTTCTCAAAACAGAGTCAATTGGATTGTTACACATATAAGAGAGGAATCAATGAGAGGCACATAGGAGAGGCCTTCAAATAGAGGCAAATGTTAACTACAATTTTTCCTTCCTTGCTAAAATTCGAGCATTTTTTGAGAGCATTACAATTTTAAAATCAAAACAACAAAAAATTACAGATATCATCGTCTGAAATTAATGGAAGTCTTCCTTATTTGATTTTCATTAAGCTTTCAAATAAATGTCTGTTCTCATTTTTGAAACAGTTTACATAATTAAGAAATAAAATGTTAGGTCAATATTTACTTTTAAGCATTTCAAATTCTTAATTAAAAAAATCAAAAACAATATTTGTTCAAAATTTACAATGTAAATACGATTTTTAACATCATTCTCTATACATCGAATTTCTCCATATAACGAATTTTTTACTGGAACGATGGATTTCGTTATATAGAGACTCGACGGTATTTCCAACAAAACTTTATTTGATGCAATTTGACGAGGTGAGATATTTATATCATTATTTAGGAAACATTCTATGTTCAGTTTTGTTTTATATGCGTTTGAAATGGGATGAAGAGGAGTGAGGAATGAATAATTAGTACTTCTCCTGAAATGCATTATATTATGGACAAAAGATCAAATTTGTAACTACAATGTATCAGATTGTAACTAATTCTAATGCTGAATGTGTAAGGTTATAAATATTTAATAGATAATTCTGTGATAAACATGTGTGATAAAACTGTGTAAACATCTTATAAAAAAAGGATCATGTGGTATGAAAACTCAAGAGAAATATAATTAATCCATTAACCCTCTCATGCATACGGGCCTCATATGAGGACAGATAATTATTGCGTTATTAAGCAAAAAAACCTTTGAGTATTCATTTATAGAGACCCGATTTGTTGATAGGTAATAGCTAGCATATAGTGCAATTATTTTATAATGGGTTTTCATTCATCTCAAAAAATGATTTTTAATCAATAATGCGAAATAATGAAAAATAATTTATGCATGAGAGGGTCAATGGTGAAAATAAATTACGGTTTAAAAATTCAAATACATTATTCCCACCACTTTTTTTTGTAAAATAATTATTCATATTATTATAGTATTAATGTTCGTCATTAATGTTCATTATATTAATGTCATTGTATCATTATGTAAATGTTCATCTTATTTAATGACAAGTAAAACGATACCAGAATAAATCCAATTACACTATTTTATAAAACTGGTGAGAATCAAACAATTCTGAATAAAAGCCAATAAAAGCCGTGAAGCTTGCAGCCCGTGAATGTCTCGGGCGCGACGATTAAGTGGTTAACCCCTTAAACAATTGAGCGCCAAGTCAGACATCGATGACTGACATTGAACTTTTCGTTTAGATGACTGACATTTCACCTATAACTGACAGTCTAAAATATGATACAAATAAAATATATAATATATATATATTGATTTAAGTAATTACTGACAATTTATTTAAAATTTACTTAACTTTTATTTATTACAGGGTTATACTTTCTTAATATTTACTTAAATAATTATAAATATTTCAGCTTCATTGTCAGTCAACGTAATTTTTGCGTTATCGGAACTGATTTCCATTGTATGGAATGTTTACCATCGTGCTTTTCTGCACAAAAATGTATGAAATCATGCAGAATTAGTAGCAGAAAAACACAATGTTAAATCTGTGAGTCAGCAGCGAAAATTCGGATTTTAGGTGTTTTCCACCAAGATATGACTTTGCAAACCGAATGCGTCATATTATACTAGTCGAAATTTGACTAATTCTAGAATTTAAGCCATGAACTCGACGGGGTGATTATCTGTGCTGTCTACTGTGTGCACGGTTTATGACGACAGAGAAAATAAAATGTAAGATAGAATTTAATAACAATATTGGAAAAATATTATTCCAATAATCATGACACTGATTAGTATAGCTGTCAATGTCTTCTGCTTTTCTGGCCCAGGAAAATTTTATTGTAAATTTTAATAATACAAATATTCGTAATCTGCCGATTAATTCAGGCAAACATTTTTGTTAAATTTTTCCGGGCCAAAAAATCAGAAGAGTTGGCAGCTATGGATTAGTATAAATTTGAAAATATTCATTGTAGATGAAGATAGTGGTAGAATGAAAAAACTACATTATATGCATGCCAAATAAATAAAAGTAGGGATATCATAAAGTTCTAACTATCATAGTGGCAAATAAATGAGATTATCTGGATAAAAAATATTTTCCTGTATATTAATTGATCCTTGTGCGCGTTAGGGTGTATTAAAGTTTGAATCACTAGCGACTATTATTGTATTCTGTCCCCACCACTATTAAAAAAAAAGAGCTACACTTTATACAAAAACATTATAACGCATTTATATCTTTTAAAATCCTGTGTCTATCTAATACAAAAACATATATTTTTGTTATATGTCAGAATAATTCAACACATTAAAAGCAAAAATCATGACATTAGCCGATGATAGCTCAAGCTATACGTTATACTTTCGGTTTACGTTGAAACCACAGAGTACGTAACAGAGCCTCAACTCGACTTGAAAAGAACGCCCTCAGTGGATTACTTAAAAACTAAACCATCGCGTTGGCGATTTTTATCCTCGCGATTTCTGTTTAACTGTAACCCTATTCTGGCTTGGCGCTTCTTGCTGAATGCTGATTGGATTATCTTTGCACATGTGCTTATGCTATTTGATCTTAGATTTCCGCGCTTATATTGATTCGTAATTATTACTGTTATTATTCTTGAATTTTCAAGTTTAAATTATTAGGTCGTTATATTAAGAAGAGACACATGCATTGTTTGCAAGACGAATACGTCAAAGTTATTTCATATTAAAATAATTCTTTCATAAATTTCAAAACAAGAAGCAGCAAGCCGTCGCTGTATTTTTTTTTCTTTTTTTCCCTTATCATTTGTCGCCAAGGAAGCGATGTTTCACCGAATCAGCAACCTCTCTTATGTTATGATCGTAGTTTCAGAGTGGTCCGCTCGTGTCGCTACTGTCTACGCGTAATCCCATGTTAAACAAGTTGCCATTGCAGTGTATGAAAGTTGATTCTCTGTTACTACTCTGTGGTTGAAACAATATGGGGTTAGAATTTCCTTATTATATTTGACAATAACAACATGTTGCCTGCACGGGTGATTAATCATCTTTTATCTATCATTTCTTTTTTTTATTGAGGACTTTGACCTTAATAGCTCAATATCTTGCTTAGCTCATTTCATTTTATTTGATTCAGTGCTATTGTTTTCAGGACTAATGAAAATAAGGATGGAAAAAAATACTTAATCTTTATGTTGTTAATAATAATAAAATATATTGGAAAATATAAATTTATATCATGGAAGTTATTAAATTATGAATTTATTTAAGATTTTAAAAAATTCTGTAATTAGTATTATAGTATGATATAGCAACACCTTATACAAATACATAATAATGTTTTTACATTCTTTAAAATCCTATGTCTATCTAATACATAAACATATTTTTGTTAAATGTCAGAATAAAGCATTCAACACATTAAAAAAGAAAATCGTGACAATAACCAATGATAGCTCAAGCTACATGTTAAACTTTGCAGGGTTAGAATTTCTTTATTATCTTTGACAGTAACAACATGTCGCCTTCACAAGTGATTAATCATCTTTTATCTTATATTTCTTTTTTTTTCTAACGACTTCGACCTTAATAGCTCAATATCTCGCTTCTCTCATTTTCTTTTTATCGGTAGAGTGCTATTGTTTTCAGGGCTAATAAAAAAAAACATAAAAAAATACTTAATCTTTATGTTGATTGCGATAAAATAATTATGGAATTAAAAAAAATCACACTGTAAGTGAAAATATTTGAATTTCATACACTTTACCTCTTCCCTGATTTGCTCATACAATTCGCGGTCTGCGAAATTCTAAAATGGAGGGCCAAAATCACACTCCGGTGAAATCCAAGCGCATTATTGGTCATTGAGCCGCGTCCTTTTCAGAGAATAATCTCTTAGCGGTAGGAGAA
The DNA here is from genome assembly GCA_964019185.1 of Maratus speculifer. Lineage (NCBI taxonomy): Eukaryota > Metazoa > Arthropoda > Arachnida > Araneae > Salticidae > Maratus > Maratus speculifer. The sequence continues at coordinate 175,182,507 of OZ025302.1, forward strand.
ATGTCGCCTTACTCCTTTTTTCGAGAAAAAACCGTAGCGGCAATTTTGAAGTAAATCTGATCTGTTTTCATTTATAATCAAAAATTTTCACTCGCGTTCTATAAAATGTCATCAAAATATCTTAACTGAGTTAATCTCGATGGTTTATCGTAAATAAGAACAGACGGTAACAATCGCTTGAAAATTACTTTACCCTTCCTTCTTTTTCATATGGAGAAACAAATTCGTGATTTTCACCCTTTCCACGCGACCAATGAGGAGTCTGGATTTTACTTGACTGTGAATTTGGCCCTCCATTTTAAAATTTCGCAAACGGGCTCATGATTTGCTCGTATTCGAACGGACATCCATTTTCCAATCATGATTTAGTATTCTCATCACTAAAATTTTAGTGAAAATTTTGTATTATTTAATCCGAAATTTTAAAAATGTAAATTCAAATAATGGAAGTTATTAAAGTTTAAGAATAAATTTGTTTAAGATTTAAAAAAAAAAATCTTTAATCAATGACAAATTACTGGTTTCTGTGAAAATTCTGAGTATATTAGGGATGAGATTTTTGCGTTTTTACGCACCAGTATTTTGTTAGAAAAAATATTATTCTACTAAATCGCAAAAGTGTTTCGATTGAATGGAATACTATTTTCTCTAATAAAACACTGGCATGGAAAAAGGCGGAAATGTAATCTATTAGTATATTTTTAGATGCTATTTTAAAATAATTGGCTAATTCCATGAAAACGTGTCAGGTCTGTCACATACACCGATTTTTGGCTACCAGTATTTTAGAGCGGAAAACTGTGAATTATTTTATCGGAGATACCTCATCAGTTAAATGGGGCAAAGGAAGCTTTTCGAAAATAACGGTGGCCAACAAGCATAGCAATTTGTAGCTGTGTGACAGATATGACAAGTTTTCATGGAATTAACCAAATACTTTAAAATATCATCTAAAGATATACTAATAGATTACATTTCTGCCTTTTTGCATGCCAGTGTTTTATAAGAGAAAATATTATTTCATTCAATTATATTATGACTACCATATGATATTTTACAATAATCACTTATAATAATAGAAAAGAATAACTTAAATTAAAAAAATACCAGTAATAAAAAGAAATCACTTTCTTGATTCATGTTTTCCGATAAGAATCATAACAACATAACCATTAAGTATTTATAGAACGCGTTTTTACAACTAATATAAAATGAAGTATTTTTTGCGTCATTATTTTTATCAAATCTTGGAAAGTAACGCTCTACTGGTAAAAAAAGTGAAAGAAGCACTATACTCAGCTATTAAATTTGAAGTAATTATATACATATGGTACTTCTAGGTTATCCCGCCGACCGATTTCGCCAAATTATACAAATCGCCAAACTAATAGCCAAATTACACATATCGACATATTTTTTCTTTTAAATAATAAAAAAAACAAATAATTAGTAGAATAGTGATAAAAATATAAATAAAAAGTCGAAATAAAAACCACTTAATGGTGTTTTAAATATGTGTATCATATTTAATATCATTGAATGTTATATTCACGATCCTCCATTATTGGCATTTAAATTTATTTTTTGACGATCTTTTTTCGGTCGACGGGATAACCTAGTAGTATTATATATATATATATATATATATATACATATATATATATATACATATATATATATATACATATAAAGTTGGTAATCGCACTTTAAACGTAGCAAATGAGGTGCGTTTGTACTAAAACGAAATTTATAAAATACTCAGATCTTGGTGTAATTGTATACAGTACTTCGGATACTGTATAAGTATCCGAAATCATTTGTGCGTCCCTGTCAATATTATCTGCTTTTTAGGTGCGTTCGTAATTATGTAAATACGTAGCACCTATACTGGTCATTCAGTCCGTCCGTCTGTCCGTCTGTCTGTTCGTCCGTCTGTCTGTCCGCATATAACAACGCAAAAACTACCCAATCGAATCATTGGAAATTTAAAATACATAATTATTACATAATTTTGTCGAGTCATTTCAAATTTTATGAAAATCGGATGGATAGATCAATTACAGGGAGAATCAAAAGGATTCCGTTACATTACGGTCAATGGGGAAAAAAGTTTCAAATGCATTTTAATGGTGTTACACTCATTTGAATATAACAGAATTGACATGAATCTATAAAATATGTACTAAAAATACATTTTGTATAATCTGTGATGCAAAGAATATTTATTATTAAATTACAGGGCCACACAAACGTATTCCACTAAATAATGTTATACGGAGAAACATTGTTTGGGGCGTGTTTTACTTGGGCAATCAAAAGTATTCCATTACATTACGGTCAATGGGGGAAAAAAGTTTCAAATGCATTTTCATCGTTTGGAATTTAAAATACATAATTATTACATAATTGTGTCGAGTCATTTCAAATTTTATGAAAATCGGATGCATAGATCAATTACAGGGGCAATCAAAAATATTCCATTACATTGCGGTCAATGGGAAAAAATGTTTCAAATGCATTTTAATGGTGTTACACTGATTCGAACTTAATAAAATTTATATTCAACTATAAAGTACATATTATAATGTACATTTTACATAATTTGTGGTGCAAAGAAAATTTTTTATTGATTTACAAGGCCACACAAAAGTATTCCATTACATAATAATACAGGGAGAACATTGTTTGATGAGCGTTTTAATTGTAATTCACTATTTACAATTTTATGAGATTGATATATGAGAGTAGTATTTTTAAAACTTTGTTATCGTACGAACGCACCTCATTTGCTACGCTTCACGTGCAGTTTCTAACTTGTTATTATACAGGAAGTTACCTTTATTAAATCTCAGCAACGTATATCAATTTCATAAAATGTAAGATAGTTTAATACAATTTAACGGGCCAAAACAATGTGTATTTTAAATATACTACATAGACACAAATTAATTTTATTATGTTCGAAAGAGTGTAACATGATTAAAATGCTCTCGAAACTATTTTTCTCATTGTCCGTAATGTAACGGAATACTTTTGTTTGTACCTGTAATTAAATTATACACCCGATTTTCATAAAATTTGAAGTGAATCGACAAAATTATGCAATACTTAAATATTTTAAATTTCAAATGATTTGGTTTTGTACGTAACGGTTTTTGTGTTGTTATACGTGGACGGACGGACAGAACTGTACTATAGGTGTTACGTATGTATATAATTACTGACGCACCTAAAAGTATATAGGTCCAGCTATACGTTATAGTTTTGGGCTATATTAAAAGATTGTAGGGTGAGAATTGCTTTATTATCCTTAACAGTGACAAGATAATTTATCATCTTTTACCTATCATTTTTTTCTGTTAGAATGATTTCGACCTCAGTAAGTCAATATCTTGCTTCTCTCTTTTTTAGCGTTATATTGCTTATGTTTCCGGGACGGATAACAATAAACACTAAAAAAATAATGTTTATGCCGCTAGTAAAAACTGAAAATTCAAAGTAATAACATTGAAGTAATTAAATAGTATATAAATGTAAATTTGTTAGGGTAAAAAAATTCTTATTCTCATTATTAAGTTTTCAGAAATGCCTGATTATTTTTGTAGACGTAAATTTTGGCAGCGTATGATATTCTAAAACAATCACTTATAATAAAAGAAATTAAAGAAATTAATCAGTTATACTAAATAAAATTCAGCAACAGAAAAAAATCTCTTTTCATATTTATATTTTCCGATTTTCCTAACAATATAAACGTTAAGTATTTTATTAACATCCTTATATTTATCAATCGTGAAAAAAATAGGACTCTAACACTAAACAAAGAGAAATGCACAATATTACATTATTAACATCGAAATTGTTTTGTTATCTTTGACACTAACAAGATGTCACCTTCACAGATGATTAATCATATTTTATCTATCGTTTTTTACTTACCCATCATACATAGTATAGGGTAAGTCTTGCAATCGCTTTGAAAATCGAAATTTTTTTTGGCGGACTTACACGTTTCAGATACTGGAGATTCCGAAAAAACATATTTTTAGAAAAAAAAATTGCCGTCGGTCCGTCTGTGTGTCTGCCTGTCTGTAAACGCTCGATCTCCCGAACAAATTGAGATAGAGACTTGAAATTTTGAATGTGCTTAGTATGTAAGAATGGGATGAAGCTTATTTAATATTAGTAACCTTGATTATCCGGAATTTTTTTTTGGACTTTCGAAAAATTCGTTCTGAAAAAGGGTACATAAAAATTTTCGAATTTTTTTTATTTTAAGGTGTGGACGTCAAAGGCAATAAATTAACACAAATTTTGCTTAAAAAAAAAGTCAATCGGATTATCAGTTGTCGAGATATTTCTAATCATATTTTCCACATTCTTCGATTTTCCATGATCCTGTAATTCATTCAAATTTCAATTCAAAGATATATTTTAATTGGAACGCTTAATACAATGCAACAAACTGTTAGTTAATATGATTATTATATTTGGAGTTATCAGGATGTTTCTTTTATGCAATTCAATACTACTTGAATAGTTTGGCGTTTTATTTAATTTGTCGAAATGGGTTCATCAGCAATTCATTAATAGAGCAGTACTATGTAAACTAAAAATATTTAAATATGCGTTTAAATTTTATTTTGGAATTGCAATGCATTTTATAAATAGTTTACACATGTCTTGTTTTCATATTTTATGGTATGCATATCCATGATGGGTAAATACTACGGTGGCCCTCAGAGACTAGTTTTCTTTTACAATGACTTCTACCTTAATTTCCTAATATCTTTCGTCTCTCTTTCTCTGGCAATAATGCTATTGAATCGAGGTCGGATAACAATAAGGACTAAAAAAAATGTTTGTATCGTTAAATTAAGCTTAAAATATGAAGCAATATGATTAAAGTTATTAAAGTTTAAATATCAAATAGTTTAGGGTAACAAAATTCTTATTGTCTTGATAGATTCTAGAGTTCAATAGAAAAAAAAATCACATAAAGATTGATATTTTCCATTTTTACTAATAATATAAACATTAGTTATTTTATCATAGGTACTTATTTTTATAAATGGTGAAAAATAGGACTTAAGCACTAAACAAAGAGACGTATAATAATGCGCTATTAAAGTTGAAGTTGTTTTGTTATCTTTGACACTGACAACCTGTTGCTTCAGAGATGACTAATCATTTTTTATCTTTTTTCTTTCTTTTATAATGGTATATACCTTAATAGTTTAATACCTTGATTCTCTCTTTTTAGCGCTAGCGTGCTGTTTCCAGGACGAAAAACAATAATTACTAAAAAAATAATGTTTATGTCGTTACTAAAAACGGGAAATACGAAGTAATATGAATAAAGTTATTCAAATTTAAATATCAATTTGTTTAGTGTAACAAAATTCTTTGTGCCGTTCCTGGGTTGGTAGAAAAATCTGAATAATTTTGCGAATGTCATTTGTAGTAGAATTTGATATTCTAAAATAATCACTTATGATAGCAGAAATTAAAGAAATTGATGAGTTTTCATAAATGAAATTCAGCAATAGAAAAAAAAATTTAAATTGATATATTCAATTTTTACTAATAATATAAACATTAGATATTTTATCGTACGCACGTATTTTTATCAATCATAAAAAACAAAGCTCTAGCATTAAACAAAGAGATATGCACAATATTTTGAGCTATTAGGGTTTACATTCTCTTGTTATCTTTGACAACAACATGTCGCCTTCGCAGATGATTAATAATCTTTTATCTATCATTTTCTTCTTTTACAATGACTGTCGCCTTAACCCTTTCCGGCGCAGTGTTGCCACTCCAGCAACACCTAATTTTAATTCCAAACATACAAACGGCACGAATAATATTTTCTAAAAAAGTCTTTTGTAAATTCCGGTGTCAGTCAACATTTTCTTATTTTACGAACAGAAATTATCTCCGCCGGAAAAGGTTAACCCTTTATGCATTGGCGGTACTTTAAAGTACCATTGAAGAAAACCTTATATAAAAATTATTTATTCTATCTGTTAATAAAGGTTTTTTTTATTCTTTCCACACAAACCACTCTTCTCGGTCAAATTTAGATAGAGTAGAGAAACAGTTGCAGCTAAATATTTTCAAAAAAGGGTAGTTTTGTTATTCATTTTTGTAGGTATTTGTTTTCTTTCTTTAAATAAAATTATCCGAAATATATTCAACTGCAAAAGCGCTTCCATTTATAGAGCGGATCATGATGCATTTAAGCTCATTGCCTTTTTAAAAATTGGGATATTTTCAAAAACGTGATTTTGGTTAATTAATTTCATTATTTTTGTTAATATTTCTCTAACTAATTATGACTACCAATGTATTTAATCAGTTTTAATGAAAAAACATATCTAAATTCCACATTAGTATTAATCTAAAAATTCCAGTACACCTTCATATATTGAAGAAGATAAATATTAAGTTGGATCAATTTCTTAATAAATGATTCGATAGATAAAGATTAATAGTTTACAATTTTGCTTTTCTCTTATTTCAGGCAAAAGTGCTATTATTTCCCGCGTAGATAATTATAAATACTAAAAAAAAATGTTTATGGCGTCAGTTAAAATGAAAATATGAAGTAATATGATAGTAGTTATTAATTGTTAAATATAAATTTGTTTAGTGAAACAAATTTTTTTTTCATGTCCGATTACTCGGTTCTCAGAAATATTTGAGCATTTTTGCAGATGAAATTTTTGGTAGCATATGGCATTTTAAATTAATCATTTATAATAATAGAAATTAATCAATCGTAATTTCCAGCGTATAATCCGCGGATCAATCATTTCTCTTTATACCGAGAAATTTTATTTAGTTATTGAAGTAAAATAATTACCGCGATAAAATTAGTTACATATTTTTATATTTCTGGGTCGGAGAATGAATGTTCGAACTGCAGATTATACGACGAAAATTACGTTAATTATTTTTAAATAAATATTTATGGCCCTTTTTTTTCTTTCATTAAAGCATGCATTTACACAAAAATCATTTTCTTTTCTGAGCTACTAGAACAAACAATCAATACTTTTCGAACATCTCGTAAAAGTCTTATAAATACTAACATGTATATCATAATAGCAATTTGAAAAAAATGTAAATTAAAAATTACATTCTAAAAAATTTTGAAATGAGATTTTGAAAAACATTCTTTAAAATAAATTACTTTGAAATAACTTCTTTCATAAAACAAAGTAACGACGTTATTATGTTCTATGTGAAACAAGATTTACGCTAAACAAATAAACTTTTCTGGAGAAAAAAAAATATATGTTAAACAAACAACTTCTTATGTGTTCACTTTTATATATTTCAAAGTAGAGTAATATGTCAAAAGTCCGTATGTATTTATGCAAAATGAAACTAAGCTGTTCTTTGTTAATAAACACATTTTTTAAAATGAAATTACATGGAATTGCTTTCATCAGACAAAGTAACAATAATATAAAATTTTATGTTAAACAAAATTTATGTTAAACAAATAACCTTCTATGTTAAAAAAATAAGGCTAATAGGACATTTTTTTATTATTTTAGGCTAGTATAATAACGAAATTGCACATTTTATCATTATTTTTTATTCCAATTTTTTACAGTTAAATAAATAAAAACGTTCTAAGAAAGTAAAAAAACTTTATCAATCTCTGTGTTATATCAACTTTTGTACTTTAATACAATTGTCCCATTAGCCCCCATATTTGGGGTCTATTGGGACACAGTGCAAGGCTATTAGGACATGCAGTGTAATTTGAAAAAAAGATCCTTCAATGATTGTCAAATGCTTTTTTATTAACAAACGCTTTGCTGCAAATGTCAAAACTGTTGTGCATCAAATTTAAGCATAGGATATCTTAATTCCATTAAGTGTTTTGACATTTTTAGCTTCAAAAGAATGTCATCCTCAATCACAAAACATCGGCGACAAAATAAGCCCAATCTAGAAAATCAAAATATATATATTTTTTAATTCTTTTATATGCTGTGTTAATATTTCTAACAATATAATTAAATTATACAAAAAATGAAGACAAACAAACAATTACAACGTTTTTTTAAAAGAAATATCGATTCAGGTAGGCTATCACTAACTTGTCCCATTAGCCTCCACAAGAAATGCCCCATTAGACCCCACTATACGCAAATTTATAACTTGTGACATAATTATTTACATTTTAATTCATTATTTTTTCAGTAATATTTTCTCATTCACTAATATTTGTAGTATCTATAAATGTATTTAAATGAGATATAAGTATTCTGAATTGTTTACAAAATAGAATCAATCGTAAAAGATAAAATGTACTTTGGTTTGTTCGAAATAAAACATGATTTTTTTCTAAACAGCAGTCAATTATCATGGCTGAGCCCTCATGCTGACAATGTGTATTAGACCTATTGCCATGAATTTTATTGAATATTTTAGTAAAGATTTATGTACCACTACATGTAGTGGTATATAAATCTTCACTAAAATATTTGTCGGGTAAAAAAAAAAAAAAAAAAAAAAAATTACTCCTATAAATGTTATGAGAAAATATTTCAAAGCAGAGATGAGATAAAATGTATGTTATATGTCTCTTCAACTCCATTATTTATAATATGACAAAATTAATACATAAACAAAACTGTAAATATTTTTATAATACGTTAAAATAAGCGATAAAAAATGTGTGTCCGGTATCTTTTAATATCGTAGTAGCACGCATATCGTGATTATACATTTTTCTGTCGTGTTTAGTTTAGTTTGATAATATTGAACCTAATGTAAATAATAACAGATAACAATATTTTAAACAAATGCAGTCTAAACTTCGAAAAATATCAATAAACAACTCTTTACAAACTGATAAGGTACATACGTTAGGAATTTCATGAAACTATTTAATGGGATATAAAAATATTATAAATTATAAATATTTTTATAGCACATTAAAACTAACGAAAAAGAAATAATTTATGTTTGGAATGCTTGAATATGCGAATATAGCAAATATTTAAGGGGACAAGGGACTTTTAAAATAATTTTTTTTATTTTTAAAATTGTTCTTTAAATATTATTCAAGGGTACATTATATGCATTATAACATATATTTATCACAAAAAAAATGTAATTTTTTTTTTTTTTTTTTTTTTTTTTTTTTGAAAGAAATAGGGAAATTTGTGTAATATTTTAGACTTAACGAGAACATTTCAAAATGTCCCATGCGCATTCCATATCAATGAAAATCTTCAATATTATTTATACAAGTTTGATTTACATATATAAATAAAACTATGCATGGAATTTCATATATCTGAATATGAAGCTAAAAAAAGAAAATATTTCTAATTTTTTCTGAAAATTTGAGCATTTTTGAACCTATTTTTACAATAAACTACCTATAAATTATACAATTATTTTTATTTAAAAAAAAATGCAAATTTTATGACATATATTGAGATGAATAACTATAAAAACTTTCAAAGCATTCAGAGAAAAAATAATGCGCATGGAGCATTTTGAAAAGTTCTCGTTAAATCTAAAATATTACAAAAATTTCAATATTTTTTTCAACAAAAAATTCTTTTTACATTTTTTGTGATAAATATGTGCTATAATACATACAATGTACCCTTCACTAATATTCATAGTACAATTTTAAAAATATAAAAAAACACTTGTCCCCTTGTCCCCACTTTTTTTAATGAACAGTACCGCCGTAAAATTATATTTGTAAACCAAATTTCAAAATTTTAAATTTTTTTCTATTTTTTAAAGTAACTTTTATTGAAGGATATTGTACAGATAAACCACTATGAAAAAATGCTTTAAAAACAAAGAAAATAAATTTTTAGCTCTGTATACAGGGTTCGCACTGTTCCTAAAATTTTCGTACTTTTCTACCACAATATTTAAACGATAATATTTATTGTATAATTCTATTGTAGATCTAAAATGGACCGTTCATGAAGATTTCTGAATGCAAATACTGGTAGCAAGGTGTGAAAATTTTATGCACGGTGCGAGTCTGTGTATGAATCAAAAATGTGCAGAAAACTTTTGAATGTCTTGTAATTCGTATTCACAAAATCCTTATTTTATCTCAAAATTCAAACAAATTTAATTTTCATACAATCTCACATACTCACATGTGCGTAATTATGGTTTCTTGCGATAATTACGCACACTTAACCCTTTCCGGCGCACTTCTCTTTAAAGTTGGAATTTAAAGAAAAAAAATTAGGCAACCTATTTAGGCCTAGAGGAGCACACAGGTATTGTTTTGTAAAGATTGCACTAACCATTTTAATTATACCAGCTGTTGCCGAAGTGGTAACCTCCCATAAGTAAAGCGTTGATAAGCCCATTGAGAAGAGCATTGCTGTGAATCGCGTATTACAGTAAAACATTTTACCTATTTAAAAACAGTAGAGTTTGATCTCTGTGCTGCTGCCATCTAGAACTCATAAAAAAAATTTAAAGTAGCCATTAGAGTAGTTTTTAAAATATTCACGGAGTTTTTGTGTATCTAAACAGGGGGAACTTTAGGTGTTGCCGACCCGGCAACACTGCGCGTTAAGGGGTTAAAAAATCACAATTCGACAATATTATTTGTGATTTTAGTTATCTCAGCGAATATTTATTCTAAACAAATATAGTATTAATAGCGAAATTTAATAGAAGAAAATTTTTCTATTTATTCGTAAAATGATCAGTAAGATTAATTTTGACGTTCAGATAATTGTTTTATCCTTTATCTTATTTAGCTAATAAAATCTGACATATGAAGACATAATGAATTATTTAGTTATTAGTATGTCTCATGTAAGTGATTTAATTTACTCTGATTTATCTTCCTTAATACATTTTATTTAAAAAGGTTTTCTGCTTGGAGCAATTTCTTTTTCAAGAGAAGTTTCTCTTGTCAACCGTAAGTGCAAATATGTTCTAAATACTTTCAAATTTTCTGTTATAATTTAAGAAAAGTTTTTCCTCGAAAATTACGAAATTGCGAATAAATGAAGTTTTTTTTCATTTCTTTAAGGGATTCGTTAGGACATGATAATTATAGTTTAAAAATAGAGTTAGAACTTTGAAACATGAAGTAATCATAGAGGATTTTTTTTCAAGAATGTTAAAAATTCATCTCTGTTCTTGTTAAAATCACGTATCTTTTATCAAAAAAGCATTCAAGACAATGAATATATCATTGTACAAGGTGTACACAACCAAAATGGTTTTAAAAATTTTAATAAGTCATATATTAACAACTCAAAATAAATACTAGTTTAATAACCCCATGTGCATCCCGGAATCTATTTATATGCATTATAAAGGCCAAACGTATCGGTGCGTACCGCATACGTCATTTTGCAAATGGCAATACTTTGAAATTTGAAACGAAAATTTCTTTTTACAATTTTTGCTACTGCATATTTTGAATTTTCTAAAATTTTCACATTTTAAAAAATTTACTCCATCGTATAGGGGAAAAAATGTGCTTTTAATTGCAATTTGTTTGAAAATTGTATCTTCCTTTACTTTTGAGATATTAACTTTTTTGTAGATTTTGATACAGATTTTGTAATTGTGGCAATAAAAAACATTTCATTTTTATTAAAAGTAAAGGTAAAAAAATGCAGATTACTATATTTTCTCGTTGTCCATTTTCTTATAAAAAGAAAGTGAAAAACAATTGAAATTAAAATATGGGATATTTTTAAAATATCGTCTGTTATACAACCCTATGAACTTTGGTTTTATTTTGTTTTTGTTTATCAATTAAATGGGGATTTTTTTTATTACAAATTTACTGTACATTCGATACAACACTTTTTCTTTACAAAAAATGTTTTTTAAAGAATAGTTGTGTGAGTTATTTTCTCCGCTTTTAATTAATTCGTATCAAACAGCTGAAAGAAAGCAAATTTCAAGAAACACCAATGAATGATTCCCGATAAAACATGGAGCTATTATAAACAAACAAATGGCAGCATGTGAATCATTATATACCAAACTTGCTTCCTGGATGACTACATTGTTGTTTTGCTGGTTTTGTGTATTATTCCGCTATAAAGACGTCATATGTATACTTTTCTAGACACAGGAATGAATTAGCGAATGCAAATGACGTCATTTTATTATTTTTTTAAAGCGTGTATTTTAACTTTTAAGACTGAAATGTGTTTTGTAGAAGTGCGTCATTTTGACCCCAGCTGCTTTGCAATACTTCTCAGGTAAAAATATTTCACTTTCGAAAATAAGGTAATCGAAATCGCATACGTAATCGAAATTGGAGCTAAGGAACTGCATAATGTTAAAAAATCTCTCATTTTGAATCTACTATCGCATCTCTTGAAAAATATACTTCCTTCCTCTTTGAAATACAATTTTAAAAAATGTTTTACCCCTCATAGCATGCATGGTCACAGTGACGTCAAAATGACGTCACTGTGAGTCCCTTTGGTCACATCACATCTGTGACGAAAATGCCACCACTCAGTGACGTCAAATTGTGACTAAGATGTGATTTCCTATAAAACTTTTCGCAGTTCGTCACAATGTTAATGTCAAAGTAGTGACAAATGACACACTTCTCACAAATTGGTCACATTGTGACGTCACAAAGTGGTCAGAATGTGACGTCACAAAAAAGTTCTAAAACGGCCATAACGACTTCACATTTTAGTCACTGTGACTTCACATCGACGTCACGTGACGTCACATTGACAATCGATGGTTACAAAGTCACAAGTGACTTCGCAACGACGTTGTAGTAACGTCACCATGTTTTACGGGACTGTGCACGTTTACTATATAGTCACCGTGTCTAATAAAATTCCTAAAAGTACTTAAAACAGGACAAATAACATGCAGCAATTTCATAAAATTTCATCAATTATTTCTAAGTGAGGGCAAAAAATTGTTGCTACCCTCGTATAAAGCATCCTAAATTAAAACTGTCTTTTTTATACAAGAATTTTCCATAAAGATTAATTAGATGTGAAAAATAATTCTTTTAGTCTTCGATATATTTATGTAATAATATCTAATACGCAAAGACAAAACCAATTATTTAGCTATCATACTTCTTGTAAGTGATTTAATTTCCTCCAATTTATTATTCATGGCTCATTATTATTTTTTTTTACAAACTTTTCTGCTTGTGGCAAATGATATTATCTTTGAGGAATAAAAGATTTTGGCAGAGGTGAAAGAAAGTTTTCCTTAAATAATTCTATTTCGATTAACACATAATCAATAAGGAAAGTTGAGGAGAATTTAATGTATTTTTGTAGAAACTAAAGCTAACATTAAAGTAAAAAGAGATGTTATCGAAATTTAATTGTATTATACATCTATATGTATAGTACCCGTACCCTATATGGACACTTTAAGGAAAATGTATTCCTTTCACCCCCATGTACAAGTCAGAGGACTCCAAAAATGTGTGTCCACTATCCTTGGACTATTGATTATCATTATTAAAATTAGCGACAATGTAATTATTCTGGTTTAATTTATATGATAAAAACAAAAAATGTTTACAAGTGTCCATATAAGAAACTACCTGTCCCTGTTATGGACAGGTGTTTCCTTATTGACTTTCTACACGGTGTGTATGGAAGAGCCACTTTTCCAAGGGATTTTAGAGGAGAGGGAATAAAAAAAAATGTAACTTAAAACATTCGGAGGAGAAGGGAAGACAGTAAATATCTTTAGAACATGCATTTTCGAAAGGGGAGGATCATTTTCGGCTTTTACCCTTCGAAGACCCATGCAAAGCCCCTTAGTTACTAATATTATGAAATAATATTGTTGGTTTTACTTAGCTTCATAGCATCTGTCTGCGAATTTACATCTGTTATTACCCAGTCCTCACAGCATGGACAAATAGAAACTTTTTCACCATGGGCAGTAAGTCCCGTATAATCCTCATGAACATATCTGCCACATGTGATGCATGGCCGCATGTTTGAAAAAGCATCAATATTGCAAAAGAAGCAGTACCAGTTCTCTTTTGTTGAGGAAGTCATACCATTGGTGCCTATTATTTCGCCAACAGATATCCTACTGGCGGGGGGGGGGGGGGCTTCTTTTTATTTTTCTGCAAGGGTTTTTTCGAGGAAGGTTTTGGGGGGATTGTTCAAATGGCATCTTGTTGAACAAAGATTTTACCACTTTGATGCCTTTTCAATTTATTGCTTGGCAACGTTGAATTTTCTTCTTTCTTACAGTTGCAGTCGATGGGGACATAAGCTATCCATATTGGGAACCGGGCGTAGTTTTACTAAATCTAGTAACAAATGAATAAGGAAAATATTTTTAAGCAGAATATGCAATCGCAATCGAAAATATGTTTTATTAGCTTTCTAAAATACTCCACTTTTCAACATTTAATGTAATTTTACCATATCTAATAAGAATTTAAGCTTACAAGTAATTAAGATCAGCACATCTCGAAACAACAGGTTTCCTCGTAAATAGCGAATAGCGCGCTTTTTTACACTTTCCAGCCTTAATTATCTTTTCAACTGCTTTTCTTCGCGAAAATGTTGAGCCATCTCTCGATTAAAATTATTACCTTTAAAAATAATAGGGGTGGCCATATTGAGATTCCTGTCCATATTGGGTACAAATACCTTATATATATATATATATATTTATATAAATATATAAAGTAGGGGTAAGCGAAAAAAAAGGTATTCAAAATGTCTCCGGTATTGGAAATTTAAGTATTGTATATATTGTATATATTGTATATATATATATATAATTCTAGTTATGATTATCATTCTTATTATGTCGGGAACTTTTAAATATTTAAACCCCTTTGTAACCTTTTTAGGCGATGAATTAAATTTAAATGACAAATTAAGAATTACCGTCTATAAAGTCCCCTGCCTTATTTTTTTTACGAAACTCCCAAAGAAATGGATAAAGCAGTAATATCGATTTTCTTTGTTCTCGGTTAAAAAAATTGCATTTACTTACTGATGTCCGAAAGGATTTGGAAATAAAAGTCATAAAAGATAAAATCGTAAAATCAAAGCAAACGTCATTGCATTCACTTTTTAAACACTACAGTAAATAATTTGTGCAATTAACTTTTGTCTTGATGCTTAAGTTTATTTTTTTAATAATGCAAAAAAATGGAATAATATTAATTATTACCTTTTTTTAACAATTAAAATCTAGATTGAAACATGACTTGGACATGATTTAAACTTGAATTGAGTAAGACACCACATCTCGGAGAGACCAACATTTATTGGACGCTTTAGTGAATTTTTACTGTGAATTTTTTACTCTATATTGGGCTTCATTTCTGAAAAAACAAACTTTCCTTAGAGTTTTACTAAAAAAAGTTTGCCTTGATAATCTCCTTGAAAGGCTTTTGTACATTATATATCACTTAATTTTAAGGGGGGCGTTTACCGTTTAAATAATTTTGTTTATTTTTAAAAATATTATTCCAATAGTGAACTTGTTGCATTTCACTGCAAAGTAGGTTTAGAAAAAAAATCTCAATATTTAATTAAAATTTGTAAAAAGGTTTAAAAAATGAATTCTTTTGAGACGTCAATTAGGCAGTCGTCAATTCGACACCGAGCAAGGTCACAAATTCACTACTTCAATGGGATTCTCATAAATTAGGCTTAGGTCGAGACACATTGGCAGCTTTCCGAATAATGACAACACTTCTTCACAAAAGAAGAATTATATTACTTCTTTTTATCGGAATACAGAGGTCAAGTATCCAAAAAAAAAAAAAAAAAAAAAAAAGTTAAAAGATTCTTTTCATGTTTGCCAACACTATGAATCGGAAAAATCTCCTACCTTTAATGAGGTTTTCCTTAATCGTAATTTATTATTATTATTATTATTAACAACATATTACATTTGACAGAAGACATTTTGAACATTTGTATACGTTATAGCCACACGACCAAGTAAATTACCGATACTAAATTTACTAATTAATAAATTTACTTTAAATTAGAGAAATATTGTACCAGACTCATTTGTAAAACAAAAAATCCACGATTAAAATGATATATTAGATAACAAAAAAATAAGTTAAAATAGTCATTTTCGTAATGCGATAAAAAGAAAAACTGGAAAAATAGTATCATTTAAATATCTTTTTAACGATATTTAATTTACGAAACATTCATAATACCTTATGAATTTTTAATCCCACTGATATTTTGAATATTTTAATGGGATTAGTATTTTTCCTCCTGTAAAATATACTTCATAGCAGTGAAAGTATAATTTAAAATAAAACCAAAAATCGTAAAAAAGGAAATTCTTGAATTTAAAGTCAGATAATAAAAGAGCGATGTATTCTTATTCATAGAACTTTTATTCAGAATAATATATGAAATAATAAAAACTTTAAAAAATGCGAAAAAGCATTAAAGCAAATGGAATATTATCTTTCATAAATCAGATATAAATTATGTTTATCATTTAAAAATTATTCTAACTGTTGGATGATTTACATGTTTTGTCTAAACACTTATCTCTTTTTTCTTATTTTATTTTTTTATTTATTGTTTTTCACGCACAATAAATTAAAAATATGGAATAAACACCACTTTTTTAAAGCTAAAAATTCTTAAAATTTAGTCTAAACATTTCTGCCAATTAATAGTATGAAATTGTATTTAAAAAATTGATTGATGTCAGAAAAATTTACATGATTTATTAAGCAGACTCTTCTCGCCCATACGACTCACGGGCGTTTAAATGGTTGAAGTTCGTTCCATAGTTTGCATTTAAAACTGATGTATGTAACAGTAGTGGAAATCTGCCGCAGAAGTGGAGCTCACAGAGTAAGGACAGAGCCTCAACTCGGTTTGGAAAGAACGCCCTCAGTGGATCACTTAAAAACTAAACCATCGCGTTGGCGAATGTTATCCTCGTGATTTCTGTTTAACTGTAACCATATTCTCGCTTGGCACTTCTTGCTGAATGCTGATTTGATTATCTTTGCACAGGTGCTTATGCTATTTGATCTTAGATTTCCGCGCTTATATTGATTCGTAATTATTACTGTTATTGTTCTAGAATTTTCAAGTTAAGATTATTAGGTCTTTATGTTAAGAAGAGACACATGTATTGTTTGCAAGACGAATACGTCAAAATTATTTCATATTAAAATAATTCTTTCATAAATTTCAAAACAAGAAGCAGCAAGCCGTCGCTGTATTTTTTTTCTTTTTTCCCTTATCATTTGTCGCCAAGGAAGCGATATTTCGCCAAATTAGCAACCGCTCTTATGTTACGATCGTAGTTTCAGAGTCGTCCGCTCGTATTGCTACTGTCTATGCGAAATCCCATGTTAAACAAGTTGCCATTACAGTATATAAAAGTTGATTCTCTGTTCCGTACTCTGTGGTGGAGCCCATTGAGTCTAAATATGTAAGTAAACATAAATTGAATAAAATATATACGGAGAGCTAATTTAAAAAAAAAAAATGTCGGTGTACGAGTCCTTAGCGTCCTTACCGTTCAAGAAAACCGATGACGCTCAATGTAGGTATTGAATAAGTAATGAGATTCATGTAAAGAAAGACATTGGATGTTTATAGTTACCCTTATAGTAAAGAAAAAATAAAAAAATTTCGCTAGCAATACATTTTGTTTATCGCAAATTTATTTGCATTCTAAAATAAATAAATGGCGACAATACATGAAAAAATCAAGACTGTAGACCATAGTCTTCTATGCAAGTTCTCTTTAACCCTTAGAGGGGCAAGCAATAATGCAGTGTTGCCAGATTGTCGAAAGCAAATTTCCCCAAAATTTCTGAATTTTTCCCCAAATCAGGGCTTTTTTCAGAAGAAGTCCTCAACGGAATTTCTATTCAAAAAAGCAAGTTCTCAATTTTCAATTTTCCGTTATAAAATTTTTTTAACAAATTTAAACTCAATTTTTCCCCCAAATCAAGCATTTTTTGGAAAAAATTCCCCATTTATGAAAAAGATTAACGTTTAGTCTTAACAGAATTTTGCATGTATATTCAAAGCTAAAAACAACAAGAAAAAAAGTTATGAAATTGTTTTTATTTTTGTTGTATAAATCTATACTATTAAATGAAATATATTTCTGAGCTTGTGTTCCTGTCCTCGATGACAGGAAAATCTGAATCCTTTATCTGAAAATTCAGATGAGGCATAGCCCAATGCAGATCGTGATGAATTTGTAGAACATGTAAACGGTGAGCACAACCACGAGAATAATGATTTATATCCCAGGAGGGTAGTCGCTAAGGCGGGGACAGGGGGGGAGCTTCTACCCCCAAACGTTTGCTCATGCTGTTACAGTTGGCAAATTTACAAATATAAGTGACAGGCAAATTAGTTCAAAACTTTAATAAAAAACTACTATTTCTGATAGATTTGACGAAAGTTACCAATATAATTAGAAAAATTCTTAAGCTTTTTACAAATAAAAGCTACATTACATTTTCAAATTATAATGTAACTTGGTAAAATTATAAAACTGGTTGGCAAATGCTGAATTTTGACTTGGCAATTTTAGGTTCTCTCCCCCACCAATAAAAAGTGTTCGCGAGGGCCATGTTTATATCTATTATTTCTGCCTTTTATTTTCGTTTTCCAAATCAAAATCGAATTCGAGACAAATCCAGTATTGGCAAATGTCTGAAAGTAAAATTTGAAATTGTGATAACAATTCCCCAAATTTTCCCCAAATAAGTGCATAGTCCCCAAACATGTCCCCAAGAATTACTTGTCTCCAAAAAATTCCCCTGAAGGTTCAAAATTCCCCAAAATGGGGACAAAATCCCCAATCTGGCAAAACTGCAATAATGTTTTTGTAATATTGAATTCTCACCGAAAAAATCGATATTTTTTATTATAAAATATGAAATAGCATCTTTAAGCCGCCAAAGTTAAAATTATAAAACTCTGTTAAAATTTTCCGGTGAGAATCTGCTTTAAAAAATTTGGAATAAAATATATTCTACTGACTCTCACCGGATTGAATCATTTTTAATATTCTCTCGGAACTAAAATAGCTGGAGACACTTACAGTGAATTGGAGTATAATGAAAAAATGGGCAAAAATTATAATATGCCAGCAAAATCGCAAATGCAATCAAAGAGACGAACTGCTTTAGGCAACGGGAAATTTAATCTGTTTAAGTTTTTTTTCTTTTTTTTTTCAAGATTAGTTTCCTAAACAAAAACCTAAATAACCTATCATAAAACAGAATAAGGCACTGGTCAGAAAGTGGAATCATATACTTTCAAATAGTTTCGATCTTGATTTAGCTAAACAACTTTAGTATACATACATTTTTTCGTTCATCTGAAGAAACCTTATTCGTCTCATTCCTCTGTTCGTTCGTCACAGAGACCGTACACGAAAATTGCATTAGTCAGAGATTTCAAATTTTGTGCATTTACAGCTGAATACTTCATGACACATGCCAAATCATAAATTTTTGAAAAAGTCTATAATCTTAATTAAATTAATTTTTTTAAGTCATCCGATCATTTTTTCGATTTACATTTTAGAAGAGAACCTTAATTTCAATGTTGACATCACAGCTTAGTGGTAAAGCATCTCGCCTTTAAACAAAAGGTTATTCTTAGTTCAATCCCCGGTTCTGAAGTTTATATTTTCATATTACGATGGAAAAGTAAATTTACGATCAAAAGAAAATTCGTATTTTTTAACGTTTTTCCTGTTGACATCATAGCTTAGTGGTAAAGCCTCCCGCCACTAAACAAAAGGTTCTCAGTTCAATCCCCGGTTCTAGAAGTTTGTATTTTCATATTACGGTGGGTTTAATTAAAAGAAAATCCGTATTTTTCCCAATATAAGTGTTAATTATGCCGTGATAAATAATCATTGACATTCATAATAATTTTTCGAATACAGTTAAATCGTTATCTTAAAAACTATAACGATTTATTAATGACTCAGTGTTTTAAATTTCCTTTAAACAATTTGTTTTGCTTTTAGAAATTTAAAATTTTATTTATAAATTCTCTAATTTTCTTTTGATTCGGATTTTCAAAAAATCTTGAATTTCGGTTAGAAAATGCAGAACATCTCAATAAGCATACCACTTTTTAAAAAGAAAAACCATTCACGTATGCACTGACAACATTTGCAAGAAAAGTATAACATAGAATGTAATTTTTCAAATTAGTGGCGCGAACAAAATTTAATAATAGCAATTTTGCTACCGTGATTTTGACATTGTTTCCTCAAAAACATATATAATATTGGTGATGGTTGTGATAAATTTACTTGTAGATTTAATTTATTATTTTAATAATTCATACATTTAAAATGATATCAAAATCGAAAAAAGTATTATCGATAATAAAATTATAAATTCAAACTACGCTTTAAAATAAGGAAAACATGTTTCATTAAAGAAATTTTATTTCTTTTACAGCTTCATAATAGACTAAACATTTTTCTTGTCTTTAAATGCTACTCTAATTTTTAAAAAGGTAACATTATACATACATGAGTCATAGTTGACAGTCAAATAGAAATAAAAAAAATCACAGTTAGATAAAAAGAATTTCGACTGAAGAAAAAAATCCAAACTAATCAAAGCAATTTTTTTGGGCTGGATTTAATTTTAACTTCAAAACGGCTTTAAAAATGCATTGTTTTAGAAATAAAATATTAAAAATCCCATCTCATGAAAATTTCATCCCATCTTATGAATTATTAAAGCTGCTTTTAATAGAAAACTGCGGTTCGATAGGTTATGTCTGGGAAAATGGTATTGGATACAAGAATGAAAACTTTTTCACCCAGTTCTTTTTTCATCGCAAAATATTAGAAACTACTTTTTATTTTTAGGATTTATTTGATTTTAAAAGAAGTAATAAACTAATGCAGTTGACCTGGATTTTATCTCCCATAATTTCGACACTGCATAAAACAAGTTGGAAATTGCACGTCAAGCGTAGCAAATCAGGTGCGTTTATACTATAAAAAAGTTTTAAAAATATTCAGATCTTGTTATAATAGTTATACTGCACTTCGGATACATTAGAGTATCCAAAATCTTTTGTGTGTCCCTGTAAATTCTGTGTGCTTTCTATTATACAGGAAATAACTTGTAAGCTCAGCAGCGTATATCCATTTTATA
Organism: Maratus speculifer; assembly: GCA_964019185.1. NCBI lineage: Eukaryota > Metazoa > Arthropoda > Arachnida > Araneae > Salticidae > Maratus > Maratus speculifer. Next base: position 175,203,679 of record OZ025302.1, read on the forward strand.
AAATGTGAAATAGTTTAATATTATTAAAATGCGACCAAATAGTGTTTCCCTCTTTACCATTATGTAATGGAGTAATTTTGTGTGGCTTTGTAAATTAATAACAAATATTCTTTGCACCACAAATTGCACATAACGTGTATTTTAGTATGTACTTCATAGATGAATATAAATTTTATTATGTTCGAAAGAGTGTAACAACATTAAAATGCACCTGGAACTATTTCACCCATCGGCCGTAATGTAACGGAATACATTTGATTGTGCCTGTAATTAAACTATACATCTGATGTTCATGACATTTGAAATGACACGACAAAATTGTTCAACAATTATATATATTAAATTTCAAACAATTCGGTTGGATAGTTTTTGCTCTGTTATATGCGGACGAACGGACAGACGGACGAGTTGAACGACGAATATATGTGCTACATATTTACATAATTATGAAAGCACCTAAAAAGGTAACATTATACATATATGAGTCATACTTGTCAGTCAGAGAGAAATGAATAAATGCACAGCTACAAAAAAAAAAAAAAAAAAAAAAAAAAAAAAAAAAAAAAAAAAGAATTCAGACTAATCAGAGTAATTTTTTGAGCTAGATTTAATTTTAACTTCAAAACGGCTTTAAAATGCATTGTTTCAGAAATAAAATATTAAAAATTCCATCTCATGAAAATTTCATCCCATCTTATGAATTATTAAAGCTGCTTTTACTAGAAAACTGCGGTTTGATAGGTTATGTCTGGAAAAATGGTATTGGAAACAAGAATGAAAACTTTTTCACCCAGTTTTTTTTTTTTTTTTTTTTTTTTTTTTTTATCGCAAAATATTAGAAAATACTTTTTATTTTTTAGCTTTATTTGATTTTAAAAGAAGTAATAAAATAATGCAGTAGGCCGAGATTTTATCTCACATAATATCGACACTGCATAAAACAAGTTGGATATTGCACGTCAAGCGTAGCAAATCAGGTGCGTTTATCCTATAAAAAAGTTTTAAAAATATTCAGATCTTAATTATAAATAGAAGTTTTCATATACGTCCATTAAAAACATTTCAAAAATATGCATTAAAGTATTTAATTGCTATAAAGGACGTTAAATACTAATAAAAACATTAAAAGATCTTAATAATTTTACATGTTTCGATTGAATTTACTCAATCATCATCAGAAAAAAAAAAAGAAAAAGAAAATACAAATAAACACAAAGATGGAAAATGACAATAAACTATTACAAATAAAATTTAAAATTAAAAAAAAAAATTAAATTTCATTTGTAATAGTTTATTGCCATTTTCCATCTTTGTGTTTATTTGTATTTTCCTTTTTTTCTGATGATGAGTGAGTAAATTCAATCGAAACATGTAAAATTATTAAGATCTTTTAATGTTTTTATTAGTATTTAACGTCCTTTATAGCAATTAAATACTTTAATGCATATTTTTGAAATATTCAGATCTTGTTATAATAGTATACTGCACTTCGGATACATTAGAGTATTCAAAATTTTTTGTGTGTTTCTGTAAATTCTATGAGTTTTCTGTTATACAGGAAATAACTTGTAATCTCAGCAGCGTATGTCAATTTCATAAAATGTGAAACAGTTTAATATAATTAAAATGCGACCAAACAGTTGTTTCCTCTTTACCATTATGTAATGGAGTAATTTTGTGTGGCCCTGTAAGTTAATAACAAATATTCTTTGCACCACACATTTTACATAACGTATATTTTAGTATATACTTCATAGATGAATATAAATTCTATTATATTCGAAAGAGTGTAACAACATTAAAATGCACCTAAAACTATTACGCCCATTGGCCTTAAAGTAACGGAATACTTCTGATTGTCCCTGTAATTAAACTATACATCTGATTTTCATGGCATTTGAAATGACTCGACAAAATTGTACAACAATTGTATAATTTAAATATCAAATAATTCGGTTGGATAGTTTTTGCGCTGTTATATGCGGACGGACTGACGGACGAGTTAAACTGCGACTACACTGTAAAAAAAATTCTGTAAAGAAACTAAACATTTTCTAGGAAACTGGGATTCCAAGAACTTTTCATGTAACGATAACAGGAAAAATTCATGTAACCTATTCAGAAACTTGAATTTTTTCTGTTACCTTTACAGAAAAAGTTCTTGGAATCCCAGTTTCCTAGAAAAAGTTTAGTACCTTTACAGAATTTTTTTTACAGTGTATTGGTGCTACATATTTACATAATTATGAAGCACCTAAAAAGGTAACATTATGCTTACATGAATCATACTTCCCAGTCACACAGAAAAAAAAATCACAGCTACAAAAAAAGATAAAAAAAGAATTTCTACTGAAGAAAATATTTAAACTAATCAAAGCCATTCTTTGAGCTGGATTTAATTTTAACTTCAAAACGGCTTTAAAAATGCATTGTTTTAGAAATAAAATATTAAAAATCCCATCTCATGAAAATTTCATCCCATCTTATGAATTATTAAAGCTGCTGTTACTAGAAAACTGCGGTTCGATAGGTTATGTCTGGAAAAAAGGTATTGGATATAAGAGTGAAAACTTTTTCACCCGGTCCTTTTTTTTTATCGCAAAATATTGGAAAATACTTTTTTATTTTTAGGCTTTATTTGATTTTAAAAGAAGTAATAAAATAATGCAGTTGGCTGGGATTTTATCTCACGTAACATCGACACTGTATAACAAAAACATAGCTCCCAATTTTTGTTTGTTTGTTTCTATTTTTTCTTTAAGTAGTCAGATTTTCGATAGGTGATCATTTTGTTATTTAATTACAGTATTTATTATTATGTGCGTTCGTTATTACCTAAATATGTAACTCCTACAGTCGTCGTTCAATCCGTCCATCTGTCTGTCCGTATATCCGCATATAACGAAGCAAAAACTTTCCAACCGAATCGTTTGAAATTTAAAATATATAATTGATGTATAATTTTATTGTATCATTTCAAATTTTACAAAAATCGGATGGATAGTTTAATTACAGGGATAATCAAAAGTATTCCGTTACATTAGGGTCAATGGGAAAAATAGTTTTTAGTGAATTTTAGAGGTGTTATACTCTTTCGAACATAATAAAATTAATATGCATCTATACTTATCAATGCCTATACGATTATATTCAGTTTCTACCACTTACAATTAAACAAGTCGAGAATTGCACGTCAAGTGTAACAAATGAGGTGCATTTGTTCTAAGTTTTTAAAATATTCAGATCATTCTGTACTAGTATATAGTACTTCGTACACAGTATAGTAGCCGCAATTTTATTGTGTGTCCTTCTAAATACAATCTGCTTTCTATTATACATGAAGTAACTTGTTAACCTCAGCAACGTATATCAATTTCATGAAATGTGAAATAGTTTAAAATAATTGAAATGCTCTTCCAAAAAATGTTTCCCCTTACGCCATTATGTAAAGTACGTACACAGTATAGTAGCCGCAATTCTATTGTGTGTCCTTGTAAATACATTCTGCTTTCCATTATACAGGAAGGAACTTGTAAACTTCAGAAACGTATATCAATTTCATAAAATGTGAAATTGCTTAATATAATTAAAATGCCCTTCTAAACAATGTTTCCCATTATGCCATTATGCAATGGAATATTTTTGTGTGCACCTGTAAACTAATAACAACTATTCTTTGCACCATAGATTGTACAGAATGAACATTGTAATACATACTTTGCTTCATAGATACATATAAATTTCATTATGTTTGAAAGAGTGTGACACCATTAAAAAGCGCTGAAAACAATTTTTTCCCATTGGCTGTAATGTGACGGAATAATTGCAATTCTTTCCTGTAATTAAACTCTACATCTGATTTTCATAAAATTTGAACTGATTCGACAAACTTCTGCAACAATTATACATTTTAAATTTCAAACGATTCGGTTTGGAGAGCTTTTGTACTGTTATATGCGGACGAACAGACAGACGATTTGAACGACAACTGTAGATTTTACGTATTTATGCAGTTACGAATTCACCTAAACAAGAATTTTTATCTGGACATAGACGACGTGTAAAGGAAACTTACTAGAAAATTAACTTTTAAATATAGTGGTGCTATAGAAATAAAATCATAAAACATACATAAAACTGGAATGGGTATTTGTCGACTTTCGACCGCTAAGTATTAGAGGATTTCGACTTTTTAACTATACTATATTATAATTTGTATTATTTTCAGATAGCTTCATCCAATTCTAATTTGAAAACTATATAATAAAGGCCAAACGTATCTGTGCGTAACGCAGACGTCATGTTTTAAATAGCAACACTTTACGGTGAAATTTCGGTTTTGCAATTTTTGTTTTTGTAAACTTTTAAACTTCTAGACATTGCACGTTTTCAATCTTTATACCATCGTTTAAAGAAAAAAATGCACTTTTAAATGCCGTTTGTTAGAAAACTGTATCTCAATTTGTTTTTAAGATATTAATTTTTTTGTAGTTTTTGGTTCAATTTCTCTAATGGTGGCAACTTGAGTATCGCATTTATGTGGGAAAGAGAGGAAAAATAGCCATAGAGTAAAAAAGAAAAAAACAGAGATGCAGTTTAGTAGATGGAGTTGATGCCAAAAGTGTAACCCTAAAATTCGCTGCATTGCATCAAACACAACCACGTGCTTTCACAAAAAAGTAAAACTTTTAGCGATGCAATTTTAATTCATAATACAATGAAATGCTATTTTATAATGTTAAAATATAATCAGATCTTTTTCATTTAGAGAAAAAATGATGTTAAAGAATTCGGTCTCTGTTCCACGTGATTGTTTTGTTTGGGCCGAATGAGAGACTTAAATTGGAAAAGTAACGCTCATCAAACCGTTTTAATCGCATACTGCACCTTCATCTATCTCTTTTCTCCATAGAAAATAACAGATCACTGTATATTTTAGTTGTCATTTTTTCGTAGCAACTGAAAAATATAGTAATTAATAAAGAATACTGCCCAGCTAAACTGATGGCATTGAGCTCACAGGCTACAAATGCTAATTGTACATTAAAGCCTTATATTTTCAAGGGTTAATTCCGTTCGAAAAAAAAAATTAAGAAGGGGAAACAGCTCTCCCCTTTCCTCTTTTTTTATACTTAATCATTGAACCTCCTATACTATCAAAGACATGCTTTATCATATAAAAAATCTATATCCAAAATTCAGAGCAAGTTAGATAATTCTTAATAAAAACCCATTTAGCATTTATATAATTTAAAAGGAGTTATCCCCCTCTTTTATACTTAACCATTAAACTTCCAAAACTATTCAGAGATTTGAACGAAATCTGAAAATTCTGCTTGAAAAACCCATTTATATAAATTAAGGGGGGGGGCATTAGAACCCCTGTTCCCCCTATTTATACTTATTCAATGAACACCTAATAACAGTCACGGAATCGCCTCATCAGAATGATCCTAATCTAAATTTTGAACGAAAACATAATTCTGCATGAAAATCCCATTTATATCAACTAACGGGGGGGGGGGGGATTAGAACCCTTGTTCCCCCGATTTATACTTATTCAATGAACACCTAATAGCAGTCACGGAATCGCCTCATCAGAATGATCCTAATCTAAATTTTGAACGAAAAATTAATTCTGCATGGAAATCCCATTTATATCAACTAACGGGGGAGGGGCATTAGAACCCCTGTTCCCCCTATTTATACTTATCCAATGAACACCTAATAACAGTCACGGAATCGCCTCATCAGAATGATCCTAATCTAAATTTTGAACGAAATCTTAATTCTGCATGAAAATCCCATTTATATCAACTAACGGGGGGGAGGCATTAGAACCTCTGTTCCCCCTATTTATACTTATTCAATGAACACCTAATAACAGTCACGGAATCGCCTCATCAGAATGATCCTAATCTAAATTTTGAACGAAAACTTAATTCTGCATGAAAATCCCATTTATATCAACTAACGGGGGGGGGCATTAGAGCCCCTGTTCCCCCTATTTATACTTATTCAATGAACACCTAATAAGTCACGGAATTGCCTCATCAGAATGATCCTGATCCTAATCTAAATTTTGAACAAAAACTTAATTCTGCATGAAAATCCCATTTATATCAACTAACGGGGGGCATGAGCCCCCCGTTCCCCCTCTTATACATATCGAGTGAACTCCAAAAACTAATCAGGGAAGCGCCTTGTCAGGATATACCTATATACAAAATTTCAAGTGGATCGGATATTTTTATCATGAGTTATCGCGTTACGCACATACATACAGAACGGACGGGCACATAAGCTCTCAGGCTATGATAGCCTGTGAGCTAAAAACCTGTTATGTCAATATATCGTCGGCTATAAAACCCGGTGAATGTTGTTGGTTTTATTTCGTTTTTATCTATGAATTTAATGACTTTTAGTTGGTTGTAAACTTACTTTACAAAAGATACATCAATTAACTTTTACAAAAATGTATTTTAAAGAATATCTGGGTGTCATATTTTCTTAGTTGTTTTTAAAAACTGAGAATGCAATTTTATTCTTTGGCGAAATCTTTGGCTAATAAGTTCTATCTTGCGTCTAACACGGAAGTACCGATAATTTTTAAAGCTGTATATGATTACATAAATAATATGCTTCATATAAAATTGCTGTTTGGAATTAGTTGGCAGTTTAAAAAGCCTATTACGCAAAAAAAATTTATTAGACCTTTCCAGTTTTAAATTTAAAAAAAGTTTTTCACCTTTACTTTGTGACCCGGGAACCCCGGGTTCGGTGTACTAGTAATAATAATAGACTAAAAACTATTGAAAGAATCAGCAACGAAACTTTTTTAAATTGAGTTTCATAAAAAAAATCGTATAATTACTTTAAAAAGGATTTTTTCTAGAAAATACTTCTTTATTTACTGAAAAAATAGGTGAATTAGAATAGATTTTTTTTTCTAATTTTAAAACTATTTAAAGAAATCCTGTCTTTTTTATCTCTAATTCTAAAACCCATTTCATGAAAATTTTATCATCACTTATAAATTATTAAAGATTCTTTTTTACTCAAAAGCTGTTTTTTTTCATCATTTTTTCTGGAAAGTAAAAGTTTTGTAGAATGTTTTCGAAAAAAAAAATGAATTAAAGATTTTCCAGGATAATACTTGTATTTAAAAGTGGAATAAAATTGGAGAAATATTCTTATTTCACATAAAATATTTTTATTTCATTACAATGTTTTTCAGAACAACTGCAATAAAAAAAATAACACGAGAGCAAAAGTAATATAAAATCTTTTATTATGCTTTAAAATATTAAAGTAAAACAGGGTTTTTCGTATCATTGAGTTATAATATGTAATAGCCAAAAATGATAATAGAAACTGAAATACCTTTTTTTTATTTGATTTGAACTGATAATTTAATTTAACATATCACTGAATTTTTTTTAAGAAAAAACTTATTTGAAATCTATATATTGTTCTAATATAGGGGAAAATAATAAAAAAATAATAAATTCCAAATTTTCAACCAAAATTTAATATTTTATGGCGCGTCGCATTGTACACAAACAAGTTTTTTAAATACAGTGTTGCTATATTTTGCAAATCAATGAGCTTAAATTAATTATTTTTTATGCTTATTTCTCTGCGATTTTCTTTATACTGATATTTTTAAGTAGTTATAAAAACAGGAAAGTAAATCTTATCTTAACCCCTTGGCGACGAGTGACATGTATACATGCTGCAAAAAGGCTTAAGAATACTTGTTTTTTCCCACCATTACAATTTTACCGTGAAATTTGCTTTATTTAATCGGAGCATTTTCTCGATTTAATAAGGCACTAATTTCCGTTTTTAAAAACCGATGACAAAACATTAAAAATTTCGTAAAAGGCTCCCGTCGCGAAGGGGTTAAGGGATTGATCGAAACTTGTTTTGTTTCCGAAGAATTTTTTTTTTTTTTTTTTTTTTTTTTGTCTAATTCGGTCATGTGCCATTTACTACATAAGTGTTATTCAATTTTTAGGTACGTTCGTAATTATGCAAATACGTAACACCTATTGTTGTCGTTCAGTCCGTCCGTCCGTCCGTCTGTCCGTCTGTCTGTCCGCATTAACAACGCAAAAACTACCCAACTGAATCGTCTTAAATTTAAAATACATAATTATTACATAATTTTGTCGAGTCATTTCAAGTTTTATGAAAGTCGGATGCTTAGATCAATTACAGGGACAATCAAAAGTATTCCGTTACATTACGGTCAATTTGGGAAAAAGTTTCAAATGCATTCTAATCGTTTCAAATTAAAAATACATAATTATTACCTAATTTTGTCGAGTTATTTCAAATTTTATCAAAATCGGATGCGTAGTTCAATTACAGGGGCAATCAAAAGTATTCCGTTATATTACGGTGAATGGGGGAAAATGTTTCAAATACATTTTCATGGTGTTACACTCATTCGAGCATAATAAAATGCATATGTATCTATAAAGTACATATTATATATACATTTTGCAAAATCTGCGGTAAAAAGAACATTTGTTATTGATTTACAAGGCCACACAAAAGTATTCCATTACATAATGGTATAGAGAGAACATTATTTGGTGCGCATTTTAATTGTAATTAACTATTTACAGTTTTATGAGATTAATGTATGAGAGTGATATTTTAAAACTTTGTTATCATACGAACGCACCTCATTTGCTACGCTTTACGTGCAAATTCCAACTTGTTTAAATTGTTCCTGATCAGGTTACAGGGATCAAATTTGCCAAAGCCATGGCACATAATGGAAGTTATAATGTTTTTTTTTCCGAAATCTTTGTGCATCCCTGTAAATACCATCTGCTTTCTATTACACAGGAAATAACTTGTAGTAAACCTCAGCAACGTATATCAATTTCATAATACGTCAAATAGTTTAATATTACTAAAACGCTTCCCAAACAATACTTCCACCTATACCATTATGCAATGGAATACTTTTGTGGAGCCCTGTAAATCAATAACAAATATTCCTTGCTACATATTGTACAGATCATATATTTTAGTATATATATCTTAGACGCATATCAATTTGATTATGTGCGAAATAGTGTAACCGTATTAAAATGCAGTTGAAACTATATTTTCTCATTGTCTGTAATGAAACGAAATGCTTTTGATGTTCCCCTGTAATTAAACTAAGCATCCGATTTTCATAAAATTTGAAACAACTCGAGAAAATTATGCAGCAATAATACATATTTTAAATTTCAAACGATTCGGTTGGGTAATTTTTCCTCTGTTATATCTGGACAGACGGACGGACTGAACGACGACTGACGGAGGTACGTAATTACATAATTACGAATGCCCATAAAAGCACTTGCCACATTTTAAAAAGCACTTTAGACATTTATCCTTCATGGACTGATATTGTAATCTAAGCAAATTCTTTTGTGTTTACATGCGTATAAACGATAAATTCTATGTACATCATGTTCTATAGCAAATATATTTTATTGTACCTCGGTAATGTGTATAAATCTCATATTTGACAATCCGATAATATACCATGAAACTATTAAGAAAGAGGAACTGGCATACCCATAAAATAGTGAAGCTTCAAATGTAACCGCTTTCGCAGAGGGTTTATTACCACGACAGCAAACTCCCACCAGTAAATTTATGCAGAAAATTTCTCGATATTTAACAGCCTCATTAATGGAAAATTTTTCAATCAAAAGTAATTGTAAAAATCGATATTCATTTTTATTGGTAAATGTTTAATTTGGCAGTAATAGTTCGGCCACATTGTGACAACCAAGACAACATTCTGTCGGTACCAATAAAACAATTATAATATATGTGCAAATTGATACCAGTAAAAATAAAGATTTTTTTTACCATATCTGTGAGAGAAATTTCTCATCAATAAGGCTTTAAAATAGGAATAAATTTTCTATTTAAGCTTTCTGGTTGAAGGTTTCATATGCGGTAATCAGAAACTTTGGATCCGATTACGAAGAAATATAGTAGCCATCTTGTGACAACCACCTCATTTACTTCACTCGCACCTGATAGACAATGGACTATGTGTCTCCTCCTTTTTTTCATAACTCCATTTAATATATTTACAAGAGCTTATGCATTGATAGACATTTGGACGAACAAACAGAATTCGTAGATACAGTCGGCTCTTGTTAATTCGAACTCGTCGGGACCACAAGAAATGTTCGAATTATCCTAAGTTCGAATTAGGGAGAGTATGAAATGAGAACATGCTTAATATGGTACTATTACAAAAGAATTAATGTTATAGTGTTTTTTTTTCATTTATTTCGTTTGTTATCATTAGAATATGACTTAATATAAAATTAGAATGCATAAATACATAAACTAATTAAAAGATTAGAAACAAGCACAATGGAAGAAAAATTTAAAGTGTCATTGATGAACAGACGGGGCTCTAAGAAAGTAAACATCAAATGCATTGGATTATATGTATACTCGTTCGGAACAATTTTAACAAAAATAAAGAAAGAAAGTTATTAACGTTACTCTACCACTGAAAATGTCGGACTTCATGTTTAGTTCGAATTAAGCGAAGATTCGAATTAACGAGAGTCGACTGTACTTTTAAAACTCGTTAGGAATATAAATCTCATTTTTACCACAAAAAACATGGACACAAAAAAGATAATATATTTTAACAATGTCAGAATTTTCATGTTGTTAAATGATCAACTGATCTATTGTAAATTCTTGCTCAAAGAGAAAAAAAGACTTTGAAGACTGAACGACGATAGTTATACTGGTATGATTAAATTCTTAGTATAATTAAAGTTTTAGAGTATAAAATTACAGGAAAAAAAATAAAATTTATTTTTATTAAGGAAGCACAGGAGATTTTATCTCGTCAAAACGATAAAAAATACTTCAAAGTATGTAAACAGAAATCTATATGTAGTTAAGATATTTTTCTTTCTTTTCTTTTCTGCCTGAAATATGTTACTTGCTTATCCAGAAAAATAAATGTCGTATATATCAGGGTTCCTGTTTTAGGGAGCATTTTGTCGATTTATGAAAGCACATAAAAATACTTCAAAGTATGTAAACAGAAATCTATATGAAGTTAAGATCTTTTTTTTTCTTTTCTTTTCTGCCTGAAATATGTTACTTGCTTATCCAGAAAAATAAATGTCGTATATATCAGGGTTCCTGTTTTAGGGAGCATTTTGTCGATTTATGAAAGCACATAAAAATACTTCAAAGTATGTAAACAGAAATCTATATGTAGTTAAGATCTTTTTTTTTTCTTTTCTTTTCTGCCTGAAATATGTTATTTGCTTATCCAGAATAATAAATGTCGTATATATCAGGGTTCCTGTTTTAGGGAGCAATTTGTCGATTTATGAAAGCACATAAAAATACTTCAAAGTATGTAAACAGAAATCTATATGTAGTTAAGATCTTTTTTTCTTTTCTTTTCTGCCTGAAATATGTTATTTGCTTATCCAGAAAAATAAATGTCGTATATATCAGGGTTCCTGTTTTAGGGAGCATTTTGTCGATTTATGAAAGCACATAAAAATACTTCAAAGTATGTAAACAGAAATCTATATGTAGTTAAGATCTTTTTTTTTTCTTTTCTTTTCTGCCTGAAATATGTTACTTGCTTATCCAGAAAAATAAATGTCGTATATATCAGGGTTCCTGTTTTAGGGAGCAATTTGTCGATTTATGAAAGCACATAAAAATACTTCAAAGTATGTAAACAGAAATCTATATGTAGTTAAGATCTTTTTTTCTTTTCTTTTCTGCCTGAAATATGTTATTTGCTTATCCAGAAAAATAAATGTCGTATATATCAGGGTTCCTGTTTTAGGGAGCATTTTGTCGATTTATGAAAGCACATAAAAATACTTCAAAGTATGTAAACAGAAATCTATATGTAGTTAAGATCTTTTCTTTTCTTTTCTGCCTGAAATATGTTACTTGCTTATCCAGAAAAATAAATGTCGTATATATCAGGGTTCCTGTTTTAGGGAGCAATTTGTCGATTTATGAAAGCACATAAAAATACTTCAAAGTATGTAAACAGAAATCTATATGTAGTTAAGATCTTTTTTTTCTTTTCTTTTCTGCCTGAAATATGTTATTTGCTTATCCAGAAAAATAAATGTCGTATATATCAGGGTTCCTGTTTTAGGGAGCATTTTCTCGATTTTTGAAAGCACAAATTTCTGTTTTTAGACAGAGACATGGTAACAAAACATTATAAATTTCGTAAAAGGCTCCCGTCGCGAAGGGGTTAAAAATATACTTTTTCCAACATAATTTCTCTAACTCCTCTTCCAAAGTGAATATTTGCATGGGTTCTTTTTAAATATATCCTAAAGAATTAAATTTTAGTATAAGCAATTATTATTATTTTTATTATTACCTTTCTGAAGGTTTTAATGGAATCGGCTCCTTTAAAAAAGTAATGAAATATGCAGTATTACAAAAAGCATTAAGAACAATGTATGCTATACTTTAAAATGTTTAATGATATAAAATTATTAAAATTACTTAAATATTTTATACATGAATAACATAACAAATATAATATTTTTGCCCTTTTATTTTATTACTGGTCACAGAATGACAAGAATAAAAAAGTTTTCATTATAAATAAATTATTTAATAAGCTTTAAATGCAAGAAGTATCCCCAAAAGTAATTTTAATTTCTTACTTTGAAATCCATTATATGAAATACTCCTACTATAGTTTTATTTTTTCCAGTAAAGAACGTTTTAACAATTTATTAGACAAGATTAAATTTTCATTAAATGCATTTTTAAATTTGCAGATAAAAGTAGCTCAATTCTTTAGCCCGTTTTTGTGTTAAAAAATAAATCAATTCTAAATTACATATGAGCGTGTGCGAAAAGAAAAGTTTTACAGAAAAATTCTTTTACTTTAAATTGTAGAAAAATAATAGTATCTCCATCTTTCGCAGAGAAGTTTAAAAAATATTTTATTTTTTAAAATAAATAATAAAAATGTATCACAATAACAGATTAGAAATAATATATGTCCTATTTTCAATGTAGTTGATGGTATAAGTATTTTTTTTCAATTGTGAATATGTAGGTGAATATTTTTTAAAGCTACGTAGCACCACTTTTTAAAAGTGAAAATCTGTTATGTACGCTTTGTAAACATTTGCAAAAAATATACATTATTAAAAAATGATTTTTTTTTTAAAATAGTTGCTTGTTATTGTATTTTTATGTTAACCCCACGTATATTTATATAGTTTTATAAATTATATGTGCTTCTAATTCTGTATAAAAAATAAAAATTCACGCAAAAAGTGGATATGTATGCTTAAAATTTATTTTCGAATAAAATTTTACTAGATACAAAATTTCATTTTGAAAATGGAGGTTGTAGCATTTATATGTCCGTTACAGGTATATAAAAAAAGAGTTCTGTTGCAGTATGATTTATGAGTAGGGACAGATTTGCAGTAAATTTTGCTACAGTTATAATATTTTAAGTATAATGAAACTGATAAACATTATTAGGGTGCAATACGACATTCTTCTTGTTGAAAATGCAATGATTAACCTTTATCGTTGTTTTGCACGGACATGTATGTACGGAAATGTATTACATTACGTCATATGGTGAAAATCCTATGCCTTGGACTCTGAGCCCTTCAAAGGCGGTGGTCAATTTTTGGATCACCTAATTTTAATTCCTAAATGACTTTTGAAGTGCTTGCACCTGAAAGGATTATATTTTTTCATTGAGAAATAGCTATCCCTCTATGCTCGAGAGGCGATTCTGATTAACTACTAGTGTGTAAGGCAGGGGTGGCGAACCTTTTCAGATACACGTGCCAGTTTTTTCCCCAAAATATACTTAATGTGATCTTGACTTGCCAACAATCCAAAAAGTTAACTAGGACTTCCCTCAAAGGGATTAGTCTGAGCGATATTGCTGAGAATATAGATTTAATAATAATTTGCGAAAAGTAAAAGAAAAAAAATGAGATGCTACCTTTAATTGACAATATACTGCCACAAGCTCAAATGACGAAAATTACCAAAGTGAATTTTAGAATTACAAAATATTTTATATAAATTCGTATAAATGGTTAAAAACAATATAAACTATTCAACACAGCCATGCATGGGTATAAAATTGGAAGTACTCAATACATTAAAAGTAATACAGACAGAAAAACACTAGCATTATCTTGTATCGGAATTTGAACTCTTTGAAATTACGTCAAGAACACAAAGAGACGCTCCACACCAATTTTAATACCTAAAAATCTCACAAATCATGATAATTGAATAGAAAGAGGGAATTTTTTATATAATGTGTGCACCCCTTAAATAGTTAATACGAAATAGGTTAATATATATAACAGTATAATACCTACATCTGATTTCTATTGACGCGATGAAGGTCTCGATAAGAATTTGGGGTCTCTCTTCAAAAAGTGATACATAAAAATCCCGAAAACTCCAACAAAGGAATGCGATCCGTTGTTTGAGTGTGTTCCAGATATGATCAATCGGATTTAAATGGGTATTGCATGCTGGCCACTACTAACGCTCTTTCTTTTCTTTTCAAACCTATTCTCAAGAAGTTGAGCAGTATTTCACTTTAGCATGCATTAAATAAAAGTAATTGGCAATGTTTATAGAATAAGTTACGACACGAAATTTGAATATCTCGTCTGCATAAGCTTTGAGATGTTAAAATATCATCACAAGTAATTTAGAAATCTGAGCACATTTTTTTCAGCAAAACATGCAGGCTCAAATATGCCCAAGTGAAATCGATTACGCAGTTTTACCCGAATAAGTTATTATTTAAAAGATCTTGTGATGACAAACGAGAAAATGACTCTATGAATGATATCTCTTGATTGGTAAAAATATTTCCCCCCCCCCCCTTCATACCATTATGCTTCGGAATTCTTTTGTGGTGCCTGGAAAATGAACAATAAGTACTTTTTGTGCGGCATATTCTACTAAATTTATATTCTAGTGCTCTTCATAAATGCATATCAATTTCTTTATGTTTCGACGGGTGTTATAATTAAAAAGCACTTGGATCTATTTCAGCCCATCGGCCGTAATGCAACGGAATACTTTTAACTGTTCCTGTATTTGAGTTATAAATCCAATTTTGCTAAAATTTTAAATGACTCAACAAAATTCGGCACTAAATATGTATTTAAAATTTCAAACGATTCGTTTGGGTAGTTTTTGTGATGTTATATGCGAACAGATAGCAGCATAAGCAGACAGACGGGCGGATCAGACGAGGACTGTATGTGCTACATATTTATAAAATTATGAACGTACCTAAAAAGTAATTAAATTTTAAAGCGCATGCCAAAATTAAAAACTCATTTTAGCAATTATTACTAAAACACAGTATTGTAACTGATTTCTTTTGTGTATCCCTATAAATGCATTTAAAATTCTATGAATGTCGAAACTCGGCGATTTATATCAGTTTCAATTCATCTGTAATAGCTTTATATCATTAAAACACTCTGTAAATGTTTTTTTCCCTACTCTGTTAAAAATTTCGTGCTACTTTGAATCAAGATTTGGTGCTCGCAGCTATTACCAGCTGCCACCATACGATGGTTCAATCGAAACTCCAAATCTTGGAACGAGTTTACACCATATTACTTGAAAAAATGGTACTATGGTTCAACCGAAGTTCCAAATCTTGGAACAAGATTTCACCATCTTATGGTGGCAGCTACTAAGCACCAAATTTCTGTTCAAAGTAGCACAAAATTTTTAACAGTGTATAGACCATATTGTAATCGAATTCTTTTGGTGCTCCTCTAAAGGAACTTTAATCTCACATACATCATATACAATACCAAACTTACCTAAGGAACCTTGATAAGGTTTACCAATTACATTAAAATAAGCGTATATTTACGGACATTAGATCGAGGCCAGGCGGGTGGATGTCCAGAAGGACAGACAAACCGAATTTACAAACACTTTTCAACTTTGTTCGAAAGTATTAAAAATGGAAACCCAGAGGCATCATTACAATACACACCAAATCACATCGATTCATTTAAATGCCAAAAAATAAAGTAAATAAATAAAAACGCTCACCAAAAAAGCCAGAAAAGAATATGAAACTCTTCCGCATAATTGGCGCCAAAATATCGTTATTTTGCATGTCTCGGTAACCCGGCTATTGTTGTTTATTTTTCAATAATTTTTTTTACTGTTTTTTCAAGTTATATAAATAGTTTATGTATATATAAATTAATTAATCGTGTTCTTATTTATTGTTATTTCCTTTTTAAAATAATAGAAAATAATTGAAAAATATTAAATGTAACTAATATTCAAAAATTATTTTCGCCAAATTTCCCCCAAACCCGATGCGTATATGATATACCTGCCCTAATTTCATGGTATTTTTCCAATTTTACCTTCACCTTGGCGTTTTTATAAACATTCCTCCAGTTTGGACTTTAGAAAGTGAGATTTGTGGCAAATAGCTGCATAAACAAACCTGATGAACGATAATGTTTATTTTTACATATAAATAAGGTACGAATATCATATACGCACTACGTAGCACAATATTTTCTCACGCAAATTGGTGAAAATTTTGTTTTGGAGAAAGTTTTTGAATATTGCCCTAAATATTAATATTTATGATTTTTTGTGATATTTTAATTTTTTTATTATATTTATTATTATGTTTATTATTTATAACTGTTTATTTATTGCTTCCACTATTGTTTCTTTTTTAAATAAATTGTTGAAACAAAATGAACGGGTTACCATGTGAGACATAAAATCGCCATTTTGTTGCAATCTCGCCAACTTAGTGCGTATATGACGTCTGTGTCATTTATGTGTTTTCAGAAAATTTAACCATAATAAAATGCTTCCAGTCACGCAATAATCGCCAGAGAACTCAGATTGCTTCATGAGAAACATGGGATGTAGTGGAGGTGTATACGGTGGTATGTGTCGTATACCTTCTGGATTTTTTAAGGACCATCGTAAACCTTCTGTTTCTCAAGAAATCTTCAATATACACGCTCTAGGGTATACCGTCTGACTTGAGCGTATGCCTTCTGTTTAGAGCGTATATCCTCTGCTATGTTTATGACTACATCCCTGACGAGAAATAATATTAAGTAATCTATGTAAAAAGAAATAACAGAATATAATCTATGATTAAAGTAATATCTAAAGCACGCATGTCAAACTCGTATTTTATTTAAACACGAAAGAATTGTTTCCAATTTGCACGCGGGAAATATATAAAATGTTAATGGAATGGCGATTGCAAAATGCTATTATAACGATTATCGCAAAATCTCAAATACTAAGTTACTAAGTGTTATGGCCAGATTTATTTTCCAATTTGTTTCTTAAGTTTATATATTTTATTGTACTTGAATAAAAATACTTGCGTATTTTCTTTGCTCCATGTGCTCGAATTCTGGAATCTCATGAAAACATCCAGCCGGTGAAAAGTGACGCTCATCAAATATCTGTGACGTATGCAAATAAATTGTGCTTTTTTTATCAGTTTTTTTAATATAACTTTTTAACTATTTGGAACTAATTTTTGAAAGTAAGTGCATTCACCATGGTTACCTTCATAGGTACCTTCTGGTACAAACAGAATCAAAATCCGACAAGTATTTTTTGAGATTTGCTTGACAAAAGAATTTTGTTTGGCTTTTAATATAAGTTCGTAGCTGTATATGTCCAGAAAGTAATACTGCGCTGTGTATTAGCCTTCGCTTGGCTCAGGCAATTACTATTTACTCCATGCGTTCTGGTTCGGTTGTCTATGAAAATATCAAGCCTTTGGAAAATGACGCACACCAAGTTTCTGTGACGTATGCAAATAAATTGTGCTTTTTTATCAGTTTTTTAAATATAACTTTTAAACTATTTGGAACTAATTTTTCGTAGTAGGTGCATTCACCAGATTACCTTCATAGGTACCTACTGGTACAAACAGACTCAAAATCCGACAAGTACTTTTTGAGATTTGCTTGACGAAAGAATTTTTTTGACTTTTAATATCGTTACGTACTCTGAGTATAAGACTTCGCTTCGCTCAGACAATTAATGAAAATTAAAATTAACTTAATAATCGTAATTTTTTAACTATAAATATGTGCAGTATTTGGTGTTATATTTATAAGGTAAATTAAAAGTAATATTTCTGTTGTTCCATGTTAGTTAATAAATAATCAATCAAATTCCAATTTTTCATCGTCATTTTTGCTTATAATAAATGTTTCCTTTTTCTTTTCGACAGTCTCATAAACTGAAACGTTTTTGAGCCAATATTGAGCTTGGCTGTGGTTACTATAGTAATTTCTCTTCAATCTTTGTGACAACAGACATCATTTGAACTGGAATTCAGCAAACCTATTGAGTCAAAATTTAAACATTTTGTTCAATTTCCATTTTATGTTATTGAGATATTTTTAATATCTTATGACTTAAGAAATTAAATTTTTGCCATGCCGAAAATAATTGATCGCGTGCCATAGGTTCACCGACCCTGGTGTAGGTCAAGTAATGGATAGTAAATGGGTTCTCCAAACGCTCTTAAACCCAGTATTTTAAACTAATTCTCTGTCTTATCGAATGACAGAATAATCTGTGATAAATGATGGCGAAATGAACTGTAAGACATTAGTGGTGTCCAAAACATTTGGTGTCCCGATTTACGAGGGACACCTGACAACTCTAATGGTGAGCGAGAGTCATTTTTCAAGTCCAAAATTAATGAAAATTGATGGAAAAAGTTCATAAATATTTCTATAAAAATAATTTAGAATTATTATATATTTTGTTTTACTTATTCATCTTTGATGCACTTAACTTTCTTTTACAGGTTTCATAACAATTATTTTTTTAAACTATTATGAAATTTGTGCTGTAAATGGCTACTATCGGTGTAGAAGAAATCCCCTACCATATCTAGAATGTTATTCAAGAGTATATACGATATCATTGAAGAATTTACGCGAGCTTATAATACTCATTGATATAAAGAAAAACATTGAAATTTTATTATAATCATTGTTTCTTGTCTTCTTATATTGCCGATATCATGAACAACGCTATTTTTTGCTTTCTATTATGTCCGTGTCGTAATTAAATAAAAGATGTATCATTACGTAGAGTACCTTTATAAGAGCAGTGATGGACGAAAAGATCGAATATTCATATTTTTGTCGCAACTATTGCTTACAATTTCAGAGAGTATGATTAAATTTCTGCTATTTTTATGTTCACTGATTTTCTTTTCATATTTTGGTCCCTTTTTTAGTTTTAATGAGTTTGTTATGATTCACTAAAATAAATATTCTCGTTTATTGAAAGCATGGTTTAAGAATTTTTTTTCTGTACATGATAATCAAACTTTCCTAAAAATAATCTTATCTTGAAAAGTATTTTATTATCTATGTGCGTTTCATATCTTATTTAAACTTGGAAAATAAATACTGTGAACCTGATAATTAACAATTTGAAAATTTCTATGATAAGCATATCCATTTGTTATATTTGAGTTTTATATTCTAGATATATTAAATCAAAATTCAAACATAAATTATGCACTTGGAAATTCCTTTTCGCATTATAAAATAAATTTTCTTAAATGATAAAATATGATGATTATATAATGGTACTCTTTTTTCCTATTAAATGTTTGAAACATACACCAATAAGAAAACAAAAATTACATAAATTAAAGTATACAAAAATATTATATTTATTTCCGATGAAAGAAAAATTAGTAAAGAAAAATATTTTTTTTTTAATTGGATATAATCTGTAATAAGATTATAGCTGCAGACAGACATAAGCTGTTTTTTTAACATGAATATTTAAAGATCCATTTCGTGAAAAATTCATCGGCGATTATGAATTATTAATGGAGTTTTTACTGAAACGTAATTGTTCAGTCTGAGAAAAATGGAGTTAGAATTTCAAATTAAGTTTTTTAATGTGCTTTGAGTGTAATTCATCTGTGTCATATTGGATAAAAATGGAAGAAGGGGTTTTATTCATAAAGGAAACTTTCTTATTCAAATAATCAGATAGAAAAGGCTATGGTGTTTTACTTAGGATACTTTTTTCACTTCCAAAATAAAGCGTTGCTGTTTTTTTTATTTTTACATGATCTTTCAAAAGAAATTACATACAATTTTAATACGCATGCGCTGAAAAAAGAGAAATGTAAGTCGCGGTATTAATTTCGAAAGGGGGGATAGGGAATTTCCTTTAGCAGTATCTCTATTTCCCCTCTATCAGATTTTTGAAAATATGACATATAATCCTCTTTTTTAAAATACTGCAAGCATTTTTCACACATTTGATTCCATTATCTTTTTTATTCTCCTATTGGCTGGTAACCGTATTTTCCTGATTTCCTGTTGATAATGAACTTCTCAGTTGATCCGCGTCTTCCCTATGTAAAGAAAAAAAAGAAAACAAAACTTCTAAATTAAATTGCATCTTAAAGCCAGACATTCTAACTCTTAACAGGATCAAAAGTACCGAGTGAAATGCGTTGTTTATAGCATGAATATTTAAAACGCTCTTTCGTAAAAATTGCAGACACGCTCATAAATTATTAAAGCAGCTTTTACTGGGAAATAAATCTTTTATCTCGAAGAAGCGAATGCAAAATTTAAGATAAAACGATTTTAAACGTAAATTGTACATTTTAAATTGGATAAAAATGAAAGAAATTTTCGTATTATAATATATTATTTTGTTGCAACCTTATTATATATATTTGTGTATGTATTTTACGTAATTTTTTTCGACAATGCGACAATCTTACACTTGATAGAGTTGCCGGAAATTTTCCAAAATATACATTAATTATTCGTAAGCTTAGGACTACAGTAACAAATCTCGATATTTCAAAATGAGAAGTAATTTTTAAAATGTTAATTTACTTTTAATGTTTCTTTCAACTGCAGTAATGAATTCAAATGTGAACATATAATTTATGACACTAAAGTGAAAAGAGAGGAAGCTAGAAATAGGGCGATATTATTAGCGCTCAATGTGCTGTTTCTTTCTAGCAGAATTTAAAAAAGTCAACTAAAAAAAAAAATCTAACATAAGGCTGCATGAAACAAAAACAGGGTGGAGAGTGATCAGGGATAGACGCAGTCAAAAACTGTGTTATATATCAATATTTTGTTAAAGAGAAAAAAGTCCTGTTTAATCCATGTATATTATTTTAAAATATTTTCTATAAGAAATTTTTGGTAGTTTCTCTTTTTTTACTGCGTTTTCCCCTGACCATTTGCCACCCTGAAAACAAATATAGCATTGTACGATTAAATAGGAATAATTTCTATTGCATTTTTTTACATTTCTAAGCATCGCACATTTTAAATTTTATGCTCCTCAGTCTTGATGTAGACTGTAGGAGACCCTTAGTAACACACTTTAAATTAATTTAAATTTTTTTACAGTTGTTAAAATTATTTCTAGTGTAATTATCTACTTTCTATTGGGTAGTTCGGAAAGTCGTTTTCGTTTGGGAAAAATCAATTCGCACCGGAAATTTTTTTCATTAATATCTAACTATTAGATTTTGGAAACCGTATATAATAATTAAATAACAGAATTTTCCGGTGCGAATTGAATTTCTGAAACGGAAAGGACTTTCCGAACAATCCAATATATGTTATTCTTCCTTTTATTGTAATTTTTGCATTATTAATCCGAGAATTTTTTTTCTCATTTAATTAGGCAAAACTTTCTGTTTTGAAAAAAAAAGGTGATAAATGATTAAAAATTCTTTAAAGTTCATGAAAAAATAGGCATTATTTGAATTTTTTTTTTTTTTTTTTTTTTTGAAAATTATTTATCAGTTAATACTTTGACACAGTGTGTGCCCGATCTGGAAACACCAAACTTGAATTCCAAACATGGTAACGGTATCAATAACACTTTAATAAAATTCCCCTTTCACAATGAAAGCTTAAATGAAGAAGTTTTTAATTTCTAAAAAACTAATTTGTAAATTCCTGTGTCAGTCGATAATTTCTTATTTTACTAATAGAATCAGCCGTGGCGATAAGGGATAAGTGTTTAAATTAATACTTCGAGAATCCACTGAAATAAAATGCTAATAAATATTAATAAAATCACTAACATAAATATTTCGGTAATACTTCTGTAATGAGGAATTATATAACGTACTTTAGAATAAGAATTATATCTAATAGGATTAAAAATGCTTAAAAATACTCGTTGTTCTTATGATGAATATTTAAAATTCCATTACATAATATTTTATTTGTACATCACAAGTTATTAACCACATTTTAATATTAGATCAAAAGCGGCGCAAGTTCTCTCTCATAAAAAAGGATGTAAGATGTAAAAATCATTTTTTAAGTCAATTCTTACATTTCAAATCGGATTAACTTTAAGAAATTTAGTCTTTATAAAATGAAACTTTATACTATTTAAACATTAAAAACGTATAAGGAAATTAAAATGGCATAAGAAAAATAAGCTTTCAGTTTCCTTTTATAAATTATAAAAGGTATTATGCAGACATTTTTGATGATCTAAAGGATGATATAATTTTTAAATTATTCGTTTTCAATTTACTTTATTTTTAAGTAAACATTTGAAAGTGATTTAACATATATATTTAACAAGATACTTTTAAAATTTTTATTAATAATGTAAAACTTCTTTTTAGAGAAAATTTTAATACCTCTAACAATTCAAGTCAAGTTAATTATTTAACAAATGATAAAAACGTTAAAGAAAGAAATGCTCAGTTTGAAAAGCAAGCTATAATAAAAATAGAATATTTTTGAAGTCGTAGTGATTTTGCTTAATGATGATGCATTTCTCTACACAGGCAATCAGATTCGCATAAATGTGGAGGTAATGCATTGGACAACACTGAAACTCTTTGTCTATAGTCCTGACTTATTCTCCTCTAATTGTTTAAAATAGCATAAAGATGTGAAAAATTCGACAATGACACCTCTGTTGAAGCCTTTTTGCGTAGTTGTTTTGAAACACGCCTCTCTTTCTTTCTGTTGTGACGGCATCAAAGAACTGGTCCAGTTAGCTGGGCCTATTTCCATGTGAACATGCTGCGATTTTTATATACCAGTATTTTAGACGGGACATTGTGGGTTTTATCGGAGGTACCTTATCAATTGAATAAGGCGAAATAAACTTTTCAGAAATAACGTTGGCCACAGACATGACAAATTTGCATGGAAATATCTCTGGAAAAATGTGTTTTGAAACCAAGAGATCATATAGAAAAAAGTACAACATTCTATTTCGTATATTGTACCAATAAATAAATTTAAAAAAAATCTGGTTTATATTTTATTTACCCACGTACATTCTATTTGTTCGTTTATCTTTCTTTTTAAACAAACACTTTGAAGTTCCACTGAAATAAAATATTAATACAAAAAATCATTTGAATATATCGGTACCTATAGTAATTATTAAGAAATTACATAACGAACTTTAGAATAGGATTTATTTCTACTGGGTTTAAAAATGCTTAAAAATACGCATTATCTCATAACAGAAATTTAAAATTTCATTACATAATGTTTTTTACCTACGTTACCAGTTATTAACAAAATTTTAATATTAAATCAAAAACTGTGCAAGTTGTATATCATAAAGAGGATGTACCATGTAAAAATAATTTTTAAGTAGATTCTTGCAAATCGGATTAACTGCAAAAGATTTTATCTTTATGAAGTAAAAGTTTATACTACTTAAGCATTTAATAGGTATGAGAAAATTAAAATGGCTTAAGAAAAATGATGCTTTCAGTTTCCGTTGATAAATTATTAAAGGTATTATGCAGACATTTTTCATACTCTTAAAGGATGATGTAATTTTTAAATCATTCGTTTTCATTTTATTTTATTTTTAAGTAAGTATTTTTAAGTCAGTTGGCATATAACTAACGAGTACTTTTTACATTTTTATTAATGTAAATCTTCTGTTTAGACAAAAATTTAATACCTCTAACAATTCAAATTAGTTTAATTATTTAACTGGAGATAAAAACACTAAAGAAAGAAATGCTCGGTTTGAAAATTAAGCTGTAATTAGTCGAATATAATATACATAGAATGTAGTATTTGCATCATGAAAGATCTTTAAGTAATAAGAATTAAAGTAATGTAATATGTCTTTAAACAATATTAGTGTTTTTAAGCTGATTACTGCAATTAAAATTAAGTTAAATGTTATAAAAAAGTGTGTTTAATTAATATAAATTTTGCATTAGCATGGTTCCTACGGATCCTGGAATTTACAGTGCAGGAAATTATTTTGTACCAATATTTTCATATTGGAAATTTCTTTGGGCGAAATTTTGTAGGCGTGAATTAAGCTATTTTTTTTTATTTTAAAATACTTGTATTTTATTTTGAAAATAATGGTACCCAAACGAACCCTGATTAGGGTAATTATAGCACGAAATATTAACATTAAATTTCAATTTTAAACTACGATAAAGATAAATAAAACGGATAAAAATCGTGTTTACAAATTTGACAGTTAAAACAATCTTAACCCCTTGGGGAACAGTGACACATAAACGTGTCGAAAAAACGCGTATACAAAATAAAGCTTAACAATTCTTGTTTATCCCCACCAGTAAAACTTTACTGTAAAATTTGCCTTATTTAATCGAAGCATTTCCTCGATTTAATAAACCATAAATTTTTGCTTTTAAAAATTGGTGACAAAATTCCTAAAAGGTCTTCCGTCGCGAAGGGGTTAACAGTCTAAGAAAGCATATTTATTTTGTTGCATGGTTAATATGTATGAGATATTGTTCCATATTATAATAAATTATATCACAAACTATTGAAATATAATTTCTGGCAGTCGACGAATTTGTAAAATCACTAATCTGCAGTCGTAAGTAGACTGTGATGGAATGCCATCTGATCAATACGTTGAATTTTTTTTTTCACAAAATTAAAAAAAGAAGTTGCATTGTCATAAATTAATTTATTAGAATTCACAGAGCATTGACAACTCCACTAATTCTCCATTTTGGAACTCATATCTGGACTGTGATATGTTAAAGAAAAAAAAAGAGAGATTTTATTAATACAAGTGCATCAGTTTAAAGAAAATGTCCTCCAAGTGGCCTGGGTTTATTTAGCATGTCGAAAAACGTACAAAATATGTTCTACAAGAATGTGTAGCCTACTAACAATTCGCCCAAGATTTTTAAACAAGTCATGCGATACGGACGTGACAATTGGAATTCTATTAAGTTGTTCCAAAAATTCCTTCTTTTTTTTTTTCAAAAATTAAACCATAGAATTTTTAAAAAAATCAACATTTTATTGAAGAACGCTTGTGGCAATCTGTTGAACAAACTTTCTTGTATCTTTCCTATAGTCTAATAACACCTTTCCAAAACATTTTTGACTCGGTAGCCTAATACTTGTTAAAATGTTCATTAAAAAATATAATTTTATGTTACCAGCTGCCGTTTGTTTTAATTCAAAAATGTTGATTTCATAACAAAAAATATCAAGGATTTTTTTTTTTTTGTAATCATTAAATGTCTGATTTAAATAAAAAAAAGAGTACTGTAGACAATTTCTGGCATAAATGAAAAAATTTAAAACAAACGAAAAAAAAAGCGATTTTTTGGTTTGTGACTTAAAGCGTCACTTGTTCCCATACATTCCTATACAATAAATGACTATTACTGCCCTTTACCAATCCATAAAATGTGTACCTTTATTTTAGAATCACTCTGTATATGTCTGTATGTATTTTACTGATTTTATTTCCAACAATGCGACGATCTTCGAGTTAATCGAGATATCGGTGAGTTTCTAAAATACACATTAATTTTACCATAATTATATCAATACCAAACAGACCATTGTAATCTTTAAGAATACCACTACATGGAAATCGGCTTGTATTTACGCGAGTTACAGCATGCGCAGACCGACAGACAGCCAAAACGAATACATAAAATCTTTTCAACTATGTTGCAAAATGGAAGGATTAACAAAAGAAGGATTTTTGAGATCATATTATCAGACTAGAATAAAATTGAATTGCATAAATGCATATCGTCATCTGAGAATAATAAGGTCCTATCTGTGTTTTTGAAAAAAAATGACATCGATATAGAAAGGTTCTATTTGTATCTACGAAGACATTTCTAGATTAATATAATGTCATAACATATAATTGTAATGTCATATGTAAATTATATATAACATCATTTTAATACAAAAATGCCTTCATAGATGCAAATAAAACCCTTCTATATCGATAAGTCAATTTTTTAAAAAACACAGATAGAACCTTATTATTCTCAGGTGACGATATATCACTAGCACCTACATATATTAACCCTTTGCACTCGAGAGGTGATTGTCACTAACCACTAGCGTAAATAAATGCTCTCATACTCTGGACACCAGTTTTTAAACTAATTTTCTTCGCCTCATCTTATGGCCTAATAATCTTTAATAAAAGATTTAAAAATAAACTGTAAGATATTAGTGGTGTACAAAGCATTACGAAGGACACCTGCCAATGCTATTGGTGAGTGAGAGTCATCTCTCGAGTGCAAAGGCTTAAGGCGCAATATTAGTCACAGAAAAAGACCCGAGTGATAATGTAAAGTCTATGGGAGTGTTCTTTTCAAATATCTCGCTCAAATTTTAATATTTTTGCATGATTTTTTTGCCTTAGGATAGCAAAGGACGATCTACAACCGGCCTAGGCTTTACTTTTTTGATTTTGCTTACATACTTTTTATATTATGATAGTTTTAATTTCAAAACCGATTTAAACCGGTTTTGAAATTTAAAGTAGTTTTTTAAAAAAAATCTGAAACCAAAATCAAAAAAGTAAAAACAAGGACCGGTTGTAGATCGCCTTCAGCTATCCTATGCGAAAAGAATCATGTAAAAATATTAAAATTTGAGCGAGATAGTTTGAAAAAAAAGGCTCCCATAGATTTTACATTATCATCCTGGTCTTTTCTGTGACTATTGTAGGGCCTTAAGAGAGTTCGTAAACTGACTGTACGGTAACATTTTTGAAAAATAGTTACCACTATGAACCAAATATGGCAGTACTATGATTGAGAAAAAAAGAAAAAAGAAAATAAATTCTAAATTAAATTGCATCTTAAAGCCAGACATTCCAACTCTTAACAGGATCAAAAGTACTGAGTGAAATGCGTTGTTTATAGCATGAAAATTTAAAACGCCCTTTCGTAAAAATTGCAGACACGCTCATAAATTATTAAAGCAGCTTTTACTAGAAAATAAATCTTTTATCTCGAAGAAGTGAATGTAAAATTTAAGATAAAACAATTTTAAGGTAAATAGTACGTTTTAAATTGGATAAAAATGAAAGAAATTTTCGTATTATAATATGTTATTTTGTTGCAACCTTTCTATGCATATGTGCGTTTGTATTTTACGTAATTTTTTTCTACAATGCTACCAACTTACACTTGATAGAGCTGCCGAAGATTTTCCAAAATATACATTAATTATTCGTAAGCATAGGCGTACATTAACAACTCTCGATATTTCGAAATTAAAACTAATTTAAAAATGTTAATTTAATTTTAATTTTTCTTTCAACTGCAGTAATGAATTCAAATGTGAATAAATAATGTATTACACTGAAGTGAAAAGACAAAAAGTTAGAAATAAGGCGATGCTATTAGCGCCCGATATGCTGTTTCTTTCCAGCAGAATTTAAAGTGTCAGCAAAAAAAAATAAACTTCCGTAACATAAGGCAGAATGAAACTAAAACAAGGAGCAGAGTGGTCAGGGAAACGCACGGTCAAAAACGATCTTAAATATCAATATTTTGTTAAACAGAAAATCGTCTTCTTTAACCCCTTAACGCGCAGTGTTGCCGGGTCGGCAACTCCTAAAGTTCCCCCTGTTTAGAGACACAAAAACTTTAAATCTTTCTTATGAGTACTAGATGGCAGCACCACAGAGATCAAACTCTACTGTTTTTAAATAATAGGTAAAATGTTTTACTGTAATACGCGCTTCACAGCAATGCTCTTCTCACTGCGCTTATCAATGCTTTACTTATGGGAGGTTACCACTTCGGCAACAGCTGTATAATTAAAATGGTTAGTGCAATCTTTACAAAACAATACCTGTGTACTCCTCTAGTTCTAAATAGATTGCTTATTTTTTTTTCTTTAAATTCCAACTTTAAAGAGTAGTGCGCCGGAAAGGATTAATCCATCTATATTATTTGAAATATTTTCTATAAGAAATACAGTACACAGCCAACTTTTTACGGTATTTAATTTAATGTTGAACCAGATCATCTATATCCGAGTTGTAATTGTATATAATTGTAAATAGTGTATTTCTTGTGTACATATAGTATAAATACACTGTTAATTCAGTTAATTGACAGCGTTGGTGTTCATTTACACAATCCTCACAGTGGGTGACCGATATCACCTAATAATATCGGTGGTGGCAGCTATAACTACTACGGACTTTCTTCAAAGTTGTGCGGGCTGAGAGGAACGTCCGACAATATCAGTATTTTGTTAAACAGAAAATCGTCTTCTTTAATCCATGTATATTATTTGAAATATTTTCTATAAGAAATCGTTGGTAGTTTCCGATTGGTTAGTCGATTTAGAAAAGATATTGTGAAAATGACCAAAAGATTTTATTGTGACTAATTTCATTATGTATATTTCTTTGTATCATACCTTAGAAACATCTTCATTACTTAACTTTTTACTTAAAATTGAAATATCAAAATAAGTACCCTTACGTTATACTTACCGATGTATACAAGTTTTGTGCGGGTACTTAATTTTAAATGCCATTATTTATGAATAATAACCTTAAATGAGTTAATTTCAGGTATCTTCGTAAACACATTAAAATTGCCTATTTAGATTTCCTTTTTATTCATAAATTTCCCAATGAATAAAACAAAAATGTAGAAATTTATAATCATTTTGACATATACCAGAAATTTCAAATAGTACTTTCTCTTTTATTTAATGACTATCCCTTTGTGGCAACAAAAGTTTAAAAAAAATCATAAACTCTACGGATACTGAAATTAACCCCTTGATAGGTAATCAATAATGTGTCTGTAATATTGAATTGCCACCGGAAAAATCGAAAAATTTTATTTAAAAATATAAAAAGGCAGTTCTTCTACAATTTGCTGTCAAAGTCAAAAATGTAAAATTTTGTTAAATGTTTCTGGTGAGGATCTTGTTTAAATTAGGTGGAATAAAATATATCCCATCGCCCATCAATGGGTTAAATAATGCAAAGGTTTCTTAACGAAATTAATGGCATTCGATGTATCTGTATAAAAACTGATCAAAGGAAATGAAATATCACATTACAGTTAAATTAAAGGGAATTTAAAATCATTTAGACACTCTCAGACGTACAAAGCTTTCCCATTAGAAGACAGATATGTGTGTGGGTCTGGAGAATATCAGTTTGGCTAAAAACTTTATTTACGCAGAATTATCGAATTCATACCGAAAATTACAAAAAGAAAAAAAAGAAATTTTTATTTATATAGACATACATTGTCTCTAATGGAATAAATTAAAAAAAAAAACATTTTTTCAAATTTGTGAAAATAAAATTGGAAATTCTTAATAAAATAAAACCTTGGTGTGTATGCGTGAACGTTTATTCGCTTGCGTATCAACGTCAATGTATATGTAAAAAAGGAGAATCCGAACTGTAGTTAATAACCACAAATCTAAAATTTACAAAAAATCAACAATTTTATTACTAAAATGCAATAAATATCAAATAAACATCGTTCCGTTACGGAAATTTTAAAATATTGTAAGACACAATTATTCATAAATAATTACAAATTAAATTTTAGTCAAACAATGGTTCTATGCTTCTTATATAAAAAAAAAATTTCACCATTTTATTATTTATTCTTTTATTTGTTGAATAACGATATTTTATTTATTTATTTTTTATATTTTGAGTTTTCCTATCTGCTTGCGTCGTATAATGACAAAAAATTAATGCAAAGTGTATGAATGTATAAATATACAAAATATGCAATGTATGCAAAATCCCTACAAAAATATAAATATGAAATATATTATTTTTCAAAACTTCGCGAAGTATAATTTTCTTAGCGATGATTTATTATCAATAAATTCCAAAGATGCTAAAGATAATTTTTTTTCTTATAACGTACTCTACTCGAGCTCAAAATTTGTATCTATTTTTATTATATACGAGGGTAGATCATAAATGAACAGGAATTTCTGAAGATCATAACATTGTCACTCAAATCTCTGCGCATAACAAATGAAGACCCGCATGACCATATATGCACCAGTATGTGCTACTCTGTCAGTGGGCATCAAAATAAGTGATATATGCATCAAAATGAGTGATATTTTGATGATAATGCGAGAAACGCATTATCATCAAAATTCTCACATATAAAAGGTGTAAGACCGGCTGAAATCTCACGAAAACTTCAAACACACTTTGAGGAAACATGTCTGAAGAAAACGCAAGTGTTTGGCAAGTAGAGAAAGTTTCTGGAAGGACGAGCAGAAGTAGAAAATGCGCCCACGGCCTTTTCTCTGAAACAGACAATTTTGACCGAGGGAAAAAAAATCGCCGTTTGGGACATTCTCAAGGATACTGCCTACTACAGTAAAACCCCGATATTTCGGATTAATTGGGACCGGACCCAATCCGGATTATCGAAAATCCGGATTATCCGGAGAATTAGAAAAAAAGGATATAAAACAAAACACACAATAAATCACCTTTTTGGTAAACTTATTGAATATTTACAGACAGTAAAAATGTTCACTTTGCTTAATTCTTTCGAAAAGATTTCAGAAAAAGTTTTTTTTTATTCAGAATACGAAGATGAAAAAGTTAATGTTATGGAAATTAGCCAATCATTTCTCAAACTTGAAAAAAAAAAATGACCAAATCGATCCGGATTATCGGGGTCCGAATTAGCGGGGTTCTACTGTACTGATATATGTTGATAGAAGCAAAACATGCATATCGACAGAAAAGACGTGAATTTCTAGTCAGAGATGTGATTTTGCTTCATGGCGATACCTTTCCTATACAGCCAACCTGATAAGCGAAAATTTGGATTAATGCATTGGACAACACTGGACCATCTCCTTATAGTCCTGCTTTATCCCCCTGTAATTATCACATGTTTGCGCCTTTTAAAGAAGCATTAGAAGGTAAATGATTCGTCAATGACGCTGCTATTGAAGCCTTCTTGCGTAATTGGTTTCAGACACGCACCTCTTCTTTCTGCGATGATTACATCAAAAAACGTCCGGTCAGCTGGGAGAAATGTGTTTTGAAATCAAGTGATTATATAGAAAAATAATATGCAGCTTTCTATTCCGTATATTGAACTAATAAATAAATTTAAAAAAAAAACCGGTTTGTATTCGATTTACCTTCGTACTTTCTATTTAAGGGGCTACTTCAGTCAAATGAATATACCCAATCACTAATGCTAATCCTATGGAAGAAATTTATACAGATATTTTGGTTGCATTTCAATATTTTTAAATGACTTTTTGGCTATGGATATCTAAGATCAATCTGTATGCATACAGTTAGTTACTTTTTTCATTTTGTTTACAGTTATTTTTTACGAGGACGCTTTCATTTTCAAAACCGGTTTGGAAAGCGAAAGCAACCCCATAAAAAATATCTGCAACCAAAATCGAAAAACTAAAAAACGACCTCCATTCAGATCAATCTGAGTTATCCAATGCAAAAAGAATCATCTAAAAATATTAAAATGCAACCGAGATATCTTTATAAATTTCTCCCATAGGATTAGCATTAGCGAACGGGTCTTTTCATTTGAGTGAAGTAAACTCTTAATCATTAATCTTTCTTTTTAACCCGGGAGAACGCGCGCTTATCCAGGGTATGAATGTTTTAACTTTTCCACCAATAAAAATCAAATTATAATAGTCACTTTATTAATACGGAGACAATTCTCACAAACTTTGCGATAAAATAAGTTGAAGATTACTTTTAAAAAATTAGTGGTTGCGATTGTAAAAACCATACGCACTCCGGGTCTTTTAGGCCCTGCGCGCGTCCTCCCGGGTTAACTGTATCCCTGATTTGCACGTACGTTATACGGTACCTTGATTTTGACAATCATGATCTACCCGTACCACACAAGGTCTTCCATATTACTTGCATGATTTATTATTTTCAGCAGTAAATTTTTATTGTAATTTTTGGATTATTAATCCGAGATTTTTTTATGATTCAATTAGGTAAAACTTTCAGTTTAGAAAACATAGGTGATAAATGATTAAAAAATCTTTAAAATACATGAAAAAATAGGCATTATTTGAAGGTTTATTGAAAAATATTTATCAGTTAACACTTTCTGGCATAGTGTGGCTGATCTGGACACGGCATCAATAACAATTTAATAAAATTGCCCTTTTACAATGAAAGCTTAAATGAAGAAGTTCTTAATTTCTAAAAAAGTCATTTGTAAATTCCGGTGTCAGTCGATAATTTCTTATTTTACCAACATAATCACACATGGCGGTAAGGGTTAACTGGTTACTTCGAGAATCCACTGAAATAAAATTCTAATAAATATTAATAAAATCTTTAATATAATTATTTCGGTAATACTTCTGTAATAAGGAATTATATAACGTACTTTAGAATAAGAATTAATTCTAGTAGGATTAAAAATGCTTAAAAATACACCTTATTCTTATGATGAATATTTAAAATTCCATTACATAATGTTTTCTTTCTACATCACAAGTTATTAACGACATTTTAATATTAGATCAAAAGCGGCGCAAGTTGTCTCTCATAAAAAGGATGTAAGATGTAAAAATCATTTTTTAAGTCAATTCTTACATTTCAAATCGGATTAACTATAAGAAATGTAGTCTTTATAATATGAAACTTTATACTATTTAATCATTAAATACGTATAAGAAGATTAAAATGGCATTAACAAAAATAAGCTTTCAGTTTCCGTTTATAAGTTATGAAAGGTATTATGCAGACTTTTTGATGCTCTTAAAGGATGATATAATTTTTAAATTATTCGTTTTCAATTTACTTTATTTTTAAATAAACATTTTAAAGTCAATTAACATATATGTTTAACAAGATACTTTTGAAATTTTAATTAATAATGCAAAACTTCTTTTTAAAGAAAATTTTAATACTTCTAACAATTCAAGTCAGGTTAATTATTTAACAAATGATAAAAACGTTAAAGAAAAAAATGCTCAGTTTGAAAAGCAAGCTATAATAAAAATAGAATATCTTTGAAGTCGTAGTGATTTTGCTTAATGATGATGCATTTCTCTATACAGGCAATCAGATTCGCATAAATGCGGAGGAAATGCATTAGACAACACTGAAACACTCTTCCTATAGACCTGACTTATTCCCCTTTAATTATCACATGTTTGCGCCTTGAAAGAAGCATAAAGATGTAAAAGATTCGACAATGACACATCTGTTGTAGCCTTCTTGGTTGTAGACACGCCCCTCTTCTTTCTGTTATGATGGCATCCAAGAACTTCCAATCAGCTAGGTCTATTTCCATGCGCACATGTCTGTTACATGCAACGATTTTTGGCTTCTAGTATTTTAGAACGGAAAACTGTGGCTTATTTTATCGGAGATATCTTATCAATTGAATAAGGCTAAGTAATTTTTTTCGGAAATAACATTATCCTCAGACATGACAAGTTTACATAGAAATAGCCCTGGAAAATGTATTTTGAAACCAGGAGACTATATAGAAAAATAATATACAATTTCCTATTTCGTATATTGTAAAAATAAATTAAAAAACAAAAATTCTGGTTTATATTTATATCTTGGCTTACTCAGCTTTAATTATCACATGTTTGCGCCTTGAAAGAAGCATAAAGATGTAAAAGATTCGACAATGACACTTCTGTTGTAGCCTTCTTGCGTAATTGGCTGGAGACACACCCCTCTTTTTTCTGTTATGACGGCATCAAAGAACTTCCAATCAGCTAGGTCTATTTCCAAGTGCACATGCCCGTTACATGCTACGATTTTTGGCTTCCAGTATTTTAGAACGGAAAACGTTGACTTATTTTATCGGAGAAATCTTATCAATTGAATAAGGCTAAGTATTTTTTTCGAAAATAACATTATCCTCAGACATGACAAGTTTACATAGAAATAGCCCTGGAAAATGTATTTTGAAACCAAGAGACTATATAGAAAAATAATATACAATTTCCTATTTCGTATATTGTAAAAATAAATTAAAAAACAAAAATTCTGGTTTATATTTATATCTTGGCTTACTCAGCTTTAATTATCACATGTTTGCGCCTTGAAAGAAGCATAAAGATGTAAAAGATTCGACAATGACACTTCTGTTGTAGCCTTCTTGCGTAATTGGCTAAAGACACGCTCCTCTTCTTTCTGTTATGACGACATAAAAGAACTTCCAATCAGCTAGGTCTATTTCCATGTGCACATGTCTGTTACATGCTACGATTTTTGGCTTCAAGTATTTTAGAACGGAAAACCGTGACTTATTTTATCGGAGACATCTTATCAACTGAATAAGGATAAGTAATTTTTTCAGAAATAACGTTGTCGTCAGATATGACAAGTTTACATAGAAATAGCACTGGAAAAATGTATTTTGAAACCAGCAGACTATATAGAAAAATAATATACAATTTTCTATTTCGTATATTGTACCAATAAATTAAAAAACAAAAATTCTGGTTTATATTTGATTTACCCTGATACTTATATTTAATTATTTACCTTTCATTTTAACCCTTTGAGCTCTGGGGTGTAAATTTCTTTAAAATTCCAAAGGTCACATTGGCACCAGTATTTTGCAAAGGAAAAAAAAACGCTTAAAGATAAACACGGAAAAATGCATTAAACCTTTTTCAAATAAATTTGGTGAATTTTCTGGTGCCATTGTGACATTTCGGAATTAAAATTATGTGGTAGAAAATTCTACCATCAGAACTCATGGAGCTAAACAAACACTTTGAAGTTCCACTGAAATAAAATTCTAATAAAAAAATCCTTTGATTATGTCGGTGCCTATAGTAATTATAAAAAAAATTACATAACGAGCTTTAGAATAGGATTTATTTCTAATAGGTTTATAAAAATTCTTAAAAATACGCATTATTCTTATAACAGAAATTTAAAATTCCGATACATAATGTTTTTTTCCTACATTACAAGTTATTAACAGAATTTTAATATTAAATCAAAAACTGTGCAAGTTGTCTCTCGTAAAAAAGATGTACTATGTAAAAATAATTTTTAAGTCGATTCTTGCATTTCAAATCGGATTAACTGAAAGAAATTTTATCTTTATAAAGTAAAAGTTTATACTACTTAAGCATTATATAGGTATAAGAAAATTAAAATGGCTTAACAAAAATGGTATTTTCAGTTTCCATTGATAAATTATTAAGGATATTATCCTTACATTTTTGATGCTCTTAAAAGAGACATAAATTTTAATGCATTCGTTTTCATTTTACTTTATTTTTATTTAAGTATTTTTAAGTCAGTTGGCATATGACAAAAGAAATATATTTTATATTTTTATTATTTTAAACTTTCTGTTTAGACGAAGCTTTAATGCCTCTAACAATTCAAGTAATTTTATTTATGTAACTGGTGATAAAAACGCCAAAGAAAGAAAAGCTCAGTTTGAAAAATAAGTTGTAATTAAAGTCGATTATAACATACATAGAATGTGCTATTTGCATCATAAAAAAACTTTAAGTAATATGAATTAAAATAATGTAATAAGTCTTTAGAAACTCTTAATGTTTTTAAGCTGATTACTGCAACTAAAAAAAAGGTAAAATAAAAAGATGTGTTTAATTAGATTTTTCCATTAGCATGGTTTGTACGGGTCCTATAATTTCATGTGCAGGAAATTGTTCTGTACCAGTATTTTTATATTGAAAATTTCTTTTTTAAAAAGAGGAAATTTCGTACGTTTGAACTTGGCTATTATTTTGTACTAAAAAAATCTTGTATTTCATCTAGAAAATAAAGGTACCCGAACGAGCCCTTATTAGGGTAATTATAACACGAAATATTAACATTAAACTGTTAATAGCAATAGACGTAAATAAAACGGCTAAGAACTATATTTACAAATTTGACAGTCAACACAATCTTAACCCAGCCACATGACGCGCAATAAACCACGTGCCGAAAAAGGGTTAAAATTGCTTGTTTATTCCCACCAGTAAAAGTTTACTGTAAAATTTGTATAATTTAATTGAAGCTCATTGACAATTTAATAAAGCACAAATTTCCGTTTTTAAAAACCGGTGACAAAACATTCAAAATTTCCTAAAATTCTCCCGTCGCGAAGGGTTTAAACGTGTACAAAAGCGTATTTTTTCTGTTGCACATTTAACCTTCCTACCCTGTTCAAATTTTACGAAATCTTGATAAAAACATTTCACACCAGAGTAGTTATTTAATACATTTCAATATATTTAATTGGCTTATAATCTAAACCTGTTATTTAACTTTCTTTAGGGAAAAAGTTCTGATGCGAATCGTATAAAACAAATTATAGATATGGGTCAATTAGACCCATTCAGCGTAGGAAGGTTAATACGTATGAAATGCTTTTCCATATTACAGTAAATTATATCACAAACTATTAAATATAACTTCTGGCGAGCGACGAATTTGTAGAATAACCAATCTGCAGTCGTAAGTAGATCATGATGGAAGGCTACCGTATGAATACATTCAGAAATTTTGCCGCAAAATTAGAAAAAGAATCTGCATTGTCATAAAAAATTTATTAGTCTTCAGCTAACATCGACAATTCCGTTGAATGTCCATTTTAGAACTCACATCTGAACAGTGTTACATTAAAGAAAAAAAAAAAGAAATTATATTAATACAGGTACATCTTGACATACCATATCTGTCCTCCAGGGGCATGTGTTTATTTAACAAGTCGAAAAACGTACAAAATCGGCTCTATAAGGAAGTGTAACCTCGTTTGATACTAGCAATTCACCCAAGAATTTTGGCACATCATGCCTAACCGAAACTCCAAAAAAATTCTAACAGGTTGTCCCAAAAGTTTCTTCTTTAAAAAAAAAAAAATTAAACCATGGAAATTAAAAAAAGACAATATTTTATTGAAGAACACTTGCGCCAATCTGTTGAATAAACCTTCTTATATCTTTATTGTAGTCTAATAACACCTTTCCAAAACATTTTTGATTTGGTGGCGAAATACTTACTGAGGGGATTTTTTATGTCATTCAAAGAGTTTATTTTTTGTGAACAGAAAGTTTGAGAGAAAAAAAAAACAAATAGTAGCTGGGCGAAGCAACGTCCGGAAAGTACGGAGTATAGTTCAGAATGTCTCAATCGAATGCAAGGACATTGTATTGACAGTCAAATATACATGTGGAATGAAGTCGTTATAATGGACGATAATACCTCGCTTGTTTGCTATTTTGGGGTATTTCATAGCTATTACTGCCTTCAGTTCGTCTAATTGGTAGTAGAAATTTTAGAATTGATGGTCTGGTTAGGAGAAGCCCCTCGTAGGAAATCCAGTTTCGCGAAATAGAGACCAAAACTTTCTTCCGTATGAGTCCGGATTTAGCGATAGGAATGGTATCTTTATCTCTACTGGATCAGGAATATTTATATTCCTGGTAGCTATAAAGTATCTAACTTTCTTTCACGTGGACTAATCTTTTCAAAAATAGATCTTTTTGATGTTGAAAATGCGATTTACATAGTTGATTGCCAACTAGTCATGGGCAAATCGGCCACTAGTGTTTGATAAAAGGCTATTTAATTTTCTACTGACTTTGTCACCTAGCAACCAAGATATACCTAATTATTTCAAAATGTAAAAAGTTTTCTGTGCAAACGATTTTTTGTGATAAATACATTATCTGTTTTATTTCTTCAGCTTTTACCTAAGCTGTGTGAAACAATATTTTTTTTGTTTTTGAGTTTGATTAGAATGTTTTTTAATGAGATATGTGAAAAAATGTTACGGTTTTTATTGGAGTTGTGTTTTGTGAAATTATTAATGTTCGAAAGAACCTGAGTTGAGTTTACTCATGAGAATAAACTGTTTAAAACAAGAGATGAGTGTTTAATTTTGAGTTGAGTAAAATATTAATAAAATAAACTTTCGAACAAATTGAATTCTTCATATGGTCCGTCTTATACGGAGAAAAATCTGCGAGTTGTTCTACGTAAATGATTGAAGGATAACTGGTGAATATTTTGTGCTGTTTTGCTATTTCTTCGATGTTAGAACTCATCTTTTAAAGAGCCAAGAGGGGTAAGTGCACCCATTTAATTTTTATTCATTAAAAATGAGTATGAAAGAATTAAAAGCAAAAAAGAAAATTTTTAAAACAAACTTGACAAAATTAAAAGAAAAGAACTGAACTGAAGATAACGTATGATGGAATGTTTTTTTTTTTTTTTTTTTTTTTTTTTGGTTGAAAGAAGAATGCCAGATTAAGACGACTTCCACCATAAGATGTAATTAATTAGCTAGAGTTTATGATTGTTTAAATTGTAAAGTGGTTTTTGTAAATATTTCCTTTGTAAATAATTTAAGTTAATATAAGTCGTTTAAAAGTTTAAACGGTGTCAGACTCCATTACATGTCTTTGAGTTAATGATGATTTCGAAAGAACTTTAAGAAGAATTCTACAATAATGGTGATTAAAGATGCGTAAAGAGCCACCTGCGATCTAACCAGAAGGCGTCAAAGTCAGAGTCAAAGAAAATACAGTTGCAAACCCATGAAGTTTATGGTTACTAAGCCAAAAATTTATTGGAAGTCGCACGATTACTGTCCTGTTCAATAAAAAAGGTATCAAATTCTGCGAGACTCAGAAGTGTCAGGATGCCTGAACTGTGGAAGCAGCTGAGTTCCCGCACTAAAAATCGCAAGTTAGATACAGGAGCAAAGAGCATTAAGGTCTTGACCAAAATGTTGCAACCACTGCAAGAAGTATCTGGGATTTTGGCGGCTGAGACTTTGGAACTGGTAGATGGAACTGGGTCAAGGCTCGAGAGAAAGGTGTTTCTCTGAGGAGGAAAATTGTATTCCAGACACGGGACATTATGCACCTATGTTATAGGGAATTTTTTCTCAACTGTAGCAATGTTTTTGTTAGTAGTTTGTCGTCTATGTTAAATTAGTATTCAAATATTTTATTTAACCAAGACAAATTTAAAGTTTAGTGAAAATTTAAAAAAAAAAGCTATCATCTGCTGAATTGAAGAAGGCTGAGCAGTTTATCATAAAATCTGTTCAAGAAAAAGAGTTCAGTTCTGAATTCACATTGTTATCTAAGGGTAAGGAGTTACCAAAATTAACAGAATTAATTATTGAGTTTTATCACAAAAAATATCTACATATAGGACCACAAAATTTACTTTATTGTGTTCAAAGAGAATTTTGGCCTTTAAACGGTAGGGCTATTTGCAGAAAAATTGTACATAAATGTATTACATGCTTTAGGGCCAAACCTAAATTGTTAGAGCAAATTATGGGCGAGCTCTCGAAAGAAAGAATAAATGTAACTTTGTTTTTAATTGCACAGGAACTGATTTCTGTGGTCCATTTTTGATTAGATATAGAGGTCAACGTAAAGGTATTTATCATAAAGTTTATGTTTGTATTTTTATTTGTATGGTATCAAAGGCAGTGCATTTGGAATTAGTTACTGATTTAACGTCTGAGGCTTTTATTGCCACATTAAAGAGGTTTTTTGCCAGACGAGGCAAACCTCGAAAAATTTTCAGTGATAATGCAGGCAATTTTGTGAAGACTAATGTAGAGCTTAAAAGGTTGCATGAATTGGTAAACAAACCAGACCAGAACCTTACTAATTACTTGATATCTGAAGGTATTGCTTGGGAATTTATTCCCCCTAAAGCTCCAAATTTTGGAGGTTTATGGGAATCGGGAGTCATGTCCTTCAAGTATCACTTTAAACGTGTTGTGGGCAACTCTAAATTAACTTATGAAGAAATGTTAACTATAATTGTCCAAATTGAAGGCATCTTAAATTCGCGCCCGCTTACTCCCTTGAGTACAGATATTAATGACTTGGAGGTCTTGACCCCGGGACATTTTCTTATTGGTCGCCCACTTAATGCCATTGCTGAATCTGACCTGAGTAATATTGAAGATAATGGACTAAACTTATGGCAAAACACCACTAAAATGGTTCAGACCATCTGAAAAAGTGGAAAAATAGTTATTTAAGTACATTGCAGCAAAGGCATAAGTGGATGATATCAAAAAACAACCTCAAAATAGGAGAAATGGTTGTAATAAAGGAAGATGATCTTCCAGTGTCTAAATGGTTATTAGGGAGAATTGTAGAAGTATTTTTTGGTAATGATAATAGAATAAGAGTTGTAAATATAAAAACCCCAAATGGAATATATAAAAGAGCAGTATCCAAAATTGTTGTATTACCTCTTGAAAAGTAATTCAGTTTTTATAAGAAAGTGTACATTATTGTAAAATTTCTTTATTTATTATGTATTATGTAAAATTTTTTAAATATTTGCTTAAATTTAACTTAACTGTGACTCATTTATATTGTATTTAATTGTATTGTTCTTTATATTTTTTACAATGGTTGTAATTGCAGTGTTTTAGTTTGAAACCCCCCTCAGAGGTTTCAAGAGGGGCGGTATGTTTGATAAAAGGCTATTTAATTTTCTACTGACTTTGTCACCTAGCAACCAAGATATACCTAATTATTTCAAAATGTAAACAGTTTTCTGTGCAAATGATTTTTTGTGATAAATACATTATCTGTTTTATTTCTTCAGCTTTTACCTAAGCTGTGTGAAACAATATTTTTTTTGTTTTTGAGTTTGATTAGAATGTTTTTTAATGAGATATGTGAAAAAATGTTACGGTTTTTATTGGAGTTGTGTTTTGTGAAATTATTAATGTTCGAAAGAACCTGAGTTGAGTTTACTCATGAGAATAAACTGTTTAAAACAAGAGATGAGTGTTTAATTTTGAGTTGAGTAAAATATTAATAAAATAAATTTTCGAATAAATTGAATTCTTATTTCAAGTCTTCATTGAGAGGAGATGCCGTTCGTATAATTCAATCTATTTCAATCGTGGATTCTAATTATGAAGTTACATGGTCGCTTTTGGAAGAACGGTTTTCAAATTCGAGAGAACAAGTTTACGCGCATTTAAAACGTTTCTTAAATATTCCTGTTATTCAGAATGAGTCCCCAGCAGCATTATTAAATCTAATAGATATAACAAATGAATGTATTAGGTCGTTAGAGATTTTAGAACAAAAAGTTGAGGGGTTTTCTACTACTATGTTTGCTTATATTTTTGCTCAAAAATTAGATGTAAATACAAAAATGTGGTGGGAAAGACATCTTAAGCGGGATAATTTACCGAGTTTAACTGAATTGCTAGAATTCTTCAGAGACCACGCGCGTACACTAAGTGCGTCCAAACAAGTAAATACAAAGCGAAATTTTCAAAACGAAAGCCAAACAAAGCATAGCTTTTCAAAGGTAACATCCATGGTTGCGAGTTTAAATGAGAAAAATGTGCGCAAATGTGTTGTATGTAACCAGGTAAATCACAGTGTTTTTAAATGTCCCAAATTTCAAAAATTTAATGTACAGGAAAGAGTAGATTTTGTGAAAAAAAAACAATATGTGCTTTAACTGTCTTTCAGAATTCCACTGCGTCAAAAAATGTAACTCAACATTCTCGTGTTCAAAATGCCATAAACGCCACAATATACTTCTTTGTTTTGATAGGCGTGAGAGAAATTCCAATGCGGTGGGAAACACAAAAAATTATAGTGATAAGGAAGTGCCAAATGCATTGTCGACGAATGAAAGTAAACCAACATTAAATGTTGACGCCATACCATTTGAGTTAAATAACCAAATTAAAAATTTCACTGGTACTTCAAATGTGAGATCGAATAATGTTAAAACAGTTCTTCTTTCCACTGCTATTGTTTATATGAGAGATAAATTCGGAAATAAAGTTCCGGTGCCTGCTTTATTGGACAATGGTTCAATGAGCAATTTTTTAACATTGCAGTTAGTTGAAAGATTAGGAATTCAAAAAGAAAAATTATCGAATACTGAGCTAGAATTAAATGAATTAATTCTCATAAAGGAGAAACGGAATAAATTAGAGAAAAACTTTTCTGAGTTTTTTGAGTCTATTTATAAGATAAGTAAAGAAGATGAAATTGAGGATTTTATTAAGGAAAACGAAGAAATTAATGAAATTTTAGAAATAATTAGGTATATCTTGGTTGCTAGGTGACAAAGTCAGTAGAAAATTAAATAGCCTTTTATCAAACAACTAACAACTATTTTTACATTCTATTTAAACCAGTATTTTTAAAAACACGTTTTATAATATTTTTCTTTTTGCAAATATTGTCAAAGTGTGGGTAAACGATTATTATTATCAAAACGTCTTCCCAGTTGAATCACAATATACCTCATGAATTGCAAAAGAATCTTTAGAAAGAATTTTTGACTTATAAATATTTGAAAAATAAGTTAACTTGATAGGTCAAAATTGCCCTGGTTGACTGTATTTCTCATAATTTGTGAATTATTTTCGAAATTTTGTTTAAATGTATGAGGAAATGGAAAAAAATGGAATTTTATGTATATGGAATTTTAGTTGTTGATTTACCCGCGCAAAAAATAAATAAATAAAAAGAAAAAAATTGCCTTGAATAATTCTATAAACACCGTGAAGGCCCCCAAAAAATCTATGCGAAAATTGGGAGCATTCTGAATTTATAATTTTTTGGGTTCTAACCCTAAATTCTTGAATAGCGATTTAGGGAAAACTTTAAAATAGCGTTGTGAGCTTAATATTCGGCAAATACATTAAGGGTGCGGTACTCATTTTATTTGGAATTTTTAGCTCTACAACATATGTATTAACACTGTTTTCGATACGTTTTTTTTTAAAATATGGTTATGATAGTTTTAAAAAAACTTGTATTTCAACTATAAATTTCTAGTTTTTTTTTCTAATATGGTCCTAATACAGGGAGTTGGAACTTAGTACATTCATTCTAGACCAAAACTGAAAGGATTAAAACAATAGACAGCTTTTCTTTATTAATTCGAATTGAATCTCTTATTCACTATGTTGCATTCTCTTTTTAAAAAATCTTCTCATATAAATATTTACTAAGCATTTTTTGTGAAATGAAATTAAAAAAATACATCCAGTAAAGTAAAAATTAATTAGAAAATGAATTTGTATTTAGTAGGATTAAAACTATATACGTGCACTTTTTAGATGAAACTTTAATGACTAATTTGGCTAATTTTTCATTCTAGCATCAAAGTAATAAAAGCTGCTTTATTCACGA
Source organism: Maratus speculifer (assembly GCA_964019185.1). NCBI lineage: Eukaryota > Metazoa > Arthropoda > Arachnida > Araneae > Salticidae > Maratus > Maratus speculifer. The sequence continues at coordinate 175,247,253 of OZ025302.1, forward strand.
CAATAAAACGTGTCTCTTAAAAAAGTAATCTAAGATATATAATTAATGTTTTATAACGGTAAATCCTGTATTTTTAAATTGTTTTAAAACAAACAAAGCTTTTTATTCTCTATAGTAAAATTTAATTCATATAAACTAATGTAAAATTTACGACTAATGATTCATCGAGATATCTGTATTTTATATGACGTAAAATAAAAAGGGATTTTTTAGTTATATAAAAGTGCTTACATATTTCGTTATTCGGAAAATTAGCGCAGAAGTCGAAACTTTATTCGCGAATAAAAATATTATGTCATTATCCGCTTGTTAAAATTTCGGAGAAATTTTTTTCATTTAAGTATAAAATAGTCTTCCCGGTTCTTAATGTCATAGTTTTTACAAACACATTTTAGAACTTCCCCTGTCACAATGTATACCCACAGTACAAGAAATTATTCATATTCTGTACTGAAATTGATTAAGTCATTGAAATTTTGAATATTCCTTAAAAAGAAAAAATAGGTAAAATATCTGTTTACTGATGACAGGGGTCGGAGCATATAGGTTAAATTTTATTGTTCTTACTAATATTTTTTAATAATAATTTTATGATGTATTCATATTGCGTATCTCATAAAAGGGTCATTCCATGTAAAATGAGCAAAAGTGTACAAAAAGCCGTGGCTGCATAGGAGTCGACTTTGATAAAATTTTATACACATGTTCAACTCATATTCAAATGAAGCTCGGCAAAATATCTCGACGAAAAATAACTTTATTTAGCTGTTTTGGACTTTTAAAAAACTTGTGATTTAGAACGGCATTCGCGCCATCGTCCTAAGTTGCATGTTTGAAGTTCTGTATCTTAAAAACTATTTAACAAAAATGAATTTTTTTACAATATTGTAATCTCTGAATAGCAATCCTTATATTTATTGAGTAAAAATAATCCTATAATACCATAATTAATCTTAAATTGGTTGTAAATATTGAAAATTTGTAAAATTTTGAAAAATTTGAGATGTTATAAAATTTGAAGGATTTAAAAAAACATCTGTGAAATTGATTCCTGGTATATCTTAACATATGAAGATTGAGTTGTCCAAGTTTGAAAGTTGTTGTTTATTTTCTTCATATTAAAAAAAAAAAAAAAAAAAAAAAAAAAAAAAAGTAGAAACTTTAAAAAAAATTACAGAATCATAATTTTCCCTCTTATTTATCCACAGAAAATAAATAAAGGAAAGGTTCGACAATAATAATATTGCACAGCCTTAAGGATGAAAAAGTCCAAGATACACTCAAAAAATTTCAATAGTGCCTTTCGGATTCCTAACATAATAAAAATGGGTTCAAAAAACTAATATTCCAGACATACTGAAGATATCTTTCTTTGAAACCACGCGCTTTTTCCAAGATTCTTGCTGAAAAAAAGAATATGTGCTGCCATCTACATTTGTTATTTGATTTTAAGCTTAAAATACAATTATTTATTGAAAAGTGTCTTTTTTTACTCAAATTAAAAATATTCTTGAGGCAAAAATAAATTGAAAGCAAGAATAAAACTTCGTATATTTAAAATATACACTTTTATCTAAAATATCAAAGAATTTAAAGCTTTTGAAAGCTTTTATTAAAAGTCAAACAAATGATAAAAACTTTGAATTTTTAACCAACAGTTTTCACTGTTTAATTTTTTTTTCTCATTCAGGAATAAAAAAGGCAAGAATTAAATGTTAGATGCATTAAATATATTCCATTAGCTATAACGTCAAAAATTTTTGAAGCTGTAATAAGTGTCCTTCTTTTTAAAAGAAATAACTGAAATATTTCGTTTTTTTCTCAATTTTTTTATTATTTATTTATTCTTAAATTACGGAATACAAACACAATTACTAAATTACGCTAATCTATTATTTATAATTCAGTCTTAAGTGTAATTAATTTTTAATACAGTCTCTCCATTCCTAAGGCTAATAATCAAACTTGAAATTTCGAGCATCTACACAAGACCTCGATTTCGTATCAACTTTAATGTACATTTTTGTACTGAAATAAACAAGTCTGAAACCTATTACTACTTTGCGTTTCCTCGTAAATGACTGTGATCTACTTATATGATGATTTTCAATAAAATCTGTGACATGACAGCCATACCCGATTTGCTCATTTTGTATGGAATGACCCAAAATTGTCTTTCAAACATTCTTAATATAAGTTACTGGTAACACCAATAAAATTTGCCTATGTGCTCCAACCCCTGCTGATGGGAATGTCTATTTGTTTGGCAACTAAGTTCCTGCCGTTTTAGCAGTTTTTTCTACCGTAATCTATTTTCTTTTTAATCAGTTAATTTATGCACTAAGTGTGACAAAAAATATATATACCGTGAAACTTCATTTAACGAAATAACATAATTATATTTAAAGACTTAGTTATGAAGAAAAATCAATAAAACATTCGTTAAACAGAGATCAATACAAATTCCTTAAAGGTGAATAATAAATTACCCATGCATAAGAAGACAAACGCACTTAAAATAGAGATTTTTAAATGTGTGTAAGTTGTTTCTCATAAAAACTCATGTAAAATTTAAAAAATAAAGATTAAGATTTTTCTTTATATCTTCGATACGTTCAATCAACTAAAATTTAATAAGTATTTTTAATTTAAAAGAATATTTACATGAAACATTTTTAAATTAACTCTACTGAATATTAATGTAACAATCTAAAAATATGATTGAGAAGCGAGAATAAATATTTAATGTAATTATTATTTAGGTATTAAATTATCATGTAAACATTTTTTACTTTTTTGTTAATCTTTGATCTAATTTACTATTTTTTAAAATGTGATTTGTTTTTTAGGTTATATATTTGCGATTTAAAACTTACAACATTCTTTTTACTATTGCATCAGCCACGTACATAAAATATTTATTGACATAGAAATGATATATCTTTTTGAATTTTAAAAATAAATACATGTACAGTGAACTTTTTTATGAAAATAAAATATCACGAAAAAAAAACTCCAATAAAGTACAAGTGGTATTTAAAAGTTGTTTCCTTTTATTTTGGGATTAAAACTGCTTAAATTCGTTTTAAGGCAAAATAATAATAGCTGATAAAAATATATACACAAATAGGTATATAATATGTATAAAATAAAATATAAAATATTTTATTATCATGTTTAATATGTAAATATAAAATATGTATAAAATATTTTTTACAAAAGTATTTATCAGATAATTTAGTGAAAAATAATTTGGAAGAAAAACATGCATCGAATAATTTATAAGGTAATTAAAATCAAATGCTTCTCTAATGCAATCAAAATTTCATAAAGAAACAATATTTTTTTAATAAAATTTAAAATATTCGTTTGATTAAATTTTCATTGCACTTAAAACAATATCAAGTCAGTGTGCATGTTTGAATAACAGAAACTAAAGATTTTTTTTTTTTTTTTTTTTTTTTTTTTTTTTTTTTTTTTTTTTTTTAAACTGATTGTTGAATTTTAAACTGAATTTTATACAGTTAATTTATGTATTAAAAAAAGGGTTTTTTAATACTTTTCTCTATATTTATAAGTACTGGTTTCGTGAAAAGGTTTTCGACGTTTTGCACGTTTATGGATCAGAGAACCGAAAAACATGTTATTACAAAATGTCGTTCTGCGAGTCTGTCTGTCTTTTGTCTGTATTTGGTACAAATTTTGTGTGCACTTTTGAATGAAAGAATTGATGAACAGAATTCAAATATTTTAGATTCAAGTCCTTGATATAACCTGATGCTGATTGTTTTTTGGTGTAAATTGCCTAATTGGTTGCACTGCTATGCATCATTTTTCATGATTTCCACAGTAAGCTATACCACAAAAACTAATCGATGGATATTCTAGAACATTCAGATTTTTACTAGTCCTTGATACAATATTGTTGCTAATTACTTTTCCGTGTAAATCTCTCAACAGTTGGGGCTTATGTTGTTTTATGATCTCCGCAATAAGTCTACTCAAAAACTAACGCGCAGATTTTCATCAAACTTTAGATTCAGTTAGAGATTGATATATGTTGTTTCCGATAAGATTTTGGTGTAAAACACTACTGTGCTATATTTTCCAAGAAGTATTAACATGCATGAGATAGAAGAAAGTTTCAGGGTGCCACTTCCGACTTGTTTTGTAAAGGCTTCATACCTAATTTTTTAATTATAAAGTTTTCACATGAAAATGGAAAAGACATAGTGGTTGTTAATAACATGATAGATTGATAGGGAAAACACGATTTTTAAATTTTGAAAAAGACGAGTTTTGAAACTTACGTTCTCATATATTCTGCCTTGGGAAATTTATTTAAACTTCAAATTTGTGTTAAAGATGAAAAAATCTTAAAGATATTCAGTAAGCAAAGAAAATCTCATGCTTGTTAATACTTCAAAATTCGCTATCATAGTGCTAAGATTAAATTGCAATTTATGCGCATCAGGAGGATTCTAAAGATATAAAAATCCGCACATTTGTTCTTGAGATGTGACTCTCTCTAAAGTCACGTAAATCCTGCAAATTCAGAAAAACAGTTCCATCTATTACGTAATTAACAACAAAAATTATTCAGAAAAAAATTGTGTAAATGCCTAACCGAGTCCTATCTTGTATATGAAAAATCATGTATTAGCTCATGAGATCAGGATTCATAGGGTTCTGAGATTTCGTGACCATAAAATTCTTCTGGACCAGTATTTTCTTATAGAAAATTTCTTATTAAATAAGACGAAATTTTGCGCTTTTGAACTACTATATTTACCGTAATTTCCTGCGTATAATCCGCGGATCAAACAATGATTTTTTGACCCGGAAAAAATATAAAGTAAAATGTTATGTTTTAGATCGCCGTAAGTAATTGCTTTCAATTACTAAATAAAATTTCTGGGTCAAAAAAGAATTGTTTGATCCGCGGATTATACGCAGGAAATTATGGTATATTTCTATAAAGAAATAATGGCATTTCATACGAATAATAACTGTACCAGTACGAACCACAGAGACACGGCTTTTGCGGAAATCGTGAAAAATGCAGCATGGCAGCACCACCTGTTGGTCGGTTCATATCACCCAAAACATAATCAGCTTAACCCATTAACGCCCGAATTATTTTCTTCGCTAAAATCAAAATTTTGTATTTCCCACCACTTTTAAAATCAAATTAACTTTTATCTAAATTTATCGAGGATTCTGTCTCGTGAAACAAGGTATATATTTATCTTCCTCTTTACTGGTGGAAAACCGATTTCTTGCTGTTTTTGTAACCGTCCTCAAACGAGGACGCTGGGCGTTAATGGGTTAGTCAAAAGCCAAAACATAATCTAAAACCATTATCACCCAAAACATAACCAGCACCAATATTTATAAAGTTATAACTTAATCTGTAGTTTCATTAAAACTTATGCATTAGTTCTTAGGACACAATTATGGAGGAAATTGCAAAAAAATCAGTATAGCAGCACCATTTGTAGGGAAATTAGTACTAAAATATAAACAGCACCAAGTAATGTCAAGGATTAACTGAATCTAAAATTTGATGAAAATCTGTGGAAAAATTTTAAAATAGAGCTAATGCAGAAATAAAAAATTATAAGCAGCAGCACTACATATAGAGCGATTTACACCATAAACTAATACTCACAAATTTATATCAGATATTAACTGAAGAAATTTTTTTATTAAATTCGGAGCATTAGTACTTGAAACAAAATGCCCGTCACACAGACATACAGCAAAACATATTCACATACAGACATTTTGAAAAAATATTTTTTTGGTATCTCTGACCCTTTAAACGTGTAAATCCGTCGAAAGCCGGAAGTCAAAAATTTTCAGAAATCCAATACTTTCTTCTTCTAAAGATAGAAAAAAGTAAAAACCAAAATTGTTTAACGGTATCAGATTGTGAAAATTGTGAAAAATGCAGGATGGCAGCACCATCTATTGGACGATTTACCCCAAAAAAGAATTGGCATCAATTTATATGGAGACTAACATAATCTAAAACTTTATTAAATTCCATGCATTAGTTCTTCAGATAGAGCGTTCACAAAATTTGTGTTACATACAGACAGACTAACTGATAAACAATTTGCTAAAACGTGTTGCATCTCAGATCCCGAAAATGTGTAAATCCGTCGAACACCGGAATCAAAAAATTTTCACAATTCTATTTTTTTTTTTACCGTTAAAAAAAAAAAAAAAAAAAAAAAAAAAAAAAAAAAAAAAAAAACAGACAAATGTAAGAAAAAGAATTTTTTTTTAACGAATAATTTTTTTTATTAAAGTTTTTTTTCTTAACTTTACCATTTTACCATTAAGTATTAACGCTAAGCAAATTTATTTAAATAAAATAAAACTTATTGTATAAATATCATTATAATAGAAACCATTATCTATTTAGTTTAAAAATACAATAATATAGAAAAATACACAATGTCATCCATTTTTAAAATACAAATATTTAAGTTATGAAAAAAGTTCTAGTGATCATTAATATCTTTCTTTTTTTAATATTTTTTTATTATTATTAGCTTTATTTACTGTCTATTCCAGCTTAGATATAGTCTATCTTGAATGCCATTTTTAACTTAAAATTCCATTAAAAGATTTCTTAAAGGCAGATAATAAGATTCATTCAACAAAGAAAAAGGTAATATAGAATTGTTTCCTTTTTTTCAGCGAAATAAAATCGGCTTAGATAAAAAGTCTGTTTTCTTTCAGCAATTCTTAAATAGCAATTATATATGCTTCCTCGCTTGTACAATAATGAAAGAATATTTTCTCCAAAAAATAAGTTCTGGAATATATATTTCTTAAAATATATTGAGACTTTCCAAGTACTTTTTTTAAAAGTAAGACTTATAGTTTATTTAAAATTAAAATCGAAAAAATGATTCAGTTATCATTATCTTAACAAATCACAGTAAAACTGTTATTAACATAATATTATGATAATAAAGTTATTTGAATTTTTAAGAAATGCTGCAGTTCGTAAAATGTTTCCCTTTTAAAAATATTTTTGTATTAGTAACTTCAGGGTTCGTTCACCTCAAAGTAATTCCAAAAAGTTTCATAAACTAACACACCCTCTGTCCCACATTAGTCGGGAATATTGTTGTACTAATGTTTGAATATTTTTGTACTAATTATTGATAGTGATCATTTTATTATTTTGTTTGAACATTTTAAAGAGATTTCAGGGTGATATGCTTCAATCGACAACATTTACTTACCGAGAATTACCTCCCTTCCTTCGTAAATCAGTACCATATTACTTTTTAAAAAATCCTGTGTTCGCATGCTCTTATGCCACGCCTCATTTTGTTTTGTGTTTTCAACATTTTTAGAACGTTGTAACTGCAAATTCCAAAATATCCCAAATTAGTTGCTACATTTGAATATTTTTGTACTGATTATTATATTGATGATTTTATAATTTTGTTTGAATATTTTTCAGAGCTTTCAAGGTGGCATGTTTCAATTGACAACATTTACTTAACCAAAAATACCCTCCGTCCATTCGTAAATCAGTACCATAGTAGTTTTTAAAAAATCCAGAGTTTGCACGCTCTTAAGTCACGCCCCATTTTCTTATGTACTGTTAACAACGTTCCTAAGAACGTTGTAATTGCAAATTTTATCCATTTTTTAAACATCATCCTCTGATACTCGGGTCATCCGCTGTGAAATGAAACTAGGTATTGTCTTATTATATGTATATACGACTCAATTTTTGCACTTCACGGAAATTTTTCACGTAAGCTGGCAACACCTTTTCAATAATCATTTTTCGGATTTCTTCTTTGTCAACAATTTCTACGGCATTTTTTTTCACTTTCTGAATGAAAAAAAAAAATAATATATTCTAATTTTTTCACTAATCATTTTGCTTTTTTTCGTGACCGATCTTGGTCTTGCCATCGCTCTGCCATTACTTTTGTAATAAATACTTTGCTTTTGCAATTCGTCAAAGTTTCAGTTTTATCTGGCATTTCTAGCAGTACTGCTTAGTTAACCTTTTTTTTCAAATATTGCAATAAAAATAGCAATACAGCGTTACACTGTTTATTTTTCTTTTCCTTCTTTAGCATGCTTTTTAAATTACTATTCATAATTACAATTATCATCACTTTTATAATAGGTCAAGTCACATACTTTTTATTTTTATTTTTACACGCTCACCTTGGCTTTTATTCTACAAACACAATACATTATATATTATTTATTGTAGTATAATTTTACTGGTGTCTATTTACTAAACTGCATCAGAAACTATATATGACTCCACCTACATGAAATGAAGCAACTAATGTAGGACAAAATTTTGGACCTAAATGTAGCAATTAATTTGGGAAGGAGGGAGTACTTACCTTATTGAAGGAGGGGGGTGGGTATATATCAATCTTCAGATATAGTGAGCAGTACTTTACGAAGTTTTTGTTAATAAAACGTTTAAAATCCCGTGATACACCTTGATGCAAAAGCATCACCGTATTTTCACTATCTGTTCAAACTTATATGTATATTCTATCTTGAATGTTATTTTTGACATAAAATGTTATTAAACGATTCTGTAAAAACAGATAAAAATCTTTATTCTACTATTTGAAGTGTGATTTAGAAACTTTTATTTATTTATTTTTGTGATAAAATTTGCTTACATAAAAACTGTGTTTTCATGCAGCAGTTTTTAACTTCTTAACTTTTACATTCTTTTAACAATGTAAATTAACCTTCCTACCCTGTTGAAAAAAAATGTTACGTTTTCCCTGAATGGCTCGATTAGATCCAGTTTACTTGTATATATTTATTCTAGCTCAAAACAAATATTTTTATCTAGCTTTATTTCATATATTATTTTTGTATTCACTATGAGAGACAACATATTTATATTGCCCCTCCCCACTCTTTACTACACCTCTCCTCCTCTTCCTTTCAATGCATTGTTTGTGTGAGTAATAATTTGGAAAATAATAATAAAAAAAAGTATATTACAAATTTGTTTTATTTCCATGTTCTTGATATACATTTTTGTGATAAAGAAGATTCTCAGTACACATTTGCATGCTCCTGACAAAGAGAAGATAAGCATAAAGTTAATCTAGTCTGCATTTTTGTATCTCTTTTTGGACCACACTATTTGCATCTTCCACGTTTATTTGAGCTAATACTTTATATTTTTTTCAAAGGCTGCGTTTGCCAATTTCTTCTTTATGTTTACTCTGATATTTTGTTTCCTCCTAACATTTCTGCAAGGTTCGGTCAGCTATTTGCCAAGTTTGTTTAGAAAAAGGTGCCTTTTGTATAGTTTGTTTTGATTGTAAGAACGATTTATAAGCATAAAAACAATATATGCATTTATTCCAGCTATGTCAATTAAATTGTAGACTAAGAACACAGGTCACCGCCTAGTACCCCTTTTGCATGTAATGCAGCAGCTAATTTATCAGCTAATTTATCAGTTTCACCTTCAGTTTCATTATAATATGAAACTATATCCGGTTTCTTCTCTTTCTCATCTGACACTTTAGCCTCGTGATGCATATTTGAAAAGAGGATTACCGATTTGTTGTTTTTTTTTTTTCAGAACATATCAAACAAGTGTCATGTCTCGTTGAAAACCGAATACTGAGGAAAATGTTTCTCACTCACGCGATAACTGAAATTCAGAAGGAATAAATATTTTTTATTTATTCCTTCTTTTTTTTTACTTGAGATAATACTTCAAAACCTTTCCCTTTTTTTAAACAATGCAACTACCTATTTTTATTATACATTCTAGCGTACATATATTCCATCTTGAGCGGCATATTTAACTCAAAATTCGTTGAAAAGGTTTTTTTTAAAGGCAGACAATAAGTTTCATTCAAAAAAAAAATGTAACTTAGAAATGATTCTTTTTTCAGAAATATAAAATCCGCTTAAATAAAAAGTCTGTTCTCATTCGGCAATTCTTAAACAGCCATCTTATAAAAGTTTCGTCCTCGTTTATAAAGTAACGAAAGAATAATTTCTGCAAAAAGTACGTTTTGGAATATGTATCGCTTGAAAAACAATTTAGAGTTTTAAAATATTTTTTGAGGTAATAAGTACTATTAATTTAAAATGAAAATCAAGAAAGTGATTCCGTTATCATTATCTTAAGAAAAGACAGTTATTAAAAGATTATAACGAAATTGTTTCAGTGTTTAAAAAATGCTAGGGATCATAAAAAATGTCCATTTGAAAAATATTTTTATATTAGCATCTGCAGGTTTCATACACTAAGGGCTCCCAAATGGTCCGCGAACTGAACATAAATATTTTTTAACAGAAAATTTCATAGTAGGTTTTTACAACATTTGTGCTAAAACTAACCTCCGAGGACGCTTACTGCGCAATTTGCAAGAAAAATATAAGACAAAAATCTTTCTAAAAAATTATTGATGATTAGTTGTCGGACCATTTGGGACCTGTGCACTTTATAAACTTACAAGAATTTTCGTAAATTTACACTTGCCTTTTTGAACGAGAAAAATATCATTTTGAGATATGATATAGCTAGCAGTACTTTGCGAAATTTCTGGTAATAAAACACCTAAAATATTCGTTATACACCTCGATGCGAAGGAATACTATATTTTTACACTTTAGTCATGGGTATATACATTCTAAATTAAACTTGAATGGCATGAATTGTAATTAAAAGATTCTGTAAAGGCGGATGAAATTTTTCATTTTGTCACAAAAAAAATTTATTTTTTTTTAGAAATAAAATTTGCTTACATAAAAACTTGATTTTTATTCAGTAGTTTTTAACACTATAACTGTTGCATTTTTTACTTTTATTTTTATTTATTTATTTTTTTATTATAAATCAAAAGTAGCTGCATTTTTTTCAAAACTAAAATATTTGCCTTACTTAATGGAAAAATATATGACAGACAATAACGATAAATTTACAGTTACAAAATGGTGATATCAAGAAGCTTTTAGTAATGAAACAATAAAATGGTCCTTGCCCTAATCAAGTTCGGGCAATACATTTAATGCATTAAACAGCCATTATACAAAAATTCTGTCCACTCTAATAAAGTATTGAAATAAAATTCTATTTAATAGAACAGTTGCGGAATAGGTATCACAATATTTAGACTTTAAAAATAACATTTTTGTTAAGATAATGCTTCAAAAAGTCTGTTTAATAAGTCTGTTAGTAGTCTGTTTTAATTCAGCAATTCTTAAATCATGGAATTTTAAAGAAAAAGGAACTGGCATATCCTTAAAATAGTGAAGTTTTGACTGTATCCACTATCGATGGGGTTCGTTACCACCACGGCAAACTTCCACCAGTAAATTTATGCAGAAATTTTCCTTTAATTAAACCCCTAATTAATAGAAATTTCCAATCTAAAATAATGCCAAAAACTGATATACATTTTTATTGATAAGAGTTTACTTCGTCGCTAATAAGTCCGCTAAATAGTGACAACCAAAATCAGGAAAAGGTTATAATACCTGGGAAAACTGACACCAGTAAAAATAAAGAGATTTTTTTTACCATATTAGACAGAGATATTGCACGTGAATGTAATATGTGACACTTAAATTATACAAAATAATCTATTCATATTTTCTGGTGGAAGTTTTTACCGGTGGTAATCAAAAACTGTTGATCCAAAAAAAAAAAAAAAAAAAAAACTGTTGATCCCCCCCCCCAAAAAAAAACAGCTGACATTTTGTGACACCTCCTCAGTTACGCCACTCGCAAATCAATTTTGAATACCTTTACCCCTTCGAGACGCCATGCCTTATAGAAATTTTATTTGGTTGGCACCGTTTTTTAAAAACAGTTCCCTTTAGCTGTCAAATATAAAAAAAAATACTCTAATTAAAAAAACATAAATGTATCGTTTATCTATAATTGGTGCTAAAAACAAATTCCAAATGCGCCTCTTCACTATGCATGTATATATATCACCCGTCTCGAAATGATTAAAGTGTGCTTGACCCTTTAAAATAATCAAATTTTGCCATTTTCACTAATTTCAGCCATTGCTTTTTCTAACTAAATAAATAAATAAATAAACAACTTTAAAGAGCACAAATATTATAAAATAAAAGCATACAGCCGTTTCGGGACTTCTAAAGTCCCATCATCAGTGCTAAAAAAGTGTAAAACGTAAAAGAAAGTCACAGGGTTAATTAAAATAAAATAAACCGTACATCTGAGCTCACCGCAAAGGCGAAATGACCATGAAACGTCGCAAAGCAACAGTAAAAGTAAACTGGCACGCGCACCCAGAGGAGACCAATCATATGTTACTTCTCACTGGACAAGTCCAATACAAGGAGAAAAGGAGGGGGGAAGGGGAGTGACATCATAAAAATGGAAACCAGACATCAGAAAATCTTGGAGTACTGGACATGTCATTAACCAAATTACTAGAGTTTTTCCATATATGAAAAGCTTCCCAAAAGTCTAAATCAGGCCTGTCCAACCTTTCAGTAACCAAGGGCGCATCTTGGTTCTTGGCACTCAATGAAGGGCGCCATAATTTACGAGACTGAAAATATATGGCAATATTATCGCATATAGTATTAGTATATACGAACGTCTTTAAAAAAGACCTCCTCAGTACTGGAGTTACATGCATTAAATTTCAACTTATACATTTTTTTAGAGATATCTTTATCAAAACTGTTTTTAGGTTAAGTCGCCAGAAACTTTAATCGTTTCTATGATAACAATCATTACAAATAAATTTGAAAATCAGAGATATTGCTGAGTTTCTTTTACGATGTGAAAATACAGATTGATTTATTTTGAAGGCGTGGATTAGTTTTATGAAAAGTACAGAAACAGACAAGCACGATAGTGACAAAACCATGTGGATGGTTTCCGAGGGGCAGTCTTGAAGTACTTTCTTAGAAATCATTCTGCACTGTTTATTAGTTTTCTAAGTAAAATTATTAAAAAAAATAAAGGAAAAAAACTCCTCCTAAAATTTCAGAAGTCAAGAAAGAAAAATTAAGCCCTTTTATCCTTTATATAAAACATCCTATGGATCAGTGTGATAGCAGTAAAAAGAAAAAAGCTGATCTTTCATGCACATGTATCTTCAAAAGAGAGGGGAGCCGGTGAAAACGTCTATTTTTCACTTACTTTATAAGCATGAAAAAGAGCTATTTCCAACTATTAAGAAATTTAACTATCATAATTGCACTATGTAAACATAACTAAACGCAAAAAATATGCATGATTAAATTTTCAAAGTATTTTTCTGGTTGTTTTTAATGTAAAACGACAAGCCAACAGTATGCCAAACGCATGTTTTAAAAATATCTCTGATAAAATATTATTGATATTAAAAAAATCTTTATAATGGAATTTTACTTCTAAAATATTTAATAACAGGAAACCTTCAAAAGGGCGCCATGAAAACCTTCAAAGGGCGCCATGGCGCCCGCGGGCGCCGCGTTGGACAGCCCTGGTCTAAATCATAAACAGATGAACAATATTGTATTATTGAGGCTTCGGAGAATTTAAAATTGTGACTATTGGACCAGCAATGGTTGGCGATAGCAGAACGTTTTATTTCACAATTTTTAACGTTAGCACTGTGTTCTCCCACACGTTTTTTCAAGGTACGTTTCGTCTGACTGATGATTTTTCTGATAGTTATTTTAAAACAAAAACATCGAAGAAATGTAACAATTCATCATACTCTGGCTATTTATTTATACTAATTATTGTCTCTTTAATACTGATGTATGTATACATATAGATGTGCATATGCTCAAAAAAGTTGTGGGCAATTTAAAAAAATTGGAGAAACATTGGCAAATTCAGTGCTAACAACAAGACAAATATTGCAAATTGTTTCATAAAAAATCATAATTGCATTATGCTTTTTGTTTCAACTTAAAGAAAAAAAAAGTTAAACTTGTTTGAAAATCATAATGGATGATCTGTCGTGTTGTATAAATAATTTTATATCAATATAAATGTATTTTTACTCTTATATCAGCAAGGACATTTTTTTTAACATTTCTATAATGACAGTTTATCTTCATGTATTACTAAACGTAATTTTTCTTCAAATAAATAATAGTTTTTAAACATGTTCTAAAATTTCTTACGATGCAATGCAGCAATTTACCAGATAAATATTTTCTTCTTCCTGAAATCGATTTTTTTTCACTTTTTCTCCGGCAGAAGAAGAAAGTGATGCTTTGATCGATTCTTAAACATTTCCCTGGGCAAAATACATTTGAGAGTTTTTTAATTAATCTTTTTTCCACAGAAAATATTTTTTTTTCATCAAAAAGTTTGCAACAAATGTAACAATTTCTTTCCTCTGGTGTAATTAAAATGACATTAGTTGCAAAAATGGAAATAAATGATTATATTAAGTTCTTATCCAAAAGTAAAAGATGGTAATCATAACTTGCATAGAGCGAGGCAATTATATTATAAATTTAATAATTTCCCCATATTAAGATTCCTTCTATACAGGGTGCTACAATCTTTTCAAACAAATTTATCAAAGGCAATAATTAACTTCAAACCAAATAATTTTATATAATAAACCAGAGTCTGTGATATGTAATTTACAATAGAATATTCTTCGTATATTGAATATACTAATGGAAAATAGAGTACATCAACAATACTTTAAAATACAGTAATAATATTTTTAATAAAAACTTACATCTTAACCCTTTATGTCCCTGTTAATGAATTCATGAAAATCTGAAATTCTAAAGCATATTTTGTGAATTTGTTAAACTAATTGATATGTTTATACAATCATTTAATAAATTTTAACAGTATTTTATCAATTAAGATTAATTAATTAATTCTTATTTTATAGCGATTTTTATGTGCAAGATTTATAACTCAACTTAAATCTTTTATTGAAAATCTATTTTTTTAGTATTTAACATAATTATGAAATGTACAAATCTAGTGATCTTACAATAAATATATAGAAATACATCCAAATTTGAGATTTTAATTCACAATTTTTCTTCGTCAAGAATGCTGAGGAAAAGGCTGAAATGAAAAAGATATCATATTTTTAAAAATATTTTTGTTTTGTGCAATCTGTAATACTTTTGGAACTGGATAGGTATCTATAACTCATAGGTATCTAAACCGTATTACCAATATTAAATTAATCTTATATCAAGTTACTAATAGTACTTTGAAGAAACGGCGGATCATATAAGGGCTAACCTATGTTTATTTT
The DNA here is from genome assembly GCA_964019185.1 of Maratus speculifer. Lineage (NCBI taxonomy): Eukaryota > Metazoa > Arthropoda > Arachnida > Araneae > Salticidae > Maratus > Maratus speculifer. The sequence goes on from OZ025302.1 coordinate 175,262,519, forward strand.
TCTATAAAAAAATACTGACTTTTTTCCTGAAAAATTTTCTTAAATATACGACCCCTGATACTATGGATCACTGGTTAGAGATCATCTGATCTAATACATTTCTAATAATTAGTGTGCTAATAAGCATTTACATTATAATGTATTTTACGAATTCAGTACTTCAAATTATTCTAGTCTGAAAAAAAATGATTTCTGCTCTAGAGCACAATATTATTCTTTGTAAAATAATGAGAAAAAATTTGCAAAGGTAACAATCTCTAAAATTTGTTAAAATAATAAATTGGTAACCATTTTAATACTATTTATTTACTTATTGTTATTATTATTATAGTTGTAAAATAGTAGATTTCATGAATATTTTACAAACATTCTAAAAAAAGTAATGCCTAGTATATTTGTATATTGTTTTTGTGAAATAAATGCTGAATTTAAAGTTCGTGAATTGTAGTACCAATAAAGTTTTCGCTTTTTATATATTGTAAGGAATATTTGAAATTAACTCATAATTTTCCTATAAACCCGTAAGATTCGTATTGAGATTCATGTCAGGATTAACATGGTTTAGTATTCTAAAATTCTTCGATTGTGAAAAAAATTGCATATGAAGAATACTGTTTCTTACACAAAAGGTTTTAGAATTATCATCAAATGACTTCTTGATTTAAGAATATAAAATTTCGACTGTAAGTCTAAACTTTGAATCATCGAAATTAGAATGCATTTTTAGAAATTTCCAATAACATATGAAAAAAAAGTAATGCCTAGTACATTTATATATTTCCTTTGTCAAATAAGTGTGGAATTTAAATTTCGTGAGTTGTAACACCAATATAGTTTTCCTCTTTAAAATATTGCAGTGAATATTTAAGTTTAACCAAGGTTTGCACTGTTCCTAAAATTTTTGTACTTTCCTACCACAATTTTTAAACGGTAATATTTAGTGTATAATTCTATTGTAGATGCAGTGTTGCCAGATTGGGGATTTTGTCCCCATTTTGGGGAATTTTGAACTTCCTGGGGAATTTTTTGGGGACAAGTAAATCTTGGGGACATGTTTGGGGACTATGAACATATTTGGGGAATTGTTATCACAATTTTTACTTTCAGACATTAACCAATACTGGATCTGTCTCGAATTCGATTTTGGTTTGGAAAACGAAAATAAAATACAGAAATAATAGATATAAATCATTCTCGCGGTCGTGCTCACCGTTTATATGTACTACAGATTCATCAGGATCTGCACTGAGAGCTATCCCTCCTCTGAATTTTCAGATAAGTGATTCAGATTTTCCTGTCAATACGGACAGAAACACCAGCACAAAAATACATTTCATTTAATAGTATAGATTTATACAACAAAAATAAAAACAATTTCATAACTTTTCTTTTGTTTTTAGCTTTAAACATACATGAAAAATTCTGTTGGGATTAAATGTTTTTTTTTTTTTTCATAAATGGGGAACTTTTTCAAAAAAAAAAAAAAAAAAAAAAAAAAAAAAAATGCTTGATTTGGGAAAAAATTTGAATTTAAATTTGTTAAAAAAATTTTATAACGGAAAATTGAAAATTGGGAACTTGCCTTTTTGAGTAGAAATTGCGTTGGGGAATTTTTCTGAAAAAAGCCCTGATTTGGGGAAAATTTCAGAAATTTTGGGGAAATTGGCTTTCAACAATCTGGCAACACTGTGTGGATGTTAAATGGACCTTCCATGAAGATTTTTGATTTAAAATACTAGTAGAAACATGTGAAAATTTTAGGAGCGGTGCGAGCCCTGGTTTAACTTATGATTTTCCGATAAACTCGTAAATTCCGAATTGAGTATTATGTCAGGATTAACATTTTTTAGTATTTTAAAATTCTTCAATTGTAAAGAATTTTGCATATGAAGAATGCTGTCTCTTACACAAAAGGTTTTAGAATTTTCATCAAATGACTTCTTGATTTAAGAATATAAAATTTCGACTGTAAGTCTAAACTTTGAATCCTCGAAAGTTTTAGAAATTTGCGATTACTTACGAAAAAAAAAAGAGAAGAAAAGTAATTTGAATCCTCGAAATTAGAATGCATTTTTAGAAATTTGCAATTACTTACGAAAAAAAAGTAATGCCTGGTACATTTATATATTTCCTTTGTGAAATAAGAGTGGAATTTAAATAACTTGAGTTGTATCACCAATATAGTTTCCCTTTTTAAAATATTGTAAGAAATATTTAAGTTTAACTTATGATTTTCTTATAAACTCGTAACTTTCGTATCGAGTATTATGCCAGGATTAATACGGTTTAGTATTCTAAGATTCTTTAATTGTGAAAACTTTCGCATATGAAAAATGCTGCCTCTCATACAAAAGTTTTTAGAAACTTTAATCGAGATTTCAAAATATAGAATTTAGACTTTGAGTCTCTACTTTGAATTCGCGAAATTATAATGCAATTTTAGAAATTTGCGAATACTTACGAAAAAAAAAATAGCAATGCCTACTACATTTCTATAATTCCTTTGTGAAATAAGTAAATTTTGTGAACTGCAGCCTAAATATTGTTTACATTTTTAAAGTATTGTAAAAAGCATTTGAGTTTAACTTGTGATTTTTCTGATTTCCTAGGCACCTATCTTAAAAAAATCGCAACTTTCGTAATAAGTATTATATCAGGATTAACGTGGATTAGTATTCTAAGATTCTTCAATTGTGAAAACTTTCGCATATGAAAAATGCTGTCTCATACACAAAAGGTTTCACAAACTTCAAGAAACGACTTGTTCATTTAATCTTTGTTTAATGTTATAAAATTTCAAATTTAAGTCTGAACTTTGAGTTCTCCAAATTAGAATGTATATTTAGAAATTTGGGATCCCTTTCTTCAATGTTAGAGCTAATTCTTCATTTTATTAACAGTATAAAACAGGGATTTATTCTTATATCCTTATAAATGTAATGTAAGTATGCTATTTGGTGAATGCTGATATCATTTATTTGAATTTTGAGACAAGAAGAAAAATAACAACAGACTGTATTTCAAAATGTCGGGTTGTTTCTAGATTTAAATATTTTATTTTACTTCTACAATTTATTAGATTTTTAGGATTTAGTAGGAATCGAATATGTAATGAAACAGCGGTTGTTTACAGTTAAACTTTTGAGTTCTATTATGTTAAATATAGCAAGCAATCTTAAAAGAAGAATACATACAATGAAACCTTGCAACCGTTATATTTACACATAGTTATTGGTTTTCATGCTACCACAAAGTGCAAATTAGTGATAACAATAAACAAGTAAGAAAAATCATGCGTTAAGCATAGATTATGAAGCACTTTCCAACACTTAATGTAATCTTTAACAAAACTTTGTTATTCAGGGAAATAATAGTGTATAGCCAAATATACCCAAATATGTGTTCCAGTACATTAGAATAGCCCTGTATTTCATATGTCAGTTCATATAATGGGAAAATTTAGCTTAGTAAGAAAATATCCAGTAGCTTGAAATTTCTTTTTCAGCAATTCATACTATTAGATGGAAACATACTTGAATACTTTTATTCAGCCCTGTAGTTTACATTCTATTTTTATTAAACGTCAACATTAGGCTAAAAGTTATTGTAAACTAAAACACTTTTAAAACAACTGAAATCACATTCTCAGAAATCATCATTCATAGGCGTCCATGTACCGAATTCTTTGCATGGCCCTGTATATCCCTTTATCTATATTCTGCAAACATTTCTCAGTAAATTGAATGCAGTGTGGTGATGAAAATAAACACCTCCTACTAGGTACGCAATCGTGACGTGGTTAGTACGAAGAAAAATGAAAATAATATCCCTTCGGCGTTGTGAACGAAGATCGGATATTATTAATTAGTGAAATTAATTCCTTAATATCATACTTAAAATTAACATTTTGCAATAACATTAGGATCGCCTTATTTAACGTATGAATTTGTGAAAATTGGGATTGATGAGTCAATAAAAAAACTTGAGATATTAATCTGCAAATTTAAATGTTAACATTCCCTAATCTGCATCTAGAAATTACCTTAAAATACATAAAGGGAGAAAACTGGAATAAAGACAAGAATAGGTACATATATACAAAATTTTATTAAAACACATAAATTGGCATCATGCAAACACTATAAAATATAATATGCAAGGCAATAACTACTGAAATATGGTTATGGTGAAATATCCAAAATATTTTATTTCATTTCTTTTTTTTTGTTGTTGTTGTTTGTTTATTTATTCATTTCCTATTATTCTGCTATCCTCGCAGCACATAACACTTTAGTTCACGACACAACTTATAGGCAAAGCCCCAAATTTTCATATTTTATAAAATCGAATCCTTCATTCTTATTATTCGTATTATTTTACTGGTATTATTAATTTATTTATTTATTCATTTTACTATTAATTAAGTTTGAGCATTAAATTCTGATAATTTTGAGCCCCAAAAATAATAATAATTTTAAAATTTTAAAATAATCAAATTTTAAATAATCAAATTTTAAAAACCAAAATTTTAACACAACATTATATCAATAAAATAAATTGGCCGGACACATGAACAATGAAATTTTCTCACCTTACAAGTATGTTCCTGGTATTGGTCGACGTTGTCTTATAGCTGTCCATACAGTTTGTCAGTACGCCAACACAATTAAATCCGAATGCCAAGTTCCAAGTCATTTTGTTTTTAATTAACGCGAATAGTAGCAACTTTTCTAATTTCACGCACTATAGTTAGCACTTTTCAAATTTCACGCACTTTCCAATCATCCGATGAATAAATAGTCCGCTCGGCAAAACTCAGGTATTCCTTTTTGTTTTAGAAATCAGTCGATGATTAGTTCTCTGTGTGCGGAGTATAGCTTCGCTTCTCATCGCTCCAATCATCAGATGAATAAATAGTCCGCTCGGCAAAACTCAGGTATTCCCTTTTGTATCCGCTCGGCAATGCACGCACTATAGTTAGCACTTTTCAACTTTCACGCACTTTCCAATCATCCGATGAATAAATAGTCCGCTCGGCAAAACTCAGGTATTCCTTTTTGTTTTAGAAATCAGTCGATGATTAGTTCTCTGTGTGCAGAGCATAGCTTCGCATCTCATCGCTTCATCCGGGAGGACTAAGATCACGTCTCCCGATTTTCGAAGTTGCCTTATTTCATAATTTCTTCTTTTTCCCTCTCATTTTAGCGGGAAACTCACAGCAGAGAGAAGAGAAAAAATCTTTTTCTTACTTCACACTTTCAATTCTAAAACTGGATTCTACACGTGTGGCGTTTTCCTTCCGGATCCTGTACGCCCCTTTTGACCCCATTGGGTATTATATTCGGACTCCAATTGGCTTTGAATATATTTCACTGTCCATTGGTCAGGTAAAAGAAACGGGGTTGGATTTTTAGACATTATTCCTCCATTATTTATTGCCGGAGCTACGATTCTGAATCAGCCACCCCAAGTAGACCACACACGAGAGTAATAAATTTGATTGTAAATCTTTCATTGTTGCTTGTGTACGTTAACGTCACAAATGGCGACTCTAGGTTTTATTGCTTCTCGTAAACATTTGTTCCTTTTATAACTAATGGTGAGAAAATCCCTTCGCTCATGTGATTTTGCTATTCCCAGGCTTTGACTAAAAGAGAGCTTATAGTATAATAAAATTTCCAAACAAACAACACATATTATTGTTATCATTTCTTGTTTACGAAAGCTAAAATAAAAATTTATTTTAATACTTTTATATACATTAATATTATTTCATTTTCTATCTCTTTCTAGATTATTTATTTATTTATTTATTTATTTATTTATTTATTTATTTATTTTTATTATTATTCTTTCTCTCTCTTTGTTTTTTTTTTCTTTTCTTTTCTTTTATTTTATTTTATTCTAAGCGATGTCGTGACATTTCTTTACGACATGCAGCTCAGCGTAAAAATGCATAGCTTATTTAAGAACCACGTTTAAATAATTTACGCTCATATTCAGTAACGTTGGTGAGCTCTTTTGGGTAGCCCTGTATATCAACTATAACATTTATACACACCATATAATGTGCATATATTTAGCAAAATATAAACGCAAATATCATAATTAAAATGCATTTCATCCCTCCATCAGCCATCATCGGACACATATACGGTACTTCGGAAAGAATATACTATTTGAAATCTTTTGTATGGCCCTGTAAATGCTATGTACTTCATATTATGCAAGACAGTAGCGTATAATTTATATTAAGCTTCAGTGACATATATCAATTTTATTATACATGAAAAAGCTTAATATATTTAAAATACATACACAATTCCCCCTCTTACCATTATCTAATGGAATTATTTTGTGTGGCCCTGTAAATGAATAATAGCTACATTTTCACCTTCTATTTTATGGAATGCATATATTAATATGTTTGACAGGGTATAACATCTTTGAAATTCCTTTGAAACGATTTTTCCCCATAGGCCGTAATGTAATAGGACACTTTTGATTCGCCCTGTAGATAAACTAATCATGGTAGAAACTTCATTTTCAATAGGACTTGTGCTAGGGTAAACGTCAATAACGTCCTAAAATTTCTTGGCAATCCGAGTATATTAACGATTTTTCCCCATAGGCCGTAATGTAATGGGAAACTTTTGATTCTCTCTGTAGATAAACTAATCATGGTAGCAACTTCATTTTCAATAGGACTTGTGCTAGGGTAAACGTCAATAACGTCCTAAAATTTCATGGCAATCCGAGTATATTAACAATTTTTCCCCATAGGCCGTAATGTAATGGGAAACTTTTGATTCTCTCTGTAGATAAACTAATCATGGTAGGTACTTCATTTTCAATAGGGTTCGTGCTAGGGTAAACCTCAATAACGTATAAAAATTTCATAGCGATCCGAGTATATTTACGGGAGTTAGAGAGCGGACAGACGGACAGACGGCCAGACAAACCGAATGCATAAGCACTTTTCAACTTTGTTGGAAAGTGCTAAAAAGACTGCTTGGTATTGTAAACCCGCTTAACCCTTTAACTGGTTTCACCGAACGCCGTTGCATTATTTAAAGCTTTTTGATATTATTTTTAAGAAAATTTTGATACAGTTGAAAGGCAGAAATGTTTAGACTAAATTTTACGAATATTTTATTTAACCCTTTAACGATCAAAGCATTTTCATTGCTAAGATGTCGAAATAAATGAATGACACCGGTAATTAAGAACAAATTTATTTCTAAATAAGAAAACGTGATTTTTCACATACATAATAAAAGAGCTATTTTTAGCTAAAAATACCGGTGTCAGTGTTGAGTATCGGAATTAAAATTTTGTGGTTTCGTGGTGAAACCAATGAACGTTAAAGGGTTAAATAATAGTGGTGTGAATCCGCTATTTTCAATTTATTGAACAGAAAAGAATTAACCAGTTAAGCCCTGTTAGAAGGAGTTCCAGAAATTCTATTATGGAGAGAATAAGGATTCTTACAACTAAATCTAAGTAGTAGATTTCAATTTATGGAATCATTTTAAGGCGTGGCGTCCTAATTTTAATTCTAAAACTGACAAATGGCACAAAGTATTTTAATGGAATGTTGTTTTTATGGTGAAACCACCGAAAAATAGCTTTTTATTTTCTAAAAAATTCATTTGTAAATTCTGTTTCAATTCAATTATTACTTCATTTTACGAACAGATTTTTTGTGCTCCTGAAAAGGTTAATTACGAAATATCTTATATTAAGAGGACACAGTCCCTTGAAATTAATCAAAACATCGATTTAAAAAATATATTAACTGAAAGATCCTTTAATTGTAAATATTTTGACACCTCATTTTTACTTATACGACAATTATATCGCGTGATATTGTAAATTGTGCTAATTACACACAATTACCTATACATATGAAAACTTTAAACTGATTTTTCTCGATGTTCATATTTTTATAACTTGCTTGTTCGATAAATATTAAGGCTTTTTTTTTTTTTTTTTGCTAATTTAGATAGAGGTTTGAAATTTTTTAAATTGTTTTCCATAGTGTATTTAGTACTTTTGTGCATTGATTTAACATTCAAGTTTATAGTATTTTTTTAACATTTAAATTGAGAGTTTGTTGTTTTTTTCTTCTTTTTTTAACCCTTTAACGTTTATTGGTTTCTCTATGAAAGCGCAAAATTTTAGTTCCAATATGCAACAAAACAACGGAATTTTTAATTTTAAAAAATCCATTTTATTACGTATGTGAAAATCACTTACAAATATATATATATATACATTTTGCAATTACCGGTGTCTTAGCAATGAAAATCTTAGCAATGAAATGCTTTGTCCATTAAAGGGTTTATACACACGAGAGAAAAAAAAATCATGTCAATGTAAAATCCCATATATATAAAAATCCATGCACAGTTTTATGTAGTATATTCTAATGAAAGTTTAAAAATAAAAGTCGAAGAAATATTCATATTTACAAAAGTAGTAGCAATTTGTAAAAAGTTAATTTTTTCTTTGAAAAATTTAAATTTTAGCGAAATAACCTGTTCTACAAAATGTTTTTTTTTCCTTTTTTTTAGTATTTATTACCCTCATTTTTAGTATTAAGTATTGTGCCACATATACATTACATTTTTATTCAAAATTGCTGAGATGGTTTAAAACACACAATGTCCCCTAAGTACATCGAAGGCAATATTTTTTTGTGATAGCTGGATTTTAAAACAGCAGTAACTCCTCCTTCTTCTGAAAACCTTTGATAAACTGATTTCCTAGACACCTATCTTAAGTTTATATGTAAGTTTATTTAATACCTTTCAATTTCCGGATTTCATATAAAATTTCTTAACCCATTAACGCCCGAATTATTTTCTTCGCTATAATTTAAATTTTGTATTTCCCACCACTTTTAAAAGCAAATTAACTTTTATCTAAATTTATCGAGGATTCTGTCTCGTGAAATAAAGTACCGGGTGATCCAGAAGTTTCGGGAGTTTTGAAAAGTTAATAATTAGGAAACTATGTATAATACAAAGGTTCTGTTTTCAGATATATGCTCAGAAACATGTGGGATTTTTGTTTAGAATGAATTTTTTTAAATATATATAGTTACCATTTTTAGCAACAGGTGGCGCTGTTGTATAAGACTGAATGTACCTATACCATGCGTTATATAGACACATGAGTTCATTGCGAAACTTCTTTTCTATGATATTGATGAGATTTCGTTTTAAGGGTGGTTTATGTTCAAACATTTTTTGTAAGGTAAATAAAATTGCATTGTAAGGGAAATTTGATACAAAATTTCATGAGCAACTGCAGTGTTTAGACATTGTCTAGACTATGTTTAGACACATCTTTGCATGTCGCGTTGTTTTCATATCGTACAATACGTCAAGTTAAAACTGAAAAAGAATCGATGGCCATTGCAAATGTGAAATGCTATGGTAAGCAAGGTTTGAGAAAAAGGCTCATTGGAAGATCGTAATAGAAACAAGAGATCCCAAATGTCTGTTACAATCGTAAATTAGGTAGGATTCTATGCCAATATTCTGTAGAAATCACCAGTTCATGGTGAGTGCAGTAAACTTGTAATATCACGATGAACTGAAATTTCTTCTGGAATTTCTTTCTGCTCTGAGGATACTGTGCACGCTGTTTTGCATCGGCTCACGGCGGTACTTATAAGCCATGAGCGTCATGATTAAACTTTGTAACCCTTGGACACTAATTCGTTCTTTTAAATGAGCTGTTTCATACTATAAAAACAATACTATCAATTTCAGCGCCACCTGCTGTCAAAAAGTGCAACTAACATAATATGTTTTTTTCATCGAAAAAGCAAATCCCATAAGTTTCTCAGCATTTCTGTGAAAACCGCATACTTCTATTGTTTATGGTTTTCTAATTATTAGCATTTCAAAAGTCCCGGGACTTCTGGATCACCCGGTATATATTTATCTTCTTCTTTACTGGTGATCAGTGCTGAGTGAAGCGTCGACCTGGCCTTCAATCGCCGTCAGCGCCACCTATTGTTTGTGATGCGAACTAAAATAAAAATTATGGTAAAAAAACTCCTGACATTATACATAACCCTCCTGCAAAGTTTTTTAAATAGCTGTCACCGTTTGCAAGTTATTGAATTTTAAAATCCATCAGTTATTTTTGGGACACCCGGTATATATATTCAGTTCTATAATATAGAAAGAGAAAGTGTAATTTTTCTGTATATATCAGAAAATATAAAAGATTTAAAAATCTGAAAATATTGACAAAAAGCAGTGTATGTGGGGAACCCAGAGCTCACTGGGTGTCCATAATAAGGGAATATCTGGGACATTTGAGAAGTTGGAGCTCGAAGACTCTATTGTCAGGTAGCTCCTCTATTTTTTTTTTTAATCGCCCCTATCCACCAATTAAATAAAGCAAAAATTTCGATTAAATTTTCCTGCTTCAAAAAAAGAGGTAGCGAAGGCAGCTATGAGTTGAAATTACCTCTATCTTTCTGAGAGCTGAACTTCGCCTTAACATGTGAATGCCATAAACTTTCCGCAAAAATTAATACCAATTTAAAATATAAATTTATATACGAAATTATTTCTAAATCATTACAAAATCTTACATTATAAGAGACGTTATCCATAAAAAAAAATATCATTTAGATTGGTTTTCTTGTAATAGGATTAAAACTTTTTATAATAATTCATTTCTCTTTGAAGAAATTTAGATATTATTACCATTAAATATTCATTCCAGTTTACAAATTTTTAAAGCATTTTATATACCGAAATAGAAGATTAAAGCATGTATGTATGATTAAGAAAATCAATAGAAAAAAAAAATCTTTTTTCCAAAGAAATCGTGGACTTTAAATCTCATAAAATGAAAGAAATATTTTTTATTGCTCAAAAGCGCTTGGTCGTATTATTTTTAAAAAATATAACAATGCCAACGTTAAAATGGAATCCGAGAAAAAAATGTATTTTCATTAATTATATAGCAATTTTTTTTATGCTATCTTTTATTAAAAACACGAAAATGGAAATGGAATTGAAGAGAAAAAAATGCTTTTATTAATTAGTTAATATATATTATTTAGATTATGAAGTGATGTTCTAATATATCGTTTATCACATAAATTTCTAAAATAAAGTTTTTTTCACAACGAGAAAAAAAATAATGAAACTTTTTGTCAATAGAGAAATTTTTAACCTCCTAATCCCCAAACGACGATGCATTCCAAAAATTGCTTAACTCAGATAATCGAAATTTATGCAGGAAAAATCTTATTGCAATTTTCGGTTCATTAATTACGAAATGTCGTCCACGTCATAAAACAAAAATTTTTAATTTAAACTTCTGTATTCAATTTCTGATGTGAATATGCAATGGCTGAATTTAACAAGTTGGAAATTGCAGGTGAAGCGTAGCAAATGAGTTGCGTTCGTTCGATAACGAAGTTTTAAAAATATCACTCTCATATATCAATCTCCTAAAATTGTAAATACTTAAAATTACAATTAAAATGCGCGCTAAACAATGTTCTCCCTATACCATTATGTGATGGAATACTTTTGTGTGTACCTTGTATACCTTGTAAATCAATAACAAATGTTCTTTGCACCACAGATTGTGCAAATTTTTTTATATAATATGTACTTTATAGATGCATCAATTTTATTATGTTCGAATGAGTGTAACACCGTTAACCCTTTAACGTCCAGAGCATTTTAATTGATAAGATATTGACATAAATGATTGACACCGGTAACTGCGTACAAATATTTTTGTAAATAAGAAAAAAGTGATTTTTCACATGTATAATAAAATGAATTTTTCTTTATTATAATTCCGGTGTCGTTGTTGTATATCGGAATTAAAATTTTGTGGTTTCGTAGAGAAACCAATGAACGTTAAAGGGTTAAAATGCATGAAACATTTTTTCCCTTTGAACTATGCATCCGATTTTGATAAAATTTGAAATAACTCGACAAAATTATGTAATAATTATGTATTTTAAATTTCAAGCAATTAAAATGCATTTGAAACTTTTTTCATCATTGAACGTAATGTAATGATATGTTTTTGATTGTCCCTGTAATTGATTCATGCATCCGATTTTCATAAAATTTGAAATGACTCGACAAAATTATGTAATAACTATATTTTTTAAATTTCAAACTTCGTTTGAAATTTAAAAAGAAAGTTTAGTTTGAAATTTAGAAAGTTTAGTTTTTGCGTTGTTAAATGCAGACGGACGGACGGACTAAACGAGAACTATAGGTGATACGCATTTACATAATTACGAACGCACCTAAAAAAAGAAAAAAAAATCCAGTATATCGGTAACGCTGGTGGGAACAAAAATGCTACCATATGCATTAGAGGATTAACTACCCTAATAGCATGCATGGTCACAGTGACGTCACTGTGAGTCACTTTGGTCACATCACATCTGTGACCAGAATGCCATGTCTCAGTGACGTCACATTGTGAATGAGATGTGACTTTCTTAAAAATCTTTAGAAATTTATAAATATCCTTCAACACATGTTATTTACTTTAAAAAACATATTTCTGGCAATTTAAATATCGTCGCTTTTGTCACAGTTTCGTCACAATGTTAATGTCAAATTAGTCACAAATGACACATTTTCACAAATTTGTCACATTGTGACCACTTTGTGAAACGTCACAAAAAAGCTCTAAAACGGCCATAAAGACTTCACATTTTAGTCACTGTGACTTCACATCGACGTCATGTGACGTCACATCGACAATCGATGGTCACAAAGTCACAATTTGACTTCACAACGACGTTGCAGTGACATCACCATGCTTTACGGGTAGTGTCCGTCCATTATTGTACCATGCAAATGGATGCTCCAAATGTCAACATTTTACGTCTTGATTTCCAAGTGACAGCTATCTCTCGTGTACAAAGCGTTAACATTGAAATACCATAATGAAAAATTATATTTATGATAAAAGATACGGAATATCGATGCCTTTTGTGTAGACGTTATTTATACTGCTCCAGCACTACTTAGCCTACTCGTGGACTGTCTACTTAAAATTACCATTTGTGAAGCTAGAGCTTTTGATAAACAGGATGAGCCGCTGCGAGGTCGATTACACAAACTTCCGATAAATGCAGAATGAGAGACAGCCGTCCAGAAGTCGATATAGACCTTTTAACCCCTTCAGGACGAGCGACGTGTATACCTGACGCAAAAAGGCTTAAGAATCCTTATTTACCCACCAGTAAAATTATACTGTAAAATTTGCCTAATTTAATCAAAGCATTTTCCGAATTAAAAAAAAAAACAAAAAAACAAAAAAAACAAAAAAAACACGAATTTCTGTTTTTAAAATCCGACGACAAAACATTAAAAATTTCGTAAAAAGTTCCCGTCGCGAGGAGGCTAACGTTCTACTTTCCTTTCTGAGAATTTAAACCTATAAACCCAGTGTTGCCATTTTGGGGATTTTTTTTTTTTACTTCAGATTATTTGACTATCACCACTTTTTAATAATTAATATAATTTGCCTTTTTTTTCAGAATTTTTTATCCATTATTAACCCATTAAATATTGAAACATTTTTTTTTCTTTAACCACTTAAATGATCAATATATTTGAAAAAAAAACCTTTTAAATAATGGGTTTTTTCTTCTTTTTTAAAGAATTTTTAATCTTTTATCCTCAGTTTTTCAAAACAGAAATTTTTACCTAATTAAATAAGAAAATTGCTCGGATTAAATGAGATAACATTTACAATAAAAATTTACTAGAGAAGATAATAAATTGCGATTGAAATATGGATGCATGTACGTGGTACTTGCAAAGACACATTGCAGGTACGAGGTACGAGCAAAACAAAGAAGCGGTTAAAATGAAAAAAATGCATTAGACACCAGTTTTATTAAAATAACAATTTTGTTTGACTTTATCAGGAAGTTTAATCCATGAAAAAAAAATCGTTTTAATTAACTGGAATTCAAATAGAAATATTGTTAAAATGTTTATTGCGGATTATTGTACTAACCGGCTTGAATAAGTTAAATAGTCCAAGAATTTTATTTCAAAAAGTGGGTACAGTCAAACAATCGTGGGACTTTTTTGTCCTCAGTCTGGCGACTATGTATAAAGCTTACATCCGCGATTCCCGATTAGGATAAAACAGTTTCACTTATAATGTCTTGCCCGCAAACGTCAACACTGCATGGAAAAACATACGTCTGCGTTAATATCAGATAAATTTTAAATAAGTTATTAAATGTGCACTAGGGTGGAGCGAAAAAATTTTTTTTTGAAAATCAAAAACGGGTAGGTGCCAAAAGTTACCTTTATACTAGTACATCAACTGTGTGAAATTTTACCGCTGAAAAAAAATGGCTTGAGTCTGCGCTTTTGCTCCAAAAATCGAAATTTTGGTTAGAATTTGTCATTTTTTGACATTTTTTCAAAAAAATTAAAAAAAATCCTACAGAGCTGGTTAGTATTTAAAAGTGTTGCTTAGACCTTTATATTTATCTGCTTAACATATTTAAACTATAAAACAATATGTTTATTCCCTATAGCTGGAGCAAAACAGACAACTTTTAGTAAGAAAACAGCATTACCACTCTATTGGGTCATACAACGAATTATTGTTTTTAATACAGCTCTTGTTTTCAAAACTACCTTGGACATGCGTCGTGGAGGTGGCTATATTTTCTATACCATCCGGCCCAACTATTCGATCATCTTAGTACAGTGTTTTATTTATACATTGATTTGTGATTTTCTTTATAAAAATTTGGCATGTTTTCGATGCTTCCATCTTGTTCATCTGTTCTTTGCATCCACATGCTGCTGTAACTATCTTCATGTATATTTTTACAGTTTATACAAAAAAATGACAAGCAGAGTAATGCACGGTAATATTATTAAAGGTATCTATTCGGCCATCTATTATATTTATCAAACTTACAATCAGTTGATGATTAGTGATTGGAAGTTCTGTTACCACAACATTTTTTCAGTCAATTGTATTTTTTTTACGTAATGATTTGCTTCAAAGATGATTTCAGATATTTCAACTATAAGTATGCCATCATTTATTCTACTTTTGCATTTTTTATATGTTGAGAAGCGATCTGTTTCATGTGATGGTGATCGTCAGAGAGAATTGAAATGAAAATTTGTTCTCCATGTGTAAAGCAACCGCTGTTGTAAATAACTCTTTTTTTGCATTAGTTTTATGCCTTTTTCTAAGTATTTTCGTATCTATGTAATTTCCCATTAACTTTTAGATCCCCTTTTTATGAGCGGACAACATTTGATGGTGAAATGTCCTGGGCATAAACTTATAATGCATAGTACTTTATGAGGGAATGTACGGATTCTAATCGACTATAAGTGCTCATTTAAAATTAGGAGAATTTTATTTGTCACTGTGAACCATTTTGAATGGGGTAAGTTAGAATTGTGTATAATATTGAATCATTCGCTACTTCAACTCCAGTGAATTTCCTCTGCGTCAATTATTTGAGAAGTCGATATGAAACGTTCTAAGCTACATGGATTCACCGGATCAATAAGGAAAATCTTTTTCTGCGTACTATTCACTTCCTATTGCAATTTTTTTTTTTTATAAAATAGAGAATAATTTTGAAAAATTATTTTCTCAAATTGAGAAAAAGATACTCAGAACAGACTAGAAATTTCTGTCGGAGATTGCAAAGCTAATTCATAAGGAAAGCTATTTCTCAGAAAGAATGGGGAATAGGAATTTAGAAAACATCTCACACAAAAGACAGCTCATAAAGTTAATAAAATTTTCCGCTTTATATAAGCACAAATTTTCAATCAGCGTTTATATGTTCACGCACAAAATGTATAATCCAAGTTTATACCGCGGGATGTTTTATACCAAATGTACTACATACCTAAATAATAGATCTAAAATCTTGTTAGAAATTACTAGACTACGGAACAACACAGGAAACGACATAAAGCATACTAAAACTTATTTAGAAATATTGTTGTTTTACAACAAGTAGTTTTTGCAAATTTTGTTTGCAATCCTCTGTGACAATCGTTATAATATAAAACAGCTAGCTTCTCAGCATATATTCAATGTAATAGGTTCAATAAATGATGACATACTAGAAATTAAATTCATACAATCAATTTTTAGGCAAATCATTGCATATAAAATGTAATTGATTGAAAGAATGCTGTGATAACAAAACTTCCAATCATAATGTACTAATTGCGTGAAATTTTAATGAAGATAATAGACTGCTGAGTAGGTTCAATTAAGAACATACCCAATACACTGCTCAGCTTCTCTTCTGTTATACATGGCATAAAAATATACGTGCAGCAGGTCACACCAGCATGATCCAAATCATCCAAAGTCAGTGAATATAAAGAAGAGATAAATTACTTTGATATATAGAAAACTTATACTCGTCTTCGGGAAAAAAATAACAATTCAATACATAAATAAAACACTGGGCCTAGATGATTGGATGGTTGAGACGGGTGGGATAATGCAACCACTTCTATGAGTTATATACACAGTAGTTATGAAAGCGACTAGGTAGGAAATGCCTTCAAAACAACATTTCGTTGTATGCTCCAAATAGAGAGGTTAACGCTGATTTTTCACAAAAAGTTGTCAGATTTTCTCCAATTATACAGACTACAGATATTGTTTTATAGTTTAAATATGTTAAGCAGATAAATATAAAGATCTAAGCAACACTTTTAAATACTAACCAGCTCTGTAGGAATTTTTTAATTTTTTTGAAAAAATGTCAAAAAATGACAAATTTTACCCAAAATTTCGATTTTTGGAGCAAAAGCGGAGACTCAAGCCATTTTTTTCAGCGGTAAAATTTCACGCAGTTGATGTACTAGTATAAAGGCAACTTTTGGCACCTACCCGTTTTTGATTTTCAAAAAAAAAATTTTTCGCTCCACCCTAATGTGCACTGTGTACAATACAAATGTACACAATATGTTATAATTATCCCATATGCATATATCCTGTAAATGAAATGAGAGAAGCGTCATCTGTTGACAAAAATGTTTACCAAGTTTTTTTCTACAAAATAAAATAATAAATGAATTAAATATATAAATAAAATAGGTAAATAAATAGAAAAAACCATCTTCTGAGAATAATTTTGCCGTAAACTGCAATTAATTTAAACTGATTTTTCATTTTTTAATGATTTTTTAAAATATTAATTTAATGTATGAGACAATCTGTATTTGAAATAACAAATTGAGAGAAAGCATTTGCATTGCCACTTTTTATAAGACTTGAGTATTTCAAATTATTTTAGATAGAAATATGTTGAATTATCTTCTAAATATAGCATGGCATTAGAGATTATAAAACGGTTAAAAATTGCAAAGGTTACAATAACTAATATTTGTTAAAAATAGTAATTTAGCAATCAATTTAATAATTTCAATTTTGTTTATGCTTTCGCGGATAAATTTGAATAATAAACCGCTCACCTGATTATCCCAAGTTATATCGGGTTCATATATGAGGGCAATTCGGAAAGTAACCTCCGTTTATGAATTTAAAAAAAAACTAATAAAAGGAAACATGATTTATTACTTACGTATGAAAGACACGTTCTTCAGCTACTTCTCAAAATAATTGCAGTATGAATTAAAACAATTATCATAACGATAAATCAGCTTTGAAATTCCATCGTCACAGACTTCTGCCGCCGGCCCATTCAACTGCGATTATTTTTAAATTCAATTCGCACCACTCTTTCAACCCAAAGAATTTTAACATATTCTTTTATTCATATTGACAAATTCCGAATTGCTCTCGTAATATTTTTCTTGACCCACTATTTTTTAAAACATTTTTGGTAGTACATTTATCCGCAATTTATATAGAAAAATATGTTAAAACTCTCTGTATTGAAAGAGTGGTGCGAGTTGAATTTAAAAATAATCGCAGTTGCATAGGCCGGCGGCAGAAGTCTGTGACGATGGAATTTCAAAGCTGATTTACCGTTATGATATTTTTTTTAATTCATAAACGAGGTTATTTTCCGAATTGCCCTCGTATATCGATATTCATTATCAATACTAGTAAAGTATGCCGTATACGGTTCAGTTGGCTTCTATTACTTATCCATCATACGTAGTATAGGGCAAGTCTTGCAATCGTTTTGAAAATCGTAAAAAATAATGTGATGGATTTACACATTTGAGACACTGTAGTTTTCGAAAAACCTATTTTTAGAGAAAACAAAATGCCGTCTGTCACGCTGTGTGTCTGTCTATCTGTAAACGCTCTATATCCCTAATAAATTTAGATAGAATCTGTATACTGTTTGGTGTGTACTTAGAATGAAGTAATGAGAAGATGCTAATTTTATATTAGTAACCTCGATTATCCGAAACTGTTTTCTTTTTCGGAATCTGGAAGTATTTTTTCTTATGAAAGGTACATAAAAATTTTCGATTTTTTTTTAAGGAATGGATGTAAAAGACAATAAAATAACACAAATTTTGGAAAATAAACGAAGTCGATCGGATAATTAGTTGCCAAAGTATTTGTAATCACATTTTCGACACTCTTTGGTGTTTAATGATCCTGTGTTTCATTCAAATTTGAATACAAATGTATAATCTAGTTGGATATGAGACGCAGTCTTAATACGACGCAGTAAACTGTTACTGAATATGATAATTATTTTTGGAGTTATAAGGATGTTTCTTTTACGCAATTATGTACTACTTGAGTACTTTCGCGTTTTTTTTAAATAATTTGTCGAAACTAATCCATCAGCAATTCAGTAGAGCATTAGCATGCGTTAAAAATACTTAAATATACGTTTAAATCTTGTTTTGGAATTGCAATGCATTTTATAAATAGTTTACACATGTTTTATTTTCATATTTTATACTACGCATATCAATGATGGGTAAGTACTACGCTGCCCCCCCCCCCCACCCAACGAATAGTTTTTATCTTCTATTTGCATGAAATATTCCTAAAAATTAAATTTTTTGGAATATTTTTGCTCAAGGATGAGAGCGCTTCGACCCATACTAATTTCTCATAGTATCATAAGCTTTATTAACTCTCATACTTATTGTCCTTAAAAGAGCAAAAAATGCTATTAAAATTTAGTGGTAGCAAATCATTCTTTTAGGTCGAGCGCACTAATCTCTGTTCTTTTGCACATGTTGCCAAGAAATATCAGATAATAAATATGTATCTGTCGAATACACTCGATAACACCATGGATCCGAATTTTTTTATAAATATAATAGTTACGTATTTTTGTCCGTAGAATCCAAATCTGTAATAAAAAATGAGGTTTATTATTTACGATTCTAATGTTGGACTTCTCCGACCTCCAGGAGGTAAGTTTCGTGAATGAAATTTGGCATCACTAAGTAGAATTTTAAAAAATATGTAATACGTATATTTTGATTTATTTTTATCTGATGTGCATTTCTGGAGTTATTCTACAGGCTCTGGGCTTTTCAGACATCTTGTATGTATATTTAAATAGCGTTTTTTAATTATTATTTCTGATTCAAATCGAATTATACACGAATTAAACACGATAACCTAATTATACTATAGCATTCAATCGGATTGATGGTGGTACTTCTACTGTTCATGTATATTTCATTTAACTACTAATGTAGACTACAGCATTCCGCAACCAATAATTTTATAAAAATAATATGCTAGGAATTTAAAAAAAAAAGCGTCGCGACACATCGACAATTTGTGTAGATTCTGTCTATCCGGAAGTAGATGGTTATTGGCTGTAATGCCATCTTAAAATTTTAATGTCAGTATTATACTTGTTTTGAGTACATATCCTTAAGAGGTCACGAAACTTGCTGAAAAAGACCCAGATGATAATGTTAAGTCAATGGGAGCATTCTTTTTAAATATCTTGCTCAGATTTTAATATTTTCACATGATTTTTTTTTTTTTGTTAATATATTGATTTAACCCCTATTGACTTAACATCATCATTCAGGCATTTTTTGAGCAAGTCGAGAGCAGTGTTGCCAGATGGGCTACTTATTTTAAATTCAGATTCTTGACTGGCACAACTTTTTATGAAATAGTAAAATGCACTTATTTAATGACACATTAATAAAGGCAAAAGCAAACGGAATTTTGCCGTTTCAAAAAATTGGTGCGAATCAAGAAATCTGAATTTTAAAAGAGTAGCCCACTGACAGTGGCCTCTTAAAAACGGTGCATCAACGCAAATTTACTGAGAAATTTCATAAGTAGCTTCAGGCATGGTATTATGAATAAAGAGGCGGATACATATGAAGTACTGCCATGCATTTGGAAGTGAAATAACTAAAGACTCCGGATGTTTCTTTTAATCACATCAACACTCAACAGGTTCTGAGTACTGCTGACGAAAACTCCAGCTAGTAAATTTACCATGGAAAATTTCATTTTTTAAGCGCTTTATTGGGAGGATATTTTTCTCAAAAATCTGGTAAAATATTTCTCGTTATTTTTACTGGTGTTAGTTTGGCCAACTATTATTATCTTTTCATTGACACAGGCAGTAGATTGTCTTGGATATCACAATGCTGCTACTATTTCACTTATAGTAACGTGTTATTTCTTGTTAAGGCGCAACACTAGTCACAGAAAAAGACCCGGATGATAATGTAAAGTCTATGGGAGCGTTCTTTTCAAATATCTTGCTCAAATTTTAATATTTTTACATGATTTTTTTTGCATTGTATAACTGAGAACGTTTTACAACCGGGCTTGTTTTTACTTTTTCAATTTTTGCTATATATTTTTTATATTATGATAGATTCAATTTCAGAACCGGTTTCGAAAGTTAAAGTAATTTTATTTTAAATCTGAAATCAAAATTGAAAAAATAAAAACTATCCCGGTTGTAAATCGTCCTCAGCTATCCTATGCAAAAAATCATGCAAAAATATTAACATTTGAGCAAGATATTTGAAAAAAAATAACGCCCCCATAGACTGAACACTATCATCCGGGTCTTTTTTTTTTACTAGTATGGGGCCTTAATATGAAATTTCAATCGCTTAATATTTTGCGACTATTGCGAGCATAAATGTTTCAATAAATGAGTTTTTTTTTATTATTGTGGTTTTATGAACATCATAGACAGCACTTTAAATCATGATTCTGATGTTTTTAAATCATAATTCGAAGAATTTGAAATTGAGAATTCGAATAAAGCAGGACATCAAGATTCGCACACTCTGTAAAATAAAATAATGTTTTTTTTAAGGATACTGTTGTCACTATTAATGACATTTATAGCGATATACACAGAATTTTATGTGTAATAAAAAAGAAACTCAATTTTTTACTATCACTTTTATTCTCATATTTTACAATATTTTTTTGCATTGAAATACTTTGAAAATACTGTTAAAATTTAGTGGTATAACTGCTCGATATCTGTGTAAAAAATTCTAGATTGCATTTAATGTATATTTTCATAATTTAAATATTAAAGTACATAATTCATAGCATAAGTTTTTGAAGTTACAAATTCAATGTACCGTAATTTCGTGTGTATAAGCCGCGGATCAAACAATTCTTTTTGGACCCAGAAATTTTATTTAGTGATTGAAGGCAAATATTTACGGCGATCTAACTAGTCATATTTGTTTCTTAAAAAATTCTGGGTCGAAAAAAAATTATTTAATCTGCGCCTTATACACCCGAAATTACGGTATTTATGTTTGCGTTTTTAGTTTATAACTGCACAAAAAATTATCATATTATGCTTATATTTAATTAATATATTATATTAATAAAAATTTGAAAATGCAATTTACCATTAGAGGGTCTAAATTTTGTCTGTTTATATTTTTAAAAACTTACTGAAATTTCAAAATGAATTATTTCAAAATGACTTGAAATTTCTATTCTCTGCATAGTTTGGTCTGGTGTGGCTTTAATTTATAGATGCCCCCAAGAAAATTTTATGACCATCATTTAAAAGTACGCTTTATTCACAATCGTTTACTATTAATACCTTTCTCTTATTTTAATTAGTTCAGAGTTAGCTTCGGGTGTGTGTTTTTTTCCACATCTGTACATAAGCAAGCGCATGCATGAATCGGTATACATATGTACCAAGTTGTTAGTTATTTTAGCTATTATTGGAAAAAATATCCAAATTCAGTGTCAACAGCAAGACAAAGCACTATTACCGTATTTAATCGTGTATAAGGCGCACTTTTTTTTCGAAAAATTTGGGCAAAACTCCTAGGTGCGCCTTATACACGGAATAATTTTTTACTGTTGGATGCAGTCGAACGATATACATATGAAACAAGAAATTATTCAAAGAAGATTTTGAAATTCGGAAAAAGTTCCTTATTTGAAGTATTACTACATATTTACTTCACTCCTTGCAGTTTTTTAAACAACAGAGCTAGTGACATTATCTGAAAGCTAATTAGCAATTCTCTTTACCGTCACCCATTCCTATTTCCCGTCATTCTCTTACAACCCGAAGTCTAAAAATGCATTTTCGTCTTGTTTTCTGGTCTGGTGTAATGTTTGTTTCGACTTTTTTTTTGTGAAATTCATTTGGTCATTCTTCATTAGCGTATCAAATTTATAGTGCGCGTTATATACAAGATTTTAAAAAATCGCCATTTTTACTTGTAAAGTAGGGGTGCGCCTTATACACGCGTGCTCCCTATACAAGAGTAAATACGGTATCTTAGAGGAAATAATATTCTTTGATATCATTTAAATGTTCCAGTTAATTAAAAGAGAATTCTCTGTATTAAAATACTGGTATTCCAAAAGTCGGAAACTTGGCAGCTCTACAGATTTCAAAATGTGTTCTGCAAAAGTGCATTATAACGCCTTTTTCATTTCTATTTCTTCAAAAACTAAAGTTAACTAAAATTCTTTCACTTTATAAGTTGTCATAACATAAATAATTTAACCCCTTGCTGCGCGGTGGCATATCTATGAAGCCACTTAATTTTAATTCCCAAACGCCACACTGGCACCGAAATTTTGGTAAAAAATTTTTACAGTTTATTCAGTGCGTGAAATATAGCTTTCTCTCATTTATAAATAAAGTTGTTTTCGAATTCCGGTGTGAGTCATTAATTTCAACACTTAAGCAAGGAATTTGCCCTGCGCCACAAAAGGTTAAATCAACATAAATATTTTTTACTCCTACATCAGTACATTCAAAGAATGGGAAATTTTAAAATATTTTTATAACGACAGTTTAATCTTCACGAAATGCTAGCGTATTTTTCCTTCAAATAAATACTAGTTTTTGAGCATATTCTAATACTTCGTACTATGCCGTGCAGAGATTTATCAGACAAATAATTCTTCTTCTTCCTGAAATCGATTTTTTTTCTGCTTCTCTGGACGAAAGAGAATGCGATGCTTTGAACGATTTATGAACATTTCCTTGAGCAAAATATATTTGAGAGTTTTTAATTAATGTTTTTTCAACAGGCAAAAGTTTTTTCATCAAAAGTTTTGTAAGAAATGTAGAAATTTTTTCGTCTTGTGTAATTAAAATTACATTAGTTGAAAAAATGCGAATAAATGATTACAGTAAGTTTTTATCGAATGATAAAAGTTAGGTGTAAATCTTTCCTATTTTTTTATATCCAGAGCAGTAATTTAATTGTAAATTTTATAATTTGTGCTTAAAAATATTCCCTTCTTACAGGATGTTACGAACATATTATTACAAACATTTAAAAATAACAATATACGCCAAGTCAAAAAAATTTCTGCATTAAATCTCTGTTCTGTGTCTGGGTTGCCAGGATTGGCCTCTTATTTAAAATCTTTTAAATCTGAAATTTTACATTCTAACCAGAAATTCGATATGGTTTTGTTTTCAATGCATACTGACAGACCTTTTGAGATTACCTAAATTATAAATTCTTCTTTCAGAATTTCTGATGTGAATTCGAAGTACTAAATTGAAAGTAGAGACCAAACTGCCAACTCAGTTCTGTGTTTGTTGTGTTAAATTTTTTAGTGAAAGTTACTGCATGACTCATACAACACAGTCCTGTGGCAAAAAATTTTGAAGTTTTCGGCGACAAGTGAAATTAACAGCAAAAATTTTCTGCAACGTGATATATTTTAGCTACAGACATGAATGCAAATGTATACCTGACGTAATTAAAAAAAACACCCTAACAGGGCTATCACAGGCGACTATTTTTATATTCCAGTGCCACCAGTATTGTTCTAATATAATTTTTTGCGTGTTTAGACTTTCTGCTTAAAGAAAGTGGTGCCAGCTATAATTAAAAAATAGTCGCATGTGGCAGCCCTGCACTAAAGAACTAATATACAATACATCAATACGTTAAAAGAATAATGTAAAAGAATAATTTTTATAATGGCAACTTAAACTTCATATAATACTAGCGTATTTTTTGTTCAAATAAATGACAGTTTTCAAACATGTTCTAATACTTCTTACGATGCACTTCAGCAATGTACCATACAAATAATTTTTCTTCTTCCTGAAATTGATTTTCTTTTTGCTTGTCTGGACGAAAGAAAATGTGATGTTCTGATCGATTCTTAAACATTTCTCTGTGCAAAATATATTTGAGATTTTATTTTAATTAATGTTTTTTCAACAGGCAAAAGTTTTTTCATCAAAACTTTTGTAACAAATGTAACAACTTTTTCGTCTGGCGTAATTAAAGTTACATTAGTAGAAATATAATGGAAATAAATAATTATTGTAAGTTCTTATCGAATGATCAAAGATAGTTAGCTATGAATGTTTCTTATGTTTTTGTATCCACCGCAGTAATTAAATTTCAAATTTTATAATTTGAACTTATAAATATTCCCGTCTTACAGTGTGTCACGAAAATATTATTTGAAACCTATACCTATACTATATTCTTCCCATTATCCTTTTAGACATAAGCTTAAAATCTTAAACTTGAACTATACATGTTTTCTTAACCATTACTTTTTAGTTTATTAATTTAACTTTCTTCATTCTTTTATTAATTAGTTCTAAATTACGCTAATATTTATTCCAATGGCTCACAACACTATAAGACATCTCAACTTATAGACTGGGTGTAAATCTGTTTGCAGCTAGGAAATCCTCAATGAGGCTCAACTGTTCATCACAGGACGGAAGTGATCAGGGAAAAACACAGTCGAAAAAGTTGTTGAATACCAGTATTTTGTTAAAGAGAAATTTGACTTGTTTAATACTTTTATATTACTGGAAATATTTCCTATAAGATAATACTGGTTGTATCCTCTTTTTTTGACTATTGTGTTTTTTCGTGACCACGTACCATCCTGCAGCACTATTTAGCTACGAAATTGTGTAGACTTTTTTAAAGACATTAGTCTTATTTTTAGACTTGTTTTTTAAAAAATGAAACTTCTTTTTAAAATGTGGTGCTGACTGATCAAAATTTGCACGAGAGCCACCAAACCGCAAAGCGTTAAAGATTAAAATTTAATTGATTCATAGTAACTAATTTGCTGTATAGTTTTTGGCAGTATATATAAATTAAAAGAACAAGTGAATGCAAATTGTTCATACATAAGAATAAAATATTGTTAGCCTGTGTATTTTTGCCTGTGTAAGCATTTTGTTTTGTAAACGGCCATCTCAAAAGGCATTATATTTCATTCGCTGAGTTTCAAAATACAGTATAAATTGAGATACTGTAATTCGATAAATTTGTTGGGATAGTTTAATTTCGTGTTTAAAATCTAAAGCAGCTTTAAGTGAAAAAAGCAGCATTCTAAAAATGAGACTAATTATCTAAATTAGTTAGATATAGCAAGAAATATGTATTTCTTCCTTAATTTGCCTCAACATTTGTTCCATATTTTTATTACCTAAATATAAAACCATATATATTTCAAACATTTCATTTTTGTATTTACATCATTAGTCTCATTGAAAGTGACTTACTATCAATTATTAAAAGTACTTCATCTGTCAAAATTACAGACAAAATCCCATCACCCCTCGAGGGGTTAAGAAGTGCACATTTCTATGTATACGTTCCTGTTGAAAAACTAAAACAGCTTCACGTGAAAAAAGCAACACATAATCCAAGCTAAAAATGTGACTAGTTATTTACATTAGCTGGATATGGCAAGAAATAAGTATTTCTTACTTAATTTGCCTTAACTATTGTTTCATATTTTTATTCCCTAAAAATAAAACCACATATATTTCAAACATTTAATTTTTTATTTACATCATTAGTCTCATTGAACGATACTTACTATCAATTATTAAAAGTACTTCATCTGACAAAAATCCAGACATATATAAATTAACAGAACAAGGGAATGCAAATTGTTCACCGATAAGAATAAAATATTGTTAGTATATTTTCGCCTGTGTAAGCATTTTGTTTTGTAAACGGCCACCTAATGAGGCATTATATTTCATTCCATGAGTTTCAATATACAGTATAATTTGAGATTTAAAAATGAAAAATCTCTCTTCCATGTAATTCAGCAAGGTTGCAGTTTTGATTTATTATGGAAAAGTTTTGAAAAATTGAAATTTCGAAAAGCAAAAGGTAAAAAAATCAGTGGGATGTATTATTTTATTTTAAGGACGATTTAAAAACGAGGTTTTAAATTTCACTTATGCGATTCAAGGATTTCTCAGCTTTTTGTTAGTTTATTTTTTCTTTTCTTTGGAGTAAGATAAAAATTTGTTAAATCCTTTCAAGCATTTTATTTGTTTATTTATGCGTACTAATGTTAAATTTGTGTTTCTTTGTTTGTTGATGAGTAATCTCAAAAACTGCCGATGCGTACTAAAAATAAATGCTTTCAAAATACTGTTGATAATTTTTGTTCTACCAAAGGTTGTATCTCATGTCAGTACAACAATCACCAAGAATGTGCAAGAAACTATAAAACTAGATTTCTGTTGGGGCTAGAAACTTGAAAGTTGATGCCTTCTAGCTATGGCCCCACCAGTGGCCGCGAGGTTCTGACCTCCAAACTGGTAGACGGTAGGTGCTGGGTTCGAACCCAATCGCGACCGTCGACCTAACCGTTCGAAGATTTCCGTGGTTTTCTTCGAACCTTGCGTAAATACGGGTTAGGTTCCCTTAGAAAGACCCGCACGGAGGGCAACGCACCCCATAGGGCCTATATCCCATAGCGTAGATAATCGGCCGACAAAAATACACCGCCTTCTAGCTATGTTTCTCCAGCCTCCTTCTCTGAAAAGATTAAATAATTTTTGCTAATCAGAAGAATGTAAAAACTATTTAACGAGATAATGGTCATAATACAATTTACAGGGTTTGTCCGGAAAGTATTAGGACTGATTTTCTTCCACCGCGACTGTAATTCGGAGCGTGCGCGCACCGACTGGATTCGGTAGAGGGAACTCCTAGCTAGCGAACGAGCGGCTGTTCAGTTGTCTTCGAGCTCCTGGATAATCAGGACAGTCATTTTCACGCGACGTGTTTCTGTGAGTGGTTCAAGCCGAAAAATGCAGCGTTCGTTAGAGCAGAGGTATGCGATTAAATTCTGTGTGAAACTCGGTAAATCTGTGACAGAGACGTTTAATATGATTAAGCAGGCTTACCCAAATGTTGCTTTAGCAAGAAGTGGTGAGTTTCAGTGAACCAAGGCCATTTTGGAGGGCCGGGAAGAGGTCGCCGATGAAAATCGTGCTGGAAGACCTTCGATTTTGACAAACACCGACCATGTGACTCGTGTGCACAAAGTTTTGAACTCAGACCTTCGACTAAGTATTCGTTTAATTGCCCAGATGGTAAATTTACTAAAATCTGTTGTTCATGACATTGTAAGGGAGCATTTGAACATGCGCACGGTGAGCACGGCTCACACCACCTTTCTTGTGAACAGCTACCTGACCAAGGGCAGCATCCCAACGCTTCCGTAGCCTCCCTACAGCCCAGATGTTGCCCTCCCGGACTTTTTTTTGTTTCCTCGCCTGAAAAGGCCGATGAAAGGCAAGCATTTTGAGACGATAGAGGGGATCCAAGCAGCATGCACCGCGGCTCACAAGGCTATTCCGGAGAATGCCTTCCGTGACGCCTTCAATGCTTGGAAATCGCGATGGCAGCGCTGCATCGACGCAGAAGGAGCCTATTTTGAAAGTTTTTAAAGAATTGTAATGATTGCCTCAGTAAATTTTTTTAAATCGACTCGTTCCTATTATTTTCCGGACAAACCCTGTATGTTTATTTTACTTTTATGAAATGCCATAAGTATAAAACATGTTTAATCACTTCATATCTAGGACGTAAGCTGGGTACGTCCTCTCATTTTAATAATCAATGGCCATGATATACCCAAGTACGTCACTCTCTACGCAACGATGGTTGCATATTTCAACAGAATTTGTCTGTGATAAGAAACTAATACAAGAAGACACTGGCCGAAGAATAATTTCATGACACCAAAAACTTTAACCAATTAACTGATTCGCCGGTAAGTCGTACGGGCTAGAAGAGTTTCCTTGACCTATTACTTAAAGCTTTATGACACCACTACTTTTTTAATGACAATTTTATTTTATATAATGGAAGAAATGTTTAGATTAAATATTACAAATATTTTAACTTGGTGTTTTTCCCATATTTTCAATTTATTGTATGAGCATTGAGACAAGATCAGAATTTTTGTTTATAAATTTGCTAAACAGTGTACAATGGGATAAAATATAATAGTTTAAAATCTACACACCATTTTGTATGAAGTTTAAACATTAGAAACTATGATAAAGTTATCCCGACAGTTTCAACCGAACTACTCGGCCTTTCTCAAGGGAAAATACAGATTTGAACTGACAAAGACACGTTATTTAGCTCGAAGAGAGATGAGGGTAAAACACGAAGGACAAAAATAAAGATGAAAACATGGGTAAAAAATTAACAAGAATCGCCACACGCGGTAAAAACATGGAGCTGAAAAAACAGTAAGGGGACAACAAAATATGAAAAGTATTAAGGCTGAAAAAAGAAGGGGTGGGCTGTTTCAGAAAATTGAACCAAATACTACCCGTAAAGCATGGTGACGTCACTGCAACGTCGTTGTGAAGTCAAATTGTGACTTTGTGACCATCGATTGTCGATGTGACGTCACCTGACGTCTATATGAAGTCACAGTGACTAAAATGTGAAGTCGTTATGGCCGTTTTAGAGCTCTTCTGTGACGTTTCACAAAGTGGTCACAATGTGACAAATTTGTGAAAAATGTGTCATTTGTGACTAAATTGACATTAATATTGTGACGAAACTGTGACAAAAGCGACGATACATAAATTGCCAGAAACATGTTTTTTAAAGTAAATAACATGTTTTGAAGGATATTTAGAAATTTCTAAAGATTTTTAAGAAAATCACATCTCAGTCACAATGTGACGTCACTGAGTGGTGGCATTTTGGTCACAGATGATGTGACCAAAGTGACTCACAGTGACGTTACTGTGACCATGCATGATATTAGGGTAGGGATAGTAAAAGACAGATTATCATTACGTACTTCATGTTGACGCGTAAAAATCTCAATAGACTCTCTAATTAAAGAAATGTAAGGTTTATGTTGACGAGAAATAATAATAGCTCTATTAAAGTGAAATCAATTCGTTTATAATCCGTCCCTTCTGCCAATAAGGATAAAATTGGTCACACTACGTATGATTTAATAAAGAAATTCCCCATACAACCGGCATTAACTAGAAGGTTACAATCTAATGCAATTTCCATGCTGAAACGTGATCCTAGTATTACAGTAATTATTGTCAATGAATATGATATTCGCCATCATCCATTATTGGCCTTTAATCTTACACTTTGGCGATAATTTTTTAGTCAACGGGATAACCAAGTAGTACCGAGTAAAATTATTGTGAGTGGGTGTAGCGATTCATTCGTTCCTTTCGATAATCGTTTCGGTCCCCAGATCCCCATTCAGGTAACTGTGTTCATTTCCCTATAAATATTTTTTTCCAACCACTTTCGTCGTTCCAAGCCCAAGCTCGCACTCTGATTGGTTGTTGCTCTCGGCACTGTTTTCATGTAACTTGGCGATAATCATACTTGGCGTAGCGATAGATGCTTCCGCCGAGGAGTTTGATTTCCTTCCGAACCGAGTACAAAGTAACTTTTCTCTTGCAGTATTGGATTGGATGGAACGTGTCTTACTGAAAGCTGTACTCTTTAAAAGTTTTTACACACAACTTTTTACTTTGTACTCGGTTTACTTCGTACTCGGTTCGGAAGGAAATCAAACTCGACGCAAGCGTCTATCGCTACGCCAAGTATGATTATCGCCAAGTTACGTGAAAACAGTGCCGAGAGCAACAACCAATCAGAGTGCAACGGCCTTGGAACGACGAAGGTGATTGGAAAAAAAATTACGCATAAAAACTTAAATACGTATGTGATTTTCTGTACATTTTCACACCATTTCTTAAGAGTTTTTTTTACGTTGAAAGCAAACGAGTAAATGGCTGTATCTAAGCTGAATCCCTCATAAAATAATTACTATTTCCATCTGAATTTGCAAAATGCCTAAAAATACTCAAGAGACAGTGTGACGAAGAAAGTGATAAAATTTCATAAGTATTTAATTTAAATATTTTTCAATAAAAATTTTTAAGAATTTTTAGATTATTTACTTGTTTAAAGCTTTTTTTAAAGCTTTAATTAAGGTTGATGGTTATTAAATAGATGTTTTAAGGGCGATTGTAGTTTTAGATCCATATTTTTAAGCTAAATTCCTAAGCGTCTAAAGGATCAATTTCAGAAAAGATATTTTCTTATCATTTAAAATCTCATTTTGTTTGGAAAAAAACAATGAATAAGTATTTGCATTATTAATTAAGCTGCATAACTGAAGGGAATTAATTACGTATACATAATTTATTTTCCCAGTTAGTTAACCATAACGTAAATATTCTAAAACCTTGATAAAACTTAATAATTCTATTACAAGCTTTAAATACATCTTAACATGCCCCCATGCATTAATCTGTTAGACAAGAACTTGACACGTGCCCTGATATTTAAAAGAATGTGTCATTTGCAAAGTAACGTATAAAACTAATAAGGTGAATTAAATTCCTGAAATTACATCGATAATGAAAAGCAAAAGTGTTTAAAATTCTTACTCAAGAATTCTTACTCTAGTGCCAGAATGTTGTTAATTAGTTGTCTGACGTTATCCAATATAGCGCTGAATCTTCTGGAAAGTTTTTAATTAGATTTTTGTCAAAGTTTCAAATAATTTATTTAAATACTGTTGTCGAAATTGTAATCCAGCTATACTTTTAAATGCTGGTTAAAATTAGTTAATCAATTTATATTTCATGTATTATGGAACTATAGGCCACTGAGTGACTGGCAAATTTATTCCGTTCGGGAGTCTGATCTACATATGCATCCTCAAAAAGCGCTTATAGCAGTGCTCGAGTTTTGCCCCAGTAAAAAAGAAAAGTAAAATTAATTTTATTTAATTACGAGATTTCTGTAGTTTATAAAGTTAAGTCGAATAATAAAAAGTTGTGTCAAACGAATAAAATTGGTGTGATGCTGGTCTTGAACGGGTTAAGGAAAAACAACAGTAGGTACAGTTCTATAAGAAATATGCGAGCTTTAAGACTTGTTTTATCGAAAACCAGATGGATTTTGATGAATTTTGTAACCCGTGTTCATTTGATTATTCCAAGATTTGTGACAGACAATTTTTTCTGCGACTAAAACTTTCTATTTAGAACGATGGCAATTTTTCAGAAAATATTTTCTGAAATTAATAAAAATTTTGTAAATAGTCTGCTACATACGTTCTTATAATTATATTCTACACCATTTTTTTTAACGAAACAGCTAGGTACTTTAGGCGATTATGTGGTTTCTAGCTGAAAACTATAATTATTTCGAGAGCTGAAGCACTAAGACGCTTCCAATTTAAGTGATATTCTGTAACCCCTTGCGACGCGATGGATACCTATAAAACCACTTAATTATAATTCCCAAATGCCACATTGGCACCGGAATTTTGGTTAAAAAATACGCTTTATTGAATGTGTGAAATATAGCTTTTTCATTTTTGCAAATGAAGTTGTCTTCAAATTCCGGTGTCAGCCATTAATTTCAATACTTAAGCAATGAATTTGCCCTGAGCCGCAAATTGTGAACAATTGTATCAGTCACATGAATTAAAATCTATATTAACACTGAGATATAATTTATTTTCATAAAATAAACGAGTGTAAAATGTTAGACTAAAATTAATATGAGTGGGCGTCGCGGTTAATTCATTCCTTTTCTTAACTGTAAAGAGTCTAAAACCTTGATAAAATTTAATAATTCTAATATGAGCTTTAAAATACATCTTAACAAGCCTCCATGCATTAATCAGTTCGATAAGAAGTTAGACTTGAAACGTGCCTTGGTATTTAAAGTAATCTGTCATTTGCAATGTAACTTATACTAAAACTAATAAATTGAATAAAATTCCTGTAACTACATCGATAATGAAAAATAAAAGTGTTTAAAATTCTTACTCATCTTAAGCCAGAATTTTGTTAATTAGTTGTCGCACGTAATTCAAATATAGCGCAGAATCTTTTCGAAAGTTTTTAATTAGTTTTCCGTCTAAGTTTCAAATAACTTACTTAAATACTGCTGTCGCGAATGTAACCTACCTATACTTTTAAATGTAAACATAAAAAGAAATTAGATAGTGAGTTTAATTTTCATGTGTTTTATATGAAAGTGTTTGTTTTCTGTGGGGCGTAAGAGTTTACAAACTATTTTTTAGAAATATTGATGCCAAAAACCTAATAAAAATATTACAATCTTTAAGAATAAACAATTTACTTAAAAGCATAATTTACAAAAATTCAGTTAAAAAATTATTTTGGAATTTCATATTTTAAATATATTATTTGTAAAATACTTTTAAAAATCATATTTTGTATTAAGTATGATTTACAACTAAAAGTCAGTTTGTTGTCAATAAGCAGCGCTGGGCCTTAATTGAAAAAAAAAATCCTCAATAACATTTTAGCATATGAAACATACATGAATTTCAGTATAATATTTTTATATAGCTATGATATTTAATATAGTTTTAATATAACTATGATAAAGAATGATTTTTCCTTGCCTTACTTGCAGAACAAAACAGGATATTTAAGAAGCGCCCCCCCCCCCTCCTCAAAAAAAGCGTACAAATCCTGCATTAAGAAATAGAGCAGTGTTTCCCTAACATTTATTGACCACGCCCCAGTAAAACTTCTGTAAAAACAGATGCCTCCCCACCAGGTCATTTTCCTAATTTATAACATGTCTTTTATGATCTAACCCTTTGCACTTTTTTATCGCGTCTGATGGACTTCATCTTTCTTTGCAAAATTTGTTATTGGCACTAGTAACGAAGGTAAAAAAAAGTTGCTTGGTTTTATTAAAGCACTTTTTATCTTCTGTAAATGTTGGTATCTTCTTTTGAAATATGGTAGCAATCGAAACAAATTGTGTAAGAGACTCCGGAATCGAAAGAGCTAAATTGTGAACTCTATTCACAAAGTGAAAACATAATTGTGCCTAAAACCTTAATAAAACTTGTTAACAGGAGCTTTAAATTCATCTTGACAAGCCACCATGCATTAATCAGTTAGAGAAGAACATGAGACGTCAGACGTGCATTGGTATTTAAAATAATGCGTCATTTGCAACGTAAGTTATAAAACTAATAAGGTGAATAAAATTCCTGTAACTTAATCGATAATGAAAAGTAAAATTGTTTAAAATTCTTACACATCTTCAGCCAGAATGTTGTTAATTAGTTACCTCACGTATTCCAAATGTAGCGTTGAATCTTCTCATAGGTTTTTAATTAGTTTCCAGTCAAAGTTTCAAATAATTTATTTAAATACTGCAGTCGGAAATATAATCCAACTATCTTTTAAATGTAGACATTTAAAAAGAAATTTCAGTTAGTCAATATAATTTTCATGTATCATGCACGGAAATGTGTGTTTTCCACAAAGTGTATGATTTTACAAACTATGAACAAAAAAAGTAATAATAATAATAATAATAATAATAATAATAATAATAATAATAATAATAATAATAATAATAATAATAATAATAATAATAATAATAATCAAAAAAAGATTTTAAAAACCGAATAAAAATGATCCAAGCTTCACGAATAAACAACTTCTTTTAAAAGCCGGATTTTTTAAAAATTTATTTAAAAATGATTGTCGAATTTCATATTGTAAATGCAGGGTGATTCCAATTTTTTTTACAATAACAGAGGGGTGATAGTACACATCAAGACAAACAATATTAAATAGGAGACCAAGGGTCCCAAACGTTTTCCAAAGGAGATAGCCGTCATTAAAGTTTAGGGACCAAAATGTCAAATAAACATAATAAACGGAAAAATCGATCGATTGATTTATGGTTTTCACTAAAATTATTCTTTATGTCGGCATTTTCTTGAAATTAAATAATAAAGATAAATTTAAAAAAATGCCGATAGAGGGCGCTTTAGACTTTGGAGTACCGAACAATTTTTTTTTGCCGGTATTTTTTGCATCTCATTAAATGTTTTCGTAAGCTTAGACTCAAACTTAAGTTTTGATCTCAAAATCTGAAAGTGGGAGTGGTTAAGTAGCAGAAACTGAACTGTGTTCTGAGGGTTCAAATTTCAAATGATTATAAAAAACGGAAAAATTGGTTCATTGATTTGCTGTTTTCACTAAAACTATTCTTTATGTCGGTATTTTCTTAAAAATAAATTATAAAGATAATTTTCAAAAAATGCCGATAG
Source organism: Maratus speculifer (assembly GCA_964019185.1). NCBI lineage: Eukaryota > Metazoa > Arthropoda > Arachnida > Araneae > Salticidae > Maratus > Maratus speculifer. Next base: position 175,297,382 of record OZ025302.1, read on the forward strand.
AGGGCGCTTTAGACTTTGGAGTAACGAACAATTCTGAATATTTGGGAGTGGTTAAGTAGACAAACTAAACTGTGTTCAGAGGGTTCAAATTTCAAATGATTATAAAAAACGGAAAAATTGGTCGATTCGTTTGCAGTTTTCGCTAAAACTAATTTTTAAATGAGCATTTTCTTGAAAATAAATTTTAAAGATAATTTTCACAAAATGCCGATAGAGGGCGCCTTAGACTTTGGAGTAGCGTGCAACTATTTTTAACTGTTATTTTTTTAATCTCATTAAATGCTTTCAAATGCATAAACCTAAATTTTAGGCTCAAATTCTGAATCGTTGGGAGTGTTTAAGTAGCGAAAAATTGAATTGTGTTCGAGGAGGGGGGAGGGTTAAATTTCAACTCCTGAAGACACTTCAATTTGCGCTACTTAACTACTCCTAATTATTCAGATTTTGAGCTCAAAATTTAAGTTTAAATCTAAGCTTCCGAAAACATTTAGTAAATTTTTGCAAGCATTTAATTAGGACAAAAAAATAATGGTTAAAATTAATTGTTGGTTACTCTGAAGTTTAAGGCGCCCTCTAACCCATTAACGCCCGAATTATTTTCTTCGCTAAAATTTAAATTTTGTATTTCCCACCACTTTTAAAAGCAAATTAACTTTTATCTAAATTTATCAAGGATTCTGTCTCGTGAAATAAGGTATACATTTTTCTTCTTCTTTACTAATGGGAAAACCGCTTTCTTGCTGTTTTTGTAACCGTCCTCAAACGAGGACGCTGGGCGTTAATGGGCTAATGAAAATTTTTTAAATTTATGTTTAAAATTTATTTTCAAGAAGATACTGACTACCGCAAACGAATCATTTTTTTTCCATTTTATATAGTTATTTTAAATTTGAACACCCCCCCCCCCCTTAAACACAGTTCAGTTTGTGCGACTTAACTACTCCCTACTATTCAGATTTTGAGCTCAAAATTTAAGATTAAGTCTAAGCTTCCGAAAACATTTATTGAGATGTAAAAAATAACGGCAAAAAATAGTTGTTCGTTACTCCAAAGTCTAAAGCGCCCTCTATCGACATTTTTTGAAATTTATCTTTATAATTTATTTTTAAGAAAATACCGACATAAAGAATAGTTTTAGTGAAAACCGCAAATCAATGAACCAATTTTTCCGTTTTTTTATAATCATTTGAAATTTGAACCCTCTGAACACAATTCAGTTTCTGCTACTTAACCACACCCACTTTCAGATTTTAAGCTCAAAACTTAAGTTTGAGTCTGAGATTACGAAAAGATTTAATGAGATGCAAAAAACACCGGCAAAAAATAGTTGTTCGTTACTCCAAAGTCTAAAGCGCCCTCTATCGGCATTTTTTGAAATTTATCTTTATAATTTAATTTCACGAAAATGCCGAAATAAAGAATAATTTTAGTGAAAACCGCAAATCAACCGACCGATTTTTCCGTTTTTTATGTTTATTTGAAATTTTGGTCCCTAAACTTTAATGGCGGCTATCTCCTTTGGAAAACGTTTGGGACCCTTGGTCTCCTATTTAATATTGTTTGTCTTGATGTGTACTATCACCCTTCTTTTATTGTAAAAGAAATTTGGAATCACCCGGTATATCATGAATAAGATACTTTTTAAAAATTATATATTGCTTTACATATGGTGTACCTCTAAAAAACAATTTTGTTGCGAATAAGCAAAGCTGGGCTTTAATTCACTTGCTGATTATCTTGCGATTTCCGCAGATATGCAGTTTTCATTCTAACTATTGTTCCATGATTATTCTCACCAGCTAATTTTTATTGGAAATTCGGCCATATTTTGATGTAACCATAATAAAAAAAAATTGTTTTTGCTCACTGCAGAATAAAATAAACTATTTTAAAAGCGTCCGAAAAAAAGCTGTTCTTATTCTTTTAAAAGTACTAGTGTTGTCATCTGCATATTTAAAATTGATTTAAAAATACATTTAATTTATATTTCATTGGCAGCATTACAGGATTCGTACATATCAAGGATACAGAAAATTTTAGATGTATTATTGCCATAAATTTCATAAAATATTGGTTAATACATGCAGAGATACAATTTATTTTAATTAAATAAAAGAAATATTACTTTTCAAAAATTCTCGTGAAAGGTACTTGAAAGTCTTTGAAGCGTACAAGCAATGCATTAGTAATTAGAGCAGGGTTCATCAAGCTTTTATTGATAGGAAAACATCTAAACAACAAGTGCTCCCTTACCCAGGTTATCTCTCTAATCTATAACATGTCTTCTATTATTTAACACTTGCACTTCTTTGTCGCGTCTGACACGAAATTATCTTTCTTTGCAAAATTTCTTTCTGGCACCAGAAACGAAGGAAAAAATAGCTTGTTTTATTTAAGCAATTTTGCTACATTGTAATTTGTAGATAGATTCATTTTAAAAAAGTGGCACCAACCAAATAAAAAAAAAACTGTAAGAGATGTGGGAATCGAAAAGGTTAAAATCTGAACTCTGTTCACAAAGTGATAATATAATTAAGAATTAACCCCTTTGCGGCGGGAGCCTTTTACGAAATTTTTAATGCTTTGTCACCGGTTTTTAAAAACAAAAATTTTTTCCTTATTATATCGAGAAAATGCTCCGATTTTATATGGCAAACTATACAGTAGAATTTTACTATACAAGGATTCTTAATCTTTTTGCGGCACGTATACGTGTCGCTCGTCTCTAAATGTTTAAGTATCATTTCATTAACTATCAATTCATTTTTCATTTTTTAACTTATCAAAGTGATGAATTTTGTGTCACAAATATCTTTTTAAGATAATTGAATAAAATGCAGTATAGTAAATGCAAGTCTTAACATTTGAGGCAAAACAAAACCTTGTCGCTGTTTTAACTTACTTCAATTCAAGAAAAGTGTTTTATGATCTGCATTTTTATGCGCTAAAACTGAAAACACTAATGTATTTTACAGTTCATTTTTTTAACTTATTACGAATTGACAGAAAAGAATTGGACAATAAATTTTCTTTCTTTCATTAACAAAATGCAAAAATGTATTTCAAAATTCTTAATTTTAACCATTTAAAAACAATCCCACAAAAACACATTTTTTCGGTTTCCCCTTTCTCAAAATAATTAATTATCTGCCATTCTATGTTGCCTGATTTTCAGCATATGTATATGATGATGTAACCTTATTTACTGTGTAGAGTGCCGGCAATAGAGCCACAGATATTTACTATGTACCTAGTTCCTTTTTTATCCTATTTCACCTTTTCCGGCACGGGCAAAATCTCTCATAAAATGAGAAATAATGGACTGACACCGGAATTCACAAACGAATTTTTTAGATATTTTAAATTCCTTAATTTAAGGTTTTATTGTAAAAGCAAAAATCTACTAAAATATAACTGGTGCCGTTTGCAAGTTTGGAATTAAAATTAGGTATCCCAGACAGGGCACAGTGTGCCGGAAAGGGTTAAAATTTTAAAATGTTATTAAAACTCTCTGAGCGTCTTGCAAATAGGTAAAATTGTAATGCTATTATCTCTGCATTTTGTTTTAAATGCTCAGAAAATATGATTCTTTCAACACAATAAAAAAATCTTAATTTCAAATATGAAAGTAATCTTTGAGAGTATTAATCATTCTAAAATGTATTGAAAATTTATAAAATCTATCGAATTATATTATCTTAAATATTGCTGACATTGCAGTGAAACCTGGAGCTAAGTGTATGGGATATTACGTCTAAACACTTAGAGGGTTAAGTTGGTAATACCTCATTTAGATATTTCAAATATTATTTAAAATATAAATGTTCAGGACAGTCACTTATGCGTTTTTAATCCCTTGGGAACTAGCGACACGTATATGTGCCGCAAAAAGGCTTAATAATTCTTGTTTTTCCCCACCAGTAAAATTTTACGGTAAAATTTGCCTTATTTAATCGAACTATTTTCTCGATTTAATAAGGCACAAATTTCTGTTTTTAAAATCCGGTGACAAAACATTAAAAATTTCGTAAAAGGCTCCGTCGCCAAGTAATTCATTGTAACATGTAAAATTGTGTCCCCGTGTCATTTCGCAAAATTTCTTTGTGGAAATAGAACGCTCATTCAATATATCATTGTAAGTGTTGTGAAAAATTGTAGAATGAATAATCGAAGAGATTACAGGGTTCCTACGTAAAAACGGTTTTAGAGGTTTTTAGGTGTTTTAAAATCAGAAATTTTGTAAAGTAATGTCACAGTACCTGAAGATAGAATTTACTTTCGTTACTTGAAGCAAATATTACTGTATAATAATTCTGATAACCGGCACTTTAAAAGCCCTTGAAGCGTAGGAGTATTGGTATTGGTATTTACCATAATTTATGATTAAAAAAACAGATGTAAAAGGATTTGTTAAGATAATCTGTATAACTATTCTGGTATAGATTCGATTTTAAATTTTTCTTTGAATGTACATTTTTAGCACTACAATAAAAACAGTTTTTTTTAAATTTGTTTGTATTCCATTAAATTTTAGACTAAAAAATTGCTTTTCATAAAAAAGGAAGAAAAAGAAAAAACTGATAACAGTGCAAAAAATCTGGAATTTAGAATTTTTAGAAGTTCCACTTACGTGAAAAGAATTAAAAACAATAATACGAACTATTTTTTGTTTATACTCTCTAGTTTAACATAACCTTTACATATTTAAGCGTAAATACATTTCAATGTAATTAGTTTTACTATTTAAAAGAACATAAAACTTGGATGAAATTTTATTTCACTCATAGTCTAAATTTTAAATCTTTTTAATAGGCTAAAACTCTAGTTAGTTAGAGAGACTTGGGACGTGCCTCGTGTAATAATGTAGCGTGTTACTTTAAATGCAAAAAAAAAGAGGAAATGAATGAATAGAGTTAGATTCTTGTAGCTAAGAATGAACATAACATATAAAAGTGTTAACATTTATTATTTTAATCTTAAATTAAAATGTTATTATCATTCTTGCGTAATCCGCCAAAGAGTTGAAGAGGATTTAAAGTTTTAGATTATTTTTTTATTTAGATTTAAAATTGCAATTTACGATTTTTATTTAAAATTGAAGACTCCTCACAAGTGGTTATCACATTCTGTCGCTTTTTCAACAAGTTGTGGAAGTTTTAAAATTTTCCCGACTATTTTTGCAAAAAATGTTTCACCTCCAATAAAAACTAAAAATTGTAGAAAATTTAGAAAATTGAAAAAAATCTGCATAAAAATCTTTAAAAAAATTACTGATCTATATTTTCTCACAAGAGAAGGCTAAAATTCTAAGAGCTTTGGCCATACAGTAATACAATATAGTTGGCTATACAGTACATAAGTGTCAGTGTCACATAATTCCTAGATTTGGTAAATCAAAGTGAGATTACTGAGTAAAAACATATTCTTCATATAACAAAATTCGCGAATAACCAAGTTCAGTCTTTGCGAATATTGAAAAGCTACGCATTTTTTGTTTTGCGAATAATCAAAACTCGCGAATATAAAACCAACGAAATTTAAGGAATTACTGTACTAGAAATGTCATAGAAATAATATTTCTATAATCGGAATACGATCTTTATACATTACTAACTACGGTATTCTTCGACTAAAGTACTAGATTTAAAAAATGTTTTAATACTTCTTTCGACGCAATGAAACAATTTACAAAACAAATAATTTCCTCTTTCCTCATATCGATTTTTTTTTCTTTTATTCGAGAGGATTATTGTAATGCTTTGATCGATTCTTAAACACTTCCAAGATCAAAATATATCTCAGAGTTTTTTTAATTAATGTCTTTTCAACAGTAAAAGTTTTTTATTGAAATTTTGGCAACAAATGTAACAGTTTTTTCGTCTGAAGTAACTGAAAATGCATTAGAAAAAAATGGAAATAAATGATTATTGTAGAAGATAAAAACTACGAGATAAAATAAAATGAGAGATTTCGCTGGAATCGATGACAGACGACGGAGATTTTTTTCATAGTTTCACTTTTATATATTAAAATCGCTATTAACACACAGCATAATGACACGCATAATATTTACATTAAAAATAAATTTCGTTTTAAAATATTCATTCTTTCACATTATATATCAAAATAAAACAGTAGCTTTTACATTCATTTACCGTTTTCAAATCTTCGAATCTTTTGTAAATATTTCTTCTTCTTTTGTAACCTTCCTGTTTTGTTTACTTGGTCCATATTTACTGTATTGAAATGAAGGGATCTCTCATTATGTATGGATATACTGTTATTTATAATTTTCCTTCTCTGCCTTACAATACAATCTTTACATTCTATGGTTAATTTAAATTTAGAACATTCTTTTAACCCCAAAATAGCATAATCCAAATTTGTATTACATACTAAAAAGTTAACATATTTTTTAATTTCACCCACTTTTAGAAAAACACTATATTTTTTCTAACCAATGGTAACTGAGGGTATAGTCTCAATTTTAGCATTAAATTTTTTAACAAATTTAAGTGGCAATATTGCAATAGTTGAGCCAGTATCTACAAAGGAGAATTATTCTATGAGTTACTTGGAAGAGTATCAGAGGGTGGCAACTCATTCCTAAAAACACATTCTCTTTCCCAATGAAAAGCATTACTCACACCCCTATTTGTGCATATTCTACAAGGTCTTGAAGGATATGAATTCTGAATATAATTATTTTGACAAATTCTAGGCCTTTGAAACTGAGATTGCCTTTGGGGAATCCAATTCCTAGATATATTATTGGGCCTAACTGGCTGAATCCAGGGCCTAGTTTGTTGAAAAGGTTGAAAATTTTGTCTAGCTGATGGTTGATTTATTACTTGGTTTGAAACTAGTGGGGTGGAAACTTCCACGAATTGTTTGACAACCCGGTACCATTCGGTGGTACTACTAGGAGGATTTATAATAATACTGTTTCTGAATTCTGGTTTTAAACCATCAGTTAAACCTTGTAATAGAATACTTTCACTAAGATGTAATTTCCTACCAATTTCCAATTTTTTACGAGAATAAGTTTCTAAATTGTCTAAATTATCTAATTTCAGATTTGAAAAATCAGAAAAACTCGGGATGTCTAATTCAATAAGTCTTTCTATCAAATTTTTTTTAATTTGTTCATAATCCATGCAATTTAAGCAGTCATTGATATAAATTTTTTGCGCTTCCCCTTTCAAATATTGCGCAATAAAATTAAATTTCCATTCTAGATTTTTCTGTTCCCTATCACATGTTTTATCAAAATAAGTGAACCAAGACAAAATGTTCATTCCTGAGCTCGGGTCAAACGGTACGAATTTAGGATCTTCCATAATTTTTTTTATTCTTACTCATTAGAATAAATGAAGCACTTCTATTTTCTTTGATCGTAAAAACAATCGCAATAAATTTCAAAGTTAATAATTTCTATCAATTACATAATTTTTTTAAAATTACTATATCAGACCCATAACATACAATAATAAATAAATAAATTAGTAAATTAATAAATTAACTTCAAATTACTCTCATCAATAAAATAATAAATAAATAAATAAATAAATAAATAATAAATACTTTCATCAATCATAAAAAGAATAGAAATAATAATCAAAACACTTAATAAAATAACTTACAGTTCATGAAAACTCTTCATCAAATACTTTTCGCATACTCACCACTTTGAAGTCATTAATTTTCAAAAAAATTGTCATTATGACCATGAATACTGAATCACAAATTATGCATCGACGGCGACAGCTCGATATCAAGAGTCAGGAAATCCACAATCAGACTCGAAGCGACTAGCATTTATTTCAGATTAGTATTTTCATCTGCATAGATTTGAAAATCTTAAACAAGAACAACTCCTTTTCAGAGGTCATTTACGAAATCATGGCTTCTGGAAAATCAAGCTGACTAAGTCAAGCAAGTAGTAAGTCTTTCAGATTAGCATCTTTCCAAGCATAGTTGTGAAGTTCTTTAACAGGAACACACGCCATTCCACTGATTCAGTTTGCAATCCGAAAATGTCATATAATTATCCTGTCGGCTCTAGAAAAGACTGTGAAATTTTAAAATTAGGAGCCAGAAACATCATCGCCAGGGTCCCCGTTCTCCGCACAGAAGTCATGGCCAGCGAGAATAAATAAATAAATAAATAAATGTAGAAGATCCAATAAATCACTCCTTGGCTGCTGCAAGTTCATTTGTTTAACTGTAGTCATTATAGCGGGAAAGGCTCCTCTTGCAAACGATCTCTAACCGAAATATCAAAAAAAAAAAAAAAAAAAAATTCCATCATTTACTTCAACCAGCCGTACTCATCCAAGAAACAACCCAAGAATCTTTTTTCTCACCTCCAGCTTCCCCTTCTAAATCTTAAAAGAAAGTTCTAGCAAATTCTCTACTCTCGAACCATCATCTTTTCTTGCAAACATAATTCATGCCCAGGGTCGAGATTAATATTCGACAGACCACAATTTTATTTAAAAAAAATATTATTTAATCGATTTATAATCGACTCAGAATTTTCAAATATCCGTGCAAACGATATAGTTTTGCAGACGATTAATTTTAAGAGAAAAAGAAAAGAAATGAATTTATTGTTATACACACATCGAATGTTGAAGGGGGGAAAAATAAACTAATAGATAAATAAAAATAATGATATTTTTTGAAAGGTATGGTTTTGGAATAATTTTAATAAGACTTTCTTAAAAGGCTTGATAAAAACATAGAAAAAATGAGTTTTATTTGGAATATTAAGAAATAAATTTTAATTAAGAATATTTTTAATTTAGAGCCATCTTTTTTTTAATTTACGCATACTGGAATAAATGTTTTTAAAGGCGAATTAAGAATTTATATTGTTTCCATAATTTATGTAATAGTTAAATGTATTTATTTTTAGCTAGTAGATATCATTTTAGCTCTTCATAATAATGTCTTTTTAACTATAAATTAATCTAATGTCTAATATTTGGGATCACCTCTTACTTCGCAACAAGTATCATGTGTACATGACACATATTTTGCTCAAAATGCTTAATTATGTTAAAAACATTATAATATAAACTCTAAATGAAGATTACAGAAAACAATAAACAAAAGACTTAAATTGTTTTCCATCAATCATCGCATAATTTAAAGAGAAACCAGGAAATGATTTTAGCAAGAACAATTATCTTTATCGAAAGTGAAAGAACTCTCATCATACGCAACATAAGCTTCAGTTGTTTACAAAAAGACTAAATTCTGCAAATAATCAAAATGATTTATAAAGCATAAGTGATAATTAACATTCAAGGACATTGTCATCAAAAACTTATTTACTTCAACAAACTTTAAATTACTTTTAAATGATATAAACATTCAAATAATAAATTTTCATTTTCAATGTAATTTAATAATAATTTTTCTTGTATTTTTCACAGATTTCAAAATGTAACAACAGAGAAAGGAGCTTTTTGTGAATGCTCCGTAAATTTTTAACCAAGTTTAATATAATATTCTTTTTTCTAAATGGTGCAGTGTTTTTCGTGTCTTCATAACTTTGCGTTATAACAAGTGGATACCACATAAGGATACTACAATACGAATCTAGCGACGGCCTGCCCTGACATGAAAACTAATTGAAGGTAAGTCAATCTTACCTGGCTTTTTCTATTACATAACCGTTTTTAGTAAAAACTGATGAGGGCGTACTCATGCAATTAATATGTTATGCTAATTATCGCTAACAATTTGATTAATGAGACAGAAATAAAAACAAAATCAGGTCAGGCAGTCCATAATTAAACAATTTAGCAAACTCTAAAGAAAAAAAAAAAAAACTTTTCTATAACAATATCATGGCTACTGTAAAAGACAGCACAACAATTGAAAAACTAAACGCCAATAATTACTCAAATTGGCGATTTAAAATTGAAATGCTGTTGATTCGTGAAGACTTAATTGAAGTTATTACGGAAGAGGTTCCAACCCCCATAACCACAGACTGGGCCAAGAAAGACCGGAAAGCCCGAGCGTTAATTAATCTCAGTATTGAAGATAGTCAAATAGTACACGTTAAAAATCTGAATTCGGCGCGGGAAACATGGGACACTCTAAAACAAATTCATGAGAGATCCAATCTCTCCAGCAAGCTGTACTTATTAAGAAAACTGTACAGCACAAAACTAAATGAAGGTGGTAACATGATAGCCCACATTACTAAAATTCTAGAAATTGTGGATAAACTATCTGCCATAGGAGAAAACATCACAGATTCCCATATTTCCGCATTACTATTGTGTTCACTTCCCCCTTCTTACGATACATTAGTGACGGCTCTTGAGGCCCGTCCAGAAACTGAACTCACAGTACTATTTATAAAAAATAAATTAACGGATGAATATATCCGTCGAACGGAAAGCTCTGAAAATTCAGAAAATAACACCAGAGCATATAAAGCTCAAGGAAAATCTGTCAACTCTGATCATAAAAGAATGAACAAATATTGTTCACACTGTAAAATGAAAAACCACACAAATAAAGAATGTTGGTTCCTAAAAGGGAAAAATAATAACACTTACACTCAAAATAAGCAAAATAAAACTAAAAACCATTCCACTTCGCTATGTTTTGAAGAAAACACTGAAGGCAGAAAAAATGCTGTATATGAAAAAAATGATGTAGCCTTACTTACAGAGCAACCTGATAATAAAAAAACCTTTATTGTAGATAGCGGAAGTTCCAGCCATATCGTAAACTCAAAAGAAATGTTTACAAAAATAACAAACAATGTTGAAACAAATGTCACTGTAGCAAACGGTAACAAATTGATCTCATATGGATCAGGTGAAGTTGTTATTCAAACCGGAAAAAATAATAAACAAGTAACACTAAGGGATGTTCTGTTCGTACCAGATATTGAAACCAATCTGTTATCAGTTAGCAGGGCAACAAAAAACGGATGCCAGGTACATTTTGAAAGGGATAGGTGCAACATTACACACAAAGGTGAAATAATACTCCAAGGTAAATTAAAAAACAATTTGTATGAAATACACGTAAACGAAGATGAAAATAGTAGCTACTATACAAATGTAACGTATAATTGCACAAATGCAAATTGTATAGATTTATGGCACAGAAGAATGGGCCATAGAAATTACGACACAATAAAAAACATGGTGTCTAAAGAATTAGTAAGCGGTGTAACGATAAATAAATGTAAACACAACAATGTATGTGAGGTATGCATTCAATCAAAAACAAACGAAACACCATTCCCAAAATCAGGAGCATATAGAGCCAAAGAAAAACTAGAATTAATTCACACTGATGTATGTGGCCCTATAAACACACCCACTATAGGGGGGAAAAGATATTTCATCACTTTCATCGATGACTTTTCGAGGTTTTGTATAATTTACCTAATGTCAAATAAGAGTGACGCGTTTGAAAAATTAAAAGAATACATCGCTACAGTTAAAAATAAATTTGGTAAAATGCCAACTGCGATCAGATCCGACAATGGCGGCGAATATATAAATGACGAAATTGAAAAGTACCTAAAGTATAATGGCATAGAACACCAACTTACCGTCCCATATTCTCCAAGTCAGAACGGGGTTGCAGAAAGAAAAAACAGGTCGCTTCTGGATATGACTAGGAGCATGCTAAACGAAGCAAATCTCCCACATAAATTATGGGGAGAGGCCATATGTACCGCAAACCATTTGCAAAATCGACTACCTTCTAAATCCATCAACACCACACCATATGAACTTTGGCTAGGTAGAAAACCAAACATAAAATATTTAAAGGTTTTCGGCTGTACCGCATATGCCTATATACATAAATTTAAACGAGGAAAACTTGATAATAGAGCAGAAAAGGGCACTTTCGTCGGATATGACAATCGCTCTAAAGGGTACAGAATCTACACCAGTGATGGAAGAGTCATACTAGCTAGATCAGTAAAATTCATCGAAAACAAAATAGATAACGCAAACACTAATGAAAATACAAACACAAATGATTCAAAGTCTGAAATCAAAAAACAGGCTCAGCAGAAAGAAAAAAATGTAATGGAACTAAATCTAACACCAGAAAACATCGATACGGATACACCATCCACATCTTTACAAACACAACACGTTAGAAGATCCGAAAGGGAAAATAAAGGAGTACCACCGGACAGATTTGCTTATGCAGTCCGGCACAATCCAATATATGAGCCCAAAAGTTGGCAAGAAATGATAAATCTTGAGAACCCACACGAAAAAAGGAACTGGATCGATGCGACGCGAGAGGAAATAAATTCACTTAAAGAAAACAAAACATGGACATTAGTGCATCCACCACAAGGAGCTAAAGTAATCGGATCAAAATGGACATTTAAAGCAAAATATGATGAATTTGGAAAAATAAAAAGATACAAGGCTAGGCTCGTAGCTCAGGGTTACGGACAAAAATACGGGATAGACTATGACGAAACATATGCGCCAGTGGTGTCACACACGACACTCAGAAGCTTTTTAACTGCCGCAGCATATCATAAGTTAAAAATACATCACATTGACATTAAAACAGCTTTCCTACATGGAGAACTGGAAGAAGAGGTATATATGTCTCAGCCTGAAGGATACATAGACACAAAAGAACCTTTCAAAGTGTGTAGACTGGAAAAGGCAATTTATGGCCTAAAACAAGCAGCACGAGCTTGGTATATAAAAATTACCCAAACACTTAAAGAATTAAACTTCACACAAAGTACAGCAGACACTTGTTTATTCATACAAAAACAAGGGGAAAATAATATTTACATCATAGTGTATGTTGATGATATACTCATTGCAGGAAATGATGACCAGATAAAAGATATAATAAATAAATTGAAAACAGAATATACTCTTGAAGATCTAGGAGAAATAAATAATTACCTCGGAATAAAAATAGAAAAAACGCAGAATGGATTCAAACTGAATCAAACTGCAAAGATAGAAGAAGTAGCAAAAAAATTCAACTTAACAGAATCTAAACCATACAGCACTCCAATGGAGGTAGGATTTCAGCGATTAAATGATGAAGGTAAACAAATGCCAAACAACACGAAATACCGTCAAGCAATAGGTGCATTGTTATACATCGCCACGATATCAAGACCAGACATACTTGTAGCTGTAAACATTTTAAGCAGAAAAAACGAAACCCCCTCCGAATCGGACTGGAAAGGAGTCAAAAGACTTATACGATACCTAAATTCAACAAAAAACCTAAATTTGGTTATCAGCACACAAGAACCACCGATCTTGGAAATATATAGTGATTCGGATTGGGGGGGTGATTTAAAGACAAGAAGGTCAACTACAGGAAATTTATTCTTACTAGGAAAAAATCCTATAATGTGGATCACGAAAAGGCAAACCTGCATTGCACAATCCTCTGCAGAAGCAGAATTCGTGGCAGCGGCCAGTGCTACGCAAGAGTTAACGTGGTTATTAAAATTATTAGAAGATCTTGGCGTACCACAACAATTGCCAATTACTATTTTCGAAGATAACATCTCTTGCATAAAGATGACAGAATCTGGAAAATATTCCAACAGAACAAAGCACATTGATATCAAGTATCATGTAATTAAACAGCTTAAAGAAAACGGAATAATCCAACTACATTATTGTCCAAGCAAATCAATGATTGCCGACATCCTTACAAAACCGGAACCCAAACCTGAATACATAGAAAATAGAAACAAACTCAAACTACTGGATAATCTCCATTAAGAGTTTAAGGGGGGGTTTGTTAAAAACATTATAATATAAACTCTAAATGAAGATTACAGAAAACAATAAACAAAAGACTTAAATTGTTTTCCATCAATCATCGCATAATTTAAAGAGAAACCAGGAAATGATTTTAGCAAGAACAATTATCTTTATCGAAAGTGAAAGAACTCTCATCATACGCAACATAAGCTTCAGTTGTTTACAAAAAGACTAAATTCTGCAAATAATCAAAATGATTTATAAAGCATAAGTGATAATTAACATTCAAGGACATTGTCATCAAAAACTTATTTACTTCAACAAACTTTAAATTACTTTTAAATGATATAAACATTCAAATAATAAATTTTCATTTTCAATGTAATTTAATAATAATTTTTCTTGTATTTTTCACAGATTTCAAAATGTAACAACAGAGAAAGGAGCTTTTTGTGAATGCTCCGTAAATTTTTAACCAAGTTTAATATAATATTCTTTTTTCTAAATGGTGCAGTGTTTTTCGTGTCTTCATAACTTTGCGTTATAACAAGTGGATACCACATAAGGATACTACAATACGAATCTAGCGACGGCCTGCCCTGACATGAAAACTAATTGAAGGTAAGTCAATCTTACCTGGCTTTTTCTATTACATAACCGTTTTTAGTAAAAACTGATGAGGGCGTACTCATGCAATTAATATGTTATGCTAATTATCGCTAACAAATTATTCATAGCAACACTTTTTAATCGAAAATATTTTCTTTCCTAATTACAGAATTTTTGAGATGTAATTAGGTAAAAAATATATATTTATAAAAACTGATAATTGGAAATTAGGGAAATGATGATCGTCGCGAAGTAGTTAAGCGAGGGAAATTATAAAATTACTCATCATTTTTCTTAGTTGGAAATTGACGTTGAATGATTTTTTTTACCGCAGTGTCTAAAATATTCGTGTCAAGAATGAAATTAGTTCAACATGCTTAATCACTTACTAGGTAAAATACCAAGCGATTCCGACATTGCATATTTACTCACACGCTGATAATCCTGTGAAATATCTCTACAAATAAAAACACGCCACGTGAAATAAAGAGTGAATCTAAACTCTTGGGCTAGCTTTAGGGGGTGACAGTACACTACAGCCTCATTTATATTGTCCAGCGGAATGAAACCGGATTCACACGAAGTGGAGCTGCTCCGCTATCATTCCTGCTTTAATTTTGTACCCATTTACAAACCCAAGCATAAAGCAGCATTAAATTCCTCCGCGCAAGTTTTCGTGCGCAGGTCTCTGTTAAAGAATATCGTCTGCTTGTTTACTTTTGGCCTCGTAGGCTGCAGTTTCGCTATGACCAACACATAATGAACAGGAATTGGTACGCGGCCACTTGTTTTAATACCTGTACGATACATTATTATGAAACTATTTTGGTACGCGACCATTTGTTTTAATATCTGTATATATGAAACAGTTCTTCGAATTTAAAGTTATACAATCTTCAGTTTTATAATTAATTTTGCAATGATAAGCGCTAATTATGTCATGAAAAATATAACACTGTTTTAAAAATGTAACCCATTTAAATTGATTATCGATAGTATGAGGTTTATATATTTTTATGCTACCTTCGAAAATTTTTTGCAATTAACTTTAAAATATAAGGATAGCTAAAACAATTAAAAGAGTGGATATGTATACTTTTATAACTTGTATTACAAACATACTCACTTTATGCCTGAAAGTGTTAACTTGTACTTTATTTGCAATATTTAATTTTGTATTAGTTTTCCATAATAATTAATTTGTCTTAGTTTTGTGTAATAGTTTTTTTTCCGAAGACTTTTTTTTCTTTTCCTTGATTAAAATACAAGCTTGTATTTTCTGAGCTTTGCTTACTACTAATAACATATCGCTATCCTATTTAAATTATATGTAATTCTATTTAAATTATATGTTATTATGTTATTCATCTTAAAATAATAAATAAATAAATAAATAAAAAGAAGGATCTATTTTTAAATAAATATATTTTTTATAGAATCTCATGATTTGTGTTGCAGCCTCAAGATTGGACTTTCATAAATATTGTTGCAGTTCATTCATTAATGATAAAAAAATATATTAATTCAAAATTGTTGCAATTGTTTGCTGGAATTTTTTTAAATTATTAATTTATCTCTCATTTTCTTGTAGGTGTTTTTTTTTATGGACAAAAGGTCAAAATATATTTTTGTGCATAAAGTAGCTACAGAAGTTCAAGCAAGGTTAATTTGAGTATGACTTATTTTTCTATATGAATGGGTTTACGGTGACATGAATTTATAAATTCATCTCCTTTCGATTAAAACAGAGATGAAACTCTAATAAGATATCTAAAAATTTTTCGTATTGCTGAAAACTTCTCAAAGCAACTGCAAAAATTTTAATGTGACATTGAAATGAAGTAAAGAATTTTTATTGACACCAGAAGCCAATCTACCTACAGGACCATACTGAAAAATGAAAGTAATTTAATATTTTCTAAAACATTTGAAAAGAATGTTTATAAAATCAATTTGTCAGTCTGTGCTGCAATTAATGTAAACTCAAATTTCCGTTTATGTTACTGAAATTAACTAAAACATGTTTCTTAGTGAAAATGAAGTGTGTAGCATTTATAGGAACAATGGGAGAAAAAACTTTTGTGGTAAATTTAAATGATGTTACACTATTCCAAAAATGAAATTTATATCCATTTAAAAAATGCACTAACCATGGTTTCTGCATAGTACGGTGTATAATAAAAATGAGATGGTCTCTGTCTGAGCTCAGTTTTTATTCAAGTCCTCGAATGGGTATAATATTACAAATTTATAAATTTTTTTAAATGAATTTTCAGGGACATGAAAATCGCAAAAAAATGTCTTGAAAGAGTATTTAGAATTAATACTTATTTCTATGTAAGAAGAAATATTTTAGCAATAATATATTCATAAAACACCAGTATTCAGTTGAATATAATAAAAACTTTAAAACTCCGAAAGTTTCAAAAAGTGTTAGAAAACATGATGGGTGAAACTTAAAGAGTTTTAAAATTTTTATTGTACTTAAAAGAAACATTTTAACGAAAAACTGTTTAAAATGTTACTAATACTTTTATGCAATGTACTTTTAGTATCAGGTTCTGATGACACAAAATTTTTTGGTCTTTCAAATCATCAAACTTCGATTTAAAAAAGAAAAAAAAAAGCGCTTAATACTGATGTCAAAACATGTATCATTAATTTACACAATCACTCTAAAAATTCAATTAATGGCTATGTCAAAAAAAATGATTTGAAGCATATTTTATAATGTTATACTATTTCAAACATAATGACATAGATATATATTATTGAGATTTATTACAAGATGCTTACTGTAGAATATGCTATGCATAATGGTTATCATTCATTTACAGAGCGACAAAAAAATTTGTTTGTAGTATGATGGTCGTACTGTATAATATAAATTATACATATTTATTTAATATATTAATTAATTTAAATTATGTACATTTAAACAAAAATATTAATTAATATTAATTAATTACTTAAAATGGATCATTCACATTTAAATATGAATATTATCTATGTATGTTTAAATATTAATATTAATTAATTATGTATATTTAAAATCATTATCAATTATATATTTAAATACTAATAATAATAATATAGGGAAAGGGAAAAATAATTATGCTAACCTTCCACTACTTTATAATTACAAATGAATGGGTAACTAGTAAAAAGAATAGTAAATTTATTGCGATTTTTATATATGAAGATATGATTTTAAAAAATGATAATTTAAGTATAAAATTAGTAGAATTTACTAATATTTTGCAACAGTAATATAAAATTGTATTTAGCGTAAGTTTAGGATACATTGTATTTTAATAAATGTTCATGTAATTATTTTTTTTAAAGCTTGAGTAACTTTTAAAAGTATCTTAATTATTGAAAATTTATTTGAAATAAAATTTTATGCAATAAAAATTATTACATTTTATTCATGTTAATTTTAATTTAATTTTGTTTATTTAATTGTAAGTATAATTTAGTTTAATTATCTAATTGTTTAATTAGCTAATTATCAATTGTATAAAAATACAAAGCAACTGATCTTTACATGTTTATAACTATTCTTTATTAACTAATTCAAAAAAGATCATTACAAAACTCCACAAGAGATAAAATAGCAAAAAATGCACAATTTAAAACCTAACAATTAAAAAATTTGGTTTTAACCAACATACTATACAAGGTTTATCTTTCAACAAAGCCCATTGGAAAAAATTTGCCAGTTCTCCTAAACAGATTAGCGCGCGAGAAAATGGGCGGAGAAATTTGAGGTTTACGGACACTTGCTTTGTACACCCGAAAGGAATCATGGGTACATGCTGGATTAGTGCCCTAGGAGATAGCAGGGGTGGAAAATGCCCTAGGTTGAATTTCTCTCAAACCGGATCTGCACATTCTAAACAGGTCGGAAATACAATGATGGAATCGATGTGAATTGAATGTGAATTCGAGTGGATATTCTAAATGATCCTATCAAGGCAAACAATATTAAATAGGAAACTAAAGGTTCCAACATTTTCTGGAAGGAGATAGGCGTCATTAAATTTAGGGTCCAAAATATCAGATGATGATAAAAAACGAAAGAATTGATCAGTTCGTTTGCGGTTTTTTCTAAAACTATTTTTTATGTCAGAATTTTCTCGAAAACAAATTTTGAAGATAACTTTTAAAAAGGCCGATAGAAGGAGCTTTAGACTTTATAATAAGGAACAACCATTTTTTCCTTTATTTTGTATATCGCATTAAATGCTTTTAAAAACTTAAACTTTAATCGATCTCAAAATCTGAATCATTGGGAGAGGCTAAATAGCGCAAACTAAACTGTGTTCAGGAGGCGGATGTTTGGAATTTCAACTTCAAAAGAACTGTTGTGATTTCTCGTACACTAGTGGACACAAAAGATTTCGTAAAAATCGTATTTTAATTTTTTTTCATATCGCATACCAAAATTTTTCTACATTTTAATTCCTTTTTTTAAAGCATAATTTGCCTATTAATATTTCCGCGTTGAGTTTTATATTGTTTGTGTAAGTTTACTATAATGTACGATTTTATCTGCTATTTGTTATTAATTTATTGTCTTTTACAGGTACGACATGTCAAGCATTTGTGATTATAGTCAATGAAAACTATTTATAAGTGGCTATTTCTTTATATATAAGTTTAATATTTTTGTATTAAAATGAAAAATTATGTCTGAATTAACAAAAAGGTAACAAAATTAGAGAAAGAAAAAGTTTCTATCGAATTTCAATTTAAAATTTTTATCCTTAATGTATCCAAAAAGCAGCAAATTGATCTTTACATATTTATTCAGATTATTCTTTCGAATCAGTTTTTACCTTACTGATGTATTAGGTTGTCTCAAAAGTTTCTTTTGTTTTTTGACCAAATATAACCAAAGTAAATTTTGATAAAGGCGAGATTTTATTGAAGAGCATCTGTGCTTAGTTCTGCAATGGTTTGTGTACAAAATACTTACCGGGATGATCTTTTTATGTCATTAAAACAGTTAATTTTTTTTGGTGAAGAAAATTGTCGAAAGAAAAAAGCAAATAATAATCGGATAGAGCAATGACCGAAGAGTAGAGAGGATGCGTCAGAACATCTCAATCGAATGCAATGAACTTGTTTCTTCCAGTCAAAGATTGTCCCAAAGGATGCTTTTGCCATTCATGTGCTCTACTATCTACCAAAAAGTATTTGTACACTTTCAGTTTTTGACATTTTGTCAAATATTTAAAAATATACTGGTCGGATTCTTCAGGAACTTCAGAAATATAAAGATTATGTTTCACTTTATATTTATTTACATTCATTTGTTAAGCGGGTAATTAGGGGGCCGGCAAAAATACAAAGAATAATAGAAATATTTGGGATCGCCCTGTACATGAAAATGCACGAAACGACTTATCGCTTTAGAATACAAATATATGAATACAGTAGAATATGTACACTAATTTTTGTGAGAATAGCATGTATATTTATGGCGATAGAGCGATTTTTTTGAAAAATTCAAAAAATTCTGGTATGTTTTTTGTTTATATCATGCTGGGTTTTTGACCAAATTTAACGCAAATTTCAGAAAAATTGGCAAAATGCAGTAGAAAAAATGTAGCGCAATTGGAATATAAATATATTAAATATTTTATGAAATATGAGTAGTTTTATGAAATAATTTTTATCTGCGCATGCGCGAACGATAAAAACAATTCTTTTACATCTTTTAATAGTCAATTCTATGGAGTAACTTATAAAAAAAATCCAATGAAATATCATGAAAATTCAAAAAGATATCATTATTATAAGTAAGCTGTTATTACATTGCTCTCTAAAAACGGCTGAATGATAAGGGATTCTCCACAAATTGACATTTTATATTGACTGACTTTTAGGAAAAAATTAGTATTTAATGTATACAATATCTAATACAATATTTCTGTTAATAAGTATCTTGACATCTGTGATGGAAAAGAATAAAAGCCCTTTTCCTTTTCTATCACAGGTGTCAAGATACTTATTAGCAGCAATATTGTATTCATTAAATAGTACTAATTTTTTCCTAAAAGTCAGTTAATAAAAAATGTCAATTTGTGGAGAATCCCTTATCATTCAGCCGTTTTTAGAGAGCAATGTAAAAACAGCTTACTTATAATAATGATATCTTTTTGAATTTTCACGATATTTGATTGGATTTTTTTTTATAAATTACTGCATAGAATTGACTATTAAATGATGTAAAAGAATTGTTTTTATTGTTCGCGCATGCGCAGATAAAAATTATTTCATAAAACTACTCATATTTCATAAAGTATTAAATATATTTATATTCCAATTGCGCTATATTTTTTTAAATAGATTTTGCCAATTTTTCTGAAATTTGCGTTAAATTTGGTCAAAAACCCTCTATGATATAAACAAAAAACATACCAGAATTTTTTGAATTTTTCAAAAAAATCGCTCTATCGCCATAAATATACATCCTATTCTCACAAAAATTAGTGTACATATTCTACTGTATTCATATATTTGTATTCTAAAGCGATAAGTCGTTTCGTGCATTTTCATGTACAGGGCGATCCCAAATATTTCTATTATTCTTTGTTTTTTTGCCGGCCCCCTAATTACCCGCTTAACAAATGAATGTAAATAAATATAAAGTGAAACATAATCTTTATATTTCTGAAGTTCCAGAAGAATCCGACCAGTATATTTTTAAATATTTGACAAAATGTCAAAAACTGAAAGTGTACAAATACTTTTTGGTAGATAGTGTATTTTGTAATTCAATTGGCATCACTGGAAAATAACATCTTTTACTTGGACTTTGACAATATTTGCAAAAGAAAAATACTACAAAACATGTTTTTAAAAATATTGGTGCGAATAGACTATAAAAACATTGCTAAAAGACGACCTGCACATGACTTGTTGGCGAACAATTTTTGTTTGTCACTGTGTTAAATGACTATTTGTGTGCTGTTAATGTTAGCGGGCATTTATGAAAGCATAGCACTCATATTTGTTAAAATATAAAAGTGTGTGTAAATAAATAAATACATCATTATTAACTATCGTTTTCGCACATAATTAAAAAAAGAATTAGGTAATTTCACAAAAAAGAGTATTTGGAAGATAATTTTCACGAACTATATTTTGAAATACAATATCTATATTAAAAGCATAAACATGTATTTCGTTGACGTTGACTTTGGCGTCATATCGACGGTATTAACGACCTTAACAACCAAGTTTGTTTTATCGGAAATTCATTAACATGAAAACATTGTGTGATTTTAAATTTTCCACTGTCGAAGAGAAACCCAAATTTACACCCAAAACATATTTGTTTGGAAATCTCTATTTCTCGAATTTTTTATGCTCTATATCTTCTTTAAGCTGTGCATTAAATTACCGTTTAAAAATCTAGATTGATTATTTCAACCACTTTTTTGAAAAAGAAATAATTACCTTATTTAATAGCAAGCAAAATGATAACACAATAAAGCCAAATTCACTATTTTATATTACTGGTGAGAATCAAACAATCTGACTTATAGCCGTTAAGCTTTTATTCAGAATCCCGACTATAACATGCGTCAATATCACAGGAATGAGAATTAAAAGGTTAAAAAAAATTTAATCATTGGCATTTTCGAAAATCTACATTAACCCTTTCTGGCGCACTACTCTTTAAAGTTCGAAATTAAAGAAAAAAAATTAATCAATCTATTTAGGCTTAGAGGAGTACACAGGTATTGTTTTGTAAAGATTGCACTAACCATTTTAATTATACAGCTGTTACCGAAGTGGTCACCTCCCATAAGTAAAGCATTGATAAGCGCAGAGAGAAGAGCATTGCTGTGAAGCGCGTATTACAGTAAAACATTTTACCTACTATTTAAAAACAGTAGAGTTTGATCTCTGTGGTGCTGCCATCTAGAACTCATAAGAAAGATTTAAAGTAGCCATTAGAGTAGTTTTTAAAATATTCACGGAGTTTGTGTGTCTCTAAACAGGGGGAACTTTAGGTGTTGCCGACCCGGCAACACTACGCGTTAAGGGGTTAATGCAGGCAACCCGACTACGGAAGAATAATTCGATAATTAATCATTTATAAATAAAATACCCTGTTTGAAAAATTACTCGCTCCTAATATGTAGTTCAATCGTTGTTTTGGGCTAATATTTCAAAAAAAAAAAAAAAAAAAAAAAAAAAAAAAAAAAAAAAAAAACTACAACGTTTTTGATAAATAAATAGAATAATATACATATGATACACATTTAACACATATGTAATCGAATTACGCACTTAAAAACTTTAACATTAGATCCGCGGTGACGGGTCAATTTGACCCGTATCATATGGAGAGACGTCGATTCGAACCAGAAAACTCTTAATAAAATAGGCTAAATATATACTGAGCAAAAATATTTTCAATAAATAAAATAAACAGTTTTAAATGAAAATTCCGGTGAAAAATATTTTTATAAATCTTTAATGAATTTTCCCGCGGTTCTGGTGTTAATAATCAGAAACAGAGAAGTAAATACAAAAAGTGAAATTTTTGGAGATTTTTTCTGTTACTGACACCTGCAATATGTACCTAATATGAAAGTGACATTTTTAATAATTAAAAAAAAAATTGGATACCTTATTAATTTTTTTCAGATAGAATGTGCTTTTTACAATTATTAGTGGTCAATTAAAACATTTACGCCTATCAATGCGTGTAGCCCGATTACTGAAGATTATTTCGATAATTAATCATTTAGAAAGCAAATACTCTGAGACTGATTCTCCCCGAATATGCATAGTTCAGTCTTTGTTTAAGCTAACATTTCATAAAGAAACGAAAGCGTCTTAAATAAACAAATAAAATGATATAAGTATGACACACATTTAACAGATATGTACACTAATAATCAGAAAGAGAAAAGTGAATATAAATTATGAAATCTTTGCTAATGTTTTTTGTTACTCATACCTGAAGTGTGTAGCTAATATTTCCAATTAATATAAAAATGTTTCTTGCATATATGATTGATATTTTTCAGAGAGAAAGTGCTTTTTCAGTTGTTTAAAGTCAATAAAAATATAATAAATGGAAAAAATCTGTTAGTTTTTAAATAAAAAAATATTTTCATTTAAATTCTATAATCGCGAGAAGCCGCGATTTTATTCTTAGGTTATCCCAACCCTTTCTGTCACCGTGTTTCAGATATGCAACATTCCCCAAAGTCAATACTTACACAGTACAGGGCTGCCACAGGCGACTATTTTTTAATTCTAACTGGCATCAATTTTTCAAAACAGAAAGCTTTAGTACAAACATTGACAACATTTGCAAGAAAAATATATTTCAAAATTTCTTTCAGAATAATACTGATTAGAACTGATATATTCAGAATAATACTGATTAGTATTCTAATAATTATTAGAATCTTATTTAAATTTAATTATATAATCTTGATTAAATCTTGCTAAAATATATCCCATCGCCCCTCAAGAGTTTATTTAACTACATCTAAATACTAGTAATAATTAATATTTTTTAATAATTGCCTGTATTCAGTTAAGGCTGATTAGGGAGTGATCAGGAAGGCTTAGAACCGCATCACTGCCTCATCAGCCTCAACTGAATACAGGTAAATATTAAAAAATAATTACTATTATTGCTGAATTATAAGTATTTAGTTATAAATAAAGCCCGCTAGATCTAATTATGGATGAGATTTCCGCGTTTTTGGACACCGGTATTTTGTTAGAGAGCATATTATTTCATTTAATCTGAACATTTTTGCGATTTAACTCAACAACATTTTATGTAAGATAATACTGGTGTGAAAAAACGCGGAAATCTCATCCCTAGATCTAATCCCAATTCAGATAATGATAAAAAAGTAAATAAGCATTTTGTAAAAATTCATTTTCTCATAACTCTTATTTTGACCTATTCGGAGAGAATCACCCATTTATTAAAAACTGCATACTTGAAATGCAATGTAGTGTATATCATATTCTTCGTTGTTATCTATATGTATAGTCAGTTTCAATAGAAACAACCAAACAGTCTGACCTGTTTCAGGCTATGTTCAGTTTTTGTTCAAGTATTTAAAAGAAATTGTCATATATATGAGGACGTGAGTTTCAGAACTCTGCTAATCCGGAAAATCAAATTTTGGAATAGAATACAAAAATAGTTGTCTATGGCAGCCCTGACAGTAAGTGTAAACACGCAGTATAAATATAAGTTGTTGAGTCACAACCAGTCATACATATGTATGTTTTCACTGTAAATCATTGCCTATAATTTAATCAAATCTAAAATCCTAATAAAACTTATTTAAATTAAATCCTGTCTTTAAATATACATCGTAAGAACTCTTGATGCATAATGAGTTAGATAGGAACTTTACACGTGTCTGGCTATATATAGTAATGTGTCACTTTCAAAGGAATTTATAAAACTGTTAAGGGAAATTAAATTCCTGTAACTACATCGGATAATGAAAAGTAAAAGTGATTAAAATTCTTACTCTTCTGTAGCCAGAATGCTACTAAATAGTTCTTACACGTAATCTTAAAATAGCGCTGAAAGTTCCCTTAGATTTTTAAATAGTTTTCAGTGTAAGTTTAAAATAATTTTTTTAATACCGTTGTCGATGATGTCTAGCTAACAGTTTTATATGCAGCATTTAAAAAATAAATGTTAGATATGTAGCTATAAAATTGATCTTTTTTAAAATGAAACTTTTGTTTTTCTGTGTTGCGTACTGTTTTACAAGGCCTTTTTTTAGGTGGCGTTCGTAATTATATAAATACGTAGCACCTATAGTCGTCATTCAGTCCGTCCATCTGTTAGCATATAATAGAGCAAAATCTGCCCAACCGAATCGTTTTATATTTAAAATATATAATTGATACATAATTCTGTCGAGTCACTTCAAATTTTAGAAAAATCGGATGCATAATTTAATTATAGGAACAATTAAAAGCATTCCTTTACTTGACGGTCAATGGAAAAAAAATGAAGTGCATTTTAATGATGTTATACTTTTCCAACGTAATAGAATTGATATACATCTACGAAGTGTATATTAAAAAATACATTTTGCACAGTCTATGATGCAAAGAATATTTGATATTAATTTACAGGGCCGCATAAAAGTATTCTAATAATTATTAGAATCTTGTTTAAATTTAATTGTATAATTTTCTTTAAATCTTATTAAAATGTATCCCACCGCCCTTCAAGAGTTTATTTAACTGTATCTAAATACAGTCGAGTCTCTATACAACGAAACTTCATCTAGCGAATATCTCTATGTAACAAATTTTTTGTAGAAACGGTCAATTACAAAAAATACCTCCATATAGTGAAATATGTATCTCCATTTAACGAATTTTTTCAAAAATGTTCTTTCATATGTTCAGAAAATGTTTTAAATTATTTGTGGTATAAGTTTTTTTTCTTGGATTTCTGGTATATATTTCATAGATGCACCCCTCTACCTTATTCCTTATGTCCAAAATATCCATTTCCCCCTCCTCCCCCCCTCCAAGAAAAAAACATCCTTTTTTGCATGATTACACTTGCCTTTATTTTAACCAAAATGAGCATGCTTTCTTGGAAAAGATCGAAACATATCACAAAACATCCTAAAAGATAAAACTATTCCATTGTCGCTCTTGAAAATGTTTATTTCTTGGGTTGGATAGTAAGGCAGGGATAAAAGGGTAATTACAGAAAAGGTCGTCTTTTCAGCGGGTTTTAATCTACCTAAACTAACTCTCATTTATTTTAGAGTTTAGTTGATGTTTTTTGTTTGCGGCGACTTGGTACATTTTTCCTTGTGAGAGATCATTTGAATGAAGAATTGTTACTAAATGTCATCTATGCTGGTGTGATTTTCCACTTCATCTGCATAAAATCGCTCCTAGGATGAGCATAACTCTTTCTGATAAAGTAATAATTTTGAAAATAATCAATAAGACACTGGTAAAAAAAAGGAAGTGGCAAAAATGTTTGAAGAAAATTCCGTTAAACATTTCAAATTTTAATTAAACAGCTCAGAAAAAAAATACTGTTTCAAAATTTAATCATTAAATGAAAAAAGCTTTTTGTTCTCTATTGAAGGAATTTTTCTATATAACGAATCTTTTGACTGAACAATGGATTTCGTTATATAGAGACTCGACTGTACTTATAAATCAGTAATAATAAATATCTTTTTATAATTACCTGTATTCAGTAGAGGCTGGTGAGGGAGTGATGAGGAAGGCTTAGAACTGCATGACACTGATCTTTCCATTTAGGTCACGTCAGTCACTGGTGACTGACAGTTAAGTTTGTGATATAAAAATAAAAAACTAATTGTTTTATATAGTTTTAAGTTATTACTGAAAACTTACTTACCTTTTATTTATTACACAATTATGCTTTCTTAATAAGTATCTAAAAGTATATACAGGGTGTTTCTAAATTCATGGTACAAACTTTAAGGGGTGATAGTACACATCAAGACAAACAATATTAAATAGGAAACTAAGGGTCCCAAACGTCTTCCGAAGGAGATAGGCGTCATTAAAGTTTAGGGTCCAAAAATTCAAATGATATTAAAAAAACAGAAAAATTGGTCGATTCGTTTGCGGTTTTCACTAAAACTATTCTTTATGTCAGTATTGTCTTGAAAATAAATTATAAAGATAAATTTCAAAAAATGCCGATAGAGGGCGCTTTAGACTTTGGAGTAACGAACAACTATTTTTTACCGTTATTTTTTGCATCTCATTAATTTTTTTTAGAAGTTTAGACATAAACTTAAATTTTGAGATGAAAATCGGAATCGTTGGAAGTGGTTAAGTAGCGCAAACTGAACTGTGTTCGATGGGGGTGGGGAGGTTCAAATTTCAAATGATTATAAAAAATGGAAAAATTGGTCGATTCGTTTGTCGTTTTAGCTAAAACTATTCTTTATGTCAATATTTCCTTGAAAATAAATTTTAAAGATTAATTTCAAAAAATACCGTTAGAGGGCGCCTTAAAATTTAGAGTAACCAACAACTATTTTTAATTGTTATTTTTTGTATCTAATTAAAAGCTTGAAAATGCTTAGATTTAAATTTTGAGCTCAAATTCTAAATCGATGGGAGGGGTTAAGAAGCGCCAACTGAAATGTGTTCAGGAGTTGAAATGTTACCCTCCCCATCCCTCGAACACATTTCAATTTTCCGCTACTTAATTACTCACAACGATGCAGATTTTGAGCTCAAAATTTAAATTTGAACATTTGCAAGCATTTAATTAGATACAAAAAATAACGGTTAAAAATAGTTGTTGGTTACTCTAAAGTTTAAGGCGCCCCCTAACGGTATTTTTTGAAATTAATCTTTAAAATTTATTTTCAAGGCAATATTTACATAAAGAATAGTTTTAGCGAAAACGGCAAACGAATCGACCAATTTTTCCGTTTTTTATAATAATTTGAAATTTGAACCTCCCCACCCTCATTGAACACAGTTCAGTTTGCGCTACTTAACCACTCCCAACGATTCAGATTTTCATGTCAGAATTTAAGTTTATGTCTAAGCTTCTAAAAAAATTTTATGAGATGCAAAAAATAACGGTAAAAAATAGTTTTACGTTACTCCAAAGTCTAAAGCGCCCTCTATCGGCATTTTTTTAATTTTATCTTTATAATTTATTTTCAAGATAATACTGACTTAAAGAATAATTTTAGTAAAAATCGCAAATCAATTGACCAATTTTTCCGTTTTTTATTATCATTTGGAATTTCAACCTCCCCAAACAGTTCAGTTTGCGCTGCTTAACCACTCCCAACGATTTAGATTTTGAGCTCAAAATTTATGTTTATGTCTAACCTTCTAAAAAATCCAATGAGATGCAAAAAATAATGGTAAAAAATAGTTGTTCGTTACTCCAAAGTCTAAAGCGCCCTCTATCGGCATTTTTTAGAATTTATCTTTATAATTTATTTTCAAGACAGTACTGACATAAAGAATAGTTTTAGTGAAAACCGCAAACGAATCGACCAATTTTTCTGTTTTTTATAAACATTTGAATTTTTGGACCCTAAACTTTAATGGCGCCTATCTCCTTCGGAAGACGTTTGGGACCCTTAGTTTCCTATTTAATATTGTTTGACTTGATGTGTACTATCACCCCTTAAAGTTTGTACCATGAATTTAGAAACACCCTGTATATAAATATATATTTAGTTTTATATCATATTTTACAATGTAAGTCACCGGTGACTGATGCGGCCTAACGGAAAGTTCAGTAATAGTCAGCGTGGCAGTCAACACGTTAAGAGTTAATATTTTATAACTAAAATCAAAGACTCGTACTTTTACTCCATAATCTTAATATTATTTCCCATTCTTCATAATTCCGTTACTGTAATTTCAAATAATGTAAAACACTGATAAAACTTTATTTAATTCAAAGCCAAACTTCTAATACTTGCTAATAAGCCTTTACTAATTAGTTAGTAAGATGGGAACTTCGGAAATGCCTTGTCTTTTGCAGTAATACATCAGTCCCAACGAAAATTAGAAAATTGATAAGGCGAATTAAATTCCTTAAGTTAAGACCGAATATAGGAGATACAAGACTTTAAGATTTTAAGTCTTATCTAAAGTTAGAATGTTACTAATTATTTCTCTTAGGTAATCCAAAAACTGTGCTGAAACAGCTCTAGTGTATTAGATTAATTTTGCGTCTAAGTTCCAAATAATTTGGCATAAAATTCTGCCGGTGATGTGAAATATATTTTAAATAAAAATGTAGCTACATTAGTTAGGTGTAATATGATAATTTTTAATCTGTTTTATCAAGTATATCAAGTTTTATCAGTTGATTGACAGAATGTAACTAATTGTTAAAGTTGCATTGAACATATTTTAACTTCTTTTGCAATATTTTTTATTTGATTCATTAGTACACCCTTTTATAGTAATGTTTACTTAATGGATTTTAATAAAAAAAAAAGGATACCGATCGAATTTAACAATGTTTTCTAGATTGAAATAATCTTACTATAGATGGTTATTACAAACAAAGAACGTGTACAAACTTTTAAGTGGGATTTCTTATACAAAATCGAAACATGATTACATAGCATTGTAGGATTAAAACCATTTCCCAATCCTTCTAAGTTAACAATTTTTTTAAAAAAAATTTCAAATTCATACCAAAAAAATTTAAATTGCACTTTTTTTTTGTTTAGTGGCAGGCATATAGGCATATTGAAAAAAAATTAATAATTAATAATTTAGTTTTTCTGGTGTGAATTTGAGATTTTCTAATAAAAATTATGTGTAATTACGAGGACTACCTAATTTCTGGCGTATAATTGGCGGATCAAATAATTCATTTTGGACCCAGAAATCTTATTTAGTGATAGAAGACAAATATTTCCGGCGATCTAAGAAGTTATACTTCTTTTGAAAAAATTTCTGGGTCGAAAAAAAATTGTTTGATCCGCGAATTATTCGCTGCAAATAAAAGTAATTGTCGTTTCCAATCCTGCATTCCTAATTGATACAAATTTGATTTTGAATAACGTATCCCACGCGATAAAGCAAGCCACATTATATTTGTGCGTATATTTCGTTTTATATAAATAGTTTTGATTATTTTATAGTCATTATATTAAGTATTTGTATTATTAATATAAATACATTAGCATTAATATAAAAGAAAAATAAATTTTGCTTTTCCCTTCCTTAATTTTTCCCTTCTAAATATACCGGCACTCATTATTTATTTAGAGAGACTTGGGACGTGCCTCGTATTTTAAAGTGATGTATTCAGATAAGATGCGAGGTAGGAAATTGATAAAAGAAATTAAATTCTTCATATAACTACGTGAGAACATCGCTAGTAAGAGTGTTTAAAATTGTTTCTCTAATCTAAATTTAGAAAGTTATTCGTTTTAAACAGTGCTGAAAGAAATATAAGTCTTTAGTTTAATTTTGTATGTAGTTTTCAAACAGTTATTTGTAATTTTTGTTATTGTTGTTTTATTGCTGTTTGTAATACAAAACTACATGACACGCCTGCTATCATGTCATTAATATTCTGTAGATTTGATTTAACTTGTGAAAGTTTAAATATTTTCCCTCGATATTTAATTTATGTGTGCACTTATTTAGTTTTATGTATTTCGCTTCCATTATTTAAAGTAATATATTAGTCATATAAAATTTTGTTTAATTGAACACTACAATTTTTATTATTCTTAGTAAACTGACACACATTATTTAATTAGAGACAATTCGGACGTGTCTCGTATTTTAAAGTAACGGTAACAGTTTGAATGTGAGGCCAAAAATATATGAAGAGAATTAAATTTCTGTAGATACGTGTGAACATAGGAGGTAAAGTATTTAAAAATGTTACTAAATAGTTTAGCAAGAAAGTGCATAACAAGTTGAAATTTCTCTTTCAGCATTTGCTATTAATCGATGAAAATATACTTACATATTTTTATTCAATCCTGTTATTTACCTAGTACCTTTATCACATGCCAATATCTAACTAAAATTTAGTTCAATGTAAAGCACTCTCAAAACTACTTAAATCACATTTCCAGAAATTGTTATCCACTGGCGAGCATATATACAATCCTTTGCGAGACCCTGAATAACATTTTAATTAATTTCTACAAACTTTACTGCATTTAAAATTTATTTGTCTTTTTCTGTCTAGAATGGCATTTAAACCCTGTTTCTATCTTAGTTAGAACAGAAAATATTAATTTTTAGCTCACAGGCTATCATAGCCTGAGAGCTTATGTGCCCGTCCGTTCTGTATGTACGTTCGTACGTGCGTAACGCGATAACTCATGATAAAAATATGGGATCCACTTGAAATTTTGTATATATGTATATCCTGATAAGGCGCTTTACTGATTAGTTTTTGGAGTTCATTGGATATGTATAAGAGGGGGAACAGGGGGCTCATGCCCCCCCTTAATTGATATAAACTGGATTTTCATGCAGAATTAACAGTTTTCGTTCAAAATTTAGATATAGGATCATTCTGATGAGGCGATACCGTGGCTGTTATTATGTGTTCATTGAAAAAGTATAAACAGGGGGAACGAGGGTTCTAATGCCCCCCCCCCTTAACTTGTATAAATTGATTTTTCAATCAGAACTGTCAGATTTCATTAAAATCTCTGAATAGTTTTGGAAGTTTAATGGTTAAGTATAAAAGAGGGGAATAACTCCTCTTAAATTATATAAATGCTAAATGGGTTTTTATTAAGAATTATCCGATATGCTCTGAATTTTGGATATAGATTTTTTAATATGATGAAGCATGTACTTGATAGTTTAGGAGGTTCAATGATTAAGTATAAAAAAGGAGAAAGGGGAGAGCTGTTTCCCTTCATAACCCATTAACGCCCGAATTATTTTCTTCGCTAAAATTTAAATTTTGTATCTCCCACCATTTTTAAAAGCAAATTAACTTTTATCTAAATTTATCGAGGATTCTGTCTCGAGAAATAAGGTATATATTTATCTTCCTCTTTACTGGTGGGAAAACCGCTTTGTTGCTGTTTTTGTAACCGTCCTCAAAAGAGGACGCTGGGCGTTAATGGGTTAATTTTTTTTCGAACGGAATTAAAGAAAATACAAGGCTGTAATGTACAATTAGTATGCGTAGCCTGTGAGCTCAATGCCATCAGTTTAACTGGGTAATATTCTTTTTATTATGTTTTGGTTTATTTCAAAATATATCTTTGAAGCAATGATTTGTTGTGAAAACGATTTTTTTTAACTTGTTTTTCTTCATGATGGATTTTTTCATCATTTCTTTTATTTAGATTGTTATTGATCGAGAAGCGTTCAATCTAAATGGTTCAAACTTGGAATATATGTTTTTCATTTGTTCTACTTTAATTTTGGTCAGTAAATTTGAAAACAATCCTTACTTTAAAAAAAAACATGATTTTTTTAAAAAAAAGTTACATCTTTTTTTCAAATTTTTACTTTAAGTATTTTTAATTTTTAATTAAATAAATACATTTAAAAATGCTGAACCAAAATTAAAACGTATATATTTCTGTTTATTTATGTTAAAAAAAAAATTGAAATTCTACTTATAATATTTGAAGTTATTACAATTTTTATTAACACCATTTAAAAAAAAATTAAATATTAAAATAAACTAGTTGGATGTACCAATCCCAAAACTTTCTTCTATCTCATACGTACATTTTAATATTTAAAAAAAAAAGTTACTCATTTTAATGCTTTATTAAATTTAATTCAATACCATACCAACTTTGATTTTCTTGTTAAATTTCTGCTTCAATCAATTAATCGGAGTAAAAACGAATTTCCGTCTCTGCACGAGTCGATGGACAATAGAATGATAGGCAGATTTTTTTTTCAAATTCAAGGAGGACCTATATGCCTTACCAAAAAAACTCATATACAAAAAATTTAGTTCAGTTCTAGAACTAACGTCATACACTTTTATGCGGTGCAATATTGAAAATGGTATAAAATTCGCTATTGCAGCGCCCCCCTTCCGGCGGATTATTTTAAAATTCAGGGGGGACCAACTAGCCATAGTGATACACTTACACAAAAAAATTGGTTAAATTCGATGGATAACTTTATATACTTTTGGTCGGTACAATATTGAAAATGGAACAAAATCACGATTGCAGCGCCCCTTCCTGCGGAATATTTCAAAACTGAAGGAGGGCCTGTTTGCCACAGCCAAAAATATTCGCAGAAAATTTGGTTTATTTCTATGCATAACTTCATACACTTTTTGATGGTAGAAGGGCGACATACAGACACACAGACAGACACACAGACACACGGACAGACAGACATTTTATAAAAACATGGTTTTTGGAATCTCTGACCCCTAAAACGTGTAAATCCGTCGAAAACCGGAAGTCGAAAAAAATTTCGATTACAGTACTTTCTTCTATTGAAGATAGAAGAAAGTAAAAAATGATACATTTTCTCAAGTGATTTTGTTTACAAACGGTCTATTAATGTTTACTAATTTCGAAATTTTAACTCATTAATTAAAAATTACAGTAAAACCTGTCTCTTTCACCCTTAACCTTTTGAGGGGCAAAGTATTTCTATTCATTATATGCTGGAATGATCGAATGGCATTAGAATTTAAAAAGAAATGTATTTCAAATTATATTGATGCGTTTCCTTATGTTTTGATGATATTAAATTTTCATTTCAAAATTCTGGTGTCAATGTGGTATTTTCAGTCAAAATTATGTGGTATATTTTATCACACCGCCCTTCAAGGGGTTAACCAAGGATGATGTACCCATATATGCAAAAAAATAAATTCGAAAATTTTGTAATGCCCTTTAAGTGTGACAGCAATTTCGAATTCAATATGAAAAGATACATTAAAACATATTTATTACAAATTAGATATATAATGGTTATTGACTTGTAATTGTTACAAAGAATAGTTATTGTATAACTAAGAATTTTATTATTACCAATAATGTTTGGATAAAACACAATATAAACATAAATGAAGAATACCTGAAGAAATAAAAAGATGTTACATGGTTCTTCGATAGAAATTTATAACTGTCTACAGTTTTAATAAACATCACTATTTTTCGTCAAATTCGAATTTTAGTCACAATAGTAATTATGGATTGAAACTCACCAAAAAGGTGAACGAGATCGAGGTTATACAGCTATGATATTGATTACTTAATTAATTTCCAACTCTTAAATTTCTAAGCAGGGGGAAATCGGGCACTATAAATGTTTGTTGTTCTCAAATGCAATCAAATGGGAACTCAAACACTCAACACTGTTTTTAATATTAAGTATAGTGGAGCATCATTTATACGACGCCGAAAGGACTACCGAAAAACGTCGTATAAACGATAACGACGTTTAATCGATTTTCACTTCCAAAACTAGAATTAATTTTGTTTTCACTTAATTTTAATGTTTAACGTGCTGATTTGCATGAAGTTGTAAATTAAACAAACCAAAATAAACAAATAATTAAAAAAATGTTGGGGGGGGGGGATTAGTAAGCAGTTTAAATATACATACCTTTATTTATGTTTCACCGAAAGGCTCCCCATTTGCAGTACATCATTTCTTTCCATTTAAAGGCAAAGATCAAAAACTCCGCGTGGCCAACTAAAAGTCGCTAATACTGATAACAATTAGAAGGATACTCTATTTGCAACATAAAACAGATCGGGAAAGCTGACCATCCCTTAAAAAAACCTTATCCCTCCCAGTGTAATCTGTTACACATAAACTGATTTTTCAGACTAATCGAACATCAGCCCACATTTTTATAATGTGGAGTGCATTTAAACATGCTCTTTGGTGTCATTCATTGCTGTCAACTTCCGCTCGTTCTTAAAATACGCAAGAAAAATGAATACAAATAAACCTATACAAAATCGAAAAATCGACGTATAAATGATCTTGGGCGTCGTATAAAAGATATATTTATACATTAAAATGAATAGGAATGAATTGGGACCACGTCAAAACGTCGTATAAATGTAAACGTCGTATAAGTGATCGTCATATAAACGATGCTTTACTGTAAATCATTGTAATAAAACATATTCTTTTCAATGAAAAATATAATTGGTTATACAAAAACTAGCTTTTTTTCAGAAATATGCAAAAATCCTGTTTTAACACACTGGTTGTTTAAAACCGAGTATCCATTTAAAACTCTTGGAAAACTCATTTTATTCAAAAACATTCGTATTATATGAACAAAACGAAATCCGCATGTGTTCTTCTATCTGTTAAAAATAAATCTGTAGCAAATTCTCTACATTTTTGTTATAGATCGCACAGCAATGGAACGCAATCACTTCCCCATAATAAGAGTTAAAATATCTCGTAAATGATACTTCAAGGGATTAACAGTACTTACAGTATTGAATTGCAATTTAAAGCTACGTACTACATTATTAACTATCCTAAAAAATCATTTCAGGAGTGTAGGACGAAACTGGATATACGCGGAATCGACCCATTAAGCCTCCTGTCCGTGTTACTGAACACTCTCCCGAGAAAATATTATTTCTATGGGGAAGTTATTTTCTAATAACTTGTTTGCATTTCGACATTTTATTTATTTATTAGCATCCGATGCTATTTCTTTCAGACAAGCTAAAAATGTCGTGTCATCAGCCCTGAATTTTCTAGTCAACCGATTTTGATAAGTTTTTTTTTTAAATGAAAGCTATTTTTTTGTAGTTGTGCTCATTTTAATTATTTTTTAATTTATTTCCATTTTTATATTTTATTTTTAATTTTAAAAGCTTTTTCATGACATTTCTTCAAAATGGTGGCAACACAGTTTAGCTTTTCTCTCGATAATAAAAATTTATTTTCTAAAATGATTGCGTATAATTATGCACTAATTGAGTTAAAAAATATATATATATACTGAGAAATAATATTAATAATGTAAATAAAATGACAGAAAATAATTTATGATAAAAAATAATGTCTAAATCAAAATAAGAGAAATTTCAAATGAGGAAAATTATGTCATTCAGCAACCTGATAAATGGGAATTACAATATTATTATGGATGCCTTTTTCATAAACAGTAACTTTTAAAGAACATATGAAGAGAAAATGACGTCACTATTTAAATCATCGTATTTTTACTCATAACGATATTAGGTACTACTCTGTTATCCCGTCGACCAATTTCGCCAAATTATACAAATCGCTAAATTAATAGCCAAATTATACATATTGACATAATTTTTATTTTAAATAACGAAAAAATAAATAATTAGTAGAATATTAATAAAAATATTAATAAAAAGTCGAAATAAAAATCACTTAATGACATTTTAAACACATGAATCGTATTTAATGTCATTGAATGTGACATTCACGATCATCCATTATTGGCATTTAATCTTATAGTTTGGCGATGATTTTTTGGTCGATGGGATAACCTAGTAGTACCCGATATTACTTTTTTTTCTTTTTTTTAAATAAAGCCATTTTTCTGTGAGTGCATATAAAATAAAATTTCTGAATTTCGCCGGCACTCATATTACAATTTTAACTGTAGATTTGCGAATATTTGAATGCAAAATTCTAACTGGCAAATTTGACATTTACTTTGTACATATATTTATTATATATTGATTCAATAATGTAATTACTTTTGCTTTTTTTTAAACCAAATCGATCGGGTCTTTTAGACAATCATTCGTCGAATTCGACGGGATTCCATTCGTTTTATTGTTAAATTGCATTTCCTTTTACTCAGAGTCTATAAAAAAGCGTTTAAACTAAAGAAAAAATCCGTTTTTGATGAATCTAGTCAATGAAGAAGTAGCACGTCAAATTGTATCTCTTTATTATTCCGCAATTCCAATGTCTCAGAGAGAAATTGCTATTCAATTGGGTATTTCACGCCGTTCTGTTTGCTAATATATTGATAAACACAAGAAAAATGAAGTTAGTTCATTGCAATTTAAACGGGGTCGCCCTTCTAAAAAACTTCTATCGATTTTCTTTTCTAATCGGAGGCGAAACTGAATTCTGCAATGGTAGAATCTACATTCATCTTGTTTATTTATTTTTTGTCTGATTAGATAGCCGAGGTCCCTTTCCACATGTCTCCTTTTTTACTTTTTCGGTTTTGGTTGAATATATTTTTTATAAAGTCAGTTTCATTTTGAAAATTTTTTCTGAAAATTATTGTGTTACTTAAAAAAATGTGTACAATTAAAATCGAAAAAATTAAAAAAGAAACGATGTGGAGGGGCTATCTAATAAACAAAATAATAATAATAATATAATAATAATAATGATGATAATAATAATAATAATAGTAAAATAAAAAAAAATCGTTATGCAAACACGTTATTAAAAAATAACCTCCCCATAGAAAAACAATAGCTCGAGAATGTCTTCTTTCGCAGGGACAGGATACTTAAGTGCCCGGTTTTTCCACCAACATCGCACAAATATAAAAATATGGCGTCACAACTATCCATCCTATTCTAAAAAAGAGTAAAGCTGGTGAAATACCAGCTAGAAGGCAAAGCATTTGATACAGTAAAAACCAGTATTGAATATGCTGACAAATATATGCGTTAATATTGCGTAAAACTTCGAATCAAACCAAAGAATTTTTACGACAATTATAATACAATCCTTCACACACACACAAAAAACCCACAAACAGCAGCGATTCGTTCAACTAGAGATGCCGTAATGACTTTCGACAAGCAACTCTCGTGAAGGTTGACAGATAAAGTTTTATATCAAGGAGGAATCTGGGTTATCCGATTTTACCTATCTACCCGATGTTTGTACAACTTTCCCCTATAATAGAGATGCACTAGAACCATAGAAGTACTATACTATATAAAACTGCTTATCGCTCAAATAATTCGGCTTAAACAATGGGGCAATTAAGAAAAGTAAATTTACATACTCTTCAAATAGGGAAACTTTAACTGTAATCGCACCTGCAAGGGTTCATTACAACTGCGGAAAAATTCCACCGGTAAATTTAAATGGAAACTATTTATTTAAACTCCTCATTTGTTAAAAATATCAAACAGAAAGATTCTAAAATTGATACTACTTTTATAATCAATGCATTAAAATTCGGTTTTATATAGATAGCACAGAAAATGAGCAAAATTAGCGATGCTTTTAAAGAAAAATTTGATTAAGCTATTTACACAACACAAACGACAGTTTCATTCCACTAAATAACGGGATTAGTAATTTAAATATTAAATATATTTCGATTTTAAATACAAGCGGAAAAATAACGTCTAATTTAATTGAACTGAGAATGGTACATGAATCTAAATAATGTATAAGGTGAATTAGTGAGGATACGCTTTTCAATAAATTTTCATAATCTGCTATGAAGTATGCTTGTGAATGTAAATACTTATAATGCATTCGAGCGTAAAATTTTGTTGTTTATTCTTGTTACAGGCTTTAATGCTTTGTAATTTTTAGAGAAAGCACGTGTAATAAGCTTCGCTTAAAAATAATTTAGAATTTATGAATTACATTAAAAAGGATCTGATAATTAGTATGAAAGTAATAAAGTAAAAGTATAGTTTGATAAATAGTTGAAAAATAACATTTTTATAAGCATTCTCTGGTCATTTTGAAAACACCGCTAAAGTTGCGTATTCTAAAATTTTTATTGTTTTTCAACTAACATAAATCACTACAAATGCATATTAACCCTTTAACGGACAAATCATTTTCATTGCTCACAAGGAAAGTCTCCATACGGGCATACTCAGAAAAATCTGAAAAAATAACAGAATGTTCTTCTCATATAGTTATATATGTTTATAAAAAAAATTTCGGCGGAACCTCTTTACAACGTCCGTAAAAAAATAATAAAAATTTCGTTTATTTGGCGATTTATCTCCGGTTGGCGAAAAAACGAAATTTTGAAAAATACGCTTTTACGCTTCGAATACTTTTTAAAGAAAAAACTTTCTATGTTCAATTTATTTAAATAAGTTTAGTTTAAGTAATTTTAGTTTTGCATTTTTACTTTACTTTAAGTGTAATCTTGTCATATACGTTTATATGTACTCATAACAAAATGAAATTAATATATTTTATCATTTAAAACACAATTTAAATTGATTAAAATTGTTCCAAATTGAAAAATACACTGTTAAAAATCTGCTGCATTTTGTTGCAACGCACTCCTTTGCTTGTATAGAAAACGGTTACTTGGCCGTGAAATGGAGCTTTCTTATTGGTTGTAATAGAGATATTATATACAAGCGGTGAAGTGCGTTGCAACAAAATGCAGCAGATTTTTAACAGTGTATGACACGGTCAATTCACAGTGCTATGGAGCATTCTCATTGGTCAGAAGAGAGATATTCTATAAATGTAGTGGAGAGACGTTGCAGTAAATGCTGCAGATTTTTAACAGTGAAGTCAATTAAAAATCAATTTTCAGATTAGTTAAGATTGTCTGCTTTTTGCGAGGAAATGCACTGCTCGCCAAATCCCGAATCGCTTTCAGCTTTTCACGCCAATTATTCCAAACTATTTTATTTTTTTACATATCTAATAATGTAATTCCGCCGCTAATTTTCACAGATCCTTGATTACCTACATGAGTAGTTTAATTCGTATTTTTTTCAAAAAATTCTGAGTATGCCCCCAATGGAGACCTTCCTTGTCAGATGTTGCAATAAATGAATGACATCGGTAATTACGAACAAATATATTTGTAAAAAAGAAAAAGTGATTTTTCATATGCATAATAAAATGGACTTTTAAAAATTAAAATTTCGGTGCCATTGTGGCATATCGAAATTAAAATTGTTTGATTTCGTAGTGAAACCAGTGAACGTTAAAGGGTTAAATTATTAAAGTTTTTAATGTACTATTGTACAATAATTTGACAAATTCTATCATTTTGTTAAATTGTTCATCATAGTTTGTATAAATTCGATTATCCTGATATTCGCTTATCCGTGTAGGCATTTCCCGACCATATCGGTTAATCGAGAGACTATTGAATTGCAAGCTGGAAATTTTTTAGTCAATATTTCACGATTTTTAAATTTATGGAAATCGCATTTATCTTTATGCGCAAAATCGTTAAATTTTTGTGGTTTTGTAGAGAAATTAACGAACATTAAAGGGTTAACTACTTATTTGATTAATCTTTTTGTAAAAAAACTTACAAATAATGTCCATTTTTTCATATATTGTACAGAGTTTTTAATCTTACATCACCGGTTTTCAAAACAGAAATTTTTGCATAATTGAATTAGAAGACTATTCGGATTCAATAGGGCAGTTTCATAAGACGTCACAAATCGACCATTGGAGGTCAAACAATCGTTGTGATTGGTAGCTGAGAAGATTATGGGTGTGGCAGGAGGTGAATCGATAGCATTTGATTGGTGCATGAAAAGTAAATCATCTGATTGCAACTGCCCTATTACACAAAATTTACAATAAATATTTACTGGTGAGAATAATAAATCATTATTAGAACATGAATGGCCGTTATGGATTAAGAACGCTCAAAAGAATTTAGCTTCATTATAAATACAAATCTGCAAATCACATGTAGCTGCTTCACAATTTAATTTAAATATTTTTCTGAAAACAGCTTAAAATAGCTGAAATTTGGTTTTTGAAATATGCTTTCCATTTTTAAAGTTGCTTACCCAAACATTATCTAATACCTTATTAAATGAAAAAAAAATCAGACATGTCAATACGCATTACATTGGCGCAATTTTTTTCTGATGTCAATTTGGTGAAAACTTCGTTCTCAACAACAAGTTACACATATATTTAAATGGATTGTTGATCATTTTAAAAAGGAAATAATAATAAATATAAAAAAGTTTAATTAACTATGGAACAAAACAAGATATATCATTTTAAAAAAGAAAAACAAATTAAACAAACCGCTTATTAATAAATAAATTATATCCTGTTTACCATGTGAGGCATAAAATTGTCCTTTTGTTACAATCGCGCCAACGTGGTGCTTACATGACATTTGTGTCATATAAGCACCATCATAAACTTAGTTACAGAATGTATTGGAACGTGCTTCATAGTCTATGCATAATGCGATTAGTGCGGGTTGTTTATATTACTTTTAACTACAGGGTTCGCACAATTGTACCACTTAATTCTTACAGAATTTTCAAAGTATTTCACTGCAACAAAATATTGCGAAATTTGAGAATAAACGTGGTGGTTGTGAATTTTGTTTCTTTAACCCTTTCCGGAACGGGCAGGTTCTATTAGTAAAATGCGAAATTATCGACTCTCACCAGAATTTACAAGCGACTTTTTTAGAAATTGAGAATCAATTAATATAAGTCTTCATTGTAAAAGCAAAATTTCATAATAATATTGCTGGTGCCGTTTGCAAATTTGGAATTAAAATTAGGTATCCCGGACTGGGCACAGTGTGCCGGAAAGGGTTAAAATTAAATATAAATTTTCTTGTCATTAATAGTGGTGCCGGAGTCCTTAAAAAATATAAAGAGTGTGCAAACCCTGAACTAAAAGATATGAGTTATACAACTGGAAACTAATATCAATTAACTTCCCAGTGGCGAAACCCAAGTGTTCTTAATATTGGTAATTTTTAGGTGCGTTCGTAATTATGTAAATACGTAGCACCTATTGTTGTCGCTCAGTCCGTCCGTCTGTCCGTCTGTCTGTCCGTCCGTCTGTCCGTCTGCTCGTCTGTCCGTCTGTCCGCATATAACAACGCAAAACCTACCCAACCGAATCGTTTGAAATTTAAAATACATAATTATTACATAATTTTGTTGAGTCATTTCAAATTTTGTGAAAATCGGCTGCATAGATCAATTACAGGGGCAATCAAAAATAATCCATTACATTACAGTCAATGGGGAAAAAAGTTTCAAATGCATTTTAATCGTTTGAAATTTAAAACGTATATTTATTACATACCGTAATTTCGGGTGTATAAGCCGCAGCTCAAACAATTCTTTTTCGACCCAGAATTTTTTTAAAAACAAATATTACTAGTCAGATCGCCGTAAATATTGGTCTTCAATCACTAAATAAGATTTCTGGGTCCAAAAAGAATTGTTTGATCTGCGGCTTATACACCCGAAATTACGGTAATTTTGTCGAGTCATTTCAAATGTTAGGAAAATCGGATGCATAGATCAATTACAGGGACAATCAAAAGTATTCCGTTACATTACGGTCAATGGGGAAAAAAGTTTCAAATGCATTTTAATCGTTTGAAATTTAAAACGTATAATTATTACATAATTTTGTCGAGTCGTTTCAAATTTTATGAAAATCGAATGGATAGATCATTTACAGGGACAATCAAAAGGATTCCGTTACATTACGGTCAATGGGGGAAAAAGATTCAAATGCATTTAAAAGGTGTTACAATCATTTGAACATAATAGAATTGACATGAATCTATGAAGTATTTACTAAAATATATATTCTGTACAATCTGTGATGCAAAGAATATTTATTATTAAATTACAGGGCCACACAAGTGTATTCCACTAAATAATGTTATACTGGGAAACATTGTTTGGGGCGTGTTTTAATTATATTAATCTACTTCACATTTAATGAATAAGGTATACGTTAATGAAGTATAATAAAAATTATTCCCTGCATATTTAGAGGAACACAAATATTTCGACCACTATACTGCATCCAAAGTACACTCTGTTATATCAGCAAGATCTGAATATTTTAAAACTTCGTTATCGTACGAACGCACCTCATTTGCTAGGTTTCACGTGCAATTTCCTACTTGTTTAATATTTTGTTCGCCATATCAAACCAGACAATTTCATGATATAAATTAAGGAGAAGAAAACCTTACAGCATTATTAGCTTTGGGCACCCTTTCTGGCTATGTTTACTGCTTCCCACAACACGGTTACACGCTAAATGGTCAAGAATCATTTAACCACTTCCCTGGTTTGGCCGTATATCATATGGCAACTTGTTTTTGCCAATCCGGATTTTGCCACGTACGGACATCTATTCTCCATGTAAATTTTGTATTAGTATTTAATCTGAGTATTCCTCTGATTCATCTAGGCAAAAATATCTGAATGCAAAACCGGTGATAAAAGATTAAACATTCTGTAAATGACATGAAAAACTAGTCATTGGGGGCCATCGTAATACTTACCCATCATGGATATGTATTTGAAAATAAAACATGTGAAAACTATTTATACAATACATTGCAATTCATAAACAAAATTTAAATATTGTTAATATACATAGTAATGCTATATTAAAGAACTGCTGATTACCAATTTCGACAAATTATATAAAACGCCAAACTACTCAAGTAGTACCGAACTGCGTAAAAGAAACATCCTTATAACTGCAAAAATAGTAATTCTATTAACTAACAATTAACTGCGTCGGATTAAGCGTCTTATTTGCAATTAAAATATACCTCTGAATTGAAATTTGAATGAAATACAGGGTCAAGAAAAATTGAAGAATGTGGAAAACAGGATTACAAATATCTCGGCAACTAATAATCCGATCGACTTCGTTCTATATGCAAAATGTCTGTTATTTTGTTGCCTTTTACGTCCATTCCTTAGAACAAAAAAAAATTCGAAAATTTTTTTATACCTTTCATCAGAACGAATTTTTCGAGAGTCCGAAAAAAAAGTTCCGGATAATCGAGGTTTCTGATATTAAATAGGCTTCGTCCCGTTCTTACATACTAACTACATACAAAATTTCATGTCTCTATCTCAATTTGTTCGGGAGACTGAGCGTTTACAGACAGACAGACTGACAGACAGACAGACAGACAGACGGACGGTAAATTTTTTTTCTAAAAATATGTTTTTCGGAATCTCGAGTGTCGAAAATGTGTAAATCCGTCAAAAAAATTTTTTCGATTTTCAAAACGATTGCAAGACTTACTCTATACTACGTATGATGGGTAAGTAAAAATAGGCATTATTTAATAGCTTTTTTGAAAATATTGACCAGCTAAGTGATTAATTGAATAAATTACTCATGCGTGTCTCATACAATACTGTTATTTCAAGTATGAATACTTATTAGCTTAAAGTTAGAAATTTCTGTAAAAATTTGTAAACAAAATGTCTGTGACTTGAACAGATAGCTTACAGAAAAAAGTAATTTAAATATCTATATTTTAAACGATAATGTTTTCAGACAATTCATACAAAACAGAAACGTTATTCAACTGAATACCTAGATTACAATTTTATCCTGGACATAATTTCGCTTCTAAAACAAACAGAAAACTAACGCTTAATTTAACGGGATTTTAAATGCCACATCTATTCGAATAATTTGAAAAGTAGAATTTAACCGAGCATCTCTTTCATTGGATTTTAAATACTACAGGGAAGATGTTATGCATACTTTTCATTTAAACATGTATAATGAATTCTGTTCATGAAGTTTAATTTTTTATGTATTCTACAGGTTTTGATTTCTAGCTCATTTTAAGAAAAGCATACTAATTTTCTGGCATAAAAATTATTCTTTTTAATGATTTATTTAATGGACTATCCCTCATAGTATGCATAGTCACAGTGACGTCACAATGATGTCACTGTGAGTCACTTTGGTCACATCACATCTGTGACCAAAATGCCACCACTCAGGGACGTCACATTGTGACTGAGATGTGACTTTCTTAAAAATTTTTAGAAAATTACAAATATTCTTGAAAACATGTTATTTACTTTAAAAAACATGTTTCTGGCAATTTATGTATCGTCGCTTTTGTCACAGTTTCGTCACAATCTTAATGTCAAAGTAGTCACAAATGACACATTTTTCACAAATTTGTCACATTGTGACTTCACAAAGTGGTCACAATGTGACGTCACAAACGAGCTCTGAAACGGCCATAAGGACTTCACATTTTAGT
Source organism: Maratus speculifer (assembly GCA_964019185.1). Lineage (NCBI taxonomy): Eukaryota > Metazoa > Arthropoda > Arachnida > Araneae > Salticidae > Maratus > Maratus speculifer. Next base: position 175,342,244 of record OZ025302.1, read on the forward strand.
CACTGGGTCTTCACATCGACGTCACGTAACGTCACATCGACAATCGATGGTCACAAAGTCAAAATGTGACTTAACAATGACATCACCATGCTTTATGGGATAAGTCAAAATATGATGCTGAGTAAAGAAATACAAGGTGATTCAAAAGTCATGGTACAAACTTTACGTTTTGGTATAGGACACTGTCACAATCATTTATTGTATAGCAACCTATGGGCGCAAGTGGCCCGTTGAAGAACAACCAGGGGGCCAACTTGAATTTTTTATTATTACAACATTTCTCATTCACACCAGAAAATTCGTATACCATTTTTAGGTGCGTTCGTAATTATGTAAATACGTAGCACCTATTGTTGTCGCTCAGTCCGTCCGTCTGTCTGTCTGTCCGTCTGTCTGTCTGTCCGTCTGTCTGTCTGTCTGTCCGTCCGCATATAACAACGCAAAAACTACCCAACCGAATCGTTTGAAATTTAAAATACATAATTATAACATAATTTTGTCGGGTCATTTCAAATTTTATGAAAATCGGAAGGATAGATCAATTACAGGGACAATCAAAAGGATTCCGTTACATTACGGTCAATGGGGAAAAAAGTTTCAAATGCATTTTAATCGTTTGAAATTTAAAACATATAATTATTGCGTAATTTTGTCGAGTCATTTCAAATGTAATGAAAATCGGATGCAAAGATCAATTACAGGGACAATCAAAAGGATTCCATTACGTTATGGTCAATGGGGAAAAAAATTTCACATGCATTTTAATCGTTTGAAATTTAAAACATATAATTATTACGTAATTTTATTGAGTCATTTAAAATGTTATGAAAGTCGGATGCATAGATCATTTACAGGGACAATCAAAAGTATTCCATTACATTACGATCAATGGGAAAAAAGTTTCAAATGAATTTTAATGATGTTTTACTCATTCGAACATAATATAAGTGGTATGAATCTATGAAATATATACTAAAATATGCATTCTGTACAATCTGTGATGCAAAGAATTTTTATTATTAAGTTACAGGGCCACACAAAAGTATTCCACTACATAATGCTATATGGGGAAACATTGTTTGGGGCGTGTTTTAATTATATTCAACTATTTCACATTTTATGAATAAGATATACGTTTTTGAGGTGTAATAAAAATTACTTTCTGCATATTTACAGAAACACAAAGATTTCGACTACTATACTATATCCGAAGTACGCTCTACTATATCAGCAAGATCTGAATATTTTTTAAACTTCGTTATCGTACGAACGCACCTCATTTGCTACGTTCATGTGCAATTTCCAACTTGTTTCCTTTATTATAGACAGACTCTTCATGACTGGTCAAAGGCAAAATGCCTCTTAGAAAATTTACGTCATGAAATCGAATTTTTTGAATTAAAATAACTCCATTTCAATATTTTTCATGTATGTCCTGCGTTTAAATGATTTGCTAAATTTGTAATTTTTTTGAATTAAAAAATTTTGATTTCACACCGAAAATTTTTAAAGATTTTTTCTTTCTTTACGTTATTATGGATTGTTTGCCTTTTTGTTTCGATAAAAAATAGAAATATATAGATATAGAAGATTTAATGCTTGAATTTTCACATTACTATACTAAGCGTAGAACCAACTTTAGCGAAAAATGTCCAAGCAGGGGATCGAACCCGGAATCCTTGGTATAGCGCTCCAAGTGCTGTACCATTTAAGCTACGTGGGCATCGTCCTCGTACATGATATAATACATGATATATTATACAATGGTATGTGAATCCGTCATTCTAAAGTCAAAAAAATAAAAAAATATTTTGTGTGCGAATTTGTTTTATACATAAATTTTGATTTACTCCTTTATATTTTAGGATAATACATTTTCTGCACCAGTTAACAAGTGTATAATCTTAATTATCATAAAGTTTAACACGTTAATTTTGCAAAAAAATTGCCTTATTTAAATATATGTTTTATGCAATGTAATAAATGTAAAACAGACCTAAGTTTATTTTTTAAATTATTGTAACAGACTGTAAAATTTACGATTGCAAACTAACTCAGATCTCAGTATGATTATTTACTTTTATGTTCCTCTCGGGAGCTCATATTTTACTATAAAGCATTCATTTTCTGCTAAGACCTAATAGTTAAAAGATTTTCCTTTTTTAAAGAAATGCACATATATAAAATGATTTAAATAATGTTTATGCAGTGAATTTTTTTCCAGATGTATACCATATGCCATAAACCTTGTGAAACTCAAAAAGTTTTCTCATTTTTGGGGGAAAAAAAGGGGCATACAGATGTAATTTAAATTTAATGAGAAATTTCACGAACAAATAGTCATAACTTTTTCGTAAATTTTACTTTTATTTATTTATTTATTTTTCTTAAAAACTAACCATTTTCACATTATAACAACAAAAATAAAACTTATGATCAGCATAGATTATGTAACACTTACCAATATATTCAGATGTATGACCGTTATATTTTATTACACGTTATATTTTAACGTTATATTTTATTTAAAATTCGGTAAATTTTGATGTTAAAAATGAAAGAATATGTTGAATAATAAATGAATTAGAAATGAATTAAAAGTTTTAAAAAGACAAAATATTATACCGAGTTAGGGTTATTTGAGATTATCCTAACGTATTTTTAAGTAAAGAAAATCGAATAAGTCCCATTCAAAATTGATTTGTTTAATTATTCTCGCGATAATTACGGTGTACTGAAATATGAAAGTATAAAAGTGAACAACAAAGCCACAAATGCGGATAACTGAATCTTAAATAAATAAAAGCGTTTATTGGACGTAGATAATTGAGGCGAATTGCCAAACCATATTGAAGACTCAAGGAACTTGTATTAAAAGCTTCAAGAATCAAATTTACGAGACATTTCTAAATGTGAATATTGTATATTTTAATTTTCTATATCGTAATAAAATATTTGAAGGGGTTAATTGAGATTTTTTGTTCTTTATATAGAAAATAAATAGCGAGAAATTTTCAAAATTTATCTCGAAAAAAACGGTATTAAAAAAAAAAAGATTTTGGGTTAAAAAAAAATAAATAAACTCTAAAATTCACTTTTATACCCCTTTTTTAAGGTCCAAAAAGAATTCCTTTCGAAAAATAAATATGTAAGAATTTATTTATGAAACATCAAGGAACAGAAATAGATGATACACCATCGACAAAATTTACACTTTAATTTAAAAAAAAATCATTTTGGAAATTTTTCACGCCGCGGCAATATTGGCAGTAGCCCACACAATATTTACAATTAGGCAGAGCGTAGCAAAAATTTTGCCTCTATCGTCTATGGCAAATCTTTTAATCAGATTTTCAATTGTCTATGACTTATTAGGGAATATTCCCACACTGTTAAAAAAAATCTGAAATTCACGGATATATTTTTTCTGAATTTCACAGAAAAAATCCTTTTTCGCACCAAAAGGGCTTTTCCCGTTACAAATCTGAAAACTCCACGATATTTCCTGAAACTAACGAAAAGGATGGAAATAAAAACAAAAAACGGAGACAGTCCGTTACCCGGGGATCTCCGTGGCAGAGTGGTTAAAGCACCACGCCATTAAACGTCTGGGAGCATAGATTGTGGGTTCGTATCCCACTATCCCCATAAAATAGTGAAAACACGAAAAGTCCCTTTTAACTATTTTTTTCTGTTTATTTTTCTCTTATTTCTTATTAAAAAAATCTTTTAACTAATTAGCCTCCCAATAAATAAATAAATTGCGCGCGATAATTTCAAAAAATTGTCTAATTTTTGTAAAAAATGAATAAAAAATATTTTTTCATACATTCATTCAAAAAAAAAAAAAAAAATTGTGATTTTAAACAATGATTTTTTATTTTATTTACGCTAGTTAAAAAATTAAAATTTGTTTTAAAAATAATAAGTATTATGCATCATTCTAAAATAAAATAAAATAAACCGCTTACGAATATTCTAACGAATATATTTGAAAGGCAATCTTTGAAAAGCACAACATATTTTGTACAGACAGGCATCAGCAGCTTTGGCTGAATCAGTAAGGACTTGATCCTCTATGCAAACGTCCCTAGTTCGATCCTCAGGATGGCTTGGAATAAATTATGCAAAAAATGATGATTAAAAAGGATTTAAATTAAGTATATGGTCACTCGGAAATTTCGAATTCTTTGACGAATGTCCGGTTCACTAGTTTTAAAATTTAAATTAAATTATTATCATTACAAAATCAAACTTTGTAACGGAAAGTTACCACTTTTCCATACGGAAGTTTTCCTTTCTTTTATTTTCCAAACGGAAAATCTACTAACGGAACGGTGAAAGTTCGGCTACATTGCTGCCGGTAGTTTCACCTGGAATTCACAGATTTATTTTTAACAGTGCAGGTGTAAGTTGGCGATTTTAACGAGTGTGGTATCAAAAGTAAGATCTTGCCATGTAAGATAAAATGTGCAATGGAACTACCCGTCCGAATCCAACCATTTTCGAGATATTAGCACTTGAAGTGTGAATGAATAAATAAATAAACTGACAGGCAGATATGTAAATTTTTAGCAAGTTAAAAGTTTCTTTGCATTGTTTTTAATCCTTCTGCCAATACCTTTTCCCGGGCTGAAAGCAAAATCCTTTACACCCACACATTGCGAATTATTTCCTCTCTTTTAGGCAAGAAATTCGCATTCTATAAAGTTTTCGGGTACGGCTGCATTCAGAAAATTTTTCCTTCTGTTTTTTTTTTTTTTTTTTTTTTTTTTTTTTTTTTTATCTCCAGCATCTTGTTTTATGCAAATTTTTTGGCAAATGTGTGGCGTGATGTAATGGATAAACTGTATTTATATACAGTGTGTAAAATAGACTGTTTTCTTTAGGCTGGCGATTATTTTCGGCGAGATTAAATAAGACTCGCACCAGAGCAGAGTAAGCGCAGTGTGAGCAGTCAATAACAGTTGTAAGATGACGACGTCTGGAATTTTTCCTAATTTTATTTAAAATCTTATTTAAGCATAATTACTCTGCTGTCAAAACGTAAATTCTGTTAAAAATTAAAAACTTGATAACAAACATAGTAGTAGAAACATCGTTACGTTAAACCACTTATTTCCTTAAGAATAACAAACCTATTATGCATCTAACATAAACGTCAGCCTAAGTTTGGTTTATTTTATGTCGGCCGATTATTTACACGTTGGATATAGGCCCTAAAGGGGTGGGTTGCCCTCCGTAGGGGATTTTTCTAAGGAAACCTAACCCGTATTTACGCGAGGAAATCCACGTATCGAAGAAAACCACGGAAAACTCCGAACGGTTAGGCCGACGGCCGCAATCGGGTTCGAAACCAGCACCTGCCGTCTACCAGTTGAGAGGTCAGAACCTCTCGGCCACTGGTGGAGCTCGTCAGCCTAAGAAAAACATTCTATTTTACACACTGTATATAAATACAGTTTATACATTACATCACACCACACATTTGCCGAAAAAAATTGCATAAAACGAGGAGCTGAAAATAACAAAAACAGATGGAAAAATTCTCCGAAATTAGAATACAATTCATGCAAAATGTTTCTAATTTTAATCAAAAGTGCCCTTTTTAGGTGCTTCGTAATTATGTAAATATTTAGCACCTATAGTCGTCGTTCGGTCCACTCGTCTGTCTGTCTGTCCGTCTGCTTATATCAACGCAATAACTACCCGACCAAATCGCTTGAAATAAAAATTACCCCCTCGGTCCCAAATTAGTTGCTACATTTAGTTCGAAAATTTTGTCCCTAATTAGTTGCTACATTTTAAAAAGGTGGAGTCATATGTAACTTCCGATATAGTTTACAATATCTGTAACAATAAAATCATACTGAAATGAATATAATGTGGATACTAGGTGTTCGAAGCAGTTTTAACTTAAAAATGGTGTAACAGAATGGAGAAAAACTATAACGATAATTTTGAAATTACCCTAAATAATAAAAAATTAGTAAGGAGCGTAACTTCGTATTGCAATATTGAATGGTAATATGGTACTGTATATGCTGAAGCAATAACATTTAATGTTCATCGTAGGACAGAATCCCATTTGTGAAAGTAGACAAAGATGTCAAAAATAAATAATATTGAAATTTAAGCAGTTACTGGTTGAAGAAATCTTACAAAATGGGGCGTGGCTTATCAGCTTATGAACCCGGGATTTTTTTAAACTAAAATGGACTCATTTAAATTCGGACGGTTGGTAAACAAATGTTGTTGATTGGTAGCATAGTACCCTGAAATGTCTGAAAAATGATCAAACAAAATCATAAAATTATCAGTATCAATAATCAGAAGATAAATGTTCAAATGTAGCAATTAATTTGGGACAGAGGGAGTATATAATTGTTGCATAGTTTTATCGAGTTATTTCAAATGGTACTACTCTGTTATCCCGTCGACCGATTTCGCCAAATTGTACAAATCGCCAAACTAATAGCCAAATTATACATATTGAAGTAATTTTTATTTTAAATAACAAACAAACACATAATTAGTAGAATGTTAATAAAAATAGAAATAAAAAGTCAAAATAAAAATCACTCAATGACGTTTTAAACACGTGTATCGTATTTAATGTCATTGAATTGACTTTCACGATCATCCATTATTGGCATTAAATCTTATAATTTGGTGATAGAATATTGGTCGACGGGATAACCTAGTAGTACTTTTCAAATTTTATGAAAATTGGATGTATAGTTTAATTACAGGGACAGTAAAAAGTATTCTGTTACATTACGATCAATGGAAAAAAATAATTTCAAATGCATTTTAATGACATTACAATCTTGTGAACATAATAAAATTAATATGCATCTATGAAGTATTTAGTAAAATATACATTTTGAACAATCTATGGTGCAAAAATATTTGTTATTCATTTAAAGGGCCTTATAAAAATATTCCATTACATAATGATGTCGAAGAAAACATTGTTTGGGGCGCCTTTTTAATTACTACATTAAACTGTTTCACATTTTATGATATTGATATAAGTTGATGAGCTTTACTACTATAGTTATTTTCTATATAATAGGGATCATATAGCATTTATTAGGACACACAAAAGATTTCGGTTACAATACTGTATCCGAAACAATGTATACTATTACACCAAAATCTGAATATTTTTAAAGCATTGTTATAGACGAATGCACATCATTTGCTACGTGCAACCTCCGATTTGTTTGAAACTTATGAGCATTTTTATGATATTTTTCCAAATATTTAATTTGGCATGTGCATAATATGGGTATTGAATATCTATTTAGATGGTATCCATAGCAATGTGTATCTCTTAAACAAGAAAGCAGGAATAACAAATACTATTATTCTTGTGAATTACTAATGTTAAGATAAAAATTACTGTACTTAATAACTAAATAAAATACAGGGATTCAACCGCTACGCCACAAATGGCTGATTTTCAATACTAAATCATAATATTGGGTAATCCAGAAAGTTCCGCGATTTTGAAAATAGAAGCTCGGATTCGTCCAAATATTTTGTTACTACTAACAGGCGTAACTTTGAATGACCTTGAGTATTCTGTCGTGTTTGCTTGCGCTACTTAATTGTCACGGATATTTTTATATAATTTTTGTTTCAGAGCAGTTCTAAGATAGAAGCAGAAATAAGTTAGTTTTCGTTATATGATGCTTTTTTATTTATGAAAATATAAATTCTAATCCGCCTGCTCTCAAAGTTTTTTACTGTATACAGACAAAGCGCTGTTTCAAATAACACTGGTCGAAGATAGTTTGAGAAGTTTAAGTGCGGAAACTTCTGTCCCGCAGATGATGTTCGTTCTGAAGGACCGTCATCTGTAAAGGAGAAGCTATTAAAAAAATTTGACACTGTAAATTCGCATTACGCAGTGCAGGAATTACATGTATTACACATTTAAAACTTCGAGACAGTATATTTTCTTAGTCTATGCTAACACCAAGAAAATAGCACTGTTATAACACAACACAAATACATGTATATGCATATGTATGCAATATGCACAGTTTATTATATACAGGGTGAACATAAAGTCCCAGTCCATTTTGTAGAAATAATTTATTCATGAATTTTATATTTCAATAGTATTATGCAGCATATTTGTACTTTTCAACATGATGTCCATCAAGTTCGAAACAAGTTTCCCACAGGTTCAGTGTAGCTCGAAATACTTTTCCCAACATCCTCACGGTGATCATTTCGTATGCTTGGTTATGTGTTGTTCAAGACAATCATATTTGTAACCTTAGTCTTGTAGACCTGTTCCTTGATGAACCCCTGCACAAAATAATTTTCATTTTTTCGGATATTTTCTCGTGTTGGAGCCTCTCTTCCAAATATTCTACGAAACGCCTCCCTGATCTTCTCGAATGTCTGACCACGCAAACTTGGAGCTACAACCGCAATTCGTTCTTCTGTTGTTAGCATATCCCCGGAGTATCCCTCACATGTAATATAAAAACCATGCATTAATTATTTCTGAAAAATGGGCTGGGACTTTATGTTCACCCTGTAGTAAAATCTTAAATATTATGTATGTTGTAAACTAATTACAGCTCTGGTTATGTGATTAAAAAATATCCTTTATTATTTTCAAGCATCAAATTTTAGCCTTGCCCAATTCACCACGCATGAGTTTGGAAGTGCTGTATTGAAATATTGGCATACAAATTGTTTAACCTTCCGTCTACCAGACGGGTCCATTGGACCCGACAGCAATATTTCTGGTGTCAATGGTAAAATGAGAAATTGTCGATTGACACCGGAATTTATAAAGGACTTGTCTAGATATTACGAATTTTTTAATTTAAGCTTTCATTGTAAAAGCAAAATTATATTAAAATATTACTGGTGCCGTTTGCAAGTTTGGAATTAAAATTATGTGTTGCCGTAGATAAACGGGTGTTTTGTCTGGTAGACGGAAGGTTAACTCATTGAGAGACCTGGACATATTATATCCCATCTAATTTAAAGAAGACTCTCACTGGAAATTTTCTCCTAAATTTCACATTTTTAATTTTGGTGTTAAAGTATTAAAAAATTGCATTTTCTTATTTTAAAATAAATTTTTTCAATTATTCCGATGAAAATTCAGTATACATAGACATAACTGCTTGCTATTCAAAATGGTTTAAGCACAAGCATTTAGATGACTTTTTTTTTAAATATTTAACTAACATTTGTTTCTGCTAGCCCTTATTGTTTCAGTGTTCCATTTCAGAGAACACCCAGCTTAATTCTGGAGTGCAACAGTGACACGAGAATTCGAGTATAAATATGTTCGATTTAAGATGTATGGGAAAAATAGCTTTTTATTATTTGCAAATAAATTTTTTCATAAACACTGGTATCATTTAGTCAACATTTTCGCAATGAAAATGTCATGCGGCTTAAAGGGTATATACAGCAACATAGATTATCTCAAACACATTTTTTATACAACAACAAAAATTTTATCATAATTTAGCAATTCTGCATTAATAGCGGTAGTTTACATGTGATCCCCCGACCACCGAACGACTTGTAGCATCGATATTTTCAATATAATGTCAGAGTCCATGTACTTAAATGAGGCGCAAATTATGTTGAAATTCGTGGTGGCTAACGACTTTCAGACAAAACTTTGAAGATAAGAGTAGGATATTCGGGCTATTCTAAGAATAAAACATCACTTTTATGCGGAAAATGTTTTCCTGTTACCGGAAAGAATATAAAAAAAAATATTTGAAGTATCAACGATCGTTCAACTTCTGATGAAATGAGGTCTTCTTGATCACATTCATGTAATAAGTTGCTTAACACTAGAACGCCCGGATGGAGTCGATTCGACTCCAATCATGTAACTAAATTTCAATTCGAACCAGAAAAATTTTCTTGAAATAATTTAAATCTAATCCACGCAAATTTACGTTAAATAAATCAATTAAATAATTTTGAATAAAAATTCTGGTGAGAAATATTATTTTCAAACTTGAGTAGAATTTCCGGGCGTTCTAGTGTTAATCCTCAGCAGCTTAAGGAAATATACAATTGTTGAAAAACATTGAAGCCGAAGTGTTTTACAGATAGTTGTGCTAAAATGGAAAAATGTCTATTACGATCAACTTCCTGAATCGAACTTGAGAATTGGATATATTTTTAGTATGAATGTCGTTATAAAATACTTTCATTAAAAGAAAATTGGAAAAAAATGCGTTTTTAAAATATGAACTATTTTGTATGAATTCTTGTTGTAGTATTTAATTGTTATTTAGATAGTATGAATATTAAAAATATAAAATATTCATTTTATGCTATTTATAGCATTATTTATCTGTTGAATATAAAAATAGCAATAACTGATAATTCTATTCAATTAAATTACTAAATTTGAGGGTAAAAATTCATTATATGAAACTTTCAAAAATATATTATTTATCCATAAATCTTACATACATTTATATTAAGTTATAGAACAATTTTATTTAAGTGTTCGAAGAATGCATTTAACACTAAAATTACGGTAAGGGGTCATTTTGACCATTACCAGATTAATTTACGCCGGTTCGAATCAGAAATGAAAAATAAAATGTTTTAAATACACGTTGGAAAACAAGGTTCAATAAAGTTTTTAAACTGTTTTAAATTAAAACTCCAGTGTTAAATATTTGTATAAGCTTAAGTAAAATTCCCCATAATTCTTATGTTAAATGCACTGTTCTAACTTTTTCTTAACGTTCCCTTTAATGGCAGAAAATCCCGTAAGGCATGGTGACGTCACTGCGACGTCGTTGTGAAGTCCCATTGTGACTTTGTGACCATCGATTGTCGATGTGACGTCATGTGACGTCGATGTAAAGTCACAGTGACTAAAATGTGAAGTCGTTATGGCCGTTTTAGAGCTCGTTTGTGACGTGGCGTTGTGACCAGTTGGTGAAGACACGGTGTGACAAATTTGTGAAAAAGGGGCATTTGTAACTACTTTGACATTAACATTCCCTCATAGCATGCATGTTCACAGTGACGTCACAATGACGTCACTGTGAGTCACTTTGGTCACATCACATCTGTGACGAAAATGCTACCACTCAGTGACGTCACAATGTGACTAAGATGTGACTTTCTAAAAAAATTTTCACAGTTCGTCACAATGTTAATGTCAAACTAGTCACAAATGACACACTTTTCACAAATTGGTCACATTGTGACGTCACAAAGTGGTCACAATGTGACGTCACAAAAAAGCTCTAAAACATGTTTGACGGATTTGCACGTTTCAGAACCCGTAAGACATGGTGACGTCACTGCAACGTCGTTGTGAAGTCACATTGTGACTTTGTGACCATCGATTGTCGATGTGACGTCACGTGACGTCGATGTGAAGTCACAGTGACTAAAATGTGAAGTCGTTATGGCCGTTTTAGAGCTTTTTTGTGACATCACATTGTGACCACTTTGCGACGTCACAATGTGACCAATTTGTGAAAAGTGTGTCATTTGTGACTACTTTGACATTAACATTGTGACGAACTGTGAAAATTTTTTTAGAAAGTCACATCTTAGTCACATTGTGACGTCACTGAGTGGTGGCATTTTCGTCACAGATGTGATGTGACCAAAGTGACTCACAGTGACGTCATTGTGACGTCACTGTGAACATGCATGCTATGAGGGACGGGATTGTGACGAAACTGCGACAAAAGCGACGATATTTAAATTGCCAGAAACATGTTTTTTAAAGTAAATAATATGTTTTGAAGAATATTTATAATTTTCTAAATGTTTTTAAGAAAGTCACATCTCAGTCACAATGTGACGTCACTGAGTGATGGCATTTTAGTCACAGATGTGATGTGACCCAAAGTGACTCACAGTAACGTCATTGTGGCGTCACTGTGACCATGCTATGAGGAATCTCTGCTCGTAAATTGATGAAATAATTGACCGACACTATAATATTCAAACGAATTTCTTAGAAAATAAAAACCCGCTATTTAGCACTTTTATTACAAAAGTAAAATTAAAATTATATATCTTTGGTGACACTTGCCAGATTTGAAATAAAAATTAGGTGCTAGATCTTCTAGCCACAGCCATTTAAAGGTCTAGAGAAAACTGTTTTATAACCAATTTTAAGTGTAATGTAAGATTTATGCACATTTAAGATATTTTTGAAAATTTTAAGCAATGAATGTAAGTTCACGGATATCATCTGGACGACTATTTAAACAATCATTCAGATAACATTTTATAACTTTTCTTTACTGAAATGTATTTAAATAGCCCTTTTGATAACATTTTATAATTTCGTTACAGAATACACAGCTAATAGGATTCGTGCGCACCATTGGATTCAAGTGATTTTAAGTATTTTATTGTCAGGAATTTCGTTAAGTACCGGTCACTAGGTCTGAAAGCAGGCCCTTTTTAGATGTGTTCGTAAATACATAGCACCTATAGTTGTCGCTCAGTCCGTCCGTTTGTCCGCAGATAACAACGCAAAAACTACCCAACCGAATCGTTTGAAATTTAAAATATATAATTATTACATAATTATGTCGAGTCATTTCAAATTTTATGAAAATCTCATGCTTAGATCTATTACAGGGACAATCAAAAGTATTCCGTTACATTACGGTCAATGGAGAAAAATCTTTCAAATGCATTTTAATGGTGCTACACTCATCAGAACATAATAAAATTGATATGCATCTATAAAGTACATATTATAATATACATTTTGCATAATCTGGGGTGCAAAGAACAATTGTTATTGACTTACAAGACCACACAAAAGTGTTCCATTACATAATGGTATAGGGAGAACATTGTTTGATACACATTTTAATTGTAATTAACTATTTACAATCTTATGAAATTGATATATGAGAGTGATATTTTTAAACTTCGTTATCGTACGAACGCACCTCATTTGCTATGATTCACGTGCAATTTCTAATTTGTTTTCATTAAATAAGACAAACATTACCTGATTACAATTCTCGTAAAAGGTTCTCAAAGGACCTCGAAGTATAGGAATACTGAACAATAAAAATCTCTGGAAGTTGAAAATAGTTATACCTAATAATTTTCATGGCAATTACCAATATTGGGGTAAACATTCATTACTTGAAATTTTCAAAAATATCTTATCTGTGCATAAATCTTACAATACATTTATAATTGATTATAAAATATTTTTCTCTAACTGTTAGAAAAGTGCATTTAAACAGTCGTTGAAATAACATTTTATACTTCGTTACCGACTATGACACTTTTTGGAGTTACAGGATTAATTTTTAAATCTCACATAATACCTACACAAATAAATCATTATTTTATGAGAATAAATCTTGATATAGTTTGTGCTCTCTCATTGGTATCTTTGTAGAAAATTTAACCAATTTCCATTGACGGAGGCAGTGGGCGGGTCTTAAATTCTTACCTTAAATGAGATCGTGATTTTAAATATAAGATGTATAACTTTCATCAATTGTTACTGAAACTTTTAATACAAAGCATTATTATACTTATAATTTGATTAACACAGCATGTCCTGAAAGAGACATTGATTCATAAAACCCCATTCAGTCAACTAATCAACTTTTTTTTAGAATATGAGATATTTTACATTGAATTATCCAAAACCTTTGTATCTTAAGTAATAGCTATTATTACGTAATTATGAAAGCATAACCAAGGGATGAACAAACTATATATTTTCGATAAAGACCACCGAGTGCGTTGTTTAAAAACCGAAGTTCAGCATGTTGAATGTCACCATATATATAAAATAAACTTAGGTTTCATTGTTAGAAGTAGTTGACAAAGTAAGTTTTAGCATGATTTTAACCAAGCTGATTTTGACATAATTTTCGGTATCCAGAATTAATTAACAGATTATATTATTTATTAATCCATTTTGTAAACAAAGAAAAATGCTTGTTTCCACGCATATTCTGAACTGAAGCTTTTATTAAAAAAATACTTGGTTCCGTCCGTCTGTTTGGAATTAGTACAAAATGTTTGCGCTGTGCAAAAGATACCATTGGGATATTAAATAATCACATTAGTCATGTTTACTAAATGTGTTGTGAAATATACGTTTTGTGTGACGTTAGAGAGCATAATAGTCAGCGAAATACAGAAACCACTTTGGTATTGCTCGCACCTAGAATAGAGTCCTGATGCATTTTGAAGCCTTGTACATAAATGTTAAAGAACCGATAAAAAATCTGTGTTAGAATAATATTTTATGTCCTTTTTTATAATTTAATTTTTTTATTATTGGATTTTTATTTAATTATTTCACGAAAAAATATTTCATGCCAGTGAGTGAACTCTCCAGATATGGCGCTACGAATTTTTCACTTGCCTTATTTTGGGGCTAACATCCGACCCAAGGCTAGGGAATAGAGTTATGAATAAAAGGAGGAGACATATAGTGCATTTTCTATCAGTTACGAGTGAAGTAACTGAGATGTTGTCATAAGATGGCTGCTGTTTTTTTCGTAATAGGATCCTAAGTTCATTATTACCGCATATGAAAATTTCCACCAGAAAGCTTAAATAGAAAATTCCTTCTTATTTTAGAGCCTTATAGATGGAAATTTCTCTCACAAATATAGTAAAAAAAATTCTGTTTATTTTTATTGGCATCAGTTTGCCCAGGTATTATAATCGTTTTATTGACACTAACAGAATGTTATCTTGGTTGTCACAATGTAGCGGAACTATTACTGTAAAATTAAGCTTTTACCGGTTAAAAAGAATATTGATTTTACTCATTATTTTTTATTGAAATTTACCACTAATGATGCGTTTAAATAAAGATAAATTTTCTGCATAAATTTACTAGTGAGAGCTGCTGTCATGGTAATAAACCCTCTGTGAAATCAGTTACAGTTGAAGCTTCACTATTTTACGGATATATCAGTTCCTCTTTCTTAATAGTTCCATGGGCTAGGGACAGGGGTCGCAGCGTCCCTAAAATTTTCACACTTTCCTACCACAATTTTAAAACGATAACTTTTATTGTAGAATTTCATTGTAGATATTAACCCCTTCGGGACGGGAGCATTTTATGCTATTCTTAATGCTTTGTCACCGGTTTTAAAATACAGAAATTTGTGGCTTGTCAAATTTGATTAATGCTTCGATTAAATAAGGCAAATTTCATCGTAAAATTTTACTGTTGGGGATGAATACTGATTCTTAAGCCTTTTTGCGGCACGTATGCGTGTCGCTCGTCCCCAAGGGGTTAAAGGAATCCTACGAGAAAATTTTTAATTAAAAATACTGGTAGGAAAGTGCGAAAATTTTAGGGACGCTGCGACCCCTGGCTAGGGAGGCTAAAGCTGTACTTTTGAAAATACGCCAACCTTTTCTCCTCCAAAATATGTGAATATAACGTCGTAATTTTTTTAAACGAAAATCATAGGTTTTTGTAGGAGTTTTTAAACTTTTATAACATTTTATGTTTATTATAAATTAATTTATGATGTATTTTTTATATTTAACCAACAATTTTCTTTTTTTAATACAGCAAAACGGAACACCTTAAAGAGTAAATTTTTTGAAAAACATAGTTTTTATGTACTTTGAATTCACTTAAAGCGGGTTCCTTCGTTTTACTTCGATGCAATCCGTTTCGAAAAATTCAAATATTAGCCATTTTAAAAAAATCCGTGACTGGATGTCACGTTGTTATTATTTGCTTATTTTCCTACACTAAAATTAACTAAATGATTGTATTTGAGTGCCATATTCGTACAACTTCTTTAGATTTTTGATTCGCATCACGTATTAACCCTTTAACGTTTTCATTGCTAAGATGTTGAAATAAATGAATGACACCGGTAATTAAGAACAAATATATTTCTAAGTAAGAAAGCGTGAATTTTCGCATACATAATAAAAGGGATATTTTTAGATAAAAATACCGGTGTCAGTGTTGCATATCGGAATTAAAATTTTGTGGTTTCGTGGCGAAACCAATGAACGTTAAAGGGTTAAATATGAAAACATTCCGACGATTAGCAGTAAGGCAATAATGCTATAATATGTTTGTTCAGAATGAGAATGCGTAGTGGACTTTTGCTCATATTTTTACAAATAAACATGGAAAATTCTACACGTAAAGCATCACGTTCGTTCTGAACGTTATACAAGGTGTTCCAAAAATAAAAATCCATTTTAATAACAAGTCTAATCTCATGATTTCTTTCACATGTGTTTGAAAAAAGACTATCCTTAAAACTCAGGGTTTCCTAGGAATAGGGTGATAAAACATAGGACGTAGTGCATAAGCTGTACCATTAAAATTACGGAAAACAGCTAATACCAGACTACTTCTGAACAAACTATATATTTTCGATAAAGACCACCGAGTGCGTTGTTTAAAAACCGAAGTTCAGCATGTTGAATGTCACCATATATGTAAAATAAACTTAGGTTTCATTGTTAGAAGTAGTTGACAAAGTAAGTTTTAGCATGATTTTAACCAAGCTGATTTTGACATAATTTTCGGTATCCAGAATTAATTAACAGATTATATTATTTATTAATCCATTTTGTAAACAATGAAAAATGCTTGTTTCCACGCATATTCTGAACTGAAGCTTTTATTAAAAAAATACTTGGTTCCGTCCGTCTGTTTGGAATTAGTTCAAAATGTTTGCGCTGTGCAAAAGATACCATTGGGATATTAAATAATCACATTAGTCATGTTTACTAAATGTGTTGTGAAATATACGTTTTGTGTGACGTTAGAGAGCATAATAGTTGGCTCCTTTCAACTTCCACACGAACGCTCTTCTCTGTATCGTCAGATACAGTCAAGATGATCGTCCAGGACGTTTTTCATCGGCCTCGCTACCGTTCGTCTGAATTTGTTCACAAGCAGCCTGATATTGGTCTTTGTTGTTAGGTGTTTGTCATGTTTTCGATGGTATATTTGACGCACTTCTTCAAATGTTTTATCACCCTTTTTTCAGGAAACGATTGCTATTCTTTTTTCTAATAGCATTTCCTCAAACACATGTGAAAAAATCAATAGACTAGTGTTTTCCCTGAAATGGATTGTTATTTTTGGAGCAAACTTTTATAACTATTAAAACTTTAAAACACTTCATACTATGTTAACTATTTTGAATTTTGCATTAAACGACACGATGCGAAAAATAATGACGAAGAATGACCTTTTACAAGTTTTTTAGGTTCGTTTGGAAAGATGTTTGATTCGACACATTCTATGATTTTTGGTATATTTAAAGTTATTATTACAATGCCCGATAAGCCTGTTTTGTTTTAAATATATAAAATCAAAATACCCCAAAAGTGGGCAGGGACTCGGGCTTATACTACATAAAGCTTATGCTATATAAAGACTATGCTATATAAAGCTTATGCTCAGGCGTATGCTACATACGGTTCCTAGAGTAAATTTTGTTTCGAAAGAATTTCGTTTTTTTTATTTGATTTTTTCGAAAAATTTTCGTTTAAATATATAAAATTATCCAACTTTGTTTTATGCATATATAAGATAATTATTATGGTCCCAGGAAATGTTAGCAAGTCACCTGGTTTGTTTATAAATGTTCATAATATGTCCATTTTTCTTTTGTTATTGTTTTCTTCCTTCTTTTTCCCTCTTATTTAAACATTTTTTTGGCATCAATATTATTCAGATTTCCATTCGCCATGTTTACGAAACCTTGAAAACTAATGCCTCTAACAAGTTTTTTAGGTTCGTTGTGAAGATTTTTGTTTCAACTCATTCTTCTCTGATTTTTGATACATTTAAAGTTATAATCACAATACGGGATAAAACTGTTTTTGTTTTAAACATATAAAATCAAAGTAGTCCAAAAGTAGTTTAAAACGGGCTTATGCTACTGAAAGTATTAGGTCCCTTAGAGTAAGCTTTGTTTCGAAAGATTTTGATTTTGTTCTTTTCTTTTAAATTTCTTTTAAATATATAAAATAATTCAACTTCGTCTTATCTATATATAATATTATTATTACGGTCCGGGGAAAGGCTGGAAGGTCACCTGGTTTGTTTATAAATGTTCATCATATCTCCATTTTTCGTTTGTTATTGTTTTTTACTTTCTTTTTCCCTCTTATTTAAACATTTTTTGGCACCAATATTATTCAGATTTCCATTTGCTATGTTTACGAAACCTTGAAAACATATTTCATGGATCTAAAAAAATCTCCATGTCAGTTCTGTTATCGAAAAACAATAGAATCGATGAATGGAGTTCTAGAATCGCCCAGAGCTATAGATATTTTTAAATTGTTTCAGTCTGCATTTAACTACTATATCATTTTTATGCAGTAATCATGTAAAAAATATCGATATGAATCAAATCGATATTATATATCCATGTACGTATTCAAATGTGAAAATAATACTGAACTTCATTTTAAGTTATTGCAGTATTTATATGAAGCTAAGTATAATTCGTTTTTTTTCCTTTTATGTAATTTGAAATCAAAATTATCTGTCTTACATTTTTAGATGAAAAATTTTAAACAACTAAGAGAGCATTACTGCTGTCATTAATTAAAAGAGTGTCGTGATATTTATTTAAAAATAATCTCTATCAATAAGAAATAAATCATTTTATATATTCAGGTGTACACGGTAAAAAAGGACCAAAATTGGATTGTCAGATTTCTGGGTACATCAGTGTTACAAATTGGAAAGTTCACTTTGTAGCTTTAAACACGGTTCGCACACTCCTTATATTTTGTAAGGACTCTGGCACCACTATTAATGATAAGAAAATCTATATTTAGTTTTTAAGAAACAGAAATTGCAACCACCGCCTCGATTCGCAATTTTCGCTACATTTTTCTGCAGTGAAATACATTGAAAATTCTGTAAAAATTTAGTGGTAGAGCTGTGCGAACCCTGTTTAAAGGATTTAAAAAAACTGTAGATACTTAGTAACATTAAAACAATCGAAACATCTTACGAAGGGGCAGTAGTGCAAAAATCTAGGCGCCAGCAAATACTCTCTCACCACTAAAATTTAAAAGCTTTCTTCGATGAAAGTTTAATAGCAGTCTGGCAGGAATTTTGCACGAAATATCTGGCGGAGAAGAAAAAAATAACTTTAGTGGTGAGAGATGGTCTGCTAGCGCCCAGATATTTGCATCCCTGCGACGCGACGGGGCAGTCCGAAAATAAGTTTCTTTAGCGTCTGTGGACAGAGATGTGAATGAAAGTAAAAAAATGTAATGAGACATGAAACACAGGGCATAACGTTAGTTGTCAACGTAAGTACCAAGCATGTTGAGATTTGTTATACCGCTTGATAAGCTGCAAAATGCTCTCCCGGAAAACATCAGGGTTTTGCATACAGACAAGCCGTTAAACGCTTCTTCCGTATGCAAGGCCCTGGAGTGCTTTTTGAAGCTTATTCAGGGTTCGCACAGCTCTACCACTAAATTTTTACAGTATTTTCAATGTATTTCACTGCAGAAAAATGCAGCGAAAATTGCGAATCGAGGAGGTGGTTGCAATTTCTGTTTCTTAAAAACTAAATATAGATTTTCTTATCATTAATAGTGGTGCCAGAGTCTTTACAAAATATAAGGAGTGTGTGAACCGTGTTATTAAGCAGTATTACAAATGTCTCAATGTACTTGATAATTATGTGAGAAAATAAAGATATGTCTTACCTTTAATGTTTCATTCTTTTTTTTTTTGACTTTCATACATGTAATAAAACGACGACGATGTTCTATAATAGTGTATAATCACTAATAGAATACCATGTTGGTTGTAGAATACTACTATTCACTAAGATTCAATAGTGGGATGAGCAGTCGTTCTGGTAAGTGGATAAGCCATGGATTTGTTCTCGTAGGAGTTTCTCCAATAACAATGCAAGAAAATCAGTGTTTTAGTTCTTTATTATTTAGAGCACGAACTTAAGTTACTCCACAGATCACCGTTCCACACATCTATCACTACGGCCTTCGCTCACTAAGCTGCAACATTCCGGCGTTCTACAATCTCGGAAAAAATGACATTTCTAATTCAGCGGAGAAATAAAACGCGCGTCTTGATAGTTTAAAGAAAAGGTGCATTCTACTCTCCTGAAAAGCCAAATGAAAAAATCATTTTCACGACAAAACTAGCGCCCTCCTACTCCGCGTCAATCATTTTAAAAATCCAACCAGGATGGACTCGCGCCTCTAACGGACAAAATGATCAATTCTAATTGGCCGTAATAGGCGGTCTACTGGCAAGAACTATATTTTTTCCTCGGAACACTAAACCCTTTAGCAACGCGTAGTAACACTTGTCACGCGATGTTAAAAAAATAAAAAATAATATTAAAATCGCAGGAATATGCCAGAAAGTAAAAAGCTTACGAAATACTTCCCGCCTTTTTGAGAAGCAAGAAATAATTTATTAATAACTAAAGTAAGAAAAAGAATTTTAGCTGTTACAAGACGAAACTAAGATTGAAATATGTTCCACAAATTTAGAATTGAAGCTAAGAGAGAATAAAAAAAATGGCGCAAAATTTTTTTTTATTTTATTACAAATCCCCCCTCCCAGAAAGACGGGTGAAAAAGTAGGTCTGAGACCTGCAATTTCACAGAAAGGGAGATGATGCAGACTTAGCTCACGAAGTTGTTGATATAAGTAATAATAATTAGATACTGAATAAAAAAAAAATTTAAATTAATTTCTCTTTTTTATATAGAATTCAAATTTAAAAACACCAAGGTGATGCGTGGAATAACTTCAAATTCAAATACAATAAAATAGGCTTCAATACAAATACAAGATATAATCTTGTTTAAAGTACACATCAAAAAGTAATTTGAAAATATAAGCAATTACCCATAGTAATAACATAAAAATGAAACATAAAAATGAAAAACAATAACGTTAAATTCTTTTTTAACAATGTCAAATCTAGAAATCAATTTTTAAAAGTTTATTTCAAAAATCTTCTTAAAGTCATATTTGGAATGGCATAGTTCATTACCTCATTTTAAGGATGTCTAATTCATTTAACTGTCCAAATTCATCAGCTAACATTATAATATTAGTTCAGTTTTTGTGTGAGTAAGTCCTTGAACATTCATAACAGTTCCATTTTGGAATCTTTGTGAAAATACTTTTATAATTGTATTTTTAATTAATAACACATTTTATAATATAGTAATAATAAAATTTAACAATGTAAATAATAAACAATATAATTAAGAAACATAATAAGGAAAAATATCAATAATAATAAATATCATAAGTGTAAGTAAATCTCATAATGGGTATAAGTAAATCTCTTAATAAGTAATAATAAATATCACAAAAGACATTCTTTAAATACTTAATCTCGTTTACCTCATCTCATATTTTTGGGATGAAATATAGAGAGAAGTGGAATAAAATAAAAAATGCAATCAACTATGAAATCATTTACTTAATCTGGTAATCCGAGTACAGGATTAAGTAGGAATATGTACAAAAAAAAATTAAAATATAATATGATAAATTAAAATAAAATAAAGATAAATAAAAATTTTGTTCATGTTTGAGAATGCACGTGACCTTTAAACTACTAAGATTCTTAAAAAGAAATATTAATAAATGATAAAAATAAAAAACAAGATCTATTCATGTCAAATAATTACGCAATAAATATTCTCTCGGTGTGATAAAACATTGCAAGATGCAAGTAGGAAAGAGAAAAAGAAACAAAATTATATTATAATTGACATGTAATTGGACTGGAATGCAGAAGCAAAGAAAGAGAGAAAGAAAAAAAAATATATTAAAATAAAGTGATAAAAATTTTGTTACTTGGCAAATAATTAATTTAATAATTGATAGATTAAACTTAATATTACAAATAGGTTCAGTTGAAAGAAAAAAAAATATTCTAAGTAGAGTAATTCAGTACAGAATAAGAAATTTCCACTTTGTTCGTCTACGCCGGCATAAATAAACAAATATAAAAATTTCCAGACAAGTGACACTCTCGCTGCAGTCAAGAGATATCATTGGCATTCTGTGAGAATTACAGGATATTATCTGAATTAAAATATGAAAAGAAATTTACTGTTTAAGAGAAAAAATTATAAAATGATAAACTAGAGATATAGTCTAAGCTACAGTTTTTACTTGAGTTTGTTGTTGTTGATTAGGGGGTTGTTGCTCATGACTTAATTTAAATTTATCAGGGGAATAATAAGGCCTTAATTTAGATACATGTACTATTTCTGAACTTTTGAACTGGTTTTGCCTATCAATTTCAAAATTTACTTCGGATAATTTGTTAAGAATTTTATAAGGGCCACTAAATACTTGTGACAACTTTCTAGTATTAGGGTACTGAAATTCTTCATAGATAACTAGATCTCCTATTTTAAATTTTGGTTCGATATAATCTTTATCATAATATCTTTTATTTTTTAAATGAAATTCATCAGTTCTTGTTTTAGCAATTTTAAGTGCTTCATGAACAGGGGGATAATAATTTTGTTGTAAGGGGGAGTCATAGGGTAATTGGCCAAAAAGTAAGTACGCAGGTGGAAATTTGGTAATAGAATGGGGTGTATTATTATATTCATTAATTACCTCAGTTAAAAGCTTAGTCCAGGGAATTTTAGAGGTAGTGGAGTTTACTTTACATTTTAATCTAGTTACTATTGTCTGATTTACTCTTTCACATTTCCCATTCGTTTGTGGATGATGGGCAGTGGTCAAACGTTGTTTAATATTATGATTTCGCAGGAATTTTTTGAATCTTGAAGAAGTAAAAGCAGCATTCCTGTCACTAAGTATTTTTTGAGGGGACTGTACACTTGAAATCTTACTAAAACAGAATAATTGTTGAGGGATTTTGATATTGAAAATTTGTTTCAGACAATTTGTATAAGTTTCTGTAGTGACACTTTTGGAAGGAAATGCCCAAACATATCTTGTGGCATGGTCTATTATAATATGGAGATATTTTTTTGTAGAATTATAATAATTGAACCCTCCTACAGTATCAACAGACAGACAGTCAAAAGGTTGATCTGTAGTGGGCATAGCTTGTAATAAGCCAAATTTTTTCTGTCTAGGTTTTTTATTTTTCTGGCAAATATCACAGTATTTAACAAAGTTAGTAATGTCTTGGGTCATATCTGGCCAATAATAGTTAGGAGAAATTAAATTTTGCATTTTTTGAACACCAGGGTGACCAAACTGTTCATGAGCAACATTAAGCAATTTTTTTCTTAGGGACATGGGAACTACCACTTTACGAAAACCTTTTCTTTTAACTATAATCAGTCCATTGTCATTAATATAATTTGATCCACACACATTTTCTTTTTCTTGCATCTCAATAATCTCTTTAACGTCAAGAAGAAAAGTAAGGGGTTTACAAAAATGAGAAATAGGGTTTCGGGACAACATGTCGGCTTCGACATTTGTAGATCCCTTTAAGTACTCTATTTTGTAATCGAACATACTTAACTTCAATGACCACCTAAATAATCGACCTCTTAAATGTTTGACATTTTTTAACCAAACAAGAGATGCATGATCAGTATGGATGGTAAATTGTACACCGTGAAAGTAATGATAAAATTTATCTAAAGTATCAATGATAGCAAGACACTCTAGTTCGGTAATGAAATAATTTTTCTCATAACTTCTCAATCCTCTAGAAAAATAAGCAATTGGATGTAAAAAGTTATTATGGTCGGGTTGTTTAAGAACTGCACCTACCGCGACCTGAGAAGCGTCAACAAACATGTGTAGGGGTAATTTTGGGTCATAAATCTTTAAAATTGGTTTAGCAATGAGGGCATCTTTTAATTTTTGAAAAGAGTTTTGACATTCAGTATTCCATTCCCAAATAGTATCTTTCTTAAGTAATTTATTTAGGGGGTGTCTAATTTCAGCATATTTGTCAATAAATTTATGATACACATTTATAGAACCAAGAAATCTTTGTAATTCTTTAGTGTTAGCAGGAGGTTTTAATTTTTTAATCGTTTCTATATTAGTATTAGCTGGAGTTAAAGTTCCATTTTGGATTTCATACCCTAGAAAATTGATTTGTTTTTGAGCAAAAGTACATTTAGATAATTTTAATTTAATATTTTCTATTCGGCATAAATCAAAAATTTGGATGAGATGCTGTATATGTTCATCTATTGATTTAGAAAAAATAATTATATCATCAAAATAATAACAAGCAAAGTCTATTTTATATTTTGTAAGAATTCTTCTAATTGTCCTGTTGAAAATTGGGGGGCCTACCTTTACACCAAAGGGGAGAACATTCCATTCCCAGAGCCCACAATTAGTAGTAAAGGCTAACTTTTCGGAATCGGCTGGGTGAATAGGTATGTGCCAATAGCCTGAGGCTAAATCTAGTGTAGAGAAATATTGGGCACCACTTAATTTGTCTAAAATTTCATCTATTCGGGGTAAAGGTTCAGCGTCATTTTTCATGATAGAATTTAATTTTCGGTAGTCAACACACATTCGGGTTTTTTTACCTTCATCTCGTTTATTTACTAACGTAACTGGAGAAGAGTACGGGCTATAACTTTCTTTAATTAACCCAGCAGCTAATAATGATTGGATTTGCTGAGATATTTCTTTTTCATCAGCAGTGGATGTACGATAAGGCCTCAAAGATATTGGTAGGTCAGATTTAAGATAAATACGCTGAGGTTCAATATTAATTCTCCCTACATCATATTTATTTTTTGCAAAAATATCTAAATAATCCCTTAAAAGTTCCCTTACATTTTTATTTTGAATAGCATTCAGATCCCCCAATAGATTATAATCATCATTATTAGTTCGCGACAAGGATTGAGGAGTTATGGTATTTCCATAATCGGGTTGCACAGTAGTATCATTTTTTATAATATCAAAATGAAGCAATTCTAAGTTATCACTGGATATGTTGACATATGGGTTTAACGAAATATTGTCTTGTAACACCTGGCTTTTTGCACAATCAATTTTTAATTTAAATTTGGCACAATCAGGTAAACCTAAAATAGCATAGTCCAAATCAAGTTGACTTACTAAAAAATTAACATATCTCTTTATATTACCAAATTTAATACATAATCGACAAGATTTATTAATTGTAAGAGTTCCTTGTGCCTGTCTGATAGTAATAGGGGTAACATTATGTAAATTACCATTTAAATATCGAACAAATTTGAGGGGTAAAATTGAGACAGTTGATCCACTATCCACCACACAATACACTTTGTTATTGCCTACATATCCAGGGATAAATAATTGTCAAATATTATTAGTAGGGGGTGGTTGAATATGAGCAGGAGTTTCAGTTTGAAAGGAATTTGTGTTAAATATACAACTCCTTTCCCAATGATATGCATTTTCTATGCCTCTGTTTAAACATATTCTGCACGGACGACTTGGGTAGTTATTCTGGTAATGAGTCGTAGGCATTCTAGGAGTGAAAAACCTAGGATTAAAATTTTGGAATGGATTGTTTAGAGTAGGTCGAGTCCAATGTCTGGGCTGAGGATTGGGATTGTGCATAGGTCTAGTTTGTTGAAAATTTCTATTGCTGTTATTAGAGGTATGATTTGGAATCGCTGCTAATTGTTTAGCAATGCGAAACCATTCACGAGTATTGGAAGGAGGGTTAACCATCAAACAATTTTGATACTCCGGCTGAAGTCCATCTGTTAATCCCTGTATAATTAAATTTTCCCCAAGCTGAAGTTGCCTTCCAATCTCAACTTTCTTTCTAAAATAAGAATCCAAATCACTTAGATCATTTAACTTTAAGGAAGTAAATTCAGAAAATTTTGGAACTCTAACTTGAATGAATTTTTCACTTAAAATCTCGACAATTTCTTCATAAGTAGCACAATCCAAACAATCATTGATATAAGTTTTTAGCGCTTCCCCCTTTAAATATTTTGAAATATTTTGATGTTTCCACTCATTATCTTTCTTTTCTACCGAACATTCTCGATCAAAATGTTTAAACCATTTAAATATATCCATGCCCAACCCAAATTCAAAAGGGACAATATCAAGTTTATTTTCTGACATTTTTTCTTCTTTTACTAATCCTGATCTTAATAGCATATAAGAAGGATAATTCATATGGAAAATATTTAAATGCTATACTTCAATTATTAAAATTCAATTACTATACTTCAAATACCTCAATAAATAATAATAAAAATAAATAAATAAATAAGTAATAAAATAATAAATATCGGGTTTCCATACATGGGAAATAACAAATAATTTTAAAAACAAAAATACTTTTCTTTACGTATGGAAAATAAATTTTGCAACAGAGTATTTTTTTAACAACAAATTAATCCATCTTTCGATTTAAAAAAAAATAAATAAATAAATAAATAAATAACACCTTTAAAACTAAATAAAATTTCTATGAGCATAAAATTTCAATTATAAATTAAGAACACATTTATTTTTTAATATCTGTAATAAAAGAGAAAGAAAAAATCAAGAATTTAAACAAAGAAATGATTATTAAAATTTCTTAGCCAATAAACAAATAAAATAATAACTTACAGACATGTTCGATGTGGCCTTGTTCAAATACCTAATTTTTTATTAAACTAAACAAAAAATAAAGCACTTCGTAGATACGACTCACAGGTGCAAATTTCAATTATCTTGTATTACTGATGGAATATACCGTAGTTTCGCAACCACACAGCAGGTGTTCATTTATTATGAAATGAAAATTTATCAAAATATTTATGCACTTTTACCTAGAAAATACAGTAAATAAATAAATAAAAGAAAATGATGTTGAATTGATTTCATGCAGGTGATCTTTTGTAATTTTTATTTTGCATATCTCACAGTTTGGTTGCATATCTCTCAGTTGAAAAGTTTCTCACTAGAATGCGAGGTATATTTCACATTTAAAATATTTGTAGATGTAGATACCACACATAATTACAAACAAAACTTTATAAGACGATCTTTTTTCAGCTGAAAGGTTTATCATTTATGCACATGAAGATGTTTTTCCATGCAGGCCATCTCGTCGTAACATGGGTGGAAGTAGACGCAGATGAGGTTAAAGATGCGTGCAGCTAACATCTCAAAAACTCTGACTGTTAGTAACACACATTGAGTCTTATTGCAGGAAACAAAATTACAATATTAGTATTAACACACAGCAGCTGATCCCATCCATCTTCAGTCTTGGACATACCATTTAGATGGAAGATATCATAGTTATTTTTTTTTTCTGTATTAAATGTTAAGATGAAAACAATACCAGGAAAAATGTAGGAACAACTGTAAGTGTATGAAGAGCATGCAGCTTATTCTCAAAAGTTTTACGCCGGTTCATTTTTCATCCTGCCGGCTAAAATGTAATAAAACGACGACGATGTTCTATAATAGTGTATAATCACTAATAGAATACCATGTTGGTTGTAGAATACTACTATTCACTAAGATTCAATAGTGGGATGAGCAGTCGTTCTGGTAAGTGGATAAGCCATGGATTTGTTCTCGTAGGAGTTTCTCCAATAACAATGCAAGAAAATCAGTGTTTTAGTTCTTTATTATTTAGAGCACGAACTTAAGTTACTCCACAGATCACCGTTCCACACATCTATCACTACGGCCTTCGCTCACTAAGCTGCAACATTCCGGCGTTCTACAATCTCGGAAAAAATGACATTTCTAATTCAGCGGAGAAATAAAACGCGCGTCTTGATAGTTTAAAGAAAAGGTGCATTCTACTCTCCTGAAAAGCCAAATGAAAAAATCATTTTCACGACAAAACTAGCGCCCTCCTACTCCGCGTCAATCATTTTAAAAATCCAACCAGGATGGACTCGCGCCTCTAACGGACAAAATGATCAATTCTAATTGGCCGTAATAGGCGGTCTACTGGCAAGAACTATATTTTTTCCTCGGAACACTAAACCCTTTAGCAACGCGTAGTAACACTTGTCACGCGATGTTAAAAAAATAAAAAATAATATTAAAATCGCAGGAATATGCCAGAAAGTAAAAAGCTTACGAAATACTTCCCGCCTTTTTGAGAAGCAAGAAATAATTTATTAATAACTAAAGTAAGAAAAAGAATTTTAGCTGTTACAAGACGAAACTAAGATTGAAATATGTTCCACAAATTTAGAATTGAAGCTAAGAGAGAATAAAAAAAATGGCGCAAAATTTTTTTTTTATTTTATTACATACATACCTCTAATACTAGACGACAGGGGGAGCTTATTTTCAGACTCCACCTCGTACATTATATCAAAGAAGTTTTGATTGTTTTAATATTATTAAGGATCTGCCCTGTTTTGAACCATTTTGGATTATCTACTTTGGGAACCAATCTTAAAACCCAATTTGGGTCTTTTTTTATAGTATATAATATATAATTGGTTACTTTTTTATACTATACAACTGAATTGACGCTGTCCCTTTTGCAGAAATATCATAGATTTCAGGGATGTAAACGCTGCGCCATAAATAGTTGATAGCTACTACTGAATTTTTAAGTAATCCTAACTTTATTTTATGACAGAATTTCTGAAATTTAATAAGACGAAGTAAACCATAAAAAACTTTGCCGGGAAAATCAGGCGTTTGTGGCCCAATACTTGCAATTCTATGATTTAGTAGCCTTTACTGCAATAAGAATTATGGAAAATTATTCATTTCCATCTATTCGTTAGTCTGAAAACGTTTTATTATATTTTATATTTTCCTTGAAAGTTGCTTTAAGTTCTACTAAGTATTTGAGTATTCATAATTATTCCAGTACTCCTATTTTCGAAGCACCAATTACCCGAATTCGGAAATAATCGTACTTAAAAGTTAAAAGTATCGTTGCGTATATAGGGTTCTTTTGATCTTATGGTTAGACAACTCTTGTCTCTTAGAAAAGTAGAAAATAATTTATTTACAGATCTTCAGAACAAGAGAGTCTTCGAAACTCACAAATATTACTACATATTCAAAAATAACTGTTCAAATCTATCGTACAAGTACAGATATAGGTCCCAGAGACTCTTTATACAACGTCTCAACGCTAAATCACATTCAAAACAACGTAGATAAAACTCAAGCAAACTTGCTTAAACCATCGCAGCTCACTCAATGACTGACTGATAAATAACAACAGCTCGTATTGCTCTCCTTATATAGGCTCGCAGCATGCAATGGAAATTTCCACAGGCTTCTCGAATATTCCAGAAAACCACGGAATAACATTCAATGTATCAGCATATCTAAAGGGGGGTTACCATACAGAGGGAAGGGTTACCATCGCCAACAATCGCCAACTTTGTAGCCAACTTGGCGATATATCGCCAAATTTGGCGACCAAAATTAGTCGTCAAAATTGACGCCAACTTGGGGCTATCTCTAATATTTCGCCAAGCTGCCATAGACATTCACTGAAAAATAATAGACAAGTTTGCTTGATAACAGAGACAATGTAACAAAAACTAATATTAGTAAAAGAATGGAGCTTAATAAGATTATTTACATTATTTTACAGTACAAACACTAACTATTTACAAAATTCTTAACAGTATTAGTATCTATGATGTATATTACAAGATTTGAATAAGTCTTTACACATTACATCGAAATTCATCATTCATTTAAACTTTTAAACGTTTTGTCGTATGCCTAAAATAGTGCTTCATAAACTACATACCTTTCCAATCTCCATATTGTATAAAAGTTTGTAGAAATGCCTGGATAAACAGTAGATTTTTACAAATCTCCAACATAGATAAAATGAAATTCGTTTTTGGATTTTCGCTTATTTAGTGGTATGAATCAAACACATATTGGGTATTGAGAAGTTTTTTTATTTATACATGTGTTATCTACAAATTATCATTTAAAGATAATAAAAAAGACAGGAATGAAGTAAAATAATTTCACAATTCAATAAGGGTGATTTATTGTCATTATAATCACCTTCTAAATCACTAAGTAATGTTTATTGATATTATAATCCTTTCTTAGAACATCAAGTGAGATTTATTGCTTATGTATATTTACTATAAAATCAGATACCAGCGCATAGGCACCCATGACATCAGATAATTTTTCCAACGAGAATATAATCGAGTGATAAGGTTTTGCTTATATTAAAATATTGGATATGTAACTTATGTTTTGTTATCGTTGACTTAGATTTATGTGTGGCTGGAAAATGCGTTTATTGTTATGTAAATTATGTTTGTCGTTTTTATTTGATGAGTTTATTACATATTTACAAAGATTATCAAGTCATTAGAAATATCAACTTGCGTGTTTCACCTGGTTTATATTAATTCACATTTTATGGAACTTATGTCGAAACTTCGAACATATGTTTTTTTTTTTCTAGAAAAAAATAAATCAGGGTCTCGTTAACGTCCAAGTTCAATACACGAATTTTTTTAAATGAAAATAAATGTAGTTTAAACGCGCACCTTATTTAAGCAGAAATTTTCTTTAAGAAAGTTGTAGTAACTAAAAATTTCCTGTTGTGAAAATTCCAGGAACCGTACGAATTCTGTAAATATATTGGAGAAAATTTTTAATAAGAGAATATAATTTTAGTAGCCAAAAGAAAATAACTAAATAACTTATTTCCTACTAAAACCTAAAACAGCTTGACAAAAAAAGTAATTTAAATTTCTTTTATTCTCTTTAAATAAACAGCTCAGTTATATTTTAAAAAATAATTTATAAATCTTCGAAGAAAAGTTGTTTCGTTTGATAAAATTTGAAAATAAATTTTTAGCTTTCTTAAAAATATGTGAAAGTAAACATCAGTTTTAATATTACAATCGTTTATATTTATTTGGTATGAAATCTCAAAGTAGTAACAATTGATTATTTGTTTCAAATGGATATTTTTCCTTTCAAGATACCTTTCTTTTATTATTTAGCTGAAATATATTAAAGTTCTAACACATATTATGTTGTTCATTGTAATTATACGTGCTTTTTATTTTTATTTGAAAAATATTTGAGAAGCGTTTATTGAATTCATGTTTAATATTTGCTTAATTCAAATAATGTAAATTTTAGACGCAGCCAAACTTTATTTAGTATCATTGTTATAAATTTTCTCTATAGTTAAGTAATAGTTGATTTTTATTTTTATTTTTATATTTTATTAGAATATTAAATGATATCAAATTGAAAAGATATTTTGGCAATCAATATACAAAACACATTCAGAAAAGGATATAGAATCTACGATATCAAAATGCAAATAATTTTAATCCAATTAAACTACTTGTCAATAAAATGTTAAGTACTGTACTACGTGTAGCCGCTAATAATTTCTTATTTTTTGATGAGATAGTGCAGGAAACAGGTATTGGGTCACAGCTTGGCCATACTTGAGATTCATTTTGTATTTATGACCGTGTCTTTCAAAATACCATTGAGGTTCAAACGATGTTTAAGTCATAGTTTTTTCGTGTGGTAAACATATCAGGCTTCAATGCACATGATCAGCATGTGCGACACATTCTGTTTCACATTATTAGTTGAAAACGCACAAGTGAAACCTGTCATATAATTGTGGAAACTTACGGGGACAATTTACCAATGTAAAACACGTATGTTAAATTATTCAAAAGCTTCAATTTCGACCTAAAAGAGAAAGAACAATAAGGTCAAGCGAAAATTATTTGAAGATGCCAAATTTTAAGCACTGTAGAAACGAAAACAGCAATGCCTCATTGATCGCCAAATCATTCGTGATCGCCCTTAAGCATGGTAAAAGTACAGCAGCCAGGAAAATGGTTACTCTACCATCAGCCAATAGCGAGAAACAGTGCACGAAGATTTGATTATTCTATATCAAAGAAAGATTTTTTTCATCTTATCATGACTGGACATTAAACAAGTAAGAAAAATCATGCGTTGAGCATAGATTATGGAGCACTTTCCCAAGCTTCATAAAATCTTTAACAAAACGTCGTTATTTAGGGAAATAAGGGTTTATAGGCAAATATGCATTCAAATACTTTTGATCAGCCGTGTATTTCATCTGTCAGCTGATATACATACTACATAATGGGAAAATTTAGTATAGCAAGAAAGTGCCTAGTAGCTTGAAATTTCTTTTTCAGCAATTTATACTAACAGATGAAAACGTACTTGAATACTTTTATTCAGCCCTGTAATTAACCTTGTACCTTTATTACACGTCACTATTAAGCTAAAATCTATTTTAAACTAACACACTCTTAAAACAACTGAAATCATATTTTCAGAAATTATCATTCATAGGGGTCCATGCTCCTAATCCTTTGCATGGCCCAGTATACCATTTTATCTATATTCTACTAATATTTCTTAGTAAATTGTATGCAGTTCAGCGAAAAAATGCATAACTTATTTAAGAACCACCTTTAAGCATTTTACGTTCGTAATCACTTACGTT
Organism: Maratus speculifer; assembly: GCA_964019185.1. Lineage (NCBI taxonomy): Eukaryota > Metazoa > Arthropoda > Arachnida > Araneae > Salticidae > Maratus > Maratus speculifer. The sequence continues at coordinate 175,374,721 of OZ025302.1, forward strand.
GGCGAACTCTTTTGGATAGCCCTGTATATCAACTATTGCATTTACACACACCGCGAAATGTGCATTAATTTAGTGAAACTTAAATGCACATGTCATAATTAAAATGCATTCCATCCATCCATCAGCCGTCATCGGATACATATACAATACTTCGGAAAGAATATACTATTTGAAATCTTTTGAGTGTCTCTGTAAATTCGATGTACTTCATTTTATACAAGACAGTATCGTATAGTTTATATTAATCCTCAATGATACATATCAATTTTATTATCCACGAAACAATTTAATACATTTAAAATATGTCTCACACAATTCCCCCTCTTTACCATTACCTAATGGAGCACTTTTGTGTGTCCCTGTAAATGAATAATAGCTATATTTTCACCGCATATTTTATAGAATACATATTTTAGTCCATCTTGTGAATGCACATAAATTTTAACATGTTTGACACAGTATAACACCTTTATAATTCCTTTGAAAGATTTTCCCCCATAGGCCGTAATGTAATAGAAACATTTTGACTCCCTGTAAATAAACTAATCATGGTAGAAACTTCATTTTCAATAGGTTTTGTGCTGGGGTAAACCTCAAAAACGTCCAAAAATTTCAGGGCAATCCGAGCATATTTACGGGAGTTAGAGCGCTAACATACGGACGGACGGACAGACAGACAGACAAACCGAATGCATAAGCACTTTTCAACTTTGTTACGAAAGTGCTAATAAAAAAGGAATATTCTGCGAACCCAAAATACAGAAAATACTGGGTTAAACAAGGAAAATCATAAACATTGTCAGGAAAACCAAATTAATTTGGAAAGAAGTCAATGCTGTGCATTTAGCGGTTTCAATGGGTGTCATTTAACACGAGTTTCTGAAACTATATGAAACAGTTTATTCTGATCACTTTCGTAAACAAGTGATGAATTTGAATCATGCATTAATAGAAACGTGTCTGAAATGGGTTACACAGGGCTCTCAAATAGTTCGCTTTTTTAATAGAAGTATTTTCACAGAAATAATTTATTTTTAGATTTTTCTTTCATATTTTACAGAAACCACCTTCAGACCCATGTTTTGTGGGAAATGTGGAAACCTACTATGAAATTCTCTGTTATAAAAAGGTGGTATTCAGTTGTCGGACTTTTTAGAAGCCCTATGTACTAGATACTGAAAAGTAATTTTGCAGCACGTCAATATCCCATCCCACAATGAAAGTGAAACCGAGTCATTATTTTTAGCACTTTCCAACAAAGTTAAAAAGTGCTTTTGCATTCGGTTTGTCTGGCCGTCTGTCCGTCTGGTCGTATGGCCGTATGGCCGTCTGTCCGCGCTCTAACTCTCGTAAATATACTCGGATTGCCATGAAATTTTTCGACGTTATTTAGATTTACCCTAGCACGAACCCTATTGAAAATGCAGTTTTTACCATGATTAATTTATTTGCAGGGACAGTCAAAAGTTTTCCATTACATTACGGCCTATGGGGAAAGAATGGCGTTCCAAATGAATTGTAACGTTTATAACACTTTCCAAAAGTTTAATAAGTGCTTATGCATTCGGTTTGTCTGTCCGTCTGTCAGTCTATCCGTCTGTCCGGGCTCTAACACCTGTAAATATACTCAAATCGCCCTGAAATTTTTGTATGTCATTGACGTTTACCCTAGCAGGAACCCTATAGAAAATTAAGTTTCTACCATGATTAATTTATTTACAGGGAGAGTGAAAAATTTTCCTTTACATTATGGCCTATGGAGAAAAATCGTTTCAAAGGCGTTTTAAAGATGTTAAACCCTGTCAAACATATTAATATTTACATGCATTTAATAGATGCACTAAAATATGCATTCTATAAAATATGCGGTGAAAATATAGCTATTATTCCTTTACAGGGCCACACAAAAGAATTCCATTGGATAATGGTAAAGAGGGAATAGTGTGCGACATTTAAGAAATGTATTAAACTGTTTAATGTATAACAAAATTGATATACATGTCACTGAGGCTTAATATAAATTATACGATACTGTCTTGCATAATATGAAGTACCTTGCATTTACAGGGACACACAAAAGTTTTCAAATAGTATATTCCGTCCGACGGACTGTATTTGTTTCCAATGATGGCTGATGGATGGATGTAATACATTTTAATTATGATATACGCATTTACGTTTCATTAAATCTTTGTACATGAAAAGGGTGTGTATAAATGCTATAGTTGATATACAGGGCTATCCAAAAGAGCTCGCCAACGTAACTGAGTATGGGCGTAAATTACTTAAAGATGGTCCTTTAATAAGGTATATATTTTTGCGCTGAACTACGTTCAATTTACAAAGAAGTGTTTGCAGAATATAGATAAAATGATATACAGGGCCACGCAAAGAATTGTGTAAACGGACACCTATTAATGATAATTTATAACAATGTGATTTCAGTTATTTTAAGAGTGTAGTTTTAAATGAATTTTAGCTTCTTACTGACGTGTAATAAAGGTACAAGGTAAACTACAGGGATGAACAAAAGTTTTTAAGTATGTTTCCCATTTATTAGTACAAATTGCTCAAAAAGAAATTTTAAACTATTTTCTTGCTAAACAAAATTTTTCCATTTTGTAATATGTATATCAACAGACAGATCAAATACAGGGCTGTTCAAAAGTATTGGAATACATATTTGACTATATATATTTCCCTAATTAAAGAAGTTTTGTTAAAGATTTCATGAAGTGTTGGAAAGTGCTTCATAATCTATGCTTAACGCATGATTTTTCTTACTTGTTATATTTGGCTGGCATTTCTACTATTGGGTACTTTAATTTTCTTCTCTTATCCTACCTGTCGTAATAACCACATTTGACTTTTCTCGACTACTTCTTGTTTTCATTGGTATCTCACGCAATATCCATGAAAATCTCCAACGATTAAGGACATGACGAAAAGTTGCTTGATGATAGCGCCATCTGAAAAAACCCACAATTTATCTGGATGAACATCCTGAACTTCTCTGATAGATGAGAAAAGTAAGTAGCCAGAGTTGCCAAGTCTCCGGCTTTTTAAACACCACTATTATTTTAGAGAAAATCTGGTTATTTCAAATCGCCGAAATGTTTCAATTAAACAGAGCAACATTTTCTGTAATAAAATATTGGTATCCAAAAAGCCGGAGACTTGGCATCTCTGAGTAGCTATATGGCGCATACTTTGAATGAGTCATTTTTACTTACCCATCGTTCGTAGTATAGGGTAAGTCTTGCAATCGTTTTGAAAATCGAAAAAAAATTTTTGACGGATTTACACGGATACTGGGGATTCCGAAAAACATATTTTTAAAAGAAAATTTTTGCCGTCCGTCCGTCTGTGTGTCTGTGTGTCTGTCTATGTGTCTGTCTGTCTGTCTGTCTGTCTGTAACCGCTCTATCTCCCGAACAAATTGAGATAGAGATTTGAAATTTTGTATGTGTTTAGTATGTAAGAATGGGACGAAGCCTATTTAATATCAGTAACCTCGATTATCCGGAACTATATTTTTCGGATTCTCGAAAAATTCGTTCTGATGAAAGGTTTATTTTAAAGGTAATAAAAGGTTCTTTTATTTTAAAGAGTGGAAGTAAAAGGCAATAAAAGAACACAAATTTTGCATAAAAAACGAAGTCAATCGGATTATTAGTTGTTGAGATATTTCTAATCCTATTTTCCACATTCTTTGATTTTTCATGACCCTGTATTTCATTCAAATTTCAATTCAAAGATATCTTTTAATTGAAAATGAGACACTTAATTCGATGCAAGAAACCATTAGTGAATATGATTATTATTTTTGGAGTTATAAGGATGTTTCTTTTACGCAATTCAGTGCTACTTGAATAGTTTGGCGTTTCATATAATTTATCGAAATTGGTTCATCAGAAATTCATTAATAGAGCATGATTATGTGTTAAAAAGACTTAAATATACGTTTATATTTTGTTTTGGAATTGTAATGCATTTTATAAGTTGTTTACATACGTTATGTTTTCATATATTGTACTATGCATATCCATGATGGGTAAGTATTACGGTGGCCTCCAACGACTAGTTTACTTACCCATCGTACGTAGTAATGGGTGACCTAATATCATAATTTAGTGGTGAAAATCAGCCATTTGTAAGGTAGTGTTTGAATCCCTATATTACTCACCCATCATATGTAGTATAGGATAAGTCTTGCAATCGTTTTGAAAATCGAAAAGCTTTTTTCTGACTGATTTATACGTTTCAGACACTGGAGAGTATGAAAACATATTTTTAGAAAAAAAATTGTCGTCCGTCTATCTGTAAATGCTCTAATTCTCGAAAAAATTGAGATAAAGACTCTAAATTTGGTATGTACTTAGTATGTGACAATGGAAAGTAGCCTATTTAATATCTGGATCTATTTTGTTCTGACTCTCAAAATACATTCTGATGAAGGTTGCATAAAAATTTTGAATTTTATTTTTTTATTTTAAGGAGTGCATGCAAACGACAATAAAAAGACATGCATTTTGCATAAAGAATGAAATCAATTGGATAATTAGTGGCCGAGATATTTGTAATCATATTTTTGATTCTTTGAATCACATTCTTTGATTTTTCATGACCATGTGTTTCACTGAAATTTTAATTCAAAGATATATTTTAATTGAAATGAGACTCTGAATCCGACGAAGCAATTTATTAGTTAGTATAATTATCATTTTCGGTGTTATAAGGATATTTCTTTTACGCAATTCGGTATTACATGATTATCCTGTCGATCAAAAATCTATGGCTAAAATTTAAGATTAAATGTGAATAATGGCTTATTGTAAATGTCACATTCACTTGACATTAAACACATTACATGTGTTTGTTACGTAATCAACTGATTTTAAATTTACTAAATTATTTGTTATTTCGTTTTTTTTTTAAATAAAAGTAATGCCAATTTGCATATTTCACTAATAGTTTGACGATTTATATGATACGTCGAAATGGGTCCCCGGGAAAATCAAGTCGTACCCGCAATTCCGTAAAAGAGCATTACTAATTATTAAAAGTATTTAAATATACGTTTAAATTTTATTTTGGAATTGCGATGCATTTTATAAATAGTTTTCACCCCTTTTTATTTTCATATTTTGTGGAATGCATATCCATAATGGGTAAGTATTACAGTGGCTCCCAACCACTAATTTTACCTTTTAACCAAATTAAACATGTATACATATATATTAAAAAAATATAAGGAATATCAACGGCTACCATGTGAATATGTTTTGGTGTAAACGAAAAATTTGATTATGAACTAAGTTTAAAAAATACGGATTAAAAACGTTAAATAATGAAGTTAAACTGTTTTAAATAAAAATTATGGTGTGACATAGTTTTAAAAAGTTTTTTAGTTTTTAATAGTTTTAATAGTTTTAAAGACTTTTCGGTAGTTCTGGTGTTAACCGCCACACCTGGTGTGTATTGTATATATGTATACAAAAGAATTATGAATAAACATATTTAATATGATTATTCGTACTTTATTCGACTGAATAAATATTTTTGCAGTTTTCTAATTTTAACGAACATCTTTCCATCAACATGGAATCTTGTACTTAAAAGCATGTATTTTTATTTTTAAAAATCATAGACATCTAAAAGCGAGACTGCAAAGAAAAGCAGCAACCTATATCTAAAATGAAAATTATTACTCCTTAAATAAATACTAAAATACCCCCAAAAGCTTTTGAACTTTTTCAAGCAGAACGTTGCATATCATTTTAACATATACTATATGTATTATCTATCTCAAACTGTTTCAATTCTTATATATCGCATATTTTTCACAAACAAATATGATGTCAGGAATGTTCCCAATTTTATCAAATATATATTCCTACATCACAATCCTATAATATATTCCTATTATCAATATATCGATTGGTATACTGAACTTTTAAGACTCGACTGAAATATTTAAAAATTTATATATTCCAGACATGAAAAAGAAGTTTAAAAAAGAAAATAGTGATTAGAAATAATTCTTTACTGAACAGTCCATTCAAGTACACCACGTTTTTCTTCAATCTATTTTTTTCTTCCATAAATATTTTAATAAGTACTTAAGAGTAAAACAAATAAACATTTTTAAAGTTTTCTCAAAATATTTTCTACTTATTCTTGCGTTGAATAAGCGGTAAAATGTTTTCTTTGGAGTAAGTTTTACATTTCAAAAAATATATATTAAAATATTTAATTGCTAAAACGGGCGTCAAATACTAATAAAATATGTTAAAAGATCTTAATAATTTGACATGTTTCGATTGAATTTACTCAATCATCATCAGAAAAAAACAAAAATACAAATAAACACAAAGATGGAAAATGACAATAAACTGTTATAAATGAAATTTAAAAATAAATAAAAATCACGCGCGCTATATTTTAATTATGTTTCACGTTGTTTAATTTTAATTTTCAAATTATCTAAATTATCTAACAATTGAACCCAAATATTTGGTATTTGAAACGACAAGGAGTCATTGCAGACCATTGAGCTTCTGACGTAAATTTCAATAGATTCTCTAATAAAAAGTTGCAAAAAAATTAAAATTAAAATTATTTATTATTTATTTAATTTATTAGATTTATTAGAATTTTTTTAGAGAATCTATTGAAATTTCAGTCAAAAGCTCAATGGTCTGCAATGACTCCTTGTCATTTCAAATACTAAATACTTGGGTTGAATTGTAAGATAATTTGAAAATTAAAATTCTTGCGTGCAGTAGATGCAAATAAAAAAATAATTCTACTTTTTTTTTTCAGAACTAAGCATAAATAAAATAAAGTAAAATTTTATTATAGAATATTAAAAAAATCGTAAATAGAAGAGATACTAAGTTGTCTATTTAAAAAAAATTATGTATTTAATTTTTATAGGGAATAAGAAAAAAATTAAATGCGATATGTTCCTAAGAAGCCATGTAAAAAATAACTTTCCTGACAACCCTTAACTTATAAAAATTTTATTTTTTACATTTTTTTTACCACGATTTTATTAACTTCACCTGTATGTTTGTGAGTTTGTGAGTTTGTGAGTTTGTAACTCTCCTTATTTTATGTATGTTCACCGATTACTCCGAAACCATGCAACCGATTAACTTGGTTTTGGTGTTAAATGAAAGACGATGCTCTCGAATTGGTACCACTTCAGTTTCATCGAAATTGGCTCAATACTTTTTTAGTAATTAGGCAAAAACTAATAAAATTAGTGATTTTTCGCTAATTAAAAGTGTTGAATACGTTCACTGAATGGAATGTAGACAGCATGGCCTAGCGGTCTAAGGCGCCGGATTGAAGCTCTGTTTTTCGAAAAAGATTGTGGGTTCGAACCCCACTCCTGACATTATTTACATCTATGTAAAATTTAAAAAAAAATTTCCGTATTACAATTTTTATTTTTAACCGGCTTCAGAAAAGGAAGAGGAAGTTATCAATTCGACGCGTATGTATTTTTTTCTATGTATGTACACCAATTACTCTAAAACTATCCAACCGATTAATTTGGTTTTTTTATTAAATATAAATATAGTTTCAAAAAACTAAAAACCACGCTTTTAAAGTAATCAAACTAAAAAGTGAAAAATAAATATAGTTTAAAAAAACTAAAAAACACGCTTTTTAAGTATATCAAACTAAAAAGTGAAAAATAATTTGTACTATAAGTTGAAAACGAAAATAGATGAAAAATACTACATTACTATAAAATCATTGTTATTATAGAAAACAATTAATAAGCAATGAATAAAATTATCGTGGAAAAAAAGCGCGGGGTGCTTCTTAAGAACTGACAGATGGAGCATGGTAGATGGAGCACCCCACGCTTTTTTTCCACGATAATTTTATTTATTGCTTATTAATTGATTTCTATAATAACAATGATTTTATAGTAATAAAGTATTTTTCATCTATTTTCGTTTTCAGCTTATAGTACGAATTATTCAAAGCTATACATAGAAGTACACATAGAAACTATTATGTGTATATATACGTGCACTGTACGTACAAAAGCAAGCGGAGAGAGTATAGGGGGAGGGCGTACCTCTTTCCGTGGACATCAGGGAACATAATTAGCAATTTTTTAACCACCTTCAGATAATCTGAAGAATAAGAGGGAATTTCGTTGAAAAAAATATGTTCGTATGACTCTCGCATGTGTTGAAGCAAACTTCTTAGGATCCAGAAACACTCTTTCCATATGTTGACAATCTTATTGCCTCAGGATTAGGAAATGGTTATTTAAGGCCCCACAATAGTCACGGAAAAAGACCCGGATGATAATGTGATGTCTATGGGAGCATTCTTTTCAAATATTTCGCTCAAGTTTTAATATTTTTACACTATTTCTTTTTTGTATAGAATAGCGGATGACGATCTACAACCGCCCTAGTTTTTACTTTTTCGATTTTGATTACATATTTTTTATATTATATTAATTTCAATTTTAGAACCGGTTTAAAAGGTTTTGAAATTTAAAGCAATTTTTAAAAAAAAATCTGAAACCAAAATTGAAAACGTAAAAACTAGGCCGGTTGTAAATAGTCATCCGCTATCCTATGTAAAAAAAAAACATGTAAAAATATTAAAATTTGAGCGTGATATTTGAAAAGAACGCCGTCATAGACTTTACATCATCACCCAGGTCTTTTCTGTGACTATTGTGGGGGCCTTAACAGTTAGCTTTCGTGACATCAAGTCGAATTTACCCTACAGCCCCTAGAGAAACTTCACTTCGAAAGTTTTAGAGAAAGGCGGAAAAAAGGTTGGTCCTTAATCGATCCGGTTAATAGGCCAATTCAGATAACACTTGAACCGCGGAGACGGGTCATTTTGACCCGGACTCGGTGAAAAGATGCCAATTCAAACCATATACGTTTTCTTAAAATATGTTACATATAAGCTCTATTATAATTATTTAAATAAGTAAGTTAAATAGTTTTTAATAAAAATTCAGATGTTCATTATTTTTATTAAACACGAGTAAAATTTCCCGCGGTTCTAGTGTTAATCGGCGTCCACATAATCGGCGCTTTACTGTACAAGTCATTCCTCGTATGATTTCCGAACAAAAAGTATAACTATTCGAAATTTTTACACTTTTCTTTTTATTACTTAATAAATTGACATGACATGTTGAGTTTCTTCAGGTCGTTATTATATATTAAGTCAACCGGAAGGTTCTGTCGCATAATGTCATTTCAGCCTACTTTTTTGAAATTTCAGATTTCTTTTTTCCCCCACTTTTTTGAAACTGTAAAATTCCCACTGCTTTCACCTTACGCTTAAACGTGAAAACCTATCAGAGTTTTGCCTTTTCAAAAAAGTGGTGTCAATGAAGAAATACCAATTTTTAAAAAGTAGGGTTGAAATAACATTATACAACAGAACTTTCCGGTTGACCTAATATATCTACAGTCTTGAAACAAAACTCTCCTTCAAGTTATTTCACAGGGTTCATACATACCAGCAAATTCAAGGAATTTCAAGTGTTTTAGTACCAGAAATTTTGTAAATTAATGGTCGCTACATCTGAAGCCTTGGCCAACATCCGAACTGGTGATTTAAGGCTCTCCTTTAGATGCGGGGCTGTCATGAAACTTCTCTCATAAGTTGTTTCTTATTTAGAGAAGATAGTTGTTCTGTTTGTTATCCATCTTAATGCATAGGAACCAATTTTATTGTAACTAAGATAATGTAACAACATTAAAATGCACAGTAAAACGATTCCCATAGATTATATTAAAACGGAATATTTCTGTGTATCCTAGTAAATTAACCAAATATAGTATACTATTCCTTTTCAATACTGAAATTAATTTATTAACCACTTAACCGTCTGCCCCGAGATAACTCGGGGTTAAAAGCACTGTTTCCACATACCCATCGCTGGTGAAGTGGTTAACCAAATAAGATAACAATTCCAAGTTATCTCGAGCCTTTATTCGAGTTAGAGCACGTTCAGGCAGACTAATAGTCTATTTGAAATATTATTATAGTCTAATAGACAATTTCAACTATGGTAGAACGGATTAAGCCGAGTGCCTATATCTATTTCGTGAAGTGGACAATCACATCTGACCAGTTCGCGAATTGGCCAATGGCATCTGGCCACTTAGCATATTGGCCAGTCTTTTTGTAAACGTTGCTGGCCAGTTCGGTAATTGACCAATTTTTGTTTTTAGCCGTAGCATATATTCATTTACCGGGTGTCCCAAAAATGACTGATGGATTTTAAAATTCAATAACTTGCAAACGGTGACAGCTATTTAAAAAATTTTTGCAGGAGGGTTATGTTTAATGTAAGGAGATTTTTTACCGTAATTTTTTATTTAAATTCGTATCTCAAACAATAGGTGGCGCTGACGGCGATTGAAGGCCAGGTCGACGTTTCACTCAGTACTGATCACCTGGCCTTCAATCGCCGTCAGCGCTACTTATTGTTTGAGATACGAACTAAAATAAAAATTACAGTAAAAAACTCCTGACATTAATCATAACCCTCCTGCAGAAATTTTTTAAATAGCTGTCACCGTTTGCAAGTTATTGAATTTTAAAAATCCATCCGTCATTTTTGGAACGTCCGGTATATATATATATATATATATATATATATATATATATATACACGTATATCTTATTCTTTCGTTAAATAGGCCAAATATTATTTTACGAAAAGTCTGGTAAAAGGTTCTTGAAAGTCATAGAAACATCTGAACATTGTTTCATCAGTAAATATTCACAGAAAGATTAGAGTGATACCGTTTGCCTGAGAGATGTGTCTACATTGGAAAATACACACGTGTTTTGAAGTGAAGATCCCATGCTTAATAAAATTACATTTTTTTATTCCAAATGTTATCACCATCTTTTGATGTCATAGCTGGGAATCTTATATGAAGGCAACGCGGAAAAAAATGAAGCTTGTATATTTTTTCTTAAATCTTAATAGGACTATAAGCGGTCCAATTATATGGATGCTAATACTATACCGTTGTAATAAACATTAATTTATAAGTTCTGATAAATTCATATGATTGAAACTTTCTTTTTAAATGGTATATAATGAATAGAATAAAACATATTTCAGGCATATTTTGATTGAAAAACCTATTTATATTTATGAAAATTATGCGTAAATACATATTTAAAAAATGAATTGTGATCTACATTTTTTTCAAACATTAAAAAAAATCAAATTCGTTAAAAAATGCGTCTGTAAATTTACAGATCATTAGAATCATTATTTCTTCCGTTATTGGCCAAATTTTATTTTTTTTGCAGTTTATCAAAGAGCCTACATAAAAGGAAGTATTAGAAACTAGGTAATTTTGCGGAATTATCCTGGCATCCGTTCCAACTTTCGACTTCACCTCCGTAAAATCTGAGTTAATTTAAACGAGATTAAACATGTTTTAAATTCCTTGAGGGGCGCTCGTATGTCTACTAAACCACTTAATTTTAATTCCCGAAAACCACTTTTTACCAGAATTTTGGCAAATTTTTTTTTTCGAATGCCCGTGTCATTCACTAATTTTAACAAATAACAAAGGAATTGCTTTGCGCCGTAAAGGGTTAACCAAAATTTCTTTTAATGAATGATTTCAAACAATGCCATGTAACAACAGGAAGTTAAATAGTTAATGACACAACATATTTTCCGGTTAGAATCCTTTCGCGACGAGAGCCTTTTACGAAATTTTTAATGTTTTGTCACCGGTTTAAAAAAACAGAAATTTGTTCCTTCTTAAATCGAGAAATGGCTCCGATTGAATAAGGAAAATTTTACAGTATAATTTTACCGGTGAGAATAAACAAGGATTCTTAAGCCTTTTTCCGGCACGTATACGTGTCGCTCGTTAAAGAGGTTAAGTTCATATTTTTTTACAGGAAATTTGTATTTTATTTATGATTTCTGTATAATTCTCCTGATAACTAAGTGTGTATTACAAATATTTTCCGTTAGCAAGTCTTTTTTATAGTTATTGTTTACAGAAAACTACCAATTTTTTTTTACAAATCTGTTTTGATTTAATCCACTAACGACAACAATTATTTATATTTCATTTTAACCCCTTAATGGTATCATTAAATTACTCTTAAAAAATTCAAATTCATTATTGCATGCACTTTTTTGAAAAAAACAATATTCATCGTGTTTAATGGCCAGTAAAATAAATACCAATTACTCTATTTTATAAAACTGGAGAGAATCAAACAATTCTGAATAAAAGCCGTGAAGCTTGCAGCCCGCAAATGTCTCGGGCATGACGATTAAGTGGTTAAAAGCATATACCTGTTCACATTGGTATCCCATATTGTAATTTTATCACACTTAATCTCACAAAATCTCAATTTAGATAATATAAAAATTTCTTTATTTACAAAAGAAAAAAAAATGAGCTGTTAAAATTTTAAATAATTCTACCAAAAGTTGTTAATTATTTAACTCTTTATCTACTGAATTATGAATTCATGAAAATTTTGCATTCTAAAGCATTTTATATAAATTGTATAAACGAAATTAAAAGATTTAAATAATCATTTAATAGATTTTTTGAAAAAATTTAGAAGGATTGAAGGATTTAGAAGGTATAATTAAATTTGAATTTACAAAGGTTTTGTGCAATATTTATAACCCCATTCAAATATTGTCTTTTACTTTATACTGCTTTCTTAGTATTTTGTAAAATTATAAAATGTACAAATATGATGATCTTACAATATAAATATAGAAATATTTCCGAATTGAAAAATCTCGTCCCCTTCCCTCAACGCCAAGAAAGGTTGAAAGATGCAAAGGCGAAAAAAAAACATCCTTTTAAAAATATTTTTGTTTTGTGTAACGAATAATGCTTTTGGAACAAAATAAAGTAATGTATCTGTAACTCATTATTAACAGTATCACAACTAATTGACGTATTAAAAGGATTTTACAATAATTAATTTTAATGGCACTTTTAGGTACCGTCGGTAGATAAAGGGTTAAGAAAATGTTCATAAGCGTTTAATATTTAAGAAAATGTTCATAAATTATATCTTTTTCGGGAGTGTTTTGATTAGAGAAACTCTAATGCGGTATCAGAAGTCTGTGTTACTATATGAAAAATAATCGTTAGTAAAGTTTGTAGGGATCCGCTTTGGAAAATCGCATTCATATCTTGAAAGTAAGCATAATTTTCATTCGAACTGTGCTTTTTATATCTCTTTGCAATATTTAATTGATTATATAGTATATGGCGGTTCACCTGTTTTTACAAGATTGTAGATTTGACGACCTTAACATATGATAAATGATAGCCAACGTTTTTATCTGTTTAAAATAAATAAAAATGAAATCTTATTTTTAAAAAAATCTTTTTGAATGTTTTTTTATAGTCTTTTTGTAAAAAAGATTAAACAAAATTAATGAATACAAAAATGTTTTATTCGCATTAATATTTCTTGAATTAAATAGGGAATCAAAATACAAAAGTTTTATTCGTTCAAGAAATGTATTTCCAAAAACAACTGAATAAATAAATGGATTATTTATACAATGATAATAAAATAATTTAAAACAAATTGGGTTTTCGTTTTGAAACGTAATTTAAATTCCTGTTTTTACCTTTACTTTATTTTATTTCTTTTTGTACTTTCAGTTTTTAATACTTTAAATATTCATCCGTTTCCTCTTTTACATAAATATACCTTTAAAAAGTTCCTTTTTTGTATAGAATAAATTTCCCATCTAATGGAACATAACTATTTATTAAAGTACCCTAGAAAGAAGATCTTATCAATAAAAATAAAGAAACTAAGATAATAATGCCAAAACACCCACAGCTCTTCCACGTTCTTAAAAAGTTTTTTTTTTTTTTTCATAATTTTATTTTAACATAAATTTTGGGAAAAAGGGATTTGATAAAGTATAACGGAATTTTTTAATAGTTTTCAAAAAGAGTACTATTTTTAGTATTAATTATACTTTATCTATGGTAAAAAGGTTAAGATGTAGACTAAAAATAGAATTATTTTAACCTTGAAATGACTCTGGTAGAACATATTCTACCAAAAGTATTTCGAATTTAGTTTAATTTTTAATTCGGATATTTCAAGTTACCATCAGAAATTTAAATAGCAATAACCGTTTTATTTAACCATTTAGACGCTGAATTAATATCCAAATATAATAATAATTTTGTTTTTCCTATATTACAGCTTCAAATGTTTAAATTTATGCCTACAAATTTAGAAAGTAACACAAAAATATATTTCCGCAGTTTTTTTGTCTGTTTTCATTTCAGTGTTCGTATTTTGGTACATGATTATTGGTTGACAACCTATGCACTGATAAAAATTTGCTGTATTTTGCTGCAACGCACTCCCCTGCTTGTATAGAAAACGGTTACTTGGCCGTGAAATGGAGCTTTCTCATTGGTTGGAATAGAGCTATTATATACAAGCGGTGGAGTGCGTTGCAGCAAAATGCAGTAAATTTTTATCAGTGTGCAAATATAACAAATTGTTTTCTGCTTTATGCTATGGTATATTGTTCTTGATTTTTTTCTCGAATTCCAAAAACATTTAGATTCCTAGCGGTCAAATGTGAGTAACATAGAGAAAATGATAAAAGCAAATAATATAATTTTTATGCAAATTAATGAATTTACATATTCCTTAATACATGCGGTAAATGCTTAAACATAAATATTTTCATTTCAAAAAATCAAACCAGCCATATATTTTATAGGAAAAATAAGGACATCATTATTATGTTGGAATATATATGTTTTGTATTACAAATAATGCAATGTTCCCAGTTGGGAACATTGGCATTTAAACGGTTAATGACGTATAATATTTATTTTAGTAAGGCGAAAATTATTATTAGATTTTACTGGTGTGAATTCAGATTTTATGAACTACGGAATGCTGAAAACATATTCTATCATGGGAAATAGAGAGTTAACTTGCAGTGCCAGAAATCTATACATATAATAAAACAGTAGGACCCGGTGTGTCTGTACATTGAAGATAATTGACAAAAATGGAGTCAGGGCGATAAAAGGAAACCAATGAAACACAAAAAAATTTTTTTGAATTTTTTGTCTGTCTGTCTGTCTGTCTGTCTGTCTGTCTGTTTGTTCGAGGTTATCTTCGTAACTACTGAATGGATTTTTATGCGGTTTTCACTAATGAAGAATGCACACTCCCGGGCAGTGTATAGGCTTTGTTTCATCAAAATCGGACAACAGACAAAAAAGTAACAAAAAGAAACAAAAGAAACTATTAGGTGCGCTGCTCACGTTTTTTAGTACATAACGTTTTTTAGTACATATAAAATCCAATAGATGTCACTGTGCGATTTTAAAACGCGCTATCGTTATGTTTTCGCCAGTCTACTTAAGTATGAGAAAGTTTCAAGCTGGCTGTCGTTCCATGTGGTTTAGTCGGTAGAACGTCAGTGCGCCATACTGATGGCCCGGGTTCGATTCCCAGCATGGAATTTTTTTTCACTATGTTGGCATTAACGCCTATAAGCAATTAAAAGAATTTGAAATATTGTATTCAAGGCGAATTTTCTCTCTGGGAAAATTTCCTTGCATTAATATGTCAGTGTAATTTTTTTTTCGATTTAATTTTTTTTTTCGAAACTTTGTTTTTCTTAAAAAATTACAGTAAATATTTGATATTTCCCAACGTTTTTTGAATGATCGACTTGCTTTTTTTTTTTTTTTAATGTATGTCTGAACCTTATCTAACTACTTCTTCAAGATTTCTTTAGATAAACCGACCAGCGTAGCGGGCGAAGGCCGCTAGTAAGAAATATCTTGACACTTTTCGAAAAATGTGAATTTCGTGACAGCGTGTGATTCTTACATAACATTCATTTATGCAATGTGAAAATTAAAAGCACTAACAAGGAAGGTCTCCATTGGGGGCATACTCAGAATTTTTTGAAAAAAATACGAATTAAACTACTCATGTAGGTAATAAAGGATCAGTGATAATTAGCGGCGGAATTACATTATTAGATATGTAAAAAAATAAAATAGTTTGGAATAATTGCCGTGAAAAGCTGAAAGCGACGCGGGATTTGGCGAGCAGTGTATTTCCTCGCCAAAAGCAGACGATTTTAACGAATCTAAAAATTGATTTTAATTGACTTTACTGTTAAAAATCTGCAGCATTTACTGCAACGTCACTCCACTACTTTTATAGAATATCTCTCTTCTGACCAATGAGAATGCTCCATAGCACGGTGAATTGACCGTTTTCTAGAAAAGCGGTGGAGTGACGCTGCAGAAAATGGTACAGATTTTTAGCGGTGTTGTAGCTTGTGCAACACTGTTAAAAATCTGCTGCATTTTGCTGCAACGCACTCCACCGCTTGTATATAATATCTCTATTCCAACCAATGAGAAAGCTCAATTTCACGGCCAAGTAACCGCTTTCTATACAAGCGAGGGAGTGCGTTGCAACAAAATGCAGCAGATTTTTAACAGTGTATTTTTCAATGTGGAACAATTTTAATCAATTTAAATTGTGTTTTAAATGATAAAATATATTAATTTCATTTTGTTATAAGTACATATAAACGTATATGACAAAATTACACTTAAAGTAAAGTAAAAATGCAAAACTAAAATTACTTAAACTAAACTTATTTAAATAAATTGAACATAGAAAGTTTTTTCTTTAAAAAGTATTCGAAGCGTAAAAGCGTATTTTTCAAAATTTCGTTTTTTCGCCAAACGGAGATAAATCGCCAAATAAACGAAATTTTTATTATTTTTTTACGGATGTTTAAGGAGGTTCCGCCGAAATTTTTTTAATAAACATATATAACTATATGAGAAGAACATTCTGTAATTTTTTCAGATTTTTCTGAGTATGCCCGTATGGAGACCTTCCTTGTAAGTCTTGATTACATCCATAATAACTATATCATAATAATAATAATAATATATATTCTACAACGAAAAAATGAGAACTTATATTATAAATAACTATTTTGAATTTAAGACGTCACTTTATTAATAAGCCATTTAAAATACAGTCGAGTCTCTATATAACGAAATCCATTGTTCAAGTAAAAAATTCGTTATATAGAGAAATTCGTTCTAAAGAGAATGAAGATAAAATTCTTATTTAATGTGTAAATTTTGAATAAATACAATTTTTGATGTGTTTAATTAAGAATTTAAAATTTTACCTATAAATATTAACTTAATACTCTATTTCTTAATTATTTAATCAGTTTCAAAAAAGAGAACAAACATTTAATTGAAAGCTTAATGAAAATCACATAAGGAAAACTTGCATTAATTTGTAATTTTTTGTTCTTTTTATTAAAAAAAAATGCTCTCGAAAAAGTATTCAAATTTTTGCAAGGATCGGTATCGGGAACTGTATCGGGAACATTTTCCTCCATTTGAAGTCCTTTTTTAATAAGATCAAAAGAATTCACAATTTCACTGTGTGATTTTTTTTCTCTTGTTGTGGATTTTCGTTCTCAAGCTCATTGTCACACTCACCAACATTGTTCATAACTCAGCTTAAAATATCATTATCAGTAGGAAACTGCATAATAGAGAGATTGTCATCCACTTCCAAAAAATCACAGAGAGGAAAATTGCCTTCGACATATCCGCGTTCCTTAATCAATATCCATTTCTCTTTTAAGTCTGCTCTTTTTCGTCCTCAAACTCCACGTCCCACCAGTAATCGAGAAATTCTGACCCCTCAAATGATAGATAGCAGGTGCTTTGTCCCAACCCAATCGCGGCTGTCGGCCTAACCGTTCGGAGTTTTCGTGGTTTTCTTCGAACCTTGCGTAAATACGGGTTAGGTTCCCTTAGAAAGACCCCCACGAAGGACACACCTCTCCCTGGACCTATATCCCTCGAATAAATAATCGACCGACACAAAATAAACCTAAAACCTAAACATCAAAATCCACATTATCCGCTAGAATAGAAAATCCGGTCTTTTTGAAGAAATTGTGAATTGTTTTTTCTTCCATTACCCCCATTGATCCCACTTTTATATGCGTAACAATCAAATTGACACTATTCTAAGAAGGATTTTGAAAGGTGTGTGTGTGTGGGGGGGGGGGGCTGAATTCATTGGATTTAAAGGACAAGGAGATTCAAGGTGAGAAATAATATTTTAAAAACCCAGCACTGAACGATAAATCAGGAATAAGTGATGAAAAATTGATTCCATGTGATGTCGAAGCTTTTTTTTAAAACAGAATAAATAAAGAACACTTTATGAAAAAATTCGTTATATGGAGATAGATATTTCGCTATATAGAGACTGTTTTTAATGTAATCATGGAAAAAGAGGAACGTTCCTACAAAAAATTCGTTCTGTAGAGAAATTCGATGTATGGAGTTTCGTTATAGAGAGACTCGACTGTATATTGCAATTGTTACATTTCAATTCATTTTCATTGGGCATCTTCAGAATGTAAATAGAAAATTAGAAACACAATAAAAGTAAAAAACTGGAATAAATAATTATTGAATTTAAATTAAACATAACGCCCTCTATATTTTCGACGCCGTTCTTGTAACAACCTACCAGTGGCCAAGAGTTTCTGCTCTAAAGGCTGTTAGACGGGAGGTACTGGGTTCGATCCCAATCGCGCCTGTCGGCTTAATCATTCGGAGTTTTGTGTGGTTTTCATCGAACATTGGATTTCCTTACGGATTAGTTTCCTTCAGAAAGAATTCCACAGACAGCGAAAAGACAGCGTTTCGTTACAAACATGTGAACTTTTAAAATAAATTTCAATGCAATCTCTTGTGAATAACTTTAAATAAAAATTAGATGTGCAAATTAATCTTGTTAAAAGTTCTGGTTAACATACTTTACTGTATTCTTCAATGATTACTGATTTACTATTTCTAATTATTATTTCTAAATCAACTAATAATAACACTACAATAACAAAAAAGAGAACTTTGATTCTTAATTATTTAATAAACAGCAATAGCAAAAATTTTCCTAAACCAAAAAATATATTCCTTAACCCCTTAACGCCGTTACTGTTACAGTTTTTTAATTATTATTATTATTATTATTATTATTATTATTATTATTATTATTATTTTGACAACATAAAAAACTCCACTTTTTCCATATTAAAATATTTGTCATACTTAATCGAAATATATCTGACAATCAATAAATATAAATTTACAGTAACAAATTAGTGATATCAAAGAAATTTTAGTAACGAAACAACCAAAGTATTTTTGCCCGAATTTAGTTTGAGCAATACATTAAGGGGTTAAAATGCCAAACTAATACTTCCCAGCATTTCGGTTATTTCGTAAACAGTGTCGATATGTAAAAACTTCAAATATAAGAAATATACTCCAAAGATACCAACAAATATTTCTATGTCTCAATTATTTGATAACAAGACTTGGCAAAAGTATCTAAATACAAAAGATATAGCTCCTTCACTTGTGTAACACAATTATATGATAAAAATTGTTGCTGAAACACTCTAAATCCAAGAAATATATTTCAAAGATACCAACAAAGACCTCAATTATTTGATATAACGTCTACCTTAGGAGACTTCTAAATCCCAGAAAAAGTATTCTCGAGATAACGCTAAAAGTCAAATAGCATGCTTAACTTTGTGGATGCTTCAGAAATAAGAATTTGAAAATAAAGCCCAAAATAGTCAATCTTTTTCAAATAAAAAAAATAATAATATATGGAGATAAACTTCAAATTTATATGCATAAATAATAAAAAAATATTTTTAAAAGAATTCTAATATTGAAAATAGAACAAAGAAAAAATGTTGCGCATCATGTTAAAATATTTATGTGCATTATGTTTAAACATTTTACAACATAAAAAATAATATTGCATCATTATAACATAAAACATAATGTTGTTTTTTACTCTTAAGGAATGCCAAAGAAAAAAAAATGTACATTTTTAACTGGTTTATTTTTAAAACATCAACTGTTTTTATTGAAAGTCACCATATTTCCTTGCGCAACTTTTACTTTCGCGTATTTTTTCACCACTTACTTTCGAAAAGGATTTTGAACGTAATGAAAAAAATTCAGGTTGTTTTCGCATTATAAATGTGAAAAAAATTTAAATAATAAATAAGATTTCACATAAATGTAACAAATCTTGAGTTCGGTATTTTATTTTTTCTAATTTTTCAGTTCGAATCTTGCGAACATTTTCCTTTCTCATGATTTTTTCGGATAGCTACATTATGATTGAGTGATGGACGTTTCTTTAGTGTTTCTCTGTCTTTGAACTGAATTCATAATGTCCGATTGTGTGATCGCCGGCCTATCCAGGCTCCACCAGTGGCCAAGAGGTTCTGACCTCTCAAATGGTAGACTGCAGGTGCTGGGTTTGAACCCAATCGCGGCCGTCGGCCTAACCGTTCGGAGATTTCGTAGTTTACTTCGAACCTTGCGTAAATACGGGTTAGGTTCTCTTATAAAGACCCCTAGAGAGGGCACCTTCCCCAGAGCCTATGTCCCTAGAGTAGATAATAGGCCGACACAAAATAAACGAAACCTAATCGAACCGATTATGTGATCGCCGGCCGATTCTATTTGCTAGAAAACTGTCCTTTTTCTTCTTTTTTTACGACCAGTGTCTGAGCGGTTATGCTCTCGAAGCTGATGGGTTCGAACCCAATCGCCGGCCTAACTGTTCGGATTTTTCCGTGATTTTCTTTGAACCTTGAGTAACGTTGCGTAAATACAGGTTAGGATCCCTTAAAAAGATCCCCACAAAGGGCACTCTTCCTCGGGCCTATATCCTTAGTGAAGATAATTGATCGTCATAAATAATATCACTAACAGCTTTGCCTATGACAGCTTTTTCATCCGATTGGGTCGGCAAAGATCTATGTGATCTGACGTCATGAATTAGTCCTAAACCCCGGTAGTAATTAAACATTTCCTCGGCTGGTTTTTAATTCGGCTGTTTTGGACACGGGAACCATTGAAATTAAATAAGAAAATCAATACTACCCATATCATCAACATAAATGGTAATTAATGAAGAATAATATTTTAAGCAGTCAGGAAAGAAAATTATTTATGAAAAAAAGACTATTTTCAGTAAGAAAAATATGTCAACACAGTATCAAATTCAGATACCACAGCACATTTATATTATTGTTGCTATTTACTGTAATTAAAACATACTTTTTGCTAATGGCTTATGAAATATTTAAGAAAATAGCATAGAGTGATTACCACATTAATAAAACATTCATCGACTTTGTTAAGCATTATCTGGTTCTCGTACCTACACTAATTCGACAGTATTCGATGCTCAGCGTACAAAATAAAAAACAATTTGTTATTCGCTGTAAATATCAAATCAATACGCAATATATTGATTTTGACAGTCGATCCCTTATAAATATTTCATGAATGTTCTCAAGGAAGGTGATGCGAAGGTTCCAATTAAACTAGATCAATTGCACTAAGCTGAAAATATTTTAATGGAGCTGAGTTTGCCTGATATTCTTACTTGTAAAGACGCAAAATATAACGCAAAACATTTACTTGTTGAGTTTTAAAAGCCGCTATGTACAGTTTTATAAGTTTATTGATCTCCATTAGGCTTATCTGCATTAATGAATTTTGCAGAATCATCGAGTTAGCAAATTATTTCGAATATTTGAAAAAACAAATGTGCCTATACCACTTACTTCATTAAAATGTTATTCGGAAATATGCATAATTGGACACGGGTGTAAAAATATTCGTTTTACAAGATAACGGTAACTTCATTCTTTGTGAAAATCCTTGCAGTAATTTTCATTGGTATATTACATTTCCTTGTGAGTGACATTTTTTGACGTCAGATATAAGTGTTATTACCGCTGCAGAAATCTTGAAGCACAGCGTTTTGAGTGTCCACACGTGGTCCCTACCTGGGTTCCTTTTACCTAGACTTTATAACGGAAGCTACGAAAAAAATTAAAGAAAAGAAAAAAATCTGAAACCGGACAAATTCAAAAAAAAAAAAAAAAGAATTGATTTAATCAAAACTATCAGAAGACCGAGAAATTGAACAGGAAGACCAGGAGACGTGACCGTCAGAACTCCCTACGTACATCCTCCTTGCCAAGACAATCTAGCAAAAGCCAGAAATAAAAGAAAAATAAATAAAATTTGAAACCGAAATGTAATATATATATATATATATATATATATATATATATATAATTAAAAACATCATAAAGCGGGAACGGATGGGCACAGACGGGGTCCTAAAACTATTGCACGATCGCTGCTGTTTGGAGCGTATTGATTATTACTAGCCCGTTGACGATCAGCAACTTTTACAGGAATTTTGTTCTTATGACATCACTTTTGTTACATGCCTCACTTACCTTTATAAATCAAGATAATGCAGTAATTAAATAAAATCATTTTTATTTTTATTTATTACTGATATCAAATTCGAACGATGTAAGCCATTTTTGAAGGTGCATATATACATCCATGGTTCAGAACGGGTTAGGATTCCCAGTCTTACCCTGCTCTCAATGAAGCCTTGAAACACCGGATAGTTCTTGCACACGAAACATCTCTCATATGTTTTCTAAAATAAATAAATAAATACATATAGGGAAGGAAGGAAATAATATGTAGATTTATAATTATTTGTTTTTATGCAGTTTGACCAAATTTTCACCATTCACCTTTTAAATGACGTGTGTTTGATAATACTAAGTTATGTAGATTAGATGCCAAACCCTATTATTTTGTAATGGTGCCATCCTGGGTAAAGTGGCCAAAAAGAAATATCGAAAAGTGTCCAGATGGCTACATTGACCAAAAAATATTTTTAATCACAATTTTAATAGCATACTATCCAAAAGTAAGTACTTTGAAAGAAAGAAGCCAGCTTGGGGTAATAACTTCTGCACAGAAAGGCTTATTGTAGACATTTGCAATATGCATGTCTACAGACCCCTTACATTGACGTCACAGCAGCGGCTGTTCCTCTAATCTGGTGCACATCCGGAGCCCAAACAAAACATCATAGCTCCCCATTTGCCGTTTAAAGCACGTGTGGTCTTTCTGTTTAATTTTGATTTTTCTTGTTCTTGCATTATTTTTCCAAGTACTTAAAAAATGATGCGCAAACCACTATGTTTACAAAAGTGAAAACACAACATTTGCCTTATGTTTGGGCGCCAGATGAAGCATGTGACGTCACATGCAAGGGGTCTATTGGGAGCCATTGTATACCTCTATTTGTCATATTCATAGAAGCCGACACCTCTTAATTTTTCCGGAGTCTGATATTTACATGTTTAAACTGGAAAATATATAATAAAATGTATAGCAGTTTTTTATGAAGTAGGACCAGTGTTGCCAGATTGGGGATTTTGTCCCCATTTTGGGGAATTTCGATCCTTCAGGGGAATTTTTGGAGACTATGAATATATTTGGGGAAAAACTTGGGGAAATGTTTTCAAAATTTCAGTTTTTACTTTCAGATATTTGCCTATACCGGATATGCCGCGAATTCGATTTTGGTTTGGAAAACGAAAATAAAATACAGAAATATTGATATAAATCATTATTCTCATGGTCGTGCTCACCATTTACATGTACTGCAGATTCATCATGATCTGCACTGGGCTATCCCCATCTGAATTTTCAAATAAGTGATTCAGATTTTCCTGTATCGTGGACAGAAACACAAGCACAGAATTACATTTCATTTAATAGTATAGATTTATATCACAAAAAATAAAAACAATTTTATAACCTTTTTTTTGTTGTTGTTTTTAGTTTGAATATACATGCAAAATTCTGTTGAAATTAAATGTTTATTTTATTTTTATTTTTATTGTTATTTTTTTTCATAAATGGGGAATTTTTACAAAAAAATTCTTGATTTGGGGAAAAATTTAAGTTTAAATTTGTTAAACTTGCCTTTTTGAGTAGAACTGCTTTGGGGACTTTTTCTGAAAAAAGCCCTGATTTACTGAAAATTTCAGAAATTTTGGGGAAATTGGCTTTCGACAATCTGGCAACATTGAGTATGACTAGGTTTTCCATTTTAAAGCATGTTCATTGTATGTTAGGGTGGTGCGAAAAAACAAAAGTTTTTATTTCCGAATCACTATAGTGCGGAAAAGTTGCGATTGGTAAATACAAGAAAAACTAAAAAAAATTTTTGAAATCGGACATTATCTTCCGATCGCGCAAACCACCTAAAAATTCAAAAATATTGAAAAATTCCGATTTTTTCAAAATTTTTTAAAAAATATTACATATACACATATTTTATCACTATAGTGATAAATGTTTGCATATTGTACTGTTTAATATTAATAAAAAAATAAATTGCGTTTAGAGAATATCTTCCGATCGCGCAAGCTCATTAAAAATGGGGAAAAATTCAATTTTCAGTGATTTTTGATGCATTAAGAAAATAATTAAATAAGTCCAATTTGCGGTCTCATGTTAAAATTTGAATGTAAATTAATACTATTGTGCAAGTTATGCTATTTTTGAACAACCGAGATCTTACCACGACGAGATCGCTGCAGGGCGAAAAGGTTTAGTAGTTCGCGCAACTCCTGTTAGCCACGTTGCGAAAAATCGTTGAAGTCGCCTTACCTGTCCACATGCTTTTGTCCCCAACGTCGTCCACTTGCACAGTGCGCCATATCGTATCAGAGAGCCCGTGAACGAATTTCGTTTGTTAATTGGATGTATTGTGTTATTAAAAATACATTAACATGTGACAGGGACACGGATTTGGATACGCCGTTGACAAAGAAAATTACTAGACAATCTTTTCAGTGTCCTACATTCGGTCATCCAAGAGATTTTCTGCCAAATATTCTTCAACACACGAAGATGTTCTTCAATGCTACCTTGAGGAGAGGTCTCTATTAGCAAGTAAATTCAACATCATTAAAGTGAGTTTCTCATTTGTCAGCAATACAGTGGCACAAAAAATAAAATATATTTATTAGAAGGCGTCAATCCCAAAAGTGTTTGATTGTAGAATCATTTAGCTAATTAATGCCTACTACGATAATATTTTAAACTAACGAAATCTTATATTCGAGACAAGGAATAGCCAAACCTTATAAAAAGGTTTGATGAATTTAAAAAACAAGAATCTCAACTGTGTGATATTTCAGCCTGCAAACGTGTAATGAATTTATATTGCTCCTGTAAAAAGTCACCAGATCTGAGGGAGTGTGTAATTGAGACTAACTGTACGTCTCAAAAACACAACAAAATTCCAGTTATTGAGCATAGATACCTCCAGAGAAAGGACGGAAGGGGAAAAATTGGTACTAAAGTTTAAAAAAAAAAAAGAGAAAAGAACTGAGTACAAGACTTGGAAGACGAAACTATATATTGAAAAGGCAACCTTCCAAATTTGTTGAAGCGAAAATAAAAGACCTTGAGCATTTAGGTGAAATACATGAGAATTTTAATGCTAATGTAGGTATATGTAAAATATCATTACCATGACGGATACAGCCTATCAGATTTAAGAAAAAGAAATTACCATGGCAAATGAAAATGGAGTTACAATCTACATCTTTACATTGCGATCGCAATGGTGTATCTGACAGTGCAGGTGCTGTTAAAGCGTTGAGTGTACTAGAAGATATTCCTGTAATAACTAAAACAGATGCTTTTCAAGTTATTGACCTATACAAAATTAGAAGAAAACAACAGAAAAAAAAATTACGGCAAAGTCAAGTGGAATCAGAAGAACCACATGACATACATTTTGATGGAAAAAAGGACGATTATTTAGTTATCCTCTTCAGTCCTGAGACAAATATCACGATGGACACCATACACTGTTTAAAATTATTATAGACCATCTTCAAACATGTATCATTCTACATATCAATGCGTGTTATATGAACGCATTTATTGAAAAAGTCTAGAAGTATTTTTAACGATTTTAGAAGTATTTAAATTCTTTTAAAGGATTTTCTTTAAATTCTCGTACAGGCGCTATATTTGTGAAGAATATTTGACAAAAAATCTCTTGGGGATGACAAAATAGGGGGGATAGGACAATAAAAAGATTGTCTAGTAATTTTCTTTGTGAACGACGTATGCAGATCCGTGTACCTGTCACATGTTAATGTATTTTAAATAACACAATACATCTAATTAACAAACGAAATTCGTTCACGGGCTCACTGATACGAAATGGCGCTCTGTGCAAGTGGACGAGGTTGGGGAGAGAAAAGGATGTGGACACATAGGGCGACTTCAACGCTGTTTCGCAACGTGGCTAACAGGAGATGCGCGAACTACTAAACCTTTTTGCTCTGCAGCGATCTTGTCGTGGTAAGATCTCGGTTGTTCAAAAATAGCATAACATGCACAATAGTATTAATTTACATTTAAATTTTAACATGAGACCGCAAATTGAACTTATTTAATTATTTTCTTAATGCATCAAAAATCACTGAAAATTGAATTTTTCCCGATTTATAATGAGCTTGCGCGATCGGAAGATATTCTCTAAACGCAATTTATTTTTTTATTATTATTAAACAGTACAATATGTAAATATTTTTCACTATAGTGATAAAATATATGTATATGTAATATTTTTTAAAAAATTCTGAAAAAATCGAAATTTTTCAATTTTTTTGAATTTTTTGGTGGTTTGCGCGATCGGAAGATAATGTCCGATTTCAAAATTTTTTTTTTAGTTTTTCTTGTATTTACCAATCGCAACTTTTCCGCACTATAGCGATTCGGAAATAAAAACTTTTGTTTTTTCGCACCACCCTATTGTATGTCGGACTACGAAATAATTAGTCGCTCTCCTGATTTGCCGGACGGCGTATGGGCAACGAGTTTTTGCCAATCATGATATGTCAGATCCACTTACGGACATCATACTACAATCATCATTTATTATTCTCACCAGTACTTTTTTTATTGTAAATTTTATGTTGTTCAATCCGAATATTTTTTCTGATACAATTAAGTAAAAACTTTCTGTTCTCAAAAACCGGTGATAAAAGATTAAAAAATCTGTAAAACCCATGAAAAAAAAACATAGGCACCATTTGAAAGTTTTTTTTCCAAAAATACAGGGTTTGTCCGGAAAGTAATAGGACTGAGTCGATTTTAAAAAATTTATTGAGCCAATCATTACAATTCTTTAAAAACTTTCAAAATAGGCTCCTTCTGCGTCGATGCAGCTCTGCCAGCGCGATTTCCAAGCATTGAAGGCGTCACGGAAAGCATTCTCCGGAATAGCCTTGAGAGCTGCGGTGATGCTGCTTGGATCCCCTCTGTCGTCTCAAAATGCTTGCCTTTCATCGGCCTTTTCAGGCTAGGAAACGAAAAAAGTTCCGGGGGAGCCACATCTGGACTGTAGGGCGGCTGCGGAAGCGTTGAAATGCTAGCCTTGGTCAGGTAGCTGTTCAGAAGAAAGGCGGTGTGAACCGCGCACACCTTGCGCATGTTCAAATGCTCCCTCACAATATCATGAACCACAGATTTTGGTAAATTTACCATCTGGGAAATTAAAAGAATACTTAGTCGACGGTCTGAGTTCAAAACTTTGCGCACACGAGTCACATGGTCGGTGTTTTTCGAAGTCGAAAGTCTTCCAGAACGAATTTTCATCGGCGACCTCTTCCCAGCTCTCCAAAATGGTCTGATCCTACCGAAACACACCACGTCTTGCTAAAGCAACATTTGGGTAAGCCTGCTTGATCATATCAAACGTCTCTGTCGCAGATTTACCCAGTTTCACACAGAATTTAATCGCATACTTCTGCTCTAACGAACGCTGCATTTTTCGGCTTGCACCACTCACAGAATCACGTCGCCCGAAAATGCCTGTCCTGACTCTCCAGGTGCTCGGAGACAAATGAACAGCCTCTCGTTCGTTAGCTAGGAGCGCCCTCTACCGAATCCAGTCAGTACGTGCAAGCTCCGAAGTACAGTCGCGGCGGAAGAAAATCAGTCCTTATACTTTCCGGACAAACCATGTATTAAGCAGTTAATTGATTAAGAGATATTAGCACCTGGTACTGTAATCAAAACATTTTTTGATTTCCGGTTTTCGAAGGATTTACGTAACTTAGGGATCAGAAATTCCAAAAACCATGATTACACAATATGTTTGTTTCTCTGTCCGTGTGTACCATCGAACCATTGTTCCATCGAAAAATATGTAAAATACGCTTAAAAATGAAACAATTTTTTTAATATATTTTTGGCGGTGGTAAGCAGGTTTCTTCTACAGTTTTAAAGTATTCCGCCTGAAGGGGGCGCCATTTTCAATATTGTATCACCGAAAAGTGCATGATATTACTTTAGAAATTAAACAAATTTTTGGATACCAACAGGTCTTGCGTAAATTTGAAAAAATTCCCTCAGAAGAGAGAGCTATAATCGCTAAGTCTGTGTCATTTTCATTATTGTACCATCAAAAAATGTATGAAGTTATGGCTAGAACTGAACTAATTTTTGTTCATATTTTTCGAAGTTGCAAGAATGTCCATCTTGAATTACAAAAAATCTTCCGGAAGTGGGGGCTGTAAAATCAATTTCTGTCTATTTCCATTATTTTTCTATCGAGAAGTGCTTAAAATTAAGCGCAAAACTGAAGCATTTTTTTTGTTTTTGTCTATGGCCAACGGATTTTTCTTGAATTTGGAAATATCTCTTGGGGACAGGGTACAGAAATAGAAGTTTTTATGCCATTTTCAATTTTGTACCATCGGAAAGCATTTGAAGTTATGCATACAATTCAACCATTTTTTTTCGCATATGTTTGTCTGTATCAGCCAAACGTTTTATAGGGACACCGCGCCGAAAGTGTTAATAGATGACTGAACAGTACAACAATCATATAGAAATAAACAGAAAAATTACAAAAAAGAACATATTATTTCTATTGTCTTTTAAACATATCTAAACATTTTCTTTAAAAAATATTTTTAGATTAATAGAATTAAAAAACATTTTTACTAAATAAATAATAAAACATTATTTTTCCAAATAATTCTTTTCTCGCTTGAAACGATAAACTAACAGTTAATTTATGATTTCAAAATGAAAAAGTTTATGAAAAAAAATTATGGAAGGCCGTAAATTACTATTTACTCTAATAATGCACCTGGAAAAATGTAAATAAAGGTAAAAAAAAATTCTTTATTTCTGTAAAACAACCACATTATTTTAATAGAAATAAATTACTTTTCTTAAGTAATTATTAAATTATATTAGCATAAGAAAAATACTATAAATTAATTAGGTCTGTGTTTGTTCAATTGTTTTTGTTGTCGTGAACTATATGCGTGAAAGATTTTTTTTTTCAACGTAAATTCATTATTGTTGTTTTTATTATCAATATGCTGTTAATCAAGCAATTGTCAAAGAAAGTAATTGTGGATTTTTATTTACTTTTAAAGTGTACTCATGACACAAGTTTAAAGACAAATGAAATGCTTTTTCTAGAAGTAAAATCTGAGATATAAAAAATAACCATGTCTCTTCAAGAATTATTTTCGAGTGTTCTTCACAAAGAAATATGTTACCTGAAATTGATTAAACAATTGTGTTGTTTTACTTTTCACTTACTTATCATACATAGTATAGGGTAAGTCCTGCAATCGTATTTTAGGTGCGTTCGTAATTATGTAAATACGTAGCACCTACTGTTGTCGTTCAGTCCGTCCGTCTGTCTGTCCGTCTGTCCACATATAACAACGCAAAAACTACCAAAGTGAATCGTTTGAAATTTAAAATATATAATTATCACATAATTTTGTCGAGTCATTTCAAATTTTATGAATTTCGGATGCATAGATCAATTACATTGACAATCGAAAGGATTCCGTTACATTACGGTCAATGAGGAAAAAAGTTTCAAATGCATTTTTATCGTTTGAAATTTTAAATACATAATTATTACATAATTTTGTCGAGTTATTTCAAATTTTATTGAAATCGGATGCATAGTTCAACTACAGGGACAGTCAAAATTGTTCTGTTACATTACGGTTAATTGGGGAAAATTTTTTCAAATGCATTTTTATGGTGTTATACTCATTCGAACGTAA
This sequence comes from Maratus speculifer, assembly GCA_964019185.1. Classification (NCBI taxonomy): domain Eukaryota; kingdom Metazoa; phylum Arthropoda; class Arachnida; order Araneae; family Salticidae; genus Maratus; species Maratus speculifer. Next base: position 175,404,878 of record OZ025302.1, read on the forward strand.
TAAAATTGATATGCATCTATAAAGTACATATTATAATATACATTTTGTATAATCTGTGGTGCAAAAAATATTTGTTATTGATTTACAAGGGCACACAAAAGTATTCCATTGCATAATGGTATAGGGAGAACATTGTTTGGTGCGAATTTTAATTGTAATTATTTACAATTTTATGAGATTGATATATGAGAGTGATATTTTTATAACTTTGTATCGTACGAACGCACCTCATTTTCTACTCTTCACGTGCAATTTCCAACTTGTTTAAGATCTATAGTGGCTGAAACGAGTATTCCGTCAAAAAAAATGTTTTTGACGGATTACTCGTTTCAGCTACTAGAGATTCTGAAAAACATACTTTTAGGGTAAAAAAAAAAAAAAAAAAAAAATGACGTCCTTTTGTCTGTGCAATTTGTAAACGCTCTAGCTTCTAAACAAATTGAGATAGATTTGGTGTGTCCTTAGTATGTATTAATGAAAAGAAGCTTATTGAATATTTGTAACCTCGATTATCCGGAACTATTTTTTCGGACTCTCAAAATATTCGTTCTCATGAAAAGTATATAAAAATTACCGATTTTTTTATTTTAAGGGGTCGATGTAAATTACAATAAAATAACACAAATTTTGCAAAAGAAATGAAGTTAATCGGATAACTAGTTGCTGAGATATTTGTAACCCTATTTTCTGCACTTTTCGATTTTTCATGACCCTGTATTTCATTCAAATTTCAATTCAAAATGTATTTTAATTGGATATGAGACGCTTAATTCGACGCCGTAAACTGTTACTTAATATGACTATTATTTTTGAAGTTATAATGATGTTTCTTTTACGCAGTTAGGTACTACTTTAGTAGCTCTGCGTTTTATATAATTTGTCGAAATTGGTTCATCAGCAATTGATTAATTGAACATTACTATGTGTTAAAATATTTAAATATAGGGTAACATCCCCAGTAATTGGCATGCACCAATGATTGGAACATCTTATAAACATGTCCTAAAATAAGATTTATATTCAGTCTTTTAAGAATGCAAGACCATATACCAGTTATATGCTAATTTACTTTAAAGATTATAACTTTGATTTATGCTACTAGATGACAATAGTGCCTAGGAAAGAGAAACATTTATGGTTTGTATCAAATTAGTCATTTTTGTAACAAATGCTTCTTCTCTGGCTTAAGAATGGCATACTTTTCAGTTCATTATTATTTGATTTATAATGTATTTTAAATTTTAATTGACAACAGTTTTGTTTAGTTGAAAAGGGTTACTTTAATTATGTAAAAGTATTTTTGGCACAAATATTTGGATTTCTGAATTAATGATAGATGCCAATTAATGGTGCTTCAGTTTTGCTAGTTCCAAGTAATTGGCACCTATTCCAATTACAAGGGAATCGCAAGATTTGAGATTAAACCACTTATTTTGGCAGTACATTTAAAGTTATAGACTAATTTTGTTTATCAGTTGTTTTTATTTGCAAATATGAAACATTATCAGTAATTGGAATCCATTAAAGCTTTACATGACAATTACTGGAGATAGCATGCCAATTACTGGGTATTAATATAAATGTATTGTATTGTTTTGAAGTGTTCACATTTCAGACTAATACGCTGATTTCTTAGTCTGAAAAACCTGAAATATGACATCTTCATCTACAGTAAATTCATTTAAAGCGATTAAACCCAATGCAAAATATAAAGTTTTTTTATATATAAACATGTGCCAATTAGTGGATCACAAGGTGTCATACATTGGTGGTCTAAGTGCCAATTACTGGTTTCTACAGCAACTTTTTATAAATATATTTTTATAAAAAAATTCCTTCAAAAATTTTTGCTTTTAGTGAGCAAAATAGATGCCCAGATATGCATTCTTCGGTTTAAAAATATTTGCAAGTAAATATTTTATTTCTTGGTATTGAAATTGAAGTAAGTTTAAAGACAAATTCTTAATGTGCCAATTACTGGGGATGTTACCCTATATTTAAATTTTATTTTGGAATTGCGATGCATTTTATAGATATTTTACGCATGTTTTATTTTCATATTTTATATTATGCCTATATATGATGTGTATGTATTACGGTGGCCACCAACGACTAGATTATTTTTGGATCTACTGTTTTTAATGCCATATTTTAATATTAACCCATTAGGTGCATTTGACAACTGGAACTCGCCATGTATTAGCCCACTGGAGCCTATTTTTACATTCTATTTATACCACTATTGAGATTAAAAAAAAAAAATACTATAATTTTCTTGCAGGTTGTTGTAACATCTTGAGGAGCAGTAGAACACATTATATCCCGCCTAGTTTTAATCTATATTCACAACAGAAAACTTTAACTAACCTTTTTGAGTCCAATTTTTTTTTCAATTTTGAGAGAAAGATTACTTTTGCATTAATAATGTTAACACTAGTATCCAAAAAAAAAAAAAAAAAAAAAAAAAAAAAAAACTGAATTTAACAAATATGTCTTTGTATGAAATCTAACAAATTTAGTTATTTTGTGTGCTATTCAATTAATTTTATATGAAAATAAACCAAGGAAGAGTTTTTGGAAACGTTTGGAAAATATCAAATTGCAAAAAAATTAACAAATATTATAACTTTTTTTTTCGTTTCATCACACGTTATTCATTTAGAAAAGTAATCAATATTTTTAATTTAAAGATTAAAATATATGTTTAAAATGGAAGAATCACAAATCGTTCAAAAAGAATTAAAAAAAATATTTCTTCTTATTATTTTTACTAAATGCCTACACATTAATAATGTCACATAGTAAATGCATAGACACACAGTAACATTAATACATGTACATATTAACAGAAATATTTGTTAAAACAAAATATTATTCAATAAAAAGATATGTGTTATTAATAGTACGCCAGATCAGAAAATGCTAAATTTTACTTTTATAACATCGGTGAAAAAAAAATGTTAAAAAATTGTTCTCGTTATTTTGAATTTTTTTTTTTTTTTTTTTTTTTTTCAAATTTCCGATGAGAAATACATACAAATTACACAATTACTTGTTTCTCAAGGGGTTAAAGTGTTTTCGAAAAATGTTTGTTTTGCAAATGTTGTATAAGATGAAATTAAAATGTCGACCCAGTGGCGTGGTTGGCAGCGGCAGCTGCTTCCAAACCGCTGGTCCCTGGTTCGAGTCCAGCTAGCGGCATGGGTGTCTGTGTTGTCCCTGTGATGTGTATTAAAAATGTATGTACTGGTTTTTCTGTAATAATAAAGTGTTCTGTATTTGTTTCTGTGTTTTCTGGATCAATCGAGATAACAGCCATTGTAGCTATAGACCTCAAAGCACTGTTCACTCAAACTCAAACTCAAACTCATGAAATTAAAACAAAAAACAGTGGTAGCCCTTAGCTCCTTGAGGACGAGCGACACGTACACGTGCCGCAAAAAGGCTTAAGAAGCTTTGTATATTCCCACCAGTAAAAATTTCTGTAAAATTTGCCTTATTTAATCGGAGCCTTTTCATGATTTAAGAAGACACAAATTTCTGTTTTTAAAAACCGGTGACAAAACATTAAAAATTCCGTAAAAGTGCCCCGTCGCGAAGGGGTTAAACAAATAGGCACGCAAGTGATTAACCCTTTGCGGCGCAGGACAAATTCATTGCTTAAGTGTTGAAATTAATGACTGATACCGGAATTTGAAAACAACTTTATTTGTAAAAAGGAAAACGCTATATTTCATGCATTCAATAAACCGTAATTTCTTTAAACAAAATTTCGGTGCCAATGTGGCGTTTGGGAATTAAAGTTAAGTGGTATATCTATGAAACCACCGCGCCGCAAGGGGTTAACAAAGTATTGGGTTGTTCGGAAAGTCGTTTCCGTTTGGGAAAATCAATTCGTACCGGAAAAATTTGTCCATTTATATCAAAGTATTAGATATCGGAAACAATGTCTAATAATTACGTAATAGAATTTTCTGGTACGATTTGATTTTCCCAACCTGAAAGGACTTTCCGAACAACCCGATATTTTCATTAAAAGTCCCGAAGTTTATTTGCTTAATTTTTTATGTAAAATATATGCATTAAAAAATATGCGAAATTTCTCATTAAAATAGATTTCTCTAAAATATATACAGTCGAACCTCGTTATCATGAACCTCAAGGGGAATCAAAATTTTGTTCATGTTAACAGTAATTGATGTTATCAGTATTAATTCTTTGTATTCGTTTTTATAGGGGACTGTGAAAGCAATTCATATTAAAAGTAATTCATGTTAAGCGTGTTCATGTTAACGGGGTTTGAATGTATAAATATGCGCGTGTCCATATTCGTTTTGGAATTGGATTGAAACAGACCTTCATTAAAGAAAATTGTTTTTTTCAAAAATAAATATAGATATGAGCGAACAATTTGATTTTGAACAATTTTATCTTATACACATTTATTTTCCAGACTGTTGCATGTCCATGATTAACTACAGCAGTAATTAAATTTCGTATTATACATACATACACTGCAAAGTATAAAAAAAAGAATCTGGATATTCATAAAATAAGTTTTAAATACATCAATATCAAACATGTGCAAATATTTGTTTTCCCAAATTACATTGAATATATCAGGATAATTATTATAGCAACAAAGAAAGATACGACAATGCAATGAAAATGTATTGTCATTATTTGCTGTCAGTTGCTTTCAAAATACAAAATGTATTCCAATGTTTAAATCTGTGAGTAAACATAATATCAAACACCAGATAGTAAAGTACACTTCTATAATTATTTTCAAAAGTGAATCCTTAGATAGTTCTAAGAAATTCATAACATGAAGTATATTTGCTGATAATATATTGTAAAAAAGTCACATAGTAAACTACATTTTAATTTAAAATCACCCCAGTGTTTATGTAAACTAAATTAATTTACTTTCAAGAAAACCTTTATTAAAATAAATAAGTATCGTTATAATATTAAACTAATAACAGAGCAATTTGTTTCAGGTTGATTTATAATATGGAATAAATCGGGTTAAGTAAACATGAATTTTCATAAATTGAATTGTTTATTTCTGTACTTATACTTTTGATTATAATATTACAGTACATTCTCGATGAACCCGGATGCATTTTCCGAAAGAATCACGTTTTGAGCACCAGCCTTGGCGAGTTGGCGAAAGCGAGAACGTTCAGCTAGCTGCATCGCTAAACACAAAATAAACTAAGTTCAAATGTGTCATAAAACTTATGATTCATAGAATTATATTTATTACAAGCGAATCTTTACTACTGTTTTTAATTAACTTCTCAATTTTTTCGAACATAGCGAGTTGAGGAAATAATATTTTTTAATTGAGAAAAAAAAAACTATGTTTAGATGTTCTGTGAAATTTAAAGCATTTTAATCTTAAAAAGCTCTTTGTTTTAAACTATGTTTTAATCGTAAACAACGTCGAATAACATTTCTCATATTATAGGCTTTGCTTGATAATATTTAAGGAAAAACAAATGAACAATAAACGCGATCTCTTTGCAGAAGGAAGGGTTGCTATTCGCTAGGCGTTTGACGTCACAAACAAGAAAGGGTCCGTAGCATTGACTTCATCTCATCGCCAATCGTTGTTCTGGGGATAAGGTGCTCAAAACGTGATTCTTTCTGAAAATGCAACCCGGATTGGATTATCTGGATTAACCGGTACGGTAAGTATCTAAAAATTTTGAATAATATTTATTATGATGGGAAATTGTAAAAAGCACCACAGTTAAGAAATCATGAAGGATAATTTTATTAGATTAAGAAATGAAATTCCAAAAATATTACGAATTGCAGAGAAAAATTTCTGAATATTCAAGAAAGTTAAACTATTCTGAAAATGGACGTGCAGTGCAACAATGGCTAATTTCAAAATTGGAATAAAATTGGAAAATCAAAATTGGAAATTCAACATTGAACTGCAAAAATCCGGCCTCTTCTGGATCGATTTTTGAAAATTGCAGATTCTTGAAAGAATATCAAAAGTAGTACGTTATTCTTAATGGTACCTTTAGCCATAATTTAATTCGTTATATAATCATATCAGAAAAAGAGAAAATTAAATATATATTAAAATACTGTAACCGATATTTCTGTTACAAATAATAATAATAATAATAATAATAATAAAGAGCGAAATTATTTCTTCTCTTGTAATTTCGGAAACAACTTAGTTTGCTTCAATGTTTTGGCGGCTCCTTAAAACTTTTTCTTTTTGAAATTTATACAATTTAAAAATATCAATTTTGGAAAATCAGCCATGTTTCAATAAAGCATATACATTAACCCTCCAGTCAAATTTATGAATTTTCCTAGCGACACCTTTTCTTCTGCCGGTTGTTTATCCCTGCCTTCTGAGCTGCTACTGGCATTATCGGCAGATTTATTTAACACAGCGTCTGCTATCTCGCTGTCCGTTAAATTCTTCGTGGTGGATGCATTTTCAAGACTGCTTAGCCAACCATCTACATCCTTTTTTAACCATTTAATGGTCGGTTAAACATAATTATCGACTAATAGGTACAAGTTCCACATCTACAAAAATCAGAAATTTGCATAATTCTTACAACTATTGTCTGTTTTTTTTTTTTTAATTAAAATTTTATTTTATTAATGTAATTTTTAACTTTAAAAAAAAGTCTAGTTTCGAAATTTTTCAGTTTTTTTAATTCGGCAAAATTTATTAAGTTAATTTTTTTTCTCCAAAAATCGACCTGAAGCTTCCAAATGATAAACAAAATTTTGGTATGAGAAATTAACTCAATAACATCATCTCTTGAGAAATCCAAAGATCAGTTTAAATTAACTCCTTCGGGACGAGAGTCTTTTACTGAATGTTTAACCTTTTTTCACCGATTTTTTAAAGCAGCGTTTTTTTCTAGTTGAATCACGAAAATGGTCGGACTAAATAAGACAAAACTTATGGTTAAATTTTATGAGTGAGAACAGTCAAAAGGTTTCTGCCGCACGTATACCGGTGTATTCGGAAAAAGAAACAACAAACAAACTCGTGTTTTAAAACTTTTTGTGCAATTATTTTTGACTCTTGGATATGTTGAAGATCTGCAACACGGTAATAGAAAGGGCTAAGAGATATTCACATTCATGGTTTAACATAAATTTACTTTTCAATTTAACCCATAGCTGCCAACTTTCAACTAATCTTCCGTAATACCTGGATTAGTTTGATCCAGGTTAACGTCATTTCAAACCAGAAAATGTATTTCATGAATCTTTATTTATTTAATTTCATGATTGTTAGTGGAACAATTTCTGGTTCGAAACTCATTAAACCAGGGTTAAATTAACGCACGTATTACGGATAATCTATGTCAGATTGGCACCTATGTTAACCCCTTTGGGACGAGCGAGTTTTACAGAATTTTTAATCTTTCATCACCAGTTTTTGAAAGTAGAAATTTTGCATAATTGAATCGGGAAAGCGCTTGGATTAACCCTTTCCGGCACGGGCAAAATCTATAGTAAAATGAGAGATTATCGACTGACACCGGAATTCACACACGAATTTTTTAGGTGCTTTGAATTCCTTAATTCAAGCCTTTATTGTAAAAGCAAAATTTTACTAAAATATTATTGGTGCCGTTTTCAAGTTTGGAAGACCCGGCACAGAAAGGGTTAAAGCGCTTGGAAGCAAAATTTACAATAAAAACTTTCTGGTGAAAATGGTCAAGGATTTAAAACACCTTAAACGGCACGTTTGCCAGTCGCTCGTCCACAAGAGGTTAAAAAAAATGTAAATTTTCTGGAAATTAACTGCAGCCGATTTATGAAGCCTGTTTTAAAAATTTCCTAATTTACATACCTATTTTCATAATTTTGATGAAGATAAACATTTAACAAAGAATAAAGCTCTATCGTTTTATTTAACTTTTTTGGCGAGAAGTAAATGTGTTTGAAATAGCTTACACTAGAATTTGTAAACGAATTTATTAGAAAACGGCTTAATTTCATGTATGAAATAAAACAAAAAAAAATAATAATTAAATATTCCTGGTGCCAGTTAAATTAAAATTAGGTGTCATTTTTAGGGACATATTTGGGAGCCGGAAAGGGTTAGATATCTAAATTTAATATTTTCGACACACAAACAAAAGAAAGGTAATATTAAAATCGCAAAAGTATTGAAAAATGTTATACTATTCGTTTCAGCATCTAAAATTTATTTTCTGTAAGAAATTCTAAAAAACTTTTTATCTGAGTGCTTTTTACGTGATTTCTTATAAAGACATGACTGAGATAGGAACAGCCTTCTCCCTCATAGCACTCATAGTTACAGTGACATCACATCTGTGACCAAAATGCCACCACTCAGTGACGTCACATTGTGACTGAGATGTGACTTTTTAAAAATCTTTAGAAAATTATAAAAATTCTTCAAAACATGTTATTTATGTTAAAAAACATGTTTCTGGTTATTTAAATATCGTCGCTTTTGTCACAGTTCCGTCACAATGTTAATGTCAATGTAGTCACAAATGACACATTTTTTACAAATCTGTCACATTGTGACCACTTTGTTGGTCACAACCTGTAAGACATCGTGACGTCACTGCAACGTCGTTCTGAAGTCACATTGTGACTTTGTGACCATCGATCATCGATGTGAAGTCACAGTGACTAAAATGTGAAGTCTTTATGGCCGTTTTAGAGCTTTTTTGTGACGTCGCATTGTGAGCAATTTGTGAAAAGTGTGTCATTTGTGACTACTTTGACATTAACATTGTGACGAAACTGTGACAAAAGCGACGATATTTAAATTGCCAGAAACATGTTTTTTAAAGTAAATAACATGTTTTAAAGAATATTTGTAATTTTCTAAAAAAATTTTTAGAAAGTCACATCTCAGTCACAATGTGACGTCACTGAGTGGTGGCATTTTCGTCACAGATGTGATGTGATCAAAGTGACTCAAAGGGACGTCACTGTGACCATGCATGCTATGAGGGAAACGAGCTCTAAAACGGCCATAACGACTTCCCATTTTAGTCACTGTGACTTCACATCGACGTCACGTGACGTCATTTCAAAGTCACAATGCGATTTCAAAACGACGTCGCAGTGACGTCACCATGCTTTACGGGCTGTATTTTTATAAAAAATAGTACAGAATAGGAGATTGTTTTAATATACAAAACTGATACGCGTCCAACATTTTAACAAAGGCAATCATTTATTATATTAGACAAACGTTCTCGTTTTAAAACAATACGCAATTTTAAAGTAAAAATGATAAAAACATTAAAGATACATATTTTTAAAAATCTAATAAATGCTGAAAAAAAAAATACATGTACTATTCTAAAAAAGAAATTTCGGGTATAAAGAAGATATTTTTCGTCTAACCTTAATATATATATATTTTTCTTTTAAATCTCAGCATTTTCTACATCAATTTTCAGAGAAAAAGAACTTTTAGTTTGACTTAACTAGTCTTTTTATTATTTATTCTTTAAATAAACAAACATGACATGGAGAAATTCTTTAAATCCAATATATATATACGAAAGATGACGCTAACATGTCGTATGGTATGTTCAAGTTTATTGATTTTGAGACGTATTCTGATGTTTAAATATGAAAAAAGATCTAGATGGAATATTTTAAATGTATTTATACGCATAAATGAAGAGAAAAAACATTGATTATTTATTGTATTGTTGTAAAGATACAAAGACTCAATTAAATTATCAAAACATGTAAATATCTCAGATATTATTTCTTAATTGAAAGGCTCGCGTGTAATAAATATTATTCACATACAGTCGAGTTTCTATATAACGAAATCCACCGTTCTAGTAAAAAAAAATTCGTTATATCGAGAAATTCGATGTATGGAGAATGATGTTAAAAATCGTATTTAATGCGTGAAATTTGAACAAATATTATTTTTGATCTTTTGAAATAAGAATTTGATGTGTTTAAACGTAAATATTAACCTAACATTTTATTTCTTAATTATTTAAGCTGTTTCAAAAAAGAGAACAGGCATTTATTTGAAAGCTTAATGAAAATCAATTGAGGAAGACTTGCATTAATTTCAGACGACGAAATCTGTAATTTTTTGTTGATTTGATTTTAAAATTGTTACACTCTAAAAAAAATACTCAAATTTTAACAAGGAATGAAAAATTGTAGTTAACAATTTCCTCCATTTGAAGGTCTCTCTTATGTGCCTCTCATTGATTCCTCTGTTACGTGTGTATTAATCCAATTGACACCGTTTTGAGAAGGATGTGGAAAGGTGTGTGGGAGGTGGGATAAGTTCGCTGGATTAAAAAAAAAAAAAAAAAAAAAAAAAAAAAAAAAAAAAAAAAAAACTCAGCACTGACGATAAATCACAAATAAGTGATGGAAAATTGATTCCATAGGATTTCGAAGCTTTTTTAAAACTGAATAAATTAAGACCCATTTATGAAAAAAATCGTTATATGGAGGTAGATATTTCGCTATATAGAGACTGTTTTTAATGTAATCGTGCGAAGGGGGAGCGTTCCTACTAAAAATTCGTTATACAGAGAAATTCGATGTACGGAATTTCGTTATAGAGAGACTCGACTGTATTTTAAAACATCTTTTAAAAGGTTACAAGTTAAGTAATTTTTTAATGCCGAAAATCTGCATTCATACACAATTACGGCCTAAAATGATATTTTCCTTGTTTGATAATAGCCATTTGATGATTTTTTTATATAAAAATTCTTATTACAATATTTCTGTTGAAAATTCGAAATTTTCAATAACAAAATACGCGAAATTATCAATACAGTAATCCCTTAACATTCGCGTTACATGCCCTTAAAATACTGAAGGTTCAACTGTGACCACTTTTGAGAGGTTCATTACCATCGCAGGATACTTCCACCAGTAAAATTAATCAGAATTTTTTGTCTTTACTTAAACGCCGATTGAATGGTAACTTGCAATAAAAAAATGGTAAAAAATTATATTCTTTTTCCACTTCGGCAGTATAATATTTCCGCCACATTTTCACAACCAAGAAATTCCATTGTTTGCTTTAGCGAGAAGATTGTAATATTTGATTAATCTGACACCATACACCAGTAAAGAGAAAAAAAATAGGCATTTTTTACTATATTTGTAAGACAAAATTTACGTGAACAAGTTTCTTAAATTAGATAAATTTCTATTCACGTTTTCTGGTAGAGAAGTCAGTTGATCTTTTTAAGGAAACAACCGTAAGCTTGAGACAACCAGCTTAGTTACTGCACTTGTGTTTATTATACAATGCAATACATATCTCCGCCTCTTTATTCTCAGCTCCATTATTACACCAGTAGCCAGAGGAAATATTTTTTGTCAGAAAAGAAAGAAATTACAAAGAATCTTAAATAACGTAAAATGCGCGAGATGGGTGAATCTCTGAAAAAAAAAAATTAATTCTAAAAATTCCATAAAACAATTCTGATGCTTTTTTTTTTTTTTTTTTTAATAAAACATGAAAAAATGTTATTTATCTTACTGTTAGTTTACTGTCAGCTGCATATCGAAAAACTTTTAGAATTTAAGGTTGCATGTTCTACTCGAAGTATGCTATTATAATCAAAGATACGTTTTAGATATGAGTTTTAATAAAGAAGATTCCCCGCACACAAGCCCAATGAGAAAAAAATCTGTGATACAAAACATATGGCTCATATGTTAGTTGAATAGTCAATTTTTAAAAAGATTAGCGGATTTAAAGAACGGAAATGTAACAGATTTACTTGCAGTTTTCATTAGAAAACTTCAATCTTGATAATCTTAAAACTTGCATTTTGTTAATGATCATGTTATTCACCATTATTTGTGACTGTAGCAAAATTTCGAATAAAAATATTAAACTCATCGGAATTGTCAACGTGTTAGGTTTCTTTAAAAAGACCTCCACAGAGGGCACTCCTCCTCGGGCTTGTAACCCTCATGCACATAATTGGTTGTCATAAATAAAACGAAACCAAACCTTAGTAGTTGTAAGAAACACTTTTTCATGAACAATTTAAAAAGTAGCATTTTTAACTATATTTTATTATGAATTTAAAGGAAATGCAAGTCTTTTAATGAAAAATGTAACAAAATATACAAAGTTTCACCTTCTATCTAGTTGACAGCATTATTAAAAATTAACACTTTTTTAAAAATTTTAATACAGATAATCATTCAAACTAACATATAGTATGTGTTTAAGGGGAGGTTAATTTTTTTTCCTCATAGCAATATGAAATTTTGTGCATAGATACATCTCACCAAAAGAACATAGAACACCTTAAAAATATTTTCCAATCTTATTAACATTTTTAAAGGAAATTTAAAAATTACTCCTCGTGTTTTATTTTTAGAGATATTTTCTTGCGTTTGCATTTTTATCACTTAAAGCTCTATTATAAACAAATTTGCGTAAGTTTTCTTAATCTCTTGAATAGTTCGTATTTTACAGATTTTTTTCAAAGTTCCATATCGATTTTCATCAAAGTTTTTCCTTTTAATAAGTAAAAAATCAAATTTGACAATCTTAATGAAGACGAATTTTAAAATGTTTACCAATTTCTTTCTAAACAATATCAGGATACTGCCTTTTCAATTTCATAAATATTAATCAAAAATTACGTCGCAAGGAGCATTTCAAAAATCTAAAAACGCTGAAAAATTAGTTTTGAGAAAAACAGATTTAAAGTATGTAAATACACTTACCTTTATTATTTACTCTTAAAAACCTTCATGAATATTTTAATAAGAAAAAACTGTTTTGGCACTATTATACTACAGAAATAGACTTTTTTTTGCGATGATTTTGCTCAAATTAAGGTCCACTGCCCCCTTAATTAAAATACATTGTTAAAAAAAAATAATAATAAAATAAATAATAAAATTTATTTTGAAAATTTTAGTTACTAAAGTAAAAAGACATGTATTTGATTTCAACAAAGGAAAAGGAAAATATGTCTTTATAAAACTATTCAGACATTTTTCCTTAGACTCTTAAACTTATTCTTTCGGGGTACTTTCTTCATAACTTCTTAAAAACAATTTTGAGTTTGACCAAGCCAACACCTTTATTATTTTGCTTTGGATCTGTATACTTCCCATGAAAATTTTCTTTTAGTCCAACAAAGTGCTTTTGAAAGGAGGTGCCAGTATGTCGTATAATATTTTCGATTTTATTGATAGTTAAAATTATTTTTATATTTTAACTGGATAGGAAATTTTTGTATATATGAATGAAATTCGAAGTTCGTATAATAAAAATATTTTATCTGTTCGCGCTTATATTTAAAATTAGTTTTATATTTCAACATGATATTATAGAAAATATTTGTATATTTTTTTATATACCGATTAATTACGTTAGAAGTTATATTTTGCAACAGTATTTTATCTGTTCATGTTTATATTATAAATGTACATAAAAATAACCCAACAATCACAGAACTTATGAACCATTTATTTTCAATAATATTTTAATCCTAAACGTTATTCTACTCAACTTTTTTAAAGTAATGTTTTATAAGCGTAATTTTTTTTCCAAGCAACTTCGTCGTTCCAAGCCCAGGCTCGTACTCTGATTGGTTGTTGCTCTCGGCACTATTTTCATGTAACTTGGCGATAATCATACTTGGCGTAGCGATAGATGCTTCCGTCGAGGAGTTTGATTTCCTTCCGAACCGGGTACAAAGTAACTTTTCCTGTTTATTAATAAGTCAAGCATTAGCCATTTTATAAAATAACACAAGATAATAATACACAAGAACACAAGACCACGAGGATAAGAATGAAGGAAGAATAAGAATGAGTAGGTTTAGGTTTACTGGTTCACTTACGAGTGAAGTATTTTTCGCCAAGTATGGTTATCGCCAAGTTACGTGAAAACAGTGCCGAGAGCAACAACCAATCAGAGTGCGAGCTTGGGCTTGGAACGACGAAGATGCTTGGAAAAAAAAATTTCGCATTTTATAGCGAGAAATTAATTTCGTTGCCATTCACACAAAAGAAATTGCAATCTACACTGTTGAAAATTTGAAACTTCTGCTGCATCGTCACTCCAAAGCTTTTATAGAAAACGATTACTGCACTGTAATATGGAGCATTATCATTGGTCAAAATAGAGACATTCTTTAAAAGCGGTGGAGTGACGATGCAGCAAAAGTTTCAAATTTTAACAGTGTGCCTAATAATCCTCTTGTAATTCTACCTCTTCCGCTAGGTGGTGTATGACCTTGATTGAGGTGACCTCGTGTTTAATTTTGAATTTGCATTTCCTATTTATCTTAGGACGATTACTGTGTATATTGCTTTGTTGTACTTAGACAATATGGGTATACTACAAAATTTATTTTTAAAATATAATACTCCAGTAGAAAATAAAAATATAAATAAGAATAAATTGTTCGCAAAAAATAATGTGAATGAGTGTGGTGCCCGAGACCCTTAAGGGTGTATTCGAAAAAATGCTTTTCCACCTTCAACAGTTCAAAATTTTCCGATAGAATTTCAGACACATTTTTAAAAGTAGAAACATGAAACTTGCTGAGGGTATTTTTGAAGAGATGTACAAGGTGCCGTGTGATGTATTTTTACGCTCAATTCATTAGAATTTGATTTATAAACAATTATCTTCTCAGTATGACCCCTTTTTTCGTTCACAGATCTCCTGCTAGGGGAAAATCTATTCAAAATGCCGTTTTTGATTGCTTTTTTGCAATATTTTCTGCATTTTTCAACGAATTGACAATTACGGCACCTTTTGTACTTTCTAAATAAGACAATTTGCCAGTTTGATGCATATGAGAGTAAAAATGAAGCCAAAAATAAATCGGAAAATAAACAGTTTGAATCGAAATACACCCTTAAAACTTTACGATATTTCTAATGGTCATACAAAAATCTAGGTAGACCGATTTATTCAAAAAGCTTTAAAAACATTTTATATTAGCAAAACTAAAAAAATATATTTTTTTAAACATTCACTCATTTCTCCCTTTAAAAGCTATTAGACATATTTATTTTTAAGTACATGATTAATAAAGGAGTACTGTAGCGAAAATTTATATTTAAGCAAAAGTTTTTGCTACTTGAACTGTTTATGATGAAAATGCGCTAATTCCGACTATTTAGAACTTTTACGTGTATTTAAATTAAATTAGAAGTATTTGAGGAGATTCCATCCTTAATGTTTAAAAATTGTTATAAATGTCTGTTTGTATTAGCGAATGTGGAGCAGTTTGTAAACACTAAATATTATTAGAAAATAACTTGATCAAACCTTTCTTTAAATATTTAACTATCTTTTAGGAATATTCAGAAATCGTTAAATATACTGTTTGTCACGTTAATTTTAAGTTTTCTTTAAAATAATGAATATCTTAATAATGTCCATAAATCAGGAAATATCTTTACGTTAATTTTATGTTTGTAACAAAAGATATTACTTTACAATAACGTTCCGAAAATTTAGATATTTATAGTGATGTGCATAAAATTAACTTAAAAATAACCATATTACCGTAAGTTTTTAACTATAACATAATTACGAACTATTTGATAAATTATGCATAAGCTATTTAGTGACAAGCTTTTCTCTTTGAAATCTAACACCATAACTAGCAAATTTGTTTTGCTTGCGCATATATTTCTTAAAAACCGAACAACCATAAAATATTATTTATTGCAGGTAATTTATAATTAGTGATAAAATGTGCTCCAAAGGAATATTTTAATTTTTTTTTCTAGCTACAGTATCGGTTTATGCATTATTTATATTTTTAATAATATATCTACTTTTACATAAGGAAACAATATAAGTTATTTTAAATTTTGTGTTATAAATACAATAGACTCTCGATTAACCTGGATCGGATTATCCGGTTTGCGGATTAACGAGGATGATTAGTAAAAAGCTCTAAAATTAAGAAATCATTGAGACCAATTAAAACAAGTTGGAAATTGCACGTGAAGTGTAGCAAATGAGGTGCGTTCGGGCGATAACGAAGTTTTAAAAATATCACTCTCATATATTAATCTCATAAAACTGTACATAGTTAATTACAATTAAAATGCGCACCAAACAATGTTCTCCTCATACCATTATGTAATGGAATACATTTGCGTGGCCTTGTAAATCAATAACAAATGTTCTTTGCACTACAGACTATGCAAAATGTATATTATAATATGTACTTTATAGAGGCATAACAATTTTATTATGCTCGAATAAGTGTAACATCATGAAAATGCATTTGAAACATTTTTTTTTCATTGACCGTAATGTAACGGAATATTTTGATTGTCCCTGTAATTGAACTATGCACCCGATTTTGATAATATTTGAAATAACTCGACAAAATTGTGTAATAATTATGTATTTTAAATTTCAAACGATTAAAATTCTTTCGAAGCTTTTTTCCCCATTGACAGTAATGCAATGGAATACTTTTGATTATCCCTGTAATTGCTCTATGCATCCGATTTTCATAAAATTTGAAATGACTCGACAAAATTTTGTAATAATTATATATTTTAATTTTTAAACGATTGGGTTGGGTGGTTTTTGCTGTATTATAAGCGGACGGACAGACTGTACCGTATTTACATAATTACGAACGCACTTAAAAAAATCCTACATAGAACGAGTACTGATTTTCAGAGAAGATTTGAAAAAGTTAAACTGCTCTGAAGGTATAGACGAAGAAGCAGTGCAACAATGCATAACCGCTTGGGGACGAGCGACCGATATACGTGGAACATAAAGTGCTCAGAAAACTTGATTGTTCTCACCAGTAAAATTTTGGTGTAAGTTTTGCTTTATTTAATCGCGATTTAACTAGGTAACAATCCCTACTTTAAAAAATCGATGATAAAAGATTAAAAATTCTGTAAAAGTCGCTCGTTTTGAAAAGTTTAACGAAGATTTGATATTGGAATGTCCCGAAAATTTAAGTGGCAATGATATTGTCAGGGTGGTGAGTGATTAGGGGAAAATACAGCCAAAAAAAGGTGTTTAATACCAATTGATTCTTTTTTTATGGCGTTTTTCCCTGCTTGCTCCCACTGGTCAGCAAGCAAGCAGTCTGTCAAAAAGGAGTTAGATAAACTAATTTTTATCACATTGACAGAGCTGCCAACTTCTACGCCTATTTAAATCACATAAACATGTTTGGAACCACAAAAAAGTTTCAGTAACATGTATGCCAAATATATTCAATGGGATTTATTACACTCCATATTGTTGACTATCTGCTAAAATTTCTGTTTCTGATATATTTATTCGTCTTTAATTAGGCGTAGTAGTTGGCAGCCATGCATTGATTTTACATGTTTTGTTCATACCTTAATGTTTAACTAATATTGTAATATCTTAAAATATTGAATATCATGTCTACTTTATGTCATGTAATATTTATTAAACTTTTCAAGTTATCTACACTACATTTATAATTTGTATGACAACCCCTTACATATTGTAAGCACTAAACACTTTTGGGCCAAAAACGCTGCTTATGGACCCTGACCCTTTTTCTAAATATTCTGGGGGTATTTAGTTGGTTATTAAAACATAGAAAATATTGATAGTTATTTTAAGTGGTTCTAAATACAACTTACACTCTTAAAACGAAAGAGCTGATTTGGCTTCTCATGAAAGAGCTGTAATTTTTTCGATCATAAAAGAGTTGTTTTTCAAACGATTAAATCTTCTTGATCTAAATTGGTTATTTAAATAGCTCAACTTCATTTAAATTGGTTAAAACTCGAGTTATTTCAACTCTTTTTTGAGAAGCTGCCTTTCAACATTGAGATGAGTTGACAGCTCAACTTGGGCTATTTTGTGGCTGACTTTTTAAGAGAGTACAAAACCCAGACGCTGTATAAAAAATTGGATTTCGTATTTTTATATGTACATATTTTATACGTACACATGCCATACATATTTACTTTGACAAATTTGCATACCTTTTGTAACTTGATCTACCTTTCTATCATTAATTATTTATGATATAATCGCCATAAATGCTATTTTGATTCAACTGATATATATTTATCATCTACTGGGTCAACACGTTTGGACGACCGTTGAAGTGGCATGCAATTCCAAAACTGTTAATATCTAACAATGACAATAATTGAATTATTCCACCTATTAAAGCAGATAAACTAATGAATTTTAGAGTTTATCGCTGTAGGGTATAATATTAGGTGTCTATTGTAACATTTTGTTCATAGTGTATTTTTCTTTCTGATAATATTTTAATTACCTTGTGAACGTTTTTTTTCTAGGTAAAATAATTCTTGAATATATTAAGACCTTACAATGTGAACATATTCAAGTCCCAGAGATTGTCAAGATATTACCTCTGTCAGTACGCAGCTTGTCCTCAGTAAGTAAAAGTTTGTGATACTGTTTCAAATTATTAAAATATCATTATAAGTTTTAGTTTAAATTGCAAATAAACCCTTTGAGCAAAATTGCTTAAAGATAGAAAACCAACGATTATAAATGGACAAATAAAGTATGAAAAGGTAGTATACAGCTGTTTAGAATCTACTATCGAGATTCTTCATAAGTGCAAAACTCAACGAGTTAGAAAATTGTCCATAAGTGTCCTTCTATTCTTGATGTTAATCTTTGGAAAGCTTACCATATCATTAAAAATTCTCACTCTTTAGTCAATGACTTATCAAGTACTTCTCCTTTTCCAAGTTTTTGGAAATCTTTAATTTAAAGCTTTATTTTTCTCGCTTTTTGGTTTTTGTTATGTTTGTTCTCCGTTAGATGTCTCTACTTGCCCACCGAGTTGCTCAGGCTACATTCTTCTCATTGTTTGCTTTTTTTTTTGGCGGGATCGTTCCCGTAGCGAGTATATAAGCGTACGTTTCTCTGTCTCTTTGCTCAATTTTGCTTTTTCTAGCTCGCTGAGTTTTGCACTGATGAAGAATCTCGATAGTAGATTCGAAACAGCTGTTTGCTACATTTTCATACATTATTTGTGCATTTATAATCGTTGGTTTTCTATCTTTAAATAATATAAGTTTTAGTGCATGTATCCTGTTCAAACTAAAATGTGTTTTTAACATTATGGCACTTAGTTGCTGTAACTACTGAATTCGAATGTTTTGCATTGTCCTTTATTTTTGTTGGAATTCCAGAGAGAATTATTGAAGGTAAATCGTTGATATTGATATGATTATTTTATTTTTTACAAAGTTTATCTCCATTTTTCTTTTTATTTAGATAAATTGTTTTTTTTTTAAGACTAAAGAAAAAAGAATAAAGTCTTTAGATTAAAACAAAATATTGAGCTAAAGATTGAAAAACGAAAAAATAATAAAATATATAATACGATCATTTAAGCGTCTGCGGTTTTACTAAAATGTGATTAAAATAATCAAAGTGATGTTATGAGTTTATAATATACATTTCATTTAAAAATAACTTTGTACTTTCAAGCCTTATCAAAGCTCTTCATCAGAGCTTTTTTTTAAAACTATTTTCTTTTTATTTATACAAATATGTGTTTTCGTTTTTAAAATGAGCGAGCCAATTATTATTACAGTTGAAAATAGAAGTAGCAGTTTCTTGGATTAAACTTAATAAGAGAATTATTGAAACGATTTTACTAACTCCTTTGCGACGAGCGTCTCTTCTAAAATTATTAACCCATGGCTGCCAACAACTACGCCAATTTAAAGTCAAATAAACATATTGGAATCAGAAATTTTACTTAATGATTAACAATATGCATTGTAATACATAACATTAAACGTATTTCGCATCCATTTCATTCTAAAAAATATGTGGTTCCAAACATGTTAATATGATTTAAAAAGGCGTAGAAGTTGGCAGCTGTGTTAACCTATTATCGCCGGTTTTTCAGAACACAAATTTTCACTTTACTGAATCAGAAAAATGCTGAGAATAAATGCTGATAAATTTACAATAAAATTTTACTGATAAGAATAATCAAGTATTGCGAGCACCTTATGCGGCTTTTTATTTAAGTTTTAGTTTTTTTAATTAAGGTTAAGTTTAATTCTTTTATTAAGTTTAATTGAAGAAACTACTACTTTTACTTTCAACTGTGATAATTATTGGCTCATTTCAAAACGAAATCACGTATCCATGTAAATAAACAACAATTAGTTAGTAAAATATTCTCGTTGTATGATAGAGTTAGTATAAGGCTAGATCATTTTAAATAAAATATTTTTTTAACGAATAACATCCGTTTGTTATACGAATTGAATATTTCCAGCTGAGCGAAAAATTGCCCAGGCAAGGAATCGAACCCGGATACTTGGCTTACAAGGCCAATGCTTTACCTGTTAAGCTATCTGGGCGATACCCGGCTGGGATTTTTCTGAGCGAAAAATCCCAGCCGGGTATCGCCCAGATAGCTTAACAGGTAAAGCATTGGCCTTGTAAGCCAAGTATCCGGGTTCGATTCCCTGCCTGGGCAATTTTTCGCTCAGCTGGAAATATTCAATTCGTATGATAACTTTACCAATCAGTTTGATTGTGTTAAAAATAATAGTATATCTACGTATCCATCGTTATATGGAGTTCCATTACCTGCGGTTTATTCTGCGAGCTGTTTCAAATGACAGACCAGATGTTTCGACCAATAAGGTTATCTGAGCGAAAAATCCCAGCCGGGTATCGCCCAGATAGCTTAACAGGTAAAGCATTGGCCTTGTAAGCCAAGTATCCGGGTTCGATTCCCTGCCTGGGCAATTTTTCGCTCAGCTGGAAATATTCAATTCGTATGATAACTTTACCAATCAGTTTGATTGTGTTAAAAATAATAGAACATCCGTTTGATTATTTTAATAGCCTTTTAAGTAAACAGTAATTATTTTAAATTTCATATTATATATTTTATGTTTAAAAGAAGGTTAAAATTGTGTTTCGTCATATGATTTTATTTAAAATAAGCATACAAACATCTAACCAGTACTGTTCAATAATCCGTGAATCCATTGAGATAGTAGTAATGCGCTTTCTTATAGTATTCCCCTGATTGGGTTTAATAATCTTGGTATTTTTAGAGCTTTTGAAAATATGACTTGAGCTTTTGACTCTTTTTCTTAGAACAGTGAACTTGATTACACTTGCGTATTCATAGTATTTTGCTTTGCTTTTATGTATGTTTTCTATTTCATCTTTTCCATTAGAAAAAAACAAAAAAAAAAACACGTGTGCTTTTGAAAGATCTCAGGGTTATATTTATATTAATTTGTATCTTTGCATGTTTTTAATACCTGTTTAAAAATTATATATGTATATTTTAACGGTTATTGTGAATTACCGGTTTACACAGTTATACATTATTTACATAATATTTTATGAGGTACTTGAAACATACACAAACATATTTTCTAGCATTCAAGGCTTTAATAAAAAATGCATTTCAGATTCTTTTTTTTTTTTTTTTTTTTCGATTTTCTAAAAGCTTGGTGTCAAGAGAATTTATTTCACATCAGGCCATTATCGAAACCGAAAGTCCAGGGGTAGTAAAAAAGATATAAGAACAATTTAGAAGTTACTATAGCACATTTAGTTTCCATTATTTCCTTTTTTTCTTTGAGATAGTAACACTATTTTTCTCTCTAAAGGCTGTTATTTTCAGCTTTTAAAAGATGAATGTTTCACAGCCACTTCATGATTGATTACATAAAATTATTTTGAAAGTGGGTTAGTTGTAGAAACGTAAACTAAATAAACTTAAGAACTACAAATATTTTTTAGATATATTACGAATTTCCCATTCCTTATGTATTTATTACAGCTGCCAACTTTTACGCAGTTTTCTACCACTAAAATTGTACAGAGATTGTCAGTTTCTTTAATCATAGGATTTCGACGGTTAAATAAGGCAGTATTAATTATAAAATTTTTGTGGTAGGAAAAATAGGTAAAAGTTAGCAGCTATGATTTATTCAGTAACTTATGAAAAAAAAATGCTTGAAAAGAAACTACAAATCCTTATCTATTTATATCTATGCCAGGTTCAAACGTATG
This sequence comes from Maratus speculifer, assembly GCA_964019185.1. Classification (NCBI taxonomy): domain Eukaryota; kingdom Metazoa; phylum Arthropoda; class Arachnida; order Araneae; family Salticidae; genus Maratus; species Maratus speculifer. The sequence continues at coordinate 175,426,938 of OZ025302.1, forward strand.
CTTGTTAAATGCTTTGTTTCACAAGATTGACTTGGTGACTGGTAGAAATTTCTGAAAAATTGTAAAGACGCATAAACGCATACTAGTTACTTAAAATGGGTATATTTTTGAATTTTCTAAAAGTGCATGAATGCATAAGCGCTAAAATCATCCGTAATATATTGGTTAATATAATCCTGATTTAATACGTATCAAACCAGAAATATTTTAACAAATAAAATTAAATATATTACGCATAAAACTGCGTAATTTCATAAATAAAAATCTTCAAATATTTTCTCTGGTTTGAAACGTAATTTAGCTGGGTCAAATTAATCCGTGCATGCTTAGCAGCTTAGCCTCCATCTTTATTAGAAAAATCTGAATTCCTGTCAGGAATTAAAAATATCATTTTCGCATTGTTTAATGACTAGCACTGCCAGTTTAGTCTGTTCATATAGTCAAAAAATTCAAATTCGCACCAGAAAATATAAAAATCATTTTTAGATTTATTTAATGACAGAACGTGATAACTTCCGCATAATTTGCTTTCAGCCTTAAATTTAGCTTATTGGCTCAGCTTTTGGCGCCATCGATAATACATCACCTATACCAACAGACATAATTTTGTTTTATGACGCACATATGAATCTGTTATAACTTATTTGTCATGTAATCTATTTAATAGGTATAGAACTTTTTAAAGGTTCATAAATGTACTGTTATATATATTTTTAATTTATAATTCATAGCTGCCAACTTTGAGCTAATCTTCCGTAATACCTGGATTAGTTTGATCCCTGTTAACGTCATTTCAAACCAGAAAATATATTTCATGAATCCTTATTTATTTAATTTCAGGATTGTTACTGTAACATACTTAATTTCATTTCTTTGAAAAAATTCTGGTTCGAAACTCATTAAACCAGGGTCAAATTGATTACGGATAATCAATGTCAGGTTGGCACCTATGATAATTATAAATGTAAATATTTATTAAAAAAGCTGACATTTCTTAGACTGTAGTATTTGTTCATTATTTTTTTCTGAATTAATTCTATATTTTAAATTTACCCTTTACAATACTTACAGGGCTAACACTGGGGAATATTCTTAAATACTACCTCGTTTCACTTTGTCAAAAAAAAAATTCTTTTTTATATGCTTTGACAACAGTGAAAAAAAATTATATTTATTTCTAAAATAAATAATAGTGCAAATTGAATACAAAAATAACTACCTGTGGCAGCCCTGTATTTAGTACATTTATTTATAAATGTATAAACCAATATTCCCATTCCAAATATTCTATACAAGCATTTTTATTATTAAGTTAGAAGTTACACTAGTTCAGAACGAAAAAAAATCATTTTTTATGTATTATAAAATTAAATAATTTATACAATACTTAAAAGATGATGAAACAGTTAAAAATATGTTAAAATCGAGCACTTTTGGCAAATACTAAGCCAATATCAGGACATTGCAATTAACTACTTGCATATTTTGCTCATATTATCTTTTCTTCAAATAATACATCCGGGTACCATAGTCAATTCCAGACTTCACAAAAAGTAGAAGTATTCAATAAGGCAAGAATTACATGCCCTCTAAATAATGATTACAAAATTACAATAAATCAATCTATTGAAATTGTAAACAAAAGTGAAAATTAATCCGATGTGACAATATTAAAACTTTCTTCTATCTCATCCAAATATTTCAAATTCGTTATCACAGTTCCAAAATTAAATGGCAATCTATGCCCATCATGGGGATTCTAATAATATAAAATTCCGTGCATTAGTTCTTGAGATATGATTATCGCTAAAATAACATAAATCATGCAAAATGCAGCATAGCAATGCCGCTTGTTGAGCGATTTACACCGAAACCTAATTTACAACAACTTAGGTTACATCTAACTGAATTTCAAATTTGATGAAAATCCTTGCATTAGTTCATGAGATAAGGCTACAGCGGGAATCGCGAGAAATGCAGCAGAGCAGTATGACATGTTGGGCGATTTACACCAAAATGTAAACAACAACAAGCCAACACCTAGTCATATTGAGGAACAATTAAATCTTAAGTTTTATGAAAATCCGTGCATTTTTTCTAGAGATAGAGTTAATGCGAAAATCGCAAAAAATGCAACACAGCAACTTCATTCGTTAACCGATTTGCACCAAAGGTAAAAGAAATTTGTAATATATTTTAACCACATTTAAGGCTTTATAAAATATAAATAAACTCTTATAATATAATGTAATAAAATATGTAATTCAATTAAAACTGCAAAGTTTTTTTTTTTTTTTTTTTTTTTTCTATCAGCACGATAACTTATCTTTAAATGTGTATATCAACATAAAATTTGTGTTAAAATAAAGGATTAACTATACTCTATAGATTTAATAACATATAAATTATTTGACAGAAACTATTTTTAAAATTTAATTAAATTTGAAAAATAAAGAAAATGAAAAAATATTATTAATGATTAAAAAATAATAAAAGTGTTTACTTATCCCAATAATATTAATTCATTCTATGAAATATAGGTTAGAAATCATTGTAACATGCATTTTATCTTTATATATCCATTCTTAGTTAAGTTATCCTGCAGATAGTGATGTACTATGAGACATTTTTTTGTAATATTAACTAACCTGTATTTTTCATTACATTTTATCATAACCGTTCATTTGTGTACTTTATAAAGCCTTAAATATAACTTAAATATATTACGGATATTTTTGTATTTTCAATAAGTATGTAGGATGTTATAATATTTTAAAATTTCTCTGTTTTTTTTTTGTTTGTTTGTTTGTTTAAAATAATGTTTAAGCAGTGATGCAAGCGCTGCACCAGAAATGCACCACTTAATTTTAAAAGAATTTTTGTTTTATATAAACTAATGAACCAATTTGCTAGCTAATATTTTTTATTTATTATTTGCTAGCTAATATTTTTTATCTTAATTGTGGCTTCCCACAACTAATCACTATTTTTTTTCTTATGGCTCCCTAAACCCATGCAACACGGCTTACATTGATAATCTGGATATAAAGTTGTTTTTTCAACTAGGAGGTCCATCACCATGCTTACATTGTTCGCATTGTTCATGTAGGATTTGAAGAAGTTCCTATTGGAGTCGCTATGCTCCAGTTCACCTTCCCAGTTTTGCCAGACGGGCTATTTTTTTTTAAATTCAGATTCTTGATTGGCACCAAATTTTACAAAAGATTAATTAAGTCTTATTCAATGGCATGATAATTAAGGCGAAAACAAAGGGTAATTTACCGTTTCAAAAAAGTGGTATTAATCAAGAAATCTGAATTAAAAAAAGTAGCCCACTGGTAACACTGCACCTTCCATCGAAGTCGATGAATCGATTGACGTAATGCACAGATGTTCTCGTTTCATATAATAACAAGTTTTCTGAGATTAACAAAGAATACTATTAAATTTTTGTGGTCGAAGCCATCTATTTTTGGCGCAGCGCTTGCATTCTTGTCTTTAATACGTTCGCTGCCACCGACGCGCTAGTGCGTCCGACTGGACATCTTCCTATGCCGGCGACGCTCTAGTCTAGAGCATCGAGCATCTGGAGTATCACTTAAGGTGCTCCTTCTTAGAGTCCTTCATTATTCTCACCAGTTATTTTTTATTTTAAAGTTTACTTTATTCAAACAGAGTATTTTCTTGATTCAACTCCATAAAATTTTCTGTATTTAAAAACTGGTAATAAAAGATTAAACTAAAAGATTAATTTAGAAGAGGAAATATTAATTTTTTCGTTTCAAAATCAAGTTTTCAAGAAAGGGCTGCCATGAAATAAGTTTTTTTTTAAAAAAGGTGTATTTCTTCATGATGGGTTTATTCACAATGTCTCGGATATAAATTGTTATAACTCAAGAACTGTTAGAGATAAATACTTCAACTCGTCCTTTTTGATAATTTTATGCTAATTTTTATCCAGCAAATTTGAAAAAAGAATATTTACTTTTGAGAATATGACTTTTTGAATAAAAGTAGCATAATTTGTTTTTCAAATTTTTACTTTAAATATTTTTAATTTTTTAAAATTTAATATTTTCAAAAATGCTGAATCAGAATTAAAATTTCGAAATTTCTGTTAAAAAAATTTTAAAAAATTTAAATTCTACAAATAATGTTTTCAGTTAAAACGATTTTAAATTACTCTAGCTTTTTAATAAATTCTAAGTCAAAATTTAAAAAATATATGAAAAGTTTTATCATGTGACGTTGTTTACAAATAATAAGGTTAAACCTCAGAAAAAAATCAAAATTTTAACTGAATAAATGTATTTTCTCTTTATGTGTTTCAGGCCCCTTTAAAGATTTAGCTCTAAGGTAGTAACCAAAATTCATTCTTTCTTTTATGAATTTGTTCATTAAAAAATTATGTTTTGCTTGGTACATTTGTTTCGTCTTATACGATTCGATGTTTTATAAATTCGTTTTATAACGATTTTAAAATACACTAATTTTTTAATAAATTTTAAATTTAAAATTTAAAAAATGAAAAGTTTTATCATGCGACATTATTTACCATAATATGGTTAAACATCAGAAAAAATTCAAAATTTTAACTGAATAAATATATTTTTTATTTATGCGGCCTGAATCCCCCTTAAAAAAATAGCTCTAACGTTCTGACCAAAATTCACTCTTTCTTTTATGAATTTGTTCTTAAAAAGTTCTGTTTTGCTTGGTACATTTGCTTGGTTTTATACGCCAATATTTAAAAAATAGCAACAATTTACCTCCAACTTACTCTGCTTCTACATAATAAATTTAAAGCAGAATATTAATGTTGCACCTAATAGAGAAGTATTTTTTGAGAGCTTTAACTGAAAATGCTTTTGAGGTTTATTTTCAACTGGGCTAAAAGCTAAGTGTCAAAAGAATTTATTTCACATCACGCCATTGTCGGAAAGAAAAGTTCAGATCTAGAAAAAAAAAAGTGATAAAACAGCATTTTAGAAGATACTATTCATTTATGCCAAAAGCCATAATTTGAAGTTACATCACTTTTCACTCTCTGTCGACGATTATTATAAAAGGTATAACATTCTTTAAAAAAAATATCTCTAAGTATTAACCAAAATTTCTTCTTTCTTTTATAAATTTTTACTTACAAAAGTTACGTTTTGCCAACTACATTTCTCTCTTTTTGTACACCTATATTTTAGTTTAAAAAAATCAACATCTTACCTTTTATATGAGCAACAAATTACCCCCAACCTTATCCTGCTTTTACGTAATATATTTGAAAGCATAATATTAATGTTGCATCTAATTGAGTAGTATTTTTTGAGAGCTTTAACTGAAAATACTTTTGAGATTTATCTTCAACTGCCTAAAAGCTTGATGTCAAGAGAATTTATTTCACATTGGGCATTATCGGAAAGGAATGTTCAGAGCTAGAAAAAAAGGCAATAAAACAGCATTTTAGAAGATACTATTCTCATTTCGCTTGATATTTATTTTTTGAAAAGTGTTATTATTTTGCGCATTTAAAATGGATGTTTTCATCCATTTTAGGTGTATTCGTAATTATATAAGTACGTAGCACATACGCAAAAATTTAGAAACAAATTACCCCACCTTCTACATAATAAATTTAAAATATAATATTAATGTTGCACCTAATAGAAAAGTTATTTTTTGAGAGCTTTAACTGAAAACGCTTTTGAGATTTACCTTCAACTGCCTAAAAGATTGGTGTCAAGATAATTTCTTTCACATCACGCCATTATCGGAAAGAAAAGTTCAGAGGTAGAAAAAATGCGATAAAACAACATTTTAGATTATACTATTCTACATTTCGCTGTTTATTTATATATTTTTGGAAAAGTGTTATTATATTGTGCATTTAAAGCGGATATTTTCATCCATTTTAGGTGTATTGATAATTACATAAGTACGTAGTACATACGTGAAAATTTAGAAACAAACTACCCCCATTTTACTCCCACCTTTTACATAATAAATTAAAAATATAATATTAATATTGCACCTAATAGAAAAGTTGCCTAGAAGCGCCTAGAAGCGAGATGTTAAGAGAATGTATTCCATATCACACCTTTATCGGAAAGAAATATTCAGAGCTAGAAAATAATTCGATAAAATGAATTAATGATTTATAAATTATTTGTCAGAAACTATTTTAAAAAACTAATTAAATTTGAAAAATAAACAAAAAAAATATTAATGATTATAAAGTCATGAAATTATTTACTTCCTCAATAATACAGTGCTTAGCAAAAGTTTAGACAATGATTGATTACGCTTCTATATTCAGAAGTATGCAACGAATTTTTTTTTGTAATTCATCTGTCATACATTACTTCTGACTTATTCTTTATTCACAAACAATAAATTTTGAATTTTACCTTTTAGATAACAAATAATGACAAAAAAATGAAATTAACATTGTGGCAAAAGTATAGACAATTTGTATATTTACAGAAAAATAACTACAAATTAAAATCGAGTTGCACCCGCATTGTTTGCAGTTAGTGCAAGAATGTGACTTTTCATCGAAGAAACTAAATACTGCGTCATTTGGGGATCTATTTTGTACCAAACATGTTCAACAGCAGTTCGAAGCTCATTAACAGAAATGTATAGCAAAAATTTGCATAAATCTTACGACATATGATGTTACAAGTAAGTTTTCGATTGGGCCCAGATCAGAGCTACACGCCGGCAAGTTGAGATCAGTAGTATTTTCAGAGTTAAACGAAATTCTTCTTTTATATGCAACATGATTAGACGCATTATCTTGCTAAAATTTATTTTTTAGATCAGCTAAAAGTTCCCCAAATGACTAAAAGTTAATCTCCAACGTATGTACGTTACGTACATACGTTGGAGATAGTACGTAGTATTGTGTTGTTTGGCAACCATTGAATAACTCCAAAGATTCAGAGCATTAAAGCAAAATGAGGACCAAATCATCAAACAGTCACCTCCTTGTTGTCGACTTAAGAAAGTCCCAGGCTTTTTACCGCAAGTCGTGCCAATAGTATGCCCACCCATTTGGCCATTCAAATTTTACTTTTTTTTCGTTACGACTGTCATAGTGTACCGTTTAGGTCCATATGATGTATATTTATTACAAGTTCATTGCATTCTCGACAATTTGTAGCGAGATTTTAAAGCTGATTGTTTTATAATTTTCATGTAAATTGATTTACCTGTTTCTTTTATCATCTACGCATCATGTCCGTAGACACAGAAAGTCCTGACTTACTTTTAATGTGATTAGCAATCATCATTTGTGTAAATGTCAGTTTATGGATCCGTTTGTCATCTCATTTTCTGGTCTCAGAAGGTCTTCCGTATTTATGTTTTGTTTTGAAGGAGTCGTCCTTAAACTATACTTCATACACAGACCACTTTGGACGATTCAATGCTTCTGAAATTTCTACAACTGTCTTCTCTTTCTATTTCAACTTTCCTACTTCACTTACCTCATCTAACTGAATAGTTTTAGCTCGTGGCATCTTCACTAACTGATGCTATATCCAGGTATACTTAAATACTTCAGACATATGACATCATAACTTAGAAATTTGCATTTTTCCATGAACAGTAGGCAAAAAATGAAAAAAGTGTCTAAACTTTTGCAATATGCAAATTCTACTTTTTTCAGTACAATTAAATATTATCTTAAATTATAATCTTTATTTTTATCCTACATTGTTCAAAATATATTTAAAAATAAGTATAGCAATTTGTAAAACTCAAGTGTTCTTATTTTTTATTTAAAGGTTAAAAAACACCAGTGTCTAAACTTTTGCTGAGCACTGTATTAATTCATTCTATGAAATATAAGTAAAAGCTCATTATAATATAAATGTTATGCTTATATATCTATTCTTAGTTAAGTGATCGTGATGATAGTGACATAGCATAGTGAAAATATTTTGCAATATTAATTGAACTACATTTTTAATTACATTATATCATAAGCATTCACTTGTACACTTTATAAAGCCCTAATATAGCTTAAATATCTTAGAGATTTATGTATTTTCATTAAATATTTAGGAAGTTATGATAATTTGAAATTACATCACTTTTTCACGGGTGCAAAGATTTTAAAAGATCTAAAACTGCTTAAAGCTTTATTCCAATCAAAATTACTTATTTTCTGATTTAGTTTTAATTTTTTTTCCCTCTCAAACGCAAATTTTCTTTGTTAGAAACTTCATAATATGCCGTGCTTGTGTATTGTTTTTTTATTAATGCAGAAAATATTACAAAGAATTTTGTCAATTTTGGAGCACAATTTATCGAAGCGGAAGATCTGGGAATTAAAAAAATGGTAATACAGGGAAAAAAATTGCTTATAAACCAAAGTCTAATGAATTCAGCATAAAATGAAATCACACGGCCTCTTACGCATCTGTTAAAAAAAAAAAAAAAAAAAAAAAAAAAAAAAACTTAGCAAATTTTAACTTTTTACTTTTAAAAATTAGTCTGAAAATGTATCTAAAAATTTCGAGCTGATGAGAATGGAAAAATATTTTTTGAATACACCCACCTTCCGTCGGGCGCGCCGTTGTAAAAAGTACAAGATTCACGTTCTTTTTTCTTTAAAATAAAATTTAAGCAGCAGAGGGTACTAATAACCGTTTGTATTTGTTTATTGAATCTCTATACCTGATTCCGGAAAGCTATTTTTATTTCAGATTGCGCAATTAGCTGCACGTGTCATTTTAATCTGTTAACAGGGCATGGAAATGCGCAACTTTTATCTATAAACAGCCTTCAAAAAAGCAAATATTATGCTTGATATGGAAAGCAACTAATATAGATGAAATATAGGACTAATACTGTAAATCCGAAATTACTTAGTTATTGTTTAGTAATTCATTATTATTTTTTATTCTTTGTAATTGTAGTAGCAAGTAGCTTTTATACATCTAAACTTCTGATTTAATATGTTTTAACAAAATGAAAGTACTGCGGAATACTTTCAGAAATTGTGATCAGAGATAAGTTATATGATATTTGTAAGTTAAATTAAAATAAAACAGCAATAATTGATCGTTTTTCGCTTGTTGTACAATTTACAATTCGCGCCCGCTCATGTGATGAAAATTTGCGCGCCCGGCGAAAGAAAATAGCTCTAACGTACTAAGTACTAACGAAAATTCCTTTTTTCTTTTATGAATTTGTACTTAAAAAAATACATTTTGCCTGGTACATTTCCCTCTTTTTATGAACCAATACTTTAGTTTTAAAAATAGCAACAATTTACCTCCATCTTACCCTACTTATATATAATAAATTTAAAGCATAATATTAATGCTGCCCCTTATAGAGAAGTATTTTTTGAGAGCTTTAACTGTAAATGCTTTTGAGATTTATCTTCAACTAGGCTAAAAGCTTGGTGTCAAGAGAATTTATTTCACATCACGCCATTATCGGAAAGGAAAGTTCAGACCTAGAAATATAAGTCGATAAAACAGCACTTAAAAAATACTATTCTACATTTAACTCTATATGTTTTTTTTCTTTCTTTGGAAAAGTCTTAATATTTTTTGTTACTGAAGCTGATATTTTCATCTTTTTAAAAACGAAGAATGATTTGCTTTAGCTACATGATTGGTTGAACTAAGCCTTTTTAGGTGCGTTCGTAATTATTTAAATACGCAAGCCCTATAGTCGTCGTTCGGTACGTCCATCTGTCCGTCCGCCGGTCCGCCTGTCTACAAAAAACTTAGCAAAAGCTACCCAGCCGAATCATTTTGAAATTTAAAATATATAATTGTTGCATAATTTTGTTGTATCATTTCAATTTTCATAAAAATCGGATATATAGTATAGTTACAGGGACAATCATATATTCCGTTGCATTAAGGCCAATAGGAAAAAATAGTTTCAAGTGCATTTGATTGATATTACGCTCTTTCGATCATAATAAAACTGATACAAGTCTTTGAAGTATATAACCAAAAAATATATTCTATACAATTTGTGGTACAAAGAATATTTGGTAATAATTTACTGGGCCACACAAAAGTATTTCATTGCATAATGGTATACAGGAAAGCATTGTTTGGGGAGCGTAATAATCGTGATAAACGATTTCACATTTTACAAAATTGATATACAGTCGGCTCTCGTTAATTCGAACTCGTCGGGACCACAAGAATAGTTCGAATTATCCGAAGTTCGAATTATGGAAAGTATGAAATGAAAACATGCTTAGTGTAATATATTACAAAGGAATTAATCTTATTGTGTTTTTTTTATTTATTTCGTCTGTTATCATTAAATATAACTCAATATTAAATTAGAGTGTATAAATATATAAACTAATTAAAAGATTATAAACAAGCACTTGGAAGAAAAATTTAAAGCATCACTGATGGACAGACGGGGCACTAAGAAAATGGATATGAAATACATTCTATTATATGCATACTCATTCGGAACAATTTTCACAAAAATCAAAGAAAGAAAGTTATTTAAATGATCTGAAATCCGTGAGAAAGAAAAGAAAAATGAAAAATCGGAATTCTCGTTTGTTCTAATTAAACGAAGTCAAGAGAAAATGTGTTCGAATTAATGAAAATTTTTTAACGTTATTCTGCCATTGAAAATTTCGGGACTAGTTCGAATTAAGCGAAGATTCGAATTATCCGATTTCGAATTAACGAGAGTCAACGGTATTTTGCTGAGGTTTACCGTAATTTCGAGCGTATACGACACGGCTCAGATAAGTCTTTTTCAGACCGGAAATTTTATTGTAAAAAAGAAGCCAAATAGATGTTACGCAAAAGTAAGTCACATTTTATTAAAAACATTTCGAATGGGATAATTTATTTGTAGTACATTCATTATAATCTACTTTAGAATCTTATATAAAAAAATGGAAAAATATTTTGTACATAAAGTAATGTTTTGGTTTATCCAAAAATCTTACATATCTTGTTTTTGTAACTGAATATGAATAAACAACTATAAAAATATGGAGATTGTTTTAAGTAAAGTATGATATTTTATATACAAAAACCGTTTAGAAATATATAATGTTTAGCGCTGTTAGTCTGATCTTGATATCATGCTTGTGTAATTGGACATTTATTATGCAAAAAGATTTAGAATGTGCAACTTTATACTCGAGTGTAATTTAATTTATCATTTCTAAAAAGTTATATTCGAAATAAAAAAGGCGTTAACAGAGATAAAATAATATTTAGATTAGGAGTAAACTTGAGCTATCTCTCCTCTTTAAAACATTCTCTTTTTCGCTTTAGATATTTTTTAAAGATTTACTTGTAGTTTTCAACGATCCACAATTTCTAATTTTTTTTCCTGTTTCAAAACTCGTAAAACAAACGTTTACTTATTATTTTAATGCGGAGAAATTCATAATTAAAATTTTGCAGTCCAAGTTTAGCTATCTATAGTGAGATAATGATAATTTTGACTTACTTTAAAATAATTACCGATCCTCCACGGACTAATTACTTTCCGAACCTAAATAATTACCGCAATATGACTTTGCGGATCGCATCGATATTATCTTAATGATATCCGAGTTCGTAAAAAGGTTTTTAATTATATCTCTGTACTTTATCAACACATAAATTGTGTAAAAAAAGTAATTTTAAGACATTTAAATATATTCGAGGAACTTTATTCACGTTTATTAATTTAATATTTCTCTTGAAATTAAGATACATATACAAGAGAATTCGGAATTTTTTTTCATATTCTTCTTTCAATACTTTACGAGAATAACTGTCCTACAAACAACATAATTGAAATAAATTAGCACAATATGAAATATTATAAAGCTTCTGCAACTAATTAATTTTCTCTTTTTATCACATTGGCCCACCAGTGGCTGAGAGGTTCTGTTCTCGAAGCTGGTAGACGGGTGGTGCTGGGTTCGAACCCAATCAGCCTAATCGCTCGGTTTGGATTCTTTTGTGTCGGCCGATTATCTACTCGAGGGATATAGGCCTAGAGGAAGGTGTGTAATTCGCGGGGTCTTTCTAAGGAAACCTAACCCGTATTTACGCAAGGTTACAAGAAAAACACGAAAACTCCGAACGGTTAGGCCGACGGCCGCGATTGGGCTCGAACCCAGCACCTGCCGTCTACCAGTTGAGAGGTCAGAACCTCTCGGCCACTGATGGGGCGCCTAATCGATTGGAGATTTGTGTGGTTTATTCGAATCTTGGTTTTCCTTGCGTATATACGCATTTCGTTCCTTAGGAACGCCTCCTCTGATGGCACCCCCTCCCGATCTTTTTATAGCAAATACATCTTGTGTTGAAATATTGCCGTCATAAACACAACTAATTATCACATTCAAACACTTACAACTGAGCATACATTTTCAATCAATACCATACAGATAACAGAAAATGTTATCTAATCTGGCGTCTTTTCCTGTCAAAAATATCGAATTCACACCAAAATTATTTTAGAACTAATTTGTATTTTTCTTTCAGGCTGTATCATTTTTTGTATAGTAAGTTAAAAAAAAGTTTAAATTTTCTGAGGTGAAATTAGAAATTCTTAACACTAGATTTAAAAGTAACATATAAAGGACGTTAAACGGTATATGTAGTTATAGAGTTAAAATATAGTCATATTTTCATGCAATTGTTTAGTAAAATTAATCCTTTCACGGATAAAAATTTGTCTATGAAACCACAAAATGTTATTTAAGAAATGCAACATGAACATGATAATTTTAATATAAAAATTTTCTATTTATTATTTAGATGAAATAACGCATTACTTATGTCGAAATAAATTTGCTCGTAACTTCCTATCTCAGTCGTTTATTTCATCATTTTAGCAATGGAAGCGCTTTGTCCGTGAAAGAGTTGAAATTTTCCCCTCCGAAACACGCTTTTTGCTTTATAACCCTCTCAAGGGCGCCATTTGCAGGGACCGATTTACAAATTTGGGGGCCCTGGGCACAGATGCTTACAGGGGGTCCCCTTGGAAAGTTGCTTACAAAAAGATTGAGATCCTCCCCCCCAAAAAAGTGACTTATTAAGATAACCACGATGGACTTCACGATTGAATCACTTTTAAATACCAATAAAGAATTTAAATATGATAATCATTTATTTAGGATTTTAAATAACGATTTCAAAATATGAAATCTAAATAAGTAGAAGTAGTACAATAAATTGTGTATTGATAATTATCTTTTGCTACGCAAGTTTATATGTCTGGAATGATAAAATATGCAACAACGAATCATAAATATTCCGCAATACCAAACTATAGTTATTTAAAATACTGTGGGACTCTACCGCCTATGAACTGCACTCACCAACCCCAAATAATTTGACAAGAACAGGAGCGATTAAATAAAAATTAAAAATACAATGTATTTTTAAAGTGATAAAGATAAAAGAAAATATTCACTATAATAAAGTGATTAAATACGGATGTCTCAACCAAAATACACAACGTTCTAAAAATAAAATATGAACACAGTAGAATGTAGAATGAAATGTAAAATTCCACTAGATTTTGTAAGCAGTTGTATTGATTTTAGACAATAGTTGAAAACCTTTCAGCAGCATTTGGGGGGCCCTGGACCTGTGCCCCGAAGGCCCTGCCCTAAATCAGGCACTGGCCATTTGCAGTCGGCAAACTATTAATTTCAATTCCCAAACTACCAAGTGACACCGGTAATTTTTTAGTTCGATTTGGATCTGATAATAAACGTGAATAAGATCTTTTGAGTATTTTCAAATAAATTTGTGTGTGAATTATTATCATTTAAATATTTGAAATTTTTTGAAGCAGAAATTCCTTGCTACGGAAAGGGTTAAGCAGAAACTCGTGTTAGAAATTCCGAACAGAAATGTTTCTTTATCTAATGCCAGGTTTTTTGTTGCTACATAAAGTAAAAATTCTTTTTTTGTAGTTTATTGTATACGTGCGGAATTTATGAATAAAAATGAAGTTCTTAAAATAGGCGCATATATACGCTAATCATGCAAATGGTTTTAATTGAAAAGTTTAATTTATTATTGTAATATGGTAATAACGACAAGTTTTTGAAAAATAACATATCTAATTACTAAAATATGATATTAATAAAAATCCTTAAATAATGCAAACTCCAAATACAAATGTATTCACTCTAAAATGAGATGTCAGCTTTAAAATTTATATCTTTTCAAATTGGTGTTACATAATGATAATTACCAATCATTAATTACCATGATTTAAACCAAGCTTGTCAAAAAGATGTTTAGTTTCCAGTAAATACAGCATCTAATTGTTCTAACATCCTAAAGTCTTAATGGCTGCTAATTATTCCTGTTTTCAACTATTCCTTTATCGAAACGAAATTTAGTCCTTTGGTAACCTTTAAATCGAAATTTGTAATTTTTCTGTTTACGTTAGGCCATGTTATTTATAACGTGACTTTAAATTCTGTTATTTACTAATATCTAAGAATTACACAATAAAGGGCATAGAAAAATCACAGAAAAAAAATCTAAGAAAATACTTAACCATTTTCAACTTTTTAAAAACTATATTAATGTATCTCTTTATACCAAAAAGTAACTAACGCTGTCACTCCGCCAACAATGATTTTTATGTGACCTAAGTTGTTTCTTAAAAAGTTTTATAGGAGCAAAAACTATACATAACTATACAAATATTTTTAGATCATTTTATACATTAGAAGTTCCTGAAATGCAGACTGTATTTATTTTTTGAATTTGACTCAATTTAGAGGATTTGTTTACAATTTAAAGTGAAGTTTTCAGCGTTTTTTGAGGCATTTTTTACATATTTTAGAAAAAGTATTTTTTAAATTGTTGCCACATGATCAAAGAATAGTATTTCCTTCAAATTAGAAGTATATATATATATATATATTTATACGTGACTATCATAATCGAAAAAGAAAACTTTTAAGTCAGAATTAAATAATTACAAATTAATAGCGAGAAAATATTGCAAAATACGTCATTAAATTGTTTTTACTCTTGAATATCAAAAAAGAAAGAAAATATTAAAAAAATGAATTCTTTAGAATGTGATTAAAAATTACGTACTTTTTAAAATAACCAAATACATGTAAATTGAATTTAATTCTTAATATTCACATGTAAAAATAGTTTTATGGCGTAATTTTCTATATTCTTCCTCTATTAACATGTAATAATTTAATTCTCATTTGGAAGATACTACAAACATTGAAAATTTGGAAATTTATTTACATGAGACATTTAACATTTCTAATGATCTTTTTAAACTATTGTTTCCAATTCTAAGGCAGCGGAAATAAAAATATTTCCTTTCTAACAATAAAATATCTTCACGTAAACATGAAAAAGAGAAATGAAACTTTTAAGTAATAAATCCATTAAAACTTGTTAAAAGCAGGAAATAAAAGAAATTACGTGATATTTAAAATGTCCATGTAATATTTCAATGCATAAAAATTAAAAATATATTTAGAAAAGACGTTTTCTTCATATTTTGATATGGTCATTTTAAATATTGTTGTGAACGTTAATATGGCACAAATAACATTTCTTTTCAAACAACAAAAGTATTTTCAAGTAAATATCAAAAAGAAAAAGAAAAATTTAGCAAAAATTACATTAGAATTAGATGATAAATTTATATTGCCTTACTTACATATTTTTCTTATACCGCGGTTCAAAAAATACCAGGAGAGAAAGACTATGTATTTCAAAATTTAAATTGTTTTATTAATTTAATAGTGTAAATAGCCATTAGATTTTTAACAGCAGCTTGTTCGACTTTAAAATTCCCCAATGAAAAGGAAATGAAGAAAAATCCGTGTACAAGGAGATCGCCATTATCTATATGTATATATATTTGAATGTTCCAAAATCTTTGCGGTTTCCCAACGGAAGTTCAAGAGTGTAGCTTGTAGTGGGCAGAGCCTTCTAGTCTTATATATAAATAGTAGATGTGACATTTAAAAAAAATTATGGCTTCGAATTCGCACGCAATACAAATTATACTAAAACAATGTTTTCTTTCCTGTTGGAGTATCTCCAGTTGGGATTTTTAAATACTTTTGCTTTTACATGTACAATCGGCTCTCGTTAATTCGAACTCGTCGGGACCACAAGAAATGTTCGAATTATCCGAAGTTCGAATTATGAAAAATATGAAATGAGAACATGCTCAATATGGTACTATTACAAAGAATTAATGCTATGGTGTTTTTTTTTATTTATTTAGTCTGTTATTATTAGAATATGACTTAATATTAAGTTAGAATGGATAAAAATACAAATTAGTTAAAAGATTAGAAACAAGCACAATGGAAGAAAAATTTAAAGCGTCACTGATGGACTGACAGGGCGCTAAGAAATTGGACATCAAATGCATTGGGTTATATGTATATTCGTTCGGAACAATTTTCACAAAATTCAAAGAAAGAAAGTTATTCAAATGATCTAAAATCCGCAAGAAGGAAATGAAAAATGAAAAATCGAAATCCTCTTTAATTCGAACTAAACGAAGTCAAGAGAAAATGAATTCGAATTAATGAAAATGTTTAACGTTATTCTGCCATTGAAAATTTCGGGACTTCATGTTTAGTTCGAATTAAGCGAAGATTCGAATTATCCGATTTCGAATTAACGAGAGTCAACTGTACTTTGTTTATGATTGATAATTTTGATTAGAGAAAAGTAATAATCGTAAGCAAGTTAAATAGGGACGCAAAAGTATTTAAAAATTGCCACTGAAATGCTCTAAAAGGATAGAAATTTTTTTTAGTATATTTTGAATTTTAATCAAACTCGAAGACTTTTTTTTAATATTACGTCTGCTATTTTTATTATATAAGATACTTTAATATATTTTTTATAAACGAAAACTATTATTTTTGCTGGTAATAAAGTTTTTTAATATAAGAGAAGAAATTCAACTATGAATATTGTGTATCTTGGTAAGAAAATATATGCAATACTGGCGGATAAAATGACATATAAAACTATAAAATATGCAATTAAAACTAAAAATTTAGCTTCTATATTTGTTAATACTTATTATTATGCCTATAATGTATTTAAAATAATAAGTAAATTTTACAAATCGAACTTTTCAACAATTTTGAACATTACGTTGAGGGTAAATGATTTAACTAATTACCATATCTATTAGTTCACCCTAATTATCATGATTTATATTTTTAAACCAACTGCTGATATTTCCTTGAAACTAATGTGTTTACCACAGAAATACATACGAAGCATACGTAATCAAAATTAAAAATGCTGCATATCTTAAAATATTATTTTTCTTTATAATTTAATGCTGTCGAAAATTTAAATAGCAAGTAGAAAATATTTATTTATTTTTAATTGTAAACGTTCATTCATTTTATAGAATATCTAAGCAAAAAAAATCAGTTAATTATAGTTCATTTCATTCTGATATTTTTAAATTAACTTATTTATTTTTTAATATTCTACCAAGAAACATGAAACGGTGGTGTGGTGTATTTGTGTCGGCCGATTATCTACACTAGGGTTATAGGCCCATGGGGAGGAGTGCCCTTCGTGGGGGTCTTTCTAAGGGAACATAACCCGTATTTACGCAAGGTTCGAAGAAAGCCACGAAAACTCCGAACGGTTAGGCCGTCGGCCGCGATTGGGTTCGAACCCAGCACCTGCCGTCTACTAGTTGAGAGGTCAGAACCTCTCGGCCACTGGTCGGGCAACATGAAACGGATCATGTTAACTTCAAATTATTCATATTTAAAATCGATTGAAGCATAAAACCGTAAAAATAAAAGGTACTTCTCTGTTAGTGAGTGTCAGTGTTATAAATATAGATGTAGATGTAATCATGAACATTTTTTGCCTTAATTTTAAATTAATTATTGCCAAATTCTTATAATATTTTCCACCTTTCTTTTTATAATATCTTTACATATTTATTTTAATTCCATACTTTTAATCAACGCTTTCTTTATTTTATTTTATTCTAAAAAAGACATTAAACTCTTCGAGTACTGATGGTAGAATTTTCTACCACATAATTTTAATTTCGAAATGTCACATCGGCACCAGAAAATTCGACCAAAGTTATTTGAAAAAGTTTTAATGTATTTTTTCTCGTCTATCGTACACCGTTTTTTTTTTTTTTTTTTTTGGTACGTAAAAATACACTTAACTGTACGCAAATTACTTAAAAGGTGCATAATAAAACATATAAAAACTTAAAAATATATTTAAGTTTTAAGTTTTTATATGTTTTATTATGCACCTTTTAAGTAATTTATAAACAGTTAAATGTGTTTTTACGTTTCAAATTAGTAAACAAGGTCAATTCTGCACTGTGTTTGTTCTTAACTCCAATTATACGTTTTTTTCTTTGCAAAATACTGGTGCCAAAGTGACATTTGGAATTTTGAAGAAATTTATCCATAAGAGCTCAAAGAGTTAATCTGTCAAAACAATTCTTTTCTTAAAATCCCATTACTTAAATTATTTTTTTTATCTGTTGCTTAATATCTTTGTTTACGTTCTGAAAAATTATTCGATTACCGACAATTTCCTTCTAAGAGATGCTAGAAACCGGATTGACAATTTAGAACTTAACTAAAAAATCTTGTATTCTAGCGAAGAATCTGATAAAACCTTGTTACATTGTCTTCGAAATTATTTTTCTACGTTTGTTTCTTCTGCTAATAAAGCTCTTCTCAGCTGGTGAGAACAACTATCTGGTGAAGTTCTATGATAGTGACATCATTTACTTATAATAGCTGCATCTTAAGCCGTGAATGGAATTATTTTTCTGTGATATGCAATATGAATAAATGTCATAATTTGCCCGTATGTGATACGGGCAAATCATGATTGGCAGAAAAACGTTGTTCTTTTGACGAACGGGCAATTCACGAAAGCGATTAAATCTGCCTGTTAGAAGAATGTTTTCTATGTTTAAAAAAATGTCATATTCACATCATTTTACTGAACTTGAAAATTGCAACATATTATTTTTTTGCATCTAGATAATCTATAATTAATTTGTTAGGTAGAAATTCGGTTAATGAGTTAATGCCTGATAGCATTAAAGCTGATAGCAAAAGTGCCTTTCAAAAGAGTGGGTTGTCGGTTTAAAAAAAAGTCACCTTTACATAATTTTAGTAAGCATGATAATTGTAACATATTACTCTTTATGTACCAGAAAATCTATACAGTAGAACCCCGCTAATTCGCACCCCGTTAATCCGCATCGCCGGATAATCCGGATCGATTTGGTGAATTTTGCATTCAAGTTTGAGAAGCGATTTTACTAATTTCCATAACATTAACTTGTTTCATCGTTGGGTTCTGAATAAAAAACACTTTTTCTGAAATATTTTCGGAAGAATACCTTAAGCTTTATTATTTAAACTGCACCCAACGAACTACTTATGCTCAAGGGGATGAGTGACCAATTTTATTTCATTTTTTTTTCTAATTATCCAGATAATCCGGATTTTCGTCAATTCGGATTGGGTCTGGTCCCAATTAATCCGAATAATCGGGATTTTACTGTAATTAATTTGCTAGACAGAAATTTGGTTGATAAATGAATGCCAGAGAGCTCTAAAACTAAAAGAGAAAGAGTCTGTTAGAAGAATGGTTTATAAGTTTAAAAAAAAGATATGATGTTCACTTCATTTTAACAACCATGAAAAATGTAACATATTACTCTTTGGCAATCAAATTATCTAAAAATAATTTGACAGATAGAAATTCGGTTGATAAGTTAATGCCAGCTAGCTTTAAGAGCTAGCTTTCTGGTAGCGAAAATGTCTTTTAGAAGAGTGGTTAATAGGTTTTAAAAAAATGTCACCTTCATGTCATTTTAGTAAGCTTGAAAATTATAATATAATATCCTTGGCTACCAGTCAATCTATAATTATTTTTTACACAGGAAATTGGTTGATAAGTCAATGTCAGTCAGTTTTAAGTCTGATAGCAAATATGCCTGTAAGAAAAATGGTTTATAGGTTTAAAAATAAGGCATATTCACATCATTTTAACAAGCTTTAAAATTGTAACGTATTACCCTTTGCTACCAGACAATCTATAATTAGTTTACCATATACAAGTTTGGTCTATAAGTTAATGCCTGACAGCTTTAAATATCTGTCATACCGCTTCTTCATGACACTCGTGTTTCACCTCTCCTATCGTCTGGCAAGTAGAATGTTTTACCAAAACTGTCTATCATTTTCAAGATATTTTTTTCAATCATAAATAGGATTCTGTCTCAATCTGAGGGTGCTCAGCTCACTGGCTCTTAGATTTTTACACCTCCGGTCACATATTTAGTCGACAGCGCATTTAGTTGGTAAAAAAAATTCCGTACTTCTGTGTTGTGATTTTAAATTTGCTATGAATCTTCCAGCTACTCTATTTTAAAAGTCTATGTAGTTAGATAAATTAATTATCGTAAGTAATAGCATTTGATATTACTGGAGTTTATTTTTTCTTAGATAAATGACTTTTTTATTTGATAGCAGCTGTAATTAACAATATACAAAAAAAAAATTGTACTTGTGTCTCAAATGTAATTTTAATAAAAATATTTCATTTCTGAAATATGCAACTGCCAATAATATGACATTTTAATTAGTTAGAAATCTAAATTTTTTTATTATTTCAGAAATCAGATCAACATACCGAATTAAAAAAAATTCCTTAACTTTTGATTAGTTTTGGCCAAGGTTAATTACAAAGTGTGAGTTTTTTAAAAATTTAAAACGCAATTTGTTTGAGAAGTTGATTATTTCTCATTAATTACGGCATCCTATATTTCAGATAATTAAAACATCCTTTTATTTATTGTCACATAAAAGCTTGATGCAATTAATTTAAGTATGTTTTATAAATTTATATTTCCGTTGAAATATTTTATAATTTAATCACTTTTTATATACCTTATCCATAAAGTTATATAAATTTTTAATTTAAATATTTAAACTTTAAATAATTGAGAAAAAATGGATTGCATTGTAACGTAGCTGCCAACATCTAACCCTTCTTGTACCACAAAAATTTTATAATAAATTTTATTTTTTTAAATCACCGTAATTCGCCGATTTTTAACAATTTTCTATTAAATTTTTCAGGTTCAAAAAACAAAAGCGTTGGCAGTTATGCTATAAATAAAAGAAAAACGTAAAAAATCGCCACCAAGATAAATAATGATTTTTTTTTTACTCCGTCTGTCTAATATAAATATTATTGTAGGTGTGTAACACATTATTAGACACACACACTTTAAAATTACTTGTATATAACTTTAAATTATTTTTCAAGAGTGAAATTACGCTTGAAAAGATTAAATATTTAATAAGTGTTTTATCGCATTGCTATCCAAGCGTTGAACCAAGAGAGTGAAAATGGCGAAGCCTAGATTCGATCCCAGAACTCTTGGAAAAGCAATCCAAGTGCTCTACCATTTAATCTATGATGACAATGACCAGCTTGGCATTTCTTACTCCCATATGTTGGCAAGACATCAAATATAGCACAAGATGGAAACATGTGCATGAACACACAAACCATATGAGACACATGTGGACCAGGCATCGCACATACATAATTTTTAATTAATTTCTCAATTAATTTTCAGCCGTGAAATTAAAATTCAAAATATTGAATATTTAATAAGTGACTTATCACGTTGCTGGCTAAGCGTAGAACCAACACAGAAAAAAAAATCAAGCGTAATTTCACTCCTAAAAATAATTGAAAAATTAATAAAAAGTTCTTTATGTGTTCATCAATGTTGGGTTAATCTGTGTCTCATGCTGCGCCGCAAGTTTGTGTACTCATGTAGACATTTCTATCATGTGTTGTAGTTTCAGCCATAACAACATATATGAGTAAAATAGGCTAAGCTGAGTATCGTCCTTACATCATAGATTCAATTGTAGATCACTTGGAGAGCTATTCCAAGGATTGGGGGCACGATTACCGTCTTGTAAATTTTTCACAGTGTTGGCTCAATGCTTAGCTAGTAATGTGATAAATCATTTAATAAATATTAAAAATTATTTGAATTACTTTTTTACAAAATGTAATTCCAATGTAGTTGTTAGCTCCATTGTAATTCAATGTAATTACAATGTAAAGCATAATATGTGCAGCATGTATGAAAAGAATTTATTAAATCAAGAAATTAGAAAAATAGGCACAGTCTTTTTTAAGCTCTTCTGCTAAGAAGATTATCATCTGCTAAATTAATTATCTCATCTGACACATGTCATAATCCATTCGGTCTATATGTAAATAAAATATCGGTCAGATTTGTCCAGTTGGCAGTGTATTGTCGGCTTAATTTAGAAGGTCATTGATTCATATCCTACCATATGCTTGCTTTTTCTGTAATATAGGAAATTACAATTCATCTGATTTCTATACCAGTTAGAATATTTAAATTAAAATTTGCTGTTTGGACTAGAGGTCTCTTGATAAGGAAAAATTAGCAGTACAACGACTTCTTTTTTTTTAAATACAGAATTATTACACAAAAATCATCACGAAAATATATATATATATATATATTTATAAACTTATTTTAATTAATTTTTGAATTATATGTTTGTAATACGTTTATTACATAAATGTATATTATGCAATACATATCTCTTAAGTTCGTAATAGTGGAGCCTTTATATTAACAATAATAAAGAACACAAGTTAGTCCTTATGTTGACCCACATTCACATCTCGAATTTCCACAATATATTAACCCATTAACGCCCGAATTATTTTCTTCGCTAAAATTTAAATTTTGTATTTCCCACCAGTTTTAAAAGCAATTTAACTTTTACTTAAATTTATCGATGATTCTGTCTCGTGAAATAAGGTATATATTTATCTCCCTCTTTACTGGTGGAAAAACCGCTTTCTTGCTGTTTTTGTAACCGTCCTCAAAAAAGGACGCTGGGCGTTAATGGGTTAAGTGATAAGTGCGCATCGCTTTTGTTGTCGCAATTTACTGAATGGTGAGCGAGAGTCATATCTGGAGTTGCCCTTAATCATTGATTGCTGAAAGATACTCACCTTTTGAGTTGTCGCAATAAATCAAGTGGTGAGTGCGAGTCAAATCAAGCGTTGAATACTTTCAGTGGTGTGTTACAGTCACAACTGGAATTACCTCAATACATTGAGTGTTGATTGTGAGCCACTTCTCGAGTTGTTGCAATGCATTAAGTGGTAAATAGGAGTCACCTTTTGAGTTGTCGCAATAAATCAAGTGATGAGTGCGAGTCAAATCAAGCGTTGAATACTTTCAATGGTGAGTGACAATCACATCTTGAATTACCGGAATGCATTGAGTGTTGATTGAGAGGCACTTCTCGACTTATTGCAATGCGTTAAGTGGTGAGTGGGAGCTACCTCTTGAGTAGTTGCGATATATTAACCTCTTAATGGTCGCAATAAATTACGGTTTAAAAATCCAAATTCATTATTGCCACCACTTTTTTAAAAAAGAAATATTCATCTTATTTAATGCCAAGTAATATGAAACTAGAATAAAACCATTTACACTATTATATAAAACTGGAGGAAATCAAACAATTCTGAATAAAAGCCGTGAAGCTTGGAACTCGTGAACGTATCGGGCGCAACGATTAAGAGGTTAAGTAGTACGTGTGAATCACCTCTCAAGTGTAAATGCATAATCAAGTGAAGTGCATAATTTTAACGCCGAAGTATGATATTTAAGTTTTTTAATAGAATTATGCAGGAGAAACTTTCGTAATTACTAGAGTATGCTTTTTAACTACCTATACTTCCACATATTCTTCTCTTTTTTCTACACACTTACTTACTAATATTTATTATACTTACATATTTTAATATACTATATATATAACATAGTATGTATAGTAATATACATATATTCATATGCGTATACAAATAGCGTTCATTACACTCAGTGTATAAAGTTGTAGATATAAAGATGCTTTTTTTGAAACAATAAAAGAAACAGTTATAAATGAAAAATATTTCATAATTTTAATTAATTCTACAGCAATACAACACTGTAAAAAAAAACAAATATCGCTTAATATACAAAACTAAAATATAATCTTAAACAAAAATATACAATAAGATCATCTATATCACTCATATTTTCGAAAAGTTCAGTTAAAAACCTAGTTTTAATCCTTTAGTTTAGAAATCTAGGAAAACAATTTATTTTCAAAATAGAACGAAGAAAAATTTAAAAAATTAATTTTTATTATCTGCCTGTCAAATTTGGTAACATTATCGAGTACTTTTTACAATGTAATAATCAATACTCTTTAAGCGGAAAATCAGTTGTTTCAGTTCTATCAATTCTCGAGTAAACATTTTAGCTGTATAACTGAATTTGTACGTGCATGTGTAACTTAACAATGTTCATATTAACATTGATATTTATGTTCTTTGTTTATTTGTAACACTGTGTAAACATGTTAGTATATATGATATTTGATAGCATATAAAAAGTAATATTCCGATTTGTGAAAAACTGATCTATACACTGCAAAAAGTACTCAGAAAAGTTTCTGAAAATGGCAGGCAGCAGAAAAAAACTCTTGTTTTTATAAATACTTAAATTTAAAAAGTCGATTCCATTCAGGGCTTTCTAAAAACAAGAATTGGTTTTCGAATCCGTAGGCGATTCTGAAGATGCTATGCTATATTTTCATTCATGATTATGTGATATATTTGTGTAGATTAAGAAATATATTTTTTTACAAAG
Source organism: Maratus speculifer (assembly GCA_964019185.1). Classification (NCBI taxonomy): domain Eukaryota; kingdom Metazoa; phylum Arthropoda; class Arachnida; order Araneae; family Salticidae; genus Maratus; species Maratus speculifer. The sequence goes on from OZ025302.1 coordinate 175,451,715, forward strand.
TAAATTTATTGCATGTTTTTATCACAGAGGATACAACTATTTTAGTCAATTTAAAGCAAAAGAGTAACTATGTAATTAAAAATAAAATTTTAATAAGGTAGAAGTAGGCAACATTTACAACTCTAAATCTGTAAACATTTTGAGGGAATAAAATTATTATTCCCAATAACTCTTTTAACCTTTTGATTACGGGGTAGGATAGCGATTATTTTTATATTCATTCGTACCACAATTTACAAAAAAATGTCTTTGTGGTAGGTTTCTGTTGGTTTTTTTTCTATTATAAGTATATCGCTTGAGAATAGTTTAAAAAAAAGGTACGAATAGAATATATTAATATTCTCTCGGACGACGTATGTCCAGACCCTGTATTCAAAGGGTTAACTCTCTTAGAGTCGCTGGTATACAAGGTTCGCACACTCCTTGGAATTTCCAAGGACTCTGGCACCACTATTAAAAATAAGAAATATTACATTTAATTTTTAAACAACAACATTCGTAATCCCCACCTTCATTCACAGATTATACGATGTTTTTCTGCAGTGAAACACTTTGAAAATATTCTTAAAATTTAGTGCTAAAATTGTGGAAACCCTGTTGGTTTATCTATGAAACCACTTAATTTTAATTTTCAAACGACAAATTGGAATCAAAATTTTGGTAAAAAAATTTCGGTTTATTTGATGTGTTAAATATAGTTTTTTTTTATTTACAACTAGCTGACCCGCCCGGCGTTGCCCGGGTCCGTATTAGCAATATTAAACGAACTTGAAATTTGTATGATTTTATCAATAACTGGAAGCATGCAGAAATGCATTGTCTGAAATACGTCATTTTCATCGTTATAAAGTATTAAAAGGTTCTGAAAAAAAAAGAAAACTTTTAGTAATACAATTTTTAGTTTAAATCAAATGTTTTCAATATTTTATTTAATTTTATTCAAAATGAAAAAAGATTTTCTTAGCAGACGATTTTTTGTGATAAATACATTATCTGTTTTATATTTCTTCTGCTTTATTCCTTTTATTTATAGAGTTCAAAATGAAAAAAGATTTTCTTAGCAGACGATTTTCCTGTGCCTCAATTAATTATCCTCGGAATTCCTTTTATTTATAGAGATTCAAAATGAAAAAAGATTTTCTTAGCAGACGATTTTTTGTGATAAATACATTATCTGTTTTATATTTCTTCTGCTTTATTCCTTTTATTTATAGAGTTCAAAATGAAAAAAGATTTTCTTAGCAGACGATTTTCCTGTGCCTCAATTAATTATCCTCGGAATTCCTTTTATTTATAGAGATTAAAATGTTTTTAAATTCCGGTGTCATTCATTAATTTCAACACTTAAGCAATGAAAATGCTTTGCACCGCAAAGGGTTAAATACATAGTGTAACTTGGGTATTACATGATGTTTTATTATTATTATTATTTGGTGCTATCTATTGGTTTTTTGGTGAACTATTATGTGTTTATTTACCTGTGATAACAGACATTTAAAGTTCCGAAGTCTGATTTTGTTCTAATTTGTTATCACGGGGAGATTATAACATTTTTTGTAGATACTGCTTGCACTGTATGCGACTGATGTTTCCTCACTATCTTTATAGAGCAGTAATTGCTAATTCTGCAAGCTAATAAAAACATTATAAAAGTATATCGTTGAATAGTTCTTATCATGCAGTGTCAGTACTTTAGAAAATAATAGATAATTTAAACTGTCATTTTTTGAGAAATATTCATTATCTGACTTTGGAGAGACATTACATCTAACAGCAACACGGATATTTTTTTCCAATATTTTTCTAGTGTATAATTAACAAAAATAGTCTCAAATACAATTTTTTCCAAACAAAATAAAAAAAACCCAGAGTTAAATGTATAATTGTTATTAATTCTAATTTTATGTTTATGAAAGTACAGATGCATGGCATTTTTTGTGGACGCTAAGAATACGATCATAAACGCATATAAATACCGTATTTACTCGTGTATAGGGCGCACGCGAGTATAAGGCGCACCCCTAATTTACAAGTAAAAATGTGAATTTCTTAAAATCTCGTATATAAGGCGCTAATGAAGAATGATCAAATGAATTTCAGTAAAAAAAAAGTCGAAACAAACATTGCACCAGACCAGAAAACAAGACGAAAATGCATTTTTAGACTCCGGGTTGCAAGAGAATGACGGGAAATAGGAATGAGTGACGGCAAAGAGAATTGCTAATTAGCGTTTAGATAATGTCATTAGCTCTGTTGTATGAAAAACTGCAAGGAATGAAATAAATATGCAGAAATACTTCAATTAAGTAAAATTTTTCGAGTTTTAATGTTTTCTTTGAGTAATTTCTTGTTTCATATGTATATCGTTTGACTTCATTCAACAGTAAAAAATTATTCCGTGTATAAGGCGCAACTAGGAGTTTTGTCCTAATTTTTTGGAAAAAAAGTGCGCCTTGTACACGAGTAAATACGGTAAGTTTTAATATTACTCCAGTTTTATTAGTTGCATAAATAACGCCTAGCTGAATAACCAAAGACAAAATCTTATTTCAATGAATATGATGTACATACTGCCTTTCAATCCTACTCCTCTCGCACATAATTTTACGCTATTCCTAATGTATGATTGTCTTTGAATCTTGTATCTTACATATGAAGATCTAACTATGCATACATAATGCATTTCAAGATATTGTGATACATCTAACACATTTATATTCTGGAAATAGATGATAAATGTTTAATATATTAAACTTGATATCATCAAGCGATTACACGTCATGGATCAAAGACTATATGTCTACACATTTCGGATTATTTGAATTTTTACTGACTAAACAAATTTTAATTAAGGCGAAAACGACCCTTCTATTTTTTTACGATTAAGGTACTCCACATAATTTTACTCTATTCCTAGTGTATGACTGTCTTTGAAATTGGTATCTTAGTTATCAAGATCTAATTATCAATACATAATGCATTTCAAGGCATTATGATGCATGTAACACATTTAGATTATAGAAATAAACGACTAACGTTTAATATATTAAACTTGTTATCACAAAGAGATTACACGTGGGTATTTCCATGAGAATATATCGTGTAAGTCACATACTACGATCTTGGATACCAGTATTTTAGAACAGAAAAATGTGATTTATTTTATCAGAGATATTTCATTAATTGAATAAGGCCATGCAAACCTTTCGAAAATAACGGTGGCCAACATTTTAGCAGTTACTAATAATGTGACTTACACGACAAGTGCTCGTGGAAATACCCACGTCATAGTTCAAAGATATATGTCCACACATTTCAAATTATTTACTTTTTTCACTGACAACAGATTTTATTAAGGGGAAAAACGAAAATTCTATTTTTCTTTATTATTTTATATCTTGTAGAATTTTTTTAATACAGTGAAACCACGATCTAACGTTCCCGCATCAATCGTTTTCCCACACTGATCGTTTTATTCCTACGGTCCCTGCACAAATTATACTTAAATAATGTTAACAAAACCCACAAGCATCGTTCTTCAAAAAGTCCTTTTCCCGTGTTCATCGTTGTAAAATTTTTCTCCTCACCGAAATGAAATATAAAGTCATGCAAATCCATATGACATACAAACTGGAATTCTTTTTTCCTACAATAACTCATTTGTGTTGTTTATATTCATGAAGATGATAATAATGCTGATGAACGATGGATGTGATTATGTTTCCACTGATCAAGATGCTGCGACTTGTGATGTTCTAAACATAGGAGAAAAGTGAGATAATGCAAAAAATTAGAATAATGGTGAAGAAGCAGAGGATAAAGTCCATGTAGATGAAGCTGAGACAACAGTGTCAACTCTGTCTGATGCAATTGCAGCATTTGAAACTGTATGAACTTTTACATATGCATATGAAATTACAAAAAATGACCAGAAAAAGTTGCATATCTTAATTTTTTTTATTTAAAGAAAAAGGAACAAAAAACCAACAAAATTATTGATTTTTTAAACTAAATATCAATTTTCTATTATTGCGATTTATTTCTTTTACAGTTTAATAAGCAACAAATAATTATTTATTAGTATACTGTATACATTGCATGCATTAACAGTACATAAACATTATGTTTTTCGTAATTTGAAGTTATTCCGCATTCATCGTTTTTTTACACCCCTTGAAAAACGATGGATCGAGATTTTACTGTACATTTGTTTTATAAATTTTGCTGCGAAGTACATTAAATCTCGATTTTTTATTGCAAAAATGTAAATGTATTCACTTAAAAATATAAAATATCATTTAAAAAAGTAGAATTCTGCATCTCTATTTAGTTTATGTAAATGTAACTTATTCTCACAAGGAAACCCCTTTTGTCGCTGCTCGCATATAGCATCGAGACATGATGTATTTTGCAACCCTAACTATAAAAGTTAGAGAACCGATAAAATTTGTTTGTTATTTTTTATTATTGGATTTTTATTTCTTTATTTCACGCCAAAAGTGAGTTAAGTCGCCAAACATGGCGCTACAAGTTTTTCGTTCGTTTTATCCCGGTAAACCATGTACGGTACTTACTGGAATTAACCCTTGGCACTCCGTTGTCTGCACTGCGGAAACATAATTTTTCCTTCCAAAAATTGTTTTTGGTGACAGTAATAAAGGAAAATAAAATTTTCCTTATTTAATTAGTAAATTTCTGAAATTGGCAAAAACAAAAAAAAAATTCTTTAAAAAAGGGTGCTAATCGAATAAAATTTGTGTAAGAGGTACCGGAGTCCGAAGGATTGAATCCGATAGCAATTTGTTTGAAAATTCATACCTTTCGAAATAATAATTATGGAAGCAGAGTTGCAAAGTCTACGTCTTTTTGGATACCAGTAGTTTAATGCAGAAAATGTTCTTTTATTTAATAGAAATATTTGGGCGAAATAAAAGAATAACACTTTCTCTAAGATGATAGTGGTGCGCAAAAAACTGGTGCCTTGGCAACACGGGGGAAGTTTTTCTAAGCAGACGATAAATGTATTAATAGTAAATATTATTTTGTTAACCCTTTGGACTCCGGTGCCTATTACACAAGTTTAATTCGATTAGTACCACTTTTTTAAAAGAACCTTCCTTGACGTAGACAATTAATTTTGGAAGGAAATATGACGTCTCTAGAGTGTACGGAACAGAGAATCAACTTTCATACACTGTAATGGCAACTTGTTTAACATGGGATTACGCATAGACAGTAGCGATACGAGCGGATGACTCTGAAACTACGATCATAACATAAGAGAGGTTGTTAATTCGGCGAAACATCGCTACCTTGGCGACAAATGATATAGGAAAAAATAAAAAAAATACAGCGACGGCTTGCTGCTTCTTGTTTTGAAATTTATGAAAGAATTATTTTAATATGAAATAACTTTGACGTATTCGTCTTGCAAACAATACATGTGTCTCTTCTAAACATAACCACAGAGTACGGAACAGAGAATCAACTTTCATACACTGTAATGGCAACTTGTTTAACATGGGATTACGCATAGACAGTAGCGATACGAGCGGATGACTCTGAAACTACGATCATAACATAAGAGAGGTTGTTAATTCGGCGAAACATCGCTACCTTGGCGACAAATGATATAGGAAAAAATAAAAAAAATACAGCGACGGCTTGCTGCTTCTTGTTTTGAAATTTATGAAAGAATTATTTTAATATGAAATAACTTTGACGTATTCGTCTTGCAAACAATGCATGTGTCTCTTCTTAACATAACGACCTAATAATTTAAACTTGAAAATTTAAGAACAATAACAGTAATAATTACGAATCAATATAAGCGCGGAAATCTAAGATCAAATAGCATAAGCACGTGTGCAAAGATAATCAAATCAGCATTCAGCAAGAAGTGCCAAGCCAGAATATGGTTACAGTTAAACAGAAATCACGAGGATAAAAATCGCTAAAGCGATGGTTTAGTTTTTAAGTCATCCACTGAGGGCGTTCTTTTCAAGCCGAGTTGAGGCTCTGTCTGTCAATACAATAACAGTAATATTGTTACGAATTTTGTAAATAGTTAGTGTTTGTATTGTAAAATAATGTAAATAATCTTATTAAGCTCCATTTCTTTACTAATATTAGTTTTTGTTACATTGTCTTTGTTATCAAGCAAACTTGTCTATAGTTTTTTTCAGTGTATGTCTATGGCAGCTTTGCGAAATATTGGAGATATCGCCAAGTTGGCGTCACTTTTGGCGACTAATTTTGGTCGCCAAATTTGGCGATATATCGCCAAGTTGGCGACAAACTTGGCGATTGTTGGCGATGGTAACCCTTCCCTCTATGGTAACCCCCCTTTAGATATGCTGATACATTGAATGTTGTTCCGTGGTTTTCCGGTTTTTTTCTAGAAGGTTGTAGAAATTTCGACCGCATGCGGCGAGACTATATATAAGGAGAGCGATACGAGCTGTTGTTGTTATTATTTACCAGTCAGTCATTGAGTGAGCTACTAGAGATTGTCCAAGCAAGTTTGCTTGATGTATTGAGTTTTATCTACGTTGTTTTGAATGTGATATAGTGTTGAGACATTATATAAAGAGTCTCTGCGACCTATATTTGTATTTGTTCGATAGATTTAAACAGTTATTTTGGAATATCTTGTAATATTTGTGAGTTTCGAAGACTCTGTTGTTCTGAAGTTCTGTAAATAAATTATTTTCTACTTTTCTATAAGCAAGAGTTTGAAGTTGTCTAACCATAAGATCAAAAGAACCCAATATACGCAGCAACATTTGGTGTCAGGAGTCGGGATCTTATGGCGAAAACAAGAACAATGGACGGTCAACTGAAAGATCTGTTAGAAGCTATTAATGGAATAAAGTCAGAATTGACGAAAGGCCAAGAAGAGTTGGCGGTAAAGATGAATAAAGGCCAAGAAGAGTTGGCGGAAAAAATGAATAAAAACGAAGAAAGAATGGAACAGTTGACAAATAAAATTGATAAAGGCCAAGAAGAGTTGGCAGAAAAAATGAATAAAGGCCAAGAAGAGTTGGCGGAAAAGATGAATAAAGGCCAAGAAGAGTTGGCGGAAAAGATGAATAAAGGCCAAGAAGAGTTGGCGAAAAAAATGAATAAAAACGAAGAAAGAATGGAACAGTTGACAAATAAAATTGACAAATGCCAAGAAGATGTGACTGAAAAGATTAATAAAGGCCAAGAAGAAATGAAGAAAACTTTAGAAGAAAAGTTCTCGTCGGTAGAGAGAAGAATAGGCTCGGTAGAAGAGAAAATGGCGGAAGTAGAAGAGAAAATTCAGAATGAAGTTTGTAACTTTGAAGAGAAAATCAGTAACGTTGAAGAGAAAATCAGTAACGTTGAAGAGAAAATACTAGGTGAAGTAGATGAAAAGCTAAATAAAAAAGTACAAGATCTTGAGAAGAAACTTTCAGCGTCTAGTGGTAATTATGAAGAATTTAGGAATCCGCCTGCTTCTCCCGTGCACATTAAGCTGTCGACATACGATGGAAAGAGTTCCTGGCAAGTTTACAAGACCCAATTCACTATTGTAGCTGAAGCGAACAAATGGAGTGACGAGGTGAAAGCTTGTCAACTGGCAGCATCTTTAAGAGGAGAAGCCGCCGACGTGCTGCAAACATTGCCCGATATGACGCAACTCAATTTCGAGACTCTAAGTTGTGCACTTGAAATGAGATTCGGCGAAAAATTCTTCAAGGATTATACGAGAATACAAATGAAGAGCCGCCATCAAAAATCGAGTGAAACCCTTCAAGAGTTTGCCTCGGAAATTGAACGGCTTGCAAATTTAGCATTCATTGACTGTCCAACAAATGTACGGGAAATGCTCTCGCTGCAATATTTTGTAGACGGAATAAAAGATCCAGAAGTGCAGAGAGCGGTACGAATGGCAGATGTACAGGATTTAAAGGCTGCACTACTATATGCCTTAAAGTTGGAAGCAGCTACACAAGCCAGCCGAAGAGATCGTCATTCAGTCCGAGGGGCAACGGTGAACAGAAGCTCAGACACTGAGATCGACTTCTTGAAAGAAATTAGGAAATTAAATCAAGAGATTGAAGCTTTAAAATATGGAAGAACAAGCGCAAGAAGACAGAATCTCACGTGCTGGGGATGCGGTGATACAGGACATCTCCGAAGAAATTGCCCCAAAATCCACGAACGTGAGATAAATTCAAACAGTCAGCAGGGAAACTAAATTTTGGCCATCTCGCGGGGTGGAGGTTGCCAGAGAATGAAAAGCCCCACCTGAAGATCCTCCAGATATCAAAAATGAGTGGCGGTGATAATGAATTATATGTGATAGGCTTTATTAACGGAATTCAATGCCGTATGATTGTCGATACAGGAGCCAATGTGACAATAATAAGAGAAGATTTGGCTCGAAAATTGAAATCTAAACTCATCTGGACTCCACCATGCGTTACCCTGCAAACTGTGACGGGCGACAAGATAGGCATATATGGAAAGGCCAATTTAACTATCAACTTTGGAGCAACGAAATATTACCATACGGCATATGTGGCTGACATAACAGATCCTTGCTTAATCGGACTAGATTTTCTGAAGAAGTTTGACTTCAGACTTGATTTCAAAAATAACAAAATGATCTCAAAATTTGAAGAAATAAGTCTTTTTGGATTAAATAACGAAATTGAATGTAAACAAATAGTAATAGCCAAAGAAGACATTAATCTAGATGCAAGAACAGAATGTTTGGTTCCTGCTGTAATTAAAAATAAAACTAATTACCGATTTGGCCATATAGATTATCCAGAAGACAATAGTACACAAGCAGGAGTATTGGTGGCTTCTTCTGTGGTAGACCTCTCGAAAAAGACCATTCCAGTCAGAATTGCTAACATCAGTGATAAGACGAGGACTATCAAGAAAGGAGAGGTGATAGCATCATGTGCTCCTGTGACGTGCATAAGTCAAAATTCCAATCACTCTCAGAAATCTTCAGATAATTTAGTCAAGGATTTGTTACAAAATACGGACTTAGATCCAAACCAGAGAGATGCTGCTGAAAGTTTAATTAGAGAATTCCAAAGTTTATTTTCCCAAACATCTGAAGACTTTGGACGAACTAAAATGGCACAACACCGAATTGACACGGGAGATCACTCTCCTATTAGACAGCACCCTAGACGATTACCTTTTGCCAAGCAAGAAGAGGTGCAGAATTTAATTAAAGATATGGAAGAAAATGACGTCATCGAACCATCGACAAGTCCATGGGCGTCTCCCATTGTATTAGTAAGAAAGAAGGATGGTTCAACAAGATTTTGTGTAGACTACCGCCGATTGAATGACGTCACTAAAAAGGATAGTTACCCTCTACCAAGGATCGACGACACTCTCGACACACTTGCGGGCAACACTTGGTTCTCGACTCTGGATCTGAAGAGTGGTTAATGGCAGGTAGAGATCCATCCCGACGACCGCGAGAAGACTGCCTTTACAACGGGACAAGGATTATGGCAGTTCAAGGTAATGCCTTTTGGTCTATGTAACGCACCTGCAACTTTTGAACGCCTTATGGAAACGGTTCTTCGGGGACTGTCATATGAGGCATGTCTTGTTTATTTAGACGATATCATAATCATAGGAAAATCTTTTGATGAACATCTGAACAACCTCAGGCGGGTGCTACAAAAATTAAAGGAAGCTAATTTGAAGTTAAGCCCTTCGAAGTGCAGTTTGTTTCGTAATGAAGTCGCCTACCTTGGACACATCATTTCGGCGGAAGGAGTTAGGACCGATCCGGAGAAGATATCGGCCGTGAAAAATTGGAATCGTCCAGCAGATGTTCACCAGCTTCGAAGTTTTCTAGGATTATGCACCTATTACAGAAAATTCGTCAAAGGCTTCTCGATGATTGCAAGACCACTTCATAAATTAACAGAAGCCAATCAAAAATTTATGTGGACACAGGAATGTGACGCTGCTTTCGAAAAGCTTAAGGAGGCCTTGACATCCACTCCAATTCTGTCGTATCCTCAAATCGATAAACAGTTTATACTTGATACGGATGCAAGCAACGAAAGCATTGGCGCTGTACTGTCCCAGGAAATCGACGGCCAGGAGCGTGTTATCGCCTATTTCAGCAAGTGCTTGTCAAAGGCCGAGCGAAACTACTGCGTAACAAGAAAAGAGCTTCTTGCTGTAGTGAAAGCCATAGACCACTTTCATCACTATCTTTACGGTCGAAAGTTCCTGATCCGAACTGATCATGCTTCTCTAACTTGGCTATTGAATTTTAAGAACCCTGAAGGCCAGATAGCCAGGTGGATACAAAAGCTTCAAGAGTACGATATGGAGATACGCCATCGAAAAGGCTCATCACATGGAAATGCAGATGCTCTCTCAAGAAGACCCTGCTCAGAGAATTGTAGATACTGCGACCGGGCTGAGAAGAAATTTAATGTCAAAGGTCCTATAGTAAGACAAGTTACAACTGGGTCTACATCATCGCAAGATCCGTGGAGTGACGAGAGCCTACGTAAGGATCAACTTGCTGATCCTGAAATTAAGCCAATTCTAGAGCTGAAAGAGGAGTCCAACAGGAAGCCCAGCTGGCAAGACATGGCCCATTACCATCCTACGACTAAACGTTATTGGGCTCTCTGGGATTCCTTACGCTTGAAGAACGGCATCTTGTACCGAAAATGGGAGTCTGACGATGGAAAGACATGTAGATGGCAACTACTACTCCCTAAGTCTAGAATTTCTATGGTCCTTCAAGAACTGCATGGTAGTCCCACAGGAGGTCATTTTGGTGTAATGAAGACCCTGCAAAAGGTTCGAGAGCGTTTCTACTGGAATAATGTTCGCAGTGACGTGGAGAAGTGGTGTCGAACTTGTGACACCTGTGTAGCACGTAAAGGTCCTAAGATGCGAACCCGTGGGCGATTGCAACGTTACAATGTAGGAGCTCCATTCGAACGAATTGCTCTAGACATCCTGGGTCCACTTCCTAAAACATCTGATGGCAATAAGTACATCCTCGTTGTCATGGACTACTTCACTAAGTGGCCTGAAGCCTATGCCATTCCTAATCAAGAGGCGGTAATCGTAGCAGACATACTAGTTCAACACTGGGTTTCCAGATACGGAGTTCCTCTTCAAATCCATTCCGATCAAGGAAGAAACTTTGATTCGGCTGTGTTTAAGGAAATGTGCGGACTACTCGGCATGGACAAAACTCGAACTACACCTCTACATCCTCAATCGGACGGCATGGTGGAGCGGTTCAATCGTACCATCCTAAATAGCCTCTCTCTCCTGGTGTCTAGAGACCAACAGGACTGGGACAAGAAATTGCCTCTTTTCCTGCTTGCCTACAGGAGTGCCACACATGAGGCCACTGGTTACTCCCCTTCTCAAATGCTCTTTGGTCGTGATCTTCGTCTGCCTGCTGATCTTTTGTTTGGCCGTCCTCCTGATGCTCCTTCATCGCCTGAGGAATATGTCGATGAACTCCAGGCACGGATTGAGGAGATTCGTTGTCTAGCGAGGAACCGAATTGGACTGGCATCAGAAAAGATGAAGACACGGTACGACACAAAGGCAACTGGACATGAGTTCAACGAAGGTGACAAAGTTTGGTTGTGGAATCCGATACGTCGTAAGGGACTGTCGCCAAAACTACAAAGAAACTGGGACGGTCCTTACACAGTCGTCAACAGGCTGAATGACGTCGTCGTACGCATACGAAAATCGCCACACACCAAACACAAGGTCGTACATTATAACCGGCTAGCCCCTTATTTTGGCCAAAGTGATTAAAAATTCAAAACTGGAATTTCAGACCATGGTCATGAAAGTCACTTTTTGTAAATATGTAAATAGTAATTAGTTCTTATTTATGTAAATTTTACTATTATTGTTATTATTTATTTATTTATTTATTTGTTTATTTATTTTAAGTGTTTTCCTCTAACTCAAGGATTGCACTGCCCGGGACGTGCAGTCTTTGAGGAGGGGGTAGTGTTACGAATTTTGTAAATAGTTAGTGTTTGTATTGTAAAATAATGTAAATAATCTTATTAAGCTCCATTTCTTTACTAATATTAGTTTTTGTTACATTGTCTCTGTTATCAAGCAAACTTGTCTATATTTTTTTCAGTGTATGTCTATGGCAGCTTTGCGAAATATTGGAGATATCGCCAAGTTGGCGTCACTTTTGGCGACTAATTTTGGTCGCCAAATTTGGCGATATATCGCCAAGTTGGCGACAAACTTGACGATTGTTGGCGATGGTAACCCTTCCCTCTATGGTAACCCCCCTTTAGATATGCTGATACATTGAATGTTGTTCCGTGGTTTTCCGGTTTTTTTCTAGAAGGTTGTAGAAATTTCGACCGCATGCGGAGAGACTATATATAAGGAGAGCGATACGAGCTGTTGTTGTTATTATTTACCAGTCAGTCATTGAGTGAGCTACTAGAGATTGTCCAAGCAAGTTTGCTTGATGTATTGAGTTTTATCTACGTTGTTTTGAATGTGATATAGTGTTGAGACATTATATAAAGAGTCTCTGCGACCTATATTTGTATTTGTTCGATAGATTTAAACAGTTATTTTGGAATATCTTGTAATATTTGTGAGTTTCGAAGACTCTGTTGTTCTGAAGTTCTGTAAATAAATTATTTTCTACTTTTCTATAAGCAAGAGTTTGAAGTTGTCTAACCATAAGATCAAAAGAACCCAATATACGCAGCAACAATATTTACGAATCAATATAAGCACGGAAATCTAAGATCAAATAACATAAGCACGTGTGGAAAGATAATCAAATCAGCATTCAGCAAGAAGTGCCAAGCCAGAATATGGTTGCAGTTAAACAGAAATCACGAGGATAAAAATCGCCAACGTGATGGTTTAGTTTTTAAGTGATCCACTGAGGGCGCTTTTTCAAGCCTAGTTGAGGCTCTGTCCGTACTCTGTGGACGTCTCCACAGCGGAGACAACGGAGTGCCAAGGCTTAACGCCTTCGTGACGGGAGCCTTTTACTAAATCTTTAATGTTTTGTCCATTCAATCGTCAAAATGCTCCTATTGAATGAGGCAAATTTCACCTTAAAATTTCTCTGGTGGTATAAACAAGGATTGTTAAGCCTTTATGCGGCACGTATACGTATCGCTCGTCCCCAAGGGGTTAAAACCTTTATATCAATCATATTCATATAAATAATCATTTGAAACTATTTTTTGTGAGAAATACCATAATTTCTTCAATATTGTTGTATTAAATGTTGTATCATAGTAAAAGTAATTATAAAGTTCTATTTATTATTCTAATTATATAAGCTTTTATACATTTTAGAAAATTTAGTATACTTAATTAGGTCGGACATTAGAATTTCTAGTGAACTCCAAAACACTGCTCGCACACAACTAACAGCTATGACATTCAGCCAGGATTGCCGAAAAGCACTACTTTTGAAGGAAATTCCAACTTTTTTGCCAACTATTAGTAAAAGATCGTCATATATAGTAAAGATCATGTTTTTCAACTCAGCGATTAGAAACTTTAAGTAGAGTATTGTCATGGGTATTGTATATGTATATGTAATGTATACTCAGATAATGGGAAATAGCATAGCAATGCATGATCACAAACGCTTTCCTGGCAAACAAGTGACGACACAAAACACAAAAAAAGAATGACACTAATGGAATGAGAAAACATATTTATTATTCTTAGTAATTCTTAGTATAATAATATTCTTAGTACCGCAAAAATTCTGGGACGGCATTGGCGAAACCCCCGTTAATAATGGTGAAGAACTTGTTGTACGCATTGTGAGAACTACTGCGGAAGTTCGGGATATGCCCGATATCTTCGAGGACATTGAATTTTCCATGTGCCGATGATGTGAGACCAGCATTATGGCAAGAATTCGTAAGTTCGAGCAACTTCTTTGTTGATGATTATTTCTTGCTGCACTAAAAATTCAGAATAATTTTCTGGTTTTTCTACCCTATTTGTGTTTTATGACGAACCTACCGTACAAGAAAAGCGTTATGTGATGTTCTCACATTGTTATGTGATTTCTCAACGTCGAGATTTAGTCTATGCCCCCTGAAGGTTTGTATCCGCTGTACAGAAACACGTTGTATTTGCAATGATACCCCAACTTTATACATTTTCAGTGCCGTATTTCATAGATACATAATTTACTGTAATATCTGTATCTTGTTTTTCAATTAGTAAAAATATAAATTGGTCTATAATTATGCTGCATGATATACATTACCAAAAATAAATTTATATTCTATATATGAAATCTTATCGCTATTAAGCGTTATTCGTCTTTACAATCCAGTTTCTGTAACATGTTTCAGAATATCGTTACATATGTGTATTCATTTATCGTTCAAGTTGATAACAAAGGCACACGTTTCAAGTACAATATACTCCACTGATTGTCTGAAATTGTAAGCCATAACGATGAGATAAAAGCCGAATAATGAATAGAGATCATATCTATTGAATCCCGGTTTTATCAGAGTTTACTATTCCACAAATTATTCATGGTAATAGTAATGCTAGAGACTAATTAAGAATGCGTATATGTATGATAATCTGGCTTTATAAATCATTTCATTTTATCTCAAGTATGAGTATAATGAAACTACTTCGAATGGGAGTAAAACGGTGTAATTTTCTGTAAACTATATAAATTAATATTTTCGGCAAATTTCTGAATGTTTTACTTAACTGTATGCGACAGTCTATAATTTATTCACGCATTATTACAAATTGCGAAAAGATTTAAAAAATGAAAAATAAAAAATACATAACGTCAGAGATATTAACAGGGCTCCCAAATGGTCAGCGAACTGAACACCAATATTTTTTAACAAAAAATTTTATAGTAGGTTTCAACAGCATTTGTGCTAAAATTAACTTCCGAAGACGGTTTCTGCGCAATTTGCAAAAAAAATATAAAATGAAAATCTTTCTACAAAAATATTGATGTACAGTTGGCCGACTATTTTGGCTCCCTGTATTTAGTCTCCGGATTTTTGGATACCAGTATTTTAATACAAAAAATGTTGTTTTATTTAATCTGAACATCCGGGCGATTTAAAAGAACAGAATAGGAATAGAAAAGATTTGTGGGTCTGTAGTTTGTCTATCAAGTTCAAAAAATAAATGATGCAATGGAAATTCGTTTGAGTGTAGCTGGCATATTAACCACAACAAGGGACGACTAATCTTGGTTTCCAAAAATCTAACAGTACCATTATCCTCTTCAGACCTGAGGTACACAAATGTGTACCTCCATTCTTTTCCTCATAAAAACTAAACTGTTCGAATTTTTTGCATTTTTACTTTACTTCTATAGAGCTGAATGTTTTTTCTTTAAAACAAAACCAATAAATATCAGCACTGATGCATATTACCTCAAAAAATAAATATTATTTTCATCCGAGTTTCGAAAATAAACCTTCAAGACATTGTGGCCAAGCAAATAAGAAATATGCATGATTATTTAACTCAAACGCTTTACAATAAAAATTTTTGAGGATTTGCTGATCATTTACTTGTTTAAAGACCTTAATTTTGTTATTGCGTAAATTTATATAACTGATAGTTAAACTGATGTTTTAAGGGGATTAGTACTTTTATATCCATATTTGTAAACATAAATTACCAGTTCCCTAAAGTACTGATTGAATAAAAATGAGTCTTTTTATCATCTATGGTGTCATTTCGATTATATACAAGCAATAAATATATATTTGTAGAGTTATTTTATGCTCAGGTCTGAAGAGGTTATATCTCTCAGTGTCTGCAGCTGTTTCGTCATAGCCTGTCATAAACTATAGCCACAAGTTCATTAAAGTTTAAGTTCTTTCAGTGCAGTATTTAAAGATGTTTTCAGCCATATACTTTGAGCAATATGCTTTCCTAATACAGGATGCGTGTGAAAAAGGAGGAAAACCCATGCGAGTAAATTTCGTCATAAAATTTATGGTCAAAACGCAAGCAGTGATAAGTTAAAAAGTCGTTTTCCACACATGCAGTTAAAGAATTAACACAAAAATGAGAGGAGACACTTCAGAAAACATTTTTTAACCACTTAACTTATTTGCCCGACGTTCTACGGGCAAGAAGTGTTTGCTTGATCCATCACTTAAAGCTTATTGGCACCAGTGTTCTCGCTGACATTTGACCAACGTTAGTAATTTGGCGAATTAAAAATATAAAATATTCGCCAAATGAAAAAAGTATTAGCAAAATAAATTCGTCATGTAGCACAAAAAAGGCTTTAATCCTTTAATGTACCCTCTTTTTTCAATTTTGTCTAAAATAACCTAAGTTAACTGTGACAAACATTAAGCACTATCAATTTGGCGAATCTAATCACTTGTTTACTCGCCAAATTAAGAATTTAGTCACAATTTGGCGCATTGGCGAGCGACAGCGAGAACACCGATTGGCACCACTAAAAATTTTAAATACAATTTCTTGCTTTGTAAAGGTCAATACGTTTAGATTAAATATCATGAAAATTTTAGTTAACCCTTCGCGGCGCGGTGGTTTCATAGATATACCACTTAATTTTAATTCTTAAATGCCACAATGTCACCGGAATTTTGTTTAAAAAAATTACGGTTTATTGAATGCGTGAAATATCGCGTTTTTTTATTTACAAATAAAGTTGTTTTCAAATTCCGGTGTCAGTCATTAATTTCAAAAATTAAGCAATGAATTTTCTCTGCACCGTAAAGGGTTAAATAGGTGCGTTTGTCCTATATTTTCAATTTGTTTTACTTAAAAAAAGAATCAAGTGGTTAACAGGAATGTAATTAATGTTCATGTTCAAAGAAATTGCTCAAAAGATCTTCCACCAGCTGTAATGCACGCTTTTATACCTTTGAGATAGAGACTGACGCACATTTTCAAAAACATTAGGCATTTTCCGTATACAGGGTGAGTCATAAATATTGAAACAATAGGCTATCTCCTTAAATATTGCCCTTAGACCCATACTTCCAATTGCAAAAATTCATAAAAAAGGATGAAATCTTTTATAAGATAAATTGCGACTCCATGGAGGGTCTAGTTGAAAAAATACAAAAATTAAATTTTTATACGGCCCCCGCAGGATTAAAATTGCAATTAGGAAATTTTTCCTTATTCAGTCCTGAATAAGACACAAAAAGTTGCATCTTCATATCTTCAAAACTCGCAAAGTTATAGCCGTTTAAAAAATTCATCAGATTTCAAGGGATTAGACACAAATTAAAATGTGCGCAATTCAAAAAACACTGTTACTTTAACAGTTCTAGGAAATGCGAAAAAAGTCTATTTTTTGAGTTAGAATTTTGATTTTTTTTCTTTTTTTTGTGATGGTTAGCCATATAATTTACTAAGATAATCACATCCTAAAATTTCTCATACAATTCATAAAAGTTTAATGTGGTTAGTACTGATTTAAATGGGATAGTTAAAAATCGTTATAACTCGTAACATTATTTATCGGATTTCAATTTGTTTCCATTTAATTGAAGATGAAAATCTGATTTTAGTTTTGTTCTAGGGTTATTGTTTTTAATACTAATTTTAAAACTATTAAAAATATTTATTGAAAAATATAATATAACTTTTAAAAAAATCATATTTTCAAAAGTAAATATTTTTTCAAATTTGCCGAAACAAAACTAATGTAAAAAAAAATAAAAAAATGACATCTTTCAAGCTCTTTTTTTCTTTAAAAATGCTTAACGTGTAATAATTTTAAGACAAGAAATAGTGGGGAAAAATCATTATGCAGAAAAACGAAGTGTTCTGTTTAAATGTCCATCAGTTATTTAAAAGAATGCTTTTCTAAGATGCAGATTGTCTCTTTTTTTAAGTTTAGGTCTGACAACTTCAGGATTTTTATTGTCCTGGAAATTATGTTAAAAAATCTGTATTCTGGGCCCATTCTGTATATCCAGGCCGGGCCAGGACAGAGACTTTACTTTTTCCGAAGATTCGCCTGGCCGGGCCTAACGTACATTTCATAAAGGTTTTGTTTGGTTTATTTTATGCCGGCCAATTATCTACTCGAGGGATATAGGCCCATGGGGGAGTGCCCTTCATGGGTTTCTTTCTAAGGGAACCTAACCCGTATTTACGCAAGGTTCGAGGAAAATTACGAAAACTCCGAACGGTTAGGCCGACGGCCGTGATTGGATTTGAAACCAGCACCTGCCGTTTACCAGTTGAGAGGTCAGAACCTCTCGGCCACTGATGGGGCCTTTTCATAAAGGAGGGAACTGCTTCCTTCTTCCTATGTGTACACTGGACGAAATTTTCAATCCCAGTCTCGACAAAACCTGTATTAAAATCGTTGTCTCTGGCTGACTTAATACATGTATAAAATAAATAAAATTAGGCTCAATCAAAATTTTTATGAAAAAAAAAACAGATTTTTAAATCTTTATTTTGCAGAAAAAAACTTTAAAATTATTTTTTTTAAGAACAGTATATTTAAAGGCTAAAAAATAAAATAAAATAAAACCAGTGAAAAAAAAAATCTGCCTATGACGGAATTATGTCTTAAACAGAAAATATGTTCATCCATGCAAAATAAGTACAATATTACCTGACAAAAAAATAAACTCCAATTACAGCTCCTAGGATGGGCATCTCTCTATAACGTATTTTTTCTTTCCTATGCGATACCGTCTTAAAAGGTTTTACTGCATAACATTTTTCAAAGTCTCCAACGCATGGAATATGGATTAACGATATGTAAGTGAAACGTTTACATTTAGAGATTCATTGATAAAATAAATATATTACAGCCTTTGGCGCTTTTTTAATAATAAAAAGTATAAATATAAAAAAACGAAAAGCTTATAAAAGAAATTTTTGGTCAGAACAACTCCATACGAAATATTTTTTTCCCACACCGAAGTAAAAAACTATGTATAAATTTGCAGCTGAACCGGGCTATGATTTAAACTATTTTCCAGACTGGTTCGGGTTATGATTTTAAAAATTTTTCAGGCCGGGTAGAATTTTTTCCCCTATGGGTCGGTTTGGGACCTGACCTAAATATTTCGATCCATGCAGATCTCCAGTGCAGACTACCAACATATTTTGAAAACCAGTTTAGATTTAATTCAATACGCTGCTCTGTTATGTCCAAATGAGAGGCACTGTCTTAAATCGACATTTAATAATAGATAATTTATGGACGACCCGTCACTTGCTTTGAAAATTAGCCAACAATTCTTCGTTTACAGGCATGGTAAAGTGGTGTAAGTCATGAATTTTTTAGAATTTCGGATTTTAATATCTCTGTCAGGTTTTTAGATATTTAGATGAAATTTTTGAATTCAATTTAGGAATGGATAAGGAATAATTTCCTAATTGGGAATTTTGTTCTACGGGGGCCGTATAAAAATTTAATTTTTGTATTTTTTCAAATAGACCCCCCCCTCATGGAGTTGCAACTTATCTTATCAGAAATTTCACCTTTTTTATGAATTTTTGCAATTGGAAGTATGGGTCTAGGGGCAATATTTAAGGCGATAGCCTATTGTTTCGATATTTAAGACTCACCCTGTATAGCTATCAACATCGGCAATCCTGGCTACTAGATCCATATCGGTATCAATAGGCCACTCGTAGATTAGGATTTTCATATGGCCCGACAGGTAAAAGTCCAAACATGGCAGATCCGCGTTTTAGATATTTAGATGAAATTTAAACCTTTTGACTTCGCCCCGCTTGTGGTCCAACCATACATTTATGATTAAGTTTGCTGATAGAAAGTAACTTGAAATAAACCTCAGCAACGTATATCAATATCATAAAATGTGAAATAGCCTAACATAATTAAAACGCGCCCCTAACAATGTTTTTCTCTATACCATTATGTAAAGGAATACTTTTGTGTGGCCCTGTAAATTAGTAACAAATATCCTGCCTGCCACACATCGCACGCAATGTATATTTTAGCACATAATTCATAGATGCATATCAATTTCTTATTTTCGAAAGAGTGTAACATTGTTAACATGCACTTGAAACTATTATTTCTCATTGTCAATAATGTAACGGATTACTTTTGATTGTCCCTGTACTTAAACTATGCATCCGATTTTATTAAAATTTGAAGTAACTCAAATTATGCAATAATTATATATTTTAAATTTCAAATGATTTGGCTCGGTAGTTTTAGCTTTGTTATATGCGGACAGGTGGACAGATGGACGGAAGGGCTGAACGACGGCTATAGGTGCCACGTATTTACATAATTATGAACGCCCCTGAAAAAGATCTGATTAATCAAGACATAATTTTTCGTTATCTTTTACTGGTTTAGTAATCATAGATTTTTGATCTATTCAAGCATTATGTATACGTATCGCGCTAAGAAATACGCTATTAAAGACTTATTTGACGGACGATTGGCAATAGAAGATATTTGTAAATGTAAGATATTTCATTCCTTCAAAATATGTAGTTTCTGTTTTTAGCACGTTAAATAAAAATTCTCTACGTAAGTTCAATTTTCAGTGGGAATACAACGGCTAATCATAATTCAAATTTCCAATCTAAGTTATCTTATACCAAGTTTAAACTGCCTTGGAAATGCATTATCTCTGAAACGTATGTCTTTGCTATCAAAGGTCTGAAGATGAATAGATAACGATTATACACTGAGACATCCTGAATTATGTAACAGGATTTAATGATAACTAGTAAATGCCTATCAGTAGATCTTGTTCGAAATTTCTCGCTTTGCATATGTTTATTACAATTTCTGATTACAGATTATAGTTACAGATGGTTTATAAGTTTGAATACAAAATTTATAAAAAAAATGTACATGCAGTATTCTCTAAAGTTTCTACATTAGAGATTACTGCATCACAATTGTCAACATCTTTTTCAGTCCAGAAAAAAATTATAGTAAATTTTAGCATTGCAAATGGCCGTAATCTGCCGATTAAATAAGGCAAAATTTTCTACTAAATTTTTGTGGGACAAATAATCGGAAGCGTTGGCAGCTATGCTACATGTACATTTTTTTGTATTCGAATCTTCCGTTGTGTGAGCAATATGGAATTACAGTAGAGTAGCGCTAATTGGAACCAAACAAATTTCGGTTTAGCGGAGATTCAGAATAGGCGGATTTCAATAATAGTAATCAAAGTATTGACTTTGTTACCCCCTTCGCGAGGCGAGCTTTTTACGAAATTTGTAGTGTTTGTTACCGGTTTTTAAAAACAGAAATTTCAAACTTATTAAATCGATAAAATATTCCGATTAACAAAGGCATATTTTACAATAATTTTTTCCTAGTGGAAGTAAACAAGGCTTCTTAAGCTTTTTTCGGAATGTATATGTGTAGCTAGTCCACAAGGGGTTTATTCGTAAATTAAAGTGGGGACATTTTTTATGTAAGAAAAACTTTTATTTATATAATGACAATATTTTCATACTACTAAATTTGTTTTAAAACTATAGTGCAGCAAATAAAATTTAAAAATATTAATTAGTGTAAAATTTTAGCATAAAATTAATGAGAAGGGGTGTTGTGTCTGAGTTGGTGTATGCCCCTGAATTTTTACGAATATTTCTAACAGTATGAAAAATAACCGGGCATTCCATTGGATTCAGGAAGGTGCAAAGATTTTTTTTTTATGTCGATAAAACAAATAACACTTCTTTTTTAAAAAAAATCATTTTTGTCTTACCTTAATACCAGAAATACGGGTAATTTTACCTAAATGTTATAAAATAGTGAACAGCGGAATTTTTATTTAAAACAGTTTAAATTATTTATTTAATCTAGTATTTCTTTGTCCCTTTAACACTAGATAGACGGAAAATTTTACTTAAGTTTTCGAAAATATTTCGCATCAGAATTTTTATTTAAAACTGTTTGAAATAATTATTTTACCTTTTTATATCTTTGCTTCTTTTAAGCTTGTTTTTTAAGAAATTTCTGGTCGGAATGGAAACAGATTCATTTAATAGAAGCCAAACTAATTGCTCATCGTCTTTCTAGTCTTAAAACAAAGGGTATAGCCGGGTTTCCAAGTAAAATATGCACTTGAATCAACCACATAGAGTCCTACATGGTTCGATAGCCCGTAAAAAGATATTCATTTGTCCCCAGTTTTAAGTTTGTATCTCAAGACCATGGGGGGTAATGGCCCTAAATGCCTGTTTTGAAAAAAAAGCGCATTATGACGAAACTACTTAGCAGATTTCAACGAAAAAAAATAAGGGATGTAAAAACCACCTTACGAATGTTTGACAATTTTTTCACATTTTTTTAAACAAAAGAACAAGTTTTCTAACATTTTTCCTGTTTTTAAATGTACATTTTAATTAAAAATAAACTGAAATTTCTGATTAACCACGTTAATTTTTTTTGCATGAAATGCTATGAGACATGATGCATATTCACTATCAATTTCAACTTTCTACGTTTGGTGTATCATATTAAAAAAGGACAACATCATTTTCCGGCGGAAATGTGGAACGTGTCTCGGACAAATTTTACGCCTTCTTTTAAAAATACCGTGTGAATTAATCTGTGAGATTTAAAAAGAAGGCGTGAAATTTGTCCGAGATACGCCCCACGTTTCCACCGGAATAGGATTTTGCCCTTTTTTAATATGATGCACCATACGTAGAAAGTTGAAATTGATAGTGAATATGCATCATGTCTCATAGTATTTCACGCAAAAAAATTAAGCTGGTCACTCAGAAATTTCAGTTTATTTTAAATTAAAATGTACATTTAAAATCAGGAAAAATGTTAAAAAACTTGTTCTTTTGTTTAAAAAAATCTGAAAAAATGGTCAAACATTCGTATGGTGGTTTTTTATATCCCTTATTTTTTTCGTTGAAATCTGCTTAGTAGTTTCGTCACAATGCGTTCTTTTCCAAAACAGGCATTTAAGGCCATTACCCCCCATGGTCTTGAGATACAAACTTAAAACTGGGGAGAAATGAATTTCTTTTTATGGGCTATCGATCCATGTAGCACTCGATGTGGTTGACTCAAGGGCATAATTTACTAAGAAACCCGGCTATACCCTTTCATTAAAATAATTCTTATTCGAACTGTTGTAAATTTATTTGGTAACGGTCAAAATGACTCCTCACTGTAATTCTATCGTTAAATTATATTTCGAAAAAGATAGCATATTATAAAATTATTTAAGGGGTCTGATGAGTCTGAATTTTTACCTGGCGGTGCGATTTAACATGTCACGTTTATTTTTTTTTTCTTAGTCCCTATAAAACATAAATGCATAACATTTTTTATATAGACAACTTAATAGCTCTTCTATTTAAAGTATATATATTTAACACTGAAATTTTATTCTATTTTATTTATGTTTAATTTTAATTAAAATGACTGATTCAGAAGCCCCCCCCCCCAAAAAAAAAGAAAAGAAATGTTGATAATCATATAAAAGTAATGTATCTTGAAGGTATACTTGATTTGCAAGCAATTTATTTATTTATTTATTTATGTATATAAATTGGCAATTTTTCAATAAAAAATTATTATTTTTCAGAATTTCATAACTTAAATTTGAATTTTAACCTTCCGTCTACCAGACAAAACACCCATTTATCTACGGCAACACCTAATTTTAATTCCAAACTTGCAAACGGCACCAGTAATATTTTAATATAATTTTGCTTTTACAATAAAAGCTTAAATTAAGGAATTCGTAATATCTAAACAAGTCCTTTATAAATTCCGGTGTCAATCGACAATTTCTCATTTTACCATTGACACCAGAAATATTGCTGTCGGGTCCAATGGACCCGTCTGGTAGACGGAAGGTTAAACAAGTAAATAAATAAATTTCTTATAAATGAAGTATGCATTCAAAATTCATTAGTTTTACATCATTATCAACGTTTTTGTGGGCTGTTAAACCAATAGTTTTGCTACAGTCTTTCTCGGAGTGGATGCAAGTCAAAAAACAATTTTAAATTTTCTATCAAATTTAAAAATAAGAAAAAATGAAATTTCAATGTAGAGTGTTGAAAAAATTATTTTAAATCGTAGAGTTAGTAATTTTTCTATTTTTAACGCCTTGGGGACGAGCGACACGTATACGTTCCTCAAAAAGGCTTAAAAATCCTCGTTTATCCCCACCAGTAAAATTTTACTGTAAAATTTTCCTCATTTAATCGGAGCATTTTCTCGGTTTAAAAAGGACACAAATTTCTGTTTTTAAAAACTGGTGTCAAAACATTAAAAATTTTATAAAAGAATCCCGTCGCGAAGGGGTTAACCCCTTAACGCGCATTATTGCCGGGTCGGCAACACCTAAAGTTCCCCCTGTTTAGAGACATAAAAACTCTGTGAATATTTAAAAAACTACTCGAATGGCTACTTTAAATCTTTCTTATGAATTCTAGATGGCAGCACCACAGAGATCAAACTCTACTGTTTTTAAATAATAAGTAAAATGTTTTACTGTAATACTCGCTTCACAGCAATGCTCTTCTCACTGCACTTATCAAAGCTTTACTTATGGGAGGTTACCACTTCGGCAACAGCTGTATAATTAAAATGGTTAGTGCAATCTTTACAAAACAATACCTGTGTACTCCTCTAGGCCTAAATAGATTGCCTAATTTTTTTTCTTTAAATTCCAACTTTAAAGAGTAGTGCGCCGGAAAGGGTTAAAAATTATGCATTTATGTTTTATAGACACTGGGAAAGATTAAATGTGACAGATTTCAAAATTGCACCGCTAGGTAAAAAGTAAGACTCCTTAGACGCCTTAATATTGGAATACGTGAGTAACAAGGACTACTTACTAAAATGCTTCAGAAAAGCATGATTGTCCTTCATTATTTACCCGCACACATGAAATAAAAATAAATAGAGTCTGGCATTCAGAAATTCCATCAATATTTCGATGCGTGTATCGGAGACAACAAAAGTTATTTTACACTTTAATAAAGTCACGTTTACAAAGTTGATTGAATTTAAAACAGGTTACTGTAAAACGAATAACGTTTACTGACGAAGCACGATTCTTGAATATTTTATGGAAAATATTATTGAATTCATTTTATTTACAAATAAATTTTTAGAGTGCATTGATCATAAATGACATAGTTATTTTGACAGTGAAAATTTTATGTTAGGTTATGACTGTAAGCATTATTACTTTACATTTGTCGTAATGTGTAAAAAAAAAAAATGTCCAATTTTTATATGCTTTTGAATGTTTCTTGCCTCAGAAATTGTGTTTTGTGTTTAATTTTCAAACTAAATTATTTATAAACTTTATAAATTAATCATTCGATTTTAATTTAAAATTTCATTTTCTAAATTAAATAAAGGTGTTATGTGCAAAAATATTCAAATACTTTTTTCCGCCTATAAAAAATTTTATTGCTTTAAATTTACAACATTACTTTAGAAATATAAACAATGTATTTTTCCCCTTTTGAAATCTTTTCCCACTTTGTAATATTTATATGCGCGTTTAAAAAGAAATTAAGCATACAATTAAGCCTACCATTTTGAAAAAAATGAAGTTTTAACGCTTTGACATCTTGCAATAGGGCAAACTTGTAATGTCATTTTTGCTCCTTTTAGTCTTAAATACGAAAAGAAAAGCTGATTCTTTAAACATTATACAGGGTGTCCAGCAAATAACACAATGATTTCAAAATTAAATTTTTCAAAAACAAAGATCGATAGTAATATGCGGTAAACGGTTTTTTCATTAGGTAAGATGTAAAAATCTTATACAAAAATTTCAAACAGTGAATATTTTGAAAAAATTGCGTTCTGATTGCATATAATGCTTTGATTTAACATTTTTCTTGTTTTCGATTGCCTGCAGAGAAATAATTTTTCAGCTTACAGTGCAATATTTTAAACATTTTTCTAAGTAAATTTTTAGAATTTCGAAATTTGAAAAATTTAATTAAAAAAAACTATGAAATATGGCACTTTAAGCCGAAAAACACATTCTCTGGCAGCAATCTAAAGCAAGAAAAATGTCAAATCAAAGCATTCTTTGCAATCAGAACACAATCTTTTCAAAATATTTACCGTTCGAAACTTTTGTATAAGATTTTTACAGCTTACCTGATAAACAAACCGTTTACTGCATAATTCTATTGATCTTTTTTTTGAGAAATTCAATTTTGAAATCAGGGTGTTATTTGCTGGACACCCTGTATTAAAAATATTTAATTAGGAACATGAATCTAAACCCTAAGATTATAAATCATTTTTGAATATTTTAAAAAATGTGCTTAGTCAACATAAGTATATTGTTTTAAATAATGCTTGTGCTGCAGTGAAACCAGGAGTTTAGTGACCAAATTAACGTGCTTGTCACTGAGAGGGTTAAAACCTATTGAGGACGATATTTTCATCATTGTATAGCATCAGGAGTTAACAAGCAGAGAAAAATACCAAAGCTCATTATTTAAAATGGTCCTTTTAGATTTCGTTCATTTTTTGTGGTTTAAATCGAAATACGATTACATGTAATAAATTTATATTTTATTGTTCATTTATTATTTTATTTATAGATTGATAAATGATTGATTTACCATGGAACATAAGTGAAAACAAGTGATGAGCTATATATATTTAAGAGAAAAATATTTATTTAATATAGTAGCCTGAAGGCGTTAGAGATAAATTTAAAAATTATAGTAAAAATCATAAAAATCGCGCGAATCGCAATATTGTTTTCAAACAATTTGCAATATGGTTTTGAAGTAAATTGCGTTTAAAACTACATATTTTGCTTATTAGGCGGTATGAAAATTTAAAATGGTCGGCCTTTAGAAATTTAAAAAATGAGAATGAAATCCTCAATGATACCCGCGTCAAAGTTACGTCAGCATTGATCACGGGCACTTTTGTGCATTATAATGTACAAGGTGATTTTAAATTCATAATATAAACGGTTGGTGCAGGACACTGTAATAATCATTTATTGTATAGGAATGCATGGGCGCAAGTAATGCGTTGAAGTTTAAACACTAGGAGACCAAATTGGTTCTTTTCCTTTATTTCAAAATGTTTCATTCATACCAGAAATTTCCTGCTCTATTTATTATCATTATTTAACCCCTTGACGGGCGTTGGGATATGTTTCATCTCGTCTAATTAGAAAAAGATTCTCACTATAAATTTTTAATGAAATTTTACATTTTTAACATTAAGGGTTCAAAATGTTGAAAAATTATTTTATAATAAAATTTCCGATTATTAAGGTGGGAATTTAATATTACGGAGCCTTTTTTTATTGTTTGCCCCATTTTTTTCGCCAAAATTAACCTTTATACTATATTAATTTCCTTATAACAATATTCCGCACTTACTTCAACTTATTAAATTAAAATCTTGTTTCTAGATCTAATCTATTAATCTTTATGGAAACGATATAAATTCTTGATTCGCCGTAAAAATCATTTATTCCAATACGCGTAAATTTGAAAGATGGCTCTAAATTAAAAATATTCTTAATTAAACTTTATTTCTTAATATTCCAAATAAAACTCATTTTTTCTATGTTTTTATCAACCCTTTTTAAGAAAGTCTTTTTAAATTTATTCCAAAACCATACCTTTCAAAAAATATCATTATTTTTTTTTATCTATTTATTTATTTTCCCTCCTTCAACTTTCGATATGTGTGCATAGCAATAAATTCATTTATTTTCTTTTTCTCTTAAAATTAATCGTCTGCAAAAATATATCGTTTGCACAAGATATTTGAAATTGCTTATAGTCGATTATAAATTAGTTAAATAATATTAAAAAAATAAATTATCGTCTGTGGAATAAAGAAATCTCGACTCTGGGCATGAGTTATGTTTACATGAAAAAATGATGGTTCGAGAGTAGAGAATTTTCTAGAACTTTCTTTTTAGATTTAAGAAAGGAAGCCTCGAGGTCAGAAGAAAGATTCTTGGTTTCTTCTTCGATGAGTACGGCTTACGGCTTGTTGAAGTAAATGATGGAATATTCTTTTTGATATTTCGGTTAAAGATAGCTTGCAAAAGGAGCCTTTCCCTTTCTCATGACTACAGTTTAATAAAGTAACTTGCAGCAGCCAATGAGTAATTTATTGGATCCTCTACATTTATTACATTACATTTATTATGTACTTACTTTTTTTCTCGCGCTTGCCATGACTTCTGTGCGGTAGAACGGGGACCCCGGCGATGATGTTTCTGGCTCCTAACTTTAAAATGTCATATATATATAACCTCCATTCCTATCTCTTTTTATGCATCTCCTGTGCTCAGCAGTTTTCCTATTTTTGGGTTTATTTTTTATTCAAAAATTTCGATTTTATACGGTAAATTTTCAAAGAACTTTTGTTTAGGTAATCATAAAATAGCTGTCGCTAACTAGGTTGCCAGTTTGCCCTCTGCTTTCAATTTAAAAGTTCGAAATCACGTCAGAAATTCTGAAGGAATTTTTTTTTACTTCAGGTAATCAGGAAACGTCCATCAACACGTAAAGAAAACCAAAATCATACAGAATTTCTGGAGTGGACGTAAAATTTCAGATTAAAAATATTTTAAAAAGAGGCCAAATCTGGCCACCCAGGTCTCAAACGCGTCTCAACGAGTTACTTTCGCCCATACACTCCCATACAATAAAGTATTGTAGCAGTATCCTGTAACAATCCTTAAATTTTGTACCATTAATTTAGAATAACCCTGTAGATATGCGTAAATGCATGTGCTTGAATACGTAAATAAATTTATGTCTGAAATTAAATATATTTATAAACAATTCTTCATACTTGTTCTGACAACTTTAAATGTTTAGAGATTTTCATGTCTATGTTGTTTTTTTATGTCAGACATACACATTTATTCTACTAGTAACTACCGGGTGTACCAAAAATGACTGGTGGATTTTAAAATTCAATAACTTGCAAACGGTGACAGCTATTTAAAAAAATTTTGCAGGAGGGTTTTGTTTAATGTCAGGAGTTTTTTTACCGTAATTTTTATTTTAGTTCGCATCTCAAACAATTGGTGGCGCTGATGGCGATTGAAGGCCAGGTGATCAGTGCTGAGTGAAGCGTCGACCTGGCCTTCAATCGCCGTCAGTGCCACCTATTGTTTGAGATGCGAACTAAAATAAAAAAAATACGGTAAAAAACTCTTGACATTATACATAATTCTTCTGCAAAATTTTTTAAAATAGCTGTCACCGTTTGCAAGTTATTGAATTTTAAAATCCATCAGTCATTTTTGGGACACCCGGTATTACACATATGTATATTATACTAAATCAGGTGAAAGAGCACGATTATACATTCATCACGTTGAAACTTATTATTTATAGAACACCGGGAAATTTTACGAAAATTTTATACAAATATTTTAAATCTGAAAATTTATTTAAAATTATCTAAGTTAATTATTTTGCTTATTTCTGTATAATATAGCTTATATTTTACTTTTATCATGTATTATAGTATGTTTTTTAAAGTTAAACTTAATACCACCCTTTTCTAAATTTATATTTGTCTTTTGATTTACTACATTATTTTTTAAATTTTTAATTATTTCTAGATTAACACTTTTATACTACAATTAGACTTTTACTCCGAACGACTCTTTAATTAAAAAACATTCATCTATAGACTGGCCGTAAAGTTGATGTCAACTCGGAAGCCCCTCAAAGTGACTGTACTAAATAATATAATACAATTGTAATTTATTTTATGAGGAAAATCTGTATCGACTCGATAATTAGTCCATTCAGGGTTCGCACAGCTCTACCACTAAATTTTTACAGTATTTTCAATTATTTCACTGCCGAAAAATATTGCGAAAATTGTGAATCGAGGATGTGATTGCGAATACTGTTTCTTAAAAACTAAATATAAATTTTCTTATCATAAATAGTGGTGCCAGAGTCCTTACAAAATATAAGGAGTGTGCGAACCCTACCTTTGCATGGTGTCGAATTTCCCCTATTTTGGCGTTCCCGTGTTAACCGCTTCCCCGCTGCCCATATATCATACGGGTAACATGTTTTTGTCAATCATGATTTGCCTGTACCACGTACGACCATCCAATCATAATTTATTATTCTCACAAGTAAATTTTTATTGTAAATTTTGCATTATTTGATACAAATATTTTTTCTAATTCCATTAGGCAAAAATTTCTGTTTTGAAAAACTGCTGATAAAAGATTAAAAATTCTGTAAAAGGCATGAAACGATAGGCATTATTGGAAAGTTTTATTTCAAAAATATTGATAAATTAAGAGGTTAAAAGAAAGTAAAATGTCAGTTATTTATAGCAGCATGATTCTTGAGTTAATTAACTCTTATCGATACTATGTCACTTTCTGCGTGACTGTGCGAGTAGCGTTTCTTTTTACGCGAATTTTATTCGGTAGGCAGCAATTTTTATTTTAAGAAGCACTTTTATTTCTACTTTTATAGCATGTGAAAAAAATATTTAACTTAGAGAAAAACATAAAAAATAGAATGATGTAAACAAAAAGCAACGTTCGATAAGTGTTATAACAACCATCAATTCATATGGACTTAAGATATTTATTTCAATAATTTTCCCGTCGATTTCGCGAAATAAGTATAAGAATAAATATCACATGAGAAAGATTTACTCAAATTTTTAATAGTTTGTATCTTAATTTGAGGAGACAAATGTAAACAAAAAAAGTCGGAAATTGTAAGTAAAACGTAGCAAATGAGGAGCATTTATACTATAGCAAAGTTTTAAAATTATTCAAATCTTAGTGCAAAAGTACACAATACTTCGAATACAAAATTGTATCCGAAATCTTTTGTGTGCCCTGTAAATACTATCCGCGGCCTATTATATAGGAAGTAATTTGTAGTAAACTGCAGCAACATATATCAATTACATAAAGTATGGAATAGTTTACTATAATTAAAACGTGCTCCAAACAATGTTTCTCCCTACATCAATATATAATTAAATACTTATTTGCAGCCCTGTAAACTATTAAAAAATATTTTTTGCATCACAGATTGTACAGAATGCGTATTTTAATATATACTTCATAGATGCATATCAATTTTATAATTTTCGAAAGAGTAACATTATTAAAATGCACTTGAAATCATTTATCCCCGTTGCTTGTAATGTAACGGAATACTTTTCCTTGTCCCTGTAATTGAAAAATACATCCAATTTTTATAAAATTTAAAATGACTCGACGAAAGAAGGCAATAATTATACATTTTAAATTTCAAATGATTCGGTTGAGTAGTTTTTGACTTGTTATATGCAGACAGACAGACAGATCGACGGACGGACTGAACGAAAACTATAAATGCTACGTATTTATATAATTACGAACGCGTCTAAAATCCATAGAACCATAATATTAAAATAGTTGACAATTATTTTACATTTTTGCTTATAACGAATAGTAATCATAGTCTTATTTAATATCACATTTCAAAAAATTTATAAGGTGCAGATTATTATTCGATTATATCGAAAATAAAAATTGAAATACGTGAAAGCTACTAATAAATAATAATAATAAAATAAAATATAAAATAAAATGTATTCCAATGTTGTTTCAAAATAAAAGAAACTTTAAACGAAATATTTATAAAAACTACTTCTGAAATGTGTATCGTATAAAAAAAGCAACACCAGAAAACGAAAGATTAGCTAACGGTTTCTTTGGAGAAATTCGCAAAGAAAGAGACGATAATCGAGTGTGCCAAAGTCACGTTTATCTTGCTTCATTTGCGATGTCATAAAATATCACATTTATTTTGTTCGTGATCTTTGGCAATCGCGTATTTTGATCTAAATGTGCTGAAGGAACGTTGATTTCTTACTTATTTATTTTGAAAACGAAATGGCAAAGTGTTATTTATAAATTGCAAAAAGAAAATTGTGTTTCGATGTTAAATAGATGCGTTTCGATTATACAGGGTGCATAAAAATGTCCTTTTAATCTGAAAATACTTGCGAAAGGAGAGAGCTACAGCTATACAAGTCAAAGAACGATATAGGAAAGGACTACGTTCGAACTAATGCAAACAAACGCATTTCCTTAAGGGCGAAATTTGAAAGAAAACGATTGCAAATCAAAAACGAAAAGAGATAGAGCAAAATTGCCATGTAGAAAGTTTTAGAGCACCACTTAATTAATCCAAAACGATATTTGCTTCATACAAATTAGATAAATCGTTGCCTGTATACCCAAAAATGTCCAAAATCACTGATTTTTTTCTAGTAAACTTTTGAAAGAAATAGCTAGAAGTGTGAAAAAATACACACAATTTATTGCAAAAATACATACTTACATCAAAGCATTTCGATAACATTGCTAAAAAAACACAAAAAAAAAATAATTTTAAAATAAATACGCTCGCAGATACGGGTTTAAATTATTTTCTGCCATCCAAAAATTTGTCCTATGAGATTTTGCTCTTTGTATAAAGTAAGTGTTGTAAATTAAAATTTTAAATGCATTGGAAAATAAAGTTTTACAGACGTTTTAGTACAGTACAATGTCGCAATTCCCAATTGCACACAGTGTTGCCAAATGGGCTACTTTTTAGGTGCGTTCGTAATTATGTAAATACGTAGCACCTATTGTTGTCGCTCAGTCCGTCCTTTCGTCTGTCTGTCCGTCTGTCTGTCGGTCTGTCTGTCCGTCTGTCCGTCTGTCCGCATATAACAACGCAAAAACTACCCAACCGAATCGTTTGAAATTTAAAATACATAATTATAACATAATTTTGTCGAGTCATTTCAAAATTTATGAAAATCGGATGGACAGATCAATTACAGGGACATTCAAAAGGATTCCGTTACATTACGGTCAATAGGGAAAAAGTTTTAAATGCATTTTAATCGTTTGACATTTAAAACATATAATTATTGCGTAATTTAGTCGAGTCATTTCAAATATTATGAAAATCGGATGCATAGATCAATTACAGGGATAATCAAAAGGATTCCGTTACATTACGGTCAATGGGGAAAAAGTTTCAAATGCATTTTAATGATGTTACACTCATTGGAACATAATAGAATTGGCATGAATCTATGAAATATATATTAAAATATGCATTCTGTACAATCTGTGATGCAAAGAATTTTTATTATTAAATTACAGGCCCACACAAAAGTATTCCGCTATATAATGCTATACGGGGAAACATGGTTTGGTGCGTGTTTTAATTATGTTCAACTATTTCACATTTTATGAATAAGACATACGTTGCTGAGGAATAATAAAATTTACTTCCTGTATATTTACAGAAACGTAAAGATTTCGACTACTGTACTGTATCCGGAGTACGTTCTACTATATCAGCAAGATCTGAATACTTTTAAAACTTCGTTATCGTACGAACGCACCTCATTTGCTACGTTCCCGTGCAATTTCCAACTTGTTTAAAATTCTGATTCTTGATTAGCACCACTTTTTTGTAATGGCAAAATGCGCCTTATTTAGTGACGGATTAATAAAGTAAAAAACAAAGGGAATTTTGCCGTTTCAAAAAAGTGGTGTCAATTAAGAAATCTTAATTAAAAAAGTAGCCCACTGCTACATTTTCGAAATGTGAATATGCAGTGTAGAATCATCGCGCATAATTTTCGGGCATTTTTGGTATGCAGACGATGATTTATCTTACTCGTGTGAACCAAATGTCGTTTAGTAACAATTAATTAATGCTCTAATGATTATTATTCGAAAATAGTGAAATCAAAAATTAAAATACTTGAAAGCTATCAATAATTTAAAAAAAATTAAAGTATAAAATAAAATCAGGGTGGTAACTGATCAAGAAAAAACGCAGTCAAAAAGAACAAAACTACCAGTATTTTCTTGTACATACCGTAATTTCGGGTGTGTAAGCCGCGGGTCAAACAATTCTTTTTCGACCCAAAATTTTTTAAGAAATAAGTGTAACTAGTTAGATCGCCGTAAATATTTGTCTTCAATCACTAAATAAGATTTCTGGGTCCAAAAAGAATTGTTTGATCCGCGGCTTATACACCCGAAATTACGGTAATAGTATTTTCTTATACATTCTTATACATAATAAACATAAAGGATTTAAAGAAATTGAACGCAATCGAACCAGTATCTTTAACAAGAAACTGGTATATAATAATTTTTTTGTTCTTGATTTTTCTTGACCACTCACCACTTTGAAAATGTATTCCAATGTTGTTTCAAAATAAAAGAAACTTTAAAAGGAGTATTTTAAAAAACTACTCCAGAAATGTGTATCATATATAAAAAATGCAACACCAAAAAACGAAAGATTATCTTACAGTTTCGCCGGAGAAATTCGTAAAGAAAGAGACGATAATCGAGAGTGCCAAAGTCACGTTTATCTTGCCTCATTTGCGATGTCATAAAATATCACATTTGTTTTGTTCGTGATCTTTTGCAATTTGAGTATTTGGATCTAAATGTGTTGAAGGAACGTTATTTTCTTATTTATTTACTTTGAGAACGAAATAGCAAAGTGTTATTTATAAATCGCAAAACGAAATATGTGTACAGATGTCAAAGGAATGTATTTGGATTATATACGATAATGTCCTGTTATACCTTGTGTGAGAGTAGAAAAAAGCGCGATATAATCGAGGTCATAATAATTAAAGTCTTAATAAATGCATTTCAATTATTATATGTGCTTTTAATTTTCATTCAATTTTCATTTCAATCAATGCATATTATATTGTGTATTTAAATGTTATAGTCGATATACATGGGTACGCAAAAGAGCTCGTAAACGTTACTGAATAGGAGCGTAAATTACTTAAAGATGGTTTTAAAACAAGTTATGCATTTTTACGCTGAACTGCATTCAGTTGTTTGTAGAATATTGATAAAAAGGACCACAGAAAATATTGAATACATGAGCGCCTATGAATGATAGTTTCTGATAATTCGAATTTTACTGAAAAAAGTTTTAAGAGTGTTTTAGTTTGAAATAAATTTTAACTAAATACTGGCTTGCAATAAATGTAGTAGATAAAATACAGCGCTGAACAAAAGTATTTAAGTATGTTTCTATCGATTACTATAAATTGCTGAAAGAGAAATTTAATTTGCTAGGCATTTTCTTGCTAAACCAAATTTGCCCATTATATATATCCCAAATCTACACTATTAAAATCCGACCGTATGTATGTTGTATGTATATGACGCTATCTCCTACGATCCCGGAAGCATTTTTAGAAAGAATCACGTTTTGAGCACCAGCCTTGGCGAATTGGCGAAAGCGAGAACGTTCAGCTAACTGCATCGCCAAACACAAAATAAACTAAGTTCAAATGTGTCATAAAACATATGATTAATAGAATTATATTTATTGCAAGAGAATCTTTACTACTGTTTTTAATTAACTTCTCAATTTCTTCGAACATAGCGAGTTAAGGAAATAATATTTTTGAATTAAGAAAAAAAAACCTATGTTTAGATATTTTGTGAAATTTAAAGCATTTTAATCTGAAAAAGCTCTTTGTTTTAAGCTATGTTTTAATCGTAAACAACGGTGAATAATATTTCCTCATATTATAGTTTTTGCTTGATAACATTTACGAAAAAATCAAATGAACAATTAGCGCGATATATTTGCAAAAGGAAGGGTTGCTATTCGCTAGGCGTTTGACGTCAAAAACAAGAAAGGTTGCGTAGCATTGACTTCATCTCCGCGCCAATCGTTGTTCTGGTGATAAGGTGCTCAAAACGTGATTCTTTCTGAAAATGCATCCCGGAAAAGGAGAAACGTCGCGTTTGTTTTGAATTGAAGGAGGAAAATCCTGGGATCCCGAGTTGCCCATTCGTCTGCCTGTCCTTAAAATACATAATTATTAGATAATTTTGCCGAGTCGTTTCAAATTTTATGAAAATCAGATGCATAGTTCAATTACAGGGACAGTCAAAAGAATTGTGATACATAACGGTCAATGAAGAAAAAAGTTTCAAGTGCATTTTAATGGTCTTACACTCTTTCGAACATACTAAAACTGCTATGCATCTATGAAGTATATATTATAATATACATTCTGTGCAATCTGTGGTACAAATAATATTTCTTGTTGATTCACAGGGCCACACAAAAAATATTCCATTGAATACTTATATATTGAGACATTGTTTGGTATGCATTTTAAATGTATTAAACTATTTAATGCTAACAATTAAACTATTTAATGCCCGTCTGTCCTTCTAAACCATCCAGCGTAGCGGGCGAAGACCGCTAGTATTTATAGATATCAGCGGACGAATTAAATACAAGGCTGTTAAAATGTATAGAAAGACAATTTGATTATCGACAGTAACCTTATTTCCCTAAACAAGTTTTGTTAAAAATTTAAGGAAATATTGGAAAGTATTTCATAATCTACGCTTAACGCATGATTTTTCTTACTTGTTAAGAAATCATGGAGGGTAATTTTATGGGATAAATAAAATGAAATTCATACAAAAGGCGACGATGCTACGAATTTGAACCGAAAACTCATAGAAGGTTTGATTCTTAATTACATTCTTGCTTATTCTTCTGACAGTAAGATTATTCTGAAAATGTGGATGAAGAAGCAGTACAACAATGGTGTAATGAAGATTCGAAATTGGAACGTTACATAATTTTAAGCGACGATTATATTGTGTCGCGTTTCGCTTGTGATTCAGACTATAGCTGCTGATTCCCAAAATTTTTAAGGTGACAGTGGTTCCTAAATCCAAATATTACAGTATCCACTTTGCGCCTATTTTCTAAAAAATGGAGAAACAAAAAAAAAAGAAACCCTGCAAATTTCGTCAAAAGATCACGGAAGAAGAGCTAATTTTATCAAAGTATCGCAAATAACGCCATGTATTTCGCCAACGTAACTCTTGAAAACGCAATTTTTGCCAAATAATGGCAAAAAAACGTGATTATATGTAGAGGATCACTAAAAACGCGATTTTCTTCAGAGGATTTCGGAAAAATGCGATTTTCACCAAATGATTGCAAGAAAAAACACAAAATTTGCCAAAGAATGGCGACTTAGACCCCGAAAATTAGTCGACAAGTCAAAAATTTAGTCGTGAAATGGTGATTGGCGACTTTAAATCTGCACCTGTAGTTCAGATGAAACAAGAAAATTCGTAAAATGCACTGACAGTGATGAAGAAAATCTTGTAACTCATCGAAAATTATATCACAGTGACGCATTAGTAAACACACTGAGGCGTTACTTAATTACTTGGACTAAGAAGACGAAAGCACACCTGCTGAAAAAATCATGTTCAGAAATTTGAGCAGTAACATTAGTTGAAAAATAACTTAAGAACGAAAACAGACCTTTATCATTTCATTTTTCACAATACCGTGAAAGTAAACTTATATTTCTATTTTTTTTGTATTGTATAAATTATAAATCTCAATGTCTTTAAAATTTATTTTATTATTATCTTTCTTTCATGTTAATTAAATTATTAATGCCCTATTGCATAACTTTTAATACTTATCCTACACTTTCTACAAATCCCATTCTCCGTGGTATTCGCTTATCTGGGCGAGTCATTTTATGGCCTACGCGGTTAATCGAGAATCTACTATATGTCTTTAAAAAAAATTTTCACGCGATTAATGATGTAAATATTTCTAATTTTCACGAAATCGCTTTTATATGTAAATTCATGAAATTTGCAGATATGAATCTTTTAGCACCAAAATATCAAGCAACTTTATTTTTTATTTTCCTATAAGTGTGGTACACCATAAAATATGTCATACATTAAAAATGAGAAATTTCGTTAAAATTATCAATTTTCTTTTTCATCAAGATCTGTAAAAATGTATACCAAAATTTGCCTGAATGGCATTCCTCCGCATGTCCACGATATGCAGATTTTATTTCTTGGCATGAAAGCTTCTTAACCCATTAATGCCTGAATTATTTTCTTCGTTAAAAATTTAAATTTTGCCTTTTCCTACCACTTTTAAAGCAAGAATAATTTTATCTTAATTTATCGAAGACTTTGTCTCGAGAAATAAAGTATTTATTTATCCTCCTTTTTTACTGGTGTCAAATGCACTTACTTGAATATTTTAAAACTGTCCCAAAAATGGAATGCCATGCACTAATGGGTTAAAATAATTATTTAGGCGTTCTCATAGCCAAACGAATTACTTTCTCATACATTTCCAAATCTATTTTTGTTCAGAAACACGTGAAGAGGACAAATGTCTTTTTTAGAAAATCGTCTTTTTACATAACCGAATGGCGTTTTCCCCTTTTTTTTAATTAAATAATGATCTTCCTGAAAATACATTTAAAGTGGTCATTTTGAAATTAATTCATGACACAGAAGCGCGAGAAATGGAAAAAAATGTGTCGTTATTTCACAGGAATTGTTTATTAGTTCGATAAATGATTTATTTTTCAAAAGCTGGAAAAAGCTATTTAACTATTTCCTTGATTTGTCCGTACGTTATACGGGTAACATGTTTTTGTTAATCATGATTTGCCTGTGGGTATCCATATTATTTATTATTCTCCCCAGTAAAATTTTATAGTAAATTTTGTATTATTTAATTCGAGCATTTTTCTTATTCTTTTAGGCAAAAATTTATGCTTTGAAAAACCGGTGATATAAGATTAAAAATTCTGTAAACGACATGAAAAAAGTAGGCATTATTTAACCCCTTGAAGGGCACTAGTATATGTTATATACCACTTAATTTTAATTCCCAAATGCCACATTGACACCAAAATTTAAGAATCAACTTTTGTTTCATATGATATACTCGAAGAAAAGCTTTTACTTTGTTTCATATAAAATTGTTTGTAAATACCGGTGTCAATCAATCATCTTAACATTTTAGTAGCAGAAGTGCTTTGCCCCTCAAGGGGTTAAGTTTTTTCATAAATATTAATCAGTTAAGTGGTTAAATCGAAAATTTCTCAAATAAGCAGGGCTGCCAATTTACCCTTTATGCATAACTGCCAACTTTTAAGCATTTTTACTACCACTAAAATTGTACAGGGATTTTCCATTTGTTTAATCATAAGATTTTAAGGATTAAATAAGACAGTATTTACTGTAAAAGTTTTGTGGTAGGAAAAATGCGTAAAATTTGGCAGCTATGCTTTTACGTATAAAGATGTGTCAGAAAGTTCCGTGTTCCTGAACAATGAATTTGAAAAAAACTTTGTATCGTAAAAATTGTTTACAAGCGCTTTGCATATTAACATAATTATTTACAATATAAAAGCCTCGTAAATAAAATTAGAATGATGTTGACGTTCTTTTAATATAACCATTTATATCTTGATGCAGCTATTTTAACAGAAAACATCAACCTAAAATGTTATTCGCAATCATATGTCACTTTGGTAACAAAGCTTTCTAATACCAATCCCATCACTATTTACGCAGCGAAATTGGCAAAACGAAACGTTAAACGATTGTTACAAAGTCACGTTTCACTTGCATTGTTTGTGAAGGCATAAAGTATTATATGACATTTACATTGTTCGTGATACTTTCAGTTTTGAATTTTAATCTTTGTATCATAAAGCGGCATATTTAGTTTATTTTTAAAATTATTATATATAGATATGGACTTATAAAAGCAACATATCAAATGGTTATTTTATTTAAATTAGAATAATTTTAACATTTATAAAAGGTGACTACGTAGACATAATAAAGGTTATAAACACAATTTTCTTTTAAAACAAGTAAACATGCTAAAGTTATTATGCATTCCGGTTAGGTATGATAAATAATAACAATATACAGATCCGCAATAACTGCAGTATAACAATATAACATTCTGTCTGATATAACAATAAAGAAGCAGCTTTATCTTCTGTATATTATCAATAGACATACCGCAAACAGTGTGGCCTAACCTGACGAGTTTTCCATTCAGAAATTTCGAGGCTACGCCAGATAAATTCTATACCATTTTTTAAAAGTTTCAATCACAAAACATCGACTTATATTATAAAGGGACAAAAGTGTCCGTGCGTAATAGATTGCGTAATTGTGTATTTTGGCGAAAGCAGAGGATTAAGTTTATGGTTATATCACTGTAAAACAGCTGTATTGCAGCATTACTCCATAAAACTGATGGAATCCTTGGTCCCTCCAATTCTACGAATTACTTTACCTAACATATCCGGTATAACATTCTAATGTTATTCCTATAATATATGTTTAAATTACACCATTTTATAAGTGAAAAAAATTACTTCATAAAATATGAGGCGGCAGCTGTCACAAATTTTATGGAGTAATGTTACATAAATGTTTTACAGTGACGGTGCAACTGAGCCACGATTTTAGAAGGTGACTCTAGATTTTCAGGAATACAGCTTCTAAAAGCACTGCTCTTTTGCCCGGCGGTCAGGATGTTAATGTACGAATATTTGTAAATGTGTTCAGTTAGATCCGCTCTTGCTGTCAAATATTTTCAAAATTATATTTTAATATATATATATATATATATATATATATATATATTATATAAATTATATGTTGACTTATGAGCGCTTTAAAGGAAACTTTACTATCAAGGTGTCTAAAAAAAGCACTAATCGTGAAACTATTAGTTTTGTTTGTACAAAAACCATAAGATTTAAGTACTTTAGTATAAATAATAAGTATAAAAATTGTATGGATATTTTAGGAAAACAAATAAAGAAACTATGAAAAAACGAGTACGTAACTGTTTAAATATAGCATTATACTTTTTATTTACAGCAACGAAAGGATCTGTGGCGAATGGAACTGCGTTTTTATATCAAACAGAACTACATTTTATTGGTTTCGATAATTTTATGTCACTTCGTCTTATG
The DNA here is from genome assembly GCA_964019185.1 of Maratus speculifer. Classification (NCBI taxonomy): domain Eukaryota; kingdom Metazoa; phylum Arthropoda; class Arachnida; order Araneae; family Salticidae; genus Maratus; species Maratus speculifer. The sequence continues at coordinate 175,492,606 of OZ025302.1, forward strand.
CATCCCTCTTCATATGTATCGTAGAATTTCGACATTTAGGCATCTTGTTTAACTTTTTCCGGCACACTGTGCCCGCTCCTGAGATACCTAATTTTAATTCCAAACTTGCAAACGGCACCAGTAATATTTTATTAAAATTTTGCTTTTATAATAAAAGCTTAGAGTAAGGAATTTAGGGTATTTAAAAAATTCGTTTTTGAATTCCGGTGTCAGTCGATAATTTCTCACTTTACTACAAATTTTGCCCGTGCCGGAAGGGGTTAAGAAATGTTATATAATACACATTAAACATGCTTTTTTTAGTTTGTTATTTAATTTTAATAATATACTATATAATTGCCTTTTCTACCATCAAAAAATAATGCAGAAAATAATTTCCCATAGTAAGAGAAACATCAAAATTGTATTTACTGTAATTTCCGGCGTATAATCCGCGGATCAAATAATTCTTTTTAGACCCAGAAATTTTTTAAAATGAAATGTAACTTTTCAGATCGCCGTAAATATTTACCTTTAATCGCTAGATAAGATTTCTGGGTCCAAAAATAATTGTTTGATCCGCGGATTATACGCCGGAAATTACTGTATAATTGTCAGAGCAATTGGATCCTGCGTTATTCAGTTATCCCTGACCCATGTCCCAGTTACCCCATCTTTGAAAACATTATGGGATATTTAAAGCACCGACCTTACATTTGAAACATGAAGCAAAAATGTACAGATGCCTAATAATAATAATAATAATAATTCCTAGTATGTATTTAATACAAAAAAGTTCCGTTATTAAGAAATGAAGCAAAAACGTAAAAATATCAAACAGTTTTTACATGTGAACGAATAGGGGTCTCCACATGTGAAGCGAAGAGAGTAAGACGAGAAATTTTACGGTGAAGAATATCCTCGAATAATTTAAAATATCAAGGGATTTAACTGTCCAGAATTTTATGTAAATGCAGTGCGACCAGTAGGCGAGTATTTTTAATTTAGGAGGCACCACTATTAGAAAAAATCCCCTTTGTTTGGCCTTAAGTAATATGTCATTAAATAAGACAAATTTTCCCATTAAAAAAAACACAGGACAGCCAATCAAGAAATCAGATTTAAGGAAAGTAGCCCATAGCCAATACTGATAAATGAATGACAGCACCACAGTTGATACCACATACGGAAAGTAATAAATAGTTACCAGTGAATCCTGGGATTTCTCTTTGCGTCTTTTTGTGTATCTGTGTTCAATTTAGTTATGTGATTCTCATAGAATTCTTAAATCACAGACAATCAAAGCCTGAAATCTAATATGCTCGAAAATTACTTATGTATGTATATATGTATATGTTATGTGCATAAGTATGTTCAGAACGCGATAACTATTGATAAAAATATCTGATTTCCTTCAATTTTTGGATATAGCCTCATTGTGATAAGTTGCCTCCCTGATTAGTTTTGATGATTCATTGGTTAAATATAAATGATGGGAACTGGAGGCTAATCCTCTTTTAATTATCATACGTGGGTTTTTCAAACAACATTATCCGATATGCTTCAAATTCGGTATAGTGTGTTTTATTCTGATAAGGCGCTTCTGAGATTATATTTGGAGGTTCATTGCTTAACTATAAAAGGGTAAATGATAGAATTAATTTACCCCCAACCATTTTAGTTTAGCTAAATGCATGTTTCTTTCGATTTCTTAATTTTACGAGCGGCATTATTCTTTCAAATAAAAGTATAATATACACTGTAAAAACAAAATACCCAAATTGGGTTGAAAGATTTTTGGGTACAGCATTGTTCCAATTTGGAAAGTTCAGTTTGTAGCACAAAATCGTTTTAAATAAGTCTGATTTTTAAGGACATTAAAACAATTAAAATATCTTAGATAGTATATACATTATACATAAAAAATTTTCATTAATTTAATGTTAATAAAGATCTGCTCTGTTTTGAAAGATTTTGGGTTATCTATTTTGGGAACAATACTCTACCATTTTGGAATCCTTACACTACCATTTCAGGAAAATTACTATACCCAGAAATCTTTCAACCCAATTTGGGTCTTCAATTTTTACTGTGTACAATTAGATTAAATAGCCGTTGAGCACAATGCTATTAGTTTAACTGGGAGCTTTTTTGTTTAATATGCTACTACAAAAACTTTTATCATGTTTTTTCCAGGGATGCAGAATATGTCCGATCCGGCGATCTAGGATCTGTGGAAATTTTAACAACCTGGGGAAATTTTGTAGAAAACATACAAATGATTTCAACTTTAAATACAAATTCCATCATAAATCCCCGAGATAAAATAAAAAAAAAATTCACCACAAATAAAAAGATCCGTATAGAGACCTTCACAAAATCGATCCCAGGCTAATATGTGCCGTGTATTCAAGGGGGATTCTGTTCAGAAAATTGAAAAAAAAAAAAAAAGAACGGTCATTATTCTGAAAATTTGGACATAGAGTCACCGTAAGTTTTGTCCAACAATTACGGACCTCCCCCCTTCCGCCCCTTAAATTTCATCTGAAAATCATAAAATAACCGCAAATTTCGTCAGAAGATTGCTAATAAAAGTGTAAATTTCGTCAAAAGATCGCAGAAAGCGCAAGTTTTGACAAAAGATTGTGTATCAATTACAAATTTCGTCTAAAGATCGCGAAACAACAAAGTATAGGGTCGATTCAATAAAGTCGAAAAAAACCAACAAATTTCATTTAAAAAACAAAAAACAAACTGCAAATGTCATGAAAAATAACTTCAAATTCCATCAAACGATCGTGAATTTAGTCAAAAGAGAGAACAATAACCACAAATTTGGCTAAAAGATCGCTATAAAACACAAATGTTGCCAAAAGATCGCGAAAAAATTAGTATTTCGTCAAATGGTCACGAAATAAACTTAGTACTAAATGAGTGGATTCCTCCCCCTTTTCCCCACTCTGCTGTAACCTCTCAAAAGGTTTGCTGTGAATTTCAGAAAAGATATTTTCAATCAGAATTACCCCTACATACTTGCGTATAAGTTGATACATCCTAGAAAAATTATTCTTTTATACCTACGGAAATACAGAATTTACTTATAACATACCGAAAAAGTTTAGGGAAATTTTCTTGTGGATTGGGGAAAATGTTGAGAGTAGAAACATTTTCTGCATCCCTGGTTTTTTCTAGATATTGGTAACACATATAATTAAAACGTAAATAATACTGAACATAAACATATTTTGTTTACAAAATATATTCAACTCTATTGTAATTGTGTTAACAGGAAGAAGTTAAATGTATACGAGCATTTCAAAAGTTATTTACGGAACGTGCATCATTTCTGTAAAAAAAAAATCGATTCTTTGTATTTCCCTCTTAAAAGAAATTGACAAATAGAAGTGACGATAATAGAACAAGTTGAAGTCACGTTTTTCTTGCTTTATTTGTAACACGATAAAGTTGTACATTTACTTTGTTCGTGATCTTTGTGATAAAGAATTTCAATCTAAATCATATAGAATGCGCAATACATATTCATTATTGCGTAAAGGCATTTATGTGTAACTGTATGAAGTGCATTTATGTTTGGACGTGGTATCATTATACTCATATGCGTTATTTATAATAGTTCTTGCAAACATTTATCCCCAGGATGTATGAAAATATATAAGTACCAAAAAACTTGGAATAGTTTCTTTTTATCAATTAAATATCGTAAGTTATGATTCAGAAGTTGCAAATACATTTAACACTATAACGATTAAAACTTTTTAAATGGTAACGCTACTTTTTAATATATTAGGTCGTTCGGAAAGTCGTGCTCGTTTGGAAAAAAAAATTACCGTAAATTCTATAATTTCATTATCAGATATTGTTTCGGATACCTAATGTTTAGTAATTAATGGGCAGAATTTTTTGGTACAATTGATTTTCCCAAATGGAATGACTTTCTAAACATCTCAATATATTATTTAAAATTCATTGGATCGAAATAGCTAAATAAGGAATGTAGATTATGGATTTGTATCGAATTTCTTTTGATAAAAGGGTGTAAGAGATAGTTTTACTAAGCACCGACAATTTAGGGCCATATTTGTGTCTAAAGTTTTGTTTTCAGAGTGGTATTTTCAAGATAATGAGACCAAAAATGCTCTTTAATTTTAATTTCACGTGACGAAGAGTAATCTATAACTTTTCAAAATAAAATTAGCAGACTTTAGTAGTATTTTTCAGTGATATAAAAGCAAATGATTCTTCAAACATATTTTTGTCGTTGTTTTAATCAAGAAATCACTAAAAAGTTTATAATTTAAAGTTTTGAATTAGAACCTACATAAAAAAAATAAAAACAGCATCGTCAAAAATTGGACATTTAGAATTTATAGCCTTATTTAATTTTTCAGATGCAGCAAAATGTATCTTATCGCAAAATATATTTAATATTTTAATGAACTTCTATATCTGAGTTCTAATGAAATCAAATACTTTAAACTAAGTTTTAAAAAAGTAGTTTCCTTTAACAAAGTATATCGAATAAATGTCAGTCATTTTTACGCTATTTTTTATTATTATTTTTGAGTAAAAAAAAAATATCATATTTAATGAAATATTTACCATATTTATTTTTCTTTTAATTTAAAAAGACAAATATTGCAAAAGAAAAACAGTGTGATATCAAAAAAGCATAAAAACTGGCAGTTATTTAGCATTTTCTTGTGCACTGTTTAAATGATTGAATTTCTTAACATGATGCAATTTCATTTTAGCATTATGCATAAATTTAGGTGTAACTTTATCTTCCTATTTACTTGTGGTATTTTTATGACGGAAAAGCATGGGAATTATTTAAATTGCATTCTTGTAATTACCTTGCATTCTTGCTATAAAGTGCAAAGCCAAATCGCTTAAATTATGCACCATTTTAATCTAAAAATTATGAAACAACGTATTTGGAAATGTAATTATGGGGGTATAAAAATTGGTATCTACTCAGCATTTTTCTGCCGATTGTTTAAATGTGCAAATTTAATAACAAAATGGACTACATTTTACCATTATACATAAATTTAGGCTTAATTTTCTCTTCTATTTTGTTAAATTAGGTTGTTTTCATAGAAAATTATATGCATTATTCATATTGCTCCACTAAACACATACCTTCTAAATTATAAATTATATTATTCTAAAAATTATGGAATAACGTTAAAACTACATGGCTCGGAACAATTTCAAAGGCACAGTAAATAATAAAGATAGAATCTTCTCAATGCATTGCAGATCAAGAACATTTATTAAAACTTACATCAGCTTCTTTTTCGAAAATCATTCCTAAAATTAGTTAAAATTATTAAATTAGCTAATTGCCTGCTTACTTGAGGGAATTCCTATTTGCCATGTTTTCTGTATATAGTTTTAAATAATGCTATATAATAAATTAGTACTATTGTACATTGCAATAAGAATATGTAAACATACAAAACTAGTTTTTGTAAAAACTTCGGAAATCCGTATGTTTACTAAAATCTGTTCAGAAAACAGATGTAAATCTACTACTAATCTACGTTTTGTAAACTGCGTTTTGCAAGCTACACAAATCTGTATTCTTGTTAGAAATTTTTTTATCGATAACACAGGATAATTCGTATATGAATTTTCTTTCTCTTGCAGTTAAAAGACAAGTTTCAGACGTCCCTAATACTTTAAAAGTCTTAGTTACCTAACATATTTTTTTGCTTTACATTATAAACGTGTATCTGTTTTGTTGCAGTTACACAAAACAATCTAGACCAGCGGTTCCCAAACTATGGGTCGCGACCCACTAGTGGGTCGCGGTAGGTGTTTTGGTGGGTCGAGGTACAATCGAGGTTTTCATAAACATGTACTTTTTTATTTCATCTGTTAAAAAATATATACAGATTTAACAGCAAATAATAAGTCAAGGGAAGTCCTTGTTTTCCTTCTGGATGAATGTACAAGCAGAATATCAAGAAACAAAAAACTCAGCTTTAAATTTCTTTATGGATTTAAATATGACATATTTGTAATGTTAACAAGATTTTTCTACTTTTTCTGTTTTTGAAAAACAAGTACAGAGACAAACTTCTTGTACAAAGTGGCTTAAGGTCAAAATTAACCCGTTTTAACCGAGATATAGATGTCCTCATAAGTAAACACCAGTTTCAGATACGTCACTGATTATAAAACTATGTATTCCAATAATTAAGCGTATTTTTAATTATATTTGTAGTTTGTATGTTGCGTTAATTAACATTTTACTTTCGCACACTGAGATTCTTATTTTTGTTGACAATGCATCCTTCGCAAAAAAATTTGCCTTTTTCGTTGCTTAGGGTAGCTAAAAGCTTATAAAATTGAAACAATGTTACTGTTGATATATACCTTATATTAGGTGGGTCGCGATTTTTTTTTACTTAAAAATGGGTCGCGTAGTAATAAAGTTGAAAATCGCTGTTCTAGACCAATTTCCGAGAAAATTGTTTGTAACATCATAAATTATTTACAGTGTGTAAGTAGGAAAAAATCAAACTGAAGTAATTATGCAGAATTGTCAATTGATTGAAATGCAAATATCCTTCAAATATTTACACATTCTTCACACATTCCTCATAGATCCTTTATTAAGGGGGTAGTAAGGTATTTTTTTTATTTTTTGCATTTTTTTTATTTTTATTTTATACTAATGTACAACATCTTAAGATTATTCTGTGAAAATTTGAAAGCAATTGAAGTAAAACTGACGGAGATATACACTTGTAAGTCTCCGCCCTCCGATTGTCCGAGCGATGCTGATTCATGGTGTGAATGGCAGAAGGCTGCAGCTACAGAAGATCTGGAGTCATTCAAACACAGTTACACCGCACTTCCGAGTAATGTGCTAGAAGCCATCAAACCTATTTATGAGGATTTAAGCAAAGATGTACTTCTGGAACGATGTGTTGGAGGTTTCACTCAGAACAATAATGAAAGCCTTAACCAACTTATTTGGAAAATTACTCCAAAAACAGTGAATGGCACCTCCAACGTCGTTGAAATTGCAGCTAATGTTGCAGCATGTACATTTAATGAAGGCTGTTTTTCTCTGCTGTCATTTTTGCAAGAAATGGGCATAAAAACTGGAACAAGTTCTCATGAATCGGCGCGAACAACACATAGTCTTCGAATATGTAAAGCGGAGCGAGAGGCTGCAAAAGAGAGCAAAGAAGGCAGGATTCGTCGTAGACAAGAGCAACAAGATGCTCTGGACATCATCTCCGACAGCTTTTCGCTTTATGGGCCTGGCATTGATGATTATGTGTAAGTATATGAAAAAAGCAGTAATTTACAAATATCTATTTCGACAAAAACGTCTGTGAAACTTTAAACGTGTTTTTCTAACACTTCGCTTTTTCAAAGCCGGTGAACTCTGTAGCTCAAAATTTACTGAACCGATCGTTATAAAATTTTACACACTCTTTCTTTATATAAATTACGAGATAACGCTGTCGAGTTTTTTATTCTTTTTTTTTTTTTTTAATTTTAACTTACTTTTAAAAAACAAAATATCAGATTTTTTTGATGAAAAATCAGTATCTTGACTTCCGAGCCTTGTAAAAAATTGAAAAATCAATAAAAATAAAAAAACTCGACTGCGTTCCCTGAGGAAACTTATTAACTAATTAAATCAATTTGGTTTTTTAATTTCAGTTGATCCAGTCATGAGTTATGCGGTTCACCGCGAATCAACTTTTTTTGGGGACGTCTTCGAAGATTCGCTGTCATCGGCTCATTTTTTAATATTTCTTAATGAAAATTTCACAGAATACTCTTTAAATGACATATAATTATACTATAACTATACAAATAAATAAATATTAATTGTATCCTTACAAAAAATGATAGAAAATATGCTTTTTTTCCCTCGAATTAACCTTACTACCCCCTTAAAGTAACAACCAGCTAAGCTGCCACTAATTATTCCCATTGTTTGATAAACTAGTTAATTACATTCTGTCTAATAAAAGTTTTATCTGTCCTCTATGCTATATATCCGAATTAATAGCCAAATGAATGTAATTGAATAAAAACAACTTAGTTGTCTGCAGTTTGAATTTAATTTATTTTGTAAAGAAATTTATCATTCAAGTAAACATTTAATCATTTGATTGTGTGAAATCGACACAAACTGAACGTCCTAGAATTATTTTTTTTGAAGTATACATATAGTATTTTAAATATGTATAATTGCATAAAAATCTAGAAAGATTAAAAGCAAGTAACAAAGAACACAACATTTCCAAGTCAGAATTATTAATGAAAAAGAAATGATCTAATGTAGTGCATAAAATCATTTATTAAAGTATTCTGTCACAAATTATTTCCATTGCTTGATAAATTAGCTAATTACCTATTTGCCCAATAAAAGTTTTATCTGTCTTGTTTCCATGCTCGTTGTGATGTTTGTATATTCTTATAAATAACAAAAGTAATATAGTTGAATAAAAACAGCTAACAACATTAATCAGCTTTCGTTAATTCATTTTAGATATTTCTTTAACATAAATTCTTCGACACAAATAAAAACGCATAAAAATAGTAATTTTAAACTGTAAAAAAAAGAAAAAAATTACAAAAAATTAAATAAATAAAATCTGGAATTCTACGAAAGTAAGATTAAAATTATTTAAACGCAATGTTCCGAAATGGGAACATTGCATTATTTGTAATACAAAATATGTATATTCCAACATAATAACAATGTCCTTATTTTTCCTATAAAATATAGGGTTGTTTGCAACTTTTGAAAAAAAATATTTATGTTTCATCATTTATCACAGGTATAAGGAAAATGTAAATCCAATAATTTGCATAAGAAAAAATATTATTTGCTTTTATCGTATTCTCTATGTTGCTTACATTTTCCCGCTAGGAATCTAAATATTTTTGGAATTCGAGAAAATATTCAAGAACAACATACAATAGCCTATAGCGGAAAATAATTTGTTATATTTGCTTAGGTTGTCAATAAATAATCATGTTCCAAAATGCAAACACTGAAATGAAAACAACCAAAAAAACTGCAGAATATATTATTTTGTTATTTTTAAAATATGTATGCATAAATTAAAACATTTGAAGCTGCAATATAGCAAAAAAACCAAATTATTATTACATTGCGATGTTAAATTGGGTTGTAAAAGGCTAAAGAAGTTGGTTTGCTTACTAAAATTTTATATGTACACTATACAAGAAAATATTTAAATCTGCAAAAGTAGTTTTTGTAAAGTTACAGATTTCCGTAAATTTACAATAGAATGTACTAAAGTTTTATCTAACTCATGTTGCAGTTCAATAAAAAGTTCTAGGCATTATTTTATTTTATAAAGAAATTTCTTGTTCGAGTCAACATTTAATATTTTGGTCGGTTTAGAATCATTACCAACTGGACGTTCTGGTAATAAAAAAATTCCTCTTTTGAACTATACATATAATATTTTATTAAATATGTGAAATTGCATTCAAATCTAAGGAGAATGGAAGTAAGTCAAAAACAACACAACTCTTTCCAAGTCAAAATTATTAATGGATACGGAATAGACTAATGCAGCGAGTAATAAGATCATTTATTTAAGCAATCACCTGCTGAGCTGTCACAAATTATTTTCATTGCTTGATAAATTAGCTAATTACCTATTTGTCTAATAAAAGTATTCTTTGTCTTGTTTGCTGTATGTCTGTATTAATAACAAAAATAATGTAATTGAATAAAAACAGCTAACACCATTAATCAGATTTTGTAATTCGTTTTAGATAATTCATGAAAATAAATTCTTCGACACAAATAAAAGTACATAAAAATAGTGATTTTATGCTGTTAAAAAAATGGTATTTTACAGATGTAAAATTGGAGAAATTTGATTGCTTACTAAATTTTTATATGTACATTGTACAAGAAAATATTTAAATCTCCAAAAGTAGTTTTTGTAAAGTTACAGATTTCCGTAAATTTACAATAGAATGTACTAAAGTTTTATCTAACTCATGTTGCAGTTCAATAAAAAGTTCTAGGCATTATTTTATTTTATAAAGAAATTTCTTGTTCGAGTCAACATTTAATATTTTGGTCGGTTTAGAATCATTACCAACTGGACGTTTTGGTAATTAAAAAAATCCTCTTTTGAACTATACACTTAATATTTTAATAAATATCTGAAGTGGCATTCAAATCTAAAGAGAATGAAAGTAAGTCAATAACAACACAACTCTTTCCAAGTCAGAATTATTAATGGATACGGAATGCTCTAATGCAGTACGTAATAAGATAATTTATTAAAGTAACCACCATCTGACCAGTCACAAATTATTTCTATTGCTTGATGAATTAGCTAATTACCTATTTGTCTAATAAAAGTTTCATATGTCTTGTTTGCTGTATGTCCTTATTAATATCAGAAGTAATGTAGTTGATTAAAAACAGCTAACAACGATTAATCAGCTTTCGTAATTCGTTTTAGATATTTCATTAAAATAAATTCTTCGACACAAATAAAAACACATAAAAATAGTGATTTTAAACTGTAAAAAGAAAAAAAATCTAGAATTCTACGAATGTAAAATTAAAGAAGTTTGTTTGCTTACTAAAATTTTATGTGTAAGCTGTACAAGAAAATGTTTAAATCTACAAAAGTAGTTTTTGTAAAGTTACAGAATTCAGTAAAATTAAAATAGAATCTATTATATATATATATATTACGATAACGTATGCGGCATAAAAATCACGATTATTAATTAATTGTTCAATGGCAACATCTGAATCAAACGCAAATCATCGGTTATTCTGTAAAAGTAATTTAGAAGGATTTAGACCAAATTAAATCTGATTTATTTACATTTTTTTTTTTTTTTTTGCTGCAACTACGGAGTTTTAAAATATTATTAATTTTAATTTCTGTTACTTATTTTTTAAAAAGTCATGAGTTTTAAACGTTTTAGTTTAAAATTTAAGTTATACATTATAAAAAAAATGCGTGAAAGGATTATATTTTAATTGAAATTAATGAAATACAAAAAATGCCACGGGAAGATTGTTTGGCGAATTATCACTTGTGCCCGGTCAGTATAAAAATACCGAGGTTTTTCTCATTTGGCACACAAGTGAGCAGGTAAAATTAAATTATGGATAAACGTGTATTATTATGATGCAATATTTAGTATAAATTTAAAGGAGACTAAGTTGGTCGCCAAGGGCGGTTAATATACTAAAGTTTTATCTGTAACTCATATTGCAGTTACATAAAAAGCTCTAGGCATTATTTTATTATACAAAGACTTTTCTTATTCGAATCAACATTCAATCGTTTGGCCGGTTTAGAATCAATACCAACTGGAGGTTCCAGTTATCATCTTTTGAACTACACTTATAATATTTTAAATATGTGAAATTGCATTCAAATCTACAGAGATTGAAAATAAGTCAAAAACAGCACAACTCTTTCCAAGTCAGAATTATTAATGGATACGGAATGCGTTAGTGCAGTGCGAAATAAGATAATTTATTAAAGTAACCGCCATCTGAGATGTCAGAAATTATTTCCATTGCGTGATAAATTAGCTTATTACCTATTGTCTAGTAAAAGTTTTACCTGCCTTGTTTGCTGTATGTCCTTATTAATAACAAAAGGAATGTTGTTGAATAAAAACAACTTAGTTGTCTGCAGATTCAATTTAATTTATTTTATAGATAAATTTCTCATATCAATCAACATTTTATCATTCCGTCAGTGTACATTCAACACCAACTCAACGTTCTAATGTTTAAAAAAAAATCATCTTTTGAAATATAATATTTTATGTTAGTGAAATTGTATTCAAATCTAAGGAGAATGAAAGTAAGTCAAAAACAGCACAACTCTTTCCAAGTCAGAATTATTAATGGATACGGAATGCTCTAATGCAGTGCGTAATAGGATAATTTATTAAAGTAACCACCAGCTGAGATGTCACAAATTATTTCCATTGCGTGATAAATTAGCTGATTACCTATTTGTCTAGTAAATGTTTTACCTGTCTTGTTTGCAGTATGTCTTTATTATTGTTGAATAAAAACAGCTAACAGCATTAATCACATTTCGAAATTCGTTTTAGATATGTCATGAAGATAAATTCTTCGACACAAATAAAACCGCGTGAAAATAGTGATTTTATACTGTAAAAAAATCTGGAATTCTACGGATGTAAATTTGAAGAAATTTGTTTGCTTACTAAAATTTTATATATACATTGTACAAGGAAATATTTAAATCTCCAAAAGTAGTTTTTGTAAAACTACAGATTTCCGTAATTTTTTTTTTATAAAAAAGATTAATTTTATTTGTAAGTTATGTTACAGTTACATAAAATTTCTAGACATTATTTTATTTCATAAAGAAATGTCTTGTTCGAGGCAACATTTAATCATTTAGTCGATGTAGAATCAATACCAACTGACGTTCTAGTAATACAGAAATCATCTTTTGAACTAAACATAAAATATTTTAACTATGTGAAATTGCATTCAAATCTAAGGAGAATGAAAGTAAGTCAAAAAGAATATAACACTTTTCAAGTCAGAATTATTACTGGATACGGAATGCCCTGATGCAGTTCGTAATAACATCATTTATTAAAGTAAGAACCAGCTAAACTGTCACAAATTATTTTCATTGCTTGATAAATTAGCCAATTGCCTATTTGTCTAATAAAAGTTCTATCTGTCTTGTTTGCTGTATGTCCCTATTAATAACAAAATGAATGTAATTGAATAAAATCAGCTAACACCATTAATCAGATTTACTGATTCGTTTTAGATATTTCATGAAAATAAATTCTGCATGATGGGATTTCCGCAATTTTTCACAACAGTAATTTTGCTAGAGGAAAAGCAGTATATTTTTGTTTTCTTAAATCGGTAAAATGTTTAGATTAAACGAAATAATATTTTCTCAAATAAAACACTGGTGTGCAAACACGCGGAATTCTCATCCTTAAAATATTCTTCCACACATATAGTCCAAGAGCCGACTACACAAAATAATAAGTCATCGAGCACAAGAAAAAATACTTTATATTATGAAAGAGTAGTCATAGTAGTCAGTCATGAATCTAATGATCCATGTCTGTCAGAAGTGAATTGGTGCATAGGCGAAAAGTTTATGCCAATAGTGGCTCACTCGTAGGTCTATCATTGTGTTTGCCGTACAATCAAAAGTATAAAAACACAGAAAACTGGGTGCAGGAAAACATAATGCTAACAAGGAAGGTCTCCATACGGGCATACTCAGAAAAATCTGAAAAAATTACAGAATGTTCTTCAGATATAGTTATATATGTTTATAAAAAAAATTTCGGCGGAACCTCCTTATAACGTCCGTAAAAAAATAATAAAAATTTCGTTTATTTGGCGATTTATCTCCGGTTGGCGAAAAAACGAAATTTTGAAAAATACGCTTTTACGCTTCGAATACTTTTTAAAGAAAAAACTTTCTATGTTCAATTTATTTAAATAAGTTTAGTTTAAGTAATTTTAGTTTTGCATTTTTACTTTACTTTAAGTGTAATTTTGTCATATACGTTTATATGTACTTATAACAAAATGAAATTATTATATTACTACTAGTGGAATTCATTTTTGGCTTATGCACCACTTCGCTTCCGACAGACATGGATCATTAGTTTCCCCTACTATTACTCTTCCATAAAATAAATGAATTTTACTTGTGCTCGATGACTTAGGGTTTTGTGCGGTCGGCTCTTGGACTACTATAAAACTGCATAGAGTTACATAAAAAGTTTTAGGCATCTCAATTCCTTAAAAAATTCTCAGTAACCTTACCGATTTTTTACTTACCCATCATACGTAGTATAGGGTAAGTCTTGCAATCGTTTTGAAAATCGAAAAAATTTTTTTGACGGATTTACACGTTTTAGATAGTGGAGATTTCGAAAAACATATTTTTAGAAAAAAAATTTTGCCGTCCGTCTGTCTGTCTGTCTGTCTGTCTGTAAACGCTCTATCTCCCGAACAAATTGAGATAGAGACTTGAAATTTTGTATGTAGTTAGTATGTAAGAATGGGACGAACCCTATTTAATATCAGCAACCTCGATTATCCGGAACTATTTTTTTCGGACTCTTGAAAAATTCGTTCTGATGAAAGGTATATAAAAATTTTCGAATTTTTTTGTTCTAAGGATTGGACGTAAAAGGCAATAAAATAACACACATTTTGCATATAAAACGAAGTTGATCGGATTATTAGTTGCCGAGATATTTGTAATCTTGTTTTCCACATTCTTCGATTTTTCATGACCCTGTATTTCATTCAAATTTCAATTCAGAAGTATATTTTAATTGGAAATGAGACGCTTAATCCGACGCAGTTAATTGTTAGTTAATAGAATTATTATTTTTGGAGTTATAAGGATGTTTCTTTTACGCAGTTCGGTACTACTTGAGTAGTTTGGCGTTTTATATAATTTGCCGAAATTGGTACATCAGCAGTTCATTACTATGTATATTAACAATATTTAATTTTTGTTTATGAATTGCAATGCATTGTATAAATAGTTTTCACATGTTTTATTTTCATATACATATCCATGATGGGTAAGTATTACGGTGGCCCCCAACGACTAGTTTTATTACAGAGCAAACATGTATCCGATACATAATTTTTTCTCGTATCTGTAACATAAAAAGTTTTAGGTATCATAAATTCCTAGAAAAATTTATAGACCGGGAAATGGCAGCACATGTAATCACCTCATGGAATTCACGGATAAAAATCTAGAATTAGTTAAATCTCGATTCGCATATTAAAATGCAATCGGTCTCCCAAGCAAAACGATCAAACAGTGCTAACATACGCGCCAGGAATGTCCATTTCTGCAAAAGTTAGTTTAAAATAAAAAGAATGGCATTCGACTTTTTATGGTTTTATTTGGAATTTTAAACCAAAATCTCTAGACATAATCAGACATATTTTCCTTCCCTTTGAGCACTGATGGATAAACTTCTTCAAAATTCAAAATGTCACATAGGCACCAGTATTTTGCAAAGAAAAAATTTGAATTACGATACACGGAAAAAATGCATTAGTGGAAACCTCCTAAAAACACGATTTTAACGGTTGACTGATAGGTTTACCATTTGTCTTTTTGCTCCTAATTTTCTATTTTTTGATACTTTTGTATACAGGAAAACACTATGGTAAACCTGCAAGTCAACAGTTAAAATCGTGCTTTCAGGTATTTTCCTTCAAAATATGACTTGGCAGACCGATAGTGTTTTAATATGCGAATCGAAATTTAAATAATCCTAGATTTTCATACATAAACTCGATGAGTTGACTAACTGTACTCTTCATCTATTAGTAAATTAGAGATTTTTTTTAAATATATGTAGATGAATAAAGAGATAAAGGGAAGAATAATTCCAGTAGGTATATCTCGTAAAAATAGCAGTGCTAGTTTGAAATTGACTCAATACTGTATTCATAATTATTATCTGCGAAATACCAATGTTGATTAAACATACAATTTATATTAAAAATAGTTAGCATGAAATACAACTATTAAATTTATAATTCACTTAACTTTGTAAAAATAATTAATGAAACACCAATGACGGAAATATATTGGCCTCACATTGGAAATAGATTGGCAAGGAAAAATTTCTTGACAATATTGGCTATGATAAAACGAAGTCGTGTCAATCGAACAATCTCAATTTTTAAAAAATTACCTACTCATAACCAGTGCGATGCTTAAATTGTTAAAAAATAATTTTTGCTCTGTTCTTTTTTTAACAAATACAAAATGAGAAAAATGTAATTATTGAGACGATCGTCCCCAAAATTCTAATTTAATTTCTTAGTGTAAAGTTATAATTTAATTAATATTATGCAATTAACCCTTTCTGGCGCTTTGTCTTAAAAAAACACCTAATTTTAATTTGACTGACACCAAGAATGTTTAATTATAATTTTCTTTTATAACACACCTGATAATTCACAATTCGTTTTTCTAATAAATTCTCTTATAAAACCTGATATAAGTTAAATAATTCAAACAGATTTACTGCACGCTGGAAAGGGTTAACCCTTTGAGTTCTAATGGTTGAATTTTCTATCACTTAATTTTAATTCGGAAATGTCACAATGGTGGGCATCCCCCCCCTCCCTTCGTGTATATCATACTTAATTTTTTTTCTTTGGAAAAAACTGGTGCCACATTTACACTTTTTCCCAATGACTCTTAAAAACTTAATATATGTCAATTACACAGACTGGGTGTGAAGATGCTTTCAACTAGATAACCCTTTAATGCTGTTTTACTGTTCAGCACGTACTTATTAAATAAAAAACTTTTATTCCAATATTCTTGTGCCAATGTGAGATTTAGGAATTAAATGGTCACATACTCATTAAAGAATCCAAAAATCGATTTTTCTAAAAATAGTTTATACTAAAATATAATTCGTTAAGAATATTTAAAAACAAACTGCATACAAAAATTCGCATTAGAGAAGTTAAATTTAAAACACTTTGCTTTTTTTTCTATCTGATCATTGGATGATTTAATCTTTAAAGTCAATTTTCTCAAAACAATGATTTTGATCATTGCGCGCATGATGAAAAATAGTTGCTTAGAATTTCACAAAATTTTCGCTGTATGAATCAATATATGAAAGAACAAAACGGCCTAGTTATGCTTCTCAAATTAGAAGTTTAGAAGTCACTATTACTTTTCTATAAAAAAATTCCGAAATTCCGAATTTCTTTAATTTTTTTTCTTTGGATCTGTATGTTATTTTTTTCATTGTAGGTCATTTTGAAAACACATTATATCTTTACTTATTAAAAAAATCTTGATTTTTTTTATCCAATCTAATGTGAAAAATGTCGCACACAATGCATTAAAAATAATTCTTTAGTAAAAATTCTGTTATCTTAAATATGAATTTAAAAAAAAACTTTGTATGTGCATATACATTTTTTAATAACTTTAATTGATAAAATAACTTTTTCTTAAAGAGTGTTTTCAGTTTTATAATTAAAAGTCAATTAAATATAGAGAGACTGATTCTTACAGAACTCACTTTTTCATGTAATTTGTTAGTTCAAAAGCTAACTTTCCCCTTAAAACTGAATTGTCCACAATTGAACAACCTCCTTACAAAGAGTTGAAGCGAAAATGTTAATACATACTTCTTGAAGAATACAATATTGTTTTATAGTTAATAATGTTCACCTTGCTAAAAATAATGCATTATTAGGTCTCAACGATATTTCCATATATTATCATCTAAAGCAATTATACTTTGACTTATACTTATAATATGTCCAAATCCGCCTATCGTAATTTCATTCAAATGGAAGTAAAATGGGAGCATTTCAAAAACAACACAACTATTTCCAATTC
The DNA here is from genome assembly GCA_964019185.1 of Maratus speculifer. Taxonomy (NCBI): domain Eukaryota; kingdom Metazoa; phylum Arthropoda; class Arachnida; order Araneae; family Salticidae; genus Maratus; species Maratus speculifer. The sequence continues at coordinate 175,510,047 of OZ025302.1, forward strand.
AACATTATTAATGACTTAGGAAAACTCTGGATGCGGTACATAACAAGATCATTTATTAAAGGTACCACCAGCTGAGCTGTCAAAAATTATTCCCAGTGTTTCTTAAACAAACTAAATACCTGTTTATCGAATATAAACGCGGTCGGATTGTTTCCTCACTAAGCAGATTTTTAATGGATGATCGAATTGATGATTATTAAAAAATATGACAGTAAAAGTCGAATAATGTTGAATACATATAATGGTGTGCAGAATGACTGATTTCGATGGGTTTCCAGATTTGGACTCTTTTTTTTTTTTAACTCTGAAATTTTTCATTCGAACCAGAAATTCTGTATCGTATTTCTGTCTTTATTTAATGGCAAATGTTTCGTGCTTACCTAAAGTGAATTTTTTTCTTTCAAAATTACTGATTTGAGTTTGAAGTTTTTAAATTGACAGTAGAGGCCAAACTGGTCTCCACCCGTAAAGCATGGTGACGTCACTGCAACGTCGTTGTGAAGTCACATTGTGACTTTGTGACCATCGATTGTCGATGTGACGTCACGTGACGTCGATGTGAAGTTACAGTGACTAAAATGAGAAGTCGTTATGGCCGTTTTAGAGCTCTTTTGTGACGTTTCACAAAGTGGTCACATTGTGACAAATATGTGAAAAATGTGTCATTTGTGACTAATTTGACATTAACATTGTGACGAAACTGTGACAAAAGCGGCGATATTTAAATTGCCAGAAACATGTTTTTTAAAATAAAAAGCGTGTTTTGAAGGATATTTATAAATTTCTAAAGATTTTTTAGAAAGTCACATCTCAGTCACAATGTGACGTCACTGAGTGATGGCATTTTGGTCACAGATGTGATGTGTCCAAAGTGACTCACAGTGACGTCACTGTGACATCGCTGTGACCATGCATGCTATTAAGGCAATTATAATACGAAAATTTAAAAAGAGATGTTTTACTCCATGTGATAGATACATATTTCTTGTTAAATGATTCATAAAATCCAATTCTTTATTTCTGATATGAAATTTAAGTTTCTAAATAAAAATGGTAGCCATCATGTGATGCAGTTGACATGGGGCGTTTCATCAGACAGCAGTGAGAAATCGAAATGAGGGGAGGGGTAACATTAAATTTGGGACTTCAACAACAAAAAAAGTAATAATTAAATTCATAATATGAATTACATAATATGAATTGCATAATATGCTTAATACCTGACAAATTTTAAAGAAAAAAGATTCGGGGAGGATACAGCAAATGTTAAGGAGAACTTCAAAAAGAAAAAAAAATACTTTCCAGTTGCGCACAGTCAGTAGTATTCTTAACTACGCTGTTTTAACAATGCACGCGCGCGAAGGAAAGCTATTAATTTAATATAAATTCGTTTATAAATACTGGTGTCAATCAAACATTTTAAAAATTTTCACCAGAATTGCTTTGCCTCAGTAAGGGTTAAGAGAAATTAACTTAACCCTTTCCGGCACGGGCAAATTTTGTAATAAAATAAGCAATTATCGATTTGTATCGAAATTTACAAACGGCTTTTTTAGGTATTTCGAATTTTAAGCTTCCATTGTAAAAGCAAAATTTTACTAAAATATTATTGGTGCCGTATGCAAGTTTGGAGTTAAAATTAAGTATCCAAGACCGGGTACAGTGTGCCGGAAAGGGTTAACACTTAGGACCTGATTACTGCCTCTGCAAATACAATCTTTTCTTTAGAAATGAATTTTTCAGTTTATTCGAACGCAGCAGTTTTTTTAAACAAAGCTAAGTTATATTTCCTTTACAAAGAGTTGCAGTTTGCATATTTATGAATAAAGAGGAAGAGATATAGAGCAGAGCCTATCACAAACAAGAAAGTTCTCCATACGGGCTTACTCCATAAAAATCCGAAAAAAAAAATGAAACTCTGAAATTATAAAATGTTTTTCTGATGAGGATATATACGTTTATAATTTTTTTTGTTGGAATCTCCATACAGCGTTCGTAAAAAAAAGAAAATAAAAAAATAAAAATTGCGTTATTTGGCGATTTTTCATCGGTTGGCGATCGAATGCAGTTTCAACTAGTTGGATGTGTCAATCCCAAAACTTTCTTCAATCTCATAAGTACATTTTTATATTAAAAAAAAAAAAAAAAAAAAAAAAAAAAAAAAAAAAAAAAGTGGTGACCCCAAAGTTACCCATTATCGAATTTCCTCGAACATTTGACCTAGCCTAATGAGATTATGGTATCCGAAAAGTCTAAAACTCAAACTTTAATTAATATTCTGAGAAAAAGAGCTTACTAGTACCTCATGTTGGGTAATTTATACTAAAACCTAATAAGCATCTATTTATGTCAAGACCTAACATAATCTGAAATTTGATGGAATTTCGTCCATTAGTTCTTGAGATATAGTTATAACAAAAAATTTGCAAAACGTTGCATAACAACACCATATCTTAGACAATTTATGCCAAAACGTAAAAAAAAAAAAAAAAAGTCTAATTATGTTATGGTGTAAAAGAATCTCAAGTTTGATGAAATTCTGTGCATTAGTTCTTGAGATATAGCTAGTTAAAAAAAAAAAAAAAAACGTGTAAAATATAGCACAGCAGCACCATCAGTTGAAGGATTTATAACAAAACGTAATCATCCTGTAATTATGTTATGTCATTTTGTAACAAAATCTGAAGTTTGATGAAATTCTGTGCGTTGGTTGTTGAGATATAGCGATCGGAAAAATCGTGCAAAATGCAGCATAACTGCACCACCTGTTGCAAGGTTAATACCAAAATGTAATCAGCGTCTAATTATGTTATATATTCTAGTGTAACAGAATCTAAAATTTGATGAAGTTCTCTGCATTAGTTCTTGAGATATAGCTATCGCAAAAATCGTGCAAAATGTAGCATAGCAGTGCCACCTATAGGGCAGGTCACACCAAAACCTTATCAGCGGCTATGTATCTCAAGGTATCGCGGAATCTGAAGTTTGGTGAAATTCTGTGCATTAGTTCTTGAGATATAGCTATCATGAAAATCATGAAAAACGTGGCATAGCAGCGCCACCTGCTGGCCAATTTACACCAAAACTCAATCAGCGTCTATGTATATCAAAGGGTCACAGAATCTGAAGTTTCGTGAAATTCTGTGCATTAGTTCTTGAGATACAGCAATCTTGAAAATCATAAAAAACGTAGTATAGCTGCGCCACCTGCAGGCCAATTTTCACCAAAAACCAATAGGCACTAATTCATATCAAGGTCTAACTGAATATAAAATTTTATTAAATTTCGAGCATTAGTTCTTGAGATAGAGCGCCCACAAATTTTTTGTCACATACAGACAGACACACAGACAGACAGACAGACAGACAGACAGACAGACAGACAGACGGATAGACTCACAGACAGACATTTTCTAAAAATAGTCAAAACGTGTTCAGGACCTTCTAAAACGTATAAATACGTCGAAAACCGGAAGTCGAAAATTTTCATGAATCCAATACTTTCTTCTTGTAAAGATAGAAGAAAGTAAAAAAGTACTCGAAAATATGTTATTATTTTACATACTTTCTACATGGATTCCACCGCTAAATTTGACTGATACTTTATTCAAAAAATCCTTTATCCTTTTTTCAAAAAATTCTAAGTATGCCTAGTGTGGAGACTTTCCTTGTAAGAGTGAAGCAATCTAGGATTTTGTGACAAGATGGGGGCTGATTTTTATATTGGATCAATTTCGAACAGAAAATTTAGAAAGCAAATTTTCCTTTTTTCAGAGGTTTATTTCTGTAAAATTCCTCTCACATATGAGAAATTTTGCTATTCATTTTTATAGATGGAAGCTTGCCCGGCATTGTAATTCCCAAGGCCACCTTATCATAATATCAAGGCCTCGCATTCAGGAGAAAATCTATTGTTGAAATTGTCCCTATAACTGCTAACTTATTATATGAGTTAGTCTCATAAGTAACGCCACCTGGTGCATACTACTGCTAATAATCCATGCACAAATTCATAGGAAAAAATGGAAAATATTTCAGTTTCTCACATTAGATAGCGCTACCAACGGGGAAATCATGTGGTTTCTGACCACGTATACTGCGGTCAAAGGAAACTTGGCGAATGACAAGCCTGTTATTATGATAAGGTAGCCTTGGTAATTCCTTCCATTGGCAAGGCCGGATTCTCAGTTTGGCTTCCACTTTTAATTTGAAAAAAATCGAATTCACATTAGAAATTCTGAAAGATGAAATTTCCCTGTGCATAATAAAGAAGCGTTTCAGTGTTGCCAGATTGTCGAAAGCCATTTTCCCCAAAATATCTGAAATTTTCCCCAAATCAGGGCTTTTTTCAGAAAAAGTCCCCAACTCAATTTCTACTCAAAAAGGCAAGTTCTCGATATTTAATTTTCCGTTGTAAAAATTTTTTAACAAATTTAAACTCAATTTTTTCTCCAAATCAAGCATTTTAAAAAAAATTCCCCGTTTATGAAAAAAAAAACCCTTTAATTTCAACAGAATTTTGCTTGTATATTGAAAGCTAAAAAAAAACAACAACAAAGTTATAAAATTCTTTTTATTTTTGTTGTATAAATCTATGCTATTAAATGAAATGCATTTCTGTGCTTGTGTTTCTGTCCGCAATGACAGGGAAATCTGAATCATATATATGAAAATTCAGATGGGATGGGGAATAGCCCAATGCAGATCATAATAATCTGTAGTACATGTAAACGATGAGCACGACCACGAGAACGATTTATATCCATTATTCCTGTATTTTATTTTTATTTTCCAAACCAAAATGGAATTCGAAACAGATCCAATATTGGCAAATGTCCGAAAGTAAAAACTGAAATTGTGATGACAATTCCCCAAGTTTTTTCCCAAATGTGTTCATAGTCCCCAAACATGTCCCCAACACTTACTTGTCCCCAAAAAATTCCCCTGGAGGTTCAAAATTCCCCAAAATGGGGACAAAATCTCCAATCTGGCAACACTGAAGCGTTTGTCATTCAATAAACAAAACAATACAATACAGTGTTTCTGGTGGGAATGTTAAATTTTAGCACTAGAAAAGAGCCGAAATCTGGCGACCCTGTGTCGGTGACAGAAGTTTGTTTGGATTACACAATGTATTATATTTTCAAAAAAGTCTGTTTCTGGTTTGACATTACTTGCTTCTGTATAACTAAGTAGTAGGTATGTAGAAAAGTGTATAGTTATTTTCCTGAAACTTCGCTTTTGTGACTATCACAGTGGTATTTATATAAATGCCATTAGCATTTATTCAGTTACACTCACTTCCAAAATTAAGCACGAAGATGTAAAATGCAAAAAAAATCAACAAATACTGCTTTGATTGATACAAAATTCGGCAGGAAAGTAGCATATATATTTATGCATGAAACAAAATCAATAATTATAAACAGAAATGAAAACAATATTAATTTTTTACAAGTTATCAGATAATGACAAACTGGAGACTTAAACAGAATTATGTGTAAAGTGCAAATAAATAGCATAAAATAAAAAAAAGACATTAATAGGATATGTGATCCCCCCACATCTGTATACAAAGTTTACACATTGTGATCATGCTTTTAATTAGGTGGTCAATCACCGCAGAGTCAAGCAATCGTCATTCTTCTTGCAGAGTAGTTTCCAGCTCAATAAGAGTGGCTGAAAGTGGGAAACGTAAACATACAGCATGGCCGAGAGCATCCCAAAGATTTTCAATGGGATTAAGGTCGGGCGAATATGCTGCCATGCCATACGCGCAATCCCTTCACTCTCCAGGTAGTCATCGACGATGCCAGCTCTATGGGGACGTGCGTTATCGTACATTAAAACATTAGGGACAACTGCTGCAGCGTACAATCGCACAATGTGTTCTAGGACTTCATAGATATCGGACAGTCGTCACAGAACCCAGTTTAAAGATTAGTTTAGATCCAGTTTAGAGCAACACAAACTCGAGGTACTCGGGCGTACAGTCCACTCATACGTAATCCTTCGGCGTACAGTAGCTGCAGATATCGCCTTACCAATGGTCGCTGTAACCATAGATGTCACACGTGTGGAGGTGTTGCGATGACAATTGCAATATATTGATCTTCCGCAGGGGTTGTAACACTTTGGCAACCGACTATGAGCCTTCGGACAACTATCTGTGTGGTTTGGAATTGTTTCCATAAACGTGAAATTACAGAATGATGAACGCCGAAGAAAAGAGCAACATCTGTGATCGACTGTTCTGCTTCAATGCGCCCCATAGCACGCCAGCTCTCAGAATCTGCCATTTGTCTTCTGGAAGTCATAGAAACATCTATGTCTTTAAAACAAATTGTACAAAAGTTTTAAACACCTTCTATCAGCACTTACAATCAACTTCTGTAACCCTTCATAAAGCTGGCTTCTTATAAAACTGCCTTTTTGCATATTTCTTGACATGAAATCGCGATTAGCTGTTACCTAACATATTTGCGTACTTCCATCTATCTCTGCAGCGATTTGCAGCCTCTTCCATTCTGATTGGCTTCAGGAAATTAGCATTTTCCTCTCTGTGCTTAACTTTTATAAGTGAGTGTATTGGGTATACATCTTTTAATAGATTTTCTATTATAACATAATCTTTAGAAAGTGTTATTTGAATGCTAGTTATAATCTGTTTCATAAGTCTGGTACTATGATTCCTTTTTAATTTTCAAAATTTCCACAATCAATCACATTTTTTTTTCATAACTGTTTTCTTGCATATCCTTAAGGTTGCTGGTCACTCAGCCTCCGAATTTCCATCCGTAATATTAAGTTTATGGGCGTTTGATGCATTATTATATTTAGAATATCTACTAAGAAAATTAATATCTTGAACTTCTTTTATAAGTCACAGATGTAATTTTTCCATTTTTGAATTTTGGGTAAAAAAAGTCCGGGCCAGGATTCGAACTAGGGATGTATTGGCTGAAGCCGCCAATGCTCTACCAAATGAGCCATCCTGGGCACGAACACTGGAGGACTATTTCACCCAATTAACCTCAACGATCACTTTATCTGGTCTGATACTCTGGATCAGCTCCACAGAATAAATCGAAGGTCAATATATGGAACTGCAGAAAATCGCTGCATACGAAAATCGCCGCATGACTTTTTTCACCCAAAATTTAAAAATGGAAAAATTACATCTGTTATAATATATTTACCGATTGAATAATCGTGTTTAAAAATTAATCTAATGTTCCTTTTATAAGTGTTCCCTTCTGGAAGGATCCTTCTTTTTTCTTACTTCTCAAAATATCTCTAAAATCTTTGTTTAATTTAATAGTTTATATTTTAAAAACTAATAGTAAAATCTTAACACGTCATATAAAATTACACGTAGCGTTCAGAAAATTTTTGAAAACTAGAGAATAAAAAGAGACATCTTTAAAGAAGATTAAAAATATGTTAAAAATACTAATTTCCTGAGGAGACATTTTGAATATGAGAATGCATTAAACACCCATAGACTTAACATTACAAAAGAAAATTCAGATGCTGAGTGACCAAGACCTTTTATGACAATGCGTAAATTTCAACTTTTCATACTTCTTACCACAAAAATCAAAGTTTTTTCAGGGAAGTAAAGTGTTTTCATTTTTTTTACAATAAAAGCAATTAAAAAATTATACTGATTATCCATAAACAAATACTGTGTTACAATGTGGTTTCATAATATGACGGGAACGCAGGATTGACTTTTGCCGAAGTAAACATCCACCAGTAAAAATGAGTTCTGTTTTGGCCCATAAATATGATTGAAAGTCCGCTTTAAGAAAGTATTTAAATACGGAGAAAATATTCGTATTTAATCATTATTGTGACTTACATTCTGAACTAATCAGTCATTGAAATTTTCGAAAAATACTATTCAAATTTACTGGTAGTAGTGTACCAAGACGGTAATGATCCATTGCGATACCGGTTACATATAAAGCTCCATCTTTCATAACATATATCAATTCTTTTTATTCATACACCCATGGTTTGAAAAGGCAGTGGTTAGGTCATATTTCATTGTATAACTAAGTCCGTATCAAATATTTAGTGCATTTTATATTGCTTTTTAAATATTTATTAAATTAAATCTTTCTCATCCGATAATTTTTGCCTTTTAAAACTCAATACAATAATTTGTGTCTCTCTCATGAATACATTTAGATTTAAAACAAATTTCCTCTAATTTTATTGGAATACTAATTTTAACATTTTTTTAAAGAGGAAATAAGTTTTACATAATTTGCGAATACTTGTATGCCATTTATATATATATATATATATTTATTATTTATGAATTACGAAAGAATGATTTTCATTTTGTCTAATTGCGGAACTTTTCTCATTAAATAAATGAAAAATTCATGTTGTTCAAAGTTCTTCGATTATTACCTAAAAGATGGTAAAAGAGGGATAAAGAAAACACTTCAAACATTCCGCAACTCTTTTCAGTTCAATGACACGTTGAATAATTAATATGTTACACTCTGAATGCAATTCAAAACAAAATATATTATTGATACTTCTAGCTGAGATACAAAATATAACTCCCAAATGCATGTTACATTAAGACATTGAAAATTTACATCAAATTTCCGCCTATACGCTTGTTACTAATACATGATCTGTACATTTATAATCAAAGCAGTTTCAAGCTATGTTTCATGCAAAATAAATATTTTATGGAATATACATGAGAGAAAATTGAAAATTTCTTAATCAATAAACTGATCAATATTTTTGAAAAAAAAAAGCAAAACTTTCAAATAATGTCTTTTATAGAATTTTTAACCCCTTACGGCGTGGTGATTTCATAGATATACCACTAAATTTTAAATCCCAAACGTCACATTGGCACCGGAATTTTGTTTAAAAAAATTACGGTTTATTGAATGCGTGAAATGTAGAGTTTTTCTTTTCACAAATAAAATTGTTTTCAAATTCCGGTGTCAGTCATTAATTTCAACACTTAAGGAATGAATTTGTCCTGCGTCGCAAAGGGTTAATCTTTTCAAAACAGACATTTTTGCCTAATTGAGTCAGAAAAATAGTCGGATTTAAAATAATCGAAAATTTACACTAAAACTTTATTGGTTAGAATAATAAATTATGATTAGCGTAGGGATGCGCCTGTACGTGGAACGGGAAAAAGGGGTAAACGGTTAAATAAGTTTCGATCAAATACATTGGGTTTTTTCAATACAAGTTTCTATATCATTGCGTATTTGTTTTCTCATCGCACATGGCTATTTATGAAACTGATAAGGGATAGGTTTACTTATTTTTGACAGAAATGATTTGATTATATCATTCCATAAAGAAACTTTCCCAACATTTAAAGAAATTGTCATTGAGTGGGTTGGAAAGACATAGAAGAGGGATGCGTGATATTTCTACTCCATTCTACACTTTAAATCCATTCTTAAGTGTGTTTGATCAGAAAATATTTATACTTTTCATGATTTTTCGCATATCTATTCAATTTTGTTCAAATTTGGAAACTTTGAGCGCGATGCGCAAGCGGAAAATATTGTCCGATTTCAAAAAAAAAAAAAAAAAAAAAGATTCTGCGCTTGTATTGATGAGTAGTAACTTTTCCGTGCTATTATGATTCGATTTGCAAACTTTTTTGTTTTTCGCTCCTGTCTAGTATATAATATAGAATGAACATTAATTTGCATTATCTTTCACGTGAACGTATTTTTATTTTTCTGGAATGCAATGAGCTAATATTAGTATATAACAAGTATCAAGCCCTAGTCAAAAATCATTACAACCAATTTTTATTTAGAGAAAATGTTTATAAATACTACCTATGTGATTACTTGCTGCTTTTATTACTTTCACAAATAATAAATTTAGTTGTATACTGATTTTTTATACTCAGTATAAAAAACATTTGGCATAATTTATTAACTAAATCTGCTATAGAATAAAACTAAGGTAACAGGGTTCGTACAGTTAAATACCAATATCAGTATTTTTCATGGAAATAGTAACCCCTTGCGGCGCGGTGGTTTCATAGATATACCACTTACTTTTAATTCCCAAACGCCACATTGGCACCGGAATTTTGTTTTAAAAAATATGGTTTATTGAATGCGTGAAATAGAGCGTTTTCTCATTTAAAAATAAATTTGTTTTCAAATTCCGGTGTCAGTCATTAATTTCAACACTTAAGCAACGAGTCTGTCCTCCGCCGCAAAAGGTGAATGAAAGAAGAATATACTTAAAATAGCGAAGCTTCAACTATAACCTACATATTTACATGTTACATATATTTATTTTTACAGGCGGAAGTTTAGTTTGGTGGCAGTAGTTCCACCATATTAAGACAACTAAGATAACGTCCTGTCAGTGTCTGCGAAAAGATTATAATACCTAGCCATAGCTGCCAACTTTTACGCATTTTTCCTACCACATATTTTTTATAGTAAATATTATCTTATTTAATCATCGAAATCTTATGATCAAACAAATGAAAAATCTCTGTACAATTCTAGTGGTAGCAAAAACGCGTAAAAGTTGGCAGCTATGCCTAGGTAAACTGACACTAATAAAAAGAAATAGAAAATCTTAAACATATTTGTGACGAAGATTTACCATGAAAAAATCTTTTAAATAAGACATTTTTCCATTGAAATTAACTGTTGGAGATTTTTACCGGCAGTAATAAGAACCTGGTGATCCTATTACATAAAACAGCCGTCATCTCGTTACAACCTGCGCGATTACTTCATTCTCAACTGCTAGACAATATATGCCCCCACTTTTTTTTATTTTTAACTCTATATTTTTTCTAAAGTAATAAATGTAGTTCAAAAACACAAAATTTCGCCTTATTTAAAGGTGTATATTTCTTATAATTCTCTATAAGAAAATACTACTACCTATTACCCAAGAATTTCCTGGTCCTGGGAATTCCAGGACTCGTATAAACCTTGAGTTATATCGTATTTAATAATATGCATTTTATACGTTTCATTTAAAATAACGAAAAATAACTCTCTCTAAATAATTCTAGGATTTAAATAAACCTCTTTGAAAATAGAGTGTATGGAACTGTCAATTTCAATTTATATCCGGGTTTCTCATTAATCTGCTAACTAAGGAAAGTCCATAAAATCGTCTGCTTCAAATCGAAGTGTGTGTCAAAGAAAATAAGTATTCTAAAACTTTTGCACCGTTTTAAAAATAACCAATACTTCTTTGAATTTGTTTGTGACTACTGCTGCATTATATCAAAACTTAATAAAACTTTTTTTTTGGGGGGGGGAGGAGGTGAATGAAATGTAATCAATATTGATTATAGAATTCTTGTGAGTCTTGTTTAACTTTTTACAAATTCACGGATAAATTCTGTTAGTAAAATGAGAAATTTTCGACTGACACTGGGATTTAAAAATAACTTGTTGAGAAATTTAGAACACCTTAACCCATTAATGCCCAAATAATTTTCTTCATTAAAAATAAAATTTTGGATTTCCCACCACTTTTAAAACACGAATAACTTTTATCTTAACTTATTGGAGAATTCATCTCTTGAAAAATATCGCTTATTTATCTTTCTATTTACTGGTGTTAATAGTGCTTTATTACCTTTTTTATAATCGTCCCTAAAAAGGGGCGCTAGGAACTAATGGGTTAAGCTTTCACTGTAAAAGCAAAATTTTATTAAAATATTATTGGTGCCGTTTGCAAGTTTGGAATTAATTTAGGTATGTGTAATTCTGTGTAATTTGTATCGTAACTGTAAACGATTACTGAAAAATAGCATAATTTTATTTATGATTCTAGTTTGACATAAAAATGATTCAGCATTGAGACTGTACTTTTTAGAAAAATATGGTAGAAAAAAAACGCGAAATTTGACAATAAATTTTTTCTATTTATTATAAGCTTCCGACAGATATACATAGATTGAACATTAATTTATATTATCTTTTACATGAACTTATATTTACGTTTCTCGAATGCAATGAGCTAATGTTTGGCAGTAACAAATTTCAAGACCGACTCAAAAATCGTCGCAACTAATTTTTATTTAGAGAAAATGCTTATAAATGCCACCTATATGATTACGCGCTCTTTTATTACGTTCTAAAATAATAAATTTAGTTCTATATTGATTTTTTATACTCAGTATCAAAAACTATTGGCATAATGAATTAACTAAATCTGTTATCTAATAACATTAAAGTAATAGGGTTCATTCAACTACTGTTAGTTATCCTGGAAAAATATCAACATATTTTTAATAAAAATGTAAATGTAATTTAGAAATGCAAAATTTTGCCTTATTTATAGAGAAATTTTCTATGCGAAAATATTGGTGCCGAACAACTTTCTAGTCTAGAAATTCCAGGACCTGTCCGAACCTTGCATAATATCGTATTTTATGCTGTGCATTTTATATGTTTCGTTTAAAATAATGAAAAATGTTACTCTCTAAATAATTCTAGGATTTAAATAAACCTCTTTGAAAATAAAGCATATGGAACTGTCAATTTCAGTTTATAACCGGGTTTCTAATTAAGCTGCTAACTAAGGAAAGTCCATAAAATCGTCTGCTTCAAATCGAAGTGTGTGTCAAAGAAAATAAGTATTCTAAAACTTTTGCAACGTTTTAAAAATAATCGATATTTTATTGCATTTGTTTGTGACTACTCCTGCAGTATATCAAAACTTAAAAAAAGCTTGATTTTTTTTGTTTTTCTTGAATGAAGTATTCTAGAATTCTTATGACTCTTGTTTAAATGATCGATATTGCGATGCATTTACTAGAAACGACGAATAAAATATTACAAAACTGAAGCTCTAGTCATATTTCTTCACTTGTATTTCACTATAATGCAATTAATTATTCAATAATTTAGCAAAAAGTGTTATAAATATAAATTAAACGAATTTCTCCATTCTGTGTGATTTGTATTGTAGCTGTAGATGATTAATGAAAAATAACATAATTTTATTTATGATTCTTATTTGACATAAAAATTATTCAGCATTGAGGCTGTGATTTAAAAGAAAATATGATAGAAAAAAAAATGCGAAATTTGACAATAACATGTTTGTATTTATTTTAAACTTTCGATATATATATGTAAATTGAACATTAATTAATATTGTTTTTTAAATGAACATATATTTACGTTTCTGGAATGCAATGAGCTAATGTTTGGCTGTAACAAATTTCAAGACCGAGTCAAAAATCAATCGTCACAGCTAATTTTGATTCAGAGGAAATGTTCAAAAATGTTACCTATATGATTACTTGCTGCTTTTATTACTGTCTGAAAGCTATTGCTCTTAATCGTGGTTATTCCCCTAATATTATAGATTCAATTCATAGAAAAATTGACAAAATCCACCCAATCTGAAAGAAAAAACTTTAATTCGAATTACAATACTTTGGTTGTTTTGCCTTTTTTCCCCAAAATCAGTCAGCAAGTTGTTAAAATTTTAAAAAGGTTCGATTTCAATGTTATTTTTCTCCTGTAATAAAATTGCCTTTTCAAATCTTAAGCATCCCATTGATCCCTTAGATAACTGGGGTATTTACCAAATTTCTTGCCAATGTGGTCTTCCTTATATTGGTCACACTAAACGTGCTTTCAGATTTCGTTTAACGGAACATAAAACGTATGTCAAAAATCAAGAGCTTAAATGCTCTTCTATTGCTCAACATTGTTGGTCTTTACAACATAAGTTTAACTTTTCTTCAACCACCATCATCCAAAAGTGTCCTTCCATTCTTGATCTTAATTTTTGGGAAGCTTACCACATCATTAAAAATTCTAACTCCTTAGTCAATGACTTATCAAGTACTCCTTATTTTCCTAGCATTTGGAAATCTTTAATTCAAAACTATTTTTCCCTCGCTTTTTAGTGTTTGTTTTGATTGTTCTCCGGTAGATGTCGTTACTTGTCCACCCAGTTGTTCAGGCTGCTCTCTTCTCATTGGTTGCCTTTCTTTAGGCGGGATCGTTTCCGTAGCGGGTATATAAGCCTGCGTCTCTCTGTCTCTTTGCTCAGTTTTGCTTTTTCTAGCTCGCTGAGTTTTGCATTGATGAAGTATCTCCATAGTAGATTCGAAACGGCTGTTTGCTCCCTTTACATACTCTATTTGTGCATTTATAATCGTTGGTTTTCTGTCTTTAAAAATTTTTGCACAAAGGCTTTATTTGCTATTTTAATAAATTTAGTTGTATAATGATTTTTTATATTCAATATTAAGAACATTTGGCATAATGAATTAACTAAATCTGCTATCTAATGACACTAAAGTAACAGAATTCTTTCAACTACCGTTTGTTTTCCATGTCAAATATCAATATTTTTTTTTTATAAAAAAATAATTGTAATTCAAAAATGCAAAATTTCTCCTTATTTAAAGAGAAATATTCTATAAGAAAATACTGGTACAGAAGAATTTTCTAGTCTTGAAATTCCAGGACCTGTGCAAACCTTGAGTAATATCGTATTTAATACTATGTATTTTATATGTTTCATTTAACCCCTTACAGCGCGGTGGTATGTCTATAAAACCACTTAATTTTAATCCCTAAACGCCACATTGGCCGAGGATCTTAGTTTTAAAAAAAACTCGTTTTATTGGATGTTTGAAAATAACTTTTTCTTATTTATAAATAAAGTCCTTTTTCAAATTCCGGTGTCAGTTATTAATTTCAACACCTAAGCAATGAATTTGCTTTGCGCCGCAAAGGGTTAAAATAACGAAAAATGCCACTCTCTAAATAATTCTAGGATTTAAATAAACCTCTTTGAAAATAAAGTGATGGAGCTGTCAATTTCAATTTACAACCATGCTTCTAATTAATCAGATAACTAAAGAAATTCCAGAAATTCGTCTACTGCATATCGAAATGTGTGTCAAAGAAGCTAAGTATTCTAAAAGTTTTGCAACGTTTAAAAAAATCGATACTTTATTGCATTTGTTTGTGACTACTGCTGCAGTATATCAAAACATAATGAAGCTTGATTTTTTTTGTTGTTGTTGAATGAAGTGTATTACGATATTGATTCTAGTATTCTCGTAACTCTTGTTTAAATCTTTCCGGCACGGGGAAATTCTGTTAGTAAAATGAGAAATTATCGACTGACACCGGAATTTAGAAACAACTTTTTGAGAAATTTAGAACCCCTTAATTTAAGCCTTCACTGGAAAAGCAAAGCTTTATTAAAATATTAATGGGACCGTTTGCAAGTTTGGAATTAAGATTAGGCATCCCACACTGAGCACAGTTTGCCGGAAAGGGTTAACTGATTTATATTGGGATGCATTTAATTGAAACGACGAATAAAATATTACAAAAATAAAGTTCTAATCATGTTTCTTAACTTATGTTTGAATATAATGCAATTATTTATTCAATATTTTAGCAAAAATTGTTATAAATACAAATTAAACGAATTTTTCCTTTCTGTATAATTTGTATCGTAACTGTAGAGGATTATTGAAAAATAACTAAAGTAACAGGGTTTGTTCAACTACCGTTAGTTTTCCGAGTGAAATATCAATATTTTTTAATGAAAAATAAATATAATTCAAAAATGCAAAATTTTGCCGTATTTAAACAGAAATTTTCTATAAGAAAATACTAGTACAGAAAAAGTTTCTACTCTTGAAATTCCAGGACTCATATAAATCTTGAGTAATATCGTATTTAATATTATGCATTTTATACGTTTCATTTAAAATAACAAAAAATGTCACTCTCTAAATAATTCTAGGATTTAAATAAATATCTTTGAAAATAAAGTGTATGGAACTGTCAATTTCAATTTATAACCGGGTTTCTAATTAATCTGCTAACTAAGAAAAGTCCAGAAATTCGTCTGCTTCAAATCGAAGTGTGTGTCAAAGAAAATTTCTAAAACAATTGTAACATTTTAAAAATAATCAATACTTTATTGCATTTGTTTGTGACTACTGCTGCAGTATATCAAAACTTAATGAAGCTTGATTCTTTTTTCTTGAATGAAGTGTAATACGATATTGATTCTAGAATTCTTGTGAGTCGTGTTTAAATATAGCGATGCATTTACTTGAAACGAGAATAAAATATTACAAAAATAAAATTCTAGTCATGTTTCTTCACTTTTGTTTGACTATAATACAATTAATATTTCAATAATTTAGCGAAAATTGTTATAAATACAAGTTAAACGAATTTCTCCATTCTGTGTACTTTTTATCGTAACTGTAGATGATTATTGAAAAATTACGTAATTTTATTTATGATTCTAATTTGACATAAAAATTATTCAGCATTGAGACTGCAATTTTTAGAAAAATATGGTAGAAAAAAAAGCGAAATTTGACAATAAAATATTTATATTTATTATAAATTTCCGATAGATATAATATAGATTGAACATTAATTTATATTGCTTTTACATGAACTTATATTTACATTTCTGGAATGCAATGAGCTAATGCTTGGCTGTAGCAAATTTCAAGACCGAGTCTCAAAATCGTTACAACAAATTTTTATTTAGAGAAAATGTTTACAAATTCTACCAATATGATTACTTACTGATTTTATTACTTTCTCAAATAATACATTTAGGTGCATACTGATTTTTTATACTCAGTATGAAAAACATTTGGCATAATTTATTAACTAAATCTGCTGTAGAATAACACTAAAGTAACTGGGTTCTTTCAAATACTATTAATTTTCTTAATCAAATATTAATATTTTTTTAATAAAAAATAAATGTAATTCAAAATTTCTAAATTTCAACTTATTTAACCCCTTAACTGAATTGCACGTACGCCATTCGGGCAAGACGAATTTGCATAATCCATCGTTTAAAGTTTTTTGACACCATTATTATTTTTTTTTTACATAATTTAATCTATTTTAAGGCTCAAATATTTAGACTAAATGTTAGGAATATTTTATTTAAGAAAATTGTGGTGCGAATCCGTTAATTTCAATTTATTGATCAGAAAAGAAAGAGCCAATTAAGAGCTTAAAGAAAAATCTTCTATAAGAAAATACTGGTATCGAAGAAATTTTTCGTCTTGAAATTGATTCGTGTAGTCCTTGACTACTATCTTATTTAATATTATGCACTTTATACGTTTCATTTAAAATAACGAAAAATGCCACTCTTTGAAAATAGAGTGTATGGAACTGTCAATTTCAATTTATAACCGGGTTTCTCATTAATCAGCTAACTAAGAAAAGTCCGAAATTTTCTCTGCTACAAATCAAAGTGCGTGTCAAAGAAAATAAGTATTCTAAAACTTTTGCAACGTTTTAAAAATAATCAATACTTTATTCAATTTGTTTGTGACTACTTCTATGTTATATCAAAATTTAATGAAGCTTTTTTTTTTTTTTTTTTTTTTTTTTTTTTTTTTTTTTTTTTTTTTAATGAAGTATAATGCGAAGTTGGTTTCTAGAAATCTTGTGAGTTTTGATAAAATAATCGATATTTTAATGCATTTCCTTATAACCACTAATAAAATATTAATAAAAATAAAGTTCTAGTCATGTTTTTTCACTTATGTTTGAATATAATACAATTAATTTTTTAATAATTTGGCAAAAATTGTTATAAATACAAATTACATGAATATCCCCATTCTATGTAATTTGTATTGTAATTGTAGATTATTATCAAAAAATAACACAATTCTATTTACGATTTTAATTCGACATGCAAAATTATTCTGCAATGAGACTGTAATTTTCAGAAAAAATGTATGTTAGAAAAAAACGACGTTAGACAGTGAAATAATTCAAATTGTGATAAAATTCATAGTTTTATTAAGAAAAAATAAATGCAAAAATACCTATATATTGTATGCCATTACCAAGTGAAAATACTTAAAATCCATTATTTTTTTCAATAATTTAGAAATTAGATCTTTAAATCAAAACGGATATAACATTAGAAAGATACGCTAGAATATTTTGACAAAAACCAGAAGTACGTAATAATTTAATTTATAATAACTGTAAAATAAAAATGTATTTCATTGTATATCGTTTACATTTTATTATAAAAGTACCGATATTCATAAGATCCTGATATTCATTTTATTTTGCTCTTAGAAAATCTTTTTTAAAGTTTAACGTTTAATGACTTGTTAGAATAATTCGTTAAATTAAGTTGCTTATTTTAAAATAAATAATTTCTTTATCCTAGAAAACTTGCTTTTTCCGTTAATTCTCTCCAAAATTCGGAAAAAGTAGAAAAAGTTTATTTACTTCTTGCATGCATGCATCTTAGATATATCTAAAGGCCAAACGTATCTGTGCGTAACACATACGTCATTTTGCGAATGGCAACACTTTCAAATTTTAAATAAAATTTCGGTATTGCAATTTTTGCTACTAGAAATTTCTTAACTTTTGAATATCGCACATTTTCAATTTTTACGCCATCGTGTAGGGGAAAAAATGTGCTTTTAAATGAAATTTGTTTGAAAGCTGTATCTTAATTTGTTTTTGAAATATTAATTTTTTTGCAGTTTTTAATACCGCTTTTCTAATTGTGGCAATAGAGGTACGTCATTTCTATTAAAAGCAAAGGAAAAAAAGAAAAAAAGTGAATTATGTATCTTTATGTTGCCATTTTCTCATTAAAAGAGAAAAAATTGAAATTAAAATATTTTCTGTTATAAAACCCGGTGAATTTTACATTTATATTTACAAAATTTGATTTACACGTAGAAAAATACCAACAGTAAAATACATCTTTCAGCTAATAGCATTGACACTTCAAGTTTTAAATCAAAACGATCAAATTAAAATGCCTGCTTTTTTTTTTTTGAAAAGGTGAATACAGATACGAAATGTAAATTTGTAAATTTTGATATGGTGAAAAAAACACCAGGTTTAGATATCACAGGAAAAAGTTTTATAATTGAGTCAAAGCTGAATAAATTTTGCTTTTTTTCATTTTGGAATACTAGCATAAGATCCTTAGTTGATAACTTTATCATATTAACAGATCTTTATTATTTTTCACTGTTTACATGTACGATTAAAGTTTAATTTTAACAATTTCTACAACTGAGTTTTATACAAATAGTATTTTGTTAATTATACGTTAAATATCGTTTGTTTAAGATTTAGACTTACCAATATAAAATGCATTTTTTACTATAACTAATAGGTTTATTATAAGTTAATGAAACAGTTCCTTCTTAAAAATTTTCTTTCATTAAAATTTGACGTGTTCTACCTTGTTGATATTAAAGTCTAAAAATTAATTTTTTTAAATGAAAAATAAAAATTCAGTAAATTAAAATTTTTAATTTATTTTTATAAAATATTCAAAATTTATACTTCTGAATTTTATACAATAGCGATGTTCTCATTCATTTAAATTTATTCGCAAATTACTTTTTAATGTCTGACAAAATATTCACATTTAAAATATATTCTAAACGGACACACTTTTATAATGGTTCAGCAGTTCAAATAACTTTTCAAAATCAATTTTTTAAACAATCACATCTTCTCAGATTTATTTAGAAGTAAATATTTATATTTTACGTCTAACAATCAAATTATGTTTTATTAAAAATATATCAAAATCATCTTCCCGAAATTAAGTTTAAAGTTGCAAGCTTCCTAAAAAAGAAATTTATCAATCTAATACCCCATTAAACAAAAAAAAAAAACTTACTTTTATTTGAAATTGGATTCCTAGTAAGTAGTTACATGCTTAATGTTTTAACCCTTTCAGGGGCAAGGTATTTCTGCTCCGAAAATGTTCAAATAATTGATTCACACTACAATTTAAGAACAAATCTATTTGAAAATAATCAAGAGCTGTTTTTCTTTAATATTATAAAATCAAAATTGTACTAAAATTTTACTGGTGCCAGTTCGAAATTGGAAAAGTAATATTAAGTGTTTGCAGACTGCAAACACCGCCCTTGAAAGGGTTAAGACACTCGATTCAAATCAGTCTGGTCACATGTTCGCTGCCGAGGTTAATCTCTGAAGAAGGAAGACTTTACTTTATAGAAAATCCTTCTCAAATTACAGAAATCTTCTCTCGGACAATGTAAAAAAAAAAGGTAGTTTATTCAATTGGTAGATTCTTTTGCTCCAGAGAAAAAAAAACGATAAATTCTTCGAACATTCTTCACATAACAGAAGTATTTCAGTAACTTTACTTCCAGAAACACTTCCGTGAATAGAAAAGTATTTCTGAGAGTGTATGAATCACCATTGTCAAAAACTGTCATATAACTTAACAATAGAAAGGCGGAAGATTTATATATATATATATATATATATATATATATATATACACAGGGTGATTCCATATTTTTTTTACAATAAAAGAGGGGAGATAGTACACATCAAGACAAACAATATTAAATAGGAGACCAAGGGTCCAAACCGTTTTCCAAAGGAAATAGCCGCCATTAAAGTTTAGGGACCAAAATTTCAAATAAACATAAAAAACTGAAAAATCGGACGATTGATTTGCGGTTTTCACTAATATCACTCCGTACTATTCAGATTTTGAGCTCAAAATTTAAGTTTAAGTCTAAGCTTACGAAAGCATTTAAAAGATGCAAAAAATAATGCCAAAAAAGAGTTGTTCGTTACTCCAAAGTCTAAAGCGCCCTCTATCGGCATTTTTTGAAAATTACCTTTATAATTTATTTTTAAGAAAATACTGACAAAAAGAATAGTTCTAGTAAAAACCGCAAATCAATGAACCAATTTTTCCGTTTTTTATAATCATTTGAAATTTGAACCCTCTGAACACAGTTCAGTTTGTGCTACTTAACCTCTCCCACTTTCAGGTTTTTAGCTCAAATTTAAGTTTGAGTCTAAGCTTACGAAAACATTTAATGAGATGCAAAAAATACCGGCAAAAGATAGTTGTTTGTTACTCCAAAGTCTAAAGCGCCCTCTATCGGCATTTTTTGAAATTTATCTTTATAATTTTATTTCAAGAAAATGCCGGCATAAAGAATAATTTTAGTGAAAACCGCAAATCAATCGACCGATTTTTCCGTTTTGTATGTTTATTTGAAATTTTGGTCCCTAAACTTTAATGGCGGCTATTTCCTTTGGAAAACGGTTTGGACCCTTGGTCTCCTATTTAATATTGTTTGTCTTGATGTGTACTATCACCCCTCTTTTATTGTAAAAAAAATTTGGAATCACCCTGTATATATATATATATATATATATATATATATATATTGTTGCAGCGTATATAGGGTTCTTTCGATCTTATGGTTAGACAACTTCAAACTCTTTTCTCTTAGAAAAGTAGAAAATAATTTATTTACAGATCTTCAGAACAACAGAGTCTTCGAAACTCACAAATATTACAAGATATTCCAAAATAACTGTTTAAATCTATCGAACAAGTACAAATGTAGGTCGCAGAGACTCTTTATACAATGTCTCAACACTATATCACATTCAAAACAACGTAGATAAAACTCAATACATCAAGCAAACTTGCTTGGACAATCTCTAGTAGCTCACTCAATGACTGACTGGTAAATAATAATAACAGCAGCTCGTATCGCTCTCCTTATATATAGTCTCGTAGCATGTGCTAGAAATTTCTAGAAAAACCTGGAAAACCACGGAACAACAAACAATGTATCAGTAGACCTAAGGGGGGTTACCATAAATAGGGAAGGGTTACCATCGCCAACAATCGCCAAGTTTGTCGCCAACTTGGCGATATATCGCCAAATTTGGCGACCAAAATTAGTCGCCAAAAGTGACGCCAACTTGGCGATATCTCAAATATTTCGCGATGCAGCCATAGACATTCACTGAAAATAATAGACAAGTTTGCTTGATAACAGAGACAATGTAACAAAAACTACTATTAGTAAAGAAATGGAGCTTAATAAGATTATTTACATTATTTTACAGTACAAACACTAACTATTTACAAAATTCGTAACACTACCCCCTCCTCAAAGACTGCACGTCCCGGGCAGTGCAATCCTTGAGTTAGAGGAAAACACTTAAAATAAATAAACAAATAAATAAATAAATAAATAAATAATAACAATAATAATAAAATTTACATAAATAAGAACTAATTACTATTTACATATTTACAAAAAGTGACTTTCATGACCATGGTCTGAAATTCAAGTTTCGAATTTCTAATCACTTTGGCCAAAATAAGGGGCTAGCCGGTTATAGTGTACGACCTTCGGTTTGGCGTGTGGCGATTTTTGTATGCGTACAACGACGTCATTCAGCCTGTTGACGACTGTGTAAGGACCGTCCCAGTTTCTTTGTAATTTTGGCGACAGTCCCTTACGACGTATCGGATTCCACAACCAAACTTTGTCACCTTCGTTTAACTCATGTCCTGTTGCCTTTGTGTCGTACCGTGTCTTCATCTTTTCTGATGCCAGTCCAATTCGGTTCCTCGCTAGACAATGAATCTCCTCAATCCGCGCCTGGAGTTCATCGACATATTCCTCAGGCGATGAAGGAGCATCAGGAGGACGGCCAAACAAAAGATCCACAGGTAGACGAAGATCACGACCAAAGAGCATTTGAGAAGGGGAGTAACCAGTGGCCTCATGAGTGGCACTCCTGTAAGCAAGCAGGAAAAGAGGCAATTTCTTGTCCCAGTCCTGTTGGTCTCTAGACACCAGGAGAGAGAGGCTATTTAGGATGGTACGATTGAACCGCTCTACCATGACGTCCGATTGAGGGTGTAGAGGTGTTGTTCGGGTTTTGTCCATGCCGAGTAGTTCACACATTTCCTTGAACACAGCCGAATCAAAATTTCTTCCTTGATCGGAATGGATTTGAAGAGGAACTCCGTATCTGGAAACCCAGTGTTGAATCAGTATGTCTGCTACGGTTACCGCCTCTTGATTAGGAATGGCATAGGCTTCAGGCCACTTAGTGAAGTAGTCCATGACAACGAGGATGTACTTATTGCCATCAGATGTTCTAGGAAGTGGACCCAGGATGTCTAGGGCAATTCGTTCGAAAGGAGCTCCTACATTATAACGTTGCAATCGCCCACGGGTTCGCCTCTTAGGACCTTTACGTGCTACACAGGTGTCACAAGTTCGACACCACTTCTCCACGTCACTGCGAACATTATTCCAGTAGAAACGCTCTCGAACCTTTTGCAGGGTCTTCATTACACCAAAATGACCTCCTGTGGGACTACCATGCAGTTCTTGAAGGACCATAGAAATTCTCGACTTAGGGAGTAGTAGTTGCCATCTACATGTCTTTCCATCGTCAGACTCCCATTTTCGGTACAAGATGCCGTTCTTCAAATGTAAGGAATCCCAGAGAGCCCAATAACGTTTAGTCGTAGGGTGGTAATGGGCCATGTCTTGCCAGCTGGGCTTCCTGTTGGACTCCTCTTTCAGCTCTAGAATTGGCTTAATTTCAGGATCAGCAAGTTGATCTTTACGCAGGCTCTCGTCTCTCCACGGATCTTGCGATGATGTAGACCCAGTTGTAACTTGTCTTACTATAGGACCTTTGACATTAAATTTCTTCTCAACCCGGTCGCAGTATCTACAATTCTCTGAGCAGGGTCTTCTTGAGAGAGCATCTGCATTTCCATGTGATGAGCCTTTTCGATGGCGTATCTCCATATCGTACTCTTGAAGCTTTTGTATCCACCTGGCTATCTGGCCTTCAGGGTTCTTAAAATTCAATAGCCAAGTTAGAGAAGCATGATCAGTTCGGATCAGGAACTTTCGACCGTAAAGATAGTGATGAAAGTGGCCTATGGCTTTCACTACAACAAGAAGCTCTTTTCTTGTTACGCAGTAGTTTCGCTCGGCCTTTGACAAGCACTTGCTGAAATAGGCGATAACACGCTCCTGGCCGTCGATTTCCTGGGACAGTACAGCGCCAATGCTTTCGTTTCTTGCATCCGTATCAAGTATAAACTGTTTATCGATTTGAGGATACGACAGAATTGGAGTGGATGTCAAGGCCTCCTTAAGCTTTTCGAAAGCAGCGTCACATTCCTGTGTCCACATAAATTTTTGATTGGCTTCTGTTAATTTATGAAGTGGTTTTACAATCATCGAGAAGCCTTTGACGAATTTTCTGTAATAGGTGCATAATCCTAGAAAACTTCGAAGCTGGTGAACATCTGCTGAACGATTCCAATTTTTCACGGCCGATATCTTCTCCGGATCAGTCCTAACTCCTTCCGCCGAAAGGATGTGTCCAAGGTAGGCGACTTCATTACGAAACAAACTGCACTTCGAAGGGCTTAACTTCAAATTAGCTTCCTTTAATTTTTGTAGCACCCGCCTGAGGTTGTTCAGATGTTCATCAAAAGATTTTCCTATGATTATGATATCGTCTAAATAAACAAGACATGCCTCATATGACAGTCCCCGAAGAACCGTTTCCATAAGGCGTTCAAAAGTTGCAGGTGCGTTACATGGACCAAAAGGCATTACCTTGAACTGCCATAATCCTTGTCCCGTTGTAAAGGCAGCCTTCTCGCGGTCGTCGGGATGGATCTCTACCTGCCAGTAACCACTCTACAAGTCTAAAGTCGAGAACCAAGTGTTGCCCGCAAGTGTGTCAAGAGTGTCGTCAATCCTTGGCAGAGGGTAACTATCCCTTTTGGTGACGTCATTCAGTCGGCGGTAGTCTACACAAAATCTTGTAGAACCATCCTTCTTTCTTACTAATACAATGGGAGACGCCCATGGACTTGTTGATGGTTCGATGACGTCATTTTCTTCCATATCTTTAATTAAATTCTGCACCTCTTCTTGCTTGGCAAAAGGTAATCGTCTAGGATGCTGTTTAATAGGAGAGTGATCTCCCGTGTCAATTCGGTGTTGTGCCATTTTAGTTCGTCCAAAGTCTTCAGATGTTTGGGAAAATAAACTTTGGAATTCTCTAATTAAACTTTCAGCAGTATCTCTCTGGTTTGGATCTAAGTCCGTATTTTGTAACAAATCCTTGACTAAATTATCTGAAGATTTCTGAGACTGATTGGAATTTTGACTTATGCACGTCACAGGAGCACATGATGCTATCACCTCTCCTTTCTTGATAGTCCTCGTCTTATCACTGATGTTAGCAATTCTGACTGGAATGGTCTTTTTCGAGAGTTCTACTACAAAAGAAGCCACCAATACTCCTGCTTGTGTACTATTGTCTACTGGATAATCTATATGGCCAAATCGGTAATTAGTTTCATTTTTAATTTCAGCTGGAACTAAAAATTCTGTTCTTGGATCTAGATTGATGTCTTCTTTGGCTATTACTATTTGTTTACATTCAATTTCGTTATTTAATCCAAAAAGACTTATTTCTTCAAATTTAGAGAGCATTTTATTATTTTTGAAATCAAGTTTGAAGCCAAATTTCTTCAGAAAATCTAGTCCGATTAAGCAAGGATCTGTTATGTCAGCCACATATGCCGTATGGTAATATTTCGTTCCTCCAAAGTTGATAGTTAAATTTGCCTTTCCATATATGCCTATTTTGTCGCCGGTCACAGTTTGCAGGGTAACGCATGGAGGATTCCAGATGAGTTTACATTTCAATTTTCGAGCCAAATCTTCTCTTATTATTGTAACATTGGCTCCTGTATCGACAATCATACGGCACTGAATTCCGTTAATAAAGCCTATCACATATAATTCATTATCGCCGCCACTCATTTTCGATATTTGAAGGATCTTCAGGTGGGGCTTTTTATTCTCTGGTCTTGAATTCATCTCACGTTCGTGGACTTTGGGGCAGTTTCTTCGGAGATGTCCTGTATCACCGCATCCCCAGCACCTGAGATTCTGTCTTCTTGAGCTTGTTCTTCCATATTTTAAAGCTTGCAGCTCTTGATTTATTTTCCTAATTTCTTTCAAGACGTCGCTCTCAGTGTCTGAGCTTTTGTTCACCGTTGACCCTCGGACTGAATGACGATCTCTTCGGCTGGCTTGTGTAGCTGCTTCCAACTTTAAGGCATATAGTAATGCAGCTTTTAAATCCTGTACATCTGCCATTCGTACCGCTCTCTGCACTTCTGGATCTTTTATTCCGTCTACGAAATATTGCAGTGAGAGCATTTCCCGTACATTTGTTGGACAGTCGATGAAGGCTAAATTTGCAAGCCGTTCAATTTCCGAGGCAAACTCTTGAAGGGTTTCACTCGATTTTTGATGGCGGCTCTTCATTTGTATTCTCGTATAATCCTTGAAGAATTTTTCACCGAATCTCATTTCAAGTGCACAACTTAGAGTCTCAAAATTGAGTTGCGTCATATCGGGCAATGTTTGCAGCACGTCGGCGGCTTCTCCTCTTAAAGATGCTGCCAGTTGACAAGCTTTCACCTCGTCACTCCATTTGTTCGCTTCAGCTACAATGGTGAATTGGGTCTTGTAAACTTGCCAGGAACTCTTTCCATCGTATGTCGACAGCTTAATGTGCACGGGAGAAGCAGGCGGATTCCTAAATTCTTCATAATTACAACTAGACGCTGAAAGTTTCTTCTCAAGATCTTGTACTTTTTTATTTAGCTTTTCATCTACTTCCCCTAGTATTTTCTCTTCAACGTTACTGATTTTCTCTTCAACGTTACTGATTTTCTCTTCAACTTTACAAACTTCATTCTGAATTTTCTCTTCTACTTCCGCCATTTTCCGTTCCATTTTCTGTTCAACATTACTAACTTCATTCTGAATTTTCTCTTCTACTTCCTCTATTTTCTCTTCTACCGAGCCTATTCTTCTCTCTACCGACGAGAACTTTTCTTCTAAAGTTTTCTTCATTTCTTCTTGGCCTTTATTAATCTTTTCAGTCACATCTTCTTGGCATTTGTTCATCTTTTCCGCCAACTCTTCTTGGCCTTTATTCATTTTTTCCGCCAACTCTTCTTGGCCTTTATTCATTTTTTCCGCCAACTCTTCTTGGCCTTTCGTCAATTCTGCCTTTATTCCATTAATAGCTTCTAACAGTTCTTTCAGTTGACCATCCATTGTTCTTGTTTTCGCCATAAGATCCCGACTCCTAACACCAAATGTTGCAGCGTATATAGGGTTCTTTCGATCTTATGGTTAGACAACTTCAAACTCTTTTCTCTTAGAAAAGTAGAAAATAATTTATTTACAGATCTTCAGAACAACAGAGTCTTCGAAACTCACAAATATTACAAGATATTCCAAAATAACTGTTTAAATCTATCGAACAAGTACAAATATAGGTCGCAGAGACTCTTTATACAATGTCTCAACACTATATCACATTCAAAACAACGTAGATAAAACTCAATACATCAAGCAAACTTGCTTGGACAATCTCTAGTAGCTCACTCAATGACTGACTGGTAAATAATAATAACAGCAGCTCGTATCGCTCTCCTTATATATAGTCTCGTAGCATGTGCTAGAAATTTCTAGAAAAACCTGGAAAACCACGGAACAACAAACAATGTATCAGTAGACCTAAGGGGGGTTACCATAAATAGGGAAGGGTTACCATCGCCAACAATCGCCAAGTTTGTCGCCAACTTGGCGATATATCGCCAAATTTGGCGACCAAAATTAGTCGCCAAAAGTGACGCCAACTTGGCGATATCTCAAATATTTCGCGATGCAGCCATAGACATTCACTGAAAATAATAGACAAGTTTGCTTGATAACAGAGACAATGTAACAAAAACTACTATTAGTAAAGAAATGGAGCTTAATAAGATTATTTACATTATTTTACAGTACAAATACTAACTATTTACAAAATTCGTAACAATTATATATATATATCGCACCAGAATTTTTATTTTAAACTGTTTAACTTATTTTTTAAACTCTCTTTTTATTGGGTTAACGCGTGTCTATTTTTTAAAGACATTTATCGTTCAAACAACAATGTATTGATATCTTATTGGTCAAAATAACTCTTCACGGCCCATCCGTAACTAACACCTCCAGGGCCAAGCATTTGTGTTTTAATATTGTTAAATTCCCACTCGAGTTTTTAAAACATTTTGTTTAAATACAAGAACAAGAATTTTCGGAAAAAATCCCACTAAAACTGTAAAATTTGAACTTAATTAAAAGTTTCTGGTGCAAATTTTAGTTAAAATAGGTAGGATAATATAATCAACCGTTTCTTATACAACTCATATTCAAAATATTAGAATAATTACTTTTTTTTAGAAATTGAAAATATCGTTTGGTAATTTAATGTCTTTTAATGAAAATATGCAAACGATATTTTTATTAAGAACTTATTGTTGATTAAACTTACTTGTTATCTTAAATTTAATATCATTTTTGAAAAGATTAATTGCAAAAAAAATTATTTTGAAAAGTCAAAATATTAGAATATTTATTCAAGTGGTTCAAAATATTAGAATATTTCACATTAATTCTCCTTTAATTATTACCAATTCTTAACTGGTGGCATCATTGATTAAATTCAGACTATTTTATTTAAAATCAGTATTCTTTTTTGCAGTTTGTTTCTTTTTCGTCTTAAAATGGGCCGTGTGAATGATATTCCTGAATCTACTAAACTTCGTATGGTTGATTTGTATCGGCACGGTAAAAATCAATGTTTTATAGCGAATTATTTACATTGTTCGCAATCGAGCGTTAGTAAAATACTAACACAATATTCAAAAATTGGAAAATTTCAAAATAATCGCCGAAATGGTGGCCGAAAACCAAAAACATCTGCTAGAGATGACAAGAAACTGAAGCGTATAGTTAAGAAAAACCGTTTTAAAAGTGTGCGATTCTTGCACCGAAAATGGAAAGAAGAAGGAGTTGAAGTTTCTACATCGACAACATTAAGTCGTCTCCATAAATTTAAATTTGAATCTCGTGTACCGAAAACAAAACCTCTCATGACTGCAAGACAAAAGCGTATAAGATTGAATTGGTGTAAATCAAGACGTTTATGGAGCAATGAAGATTGGAAAAATATATTATTTAGTGATGAAAGTATGTTTTGTGTTTCATATGGTAATCAAGGTATTCGAGTTTGGAGAATGAAGCAAGAAGCATTTGATAAAGAATGCCTTAAACGTTCCGTAAAATTTGCTGCTAGTGTCATGGTTTGGGGTTGTATGAGTGCAGAAGGACCTGGAAAGTTGTGCATCGTCTACGAAAAGGTTAACTCTCTGATATATCAAGAAATTTTAGAATATTACATGATTCCATCATCAGAAGATTTATTTGAAGATGATTTCATCTTTCAACAAGATTTAGCGTCCCCGCATACCTCGGTGTCAACTAAGAATTGGTTCCGCCAACGCAACATTAAGGTACTTCCTTGGCCACCAAATTCACCAGATCTTAATCCCATCGAAAACGTATGGTGTATAATGAAGAAAAAACTTCAAGAAAATCCTCCTTCAAGTAAAACTGAGTTAGTGGCACTATAAAGTCTATTTGGGCTAATATTGATAGAAATGTTTGTAAACACCTTGTATATAGTATGCAAGATCGATTGTACGCTGTTATGAAAGCTAAAGGGGATGCTACAAAATATTAACTACCATTTACTTCATATTCATAAGGTAATATTGTTGCGTAAAATAAAATATTCTAATATTTTGAACCAATCTAAATTTTATTCTAATATTCTGGTGTGTTTAAGGAAGCTGTATACCTAATTTATTATGCTGTATTTTATATTTTATAAATGTTAAAATCTTATCTAAACATTCCAGATTTAATTTATAAGAAATTTAATTGGATTTACTTAGTATAAAAAATAAATAAATGACAAATAATTTTTTCTTATTACTTTTTCTCAATTATTCTAATATTTTGAATATGAGCTGTAAAGTTAAATAACATATCAGTACTGGATTAAGGACCGTTGACAATATAAAACTGCCAAATGCGTGGAAAGAACT
Source organism: Maratus speculifer (assembly GCA_964019185.1). Taxonomy (NCBI): domain Eukaryota; kingdom Metazoa; phylum Arthropoda; class Arachnida; order Araneae; family Salticidae; genus Maratus; species Maratus speculifer. The sequence continues at coordinate 175,539,948 of OZ025302.1, forward strand.
TTATAGATTGGATGATTGTTGTGTTACGAAAGGTTCACACATAAAGAAAATTGTAACCGAAATAATATACATTTTTAAGGTTCCATATGTCATTTATACTAACCCTATATATATTTTTTTAATGTAAATAATGAAGAATGACATATTTTATCCAAAGTAGCTAGTATAAACTATTAAAGCAACCAATTTTTTTTTCTCAAACTTAAACTAATTAAACTGGTAACAATCGGAATATTTCTTGTCCTAAGTACAGATGTCTTTCACAGACACGTTGTACTTAGAAGTGTCTTAAAAGTAAATACTTCAAGGTTTTTTTTTTTTCGTAAGAACTATCTATTAGTTTTCAGTTAAATGTATTACGATGTTTTTCTGTGACATTGACACGTTTAACAGCTATTTTGAAACATTCGTTAGCGTTGTTAAATAATTAGTAATGAAACTTTTGTAATAATAAACCTACGTAATTGAAATTTTAGAAATTGTAATTACTGATTAAATACATAATCCACCGCAATAATAATATGACATATAATACAATCGCATTAAATAACAATATGACATATAATACTACAGCATTAAATAAAATAAAATATTAACACATTTGCACCATCAGTGCATAATAGGCGTACGTTCCAGAAATTCTGCATTTTTATTATTGGAATAATAAGCGAATATTTTTAGAAATGCCTGAAAGGATTAAATCGTATAAACTCTAAAAAAAATCGCCTACAAAAGTTGTCCTTTTTCCTTTTGTGTGTCAGACTAGATTTAGAGGGCTAATTCTAAACACTGGAGCTATGAATAAAGTTGGAGAGACATATAGTTACTGTCTATCAATTGCGAGTGAGGTAACTGAAGCCGTAGCCATAAGACAGCGGTTGTTGTGAATGAATATCCTTTTTAGAAATTCAAGAAACATGAATTCTACAAATCAGTAATAAACTATTTTAGATATGTTATTCAGTAAATGGCATTGCTGTATTAAATCCGACATTTGAAGAGAAAGATGATTGTTCATGCTCCTATAGAGGTCGCAGAGTGTTGGAAATGCATGCGATAACGTCAGGTTCGCCAGATGCGTGTATGATAACGTGATAGCACGTTGAAATGTATTCTTCGTATCATAGATGCCAGCAAACAGTGTGAACGTGCGGTTGTACGATTTTTAATAGCGAGAAATGTGAGTGCTCGTGAAAGCTATCGTCGAATGGAAATTGTATGTGGCACCGAGTGTATGTTATCACCTATTTGGTCAAGTCAAAAAAGCTCTGAAAAGATAGCAATTTGCCGACGATAATAAAGTCCATTTTGCTGTTAAAAATTGGTTGGCAAATCGCCATTCCTTCAAAGACTTCTAGAGTGGACCAAAGATATGGTGACATACACTCCGTGCCATACACATTTTTCATTCAACAATCGATTGTACCAGCATCTACTTTTTTCCGCAAAATAGCATGGAGTTGCGTTGACATCGTCAAAGGCATCATTGATGCGAACAATACCTTTCAACGTACTCCTACGCTATCATACACACATCTGGTGGGATCTGACGATATCTGATTCATTCCTAGCACTCTTCGCCCTCTATGTAGAAGTATACTCAGTCATATTTATCTCTTTATAATCTTTATTTCTTTATTAGTCTTTCTTTATCTTCAAATGGCAAAGTTATTACAGCAATCCTTCTTTCATTTGGACGACCTTTTCGTAACACACAATATTATTCACACTTCCTAAGTGAAAATTATGTCTGGCTTTTACAACGAACAGTTTTAAGTGTATTGTTTCATAAGAAATGTGAATAATTCTAAAATTCTATTTCTAAAATTCAATACCCTTTTCATTTCATATGTGACGGCCATATATGAATCATAAAATAATAGTTCTAATACACTTATTAACCCATTTAAAATTTCATATTTAGAATTGTTCATACATCTTCGTAATAAAAACTTTCAGTTGACTTATAAAAGGAAAGTTTTAAAAGTACTTCTCAGAAAGATGTATAAACAATTCTAAAAATAATTACTTATAGTATGTGTATTTCAGCAGCCAACAGCCAAGTATGAGTTGTAAAATAATATTCCTAAAATAATTGTTAAACTTACTTCTTTTTCTAAAGTTTGATTTTTAGAATTATTTATACTTCTTACCAAGCGCATTTTTAAAACTGTTCGTTGTAGAATTCAAATAAATAATTCAATAAATGACACAAACTTATAACATTTTCCCTAAATCATTATTTTTCGATCAATTACTTTGGTAATCGAATTTAACTTTCACTCTCATTCCTCCAAGAATTTTGTAAAAATTTGTAAAGTTTGTTCAAAAAGTAACAACACTTCATTGATTTTTGAAACATTTCTACAATAGTTGTTACTTTAATACGTAAACCTTAAAAATTGAATTAAACACGTAGATCAGAATAAATAATTTTCTTGCGTACCAGCCATTGATTCCACGTCAGCACAGAATACAGTTACAAAAATAAATTATAGCAATGGGTATTTGACTTGTAAAGAAGATACTGTATTTTTTATTGGAAAATTCGAAAGTTGGTTTAGTATCGATCTTTTATTTGCATATGGAATATTTGTTTAAATTAAGGACTTCTTCCTTCGTATACAGTTGCAGAAAGCGTCATGTTCCCTCTGAAAAATTATGGCTGCAACTGGTGACTATTTTTTAATTCTATTTTACACCATTTTTTCTAATGAAAATCATTTTATATATACATTACTAGCATCCGCAAGCGAAATATACGACAAAATATAGTGGTGTGAATATCATTAAAAAAATAGTAGTTTAGGACAACTCCGAAAAGAGGAAAAATTGTTAATGGGAACATCCATTCAGAAATTTCATGACAGTTCGAGCAAACTTTCATAAATAATTCTAATTATTATATTAAAATATATATAATTAAGATAAAAATTTGAATAACCAGTTAAATACTGTTGTATTCGACTCACCTAATATAAATCTAACGAAAAGGATTTTACTTCTTTATATAATAAGAGCCTACACTAGTCACTCCAAAAGCCCCAGATTTTACGTCTATAAGGGTGTTATTTTCAAATATCCCACTCAAATTTTAATAGTTTTACATGTTTTTTTTTCATAGGATATCTGAGTACAAACTACAGCCGGATTAATTTTTACTTTTTCACTTTGAGTTTCAGATTTTTTTAAATTATTAATTTAACTTTCGGAACTGGTTGGAATTGGTTCTGAAATCGTTATATGTCTTGTTTGCTGTATGTCCTTATTCATAACAAAACGAATGTAATTGAATAAAAACAGCTAACACCATTAATCAGACTTACAGATTCGTTCGAGATATTTCATCAAAATAAAAGGATAGACTTTCTTCGTTTTTTTGCAGCTGTATTTTGCTAGAGAAAATACTGTAGATTTTTGTTTTCTTAAATCGGTAAAATATTTATGTTAAAGCACAACACTAGTCACAGAAAAAGACCCGGATTATAATGTTAAGTCTATGGGGGCGTTCTTTTCAAGTATCTCGCTCAAATTTTAATACTTTACGTGATTTTGATTTTCATAGGATATCTAAGGGCGATCCACAACCGGCCTAGTTTTTGCTTTTTCAATTTTGGTTTCAGATTTTTTTTTAATTACTTTAACTTTCAAAACGGATTTGAACCGGTTTTGAAATTGAAACTATCATAATATAAAAAATAACCAAAATCGAAAAAGTAAAAACTAGCACGGTTGTAGATTCATCTCAACTAATCTATGCACAAAGAAATCATGTAAATATTTTAAAATGTTAGTGAGATATTTGAAAATAATGCCCCCATAGACCAACTTTATCATCCTCGTCTTTTGAGTGACTCAGATGGCCTCTTAAATCAAAATTTTGGTACTCTTGTGACATTCTGGTCACTAGATTAACAAAATTTTGATTTGTTATACAGACAAGCAAAAGACATTTGTTACAATTAAAATACATTTTATGAAAGTAGGCTGCAATGATATGTAACTGACTACATCAACTTTTGTTGTAATTATATATTTTTATAAAATAATTGGGATTATTAAGGAAAATTTTCTCGAATGGTAGATTACATAACAGTGGACACTCCAAAATGCTCCTTTCAGGAACCGAATACATATGTTGGTATAATGCTGTAACTATTGATTAATAACAGGATTCACAAACATATTTTTAATTAAGTAACAGCTTTTATTGGTGTACATTAGAAAAACAAAATTTTATTCCAAAATTCTAGTGTAAGTTTGGCATGTTTGGGAAATAAAATGAAGTGGGTTAAATTTATGCTACTATATTCGAATAGAAATTGTTCTTTTATTTAAACGAAGAATTTCTGTTATAAATACAGCAAAACAACGATAAGAAAATTGCGGAAATTTGACACTGTTGTAATTAGGCTCTGATTAACAGGCTCTGATTCTTTGAGAGCCACGATTTCTGACATGAAAGTTTTTGTTTAGGCCACGCCAATCACTGGTGGTTAATTTCAAAGTTTCCCATTCATACCGGAAAATCCCCATACTATTCTTTTTTTTTATTTAAGATAGACATTTCACGATTACATAATGAAAAAATCTATCAGAATTTTCTGCATGGAATCGAAATTTTATAATTAAAAAAAGAAAAAAAGTTCAACTGGCCAATCTGCCAAATACAAGAAATATACGAAAATTAATAAAAATTGTAATTTTCTCATTTTAAAATTCCCGATTTCAAAGCGTACATTTTCATGGGAGAATGTTTTATTTATGTTATCATGAAACGTATGTTTTAAATAATGAAAAGAATAGTACATGAATTTTCTAGTATGAATGAGAAAATTTGAAATAAATAAAAAGCCAAATTGCCCGCATGGTGTATGTAAATCAAAGCACCACTTTCGCTCATATATTCCTATACAGTAAATGATCGCTATAGTGTATCGGAAAATAAGATGCCTTTTTATCCGCTAGAGACCTATACCGGAAAATATATTTATTTGTTTGTTTATTTATTGCATATTGAATAAGTTGAATGAAAGATATGTATTTTAAATATATTTTAATGTTATGTACTTTAAATTAAATGAGTGATAGATGTATATTTAAAATCAAATTAAATATAGGTGTAAATTTTAAGAGGAATGGTGGCCGCGGAAGAATATTTGGCGATCTGTAACATCCGCTCTACAATCATAAGAGTACCGAGATGGCCGTTTGGTGTATAAAAAGTGAAGAGGTCATCCCAGAAATGATGATGATAGTCACATGTCTTAGGTTATTATATAGTCTTAATGTATTGATTTTTGTTATAGCAACAAACACTAAAATTTGCATAACTTTGTGGTCAATATTTAAAGTATTTTTTTAAATAATAAATCTGTATTTTTATAACATTGATGAAATTATCCACCTGTAAAATTGTTAAATTCAAACATTATTAAAATTTGCTTCATTCTTGTGAACATTTAATAAAATTTATCATTCGAATTGTTTCAACCATTTCATTCAGCAATTGCATTTCGATCCCAGCTTGTTGAATTTTAGAGAATTACAAATGAAATAGAATTATTATTTCATTTTCTACCTGGTTACAGTATCCACCTATATTTAAATTCAAATACGATTGAAATTTGCTTGGCTCTAGTGAAAGTTTAATAAAATTTATCATTCGAATTGTTTCAGCTGTTTCATTCAACAAGTGCATTTCGATTCAAGTTTGTTGCCTTTTACAGAGTTATAAATCAAATATAATTATTAATATTTCGTTTTCTACTATAAAATAGAATAATCTCTAAGTCAAATGACATTTGGGCAAATAGAAGTAAATTCTGACTCTTCATTGATTTGTGAAAGTTAAACTTATTATCTAATTAGTTATTTGGATTGCTAAACAAGCGTTACTGTTTAGCACATTCATTTAAATTCTCCAATTTTAATAAATAAATTTGGCTAAATAAATAGTATTTACTTTCCTTTTAAAGTATTTTAGTACTTACTCAATTTAAATTGATATCAAGGAAAAGTTTTCCTACACACATAAGTATGCTTTAGAAACATGCATCTGTAATTATGCTTTAGTATTGTTTATAAATATGCTTTAAAGTGAATGACTTTTATTTATTCAGCCTTACCATTTGTCGAGAGGTTCTTCTGCCAAACCGGACTTGCTGGGTTCGAATATAGGTTAAAAACTTGCTAAAAAAACATAATTTCGAATTATCATCTTTAGTCATTTACATTCTCCCTTTGCCTCCCCGAACACATATGGAAAAGAATATTATGTATGCATAACTGCCAACTTGTGAGGATATTTCTCACACTAAAATTTAAAAATAAATTTTGCCTAAAACAATTATCAAAATATAACAATTTCTAACGAAAACTACTGAATTGACATTTATGGAAGTTATCATCCTTAGACGCCCATGTATACAACTCCTTTACGTAGCTCTTAATATCATTTTATTTTTATTCTACAAATATTTCTTAGTAAATTGAATGCAGTTGAGTATAAAAAAGCATATTTCATTTAAAACCCACTTTTAAGTAATTTACGCTCACACTCAGTAACCTTTACGAACTTTTTTGTGTAGCCTTGTATATCACTTATAGAATTTACTTGCATCATATAATAAGCATAAATTTGGTGAAACTTAAAAGCGCATAGCTTAATTAAAAATGCATTTCCTGCCATCATCGTTAATATGCAGTACTTCGGTTAGAATATACTATTTGAAATCTTTTATGTGTACCTGTAAATACCATGCACTTCGTATTATACATGAAATAACTTATATTAAGACCCAGCGACGTATATCAATTTCATTATACATGATATTGTTTAAAATAATTAAAATAAGCTATAAAGACTTTCTCCCAATACCAACATAATAGAATTCTTTTATATGGCCTTGTAAATAAATAATAACTATTCTTTGCACCACATATCCAACAGAATACATCTTTTAGTGAGCTCCCAAAATGCCTTCCTATTTTATTATATTTGAAAAGATGTAAAAATTTACATATTCATTTGAAACGACTATGAAACAAGAATAATTTCTATTAAATTTTAGTGGTAGCAAAAATCCGCACAAGATGACAGCTGTGTATATGTGTGTGTTATAAATTTTGAGCCAACCGAACATTTTTCTAAAGTGGGCGATACCTTTTCTCTCCATGGAACAGAATATCCGCATGCTTAGTTGACGTTTAAACAAATGGAACAAAACTTTAACTTTGCATAAGCTAGTGAGAATTAAATTTACCAGCTGACTAAGGATTTAAATTGCTTAACAAGGGATGTTGTTTCGTACGTTCATTTATATGTTTCGCTATTTCTTGGTAGGTACGTGGGGAATTACTTTCCCTTAAGCTATTCTAGTAGCAGACAAATTTAAATTAATGTTAACGGAAAATTTAGCTGCGCATATAAATATGTTTTAGAAGCATAAATATATAAGATTGCGCTTTAGTACAGTTTATAAATATATTTCAGAATAAATTACTTCTATTTATTGGATTCAAGGGCAAAGCAATTCTGCTTCTAAATTATTGAAATAGTTAAAGGCCAAATAAATTTATGAATAAACTGACTTTAAAATATATTCTTTCCTTCAAATACTTATAAAATAAAATAAAATATCTTTATTTAATTATCTGGGTGTCAACTTCGAATTAAAATTAAAATGTTTAAATAATATACCAAAGCCATTCTATGGGGTGGATTCGAAATTTATATGCGTAGTAATTTGGTTTTTAGCAAGAAAATGTTGCTATTAATTTTTTTTTATCATCTTTAAAATAGAAAAAATCTTCTTTATCATCTTTAAAATGCAAAATTTAATTCGAACAAAATTTAATTCAAACAATTTACTTCAAGTAAAAACACTCTTTAAACTAATCAATTCACGTTCGCAGATATTATCATCCAAAGGCGACCATGTATTCTATTCTTTGCGTGACCCTGTATATCATTTTGTCTATATTCTACGAAAATTTCTCAGTAAACCTTATGCAGTTAAACGTAAAAATGCATAACTTCTTTAAAAACCACCTTTAAATAAATTACGCTCATATTCAGTAACCTTTCCCAGATCTTTAATGTAACCCTGTATATCTAAATTGTGTAAATATTAGTATTTATACACACTATATAATATGCATACATTTAGGGAAACTTAAAAGAGCATTTCATAAATAAAAAGTGCATTTCATCCATCCAACAGCCATCTTCCATAGTATACAGTACTTCGGATAGAATGTACAGTTTGAAATCTTTTGTTTTTCTCTGTAAATGCTATGCACTTGGTGCACTTGACTATTATGCATGAAATAACTCATATTAAGCTCCAGCAACGTGTATCAATTTGATTATACATGAAATCGCTTACCATAATTAAAATATGTCGCAAACAATTCCCCCATTTATTATTATATAATGGAATTCTTTTGTCTGGCCCTGTAAATGAATAATAACAATTCTTATCATTGCATACTTAACAAAATTCTTATTTTAGTGCACTTCGTAGATGCATATAAATTTCAATGTGTTTGGCAGGGTGTGTTTAATAAATCTTTAACATTTATTTGAAACGATTTTTCCTCATAGGCCGTAATGTAATGGAAAACTTTCGACTGTCCTTGTAAATAAATTAATCATAGTAGAAACTTCATTTTCAATAGGATTTGTGCCAGGGAATAGGTCAATAACGTCCAAAATTCATGGCATTCATGGCAATCCGAGTCTAATATCGAGAGTTAGAACGCGGCCAGACGGCCACGCAAACCGAATGTATAAACACTTTTCAACTTTGTTGGAAAGTGTTAAAAAGATCCATGTTTAATTATTTAAAACTTCTTGACATCATGAGGGACGGTGGTATATTTATGAATCCACTTCATTTTAATTTTGAAACACCACATTGACATTAGAAATTCAGTAACATTAATTCGGTGTATTAAATGTGTGAAATATAGTTTTTTTTTATTATTTATAAATAAAATTGGTTTCAAATTCCGATGTCATTCCTCAATTTCAACACTTAAGCAATGAAATTGCTCTGCGCCGCAAAGGGTTAAGTTAACGCATTATTTGAGGGAATTTCAACCAAGCATCTATATTATAAAGGCCAAACGTATCTGTGCGTAACGCATACGTCATTTTAGGAATGGCAAAACTTTCAAATTTTAAAAGAATTTTCGGTATTGCAAATTTTGCTACTACAAATTTTTAAACTTTAAAATTTCGCACATTTCGCACATTTTCAATTTCTGCACCATCGTATAGGAAAAAAATGTACTTTTAAATGAAATTTGTTTAAAAGCTGAATCTTAATTTGGTTTTGAAATATTAATTTTTTTGTAGTTTTTAATACCGTGTTTTTAATTGTGGCAACAGGAATACTTCATTTCTATTATAAGCAAAGGAAACAAGTTGGAAATTGCACGTGAAGCGTAGCAAATGAGGTGCGTTTGTACGATAACGAAGTTTTAAAATATTCGGATCTTGCTGATATAGTAGAAAGTACTTTGGATACAGTATAGTGGTCGAAATCATTGTGTTCTTGTAAATATGCAGGGAGTAATTTTTATTCTACTTCATTAACGTACATCTTATTCATAAAATGTGTAGTAGTTTAATATAATTAAAACACCCCTCAAACAGTGTTTTCCCGTATAACATTATTTAGTGGGATACATTTGTGTGGCCCTGTAATTTAATAATAAATATTCTTTGCATCACAGATTGTACAGATTGTACAGAATGTATATTTTAGTACATATTTCATACATTCATGTCAATTCTATTATGTTCAAATGAGTGTAACACCATTAAAATGCATTTGAAACTTTTTTTCCCGTAGTTCGTAATGTAACGGAATATTTTGATTGTCCCTGTAATTGATCTATCCATCCAAATTTCATAAAATTTGAAAAGACTCGACAAAATTATGTAATAATTATGTATTTTAAATTTCCAACGATTCGGTTGGGTAGTTTTAGCGTTGTTATATGCGGACAGACAGACGGACGGACAGACAGGCAGACGGACAGACGGACGGACTGAGCGACAACAATAGGTGCTACGTATTTACATAATGACGAACGCACCTAAAAAGGGAAGAAATTGTTTACTGTATTTTTATGTCGCCATTTTCTCATTAAGAGGGTAAAAATAGAAATTAAAATATCTTCTGTTATACAACCCGGTGAATTTTGATTTCATTTACAAAATTTGATTTACACGCAAAATAATATCAACAGTTTAATATCTGTTTCAGCTAATAGCATTGAGACTTCAAATTTTGAATCAAAAGACCACATTAAAATGCCAATTTTTTCTGAAAAGGTGAATACAGATACGAAATGTGCATTTGTAAATTTTGATATGATGAAAATGATGCCGGGTTTAGATTTCACGGGGGAAAATTCTATAATTGAGTCAAAGTTGGATAATTTTTTTTTTCCATTTTGGAATACTAGCATAAGAGCCTAAACTGATAACTTTATCATAATAACAGATCTTTATTATTTTTTATTGCTTACATGTACGATTAAATTTTAATTATAACAATTTCTACAACTGAGTTTTATCAAAATAGTATTTTGTTAAATATCGTTTGTTTGAGAGTTAGACTTACCAATATAAAATGCATTTTTTACTACAACTAATTTTGTCGATTTATTAAAAATCAATGAAACAGTTCCTTTTTAAACATTTTCTTTCGTCGAAATTCGACGGGTTCTACCTTGTTTTTTATAAATTCAATAACAGAACAATAACTGTAAAAAGTGTTTTTTTTTCAAAATCTCAGTAAAATATAAGTATTTTTTTAAATCCTTAATTTAGTTGATAAATATAGATTCAATAAAGTTGTACAAAAACATACAGAGGGATCGGATGATTGGTTTAACCCCTTAATGCGCAGTGTTGCCGGGTCGGCAACACCTAAAGTTCCCCCTGTTTAGAGACACAAACACTCCTTGAATATTTCAAAAACTACTCTAATGGCTACTTTAAATCTATCTTATGAGTTCTAGATGGCAGCACCACAGAGATCAAACATTACTGTTTTTAAATAATAGGTAAAATGTTTTACTGTAATACGCGCTTCACAGCAATGCTCTTGTCACTGCGCTTATCAATGCTTTACTTATGGGAGGTTACCACTTCGGCAACAGCTGTATAATTAAAATGGTTAGTGCAATCTTTACAAAACAATACCTGTGTACTCCTCTAGGCCTAAAGAGATTGCCTATTTTTTTTTAATTCCAACTTTAAAAAGTAGTGCACCGGAAAGGGTTAAGAGAAAAAGTATATGTATCTACCATGTAAAATACCTCATAGGTTAATGCCTTAAACAAGTAGAATCAAATTCTAGAACTTCACTAAATTGTGGGATTTACATTTTCTAGCTAATTTAGTATTTGGATAGCCAAGCAAGCAGCACAATTATGAACATTCATTTAAGTGCTTAAATCCTTGATAAATTTTGAGGGAATGATTTTCCCCTTAAATCATTTTAGTTGTCAGTCAATTTAACCTGAAATTGCGGAGAATTTATGTAGTAACTGTTAAATGCGTTAGAAAATGAATAAGTATGTAAAAGCCTTTTATTCGTAGATTTTAACGTTCCTTATTTCATCCTATATGCTCTAAATTATGAAATAAAAATTGTTCTAACTCAATAAACATTATTCTTAATAAATATATATATATTGGAAAATTTATAGACTAATAAAAAAGAATTTCAGTTTCTGGATTAAAATCGATGTAAAATTTCGGTAGTTATATCTCCTTTTGTTAAACATTTACAAAAATAAAAGAGTTTATCAAATAAAAAATTTGTGTTATAGAAATCTCTTTTAATTGTTATTAATATCAATTATTCCTAAAAGAAGAACGAAAAATCATGCGTCAAGTATTGATTATGAAACACTTTCCAACATTTCTAGAACATTGTAAGACAACTTCATCATTTAAAAAGGTAAAAATGATATCGGCGTAAATCAATGGAAACAAATTGAAAATTGCACATCAAGCGTGGCTAATCAGATGCATTCGAGCGTATAACTAGTTTTATAAATATTCAGACCTAAATGCAATAACTGTTGCATTCTTCTACAAAAATGCATGAATACAAAATTTGATATGATTATACATATTTCAATATTAACCTCTTCAGCTCCGAAGCTAAAATATAATAAAACTTATACTAATACTTATTTAATTTTTTTTTTCAAACAAAAGGACACTGTAAATGAGTGATAAAAATACCTTTTCTGAAATAGATCCTTTAGCCCTCTTGGTAATTAAGTTTCAAAAATATCGATTTAAAACTACAAACCCCCTTAAAACATCAATTTATTAACCATTAACCTAAATTAACGCAATAACAAATTTAAGAACTTTAAAAAAGTAAATAATATATAAATCCTCAAAAAAAGAAAAATTATTGAAAGAGGTTTAAGTATCGCTTTCTTGGTTACACTGTGTTTTGGACATTTTCAGGCATATTGCAAACTCATATGAAAACAACATTTATTTTACGAGGGTTTCAGCTTGGATATAGGCATTTATTCGTTTGCTTTCAACGCGAAAAAAATAATTCAGCAATTTAGCTATTAACCCTTCGGTCTGCCTCTTACATAAATGTTATTCGATCAGCACCACTTTTATAATAGAACTTTCCTTGAAGTAGGCAATTTCAAAAATTCTCTCATTAAATAAGGAAAATTTTATTTTCCTTTATTACAGGTTCAAAAATAAATTTTGGAGGGAAAGATTATGTCTCCGCAGTGAAGACCACTGAGTGGCAAGGGTTAAAAAGAAAGCTAGAAATGTAAAAAAATTCAAGATATTTTATATTTAGTAAGTGAAACAAAAGTCGCTGAATGGAGACCCAGGGACCAAGGAATGTTAAGAAAATAACATTACTTTACATACTTTTGAACAAATGCAAACTTTTATCTATTTCTTTTTCTTTTTTATAGTAATTTTATAACGACAGTTATACCACTACCTATTTTTTTCTATATTTTAATAGATTTAAGTTATTATCTTAATCATAACTTTAATTTAATTTACTAATTAAAACTTTATTAATTTTAAAATTTTTAATTTCTTTCTTTTAATTTTTCCTCTTTAAAAATAAATAGTTTATCTTCATGTATATTTTCCCAATGACTCTTTACAACGTAATATTTCTCAATTAAGTAGACTAGGTATGAAGTTATGGTCAACTAGGTAACTCCTGAAAGCTGTCTGCTGCTCAGCATTGTAGATAATTAGGGATTTTTGAAAATCTTTTTTAATAGATAAAAAGATTAACAGCTAGAGGTAGCTTTGTAATTACAATTGTTTAATACTTCGAAGAGCAAAGAGCTTCTGTCGTAAAAATGTTGTAATATATCATTGACACCGGAATTTATGTGCATATTTATTTGGTGGTTTCATGGCGATACCATCGACCTTGAAAATGTCTAAATATTTGACAAATAGTTCTAATTGTTTTGTAAAATTCATCAATATTTTAAACATCGATTTCGTGATACAGATTTTAATAAATTTTGTTTAAAATTCATTTCAATTTACATAAAAAAATATTTTAGAAAATTTTAAAGCGTTTAATAAACTGTTAAAATGAGGATTTTCTCTTTCCATTTAATATTCTTTAAACTACAATTCATCTTTATTACGACTCATTATTGCTAGACCTATACTATAATTGAATTAAGATTTCTTTGATTGCTGCAATTTTTGACAAAAACGACACTTTCTTAATTTAATGACAGACTGAATAAGGAAAATTATACAATTTCATAAAAGTGGTGGCAAAGAACTTCTGTTACTAAAATGTTGAAATAATCAATGACACCCTAATATATATACACATTTATTTGTAAATAAAGAAAAACTATTTATTTTCATACTTATTAAAAGGGGGTTTTTTTGTTACCAAATCTCTGATACCATAATGATTTTTGGAAATTGAGTGGTTTCATAAGGATACCACCTACCTTCATAAAAGTTAAAGTATTTAATACCAAGTTCTGTTTGTATTGAGAAATTCATCAATATTTTAAAATTCGATATTGCGACACTGATTTCAAAACTTTTTTTTTTTCAATTTCTATTCAATTTATATTAAAAAAAGTTGTAGAACATTTTAAAGCGGTAATAAACTGTTAAAATTAGGGTTTTTCTCTTTTCATTTAATATTCTTTAAACGACAGTTCATCTTTATTACGACTGATCTGTATTTCCAGGCCGCTACTTTAATCGAATTCAGATTTCTTGATTGCTGCAATTCTCTTACATTAGTGGCATTCGCTTCATTTAATGATAGATTAAATCAGTTAAATTATACAATTTCATAAATGTGGTGGCAATAAAGAAAATCAATCAGCTAACGAAAGTGTTATTAACAAAGATCTCCCAAATGAATGGTAGCCGTAGGCAAACATTTTCTTGAGTGGTTTTGTCTAAAACTATTTCCAAACCGTTTTTATGATATTAGACTTGCAGTAGAAATCAACACGGATAATTATTCTTTAAAAGTAAAGGCAACCGAAATAACTAAAAAAAATCGCACATAGTAAACTTGCATTATCAAATTCTTAATTTATTAAATTTAGTTAAAATTGTGATCAAACGAAGAAAATGCTTTAAAGACGATAATCTGTAAATAAAGTATAATTAAATCACATTTTATCATTGAATTACAAACTTGAAACAACAGTAATCCGAAATTGCATTTAAATAATATTTTAAATTTCATTTCCGATTAGGTGTCCCCCTACAAATGTTCCAGACATCAGTAATTTAAAATAATTTTCTGCGCTTTTTTTTAACCCCTACCCTGTTTTCCCCGTAATTTGTACGGGCAAATCTTTTTGTCAATCATGATTTGCCCGTACTACGTACGAGCAACTGTACTCCAATCATAATTTATTATTTTCAACAGTAAAATTTTATTGTAAATTTTGCATTATTTAATCCGAGAGTTTTTCTGATTCATCCAGACAAAATATTCTGCATTAAAAAACCGATGATCAAAGATTAAAAATTCTGCAAAAGTCATGAAAAACATAGACATTATTAGGATGTTTTTTTAAAGATTTTAACCACTTAAGAGCCCACAATAGTCACAGAAAAAGTACTCAAAAAGACCAGGTTGATAATGTAAAGTCTATGGGAGCGTTCTTTTCAAATAGCCCGCTCAAATTTTAATATTTTTACATGATTTGTTTGCACAAGATAGCTGAGGACGATCCACAACCGGCCTAGTTTTTACTTTTTCGATTTTGTTTACATATTTTTTATATTACGTTAATTTCAGTTTCAGAACCGCTTTAAACCGGTTTCGAAAGTTAAAGTAATTTTTTAAAGAAAATCTGAAACCAAAACTGAAAAAGTAAAAACTAGGCAGGTTGTGGATCGTCCTCAGCTATCTTGTGCAAAAAAATCATGTAAAAATAATAAAATTTCAGCGAGATATTTGAAAAGATCGCGCCCATAGACTTATCATTAGCGTTCGGCTTTTACCGCGTGACTAGTGTATGCTCTTAATCGTCGAGCCCGAGACATTCACGGACTGCAAGCTACACGGCTTTTATTCAGAATTGTTTGATTTCCATCAGTTTAATAAAATAGTGTAATTGGTTTTATTCTGGTATCATTTTACTTGTCATTATATAAGATGAATATTTTTATTTCAAAAAAGTGGTGGCAATAATAAATTTTTTGAATTTTTAAACCATAATTTAATGCGACCATTAAGTGGTTAATCAGTTAAGTGATTAAATTTCATTTCAATTTATTAAAAAAATATTCTAGAAAAAGTTAAGGCGATAATAAACTGTTAAATTGAGGAATTTCTCTTTTCATTTAATATTCTTTAAACTACAGTTCACCTTTATTACAACTAATAAGTATTGCCAGGACGCTACTTTAATTTAATTCAGATTTCTTGATTGCTGCAATTTTTTTGTATTAACGATTTTCGCTTCATTTAATGACAGATTAAATAAGACACATTATACAATTTCATAAATGTGGTGGCAATCAGGCAATCTGAATTACGCAAAAAGCAATCAGCTAAAGAAAGTGTTACGAACAAGGGTTTTATACATGAATGATTGCCACAAGCGAATATTTTCTTATGTAGTTTAGTCTAAAACTATTTCAAAACCGTTTGACTCATATTCAACTTGCAGTAGAAATCAAAACCGATAATTATACTTTGAAAGTAGTGACAAACCAAATAATTGGAAAAAATCGTCCGTAGTAATCTTAAATCATCAAATTGTTAATATTATTAAATTTACTTGAAATTTTGATCAGAACGGGAAAGATTTTAAAGGCGATAATGCGTAAGAAAACGATAATTAAATCACATTTTATCGCTGAATTACAAACTTAAAACAACAGTATTCCGAAATTGCATTTAAATAATATTTTAAGCATCATTTTCGATTAGGTAACCCCTAATATTCCAGACAACAGCATTTTAATGTAATTTCCTGCCCTTTATTTAACTGCTTCCCTGTTTTACCCGTAATCCGTACGGGCAATGTGTTTTTGCCAATCATGGTTTGCTCATATCACGTACGGACATCTATACTCCAATGGTAATTTATTATTCTCACCAGTAAAATCTTATTGTAAATTTTAAATGTTTTAATCCGAGCATTTCTCTGATTCAATTAGGCAAATGATGTAAGAAATTAGGAGAATTTTCATATTTAATCTACGGTCTCCAGAACTACTGGGTAGATTTTAATAAAATTTAATGGGAACATAAGCTGATATAATACAAAAAAAAATAATAACATTCAACAGGTATAATAGACACACATGTTCGTGCATAACACTCATGGGTGTCTGAGGGTCTGAAACAGCGGAACACAAAAGAAACGGGTTAATAGGGGGTATGGCCCCTTCTTACAGCTATACAGGTCTCGCAGCGTGATGTCATACTTTCAATTAGGCAAAATACATTGATGTAAGAAATTAAGAGAATTTTCATATTTGATCTACGATCTCCAGAACTAATAATAAAATTTGATGTTAACATAGGCTGATATAATAATAAAAAATAATAATAATAACATTCAACAGTTATAATAGACACACATGTTCGTGCATAACACTCATGGGAGTCTGAAGGTCTGAAACAGCGGTTGCAGAATACACAAAAGAAACGGGTTAATAGGGGTATGATCCCCTCTTACAGGTATACAGGTCTCGCAGCGTAATATCATACTGGACATAAGGCAATTTATTAATGCCTGTAGCAATTGGTCCCACTCATTAGGCTGAATGTTTCTCAGGGGGGGGGTGCAGTTGCAGTTGTCTTCCCCAGAACGTCACGGGCATGCTCTATAAGATTGAGGTCTGGCGACCTGGTTGGCCAATCCACCTGGCGGATATCCTCTCTCTCGAGAAATCCGTCGACCAGATGAGCGCTATGTGTCCTCATGTTATCATCCTGTAAGATGAACTCGGGGCCCACCGCACCCCGGAAAAGGCGAACATAGACCTCCAAGGCCTCATCCCTACACTTCACACCAATCTCAAAGCTTCTGTCAAAGACGTGGAGAGGTGTGCGGCCGTCCAACATGCTTGCCCAGACCATTACACCGCTACTACCATCATTGCTGAGTTCGCGGTCGTTGGATGGTGGGTAGCGTATCCCTTGCTCTCTCCATATGAAAGTACGGCGAAAAAAGTTGTTTAGGTAAAAACGGGACTTGTCGGTAAACAGAAGAGTCGCCCATTGCTCTATACTCCAATCATTATGCCGCCTGCACTATTCAAAATACTCATTAATAATAGTTTGTCGCACAGAGATAGATCATTGCAAGAGGAAAACATTTGAAAATAATAATGATAAATTATTTTTGAAAGTAGTGTTTAATGCAATTGTTTCTGTTTTAACCAAGTTCGAAATGTTATTTTAACTTTTGTGCTATATCTGAAAAAAATGTGTAGGGTGGCTTGCTGGTTAAAGATGACTTAAGAAAAATGTTCTCAAATATCAAATTTCTACAAAGATGGCACGAACCATAGCTGCCAACTTTTACGCATTTGTACTACCACTAAAACTGTACAGAGATTTCCCATTTGTTTAATCTTAACATTTCGACGATTAAATGAGTCAATATTTACTATAAAATTTTTGTGGT
This sequence comes from Maratus speculifer, assembly GCA_964019185.1. NCBI lineage: Eukaryota > Metazoa > Arthropoda > Arachnida > Araneae > Salticidae > Maratus > Maratus speculifer. Next base: position 175,558,137 of record OZ025302.1, read on the forward strand.
AGGAAAAATGCGTAAAAGTTGGCAGCTATGCACAGATCCTTCTTTAAAATGTCCTTAAAGGAAAGACGCGAGTGGAACGCAATGCACTCTCGCATTATTTTTATTCTAATATTTTATACTTAATTATTTTATGTAACTAAATTTTATCCTAATGTTAATATATACACTTATTCATGTGTTTGTCAAAACTGTGTAAAAAATTTACACAAATTAGAATCGTCTAAGTTTTTTAGCTTTCCGGAAAAAACTTACTGTTTAAGTAAAAATCCCATTATTTCCTAAGTTACTCGAGCGATTTCGAAAAAAAACAATTTTTAGTGTCAGTGATTAATTATAAGATTATATGTGTCAGACAGATTTAAAAAAAGATAAATTAGTTTCAGAAAAAATATTCTGTAAAATTGTTAGTGTTGTAAAATAAAAAGGTTTAGCTGCGGAAATCAACTGTTTGCTTTATTCCTTGAGCATAATTTACGGAATATGGAAGCTAAATCGGTAGGGTAGTATAGGATTCCACCCAAACTTGTCTCTTAATTGCACACCGGATTTTAGTGTATACTAAATTAACCTATAGAGCTATTGTTATCGGATAAAATTTTGTTTAAAGAAAATGTATCATAAAACAGCGACATTTAATACATATTTGTCACGGGCATACATGGGTCGTACTCCCCATGAAATATGAATACCAGGAAATTCTTCGTACCAGTGTTTTTTTATATATATATAAAATGTCCTCTTATATAAGGCGAAATTTTGTGCGTAAACTAGATTTATTTTTCTATTTAAAAAAAAGTACTAATATCAGCCTTGAAAATTTCCCTAAAAGGTGCGACCCCTGTGTTATACAAATTAATACTAACATACAGAAATACTTTTCTTATAATATAAAAAAATTATTTATAATCCACTCATTCATTTAAGGATTAAAGCAAAAGTAGACGTTAACAAACAAGAATATTCCAGCATATCGATTCAAACGCATTAAGAGTGAAATAAATCTATCTGTCGATTTTTATCCGTAAAATTAAATAAATACTTAATCTTTTGGCATTTAAGCAAATAGCGGAATATTTAGAGCGCTTCATTAACTTGTGAGAATGAAACTTTCTAGCTGATTAAGTATTTGGACTGCCAAATAAGCAGCACAGCCCCTAACATTCATTTATATTTCCCAAATTTGTTTGATGAGTTCCGTATAAGCAACTTTTGCCTTCAAGGCACTTCCTGTACTTAATCAATTTAAGCTGCTGTTGGGGAAAAGATATATAATAAATATTAGATGCATATGGTTGATTGAAAAATTAAACAAGTGTGTTTTATTTTATTTTAACTTAATTCATCTTTCAATATTGTTTTTTATAATTCTAGTTTAACCACTTTACTGATCTATATTTCTGAAAAAACTTTCAAATAATGTCTATCTTTTATATTTTTTAGAGATTTTTTAACTTTTTATTAAAATGTTTCGATTTTTCAAAACAGATATTTTTGTCCAAATGAATAAAAAAAATGCTCAGATTAAATAATGCAAAATGTACAATAAAATTTTACTGGTGAGAATAATAAGTTGTGATTGGAGTAATATATGCCCGTATATGGTACGGGTAAATCAAGATTGACAAAAACACGTCGCCCGTAAGACGTACAGGGAAAACAGGGAAGCGGTTAAAAGCCTAATATTTCGTTTCATACAAATTCTGCTGTTTTGTTAGTTTTCAATATTATCTAAAAGTATGTACTACGAAGATTATTTATAAAACTATTGAAGGCTTATAAAAAAAGTAAATAAATAAAAATAAAAAAATTGTACATGTTATCCTAAGTATGTATAATGCAGGGTGGCGAGAAGTCAGGGAAAAACGGAAAGAAAATCGGTGTTAAATACCAGTATTTTGTTGTTATCTGAGCGAAAAATCCCAGCCGGCTATCGCCCAGATAGCTTAACAGGTAAAGCATTGGCCTGGTAAGCCAATTATCCGGGTTCGATCCCCGGCCTGGGCAATTTTTCGCTCAGCTGGAAATAATCAATTCGTATGATAACTTTACCAATCAGTTTGATTGTGTTAAAAATAATAGTATATCTCCTTAAATATTGCCCCTAGACCCATACTTCCAATTGCAAAAATTCATAAAAAAAAGGTGAAATTTCTGATAAGTTGCAACTCCATGGGGGTCTATTTGAAAAAATACGAAAATTAAATTTTTATACGGCCCCCGTAGGGCAAAATTCCCAATTAGGAAATTATTCATTATCCATTCCTAAATTGAACAAACAAAATTTCATCTCGATATCTAAAAACCTTGTCAGAGATATTAAAATCTGAAATTCTCCAAAATTCATGACTTACAACACTTTATCATGCCTGTGAACGAAGAGTTTTTGGCTAATTTTCAAAGCAAGTGAGGGACCGTCCATAAATTGTCCATTAATAAATGTCGATTTAAGACAGTGCCTCTCATTTGGACATAACAAAGCAGCGTATTGAATTAAATCTTAACTTATTTTCAAAATATGTTGGTAGTCTGCACTGGATGTCTGCATGGGTCGAATTTTTCTAGGCCCTATCCCAAACCAACCCATAGGGGAAAAAGTTCGGCCAGGCCCGAAAAAAGGTTAAAATCATAACCCGGACCGGTCTAGAAAATAGTTTAAATCATAGCCCGGTTCAGCCGCAAATTTCTACGTAGTTTTTTATTTCGGTGCCAGAAAAAATAGTTTCGTATAGAGGAGTTCTGACCAAAAATTCCTTTTATAGCTTTTCGTTTTTTATATTTATATTTTTTATTATTAAAGAAGGCCAAAGGCTGGAATATATTTATTTTATCAATGAATCTCTATTTATATGTAAATGTTTCACTTATATTTTATTATCGTTAATCCATATCCCATGTGTTGGAGACTTTGAAAAATGTTATACAGTAAAACCTTTTAATACGGAATCACATAGGAAAGAAAAAATACTTCATAGACAGATGCCCTTCCTAAGAGGTGTAATAGGAGTTTATTTTTTCTCAGGTATTATTGTATTTATTTTGCATGGATCAACATATTTTCTGTTTAAGACAGAATTCCGTCAAAGGCAGATTTTTTTTTCAGTGGTTTTATTGTATTTAATTTTTTAGCCTTTGAATATCCTTTTTTTTAATGTATGTTATTTTTTTTTTTCAAAATAAGGATTTTAAAATCTATGTGTTTTTTGTAAAAATTTCGATTGAGCCGAATTTTATTTATTTTAAGCACGTGTTAAATCAGTCAGAGACAGTGATTTTCATATGCATTTTGTCGAGACCGGGATTGAAAATTTCGTCCAGTGTACACCTAGGAAGAAGGAAACAATCCCCTCTTTTATGAAATGTACGTTAGTACCCGGCCTGGCCCAGAATACAGATTTTGTAACATCCTCTCCAGGACGATAAAAAGCCTGAAGTTGTCAGAGCTAAATAAAGAAAAAAATGACGTAAACTACATCTTAGAAAAAGCATTCTTTTAAATAACTGACTGACATTTTAACAGTACACTTCGTTTTTCTGCATAATGAAATATTCACCCCACTATTTCTTGTCTTTAAATTATTAAATGTTAAAAACTTTTAAAGAAAAAAATAACTTGAAAAACGTCATTTTTGATTTTTTTTACATTAGTTTTGTTTCAGAAAATATGAAAAAATATTTACTTTTAAAAATATGATTTTTTTTTAAGTTGTATTATTTTTTCAATAAATATTTTTAATAGTTTTAAACTTAATATTAAAAAATAAAAACCCTGGAACAAAGCTAAAATCAGATCTTCATCTTTAATTAAATGGAAAGAAATTGAAATCCTATAAATAATGTTACACGTTATAACTATTTTTAATCATCCATTTAAACCAGTACTAACTACATGAAACTTTTGTAAATTGTATGAGAAATTCTAGGATGTGATTTTCTTAGCAAATTATAAGGCTAACCATTACAAAGAAAGAAAAAAAATCAAAATTCTCACTCATAAAATAGATTTTTACGCGTTCCTAGAACTGTTAAAGTAAAATTGTTTTTTGAATTGCGCACTTTTCAGTTTGTGTCTAATCCCTAAAAACCTGATTCATTTTTTAAACGGCTATAACTTTGCGAGTTTTGAAGATATGAAGATGCAACTTTTTGTGTCTTATTCAGGGCTGAATAAGGAAAGTTTTCCTAACTGGAATTTTTATCCTACGGGGGCCGTATAAAAATTTAATTTTCGTATTTTTTCAACTAGACCCTCCATGAAGTCGCAATTTATCTTATCGAAAATTTCATCCTTTTTATGAATTTTTAAAATTGGAAATATGAGTCTAAGGGCAATATTTAGGAGATAGCCTATTGTTTCGATATTTATGACTCACCCTGTATATTTTTAAAATTCAGATTACTCTATTGGCACCAAATTTTTGGAAATGGTAAAATTCTCCTTTTCCAATAACATGATAAGTGAAGCGAAACAAAGATAAATTTACCATTTTAAAGGAATGATGTTAATGAAGAAATCTCAAAATTTAAAAAAATAGCTGATGAGAAGTAAAAGTCACTGGCAACATTGATTTTCACTAGAAAGTTTTAACTTTCATTTTTGATTTACCAATTGATTGATTTTCTATACCAGGAAACTCTTTAATACAAGTGTTTTCTTATAGAAAATCTGTCTTAAATAAGACGAAATTTTACAGTTAATCTAGAGTTATTTTTACATTTAACCCTTTAACGGACAAAGCATTTCCATTGCTAAGATGCTGAAATAAATGAATGACACCGGTAATTGCGAACAAATATATTTGAAAATAAGAAAAAGGTGATTTTTCACATACATAATAAAATGGATGTTTCAAAATTAAAATTCTGGTGTCGTTGTTGTATAACAGAATTTAAATTTTATGGTTTCGCAAAGAAACCAATAAGCATTAAAGGGTAAAAAAAAAAAATGCTGATATTTGTTCTCAAAAATTTCCTAAAGCGTACAACTCCTATGTCATACAAATAAAAAATAATATTGAGAAATGCTCTTCTTAAAATATCATAAATATTATTGGTAATTTACTCATTCATTTAGTCCCTTCGTGACGGGCGCCTTTCGCGAAATTTTAAATATTTTTTCACCGGTTTTTAAAAACAGAAATTTCTGCTTTATTAAATCGAGAAAATGCTCCGATTAAATAAGCCAAATTTTACAGCAAAATTTAACTGCTGGGTATAAACAAGGATTCTTAAGCCTTTTCGCGGCACGTATATGTGTCCTTCGTCCGTAAGGGGTTAAGGATTAAACAAAAAATAGACGTTAACAAACAAGAATATTTCAGCTGCATATCGATCCTAACGCGCTGCAAATGAAATATAATTATTCGTCGAATTTCCACCGTGAAATTAAATAAGCACTTAGTCATTTGACATTTAAGCAAAGACCAGCAAGTTTGAGCGCTTCATTAACTTGTGAGAATGAAACTTTCTAGCTGAATAAGTATTTGGTTTGCCAAACAAGCAGCACAGCTCTGAGCATTCATTTGTATTTTCCGAATTTGTTTGATGATTTCCCGCAGAAGCAACTTTTGCCTTCAAGGCACTTCCTCTACTTGGTCAATTTAAACTGATGTTGAGGAAAAGATATATAATAAACGTTGGATGCATGTTATTGGTTGAAAAATTAAACTGTACTTTATTGTATTTTAATGTCATTGATCTTAATGTTTTTTTTTTTTTTTTTACATTTCTACTTCAAAAGTCTTATATTTTGTTATTACCACTGTTTTCTTATACAAAATCTCCCTAAAATAAGACGGAATTTCGCGCTTAATCTATATTTTTCTATTAAAAAAATACTGATATTTGTTCTGAAAAATTCCATGAAGCGTACATTCCCTGTCTTATACAAATTGAAACTTATATTTACAATTACTTTTTCTATAATACTATAAATATTATCGACAATTCTCTTATTTCTTTAATCATTTCAGGCGCGAAGTAAATCTTTTGTGAAATCATTGCGTTACATCAGAATTTAATGAACGAATTTATTAGAAAAAACGAAAAAGCTTATTTTAAAGTATGTTATATTCTGAAAATTTTAATTAAATATTCTTAGTTCCGGTAAAATTAAAAAAAAGGTATCCTTTTTTTAAACATACTGCACCGGAAAGGCATGAGGATTGAAGTAAAAATAAATGCCAAAAGACGAGAATATTTCTGCTGCATATCGATGAAACACTCTGCAAATGAAATATAATTAATCGTCGATTTCCCGATATAAAATTAAATAAGAACTTAGTCATTTGACATTTAAGCAAATAGCAGCAAATTTGAGTGCTTCATTAACCTGTGAGAATGAAACTTTCTAACTGATTAAGTATTTGGATTGTCAAAGAAGGAGCACAGCTCTGAACATTCATTTGTATTTTGCCGTATTGAGTTGTTTGATAAGTTCCCCACAAAAAACTTTTGCCTTAAAGGCACTTCATGTACTTGTTCAATTTAAGGTTGAGGAAAAGATATGTAGTAAGTGTTAAATGGATATGATTGGTTAAAAAATAAAGGAGGTGTATTTTATTGTATTTTAACGTCATTCATAAGAGATACTGTTTTTTTTTCTTTTTACATTACTAGTTTAAAAGCCTAAGATTTCTTTTCATTCATATCCTGCATTTTTTATTTATGTTATCTAAAAATATGTACTAGAAAGATTATTAATAAAAATATTGAATACTTCTAAAGAGAAAAAATATTTTAAAAGAAAATTCTTCATGTTATCCTAGGTATATATAATGAAACCCATTGTGCTTTATGAAGTACACTGCGTCCATCATACGCTTAAGGGGACGGTGGACGTTATTTTTTTTTATTATTTTCATCATAGCAATATGAAATTTTGTGTACAAATACATTTCATCAAAAGCATATAGAATACCTTCAAAAAATTTCCAATCTTATTAATTTTTTTTAATTTTTAAACAAAATTTTAAAATGTTACTCGTGTTTTAATTTTTGAACTATTAGCTTGTTTTTGCATTTTTATCACATAAACTCTATTAAAAACAAATTTATGCAAGATTTTTTTTAATCTTTTGAATAGTTAATATTTTACAGATTTTTTTCTAAATTCCATATCGATTTTCATCAAAAATTTTCTTTTTAATAAGTAAAAAATAAAATTTGGCTATCTTAATGCAGACGAATTTTAAAAAGCTTACACAATTTCTTTCTAAACAATATCAGGATACTTTCTTATTAATTTCATAAATGTTGATCGAAACTTTCGTCACAAGTAGCATTTCAAAAATCTTAAAACGATAAAAAATTTGTTTTGAAAAAAAAAGATTTAAAGTTTATAAATACTCTTACCTTTATTATTTACTTCTTAAAACCTTCATAAATGATATTGTAATAAGAAAAACTGTTTTAGTACTATTATGCCACAGAAATAGACCTTTTTTGCGACGATTTTGCTCAAAGAAAAGTCTACTGTCCTTTCATTTCTGTCAGTGGAGTATTTCTCGATATCCGGCTGATTTTTTTTAAATAGGCATTACGAATTCTCAACTGTGTTGCGAATGAGCTACTATTTTTGAAAATTTAGATTACTCTATTGACACTAATTTTTTTCAAATGCTAAAATTTGCCTTTTTCAATAACATATTAAGTGGAGAAAAACAAAGGCAAATTTATTATTTCAAAGGAGTGGTACCAATCAATAAATCTCAAAATTAAAAATAGTAGCTCACTGGCAATATTGATTATCACCAAAAAGTTTTAATTTTAAATTTTGATTTACCAATTGATTGATTTTCCATATACCAGGAAATTTACTTTATGAAGTAAACTTCGTCCGTTGTGATGGCTTGGTCATTTCCGACAATGTTGTGTATCCCAATATCTGTTTGATTTTTAATTAGACATTCCGAATTCTCAACTGTGTTGCTGGTGGGCTACTATATATTTTTTTAAATTCAGATTACTCTATTGGCACCAAATTTTTATAAATGGTTGAATTCGCTTTTTTCAACAACATGTTAAGAGGAGAGAAACAAAAGCAAATTTACCATTTCAAAGGTGTGGTCCCAATCAAGAAATCTCAAAATTTAAAAGAAGTAGCTCACTGGCAACATTGATTCTCATTGGAAAGTTTTAATTTATTTTTGACTTACCATTTGATTGATTTTCCATAACAGGAAGTTCTTTGGTAACAGTGTTTTCTTACAGAAAATCTGTCTTAAAGAAGACGAAATTTTACTTTTAATCTAGAGTTATTTTTACATTTAAAAATGTTGATATTTGTTCTGAAAAACTCCCTGAAGCTTACAAGCCCTATGTCATGCAAATTAAAAACAATATTGAGAACAACTCTTCTTACAATATCATAAATATTACTGGTAATTTACTCATTCATTTAACCCTCTCACTGACAAGCCCGTCTATAGACGTTCCTTAAGCTCCAGGTTTCACTGCAATGCAAGCAATAATTAAAATTATATAACTCAGTAGATTTAATGGATTTTTAATACATTGTGCAATTATTAACACACTCAAGGATAACATTCATATTCGTAAATAAGATTTTTCTATAATTTTGAAAGAATCATATTTTTTAGCAGTTAAAACAAAATGCTGAGAAAACAACATTACAATTTTGCCCTTTTGCAAGACTGTCAGAGGGTTGGATTAAAACAAAAATAGACGTTAACAAACAAATATAATAAAGCTGCATATCGATCCTAACGCGCTGCAAATGAAATGTAATTATTCGTGGATTTTCCACCATGAAATTAAAAAAGCACTTAGTCATTTGACATTTAAGCATATAGCAGCAAGTTTGAGCGCCTCATTAACTTGTGAAAATGAAACTTTCTAGCTGATTATGTATTTGAATTGCCAAACAAGCAGCACTGCTCTAAACATTCATTTGTATTTCCCGAATTTGTTAAGTTCCCGCAGAAGCAACTTTTGCCTTTAATGCACTTTCTGTACTTGGTGGATTTAAGCTGATGTTGGGGAAAAGATAGATAATTAATGTTGGATACATATGATGGTTGAAAAATTAAACAGGTGTGCTTGATTGTATTTTAACCTCATTGATCTCTAGGTACTGTTTTTTACATTTCTAGTTTAAAAATCTTATATTTTTTTGCTACCAAAATATATACAAAATTTGGCAACTGTTTTCTTATACAAAATCTCTCTAAAGTAAGGCGGAATTTTGCGTTTAATCTTGAGTTATTTTTATATTTAAAAAAATATTGATATTTATTCTGAAAAAATTAACGAAGCGTACATTCTCTGTCTTATACAAATTGAAACTATTACTTAGAATTACTTTTCCTATAATATTATAAATATTATCGATAATTCCCTTGTTCCTTTAATCCTTCCCGGCGCGAAATAAATCTTTTGTGAAATAATTAATTTACATCAGAAGTTCCCTCAGAAGCAACTTTTGCCTGTAAGGCACTTTCTGTACTTGGTCAATTTAAGCTGATGTTGAGAAAAAGATATATAATAAATGTTGGAAACTTATGATTGTTTGAGAAAGAAGACAGGTGTGTTTTATTGCGTTTTTGCTTCATTGATTTTTAGATATTGCTTTTGAAATTTCTAGTTTAAGGTCTTGACTACCTTCGGGGAACGTTTTTTGAAAAATATGAAATTTTTATCAAACACATGTGTTTTTAGTTAGAGCATGGAATAAAAGTTTGAATTCATATGAAAGGTTAAAGGAAAAAAAAGAGAAAAAGTACGCTATGCTACAGATTTATGCATTATGTATTTTTTTAACCATTATTATAATTACATTTTTCTCATATAGCTACGCTGCATTAAAAAGATATTGCTTGAATTAAAATATATTTTCCAATATTTCCATTCTGTGTGCACTTTTTATATTATCAGTATTATATTATACAAATTTTATGAATTTAAAATGATCTATATTTAACGATTTTTTATAAAGAAATTTTTAGGTGAAACGCTGATATTCCATTAAAGGAAAATTCACTGTTATTTCAGATTAATTTCATTATAAATTGTTAAGTATTTAACTAGCTATTAGAGATTTTATGAATAGAAATTGCTTAGAAAAATGTTACAAACGTATAAAAATTTAAGCAGTAATAAATAATGCTGTTGAAAATGACACTTTACTTTCTATAAGTAGAGCAGGAATCTTCCTTGTGCGTGATTAGTGTTCAAAAATTTTTAGTTTGGAAAAGAGTCACTTGATCTTTGATTTTTAGAGATTTTGAGAAAAATCTATTTATTTTTCATTGAATATTTGACAGAAAATTTGAAAGTGTAATAAATAAAGAATAATGTAAATAGTACCAAAAATTTGAATACATACTCTCTAATTCTCAAGGTCCAAGATCTAAAACACAGAAGCTGTTGACAAAAACCGTTATTCGAGGATTTAAATATTTTGCAAATGATAAGTGTCTTCATTATGATGTATGACTTTCTTAGAAGTTTGCTTTTGTTTATACTTTTAAATAGATATATATTTGTTAAAAATAATAAAAAAAAATGTAGATATAATAACACTTGTCGAACTTAATATATTTTCCCAAAGTTGGAGCAGAAAATATCCTTGTACTTTATTTATTTATGTTTTAAGTATAAGGTTTTTCAAAATGCAAGTATTTCTTTAATCTCGGAGTTTTAAAATTCTTTTGAAAAATATATTTATTTCCTATTTAAGATTTTCATTGAAAATATGAAATAGTTCATAAACAAACTGTAATTAGAATCGCAAGCAAAGTTTAATCTGTATTTACTATGCTTCAATGCGTGGAACTCAATATGCGAAAAATGATTATCTGAGGATTCTACTCGAATTACGCGTTAATTATGTATTTAAGTCCAAGTTTAAATCGGTATGCTTCAAGCATAATTTAAAATACTTGGCTTTTTTTTCTGTGTGAACGCAAGTTTTAAATTTTAGGCGAACGATATATTTATTTTTCTTTGAAACAGTGACAGAAAATATAAAAAATTTGTATTTAAAGAATAATGTAAGTAGCAATAAAATTATAATATATATATACTATACGTCTTCACATATCAGTGCTAAACTGTATATGACGGAAATAGATATTCCAGGGTTAAATTATTTTGGAAATGGAAAGTTTCATCGCTCCAGTGTATGAATTTCTAAAACTTTTCGAATTTTTAGTGCTTTTAAATAAAATTGTTTGTTAAAAATACTAAATGACAAAAAAAATTGAAATTTTAATTCTTTAGAACAATTACTAGAATTTTTACTAGTACATTTATCAAAAACTAGAGCAGAAAAGTTGATTTATTTATTTAAAAATTAATGACTTTCTAAAATATTTATTTATTCTCTGAGATTCCAAGCTCTTTGAAAAATATAATTATTCCCTTTTCAGCCTTTCATTGAAAATATGAATCATTTCATAATGAAACCGGAATGAGAATCGTAAGTAAAGTTCAATCTATATTCAATACTTTTTAACCCTTTATCTACTGCATTATGAATTCATGAAAATTTTACATTCTAAGGCATTTTATGCAAATTGTTTAAACAAAATTTATGATTTACATGATCATTTAATAAATATTTGAAGGATTTTAGAAGGATTGATAAATTTAGAAGGATTAATTAAATTTTAATTTACAGGGATTTTGTGCAATTTTTATAACCCCACTCAAATCTTTTATTTTTAATTACTTTAGTATTTGTAGAATTATAAAATGTGCAAATGTGATATTCTTACAATATAAATATAGGAATATTTCCGCATTGAAAATCCTCACCCCCCTCCCTCAGCACCAAGAAATCTGAAAAGTTTCAAAGGCAAAAGGAATCATCCTTTTAAAAATATTTCTGTTTTGTGTAATCTATAATGCTTCTGGAAAAAGATAAAACAATGTATCTGTAACTCATTCTAAACAGTATTACAACTAACTGACCTATTTAAAGAATTTCATAATAAGTTATTTTAATAGTAGTTATAAGTACCATCGGTAGATAAAGGGTTAATGCATCAATTTTTACCCGATATATGACAACTGATTATTTGAGAATTTCTACTCGAGACATCTGCATTATATATACATTTAAGTATGAAATTCAATCGGGATGTTTCAAGCATGCCATAGCATATTTTAGTTAATTAAACGCAAGTTTTAAAGCTTTTCTGAAGAACATATTTATTTTTGTTTGAAACAGTAACAGAAGGTATAAAAATTTCGCAAGTAAAGAGTAATATAAATAGCAATGAAATTCTAATATTTATGTACTATAATTCTGCGCATATGAATTCTAAACTATGTATGACAGAAATGGTATTTGAGGGTTAAATTTTTTGAAAGTTTGAAGTTTCATCGTTCCAGTGTAGTAATTTCTTAAAAATTTCTAGTTGTTAGTGCCTTTAATTATTTCCCTGATTTGCCCCCACGTCATACGGGCAATGTGTTTTTGCCAATCATGATTTGCTCATACCACGTAAGGGCATCAATATTCCAGTTATAATTTAATATTCTCACCAGTAAATTTGTATTGTAAATTTTGCATCCTTTAATCCCCGTGTTTTTTCCAATTCAGACAAAAATTTCTCTAAAAAAATAGGTGGTAAAATATTAAAGTGATTTTATAATAGTCATGAACGAATTAAGCATTATTTCAAAGGTTTTTTTTTTTAATATTGATAAATTAAAATGTTAAATAAAATTATTCGTTAAAAATACTTGATGAGAAAAAAATTGAAATTTTAATTTTTTAACACAATTACTAGTGAAAATTTACTATATATTCCAAAATCTAGAGCAGAAAACTTAATTGTATTTCAATTATTTATGTTTAAATAAATGACATTTTAAAATAATTCTTTGAACTATGAGTTTTATTTATTTATTTTATTTATTTATTTATTTATTTATTTATTTTTTTTGAAAAATATAATTATTTCCTTTTAATTCTTTCATAAAAAATATAAAATATTTCATAAAGAAACCAGAATGTGAATTGCAAGCAAAGTTCGATATATATTCTATATTCCACAATGTATCAATTTTAACTCGATATGCGAAAAATGATTATTTGAGATTTCTACTCGAACCTCCGCTTTATTTGTGCATTTACGTTTGAATTTAAATCGGAAAGTTTCAAGAATGACATGAAACACATGACATATTTTTGTTATTTGAACCCATGTTTTAAAAGTTTTGTGAAAAAAATATTTTTTTTTTCCTTTGAAACAGTGGTAGAAAATATAAAAGTTTTGTAAGTAAAGGCATTGGTGTAACCCGGATTGTATAATCAGTAATATTGTTTTTTTTTTTTTTTTCCGCGTTGATTCATAGGCAGAAAATTTTCTGGTTAGATAAGGTGAACAGAACTTAAAAAGATTACCCGTATTCGGGACACTTGGTCACTCACCCTGGGTTCCCCACTGAAAGAGTAACGTAAATAACAATAAAATTGTAATGTATGTAGGAGTATCGCAAAATTTTCATTACAGGCGGGTGTTTTTTGTATTACTTGACACCCGTATTACATGGAATAAATGATATATTTTAGAAGTATGTTGGTTTATTTATTCTCATAAAAAACCGTAATGGAAATCGCAAACGTAGTTTCATATCTGTTCCCTTCTCTTAAAAATACCATTTCTAACCCAAAATGAGAAATAAAGATAATTTGAGAATTTCTGTCGGAATCCTTGCCTTATTTATTTATGTATTTACGACTCAGTTTAAATCCGAAAGCTTAAAGAATTACATGGAATAAATTATATACATATATATTAATTGTATGCTATTTTATTTAATTATTTCAAGAAATAAACCATAACAATCATTCAGGCATAATTTTATATATGTTCTCAATTTTTAGAGATACCAGTTCTCACTCGATATTGAGAAGAAACGAATATTTAAGGATTTCTTATGAAACCCCTGCTTTATTTATTTGTGCATTTACGGATGAATTCAAATCCGGACGCTTGAAGAATTTCATAAAATAAATTATATATTTCAGGTATATGTTGGTTTACGTACTTATTTTATGAAAGAAATCGTAATAGCAATCGCAAATGTAGTTTAATATCTGTTCTTTACTCTTATATATATATCAATTCTAACACGGTATGGGACATAACGATTATTTGAAGATTTGACGATTCCATACACGTAAACCTGCAATGAAAAAAAAATGTTGCCATTGTAATTTCAAATAAATGCAAAAGAAAACAAGAAAGAAAAAACCATGCGTCAAGCACAGATTATGAAGCCCAATACAATCAGAATATGTAAAAAAAACTGCACAGTTTAAAAAATTAAAATATTAAGTTTCATTTCACAATATGGAAATGTATAACGCATTTCAAAACCGAATTTCAGCTGCTACCCTCTACAGTCGGTAAATCATTGGATTTTTTAGCAGCCCTGTACATTATATAGAGATTTGTATCTATTAACAACATGCATCCCAAATTTTAGTTCATTTAAACCCTTTCCGGCACGCATTTTCAGAAAGAATCACGTTTTGAGCAACTTATCGCCAGATCAACGATTGGCGCGAAGATGTAAGTCAATGCTACGCACCTTTTCTTGTTTGTGACGTCAAACGCCTAGCGAATAGCAACCCTTCCTTCTGCAAAAAGATCGCGCTTATTGTTCATTTGTTTTTCCGTAAATGTTATCAAGCAAAGACTATAATATGAGGAAATGTTATTCACCGTTGTTTAAGATTAAAACAAAGAGCTTTTTCAGATTAAAATGCTTTAAATTTCTCAAAACATTTAAAGATAGGTTTTTTTTTTCTCAATTCAAAAATATTATATCCATAACTCGCTATGTTCGAAGAAATTGAGAAGTTAATTAAAATCAGTAGTAAACATTCTCTTGTAATAAATATAATTCTATTAATCATATGTTTTATGACACATTTGAACTTTATCTTGTGTTTGGCGATGCAGCTAGCTGAACGTTCTCGCTTTCGCCAACTCGCCAAGTCTTTTGCTCAAAACGTGATTCTTTCTGAAAATGCTTCCGGCACGGGCAAAATCTGTAACTAAAATGAGAAATTATTGACTGACACCGCAATTCACAAACGCATTTTTTAGATATTTGGAATTCCTTAATTTAAGGTTTTATTGTAAAAGCAAAACTTTACTAAAATATCACTGGTGCCGTTAGCAAGTTTGAAATTAAAATTAGATATCCCAGACCGAGCACAGTATGCCGGAAAGAGTTAAGAGATAAATCTATTTCAGATGATAATTCCCCTTTCCAAATTCCTGTAATAAGGAGAAAGGTATGCGAATACTTTTGTGTAGCCCTGTATATGAGCTTTAGAATTTATATATAAAGAGTAATATTTAAAAAAATTCAAAAGCACATACCGAATATTTAAATTTACTAAAATGTACTCTCCAGTAATTATTAAGCAAAGATAGTACTGAAACCGATTTCTTTGGTGTGTCCCAGTGAATTAATAAAAAATGCTATGAATACGCTGTTTTAACGTGGTCGTAATGAAATTCTGTGATTTATATCAGTTTCAATACATTTGAAATACCGTAATGTCATTAAAATATTCTCCAAACGATTTCACCCATATACAATAATGTAATCGAATTCTTGAGAGTGTCCCTGCAAACGAACCATTAATTGTACATATTTCATATGCAATACCAAGCATGGTTTAGCAACCCTAAATACGCTTTACCAATTACATGAAAATTCGAGTATATTTGCTTGAGTTAGAGCATGGAAAGACGGACAGATGGATAGACGAACCGAATGCATAAGCACTTTACAACTTTGCAGGAAAGTGCTTAAAAGCCGTGCACACGAAAGTGCCATCAATTATCGGTAATTTTAAACAATAAATTTTACAATATAACAATGAACGCTGTGATTTTTTTACATATTGTTTTATATTATTTTAAAGTAACTACAGATTTATCTCGGCTGGAGAATATTTGTGAAGTCATTTCAAATAGATCAATCATGCCCTTAACAATGCTTTGCAACATTTTTTTTCAATACTTTTTTTCTTTTAATATAATGGCGTTCAAATTTGAAGACGTAATTCACTTTACATTTTTTTCCTACAATGTGTTAGGTGTGTTTTGAAATTTTAAAAATGCGACGAAAATAACTGTGCGACGTACGGGCAAGTTTGTTAAGCGATTAACCAATCGGCTTAGAAAAAACTTAAATAATTAAATAGTCAGAATTTTAAATATCCATGAGGACGCGTTTTAGGCCTGATAGACGCAAAATGCATTTTTAACTACCCATCATACGTAGTATAGGGTAAGTCTTGCAATCGTTTTGAAAATCGAAAAAAAAATTGTTGACGGATTTACACGTTTTAGATAGTGGAGATTCCGAAAAACATACTTTTAGAAAAAAAAATTTTGCCGTCCGTCTGTCTGTCTGTCTGTCTGTCTGTAAACGCTCTATCTCCAGAAAAAATTGAGATAGAGACTTGAAATTTTGTATGTAGTTAGTGTGTAAGAATGGGACGAACCCTATTTAATATCAGCAACCTCGATTATCCGGAACTATTTTTTTCGGACTCTCGAAAAAGTTCGTTCTGATGAAAGGTATATAAAAATTTTCGAATTTTTTTGTTCTAAGGAATGAACGTAAAAGGCAATAAAATAACACACATTTTGCATATAGAACGAAGTCGATCGGATTATTAGTTGCCGAGATATTTGTAATCTTGTTTTCCACATTCTTCGATTTTTCATTACCCTGTATTTCATTCAAATTTCAATTCAGAAGTATATTTTCATTGGAAATGAGACGCTTAATCCGACGTAGTTAATTGTTAGTTAATAGAATTATTATTTTTGGAGTTATAAGGATGTTTCTTTTACGCAGTTCGGTACTACTTGAGTAGTTTGGCGTTTTATATAATTTGTCGAAGTTGGTACATCAGCAGTTCATTAAAAGAACATTACTATACATATTAACAATATTTAAATTTTGTTTTGGAATTGCAATGCAATGTATAAATAGTTTTCACATGTTTTATTTTCATATACATATCCATGGTGGGTAAGTATTACGGTGGCCCCCAACGACTAGTTTTTTTAAACATTTGTCACTATTATTTTTTAATAAGTAATCTTCAACTCATTTTATCGCAGTATTTGTAACAATTCTGTCTCACTAAATGAGGTGACGATTGGTATATATACTTATTGCTTACAAGGTAAAAACCACTAATGCTCTGCGCGGTTTTCGGGTGCCAGAACATCCGGCGCCCGTCCTGCCAAGTTAAATGCTTTGTTTTTAAAGATTTTTTAAAAAATATTATTTATTGATTATTTAAAGAAGACATTTGATTCATTTGTAATCGTTTCGTTCATAACCCGTTGCGGCGCAGTGATATATCTATGAAACCACTTAATTTTAATTTCCAAACGCCACAATGACACCAGAATTTTGGTTAAAAAAATTCGGTTTATTGAATTCATGAAATATAGCTTTTTCCTATTTACAAATGAAGTTGCTTTTAAATTTCGGTGTCAGTCCTTAATTTCAACACTTAAGCAATGAATCTGCTCTGCGCCGCAAAGGGTTAATAAATTATTTTTTTATACATTATTTTTTAATGTTTCGAAATTATTGAAAAAAAAAAAAAAACATTTTATTTAACCTCCTTTGGACGACTTTAACAGAAATTTTAATATTTTATCACCGGTTTTTCAAAGTAGAAATTTTTAATTAGTTTAATCGCTAAAATGCACGGAATAAATAAGGCATAATTTACAATAAAAAAATTTTGTCGATTAATCAAGGTTTCTGAGCATCTAATGCGGCACGAATACCAACAACTCATTCCCAACAGGCTAGTGAATTAACAAAGTCTAATTAATTGTTGAAAATTATTATTATAAAAATATTACTTATTAAGTTATAAATAATTTCAAAATCTTTAAACAAAAGTTTGAAATCGAGACTAATATAGATATATTTTTTCCTTCTCAAAATCTATTTTTCCTTACAACATCAAAAAAATTTGTGGTGTTCTATCTATTTGTATTCTGAGTGTATAGATTTCTTAAGTAGTGTACTTTGATCTCTGAGACTTAAAGCACTCATGAAATATATATTTATTTTGCTTTCCATCTTTGACAGAATATATGAAAGTTTCTATAAAGGAGACTAATAACAATCTTGAACAAAGTTTAATATGGCTTGTCATTGCTCAATACTTCAAAACTTCCCCAACAGATGTAAAAAAAAAAAATTTTTTAGTAGTACTAGTCGAAATTTTATTTTTATTTGTTTACTTAAAGAAGGATGCTTGAGGCATAGTTACCAATATACCGATATATTTGTGGAAAATAAAGACGTTATCAGTGAGAAATATTTCTTCAAATTATACTTTGTTATTGTGATGTCCTGATTTCTTTGTTTTAAAAAGGTCAGGATTCAAAAATATCCAGTCAGTTTTTCCAGTCATATATAATTGTATAGAATATTGAGAATTATAATTATAAATAAAGTGCTTGTGTAAACTGTTTAACACTTTCGAGCACGGTGGTTTATTCTGGCATCACCTAATTTTAGTTCTTAAATGTTACAGTTACACTAGTATATTGGAATAGAATTTTTCCTTTTATTTACCACGCATAAAAAAGCTTTTGCTTAGCTTGAAATAAATTTGTTTTAAAATTCTGGTGTCAATCACTCTCTTCAGAATTTCACGAATGAAAGTACCTTGCCCAGAAAAGATTAAAAATTAAATAGAATTTCTTTTTTAACTATTTGATCTCTAGTGGTTGAATTTTCTGCCACATAATTTTAATTCCGAAGTGTCACAATGGCACCAAAATATTCGACCAAAGATTTAAAAAAAAAAAATGCATTTTGTCTTTTATCCCTTTGCGGCACGGTGGTATATCTATGAAACCACATAAAACCTCACAATAGTCACTGAAAAAACCCGGGTGGTAATATAAAGTCTATGGGAGCGTTCTTTTCAAATATCGCGCTTAAATTTTAATATTTTTATATGATTTTTTTGCATATGATAGCTAAGGATGATCTGAAACCGGCCTAGTTTTTAATTTTTCGATTTTGCTTACATATTTTTTATATTATGATAGTTTCAATTTGAGGACAAGTTTAAACCAGTTTCGAAATTTAATGTAATTTTTTTTTTAAATCTGGAACCAAAATTGAAAAAGTAAAATCTAGGCCGGTTCTGGATCGCCTTCAGCTATCTTATGCAATAAAGCATGTAATAATATTAATATATGAGCGAGATATTTGAAAAGAACGCTACCATAGACTTTAAATTATCATCCAGCTGATATTTTGATTAAAAAAATTTTGGTTTATTGCATTCTTGCAAAATAGCTTTTTCTTATTTATAATTAAAGTTTTTTTTTTCAAATTACGGTGTCAGTCATCAATTTCAACACTAAACAATGAATTTATTCTGCGCCGCAAACGGTTACATGGTAGAGCAAAATTGTTCTTTATAAAACACTGGTTCAAGTGTGACATTTGGAATTTTGAAGAAATTTACCCACCAGGGCTCAAAGGGTTAACTTGTTGCACTCCATTATCACCGCTGTGGCGACATCATCTTTCCTTACAAAATTGTTTTGGACATCTATAATAATAAATATAGTTTTAAAAAACTAAAAAACACGCTTTTTAAGTATATCAAACTAAAAAGTGAAAAATAATTCGTACTATAAGCTGAAAACGAAAATAGATGAAAAATACTATATTACTATAAAATCATTGCTATTATAGAAATCAATTAATAAGCAATAAATAAAATTATCGTGGAAAAATGCGTGGGGTGCTCCATCTATCAGTTCTTAAGGAGCACCCCACGATTTTTTTCAACGATAATTTTATTTATTGCTTATTAATTGATTTCTATAATAGCAATGATTTTATAGTAATATAGTATTTTTCATCTATTTTCGTTTTTAGCTTATAGTACGAATTATTTTTCACTTTTTAGTTTGATATACTTTAAAAGCGTGGTTTTTAGTTTTTTAAACTATATTTATATTTAATACAAAAACCAAATTAATCGGTTGGATAGTTTCAGAGTAATTGGTGAACATACATAGAAAAAAAATACATACACGTCGAACTGATAACTTCCTCTTCTTTTTCTGAAGCCGGTTAAAAATAAAAATTGTAATACGGAATTTTTTTTTTTAATTTTCCATAGATGTAAATAATGTCAGGAGTGGGGTTCGAACCCACAATCTCTTTCGAAAAACAGAGCTTCAATCCGGCGCCTTAGACCGCTCGGCCATGCTGTCTACACTCCATTCAGTGAACGTATTCAACACTTTTAATTAGCGAAAAATCACTAATTTTATTAGTTTTTGCCTAATTACTAAAAAAGTACTGAACCAATTTCGATGAAACTGAAGTGGTACCAATTCGAGACCATCATCTTTCATTTAACACCAAAACCAAGTTAATCGGTTGCATGGTTTCGGAGTAATCGGTGAACATACATAAAATAAGGAGAGTTACAAACTCACAAACTCACAAACATACAGGTGAAGTTAATAAAAGCGTGCTAACAAAAAAAAAAAAAAAAAATTGCCTTTTTCTACACCTGAACATTTTTAAAATACTTGAAGGAAACTTCTTTTTAAAAAGTGATGCCGGACGAATAAAATTTGTGTAAGAGACGCTAGAATCGAAAGAGTTCATAATAATGGTGCCATACTGCCTAGAAATTCAAAAGCATGTGTGAACCTTGAAAGTTTTCAGTTCAAAGAATCTTTATCTAGCATAGGTCAAATATAGAATGCTATGAAATCTACTAGTATGCTGTTAGTTATTCAAGATAAATATGCAATTAAACATTTTGGATTTTGCATTTATTTTTAATAATTTCTTATGCACACAACTTATTCATTATTTGTATCATCTGTTAAATAACGCATAGCTGCGAGTTTGTACGGATTTTTCCCTCCACAAAAATTTACTAGATAATTTTATTTAAAAGAAATGCTGAAAGTTAACAATTTCTGACGATGAAATAAGACAAAAATTTCTTTTTTATTTTAGTGGTGCCAAAAATCCGTATACCATTTCCCTCTGGATAATTTTTTTCGCCAATAAAACTGTGTTCGGCATTTTCCTTGTCAAATAATGTATTTTCAATATGAATGCATATAAAACTTATCTCAGAAAAATAATACACTTTTCTTTATTTGTAGATGATAAGATAAGAGTGTTAATATTTTTCAATGAGATTTTCAATTTTTAATTAAAAATGGTCTATGCTTTAAAAATAATATGCCTACAGTGTGTTAAAATTTAAAATACGAAAAGGCGTGCAGTTTTTTAAGAATTAGTAGAGTCTGTATTAAAAAATGTATTTCTAATAGTAGCCGTACGTTCTGTACTCAAAATATAAAATCAATAGTTATAAAACCTCGATAATATGTTATGGACAACTTCTATTTTCTCCTTGCGATTTAAATTTTTCATCAAAAAAACATATTCTTTAAAGGTATTCGAAAGCTGATACAAAAATATTTATTAAAAAGAATGGAAAGAGATTCAGGAAGTTTCATATATTGCCACTCCTGTTTAATTTTCCAATGACAGCTCTAAATAAAAGTAAAATGATTTTTTTCGCATTTCTGCTCGTCTTCACAATTTATTTATTTGCCGGCAAAAAGAAGGATTCTTGAAATACGTTATAAAAATACTAAACAGCTTTTGAAATATTTCAGTTAATATTTCCTTTTTTTATATACAATTTAGAGAAATATGTATCAAACTAGACGAAAATAAATAATAGTGTTTTAAAAATATATATATTTATGCAAACTTTTTAACTATGAATGTGGAAACAAAATGAAAATTGCATGTACCAGGTATTTCACTGGCAGTTATACAGGTTTTATACTAGTCTTTAATTAGAGTTTCATTTTACTGAATACGAATATTGCCTTTATCAATGTCAGCATAGTTTCGATTAAATAAGGTGAAGATTGCTGTTCAGAAATTGTTTGTTAAAGAAATGTAAGAAATTTGTTATTACACAGTGAAACATTTGGTAATGACAGCTCTATATAAAAGATAAAAGATTTTTTTCGTATTTCTGCTCATCTTCACACTTTATTTATATACCGGCAAAAAGAAGGATACTTGAATTACGGTATAAAAATCCCACACAATTTGTGAAGTAATTCAATTAATATTTTTTTATATACAATTTAGAACAGTGATGCACAAAGTTTTTGCCAGAAAACTGATAGCCACCGCAATATTTGAAAAGTGACATTTATTTAACTAATAGTAAAGTTTCTGTCATTATTATAAGGAAAATGATTCGGGATTAAAATGGTTGTATCTTTGTGGCCCGCGGGCCACAGGTCGTGCCCCGGTTTAGAGAAACACAGAATGTATCAAACACACGAAAATAAATATTAGTGATTAGAAAAATTATATTTACGCAATATTGTTAACTAAGAAATTTGAAACAAAATCAAAATTGCATGTACCAGGTGTTTCAGAGGCAGTAATACACGTTTTATACGATTCTTCAATTTTAGTTCAGTTGTTACTGGTTAGGATTATTGCCTTTATTAATGTCAGCATACTAAGGTGAATATCAGAAATTGTTCAGAAATTGTTTGTAAATTTAATGAATATACGATATTTGTAATTACTCAGTGAAAAATATCTTGCTAAAATTCTAACATATTTTTTTAATATTATAGACTAGAGCAAAAATTTTGTTTCCTTTGAATCAAAAACTCGCAAAAAGAATAATTTGAAATATATAGACACTAACAATATGATACTCGAGGGGTACAATTACAGGTGATTATTTTTATATTCTTTTCGTACCACTATTTTTAAAAAATGCGTTACATAAAACATTTCTCATTTAAACGCGAAGAATTCGTTCAATTACTTAAAATTCAGTCGTAAAAAAACACGAATTTGTGACGCATCACTATTCAAACCTTGTAATTTTTTTTTTTTTAATCTAATCTTATTCGACAGCAGCGCCGTGCGAAAGGTGGGGGGGAAGGGGGCGGTCGCCCCGGGCTCGGAAATTTAAGGGGCGCCAAATTCCTGCTATTAACGTCATTTTTGGCCTTTCACAAGGAGAAGTTGGAGAGGGGGGCGCAATTTTCTCTTCCCACGTTCCTGTTCGACAGTGTAATAAGCCTTTCAGAGGCAAATAACTTCTGTTGTTAAAATGTTTATTTTCTGGTGCTAAAATGATTGAAGGATAGCGGAATTTATAAACAGATTTATATGAAAATAACTAAAAGCTTTTCTTCTCGTATATTATAAAAAGGAAATATGATTCCTAAAAACTAGTGCCAATGTGGTATTTGGAAATTTAATTTAAGTGATATCTATATTATAAAGGCCAAACGTATCTGTGCGTAACGCATACGTCATTTTGCGAATGGCAACACTTTCCTGTAATTTTGGTTTTGCAATTTTCGCTACTGCAAATTTTACACTTCTAAACATCGCACATTTTTAATTTTTACATCGTCATACACACACACACAAAAAAAGTACTTTTAAATGCAATTTGTTTGAAAGCTCTATCTCGATTTTTTTTCTATGATATTAATATTTTTATAATTTTTAGTTCCAATTTTGTAATTTGGACAACAAAATCACTCCATCTTCCCTTTAAAAAAAAAATAGAAATTAAAATGCACAACACTTTCCCATGCAATTTTCGGTACTGGAAATTTTCAACTTCTAAATATCGTACATTTTGAAATTTTACACCGTCGTATAGATAAAAAAAATTACTTTTACATGCAGTTTGTTTCAAAGCTGTATCTCAATTTATTTTTCAGATATTAATTTCTTTATAATTTTTAATGCCAATTTTGTAATTGTGGCAACAGTATCACTCTATTTTCTCTTAAAATGGAAAAAATATGAAATTAAAATGCGTATAATATATTAAAAAAATCGTCTGTTTTAAAATCCGTTGAATTTCGGTTTTATTTTGTTTAATAATTTCGATAATTGATTTTATTTTACTTTGTTAATTTCAGATTAAAATAATATTTGTTTAAGAGTTAGACTGACCAATATAAGATGTATTTTTTACTGTAAGTAATTTTGTAGATTTCTTAAAAATAAATGAAACGGTTCTTTTTTAAAGATTTTCTTTCATTGAATTTTGACGGGTTCCACCTCGTATACATAATATACTAGTGCACTTCAAAGTATTAATGGTGCACTAAAGATTACTAACTTTTCTAAATACTAAATTAGAAAATTTATTTATGAGTTGTGTCTAATCGACTTTAAACGCAATACTTTCATTTTAGCGTTTTAAAGTTTTTAGAAAAAAGAATTTTTGTCTGAAAAAGAAAATATGAAGAAGTATACATAGAAAAGAAGAAAGTGAAAATCGTAAACAAAATTTTCCAAATGTATTTGAAGTTTTGTTCAATATATTAATGCCAAACCGATATTAAAGAATAGGATTTTCTAGGATTTTTTGCCCGTGCGCTCAGTTTATTTATTAACTTGTTCTCAGAAGTATTTTTACATATGTTGTGAAATGCAACAAATGTTTTAAAACTAGTTCAGTTACAATTTATCTATGTCATTGAATATTTTTGTGAAATAACATTTACACCTAAAATATGCAGAAACACAAAATTATCAGAAAGTAGAGTCGGAATTTTTATGATAGAGTACCTGCAATATCAAATTATTTATTTCTAATGCAACATTATTTTACGTGAATTTGAATTTATCGGAATGTGAATAAATATCAATTACTTAAACATGAATTTCAAAAACTCTTGTGTAGCCCTGTAAATGAATAACAAATATACTTTGCACCACACATTATACAGGATTATAGTGTACTACATACTTTAAAGATGTGTATCAATTTTATTATGTTTGAAAGAGTGTAACATCATTAAAAAACACACCATTTCTTCCCATTGGTCGTAATGTAACAGAATACTTTTTATCGTTCCTGTATTTAAACTGGGTCTGATTTTCAAAAAAATTCAAATGATTATTCGACAAAATTATGCAGTAATTATGTATTTTAAATTTCAAACGATTCGGTTGGGTATAGTTTTTGCTCTGTTATATGCGGATGGACAGACAAATGGACGGGCGGATGGACTGAACAACGACTATAGGTACTTGTATTTACATAATTACTAATGCATGCGATAAATTTCTAACAATGAATAAATAAAACAGGTTTACATGATTTATCTGGATTCGTACACGTCAAGAGATTCGTTGGATTCTTATTGTTTCGTATCAGAAATTTCATAATGCATTGGTCGGTATATCTAAAGATAGAATTTTTGCCATCATTAAAGCGAACATTACTTTATAAAAATTCTATAACAGGTCTATGAAAGTCCTTTGCGAGTATGAACTCTGTTTGACCCATTATCCCCTTGGGTACAAGCGACAAGTATACGTGCCGTAAAAAGGCTTAAAAATCCTCGTTCATCGCCACCAGTAACATTTTACGATAAAATTTGTCTTATTTAATCGGAGCATTTTCTCGATTTGATAAGGCACAAATTTCTGCTTTTAAAAACCGGTGACAAAACATCAAAAATTTCGTAAAAGGCTCCCGTCGCGAAGGGGTTAACGACGACTACTTTTAATACTTCCATACTAGTTGATACCAGTTCTTCCATATTGTAATATAACAAAATTAGTGTCTCAAACTTTGAGATTAGATATTAATGTAAAAAATTTCTCTATTAAAATACCGGTTATCACATTTAAAAGTTTCGCACTTCTTTAATGGCAAGTTTTCTTGCCAACCGACTTTAATGAGTTAAATATCTCGTAACAGATATTTATTTGGAAAAGATATTTTTCTGAAAAAACAAAACAAATTAAATCTTTTATAGAAATAATTTATAGAAATTTAAGCGCTAATTTTTATTTTATTATTCAAGGTCAGCATAAATTATTGAGTGCATTTCAAAGTTCTAAAAAACAAAAACAAATGAATGTTGCTAGCGCTACTGTTATTCAAATGCGAAAGCGATTTAAACAGTTAAATAATGTAAATCTTATAATTTAGTTAAAACAATATACCTAAAATGCTTTAGAATGTAAAATTTTCATGAATTAATTATTCGATAGCTAAAGGGTTTAATGCGAAAACGATTTAAACAGTTTGTTTTCCAGCCACAAGGTTTTTTTTTCAGCAACATGGTGCACTACCACAATGGGGTGTACCATTGTTAAAGACTACTTGCAGGAAACATTTCCGAGACGTTGAATTTCTAGAAGAGGACCGATTCATTGACTTCTACGGTTGCCCGACATAACACTGCACGTACAAAATATTCCCCACAATGATGAACTAAATCGACGAATCACTGAGGCTGTGTTGCCAAATGAGGTACCTTCCGTCTATCAGACGGGTCCATTGGACCCGACAGCAATATTTCTGGTGTCAATGGTAAAATGAGAAATTGTCGATTGACACCGGAATTTATAAAGGACTTGTCTAGATATTACGAATTCCTTAATTTAAGCTTTCATTGTAAAAGCAAAATTATATTAAAATATTACTGGTGCCGTTTGCAAGTTTGGAATTAAAATTAGGTGTTGCCGTAGATAAATGGGTGTTTTGTCTGGTAGACGGAAGGTTAAATTCAGATTCTTGACTGGCACCAGTTTTTGAAATAGAAAAATGTGCCTTATTTAATGAAATATCAATAAAGGCGAAAACAAACGGTATTCTGCCGTTTCAAAAAAGTGGTGCGAATCAAGGAATCTGATTTTTTTTTAAAGCAGCCCACTAGCAATACTGCACTGTGGCTATTAGAGGAATATCGGCTGGATGTACAATTTCTTGAATATGTAAAATAAAACTGTGTAAAATCCGAGGCGAATAGGTTCGGATTGTAGGTTGTCCGATCGCTAGTTTCATCGGCCCAGCCAAACACATTTTTCCGCGTCTTTAATTTGTCTTTTTTTTTTTTTTTTTTTTTTTTGTTTGTTTTTGTTTATTTTGTCCGGTTTCAATTTCTCTCTCTCTCTTTTTTTGCTTTTCTATTTACAGTCCAAGGCATTAAAGAGTTTTGACGCTATTCCTGGTCGCTTATTCTCGGACTCGGATATTAAAACGCAAAAGTCATATTTTAGTGAAAAACATTGCAACCATTATCTTTTCGTGTCATAATCTCCGTGTTTTCAAATAGTATGAAATCCCAATGGTAAACCTACGAGTCAATCGTTAAAATCGGAATTTTATGTGTTTTCCTCTATATATAAGATATGACTTGTCAGACCGACTGAATTTTAATATGCGAATCGAGATCTAACTATTCCTATATTTTCATCTATGAACTTGTTAAGGTGATTGTCTGCGCTGCCGCCTTCCGGTCTAATGTGCTTGTAAATAAAATATTAAACAAGTTAATACAATAATTTGTTTTTGTTTTATAGAACCTTGAAATGCGCCCAATAATTTATGCTTACCCTGTTACTTATGACAACGTATAATGATTCTTACTAAATTTTGACTAATTTAACCCTTTCCGGCGCAAGCAAATTTTATTAGTAAAATGAGAAATTGTCGATTAACACCGGAATTTATAAAGGACTTGTCTAGACATTACGAATTCCTTAATTTAAGCTTTCATTGTAAAAGCAAAATTATATTAAAATATTACTGGTACCGTTTGCAAGTTAGGAATTAAAATTAGGTGTTGCCGGCCCGGCAACCCTGCGCTAGAAAGGGTTAACTCATATGGTTATACAGCAAAAAAACAAGTGTAGCAAAATGCAGAAACTCTTTTAGCAAAGTTGAATAATCGTAAAACATATATCGATGTAGTATAACCTCTATTTCTTAATACGTATGAGCATGACTATGACATACTGCAATATAATGCTCTTGGTAAGGCATTGAAGATGCTAAAGTGGTATTACGTTAATAAACGCATTTTAAACCCTTTCATGGGTCAAATATTTCAATTGCCAAAATGCGGAAACGATTGAATGACACCATAATTTAACAACTAATTTATTTCCTAACAAGTAAAAGCCTATTCTTGAAATGCATTATAAATGTAAAATTCTGTATAAAATTTCTGGTGCCATTGTTACATTGGACATAAAATTAAGTGAGACATATATATTCCACAGTCCACAAAATATTGAATGCAAATAAAAACAACCAATACTTAAAAAAAGGTTTTATTCTTATTTTTTATTATTTAGTATAGAGTTATTTAACACACACATTATTTATTTATTATCTTATTTTTTATTACTCAGCGCTCATCCAATATGTAATAAATTCCCCTTTTTAATTCAAGGGCAATACTTCAGAAAATGATTCTAAATAACTTTAACTATAAAACATTGTATGACGAAGTAACAAATAATTTTAAAATTGCGTTTTATACAAGATTTTACAAAAGTTGTTATCCACATTCTTAAGCTTCTTCAAACTACGCAATCAGATAAGAAAAAACAATTCTTTAGGCTCTAAAAGTTATATTTTAACAAAGTTATAAGCTTCTTTATATTTTCAAAACTTATATAATAAACAGTTTTTATTGAAAAAATATTTTACTTCTGGAAAATAATGTACTTTACCTGATGCTGTTTATACTGTTGAATACTTTGTGTTTTTTCCGAAGCTTTTTTTCGAATAAAATTGTTGAAATTTTATTTCTGTGCGCAAAGTAAAAATAACTAATCATCTTAGACCTTCAAAGAAAATAAATAATTATCTCGTATGCTATTTTCAATTATTGATTTTGAAAAAAATAAAAGGCATTTTACTTTGAAAAGTAAAAAAATCTATCGTCTTCACAAAATTCAATTACTGTCTTTACAAAAACAATTAAAAAAATCCTGAGGAAGTAATGTAAGATTTATCTATATCTACTAAAATAAAATGTTTAATTAAAATGTCGTAAAATGAGAAATTAAATATGATTCAATGATTAGTTACTGAATTTTAAGATTTCTGTGCTTATTAATGTTGAAATTATGTGATTTAATAAACGCTTAAATTAATTATTGAAAACACTAATAAAAGAAAGTGTTATGCAAGCAGAGCTTATAGTTTTGCTTTTTCTCCCTTTGATATCGCTATTTTAAAACTAAAATATTCACGGTATATTTTTTAAACTTTAGCAATTAAGATTTTTAATGCAAAAAAAAAAAAAAAAAAAAAAAAAAAAATACTGACTGCTATTAGCACAGGCATCGCTGCGTATAGGAAAAACTTAACAATTTTGACCACTGTTTTGAGAATAATATTTACATCGAAACTTTTACACTTGGACGAAAAACTAAAACTGTTAATATGTCATTAAATAAAGCGAAATTTGCGGTTTAAAAAAAAAGTGGTGTCAGTCAAAAAAATCCTTCAATTTTAAAAAAGTAGCCCAGTGTCAACACTGGTTAACAACGATATCACAATGTATCCTAATGTCAATTCCTAAGAAATCAAAGTTAAGAATTTTATTACAAATGCAGGTACACTTTTTTCATGTTTTGAATAATTAATAATGAAGATATTCAAAAACTGACATTTATGAACCACTAAGAGACGAATGTTGTTGGATATTAGAAGAACTTTCGTTTTCTTATAATAATTAGTCCATTAACCGAACAAAAGGTGACAGTATCAAATAACTAATTAATTTTTTAAATAAAAATTTCATTATTAGTGAGAAATTTAAATCAATTAATAAAATATCTAAAATTGATTATATCTGTGAAAAGCAAAATAAAAGAAGGAAAATCACGACTCGTTTCAAATGATTTAATCATTCATATTCCTTTTTCCAAATGTTTCTTTTCTTTTTGCATCCAAAAAAAATTATAATACGTCTAATTTATTCAAGTTATTTGTTTTATATTCATTCATTTTCTAACAATAATAAGTCAAGTAACAGAAACTAAAGATATGAAGCGAAATAACGAATTCAACTTTTGCAATTAAAGTTCCATAAGTTATGTAAAATGTACTCTCTTAAAAAGTCAGCCACAAAATAGCTCAAGTTGAGCTGAAATCCACTCATCTCAATGTTGAAAGGCAGCTTCTCAAAAAAGAGTTGAAATAACGCGAGTTTTAACCAATTTAAATGAAGTTGAGCTATTTAAATAACCAATTTAGATCAAGAAGATTTAATCGTTTGAATAACAACTCTTTTATGATTGAAAAAATTACAGCTCTTTCATGAGAAGCCAAATCAGCTCTTTCGTTTTAAGAGTGTAACACATTAAGCTTTTTAACTTATTTGCCCATATCACGCACACGCATTCATATTCCAATCATGATTTATTATTCTCACCAGTAAAATTTATTGTAAATTTTGCATTATTTAACCCGAGCATTTTTGTGATTCAGCTTGGCAAAAATATCTGGTTTGAATAACAGGTGATGAAAAAAATTTAAAATTCTGCTAAAGACGCAAAAAATAGGTATTATTTGAAAGTTCTTTTCACAAATATCAATCATTTAAGATATTAACAGAACTTCTGAAATAGACAAAATTAATAAGAGAAAAAAATTAAGGAAAATTACAACTCGTTTCAAATGATTCAATCATCAGTTTTGCAAAGAAAATTGGGTTTTGCATTACTTGTCATATTTATTTTTCCAAAGTTTTTCTTTTTCTGTTTTTTATAAGTTAATTATATCAGATTGATTCATTTTCTGACAATATTGAGTTAATTAATAGAGCCTAAAAGTATGTGCATCTTAATTATTTTCAAAAAAATTAATTGTTAACTCTTTCTGGAATAAAATAATTCAGTTCATAAAAGGATGAAATGATTGACTAACACAAAAATTTACAAATGACTTTCTCAGAAATTAAAAATTCGCTACTTTAAATATTCATTCTAAAAGCAAAATAATTGATGCCTTTTGTAAATTTGAAATTAAAAGAAAATGATCCCGATGTGGGACAAATGGGTCGGTTTAATTTAAATTTATATATTCTAAAACCGCATTCCAGATTTACCCGAATGTTGTACGGACAACGTGTTTATTCGAATCATGATTCGTCCGTACCACGTACGGCCATCCGTATTCAAATATGATTTATTACTCTAACCAGTAAATTTTTATTGTAAATACAGTAGAACCCCTCTAATTCGGACCCCGTTAATCCGGATCTCCGTATAATCCGGATTGGTTTGGTCATTTTTTTTTCAAGTTTCAGAAGCGATTGGCTAATTTCTATAACATTAACTTATTTATCGTCGTATTCTGAATTTAAAAAAGAACTTTTTTCTGAAACCTTTCAGGAAGAATTAAGCAAAATAAACATTTTTACTGTCTGTAAATATTCAATAAGTTTAACATAAATGTGATTTTCTGTAAGTATGCTTTATTTTATTTCATTTTTTTTAATTCTCCGGATAATCCGGATTTTCGATAATCCGGATTGGCTCTGGTCCCAATTAATCCGAATTATCGGGGCTTTACTGCATTGTATTATTTAATTCGAGCATTTTTCTGATACTATTATGTAAAAATTTCTATTTTAACAAAACCCGGTGATTCAAGATTAAAAATTCTATAAAAGACATGAAATAATAAGCATTATTTGAAAGATTTTTTTTTCTTTTTGAAAAATATTGATTAGTTGAGTGGTTAGACCACTTAGTATTAAAAACACGACTCTCTCTCTCTTTTTTTTAAATTATTATTCTCTATAACCTTTACTAATAATATGGAGATTCCAATTAAAGCTTTATGTTACAAAATCAGACTCTTAATGCAGAGAAGATAACATATCAAGAGCTGTCATGTACAAATCCAGAGTACAATTTATAATTAACCGCATAACTATCTAAACTTTTACTATAAATTCAAGAGTCGTCGAGAGATTTTAAGAAAGGCTATAAAACTTTTATGATACTTGGTAAAATAATCAATATCTCAATTGAATTCATTTGTATCTAAGCTTTAATGTTTCCCAATTTTATAAAACTGAACTTAATGATTTTAAAAAATCTTGCGGTGTTATTAAAAATAAGTAATTTTTTTTTTAATAAAAAATCAATTTTTTACAGATTATTTGAAATTTAACATGACAAGCATAATATTTCGTTTATTGGTAAAATATGTATCATTCACATAATACTAAGCACATAAATTTAGTAATTAATAAAATAATAATAATAATAATATTTGATAAATAAATAATGATAATAATAAATAATGCATTATGATAATAATAAATAATAAATAATGATAACAGTTTATAAGTAGATTATTATAATTTAATATTAAGTTTTGCCTAAAAATGAATTTTTGTAATATTATAAAAGAGTTTTTACAAATTAAAGAAAAATATTAAAAAGAGGTATTCTAACTGGTATTCTGATGATTTTTTGACATGTATAAATGTATTTATCGTTATTTCAATTGATGTGTTAATATGCAAACAATATTTATTTTGTTTTATTTTTTCATGTATTATTATTTTCGAATGAGTTCAGCTTGTTTTAAATGCAATGAAATTGAACTTGAATCCAAGCGTTTTGCTGGTTTCTTCGCCAATAAAAAAAAGTCATTTTTGACCGTTTTTTTCGATTTGACCGTACGTTGTACGTACAATGTATTTTTGCCAATCCTGATTTGCCTATAAATTATTATTGTAAATTATGCGTTGTTAAATCAGGCCATTTTTCAGTTTTTCTTATTCAATTAGGCACAAATTTCTGTTTTTAAAAACTTGTGATAAAAGATTGAAAAGTCTATAAAAGTCATTAAAAAATAGAATTGAAAATAGACATTATTTGAAAGGTTTTTTTCGAAAATATTGATCAGTTAAGGAAGACCTGAACCCCATTTTCGGCCAAAAATCATCAAAAGTTCAAAAATTTTTTTTAGCTCAGAAAACGATAAAATACATATTTGTGAATATCCATGCAAAATTTCAGAACGCTGGGACACTTGGAACAGGTAGCAAATGAGCTTTTTAAATTGTAGTCACTATAGAGTTTAAAGGACTAGCGGCCATTTAAAATGTGTTTTCCTGAAAATGAATTTTTTCATATTTTGCCTAAGTTCAAAGTACTAAGGCTCAGTGGAAAAATTATTTAGAAACAAAGTGTTTATGATTTTGGAATCTTAAAAAAAAAATTGCAACGGTAAACATGAAAATTATAACAAATTAAAAAAAAATTTACCCTGCGTATTTTTTTTTTTTTTTTTTTTTTTTTTTTTTTTTTAGCTGATTAAAATAGAAAATTAAAAATATCTCTCCTTAGGTCTTTTTCATATACTATAACACTATTTAAGAAATTTTAGTAATACCAAAATATTGAAAATTGAATGAGGAGTAGTAATTTTAAAAAGTGTATTTTTCGACCAAAAAAATCATAAAAATCCCTATAAAAATATACTTTTCAAAAAAAGTGAATTTTTTTGCTAATTATTCCTTACAAAAAGATTCTTAAATAGTACACCAAAATTCATTACTTTAAAATCAATAATAAAATTTTTGGGTTTTTTCTTACAGGTCTCCCTTAAGTGGTTAAACCACTTGCTATTAAAAATTGCGACATTTATTTATTTTTTATTATTATGCTCTATAACCTTTACTAACAATTTTGAGATTCCAATTAAAGATTTACATTACCATATCGAATGCTTAATGCATGGAAGATATCATATGAAGAGCTGTCGCTTACAACTCAAGCTCAACTCTCGCTTTCTCGTCTTTCAACTCTCGCTTACTCTTACAAGAGATTTTAAGAAGCACTATAAAACTTTTATGATGCTTGTTAAAATAATCAATATATCAATTACATTCATTTGTATCTGAGCTTTGAAATCCACCTATTTAATAAAGCTGATTTTAATGATTTTTTTTTCATTGTGGTGTTATTAAAAATAAGTAATTATGTTTTTTTTTTTTAAAATAAAAACAAGATCATTTGAGATTTAATTAAACAAGCATATTATTTTGTTAATTGGTAAAATATGTAGTATAAATCAGACAAATTTGTTAATTAATACAATAATAGTAATAATAATAATTGAAAAATAAATAATGATAAAAATAAATTTAATAATTAAAATATATTTAAATGTACTTTAAATAATTTATATTAAAAATCACAACCTATTATTACTATTTCTTTAACTCTCCATAATCTTTACTAATAATTTGGCGATCCCAATTAAAGATTTACGTAACAAAATCGGACTCTTAATGCACGTACGATAACGTATCAAGAGCTGTCACTTACAACTCCAGAGCAAAACTGATAACTAACCGCGTAACTCTCTAAACTTCTACTATAAATTGAAGAATCGTCAAGAGATTTTATGAAGTACTATAAAATTTTTACGATTCTTGTTAAAAGAATCGATATCTCAATTACATTCATTTGTATCTAAGCTTTGAAATCCCCCCAATTTAAAATAGCTGAATGTAATGATTTTTTTTTTTAATATTGTGGTGTCTTTAAAAATAAGTATTTTTTAAATAAAAAATCAGTTTTTAACAGATTATTTGAAATTCAATGTGACAAGCATAATATTTTGTTAATTGGTAAAATATGTACTATACACATAAACCTAAGCACATAAATTTATTAACTAATAAAAGAATAACAATAAGTGATACATAAATAATCATAATAATAAGTAATAAATAAGGATAATAATAAATAACAAATAATGTTAGTATTTATAAGTAGATTATTATCATTTAATATTAAGTTTTGTCTAAAAACGAATTTTTAGTTTTTTATAAAACAGTTTTTTTTAAATTAAAGAAAAATATTAAAAATAGGTATTTTAAGTGGTATTCTGATGATTTTTTTAATAGATGTATCTTTTTCGCAATTGAAATTTTAATATGTATACATTACTTATTTATTTTTTCATTCATTAATTTTTTTTCGAATGAATTCAGAGTGTTTTAAATGCAATAAAATTCTGACGATTTTTTTGACATGTATAAATGTATTTATCGTTATTTCAATTGCTGTTTTAAAATGCATACAATATTTATTTTGTTTTATTTTTTCATGTATTATTATTTTCGATTGAGTTCAGCTTGTTTTAAATGCAATGAAATTGAGCATGAATCCAAGCGTTTTGTTGTTTTCTTCTCCAATTTAAAAAAAAAAAAAAATCATTTTTGACCGTTTTTTTTTCGATTTGACCGTATGTTGTACGTGCAATGTATTTTTGCCAATCCTGATTTGCCTATAATTTTTATTGTAAATTATGCGTCATTAACCTTCCTATCCTGAATGGGTCTAATCGACCCATAACTATAATTCGTTTTATGCGATTCGAACCAGAACTTTTTTTATAAAGAGAATTAAATAACAGATTCAGAGAAATAAGTCAATTAAAAGTATTAAATTGTTTTAAATAACAATTCTGGTGTGAAATGTTTTTATCAAAATTAAGTAAAATTTGAACAGGGTAGGAAGGTTAAATCAGACCAAGTTTTCGGTTTTTCTTATTCAATTAGGCACAAATTTCTGTTTTTAAAAACTGGTGATAAAACATTGAAAATTCTATAAAAGTTATTAAAAAATAGAATTGAATATAGACATTATTTGAAAGGTTTTTTTCGAAAATATTGATCAGTTACGTGGTTAAACCACTTACTATTAAAAATTGCGACATTTATTTATTTTTATTATTGTGCTCTATAACTTTTCAATTAACAATTTTGAGGTTCCAATTAAAGATTTACATTACCATATCGAATGCTTAATGCATGGAAGATATCATATGAAGAGCTGTCGCTTACAACTCAAGCTCAACTCTCGCTTTCTTGTACTTTCAACTCTCGCTTACTCTTACAAGAGATTTTAAGAAGCACTATAAAACTTTTACGATGCTTGTTAAAATAATCAATATATCAATTACATTCATTTGTATCTAAGCTTTGAAATCCACCTATTTAATAAAGCTGATTTTAAAGATTTTTTTTTAATATTGTGGTGATATTAAAAATAAGTAATTATGTTTTTTTTTTCGAATAAAAACAAGATCATTTGAGATTTAATTTAACAAGCATATTATTTTGTTAATTGGTAAAATATGTAGTATAAATCAGACAAATTTGTTAATTAATGCAATAATAGTAGTAATAATAATTGAAAAATAAATAATGATAACAATAAATTTAATAATTAAAATATATTTTAATGTACTTTAAATAACTTATGATAAAAATCACAACCCATTATTACTATTTCTTTAACTCTAATTCTAATTCTCTTTCTTTCTTTAATTTCTTCATTTACTAATAATTTGGAGATCCCAATTAAAGATTTACGTTACAAAATCGGACTCTTAATGCACGGACGGTAATGTATTAAAAGCTGTCACTTGCAACTCCAGAGCAAAACTGATAACTAACCGCGTAACTCTCTAAACTTCTACTATAAATTGAAGAGTCGTCAAGAGATTTTATGAAATACTATAAAATTTTTACGATGCTTGTTAAAAGAATCAATATCTCAATTACATTCATTTGTATCTAAGCTTTGAAATCCCCCAATTTAAAATAGCTGAATGTAATGATTTTTTTTAAAATATTGTATTGTTATCAAAAATAAGTATTTTTTGAAATAAAAAATCAGTTTTTAACAGATTATTTGAAATTCAATGTGACAAGCATAATATTTCGTTAATTGGTAAAATATGTACTATACACATAAACCTAAGCACATAAATTTATTAACTAATAAAACAATAACAATAAGTGATACATAAATAATCATAATAATAAGTAATAAATAAGGATAATAATAAATAACAAATAATGTTAGTAATTTATAAGTAGATTATTATCATTTAATATTAAGTTTTGTCTAAAAATGAATTTTTACTGTTTTATAAAACAGTTTTTATAAATTACAGAAAAATATTAAAAATAGGTATTTTAAGTGGTATTCTGATGATTTTTTAAATAGATGTATTTTTTTCGTAATTGAAGTTTTAATATATATACATTATTTATTTATTTTTTCATTCATTATTTTTTTTTGAATGAATTCAGAGTGTTTTAAATGCAATAAAATTGAGCCTAAATCCAAGAGTTCCGCTGTTTTTGCCGGTTCTACGTACGGGTATCAATATTCCAATCCTGATTTTCTATTCTCCCAGTAAATTCTTATTTTAAATTTTGTATTATTTAGTCAGAGCATTTTTCTGATTCAATTAGGTAAGAATTTTCTGTTTAGAAAAACCGGTAACGAAAGATTAAAAATTCTGTGAAAGACATGAAAAAATAAATTTTATTTGAAAGGTTTTTACAAAAGTAATGATCAGTTAAGTGGTTAGACCACTTAGTATTAAAAATTTGATCCCTTTAATTTATTATTATTGTTATTATTATTATTCTCCTGAACCATCACTAGTAATTTGAAGATTCCAATTATAGATTTACGTTACAAAATCGAATGCTTGATGCAGGGAAGACTGTTTAATGGGAATGCTTGATGCAACAGATCAAGAGCTGTCACTTACAACTCCAGAGCAAAAATTATTAACCGCATAACTCTCTAAGCTTCTACTATAAATTTAAGAGTCGTTCAAGAGATTTTAAGAAACAACTATAAAACTTTTACGATACTTGTTAAAATAATCAATATCCCAATTACATTCATTCGTATCTAAGCTTTGAAATCCCCCAATTTAATAAAGCTGAATTTAATGATTTAAAAAACAATCTTGCTCTATTATTAAAAATAAGTAACTATGTTCCTTTATTTCGAATAAAAACAAGATCATTTGAAATTACATGTAACAAGCATAGTATTTCGATAATTTGTAAAATATGTACTACAGAGCAGACAAATTCATTAATTAATAGAATAATAGTAATAATAATTGAAAAATACGTAATGACAACAATAAATTTAATAATTAAAATATATTTAACTATACTTTAAGTAACTTATATTAAAAATGACAAGCTATTATTACTATTTCTTTAACTCTGCATAATCTTTATTAATAATTTGGAGATTCCAATTAAAAATTTACGTTATAAAATAGAATGCTTAATGCAGGGAACATAACATATCAACAGCTGTCACATACAACTCCAGAGCTA
This sequence comes from Maratus speculifer, assembly GCA_964019185.1. NCBI lineage: Eukaryota > Metazoa > Arthropoda > Arachnida > Araneae > Salticidae > Maratus > Maratus speculifer. The sequence continues at coordinate 175,596,203 of OZ025302.1, forward strand.
AGCATAAAATAAACCGCATAACTCTCTAAACTTCTACTATAAATTTAAGAGTTGTCAAGAGATTTTAAGAAGCACTATAAAACTTTTACGATGCTTGTCAAAATAATCAATATCTCAATTACATTCATTTGTATCTAAGCTTAGAAACCCTCCAATTTAATAAATCTAAATTTAATGATTTTTTTATATTGTGTTGTTATTAAAAATAAGTATTTTTTTTAACAAAAAATCAGTTTTTAACAGATTATTTGAAATTTGATATAACAAGCATAATGTTTCGTTAATTGGTAAAATATGTACTATACACATAATACTAAGTACATAAATTTATTATTTAATAAATAATAATAATAATAATTTATAAATAAATAATGACAATACTTGGTAATAAATAATTATAATAATAAGTAATAAATAATTTTAGTTATTTATAAGTAGATTATTATCATTTAATATTAAGTTTTGTCTAAAAACGAATTTTTGTGATTTTATAAAACAGATTTTACAAGTTGAAGAAAAATATTAAAAAAGGGTATTTTAAGTGGTATGTTGATGATTTTTTAATAAATGTATCCATATTGCAATTGAAGTTTTACTATAAATACATTATTTATTTTGATTTTTTTCCCTTCATAATTTTTTTCCGAATGAATTTAGAGTGTTTTAAATGCAATGAGATTGATATTGAATCCAAGCGTTCTCATGTTTTTGCCGGTACTACATACGGGTATCAATATTCCATTCCTGATTTATTTTTCTCCCCATTAAATTTTATTGTAAATTTTATGTTATATAATCGAAGCATTTTCTGATTCAATTAGCCAAACATTTCTGTTTAGAAAAACCGGTAACAAAATAATAAATATTCTATAATAGACATGAAAAAATAGACTGTATTTGAAAGGTTTTATCAAAAATATAGACTTGTTAAGTGGTTGAACTACTTAGTATTAAAAATCACGACCCTTTAGTATTTTTATGCTCCATAATCTTTACTAATTATTTGGAGATTCCAATTAAAGATTTACGTTACAAAATCGGTCTCTTAATGCACGGAAAAAAACGTATCGAGAGCTGTCACTTACAACTCCAGAGCAAAACTTATCATTAACCGCATAACTCTCTGAACTTCTACCATAAATTTAAGAATCGTCAAGAGATATTAAGAAGCACCGTAAAACTTTTTCGATACTTGCTAAAATAATCAATATTTCAATTAAATTCATTTTGATATAAGCTTAGAAATCCCCCAATTTAGTAAAGCTGAATTTAATGATAAAAAAAATCTTGAGGTGTTATTAAAAATAAGTAATTATGTTCTCATTTTTTTAAATAAAAACAAGATCTTTTGAGATTCAATGTAACAAGCATATTATTTCTTTAATTTGTAAAATATATACTATAAAGCAGACAAATTTATTAATTAATAAAATATTATTAATAATAATAATAATTGAAAGCTAAATAATGATAACAATAAATTTAATAATTAAAATATATTTAAATATACTTTAAATAATTCATATTAAAAATCAAAAACCATTATTACCGTTTCTTTAACTCTCCATAATCTTTACTAATAATTTGGAGATTCCAATTAAAGATTTATGTTACAAAATCGAATACTTAATGCAGGGAAGATAACGTATCAAGAGCTGTCACAACTCCAGAGCAAAACTTATCATTAACCGCATAACTCTCTGAACTACTACCATAAATTTAAAAATCGTCAAGAGATATTAAGAAGCACCGTAAAACTTTTTCGATACTTGCTAAAATAATCAATATTTCAATTAAATTCATTTGGATATAAGCTTAGAAATCCCCCAATTTAGTAAAGCTGAATTTAATGATAAAAAAAAAATCTTGAGGTGTTATTAAAAATAAGTAATTATGTTCTCATTTTTTTAAATAAAAACAAGATCATTTGAGATTCAATGTAACAAGCATATTATTTCTTTAATTTGTAAAATATATACTATAAAGCAGACAAATTTATTAATTAATAAAATATTATTAATAATAATAATAATTGAAAGCTAAATAATGATAACAATAAATTTAATAATTAAAATATATTTAAATATACTTTAAATAATTCATATTAAAAATCAAAAACCATTATTACCGTTTCTTTAACTCTCTATAATCTTTACTAATAATTTGGAGATTCCAATTAAAGATTTATGTTACAAAATCGAATACTTAATGCAGGGAAGATAACGTATCAAGAGCTGTCATAACTCCAGAGCATCCTTATCATTAACCGCATAACTCTCTCAACTTCTACTATAAATTTAAGAATCCTCAAGAGATTTTAACAAGCACCGTAAAGCTTTTGCAATACTTGCTAAAATAATCAACATCTCAATTACATTCATTTGTATCTAAGCTTTGAAATCCCCCAATTTAATAAAGCTGAATTTAATGATTTAAAAAAAAATCTTGCGGTATTATTAAAAATAAGTAATTATGTTATTTTTTTCGAATAAAAACAAGATCATTTGAGATTCAATGTAACAAGCATGCTATTTCAATAATTGGTAAAATATGTACTGTAAAGTGGACAAATTTAGTAATTAATAAAATAATAATAATAATAATTGAAAAATAAATTATGATAACATTAATTTAATAATTAAAATATATTTAAATATACTTAAACAACTTATATTAAAAATCACAACCCATTATTACTATTTCTTAAACTCTCCATAATCTTTACAAATAATTTGGAGATTCCAATTAAAGATTACGTCACAAAATCGGACTCTTAATGCAGGGAAGATAACATATCAAGAGCCGTCACTTACAACTCCATAGCAAAACTTATCATTAACCGCATAACTCTCTAAACTTCTACTATAAATTTGAGAGTCGTCAAGAGTTTTAAGAAGTACTATAAAACATTTACGAAACTTGTTAAAATAATCAATATCTCAATTACATTCATTTGTATCTAAGCTTTGAAATCCCCCAATTTATCAAAGCTGAATTTAAAGATATTTTAATAAAAATTTTGCGGTGTAATTAAAAATAAATAATTATGGGGTTTTTTTTCGACTAAAAACAAGATCATTTGAGATTCAGTGTAACAAGCAAATTATTTCGTTAACTGGTAAAATATGTACTATAAAGCAGACAAATTTATTAGTTAACAAAATAATAATAATAATAATTGAAAAATAAATAATTATAACAATAAATTTAATAAATAAAATATATTTAAATATACTTTAAATAACATATTAAAAATCACAACACATTATTACTATTTCTTTAACTCTCCATAATTTTTATTAAAAATTTGGAGATTCCAATTAAAGATTACGTTATAAAATTGGATTCTTAATGCAGAGAAGATAACATATCGAGAGTTGTCACTTACAACTCTTGAGCAAAACTTATCATTAACCGCAGCACTCTCTAAACTTCTACTATAAAGTCAAGAGTCATCAAGAGATTTTAAGAAGCAACTATAAAACTTTTACGATGCTTGTTAAAATAATAAATATATCAATTACATTCATTTGTATCTAAGCTTTGAACACGCCCAATTTAATAAAGCTGAATTTAATGGGTTTTTTAAATTTTGCGGTGTTATTAAAAATAAGTAATTATGTATTTTTTCGAATAAAAAATCAATTCTTAGCTAGATCATTTGAGATTCAATGTGAGAAGCTCATTATTTTGTTTATTCGTAAAATATGTACTAAAATACGTAAATTTATTAATTAATAAAATAATAATAATAATAATAATTAAAGAATAATGATAATAATAAATAATGATAATAATTTATAAATAAATTATTATACTTAACTATCAAGTTATGTCTAAAAATTAGTTTTTGTGATTTTCTAAAATAGCTTTTACGAATTAAAGAAAATATTAAACAGAGGCATTCTGAGTGGTATTCTGATTATCAATACACATATATAAATATTTTTTTGTTATTACAATTGCAGTTTTAATGTACATAAGATATATTTTTTTCATTTTTTTTCGAATACATTCAGTGGGTTTTAAATTCAATGAAATTAAGCAAGAAACCAAGCATTCTGCTGTTTTTTATGTTCCAGTTTAAAAAAAATCATTTTTAAGTTTTTACTTTAAAGCGAAAAATCATTTTTCTATTTCCAATAATGATATGCCATTTTGCATGTGAAGTAAAAATATCAAGTCTCTTAAAATTTGATATTGTCTTCTTAAAAGAATATTTTTATCGTATTAACTTTTTCACTACTTAAATAATCATTATTTGTAAAAAAAAAAAAAAAAAAAAAAACTTTCAAATAATGCTTTTTTTTTCGTATCTTTTATAGAAATTTAATCTTTTATCATTGATTTTTCAAAATAGAAAATTTTCTGTAAATAAATCAGAAATATTTTTTGGTTAAATAAAGCAAAATTTACAGTTAAAACTTACTGTTGAGAATAATAAATCATGTATGGAACATGAATGTCCGTACACAGTGCGGACATATCATGAATGACAACACATCACGGTTACGATCACACACGGTTAGGGGCTCTTATGACCCATGACCAAATAAGAGAAGCTGTTAACACGTTCGCTGCCGCTTACGTGAAGATGTGATGATAGTCAATGCCGCACTGTAGAAGTGGGTTTTTCCCAGAAGCCGATTTACTTTTTATAACAAAGAATCAGTGAAAGATTCTCCCGCGTCAGCATGTAACTGGCTATTGGATATCATCCCACATCACGCGCTGGCGCGTGAGTTGCCCCTTAACGTTGGCGCCATATCACGCACTTTTGCGTGATCGGCAGCGAATGTGTTAATCCTTTCGACTGCGGTGTCTCTTACACAAATTTTATTGGGTCAGGACCACATTTTCAAAGCAAGTTACCTTCAATTGCACAGTATTATAAAGTCTCTAATTAAATAAGACATACTTTATTTTCCTTAATCACTGGTAACCAAAAAAAAAAAAAAAAAAAAAAAAAAAAAAAAAAAAAAAAAAGCAACGAAAGATGATGTCTAGGCAAATAGGATATATGTGTGTAAACGGTTAATATTATAAAATTATTTAGCGTAACATAATGAAATGCGCATTACAATTATCAGAAGTAAAGTAAAATAAAACTTCTTTAGTAGGAAACACAAACGACCAGTGATAAATTCCTTTTTATGCAGGATAGTTAAATTGCACAAAACTTAATTGCATTTTTTGAGAAGAAGGGGGGAGGGCTGAAATCTTTTTTTTTTTTTTTTTTACGCACGATTCCCTTATAAACAGGGTTTCTCTATTAGAAAATAAATTTGCTAGATCGTGCTTTTGAAAAAAAACTATGTAAAAGTATTTTATCGCAATTTAATGTTTTTTCAGTATTACAGTTTGTGATACATCTGTTTCAACTAAAGTTGATAAATAAAAACTTAAAATATGCAAAGATAATTAAAATTTACTTGAATTTATCAATTAATTTTAAATAAAAGATGTTTAATGTGCGAGATAAATAAAAATTCAAAGCATTAACCTATGACTGTACACAATTTTTCAACTGAAGAAGAGTCGGGCCTGCGCAAGTTATAACTTCCGCAGTTTCTGCCCTTCTCCCCCCTCTTTGTATGAAAATAAAATATAATTTTCAGGCTCATTTAAGAACATTATTGCCGGCCCGGGCAACGCCAGGCGAGGCAGCTAGTTTTAAAATAATTTTTTTAAATATTATCTTAATTAAATGGTTAATCTTGTATTTAAATATAGGTTAAATAAATGATTGTTAAAAAATCACGATGATCAATTAATTTTTAATCTTTGTAAACAACTTGAAAATTCCAATTTAAAATTTTGATCGCAAATTCTGACGCTTAATTTAACAAGCAGAGAAAATAACATATGAAGTACTGTCATTTACAACCCCATAGCAAAATTTATAATTAACTGCATAACTCCTTAACCTTCTCTATAAATTCAAAGGGTTGTCAAAAAATTTAAAGCACTACTAAACTTTTAGGATACTTGGTAAAATAATCAATATCCTAATCACGTTTATTTGTAGCTAAGCTTTGAAATTCCTCAATTTAATAAACTTAAACTCAATGATTTTTTTCTCTTTTCAATGAAATATGAAATAAATAGTTAAGATTTCTTTAAATATAAAATAATTTTAACAAGTTTATCTGAGATTCAATATGGCAATCATAATATTTCGTTAATTTAGAAAAGATATACTATAAAACACACACGTAATTTTATTTTTATTATTATTAAATTCTATGTTATATACGAAAAATTGTTTTTGTGGTTTCATATACATTAACGCCTTTTGAAGAAAAAAAAATATTACATAGGGTATTCTGATTTTTTTTTATGAAATGAAAATAGTTTTATCTTAACAGCATTTGAAATTTTAGAATCCCCCACATAATATTTATTTATATTTTTTCCGTTTATTATTTTTTTAAGGAATAAATTCAGTAGCTTTTGCATAAAAAATAAATTTATCATGAATCCAAGCGTTCTCCTGTTTTTCTTCCATTTTTTTTCAAAAATAAATTAATAAATAAGATGAAAAATAATTAAAAATATAAACATAAACATAAATATAAATAAAATCAATTTGAAGGCAAATCTATGAAGGCAGAAAAGCATTCTTCTATTTTTAAATTTTGATTGGTTATTTTTATATGAAAAAAAAAACAATATAAATTAAGTCTCTAGAAATTTTATGTATTTCACTTAAAAAGCTATTTTTTGTTGTGTTATTTTTTATATTAAGTTAAGTTTATATTATTAGGTTTATTAGCGAAACATATTAAAATGCACATGTAATTTTTTTACAAGAAATTTAATAGTTAATGCATAAATAAATGTACACTGGCTACGTTAATTGGGTCGCAAACAAAAAATTCTCATAAAAAACACAAACAACACAAAAATCTTAAAATTTTCTATAAAGAAAAAAAAATATATTGAATTAAAAGTTTCTGTATTTTTTATGCTTAAAATAACATTTAAATCATGTTTCTACCTTTATTACAAGAGGAAATATATTTTTCGTTTTGCTTTGTTTTAAAAATCTAGCTTTAAAGCAACGATTCTCATGAAATGTCCCCTTGCTAAAATGTATTTTTCTTCATGGTGGTTTTTTTTTTTTTTTTTTTTTTTTTTTTTTTTACAATTTTTCGAATTTAAATCGTCATTATTCAAGAACCGTTAAAGAAAAATACTTCAAAATTGAAACATGTCTTTTTTATTGTTTTATTTTAATCGTGGTTTTGCAAATGTGAAAAAATATTTACATTTAAAATGTGGTTTTTTAAGAAATATTTCATCATTCTTTTTTGTCAAATTTTTACTTTAAATATTTTAATTTTTTAAAAAATTGATATTTTTTAAAATGCTTCGTGAAAATTAAAATTTAGATAATTCTGTTTATTTAAATGTAAAGAAAAAAAATTCTACGAATAATATTTTGAGCTTATTTTCGATTTTAAATTACCCCACTTTTTAACAAATTTGAAATTAAAACAAGTTTAAAAAAATTATCGGAAGTTTTATCAAGTGATTTTGTTTACAAATAACTTAGTTAACCATCACAAAAAATTCAAAATTTTATTAAATAAAAATAAACAAAAATAACTTTAAAATGTTTCCCGGATTCACCTAATATTAAAAATAATGACCTATTATTATTTTTAAAAATCTCCATAATTTTTACTAATAATTTAGAGATTCCAATTAAAAATTTGCACTACAAAATCATACGCTTAGTGCAGAGAATGTAAAATATCAAGAACTGTCACTTCCAACTCCAAAGCAAAATTTATAACTAACCGCATAACTTCTTAAACGTCCACTATAAATTGAAGAGTCGGCAAAAGGTTTGAAGCGCTATAAAACTTTTAGGATACTTGTTTAAATAATCAAGCTCTTAATCACGTGCATTTGTAGCTAAGCTATGAAATTCCTCAAGTTGATAAAAATGAATTTAATAATATTTTTTGTCTTGTGGTGTCATTAAAAATAAATAATTAAGTGAACTGGTAAGACAAATCGGAATATTTTACCTTCATTTATACATAAATTTTACAATATAAACTTTAAACAAAAATAGTTAAAAGTTATTTACTGTTTTACTTAAACGGAGACTAAATTATCCTATATAAAAGTCCTAATCGGCCAGTTCCAGAAGGAAGAAATATATTTTATATTTCTTATTTTGAAAAATTTGCAAGTTTTCCTCGACGCTATTTTTACTCAAATTTTTATAAGTTAAAATGCGACGAATCCGATTAGAGACTATTCATCAATTCTGAATTTGAACGAGAATTGCGCCAAATTAGTAAGATTTGGCCAAGTTGGCATAATTTTTCGTTACTTATTTTTGGTCGCCAAATGTAGCAATATTTTGCAAAGTTTCGCCAAGCTTGGCTAGAATTTGAAGCTAACGGATATTATTATATAAACATTGCTTGGTGCAAATGGAGGTCATTTTCAAACATGACGGATGATGCTGGCCAACAGACTCGGTCGAAACATAGATATGTACTATGCATACAATGAATATGTTCCAAAACAGTTTATAAATACGAGAATTACAGCATAACGAAAATCAGATTGTTCCAAAATATCAGCTATCCCAGACACTCAAACAGCTATTTCTGAGCCATTTATTTAAAATAAAGACAACGCAAAATATGCTTTGGAATCCTTGTATTAAAGTCAAACTCACATTAAAAAAATATTTTTCAAATTTTAATTTATTTGCGCTACTTTTTAAATTAAACAAAAATTCAAATGGCTGTCATTTTGAGACATGATGGCAGATGAAGCTGGCCAACGAACAAGATGGAGACATTGATAGGTAATTTTTGGGTCTGGGGGTCATGATCGGTGAAATAATAGTAAAATCGTTTGGAAGTGTTTTCCTCCTGACAGCTTCAATAGGTATCTTTTTACTCATTTTGTAATGAAAGCTACCTAAAAAAGATGATACAATTTTAAAATATAGGTTTTATTTAAAACATCTTAGTACTCTCGGACTGTATATTCCAAACTTATAATCACAGAATATTTTAATATTTAACTGTTTATCATACAAATACGTCACTTCTTTTTAAATTGAGAGAGCAAATAATTATTAGAGTTGAAAGAAGATCGGATTTCTAAGAAATTAGTAATTATGAACATTATTTTGTGAGTTAGGAAAAAATATGATATAAAAGACACACGTAATTATTATTAATATATTCTTATTAATACTAAGTTATTTGGAAAAACTTATCATTGGGTATTGCCACGAGAATATGTCGCGTCACATACTACGATCTTGGATACCAGTATTTTAGAACGGAAAAATGTGATTTATTTTATCAGAGATATTTCATTAATTGAATAAAACCATGCAAACCTTTCGAAAATAACGGTGGCCAACATTTTAGCAGTTGCTAATAATGTGACTTACACGACAAGTGCTGGTGGAAATACCCCATTGTGGTTTGATATAACATGTTTTGACAATAATGGAAAAAAATATTATGTAGCGGTATTCTGATTTATAATGATTTATGTTTACAATATTTGTTTCGTTATTACAATTAAAATTTTAGTATAAATTTTATAATAATTATTTTGATTTTTCTCACATTTATTAACGTTTTTATCAAATGAATTCAGAACGTTTTACAATAAATTAAATTTAGAATGAATTTCAGTATTCTTCTGTTTCGTCTCCGCAATTTTCAAACAAATTTAGTTTTGAATGACTTAGTTATGGTGCGCTAAGAAGCTTTCATCTTCTTTTAGCAAACTTTGATATGTCATTTTACATCTGAAAAAAAATCAGTCGAAATCTTATATGGTTTACATTAAAAGTTCATTTTTGTATAATGATATAAATTTAACTAGCAAAGCATTATGAAATATATATCAAAATTATTGAACAATAAACTTGATAATTCATATATATTTAAAATAATATTTATCTTCACATCTAAAAGCAAGATGCTTTTGTCTTCCATATTTTGCTAGTGTATTGCACCTGCCTTAAACCTTTTACACTGCAAAACATAATACTTTATGTAGCTCACACAGAAACTAACCAAACGCATTTCCAAAAAAAATATAATAATAATAATAATTAACCCTAGATAATAGGTATCCATAAAAGAATGAAAATTTCAAAATTATCATATATATTATAAAAAGTGATGTATGAAATAAAGAAGGACATTCCAAGTTGTTTTGTAGTTACAGATGTTAATGAATTTGCATCATTTACAAATTTAAATGAATGAATAAAAAGTAGCACACTGGCATCACTACTAGGCCTTGTTAAAAATAGTACAATATTATTAGAAAAGGCAATGGCATGTTATAAACTAAAATCTTTCTAAAACATATTTTTGTTCGATAATTTCGATCGTATTTAAATATGTCTCAAACAAATTAATTTAACAAAATAAGAGAATCGCAATTTATTTTCCCCGTAATTTTTAGTAATTTATTGACAAATAAAGAAATGTAATAAAAGTATTTTTTCAAAATTTAGTATATGACTAAAAAAGTACATTAAATAATTTCAAAAGCTATCACTGCAAATTTCATGTATGAGCATCTAATTAACCGCATAACTTCAAAGTACACTCAGCAAATCCTTGAAAATAAATTCAAGCTTAGTTAAGTGATATAAGGCTGTATAGAACTTTTGCAATACTTGTCAAAATTGTTCATACCCTAATGACATTTATTTGGAAAAACACTATTATACATTAAATTAGGTTAAATTTAATACGTAGCACTACTGTCAATCCCTGAAATAATAACCATTTACAAGGCTTTTTCTAAAGAAATTTGAAATTGTAATTAAAATATATTTAGACATTATAAATATTTGTGTTATTACCAATAGGTGTTATCAATAATTAGCTACTGATACTTAACCAGTAATGGACATTTCATAAAAAAATCAAACTTAAATAAGTAATTCCTTCTGAAATTCTCTAAATTTATGTCATCTATTTGTAACTTATTTTTATTTTGGAGTCAATTGATTCTGCACTACTACGCCAAAACCATATCCAATGAAAAATAAACTTTTGTGAAAACAAACCACATTTACGAAACGGTCTTTTTTAAAAATAAGGTGGTGTTTTTTTAGCCCTTTCAGGGGCAAGGTACTTCTATTCAAAAAATGCTGAAATGAGTGATTGATACCAGAAATTAGAAGCAAATTTATTTCAAAATAAGCAAAACCTTTTGTTCACGTACTTAATAAAAAGAAATATTCCATTCCGGTATTCTGAGGCCAATGACGCATTTAGGAATTAAAATTAGCGGATCCAAATATGCTCCAGCACTCTCGAAGGGGTTAAATCAATTTTAATGTTTCGCTCTAAACCTTCTCTTAAATTTTATTCTAAAAATGAGTCAAAATATACAAATGATACATTTGAGTTACAATTTCTAGTTAATAGTTATTTAATTTAGCTTAATAGGAGACATGAACATGTCTTCGAACAGGCCTTCAATTATGGATTAAAAAGGATTTTAAAACGTTCATATTAAAATGTCAATTTTTAAAAATGGTGGATACATATATGAGAGGTGCGCAGTTAAAGTTTGAGAAGGCGAAAATAATATTGAGTTTAGATTTCATTGGAAAAGATTGTTTAATTGTGCATTTCAATGATCTGAATTTTGCTGTTTTTCAAATCGGAATTACAAGATTAAAAGCGTGAGTTAAAAATTTTATCATAAAAACTAATTTTTATTGCATTCAGCTGATTGTATGTATGATTAAACTTTAATTTGTCAGTAATTTAGAAAACCGAGTTTTATAGAAATAATACCTTGGTAACATTAGATTGAAATAATATTTATTTGAGAGTTAAATTAACCAATATAAGATGCACTTTTTGTTATGAATAATTCTATAGATTTATTACAAAATGAATGAAAATGTCCCTTATTGAGCATTTTCATTCGTCTGAATTCGACGAGTTCCAAGTCGTTCCACTTAGTTTCCACGACTATGAAAAGAATAGTTAGCTCTCTCGGAGAGATTGTGTCTGTTGGCGATGGCTATTAAAATCTTCCTCGTGCAGAGGTCTGAGAATTTGTCTGAGTCCAAAACAATTCATTATGCACCTTGTGATGTCGAAAGTAACATGGCATCACATATTATTATTAATTCCCTTTTTAACCTTCCTACCCTGTTGAAATTTTACTCAAACTTGATTAAAATATTTCCCACCAGAATTTTTATTTAAATCCATTTAACATACATATTTAACTTAAATCTTTGTGTTACTTATTTAATTTACTTTGTGAAAAATTTTCTGGTTTGAATCGAATGAAACGCATTATAGGGCTGGGTCGATTAGACCCATTCAGAATAGGAAGGTTAAAAATTAAATTCTCCAGTTTAAAATTTAATTTATCATTCACAATTATAAATCTAATCAAAACTCTCTTTCCTTTCTAAAAATAATATATCTCTTCTTTTTTGCGCGTTAAGTTCCAGTTACTTAAGTTTTCTCATGCTCAGCCGAGTCCGTTAATAAAATAAATCAAAAACAAATCTTTTCTCATTTTAAAATCATTATCTGAGAGAGCATACTTTCGTTTTGTCAAATAATATATAAAAAGATATTCGTAAACCATATGCTCCCGTTGCAGCATTAATTTTTACACTTAGTATTCTCAGACCAGTAGCCATTACAACAATATTTTAATGTTTAATTGTTGTTCATACAAATACGACACTTCGTTTTGAATTGAATGAACCAATAAATATTAGAGTTGAAAATAGAAGGGATTTCTAATTAATTAGTAATTATAAATATTATTTTGTGAGTTAGGAAAAAATATAATATAAAACACACACGTAATTATTATTTTCATATTATTATTAATTAATACTAAGTTATTTGGAAAAACTTATCATTGTGGTTTTATGTAACATGTTTTGAAAATAACGTAAAAAATATTAAATATGGGTATTCTGATTTATTAATGATACATATTTACGATATTTGTTTCGTTATTACAATTAAAAATTTAGTATAAAATAAACAACAATAATTTAAATTTGTTTCCCATTTATAAACTTTTTTATGAAATGAATTCAGAACGTTCTACATTAAATTAAATTTATAATGAATCCCAGTATCCTTCTGTTTCTTTTCCACAATTATCGATTCAAGAAAAATTCATTTTGAAAGACTTAACTACCGTGTGCTAAAAGGCTTTCTTCTACTTTTAAACTTTGATAGGTCATTTTACGTCTGAAAAAAAAAGTTCGTTGAATTCTTACATAATTTGCATTAAAAGTTCATTCAATTGTCTTTCGACTGCAAGTATTATACTCTGTTTACATTAAAATTGGCGTCTGACATGTGTGTTTTTGCTTTTAGATACATCTTCCCATTAATCAGCGTTGACATGCATATTTGTATGTTGATATATTAAAAGGCCAAATTAACGGTCCGGATGGTGTGTTTTTAATTCAAACTTTCATTCAATGTTGTATCTGTGTGGTTAGATTAGTACAGGGTACCCAGATTTCGTCTTGATACATTGCCAATAAAATCTACCAGTGAAGGATCATTCTATCTCTGACTACTCTCGTGTAAGGATGTAGAGCAATAGTTTGTCTTTTGTTCCGGGGGCACCCAGCAAGAGTGCAATACTCTCTTCTCATTAATAAAAGCCGCATACATAGATAATCTTTGTTTCCTGAGTCTCTCCTACCTTAGGTTTTGCATATGCAAAGTAATTTTAATTGACATGGCTGATTTATATATATCTCAAGAAATTAGTAAACTTTAATCAACTTTCTTTTCAAAATCTACACGAAAAACTTATTGTACACACTTGAAACATTGATTTTATTTTTTTTTTAATAAATAATTGATACATGATTTAAAAACTCATCAAAAAGCCATAATTTTCAACCGATCCGGTGCAGGATACGACGAGGATTCTCAATTCTTTCTTTACTAGAGCGAAAAATTGAAATATAAATGCTGAATTTTTCTTACCGTTTGCCAGCAACGGAAAAGCATTCAGAATATATATGCATACATATATATATATATATATATATATATATATATATATATATATATATATATATAAACATATTTTTCAGTTTTGTAATGCCACAACTTCTTCAAAAAAATACTGTCGTTAACACAATGAAAAAAATATTAAAAGGATGATTTTCATTACTAATTTTTTCTCCTTTTTGGGAACGCTCCCCTAGGGCTAAATTTTGGAAGTACCATGTCTGCTTTTTAAGAGAAAACTTTTTTTCAAAAATAGGAAGTTTCAAAATAATTGCCATTGCGCATTCCAGAGACAATTTTTTTTAACTTTAAAGAAGAGTTGACAAGTCTCTAATGCTCAGGCCTCATCCCAGAGAAAATGTTTTTTTTTTTTTTTTAATTGTAGTATGTTTAGATTAAACAAAGCAACACTTTTTTCTTTACTAAAATACAGTTATCCAAACTCTAGCGGCATGGAAGCTCTGCTAAAAACAACTAGCGTCCTTATATTGATGCAATATTTCTACATCATCTCGCCAAAACAAGTTTACGGCGCCTAAAAAAATTTCTAATATTTTGGAGAACTAAAAGTATTTTTCAAAATATAAAAGTTAAAAAAGTGTTTTAAAACGCTAAAAATCGCAGTGTTTTGGTATGGTTTCTCTCGACTTCGACTCATGTTTTATCTTCTACATACGCATAATTTTTACGAAATTTAAAAGAACACTTGGATATGATTACAATTATAAATGATTAAAATTAAATTATATTCAATATTTTTCCATAAAATTTCTACAATAATAATGCCGTAATTTCTGATATTCAAACTGTTTTTAAATAATTATATTGGATAATAAGTATAAACCTAACTTTTCATTGATTAATATGCAAACTTCGATATCGAGAGTGAAATTTAATTGGTGATGATTTTAGATTAAATTATTCCAGGTGTGCTTTCCCTTTCCTTATTTGTCGAAATTTATGTTTTAAGCAGTTTTTTAATCGCTTCCCATATAATAACGAAAAGATTTTCTTAACACATTACCTAAAAAATTAATTGCTTTACGCCTTTCGAATGATCTGGGTATTTCTTTATCAGGCGCAAAGAATACGTGCTCTATTATGGAAGCAGTGGCAAGACTGAAATGAATAAAGAGAATTAAAAGAAGCTGAAAAACAGCTCATAGGAAAGTAGAAATCAACAACGAATAGGGTATCAGAAAATAACAGCCAATTACAGAAGAGTATAATCACACCAAAAGAATACAGAGTAAAAAGGAAATAAGGAAATAAATAGGAAAATAATACACGAAAATAAAATAAAATGAAATTTAAAATAAATTATAATAAAATGAAAACACGCATACATATTTTTAAAAGTAGTTCATGAAATCGAAAAAAATTAAATACGTATATGTGGCTAATATTAATTAATACAAAGCATAAATCATATGATGGTATTGAAAAGATTTTTTCAAGCTGCAGAGAGCATTGTGGAATCAGATTTAAAACTAACAATCAATTAACGATTAAGATAAATAGATAAATTCTCAAGAAATGTAATTCCGAGATACTATTGGCATTAAAGAAACTTCTAGCATTGCGAAAATTAAAGCTATGATCGGAATCCCAAGAGTGTCCATAGGAGATTTAGAAGTTTCTTGATTAATAGCATAAATAGATTGTTAATTTATGCGGATTTCAATATTTCTTTTAATTTGAACAATATATCATAAATCACAGCCATTAAAACTAACATTGCAAATTCCCCATATTATAAGGAGTCTGATTTGTCTAAGTGTATAACCAAGAGAATAAAAATGTCCAAGCCGGGAATCGAACTTAGATCCTTAGAACAGCACTCCAATACCCTGAAATTTGAGCTACGATTACGATATCTAGCTTGGCATCTCTCAATTACGTATGTTGGTAAGGCTGCATCCACAATGCAAGATGGGAAACTCCTTATGAGCACACAATCCTGCTGCAAGACATGAAATGCAAATAATGTCCAATGTGTTATTCTAAGAATCCCATTTCTATGCGCGGCTTGGACATTTTTATTCTGTTAGAATTATGCTTAACCCCTTAACGCGCAGTGTTGCCGGGTCAGCAACACTGCGTGTCGGCGCGTTAAGGGGTTAAGCATAATTCTAACAGAATAAAAATGTCCAAGTCGCGCATAGAAATGGGATTCCCCCTGTTTAGAGACACAAAACTCCTTAAATATTTCAAAAACTACTCTAATGGCTACTTTAAATCTTTCTTATGAGTTCTAGATGGCAGCACCACAGAGATCAAACTCTACTGTTTTTAAATAATAGGTAAAATGTTTTACTGTAATACGCGCTTCACAGCAATGCTCTTCTCACTGCGCTTATCAATGCTTTACTTATGTCAGGTTACCACTTCGGCAAAAGCTGTATAATTAGAATGGTTAGTGCAATCTTTATAAAACAATACCTGTGTACTCCTCTAGACCTAAATAGATTGCCTAATTTTTTTCTTTAAATTGCAACTTTAAAGAGTAGTGCGCTGGAAAGGGTTAAATAGCAATGTAATTATCTATGCATTCAAGATTCACTGATCCGTCTCCCACTGATCCGTTTTTGAAAACGAGTAATTTTTATAAAGGAATTCATTGTAGGCTTCTGCAACAATCTCAAGAAAAATGCTCTTCCGGGTATGTTTCTACGAAATTTATAAATAATTTTTTTCAATAAATAAAAGTGATGTTCAATAATCGGACCAAGTAGTAGCCCGCCTTATTAAATCACAAAATTTCCGGATTTTTTATAACCGGCAGATTTCAAGGTTTAAAAAAAACGGATGTTTAACATAAAAATGATTTAATATTAATTTTTGAAACTTTATTTTATCTAATTAAACTATAAATTATTAACTATAAATCACTAAATCTAGATAAAAACTATTGTTTGAACTGTAAGTATTAAAATAATTTTTTAACTGCAATAAAATATTAACATTGCAGAATTCCGTACTTTAAGCGACAAGCTCTGAAAATATCTCATCAAGAACTGTCAATTTCAGCTGTAGATCAAAGTTTCTAATTAACGATATTATTTCAGAAATTGCTCATTAAATTTTCCACTGTAAATTAGAAGATCTGCAAGAGATTGAAAACATTATAAACATTTATGACACTTGTTAAAATAAATGAATATATTTAATAACATTCATTGGCAATTTATAAATGATACACTGTAATTTTCTGAAGCCCTGTTTTTAAATGCGTTCGTAATTATGTAAATACGTCGCCCCTATTGTTGTCGTTCAATTCGTTCGTCTGTCCGTCTGTAAGCATATAACAACACAAAAACTACCTAACCAAATCGTTTGCAATTTAAAACATATAATTATTACATAATTTTATCGAACATTTCAAATGTTATGAAAATCGGATGTATAGTTCAATTACAAGGGACAATCAAACTTATTTCGTTGCACTATGGTCAATGAGAAAAAATAGTTTCAAGTGCATTTTAATGGTGTTAGAGTCTTTCGAATATAATATTCACTTATATTACGTATATTACGTCTTGCATATACCACATATTGCACATATTACATAAATATTGTATTACAAAACTTCGGGTAAAATGTCCTTTCAAGTTATTCCAGACTACGAGCCCTGTGTAACGGTTTCTTACCATCTAATATTTTTACACTAAATTTTTAACGGAAAAAAATGACTTTTACCTTGAAAATAAGTTTTAATGAATTGCAATACCTAACAAACGCATTTTACCGATATTGTTTTAGGGGTTCGATACAACATATTCAACCAAGCCCAAATGACAAATAGTACTTTATTTGTATATCTTTCGTGGTAAATTTATATACTTTGTTTTAAAATAAACAAATTCTGCTTCTATTGGAAAAGTTTTCACATTAGATTAAAACTTCATTAAGGAAACATTGTAATGGTTGTACTTTTAATTATCGAAGTTGTACTTTCTTGTCTGTTCTTAAAAAGAAGGAAGCTTTGTGACTGTCAAATTGGAATTATCGATCTCGCTCAGAGAGAAACTTTACATGTTGTTTTTCTATAGTCAGTTTCTGGAGGTTATATAATGGGCTGTGCATATACATTCAGGATGACTCTAAATTCATAGTACAAACTTTATGGATTGGTATAGGACACTGTAAAATGAATTTATTGCATAAAATACAAGGGCGCAAGTGAATGGTTAAGTTACAAATACCAGGGGGTCAATTCGACCCTTTTTTATTTTGAAATTTCTCATTCATACTAAAAAAAAATCCTATACTATTCTTCTTTTTTTTAACACTTTCCGGCGCACTACTCTTTAAAGTTGGATTTTAAAGAAAAAAAAATTGGGCAATCTATTTAGGCCTAGAGGAGTACACGTTTATAATTTTGTAAAGATTGCACAAACCATTTTAATTTTACAGCTGTTGCCGAAGTGGTAACCTCCCATAAGTAAAGCATTGATACGCGCAGTGAGAAGAGCATTGCTGTAAAGCGCGTGTTAGAGTAAAATATTTTACTTATTATTTAAAAACAGTAGAATTTCACCTGTGTGGTGCTGCGATCTAGAACTCATAAGAAAGGTTTAAAGTAGCCATTAGAGTAGTTTTTGAAATATTCATGGAGTTTTTATGTTTCTAAACAGGGGGAACTTTAGGTGTTGCCGACCCGGCAACACTGAGCTGGAAAGGGATAAGAGAAATATTTCATGATTACATGAAAAAAATCTTTTCTTTGAAATATTCTGGTGTGAAGTCAAAATTTTTAAATAATAATTAAAAAAAAAAAAAACTCAAATTCATGTGTTTCCTGTGTTTATCCGATTTGGCAGTTTTGCGTCTTATTAAAAAATTTCGATTTCACATGGGAAATTTTTAAAGAATAATTTTTTAGTAATCATTAAATGTCTTTCTCAAAAATAAATATAGAGTAGATGTGCCAGTAATGGACCACCTTTCAGTAATGGGTCATCTGGCCGTTTTTAGTTTATTAAAAAATAATAAATGATAGTTAAGTTTTTATAATTTTTTTCTTATCTTCTCCTTGCATGCTCTATAATCTGGATTATTTTTTTACACTTTTCATCAAAGCAATTAGAAAGCAGAAAATAAAATTTCACAGTTTCACTGTTTTTCATTGAAAATCTTAATTAACATGCTAAGAGCCGACTTTACTTACTTAATTTATATCTTCTTTATTTTCTTGTAAAAATTGAATGTTTTTGTTTGAATAGTATTATAAAACTCTGAAGTTCACTCACCAATGATTATTTACAAAATGTTATTTATTTTTAAGATTTTAGGTGGGGTGGTCCATTACTGGGTTGCTTATTTCGTAATTTTCCAGTAATGGCCCACCCAAGTGACCAATACTAAAAGTGTAATTTCAGTAGAGATAAAATATTTTTATTTAACTGAAAAGCTAAATAATCAAATTTAATACTTAAATTTTACCTACTATAATTTAATATAGGTAATTTCTTTATAAATAATTGTTTTTAAGAAGACATCCAAAATTGGTAGAAAAAACAAACAAAACATTTGACAAAATTTAGATGTGCCGTTACAAAAGAAGTTATTTTGAGTTGGTTCAGAAATGTAGAATCATATTTGGAAGAAGATATTACTATTATCTTCCAAATTTTAAAGCATATAGAGATAAATTTCAATGCAGTGAAACCTGTTTTCTTTTGTGCTCTTAAAATATGGAAAATTTTGGGACCAAAATCAGTTAAAGATGTGTATTTTGTAGTACCGAATAATGAAAAAGAACAAATTACTGTTATGGGATGTTTTTCAGCAAATAGTGAGGTTGTTCCATTGATGATAATACATCCATATAAGCATCTCTCAAGGGAAATTGTGGAATTAATCTCTGCCAAACTGATGGGCTATATAATTATCTGAAAATGGTTGGATAGTGCAAGAACATTTATCATTTTAAATGTATTCTAAAATTCCGTATTGAATAGTTTGGACTACCGGAAAGTGATGATAAAATTGAAGATTTGTTATTTATATTTCATAGCACAGCACATCATTTAGATAATGATATGAATGAAAATTGGAGACTTTTTTATTGCCTTATTTTATCTAAACTTGATTCAAGTAAAACATTGTCTTTATCTTATAAATCCTTTAAATTTAAATATTTTGTTTTATGTTTTTTCATTATAAATCCTTTAACGTAATGAATTTCTAGCTTAAGTTTTATATTTTGATTTATTAGTGTGCTTTCATTACGTTCTGGAGCAAAATACAATTGAAAAAACAATTATCTGTTATTTTTTGTAGAGTGGCCCATTACTGGAACATAGAGTATCCATTACGGGAACATAGGTGGTCCAATACTCAGCTTTTGGGTGTTTAGACGCATTTCTATTACTTAAAATTAAATTTTTATTTCTATTCAAAAATGTAGGGGATTAGTTAAATATTGTTGAAAGATTAATATAATATGAAAAAAATTGGAATAAAATAATTATTATTAATAAAAAATTATTTTTCAAAGAAATTCCTTTAGGGGGTCCATTACTGGCACATCTACTCTATAATAATAATAATGATTTAGGAATTTTCTCGAGTGAATGCGAATTTTTTAAGTAAAAAAAGGGCCATACTGGCAGCCTGGTGCTTGCACTTCGACGTCTTTTATGCCCATATGTCCCTGTACAATAAATGATTGTTATAATGACCTGTACAAACACTTAACCCATTAAGGCCGGTTAGTAGGATATTCCACCAGAAAAATTTTGAACCATTTTTATGTTTTAATACCAGTTAATTTGAGAAAAACATTATCTTTATTTGATGGTTTCAACTTCGTGATAAAGTCAAACAAAAATTGCTATATTAATAAAACTGGTGTCAAATGAAGTTTTTCATTTTACAAAGAAATTAATTCCGACTTTCATGGGTTAAAGTTTGTACCATATATTTAGAATCATTCTGTATAACATCATCATTTTAAAGGCAAATCTAGCGCTTCTTATCGTAAGATATTATTTGTTATGAAGTTGAGATATCATAAGTGTATACATGAAGTGGAGGTAGCATAGATATATCATAAAATATGCATTAAGGGGGTTTGTCTTCTGTTATAATTTTTGTTCCAGACAAAATGTTCGTATTTGAGTCTCTCAGGAGTTCGAAAGAATTCTTTGAATTTTCTATTTATAAAGATGTAAAGAATAATTTCGTCTAATTAATGATTGCAATATATTTTAAAATCTATAGTTAAAATCACGTATTAAATACAATAATAAAATACATTTATAATTCAACAGTTTTGGACAATAAAACTTATCCATCTTCTGAGAAATATTCATTTAAAAACCAACACATTACAATATCTACAATACACATATATTTCTGTCTTCTGGAAAACAAATTGTGCAATGAAGATTTTGTAACATATTGGTATTTCCCCTTAATATTTTTTCTGAGGACGGACAAGTTTTATTGTCCGAAACTGTTGAAATACAGTTGTATTTTACTATTGTAGGCAGTACATGCTTTTAACTATAGTTTTTAATTTATATTGCTTACCTATTATATTTTTATAATAAAAAGTTCTTTTAACCCTTTGAGTTCCGCGTCATAATCAGTTTGTACTACAAGCATTTCCGCGTCATTTTACAAATTTTATTCAAATTTTAGTCGGTCGGCACTACTTTTTAAAAATAAATTTCTTTCAAGTATACAATTTCAAAAATGCTCTTATCAAATAAGACAGATTTTATTTTCTTTTATTACTGATATCAAATTAAATTTTACATAGCAAAATGATGTCACTGCAGCGGCGAAACAGAAGTGTTTAACCTACCTTATGATGTTTCCGCAGCGGTATATCGCGGTATCTAGTGTATTTCCCCAAAATTAGAAAAAAGATTTAAAATTAGTTTTTTTTTTTTTTTAATAATTCTTCTATTTCTGAACATTTACATTAAAAATATATAAATGAGAATTTGCATGTTATATATCATAATCGATAGCATGAAATGTTTTTATATAAATAATTATGCGTATATTTATTAGTTACATGTTGATACCAATAATTATAATATAACGTTACGTTACACTTTTTTTTTTACATTTTACAAGTTTAGTTATTTTTTAATCATTTGTAGTCACTTTGATCTTATATAATAGGAATAATTATTTCGCAAAAAGTTCTTGATTTTCTAAATATTTATTTTATATAAGAATTTTCAAAAGATAATACTCATATGAAAACACTGAAACAGCCGTTAGAAAGTAAAGATTTCTCTAACTTAAATATTTTTGCATCACGTATTCAACAGAGAAATGAAACATGTAACTTTTCCCTTGTGCTCAAACTTTTAATGAATTAGCATTGATTAAGAAAGTTATTTCCTCTCTTAGTTATTTCCTCAAAGTTATTCTCTTAGGAGTTGAAAATAAGTTGTTGAAGCTTACACAAACAAATCAGTTGCTTGTTTGCATAAAGTTAATTTCCTCGTGTTTTGGAAATTTTGGCCTCTAGTGTATTATTCCAAAAGTAAAAAGAAGTTTATTATTATTATTATTATTATTATTATTATTATTATTATTATTATTATTATTATTATTATTATTATTATTATCTTTAAATAACTCCTTCTATTTGTGAACATTGTCAATAAATAAGATGTATAAAAGAGAATTTGCACGTTATGTATCATAAATGATAATATGAAATGCTCTTAAGTAGATAATTATACGCATACTTGTTAGTTATATGTTGATAATTATAATTATAATCTAACGTTGTGTTACACTTTTTTTTACATATTACAGATTTAGTTGTTTTTAGAGTTTCATTCATCTGACGGAACCCTATTTGTCTCCGTCCTCTGTATGTCTGTCACAGAGTCCATGCAAAAAAACTACATAAGTCAGAGCGTTCAAATTTTGTGTACTTATAGCTCAATACCTGTTGTCACACAACAAATCATAAAATTTTGAAAAAGACAATTATTTTAATTAAAATATTAATTTTAATATCATCAGTTTATGTTTTTCTGTTGTTTTCTCTCTTCTAATCACCCCATTTCTTTCACTTTTAAAAGAAATAGAGTACTTTTGTTGCCACAATTACAGAATTGGTATTAAAAACTACAAAAAAATTAATATCTCAAAACTAAATTGAGGTACAGTTTTCAAACAAACTGCATTTAAAAGTACTATACGATGGTGTAAAAGTTGAAAATGTCTAATTTTTACAAGTGTAAAAATTTGCAGTAGCGTAAATTTCAAAATTGAAATTTCATTTCTTATAATTGCTGCAAGCAAATTAAAAAAAAAAATCTATTTTTATAATTTAAATAAAATCCATTAATTTATCTGCATACAATATAAATTAATGGATTAAATAAATCACGTGCTTATTTTTTTTTCATCTTATAAATGATCTATTTTGACACGCGAAGTGAAATGATGAACAGTTTTGTCTCCCTTAAATTTATGCTACGCTTTGCAATATTTTACTTTTATCCATAATTTTATTTACTTGCGTAGCTTCACTGAGTCTGCAGATTCTAATAGAGAAATCAAGAAATCAGTGCAATGAAGGCATCTTTAGAGGAAATGTTATATATTCTGTTCTGGTTGGTGCGATTGGCGAAGAAAAGCCAAAATAGCGCCGAAAAACTGTTTTTCGTTTGTTAATTTAATGATAAAATGTTTTGAAGGAGATATTAAACGAAACCCTCTGTGCGACTTTCGATCACACTTCCCACCTTTTTAAAGTATCGGACTACGTTCGGAGGTTATTTTTTTATAAAATAATTTTGACACATTTTTTGTATTTTTCAGTGTAATATAACACAGAATAAAGAAAATTATAAAATATATATATATACATACTATCTATGCAGCATTTTAAAATTTTGAAATTTTTGAGGACTTATTAGCATTTTGTTATGAAAACAGCTCCGAATCTGAAAAAAAAGAAAACAGCACAAACATAAACATATGCGTATTAAACAGACTTGAGCGTTATGAACTGAAAACTAGTCAATATACTAGTCAAATCTAAAAGACATACAGCTGATTATATATAATTGCATGGAAAATTTCAGTATTTTTACGTATAATTCTTTATAAAAATAGATATACATCAGCAAATAAGTCCCTTAGAGCTAAATTTTTAGTTCATTATAATCTAGATCTAATCGAAAAGCTATATAATGATTTCATAATGATAGGATAATAAAATTTTAAGTTAATACAATAGTCGTTTACCTTTACCGATAAAAATGCAATTTTTCATAAAACACATTTAAAGTTTTCAACGTCGGTTTAAATTAATATCATTTGCTTTTTTTAAAGAGCTCTAATTTCATTAATAATAGACATGCAGGAAAAATTTAAACAGATTTAGAAACAGAAATTTTCATTCTATAAGAAAATCAAATGAAAATAATTGCGGATTTTCATCAAAATCGACAGTCACTTTGATTTCCTATTATAGGAGTAATTATTTTACAAAAAAATCTTGATTTTATAAGTAATTACTTTTGATTTCTAAGCAAATTTCAAAAGATAATACTGAAATCAAAGCACTGAAATAACTATTAGAGAGCAAAAGTTTCTCTAATACCTTTGCATCAAGTATTCAACAGACATATCAAACACTTTACATTTCCCCTGTGCTCAAACTTTTAATGACTTGCTTATGCATTGCTTAACAAAGTTATTTCCTCTATATTCTCTTAGGAGTTCAAATAAAGTTTTTGAAGCTTACACAAACAAATCAGTTGTTTGTTTGCATAAATCTCGCTTTATATTTTGTTTTTAAATAATTTTGTTTCTATTGGCAGACGCTTTACATTAGATTAAAACTTCATTAACGGAATTTAGTAATGACTTTATTTTAAATAAAGATGTCTCATATTCTTATCGGTTCTAAAAGAAGTTTAATTTTGTATATGTCAAACTAAAATAATCACAAGGTATGACACAGACTTATATAATTTATTTTCTAAAAATTGCATTTCTAGAGGTTAACTTTTACCATTTACTATGCCATCCAATAACAGAAAACAGATCCAGTTTAAAGTTGTTTTCATTTTATTTTAGGTCTGTTTATTTTATCATCAGGTTATTATAAAGTTATTTTCTCACAAGATTTCTTGTATTTATACACTGGGTTTTTAAATGATATGAATACCCAGTTTTTCAAGCATAAAAATGAGAAAAATATTACAAAACAAACTGAAGTCTAATTATTGTTGGAAATAGAACAAATTACTTTATTTTATAACAAGATATAATTAAAACTGCGATTTACACATGAAATAAACATCATTTTTCCATTTTGAGGTGTTTCATAATGATATGAACATTGGTCAAAAATATAGATTAAGAGCCAGCGTATGCACCATATTTTCTAAATAATGTAAAAACGCGATCACTCATGGAGTGCAACAAGCTTTTTAATATTTTTAATAGGTTTTATTCTAGTGAAAGATGATAGCAGCTATTAATCCTGATATTGTGGCATATTGTTTTCCATTTGCGAAGACAGCCCTAATCAGGAGGCTCCATACATTTTCCATTAGATTTAAACCAGGAGAAACAGATGGCAATTGAGTTACATGCACACCATTATTTAGAAACATTACGAATTGCTGTTTGACGTGTGGAGGGATGCATCGCATTAATGGAACATTCAGAAAGATCCACCAATTTCCTCAGAAAATGACATTAAGTATTCTTCAGATAGATCTTGGTAGGGCAATGCATTCATTCTGCCAGAGAGAAACACTACGTTGATCTTATCATGAAATCTAACCGCAGCCAAAACCATGACTGAATCTCCACCTTGCTACCGCTTTAAAAACGTTTCTGGTTTCTTGTGCAGACCGTACAATTAATAAGAAAAACCGCCCGGACCATCCACATTGATTTCGCTTTATTCAAAAATGTTATTCAGCTTTTAGGACATATGATCTTTTATCCAATCCAGCGATTCTCTGATGCATTTTAGTCATACGTGGTTGGGAGGTTTTTGTTCTTGTACTTCATAATCTTCGAGCTCTTGACTACTCTAAACAAGGTACTATTGACATTGATTTGGTGAAAGTTCGCTTAAAATTGTTTTCCCATTGCTCATTTCTTTTATAATGTCTCATATTAATTCAAATTTAGCCTCCAAATACTTTGCTGGAAAACCATAAATTCTTGTTACTAGCATCCCCATAAACAGTTTAAAAACATAAATTTTCTAGCAGAATTTTTGTATCTATTTATGACAATTTGCCTAGCCTATTCATTTAGACACATAACGCTCTAAATACACGGCACGAATACCAGCCGCTCAAGATTTGAGAGCCAAAAGCTCTGTCGCGTATACCGGTTGCACGGGGTGTGCGTGCCAACAATGCCGGCATTTTTACCGGTCGCTCGTCCCGAGGGGTTAAATATATTTTCTAACAATATTTTCTTGTTTATATTGTTTCACACTTAAAAGAAAATATTTTCAGAGTACTTGTTTTTCTGAATATTTACGTTAAATCTATGTTACACAAAATTAGAAAGCGTAAGTATTGTATTATAAACCGAAGCTATACATGCTCACATATAATTAACAATCTGTACTTTAAAGTGACATGTTGATAAATAAAAGTACAGTTTATTGAATTCTTTCTTCATTTTATATATTATAGGTGTAAAGAAAAAAAATTAAGAAAATTTCAATCACATTACCAGAGTAAATATAAAAGAAAATTAAAAAAATCATGCTTTTGAATATTTTACTTTTTATATGAATGTTCAAAAGATATAAATAATTATTCGAATTAAAACAATCATGCTATCTTTAAACTGTAATAATTTGTCTTCCTCTATTGTCTTCACATTTAGTATTCAGCGGAGAAACCAAACATGGGACTTTTCACTCGAAATCAAACTTTTAATGATCTAACCATATTTAACTAAGATATTCTCCCTCAATCGTAACAGGTGTTCAAATAATGTATTTAAAGCTTGCACAAACCTCGTGGCATATTTTGCTTTCAAATAAACAAATTCTGTTTTCTATTGCAATACGATCTACATGAGATTAAAACTTCATAACCGAAATTTCCTAGTGATTTTAAATAAAGAACTCTCCCTTTCTTATTTCTGTGTATGTCAAACTAAAACAACTATATAATGACATAAGTAACTTTGACAAACTTTCTAATTTCTTTTGTATCAAGACAATTTTCATACGTTAACTTTTATCACATATTCTATTATTCAATAACAGAAAAGAAAACTTGTTTATCAACAGGTTAATAAAATAATTTTCTAATCAAGTTTCCGTGTTTATATTGATTTAAATTTTCAGAATAATTGTTTTCTGACCATTTACATTAAAAATGTGTTACACAAAATTAGAAGCTTCAAATGTTGTTTTATAAACCATACATGACATACTCAGAGATAATTAATCGTCTGCTCTTTTAAGAAAGATGTCGATAAACAGAAGTATAATTTATTGAACTGTTACTCCTTTTTAGGTTGATTTCCTATGAAATACAACACATTGCGGTCACTCCTGTTTTGGAATTTCTTAAAATTTTTGCAGATGTAAGCCGATCATGATCCCTAGACCTCAAAATTACCATCAGTAAAAACTTTATATCTCTCTCCCACACACTCTTTCTCTTTCTATCTATCCATCTATCTATCTATCTAACTATATATATACATATATCACTATTTTATAGACGCGATAATTCCAATAATTCTGCACAATTTTCTTCCTGATACATAAAATCTCGGTCAAGTTTATTAATTGGCAAAATCGGACCAAGGGTGTAGAAATAAGGAGGGGTTTGTGAAGACCGAAAAAACCACATAACTTCTTAGTTAAAAAAGATATCGAATCAGTTTAAAATTTATATTACTTCTAAAAATTGGGCAAAAAGTTTATGGATGACAGATTTTTGATCAAGTTAAAAATGGGCTCAAAGAGGGGAAAAAAGTAGGGTTTTAAAGAGATAAGGAGTTTTTCAAATATTTATAACGTCGTCATTTCTCAAGATATGAAATCCAGTTAAATTTAATATAAATTCTCTTAATATTATCTAAAACTTTTGTATTTACAAGTTTTTGTTAGGAGCAACTCTTATCGCAAAAAATAAATAAATAAATAAATAAAAAACGAAAACAAAAACGGGGGAGGGTGGAGAAGAAAAAAGATCCATAACTTGGTCAATTCTTACGATATCAAATCCGATTAAATTTATTATACATCTTCTCAATAATATCTACAACTTTTATATTGACAAGCTTTTGATAGGACCAATATTTATAAAAAACAAACTAAATAAAAATAGGAGTTGAAGGGAAAATTGTATTAAGAGTGTACTCAAATCAAAACTGTGTATATTCTGTCTCTTTATTAAATTCATTTTGCTCTCAAACACATCCAGTTCGCATATATAATGTGACGTATTGGCAGGTTTTTGTTAATGCACAATATATTTCAAAAATTGATGTCAAAGTGTGCATTTTGAACAGAATTTCCCGAAGCGATCGTGAATGAAAAATTGAGGATGCATTCTAGTAACAAATTGCTTATTTTCTGACTCATTTTCAAATCAATTTTTTCTCAAACACATCCAGCTTTACAAATTCCCTTGTTTAAGAATTATACAATGGTCGAAATTTTCATAAAGTCAGAATATACGTTTAAAAATGTTGTCAAAGTGAACATTTTAGCCGAATTTTGCTTAAGATGATTCTGATAAAACCGGCTCTTACAAAAAAATGAAATTAAAAATTCTTCAAAAGCGATCAAATAAAGTTGTTAAACTGAGTTTATCTCTAATCACTTTTTTTGTCGTTGAAATGGGTATTTAACTTCGAAATTTACCTCCGCTTGCCGGCCAAGCCGAGCGGGATTTTATGTATTATAGGTTTAAAGAAAAAATTCAGAAAAATTCTAACACTTTACTTCATTTTACCAGATTAATTATTATAAAAGATAAATGTATTCTTTCGAATATTTCCTATTTATAAGACTGTTCAAAAGAAAAAAAGGATATTCGAATGGAAACACTTATGCTGTCTTTAAACTGTAATAATTTCCCTTCCTCAAACATCTTCGCATCAAGTATTCAACAAAGAAACCAAACATGTGACTTATCTTTCGATGCAGAACTTTTAATGAATTAACCATGTTTAACTATGTTATTCCCACCCCTCTATTCCATCAGGGGTTTAAAAGAAACATTTGAAGCTTCCACAAACAACTAGCACTTATTTATTTGCAAAAATATCCTGCTATATTTTGTTTTCAAGTAAGCAAATTATGTTTCTCTTGGAATACAGTCTATTTAAGAAAAAACTTGCCAGTGAGTTCGTCTTTAAATAGCTATGTATTTTCTTTTCCCATCTATGAAAAGAATGTTTTCTGAATATGTAACTAAAATATTTACATTCTGTCAGAGGGAAGCTTTATAATTTCTTTGTTATAAAGTCAACTTCTAGAAGTTGACTTTTATCCATACATGGCTACCTCCCGCTTTTTTTTAAATCAAGAAAAAATTCTGGTAACCAGAAATTTTATTTAATTAATGAAATCATCTACGTTACAATTAACTATCATGTAGTAAAAAGAAACATTTATTGAATAAATTTCCTGTTTGAAAGTAAGTTTTTCGTTTAAAAAATGCGAGAGTTTGGCAACTATGTATTACTATTATATAAGAATAGAAACTAGATGCAGTCTAACCCTTCATATCCTAAATTTTGCATACAAAATTACTTCAAATGAATAATTATTTACGTTAGTGTCTAAGATATTGCGAACAATGTATATAATATAAATTCAGTTTCGCGGTCGCAAGTAGCTACGTAATGACAAAATTTTTCGACTTGACGACTAATTTTCGGCATCTAAGTCGTCGTCCTTTAGCAAATTTCGCGTTTTTCCTTTCGACCATTAGGCGAAAATCCCGTTTTTCGCAGTCCTCTGATGAGAATGCCAAATTTTTTCGTGATCTTTGACAAAAATTAAATTTTTTAGCGATATTCTAACCAAAATCGAGTTTTTTTCTGGAATCCTTCGACGAAATTCGCGTTTTTCAGTGATTCATTGAGGTATGTCGCGCTTTTTTTTATCCTTTGATAATATTAGCTTTTCTCCTGCAATCTTTTGACAAAATTCGCGTTGTTTCTCCGTTTCTTCATTTTCCAAATTAATTTAGCCTTGTGGACGATTGGGATATTTGGATTTAGGGGTCACTTGCTCTTTAAAATTTTGGGAATCTGCGCCTGTACTAGGCAATAGTAATTCGATTTTTAGATATTTTTTAAATTAAATTACATATATTAAATCGGTCGTTATATTTTTAAAAATATATATACAGTCGAGTCTCCATATAAGAAGTCCATTGTTCAGTCAAAAAATTCGTTATATAGAAAAATTCGTTGAATAGAGGACGGCAAATTTTTTTTTTCATTTAATGTTTAAATTATGAAACAGAATTGCTTTTGAGCTGTTTAATTAAGTTATTCAAATATTTAACGGACATTTTCAATCTCAAACATTTTCGCCACTTCCTTTTTTTTCCTGTGTTTTATTGATTATCTTCAAAATTATTACTTTATTAGAAAGAGTTATGTTTATCCTAGAAGCAGTTTTATACAGATGCAGTAGAAGATGACACCGGCGTAGATGACATTTAGTAACAATTCTTCATTCAAATGGTCTCTCAAAACAAAAAGTGTTCCGAGTCGCCACAAACAGTAAACATCCACTCTAAACTCTAAAAGTAATGAGAATTAGTTCAGGTAGGTAAAAACCTGTTCAAAAAGATGGCCTTTTCTAAAATTGCCCTTTTATCTCTGCCTTAATATCCAAACCAAGAAACAAACAACATTTTCAAGACGACAATGGAATAGTTTTATACGTTAGAATGCTTTGCGATAATTGCAAATCGCTCCAGTAGCAAGCAAATGTTTCAATCTTTTCAAGAATGCATGCTCATCTTGGATAAAAAAAAGTCAAGTGCATGCAAAAAGATGTTTTTCTTAGGGGGGGGAGGGGGTGAATGCCTTTTTCCGGACATAAGGAACAGTGTTGAATTCAGACACTTTTCTCCGGGAGGGACTTCTGTGGCCCCGGGGGAAACATTATAGAATTCCGTGGGGGGAATTGCAATTTTTGACCAGTGAAAATGCAAAATCTCAAATTTTCCGGGGGAGACATTTCATTACTCCGGGGGAAAGGTCCCCCCGGGCCACCCCCTAAATTCAACACTGCATAAGGAATAAGGTAGAGGAATGCAACTATCAAGTATAAGCCAGAAATCAACGAAAAAAAATATTCTACAAGTAATTTGAAGCATTTTATGCATTTTCTTAAATATGAAAGAACATTTTTGAAAAAATTCGTTAAATGGAGGTATGTATTTCGCTATACGAAGATTATTTTCAATGCAATCATGAAAAAACTGACCGCTCCTACAAAAAATACATTAAATAGAGAGATTCGTTGGATAGAGTTTCGTTATAGAGAGACTCGACTATATTTACAAGAATGATTAGATTAAAAACAAAAATGCTGTTATAAAATTCTCACAATATTTTATAGAACGGGGTAAATAAATTGTGATCTTATCTGCAATAATGTAGTGTCTTTTAACTGCAATTTTTTTCACATAACGTTTTTACAAACAACTATACCGTAATTTCAGGCGCATAATACAGTGTTGGAAAAAATTATAAAGCGGTTAGAAAAATTTACAAAAATCAAAAAGTAATGGAATTATTGATATCGCAAATTTTATTTACATTTGCATGATCAACATCGCAATAATACGCATAAACTTTGTTTAGAAAAACGGAAGAGGGAGCATAAATTATGCTGATTTCTTAAAACCAATGAAAAACAACTTGGAAAAAATTATAAACCCGATGGTTCTAGCCTCATTTGGCATGATGCCAAACTTGAGAAAGCAGATCTCCAGTAAAGTTTAGGCAAATGTAAATGTGTTACGTGCATTCATTTTGTATTTGGTGTGTTTAAAACAATGCCAACAGGAAAAAAATTATCCAATGGTGAACAAATTAAAATATTAACTTTAAATGAAGCTGGAATGTCTGGTTCTAATATTGCAAGAAAAATAGGAAGGTCCAAGGCTGCAGTAAACAGTTTTCTCAGAAATCCCGAAAATTACGGCAGTAAGAAGCGTACAGGAAGACCGAAATCCTTAACTGTAAGGCAATCAAGACAAATCCGGAAGCTAGCTTACGCAGAAAAAATGTCGTCAGCTCAAATTCAAGAACAGTTACAATTACCCTGTACAAGCCGAACGGTAAGAAATGTTTTAAGTAACAATCCCATTGTTCAATTTAAAAAATTTAAAGGAAAACCTCCTCTTTCTAAGCACCACAAAAATGCTCGCTTAGACTTTGCACGAAAACATTTAACTGAAGGCACAAATTGGAGAGATGTTGTCTTTTCCGATGAAAAGAAATTTAATTTAGATGAACCCGACGGCTATAAATTCTTTTGGCATGATTTACGACAGGAACCTCATATTTTTTCAAAGCGTCAGTTTGGAGGTGGTTCGGTAATGGTTTGGGCTGCATTTGCTGCCTGTGGAACCACTCCAATTGTCTTCATGCATAACAAAATGAATTCAGTTATGTATCAAGATATGTTAGGAGATAATTTATTACCCATTGCTCCTCTTATAACTTCGGGAGACTGGACATTTCAGCAGGACAACGCTTCCGTTCATGTTTCGAAGTCAACTAAATCTTGGTTGGAAGCTAATCAGGTGAAATGCCTTCAATGGCCAGCTCGAGCCCCGATCTGAACGTAATAGGAAATCTCTGGGGAATTTTAGCCCGAAATGTTTACAAAAATGGACGACAATTCAATTCAAAGTTAGATTTGATGAATGCTATTAAAAACTGCTGGAACAAGATTGATGCAAGTACTTTGTGTGGTCTGATAAATTCAATGAACAAGAGACTAGTCAAAGTCATCGAAAAAAAGGGTCTCACATCGATTATTGATGAAATACATGTATCGACTTTATAATTGTTTCCAACTTTCTTTGTACAGAAAATTTTCTTAAGTCTATTAACTTTTATTAATGTTTCTTTTTTTCTTTACTTCCTTGTAGCATATAATGTATATGTATGAAATTTCACAAATATTCCATCTTTTGTTTTTTAATTATATCATATTTTCAAGTGGCTTTATAATTTTTTCCACCACTGTATGCGGATCAAACAATTCTTTTTCGACCCAGAAAATTTCGAAAATAAAATCTAACTTTCTGAATCTCGGTAAATATTTGGCATCAATTCCTAAATCAAATATCTGGGTCGAAAAGAATTGTTTGATCCGCGGATTATACGCCAAAATTTATTGTACTTAGTTATGGTTGCAAAAATAAAATATTTAGCTTAAAATGTTTCATTGTGCTTTATAAGTATCATCAATCAAATTTATTTAATTTTTTTTTTAAAGAACGAGATTTTTTTCAAAAATTTCAGAAATTTAAACCTTTTACGACTTAAGATATATTAATCTATAGGTGCAAAATTTTATGAATTTATTTATTTATTACAAAAGGCATCTTTTTCGAGCTATTATGTTTGGATTATAAATGTATTGTTTTTTTCGCCACAACCTGGAAAATATTTGAGCAATTTATTGGAAAAGAAAATATTATCATCATTTTAACAAGGTGAAACGAAGATAAGATAGCTGCTTAGTTTTATGTGTAAAATCCGATGCGAAACATTATTAAAATTCAGCAGTTTTGATCAGGAATGAGTTGCATAATAATAACGGTAACTAAAATAATTAAGGAAAATAGTTTTGTAGGAATATACAATGAGGATTGTATTTGTATTTCGTTTCTTTTAGTTCAAGTTACATTATGCATATTTTAACTATATTTAGGAATTTATTAAGTATACATGCGTCATAATAGAATTGTACGTAACATTTAAATGAATATGTCCCGTTTGTCTTTTCTGTTGCTTCACTTTAACTTGGTGAATTGAAGCTTTTCTGGCTGCTTGCTTTATTTAATTTTATGCACTAGAAACAGTATTAAAATGCACCAAGTTTGAAAAAAACTGCAGGATATTTCCATTAAGTAAAATAATTAAGGACAGTGGAGTTTTATGAAACACAAAATAAGTATATTATTCGTAGTTAGCTTGAATTAATTTAAATTATGTTGCGCATATGTATGTAGAACTGTATTAAGAGACTTAATTGATACATGTATTCACTAAATTAGAATTATGAGTACCATTAAATAAGTATGCAACATTTGTATTTCTATCGATTCACTTTAACTTGATTATTGAAGACTGACTAGTTGCTTAATTTGTTTAATTTTACTCCTAAAATCCAATGAGACACCTTATTAACCCATGCGAGACCAGCATCGGTTGACACCACTTTTTGTCCAATAATTAAATTTCCTTAATCAATCCAGAAAATGCCTTAAATAGGGTAAATTTTACTTTTCTTTTTTTAGTGGTATTAAAAACAAGATCTTTAAACAGCATTTGAGCCTTTACAGCATTTGAGCCTTGAGAAACAATTAATAAAGCGGAACTGGCATACACCTAAAATAGTAAAACTACAACTATAATCGTTTTCGAGGGTTTCATTACTATTGCGGAAAACTTCCACCAGTAAATTTAAATAGGAAATTTCTCTTTATATAAACGCATTATTAAATGGAAATTTCAATAAAAAAAAATAATGGTAAAAAATTGATATTCATTTTTACAGATGAAAATTTACTTCGGTGGTAATAATTTTTCCACATTGTGACAATCTATTACTTGTGTCAGTGAAAAGATTATAATATTTAGTCAAACTGATACCAGTAAAAATGAATAATTTTTTTTCGTACATTTGTAAGAGAATTTTCCAATCAATAAAGCTCTTTAATTAGACAAAATTTTCTTTTCAATTTTACTGGTGGAAGAAACTGTTGATTGTTGTCTGAAATTGTCTTAAAACTGTCTTAATTAGAAAAAAACCATCTTGCGACAACCTGCTCACTTACTTCACTCCCAACTACTAGACAATAGACTATATATCCCCTCCTCTTTATTAATAATTCCATTATATGTGCCCTTAATCCGGAAGTGGTTATAATGTAACACAAAAGGAAAACACTGCAGAAGATTTATGCAAACTAAAATCGTTAAGGTAAATAGTCTTTATGAAATGTAAAATGAGCATTTTACTCATATTTCACGAGCTTTAATATAATTTACCTCATGCATATTGAGATTATCGTTATCCAATGCATATTTACTATATTAAAATTATGTGTACCATTAAATAAATATACCACGTTTGTTTTGTCTGTTGGTTTGGTGAATTGAAGTCTGATTAGCTTTTATTTTTATTTATTTAAATAACATACATCCGACTTGTGTGCTCGACGTGAAAGCCTGCTTATAAGTCATCGTCAATATACAAGGACGAGATAGCACAAGGAAATTTACAACACATGAGAAATACAACCAGGAGCTCCACACAAAGTGTGTGTGCAATGGAGCCAGCTGGAATCGAACCCACAACCTCCAGGTTAGCAGAGCGGCGTCTTAACCACTCAGCCACGGAGGCCCCTGATTAGCTAAATAATTTATTTACATTTATATGAAAAATACAATGAGAATCACAATTGCAATACAACAGATTTGGAATTGACTACAGCAAGTTTCCGCTAGCTAAAATAATTAACCCTTCATTTCACCGTGAGCTACACCTGGCATTTCCTGAAAACAGTATAATTCTTTTTATGTGCGATGAATTCGGCCAATAGAATCGCTGTAACTGATAAAAATAAAAAAGAATGTTGTCCAGTTAAACTGATGGAATTGAGCTCACAGGCTGCGCATACTAATTGTACATTACAGCCTTATATTTTCAAGGGTTAATTCCGTTCGAAAAAAAATATTAAGAAGGGGTGATCAGCTCCCCCCTTTCCCCTTTCCCCTTTTTTATACTTAATCATTGAACCCTCTAAACTAATCAGGGACATGCTTTATCATATAAAAAATCCATATCCAAAATTTAGAGCAAATTGGAAAATTCTTAATAAAACCACATTTATATAATTTAAGAAGAATTATCCTTCTCTTTCATATACTTAACCATAAAACTTTCAAAACTATTCAGAGATTTGAACGAAATCTGACAATTCTGCGTGAAAAACCCATTTCTATAAATTAAGGGGAGGGGCATTAGAACCCCCATTTCCTCTGTTTATATTTATCCAATGAACACCTAATACCAATCACGGAAGCGCTTCATCAGAATGATCCTATGTGTAAATTTTGAACAAAAACTAATATTTCTGCATGAAAAACCCATTCATATCAATTAAGGGGAGGGACATGAGCCCCCCGTTCCCTCTCTTATACATATCGAATGAACTCCAAAAACTAATCAGGAAAGCGCCTTATCAGGATATACCTATATACAAAATTTCAAGTGGATGGGATATTTTTATCATGAGTTATCGCGTTACGTACGAACGTACATACAGAACGGGCGGGCACATAAACTCTCAGGCTATGTTAGCCTGTGAGCTAAAAACTCAAAAGAATGGAATAACACTTATTTTGTTCATGACAAGTCCTGCATTTGACAAAAAATTAGAATTCGTTCTTCGGAATCAAAAAAGTTTTCGATCAAGCTATTTAGGCAAAATTTACTTTTATTATTTTTACTGAATACTTAAAAATAGTAATAAAAGGATAGTTTCAGAGTGTTAAGCAGATATAACTAATTAATTTAGGCCCATTTAATTGAAAAATATAGCAATACAATATTTAAAAACAACAATTGTGAGCATAGGATACATGCCCTAAAATATCAAATTTTAGCTGGAAATTTAAAATTCGATTTTTTTTAAATATTTTTTTCCCATTATTATACCAATATTTAGGTTTTATAAAAAATAGAAAACTAATCGTTGGGGGCCACCGTAATACTTACCTATCATGAATATGCATAATATAATATAGAAAAATAAAGCATGTGAAAACTATTTATACAATGCTTCGCAATTCGAAAACAAAATTTAAACGCATATTTTAATATTGTTAATATACATAGTAATGCTCTATTTATGAATTGCTGATGAATCCATTTCGACAAATTATATAAAATGCTAAACTACTCAAGTAGTACCGAACTGCATAAAAGAAACATCCTTATAACTCCAAAAATAATAATCCTATTAACTAACAGTTTACTGCGTCGGATTAAGCGTCTCATTTCCAATTTAAATATATCTCTGAATTGAAATTTGAATGAAATACAGGGTCACGAAAAATCGAAGATGTGGAAAACAGGATTACAAATATCTCGGCTACTAATAATCCGATTGACTTTGTTTTTTATGCAAAATTTATGTTATTTTATTGCCTTTTAAGTCCGTTCCTTAAAATACAAAATTTCGAAAATTTTTATATCCCTTTCATCAGAACGAATTTTTCAAGAGTCCGAAAAAAATAGTTCCGGATAACCGAGGTTACTGATATTAAATAGGCTTCGTTCCATTCTTACATACTAAGTACATACAAAATTTCAAGTCTCTATCTCAATTTCTTCGTGAGATAGAGCGTTTACAGACAGACAGATGGCAAATTTTTTTTTATAAAAATATGTTTTTCGGAATCTCCACTATCTGAAACGTGTAAATCCGTCAAAAGATTTTTTGAATTTTCAAAATGATTGCAAGACTTACCCTATACTACGTATGATGGGTAAGTAAAAACGTGCAGTGAAGGATTAAGGACAATAATTTTGTTTAGAAATTAAAACGAACATGTTATTCGTATTTCGCTTGCATTAGTTTTCTTTTTTACATTGAAAATATTGCTACTCTATTTGGAGAAATATTCAATATATATTTACTAAATAAGGATTATATGTGGCATTAAATAAATGTGTTAAATTTGTCTTTCCTTTTGCTTTATTTTAGGATTATCATAAGTTAGTGTTTTGTTTCTGGTAAATAATTTGATTTAAATAATTGATAATTAATATTCATATGTGACATATGAAATATTTTTACTCAAGTTTTTTTTTTTTTTTTTTTTTTTTTTTTTTTTTTTTTTTTTTTTTTTTAATAAATTGCAAAGAATGCCGTTTGGAATGATGTAAATAAAATGCCGTATTAGCATTACCGAAATGAAATACAACTTTAGTAAGAACGAAATATATTCACTTTAAATTGATTGAATAAGAAATTTTTCTTTGATTTGTTGCATTTTGATTTGTTTCGCAAAATTTTCACAAAATTGTGCTAACAAGGAAGGTCTCCATATGGGCATACTCCGAAAAATCAGAAAAAATACAGAATGTTCTTCTCTTGAAGATATATACGTTTAACAAAAAAAAAAAAAAAAAAAAAAAAAAAAAAATCGGCGGAACCTTTGTACCTTGTCTGTAAAAAAATGATGAAAATTTCGTTATTTGGCGATTTATCATCGGTTAGCGATGAAAAGCAAATTCAAAAATCAGTTCTTAATGTAAAATGCATTTTAAAGGAAAAAAGTTTCATGTTTAACGTGTTTAGATAAATTAAATATCTTGGTTTTGCCAGCTTTAGTTTGCTTTACATATAATATCGATATTTAAGTGTATTTAAACTCATTAAAATTATTTCAAGTTCAAAGTCCAGTTGAACATTGCCAATTCGATTTTGTTGCTATGGAAACATCTGGCTTTTATTTTTGACTACATATTGAATTCATTTATTGATCATTTTGACTATATATTGAATTCCCTGATTGTTTGTTTAAATTCATTTATGTTTAATTTCATTTACACGTATTCTAAAAATCCAAAAGTTTTCAGTTGCATTAAAATCGTTTGCTTTTTGTGGAGAAAAGTGCTGCTCGCCAAATCGTGAGACACTTTCGTCTTTTCACACCAAATATTCGAAAGTATTTTATTTTTTCAGAGTTTTTAACGCAATTCCGCCGTTAATTTTCACTGATGCTTTATTACATACGTGAGTAGTTTAATTAGTATTTTTTTCAAAAAAAATCTGAGTATGCCCAGTATGGAGTCCTTCCTTGTAAGATTTTACCAGAATAAAAATATTTATACATTTGTAAAACTATCAAATTATTTATTGAAACAAAAAAATTGGTTTTTTCGTTTTTTATGAAACATTTGTGATAAATATCCCGTTAAAATTGTACTACAAGAAAACAAAAGTGAAAAAATATTAAAAACACTAATTTGTTTACTTTCAATAGTAAAAAGATAATTATAAAAGCACATAACATTACCAAATCTAACAGAAAATAAATCTAACTGCACTTAAATATAGTTTTAACTTTCTAAAGATACCTATGAAAATAAGACAATAAATAATTCCGAATATATATTATCAGTAATAGCAAATAAGTCAACCACTTCTAGAATACTTTTGGAACAATTTACTCTATCGGAAACTAATTGAAAAAATCGGATTAATTATTTACGAATACAAACGTATTCTTAAATACCAAGTGGTCTTAACATTCCTAATATTCGAAGTATTTCTTGAGACAGAAAGTTTAAACTTCCTTCGTTATCTGTACATGAATCGAAGTCTCACGCTTAATTTAATATTATGTATAAAATCCGATGAGAAACATAATTAGAGTGGTACAGATTAGAAATGAGTTGCAGAAAATTTTCGCTAACTAAAATAAATATAAGAAAAACAGTTTTGCATGCAATATAAAATGAGAATTTTATTTTGCTTGTGTTAATTTAATGTATGTTGTGCATATTGCGACTACATTTTGGGTTACATAATAAATATATTTAATAAATTACAGCTGTATTTTCTATTAAATAAATGTGCTATTTTTGTATTTTCTGTAACTTTATTTTTAGACTAGCTGGCCCGCCCGGCTTTGCCCGGGTCCGTAATAATAATGTTACACGAACTTGCAATTTCTATGATTTTATATTTAACTCGAAATATGTGTAAATACACTGTTAAAAGTTTTACCCTTTTGCTGCATCGTCACTCCACCGCTTTTATAGAAAATGATTACTTCAGCCTATTTTGGAGCATTCTCATATGTCAAAAGAGAGATATTCTATAAAAGCTGGGGAGTGATGATGCAGCAAAAGAGTCAAATTTTTTACATTGTAAATTATATTAAATACGTGCCCCTGACTGTGTCAAAAATCGGTTTAAAAAACTAATATTTAGCTGCAAAAATACCCAAAATGACTGCAAGACTGCAAGCTCGGAAGCGCAGGAGGGAATATGTGTCCAACTATTTTGTGATTTTCGTGTAAAAGTGTTGATATTTATCATTAAATGTACTGTTAAGTGACTTAACTAAATACTTTTTTCACGTAGATATCCCAAGTGAAATATTTTGAATTTCAAACTAATTATATCACTCTTAAATCCGACTATACCGTGAATGTAATCGATAGTCGATGATTAGCTAAAAGGTTAGTATATTGTATTATAATTTCTGAGCCATTTTACAAAAATAGGTGTATATTTTTTTTTATCAAACATGCGTAATGTTCATTCTGTGAACAAAATCCTAACCTTAACCTAATTGTATTGTAATCATAACTTGTCTGTAACCTAGCTGTATCTTAACAGTAACCTAACTGTAACTTAAATATACCATAAATGCAATCTGGCCGTCATCTTATCATAACATACCCATAATCAAACCATAACCTAACCGTAACTTAACCTTAACCTAACTGTACCTTAACCATGACCTAACTGTAACCTAACCGGAAATTAAATATAACATAAGGCTCACCGGAACATAATTGCAACCTAACTGTTACCTAACCGTAACCAAGTTCTAATTTAACACTAACTGAAAACGAAATATCTTAACCATCACGCGCTATAAAGTACTTAGTTTCACTTTCCACCGCTACGGAGCGCACTATGTTTTGTAGAACATCCGAATTTTAGGTTCGCAATGGATTCATGTCCATGGAAATTATTTTGTCTTCTTCGAATACGGTTATGGTTGTTTGGAATGTTTTTGTTCAGTTTAGATTCGGTTCAATTCAGATTTCGTGGGGTTTTTTTTTCCCTTCAAATGGGATTTTTAGGTTCGAGTCGGGTTGTACTTCAATGGAAATTATTTTACCTTGTTCCAATGAGGTTATACTTTTCATTGAAATATTTTTGTCGGGTTCAGATTATGTTTGGTTCAAATTTCGGGATTTTTTTTACAAATTTTTTGGTTCGGATTGCGTTTATGTCCATGGAAATTATATTGTCTTATTCGTATCTGGTTATAGTTATTTGGAATATTTTCGTCGGATTCAGATTCTGTTCTATTCAGATTTCAGATACTTTTTCAAATTGATTTTTAAGATTCTGGTCAGATTCATGTCCAGGGAAATTATTTTGTCTCGCTCAGATCCGGTTTTAGGTCTTTGGAATATTTTTTTCAGGTTCAGATGTCGTTCAATTCAGATTTCGTTTTTTAAGTGGAATTTTTAGGTTCGGGTTGGGTTGCGCATCAACGGAAATTATTCTGTATTGTTTGAATACGGATATGCTTCTCTGGAATATTTTTGTCAGATTCAGGTTTAGTTCAGTTTTTTAGGTTCGGATTGGGTTCATGCTCATGGAAATTTTTTTCCTGTTCGGATTCGGGTATGGTTCTGTGGAATATTTTTGTGAGGTTCATATTTGGTTCGATTCAAATTTCAGATATTTTTTTTCAAATGGAATTTTAGGTTCGGATCGGGTTCATGTCCATGGAAATTATTTTCTCTTATTCGAATCCGGTTATGGTTCTTTCGAATATTTTGATCGGATTCAGATGTAGTTTGCATAAAATTTCAGGTTTTTTTTTCAAATGGAGTTTTTTAGGTTCGAGTCAGGTTTATGTTCACGGAAAGTATTTTGCCTTGCTCTTATCGGGTTATAGTTCTTTGGAATATTTTTATCGATTTCATGTTTCGTTCTGGTCATTTTTCGGGTTTTTTCAAAAAAAAATTTTTAGTTTGGGGTCGGGTTGCATATACATGAATATTATTTTTGCTTAATCGGATTGGGATATGCTTCATTTGAATATTTTTGTTGGATTCAGATTTGATTCGGGTCAGATATCAAATCCATATTTTTTTTTTTTTTTTTTTTTTTTTTTTTCAAACGGAGTTTTTAGGTTCGGGACGGGTTTGTGCCTTTGTGCTCATGGAATTTTTTTCTTGCTTGGATCGAAGTATGGTCTCTTTTTTTCTGGTTGGGATCGGGTTATGTATTAATACGCCTAAACGTTATGTTTTGCTACTAATCTTTTAGTGACTATTTTTGATATATAATTTACTTTACTATTTGATAATTTATTATTGTGCATGAATCGTCTGCCGATTCGAACAATTTTACGTAAAACAGCCATTTCATTTTTGTTGTAAAAACAAATTAAAATCATAATAAAATTTTAACTTAAATAAAATGCATTCAAATTTAATCAGTGACTTAAAAAACTGCTAAAAAAGCTTCGTATACACGTATATAACATATTTACTGCAACACGTGCTTTGACACGCCTATCAATTGAAACAGGTTTAAATCCGTACTTTTTTTGGTCTTGTTTCTTAAAAAGAATTAATCTATCACTTCACCAGTAAAAATTTATTAATTATTTTATCATATGTGTATTAAATATCAATACAGAAAATTATTTAAACTTTTTGCTTGAAACTATAACATTCTTTTGTTAATATCTTAAAATCGTCTGCAGTAAGAAATCTATATTTTAGAATAATATTTATTACTTAAGTTTTCATACATGATTTTAAAAGAATGTTTTCATCATTATACTTTAAATATTTATTTGCATGCAATTATTAAATCATAAACATTTTTCATCTGCGTTATAAAGTATTTAAAATTACATTAATGAAGAAAACTTTTAATTATACAATTTTTAGTTCGTATCAAATGTTTTCAATATCTTATTTAATTTTAATTTGATATTTAATTATTGCTAATTTTCCAATTTCCTTCATTTTAAAAGCAGATATTTACTTTAATAAATATTAATAGAACAAAGACCATTTTAAAAAATTGCTATTTCTTCTTAAAATATGCTTCAATTGTAATTCGTTTCTTTCAATTCGTCTTATAATACAAAATCCCTTCCACGTCTTTTTGTTTGGCACATTAAAATTTGAGCGATATATGGTTTCATATTGCAAGCCTTTTTTGAGGCTTACTTCACCTCCACTTATCTCATTCCTCCATGGGTTTCTTTAATTCTGTCTCCG
This sequence comes from Maratus speculifer, assembly GCA_964019185.1. NCBI lineage: Eukaryota > Metazoa > Arthropoda > Arachnida > Araneae > Salticidae > Maratus > Maratus speculifer. Next base: position 175,639,520 of record OZ025302.1, read on the forward strand.
CTTTCTTAAAATTTTTACACAACCAACCAACCGTAAACAAACGAAAGAGAAAAAAATTGGGAAAAAGATGATTTTTTATGAGAGTGACCTCTCGATTTTAATTAATTACTCAGTTAATAATTTGAATTTCGAAATTCTGAAGCTCAGATGCACCAAGAGAGATTTGAAGCTACTCTCAAAAAAATTTTGAACTTTGTACACGCTGTAGATTTTGCTAGCCATCGCAGACACACACACACACACAGACAGAGCGTTTTGTTCTTTTATTAATATAGATTAGCACTAGTTTGAATTGTGTTTCTGGCAGATAAATGGAATTGGAATAATAATTGGAATAGTTTCTTGTACATGTGACGTATAGAATAGTTTAAGAGTCGCGTTTATTTATTGAATAAAATGGAAACTAAATTATTTGCAATTTACAGTATAGCGCTCTTGTTCAGACTGTTCAGACCCTTGTTCAGATAAACAAAAGTTTAGATAAATCAATAGACAATTTAAGTTGATGTTTCTAACCTTTACATTTTATCTTAGGACTTTTAGTACCAGTTTGTGATGGGTGTGTTTAAAAACTCTTCTTTTTTGTTTTTTATTTGTTGTTTTTTATGTTTACTTTTTTATTATTTAAAATTTCTTTTTTTTTTTTTTTGCCATCTTCTGAACTCCCGAGATTATAATTTAAACAAAAAATCTTCCGATTGTCGCTTGCTTCAAAAAGACATTATTTTCAATGCTGCCTCACCCCGAATTATTCTTAAGGATTCTAGTCACTCAGCGACCGAATTCCTCCTAAGTAGAGGCATTCTTATATTCAAAATATCACCTCAAGTGAATTAATATTTTAAACTTCTTTTTACAGTGTTCTCTTCGTAAAGGATGTCATTTTTTTCTTAGTTGTCAAAATATTTCTAAAATTTATGATCAATTTAATATTTTATAATTTAAAAACTAACGAACTGGAAGTAAAATTTTAAAACTTCATATAAAATTATGCATAAGTTTTAGAAATATTTTGAAAACTACGAAAAAAAAGATTATTTTATGAAGAAAAAACTGAAAAAAAAGAACTTAAGAATATTAACTTCTTAAGGAGATATTTTGAATATAAGAATGTATCAAACGCCCATAAATTTCACATTACGAAGGGGAATTCGGCCGTTGAGTGACTAGCACCCTAACATATGTTAGTTCAGTAAGATCAGTATGCTTTTGCCTTTCGAGCCATTTGATATTTGTTTCCAAACATTCGAAGGCTTCTTTATGTGGTGTATTTGGATAATTTTCAAAGTGTTCGTTTTCATTTTCTTCAATTTCTTATTCGTAATTACTGCTTCTAATTATACATTAAAAAGGGATTCGATTTCGCATGCTAAATCTGAGGAGGGAGGGGGGAATGAGAGAAACAGGGTGTTGGATGATTGGAATTTCGGTAAAAAAAATTTTGAGAGAAATAAGCTGCTTAGATAATTAAAAGTTCAGTTTGAAACTTTTTCCAGAGAAATAGGCTGTTCGGACAATTGGAAGTTCAGTTAATTAGAGTTACGATAATTTGAGCTAAACTATACTTATTAAAATGTACCAATATTCTTAAAAACTTAAGCATTCTAAAAACTCTTCTTTTTTACGAATATTAATGTCTCATGTATGAGAAAAATTCTTCAAAGGAAAAGAGAAGAAAGTGTTCTCCGATTATATGTATTTTATCATATTGCACATTTCTTGAAAAAATGAAAAAAAAAATCTTACTAATCAATGTCAACAAGTCTGTTTTGAGAAATCTCTATTGCTTTATAAACATTGATGTGTTAGCTTATTCCCCAGCCTCCCCCTTAATACCATTATTATAAGTCGCATACTTGACTTGTATGTTATAAGTTATTTAAAAAAAAATTCTAAATGTTTGAATGAGATTAATACAATAATAAGGAAGTTCTAATTAATCGTTAATAAAAAAAAAAAGCTTTTGCTTTTCTCAATTAAAAACTATGTTAAATTAAATCTTTTATCAAAGATAAATAATTAAAGATGTTTAGAAGTATAGTTTATTAGTAGTATAAAAAATAATTTAAGAAAATTGCTATCTTCAAGAATAGCATCCTTTTTGCAATTTAAAAATAACCTTATATTTGCGTATGTGGACGGAGCGACTTGACATCGGTAGTGATCGCTGATTGGCCTTGAAGCTTTATTCGTCTCCGTGATCTACATGTTTGAAATATGCACACGCACAGTGCACATCTCAATTATACAAGAAAAAACTCCGTTTATATGTTTTCCACAATAACTGCTTAACTCAACCACTTGTAGAATTGTTTGTGGATTGCGTTATTGTTTCCTAAATTAATTAAAAATGGAACAAATACTTACGAATTGTTAAGTATTCTTAGTCACCATATGAAATTAACATTTTAAATATTCTAAATATTTGTTAAAATAGAAAATTGATGTTTCTTCGATTTTCTTCATCTTAACTAAGATGAAGTTTGCGTAGCAGCTTAATTACTTGAATTCTGAATGTGAAATCCTAGGAGAAATATTAAAAGGCAACAAGTTTGTAACCAGTGCAGAAAATTTCCATTACCTAAAATAAACAAGGAAAATATTTTTATACGGGCTATAAAATAAGCATTCGTATTTAGTTTGAGTTAATTTCATTTACGTTGCGCATATTGCGATTATATTTTGAGCCTTTTTTAATCTATATATATTTACTAAAATAGAACTATGCGTACACTGTAAAAAAAAATCTGTGAAGGAACTAAACATTTTGAAGGAAACTGGGATTCCAAGAACTTTTCATGTAACGATAACAGGAAAAATTCATGTAATCGATTCTGAAACTTGAATTTTTGCTGTTACCGTTACAGGAAAAGTTCTTGAAATCCCAGTTTCCTAGAAAAGGTTTAGTATCTTTGCAGATTTTTTTTACAGTGTACCATTAAATAAATGTACTACATTTATCTTTTCTGTAATTTTATTTTTAGATTAGCATTAGTTTGTGTTTTGTTTCTGACAAATAACTGGGGTTAGTAGAAATAGTAGGTTTGTAGTTAGACATTAAATAGAAGAATTTCACTCGCGTTTATTTTTTAATAAAACACAATTGTTAATATTATAAAAGAAAAGACAAATGAAATAAAATGTGATATCTTCTGTTAAAATTGAATAAATAAACGCATCTGATTTGTGAAGTATCTTTCTATTCTCAAGAAAGGTAACTACTGCTGTCAACACCGCTGACATTGATTTTTTTCTGACCGTTGTGTTGTGTGGGGGGAGGTCTTTCTTCTTTAATATTAAGAAAACAATTGTATACAAAAATATAAAAATTTAATGATGTTGTGTAAATTATCGAAATATTCCATTTGCATTTCTTTTCTCTATTTTGCATAAAGATTTTGTAATGTGAGAATAAGCATCATAATGAGATTCACACCGTGTAATTTGCAGTAAATTTTTAATATATATATAATATAAATTATCATTTATGCAGTCATCCTTCGTTTATTGCAGTCGGCCAAATTTTCGTAATTGCTTGAAAAAAAATTGAAATTTTTCAAAATATGTGAAACAAACCGATAAAAAATAATTTATGGGAAACTTATTCCAGTCGAGAATAATTTAAGAAATTCAGTATGTGTAAGTCAATAATCAAACCTGTAGTATGTATTTGACATGAATAATACTTCATCTATCACTCTAACGACAAAGTTAAATTTTCAACAAGTATCGAAAATTCGAATGCACTCTATAACTAAATTCATGGATTACCGAATGAATAAATTATTTTACTCAATGGATAAAGGACGATCAGTAATATTATTAAAATGAAACAGACTTTAAACGGAACGTATAATTATTCTCAAACTACTTGTATTATTACTTAATGGTTTTGTGTAAATTATCGAAAAGCTCCTTTTGTATTTTTTTCTCTATTTTAATAAAGATTTTATAATACGAGAATAAGCATCGTAATGAGATTCACACAGTGTAATGTGCAGTAAAATGTTAGTGCATATATAATATAAATTATCTTTTATGCAGCCATGCATCGTTTATTTCAGTTGACCTGTTTTTGTTAATTGCACGGAAAAGTTTAAAATTCCCCAACATATTACAATAATAAACAAACCAATAAAAAAATATTTTTTGGGAAAATTCTAAAAAATGAAACTAATTTATGAAAATCGGTGTGTATAAATAAAAAATCAACACTATAATATGTATGTGACAATATTAATATTCTATGTATAACTTTAACTAAAGCTAGGTTTTTAACAATAGTGGAAAAATCGAATGCATTCTATAATTCAATCAACGGGAAACTAAATGAATAAATTATGTTAATTATTCTCAATTAATTTCATACTATTTTATTTATTCTTGGATAAAAAAGGATCAGTAATGCTTTTAAAATGAAAAAGATTTCAAAAGAGACACATAACAGGGCTCCCAAATGGTCCGCGAACTGAACATCAGAATTTTTTAGAGAAATTTTCTTTTTAGATTTTTCTTGCAAAAGAAACTACGTTTCAAGAAACTACGTTTGTAAGTTGATTCTAGCTCAAACGTATTATGAAATTTTCTGTGAAAAAATACTGATGTTCAGTTCGCGGACCATTTGGGAGCCCTGAAATAATCATTCTCAAAATATTGGTGGGTAATTCCAAGAGCACATGTCGTGTAAGTCACATGCTGGGATTTTGGATACCAGTACTTTAGAACGGAAAAATGTCACTTATTTCAACAAAGATATTTTATCAATTGAATAAGGCCATGCAAAGTTTTCGAAAATAACGGTGGGCAACAACTTAGCAGTTACTAGAATTGTGACTTACACGACAAGTGCTCATGTAAATTACCCTGGTGTAATTAATTAAAATGGCTTTGTGTAAACTATCGAAAAGCTCTATTTCTATTTTTCATAAAGATTTTGTAATGCGAGTATAAGCATCGCAATGCGATTTTTATACAGTGAAATGTGAAATAAATTTTAAATACATATATAATAGGAAATTTCTTTTATGCAGTCATACATCGTTTATTTCAGTTGACCTGTTTTCGTTGATTGCACAGAAAACTTTGAAATTCTCCAAAATATGTGAATTAATAAATAAACCGATAAAAAATTATTTTATGTGAAGCTTATTCCTGTGAAGATTAATTCAATAAATTCGGTCAGTATAAAAATATATCGAAAAATGTAATATGTATTTGACACGATACCTACTTTATCCATCACTCTAAATAGAAAAATAATTTTTCAACAATTGTAGAAAATTCGAATGCACTCTATAACTAATCAGCGGGAAACTAAATGGATAAATTACTTTACTTAATGGATAAAAGACGATGAGTAGGGTTATTAAAATAAAAGATACTTCAATCTGAACACAAAATTTTTCTGAATCTTTTGGTGCAATTAATTATAATGGTTTTGTGTAAATTATCAAAAAGTTTCATTTGTATTTTTTTTCCCCAAAAGATTTTGGAATGCGACAATATATACCGTAATGAGAATCACGCAGTGTAATGTGCAATAAATTTCAAATACAAATGTAATATAAATTATCTTTTATGCAGTCATGCTTCGTTTATTTCAGTTTACCTATTTTTGTTGCACAAAAAACTGTGAAATATATGAATTAACATACAGGGTGTCCAGTAAATTACTGACCCATTTTGAATGTAAACAAAAAAAAAACTGTTTGTGACAAAAATGTGCGATTTGCTGCATTGTTATCAGAAAATCAGTAAATGTTTAGGTATGCACTTTCTTAAAATAGTTCGAATTTTGGCCAACAGATGGAGCTAGCGGCCGAAATTGAGACACTATTCTAGTTTTCAAACGCATGATCTTTTCGGCTCATTTGGCAGAATCGAATCTCAGTCGACATGTTGAATCGACTCTCGATTCACCTGCAGAAATAGAGTTTGTTGGATGGAAAGATATTTAAAATAATATTTATGATTGAACAATGCCTATTATACTAAATAAAAACCAGCAAAACATATTTTTTTTTAATAAGCATTGACTTTTCACACATTTACATTAAATAAATTGTATTCAAAAATGTTTTTGTAACCGGTTAACTGATTCTCTTTTTAACGTACAATAAATTCAAAATACGGGATAAACACCGCTCTTTTAAGTTAAAAAAATCTTAATACTTAATCTAAACGTTTCTTCCATTAAATAGTATGAAATTGTATTTAAAAAAATTAGTCGTGTTAAAAAGATTTAAGTGAGGGATAAAGCAAACTCTTCTTGCCTACGTCGGGCAGTGAATCAACTAATTGGTTAAACAGTACTACGGTAATAGTGTTTGCACGTTCTTTGTCTAAAAAAAGCGGGACGGTGGCTTATAAATCGGCACATCTATACTAATAAAATAACAAATCGCTCTGTCTGCGTGTGTGTGTGTGTGTGTGTGTGTGTCTGCGATGGCTAGCAAAATCTATGGGACGTACGAAGCTCAAAATTTTTATGAGAGTAGCCCAATATCTCTCCTGATGCACCTGAGCTTCAGAATTTCGAAATTCTATTTATTAACTGAGTAATTAATTAAATTCCAAAGATCACTCTCATAAAAAATCGCCTTTTTTCTTCTTTTTTTTCTCTTCATTTAGTTATGATTGGTTGGTTGCATAAAATTTTCGCATAAATAATTTAAAAAGCTGGAACAGACCTTTAAAATTCATAGACTGGCAAACTGTCAGTTTAAATAATGATTTTTTATCACAGCGGTTGCAAACCATGGAGGAAAAAGATAGGTGGTGGTGAAGTAAACCGAAAAAAGAGTTGCAATATTAAACCATTTATCGCTCAAATATTAATGTCCCAAACAAAAGCATGTGGAAGGGATTTTGTATTAATAAGACGAATTGAAAGAATTGAATAACAGCTGAAGCGTATTTTATGAAGAAATAGTAATTTTTTAAAATGGTCTTTTTTCTATTATATTATTTATTTTTAAAAAATGTTTGCTTTTAAAATAATTGAAATTGATAAATTCGAAATAATTTAAATGTCAAAATAAAATTAAATAAAATATTGAAAACATTTGATTTGAACTAAAAATTGTATTACTAAAAGCTTTCTTTTTTTTTTCAGAACTTTTTAATACTTTATAACGTAGATGAAAATATGTTTTTAATTTAACAACATATTAATAACACTATGTCAATATATAAAATATATTTATGAAAACATTCTTTTAAAATCAAGCGCGAAAACTTAAATAACAAATATTAGTCTAAAATATAGATTTCAGAGTGCAGACGATTTTAAGACATTAACGAAAGAATGTTAACTTTTCAAGCAAAATCTTAAATGATGCTTCTATATTGATATTTCAAAGTGACGGCTAGGTAACATTTATGTTATATTTAAGTTACGGTAGGGTAATGTTAAGTCGCAGTTAGGTTACAGACAGATTATGGTTATGGTACAAAAGTTTACGGTTAGGAATTTGTCCACAGAGTCAACATTACGCATGCTTTGATTAAAAATATACACTTTTGTTAAATGGCTCTGAAATTATAATACTATATACCAATCTTTTATCATCGCGTATCGATTCATTCACGGTATAGTCGGATTTAAGAATGATATAATTAGTTTGAAATTCAAAATTTTTCACTTGGGATTTCTATGTGAAAAAAATAATTAGTTACGTGATTTAACAGTGATTTTTACGGGTAAATATCAACACTTTCACGAAACTAACGCAATCGTTCGATACATGTTCCCTCCCGTGTTTCTCATTGCTCATTTTAAGTATTTCTAGAGCTTAATATTAGTTGTTGTTTTTAAAACCGATTTTTCACAAAGTCAGCTGCGACGTATTTCAGACAATGCATTTCTGCATGCTTCCAGTTATTGATAAAATCATACAAATTTCAAGTTCGTTTAATATTGTTAATACGGACCCGGGCAACGCCGGGCGGGTCAGCTAGTAAAAAATATAATAAACCTCAGAATGAAGGAATCCGCTTATAATAAATCCTGTTTTAAACGTAAAAAAATATTGATTTTGACGGAGAAAGTAACATACATAACCAGCTGCTAAGACAAAAACCTGCCCAAAACGAAAAATTGTTCATTTTTTCGAAAGCCGAAATCATCACTACATTACATTCATATTTTGACATTTAACACATCTAAAAAATTTTTTACGAAAGCCACGAGAGATTTTTAAGATAGCTTTTACACACATCTCTCCCTTCCTCCTCCCCCCCACCCTCAAGTGAAAACACATCTACGCTGAACTGGAAGGCTGTTTAAAAAGAAAAAAACGCATCGTACCGGTTTTATATCCTGCGAGTTACTCTTTTTTCAAAATTTCATTACAAAGAACATCATAGATCCTGAAATATGATTTTCGTCTCCTTACTATTCTTCATAAGGAAAAGAAGGGAGGAAGAATTTTAAAAATTCCTCTTGCATGTAATTTGAAATAAGGAACATTATTTAAAAATGACTCTAAAACCTCTTTGAAAGTTATATATGAAAAACACTAAAGTTCCAGTAATTTGGTAATATTTATATTTATAAAATTGAACTATTTCTTTTTATTGGTGTCAGTTTGTCCATGTATTATAATCTTTCATTGACACGGACTAGTTGTTCTCACAATGTGGCGGAATTAGTGCATCTGAAGTAAATATCCACCAATAAGAATGAATATCAGTTTTCCCCATTATTTTTCATTAAAATTTTCCATTAATGAGGTGTTTAAAAGAAGAGAAATTTTCTTTTTAAATGTACTGATGAAAAACTTCCGCGGTTTTAATAAACCTCTGCGAAAGCGATTAAGTTGTCACTTCACTATTTTAAAGATAGGTCATATCCTCTTTCTTAACACTTAGCACTCGAGAGGTGATTCTCATTGACCGCTTGTGCCCCGAGTAAATGGCTGTTTCAAATGCCCTGGACACTAGCATTTTAAACTAATTTTCTTTGCCTTATCTAATGATCGAATAATCTGTGATAAAAGATGGCGAAATAAACTGTAAGATATTAGTAATGTTCAAAGCATTTGGCGCCCTAATTTACGAGGGACACCTATAAACACTAGTGATGCATGAAAGTCACTTCTCCAGTGTAAAGGATTAATAGTTTCCTGTATTCGACTTGCAATGTGACATTCTTCATTTATCACTAAAATATTAGATTGTGACTAGTATTGGAAGGCGTAGTGAGGTGCTCAAATATTCTAAACACCAGTGTTTTAAAGTAAATTTCTTTCCCTCACTGTAAAAAATTTGACCCTTTTGCTACATCGTCACTCCATTGCTTTTATAGAATATCTCTGTTATGACCAATGAGAATGCTCCATAATGCAGCGAAGTAATCGTTACTTATAAAAGCGATGGAGTGACGATGCAGCAAAATGGTCTATTTTTTCACAGTGCTTATCTAATGGCAGGTTAATCCGCTATTAAACATGTCGAAATAAACTGTAAAAAAATTAGTGATATTCCGAGCATTTGGAGACCTGAGTTACTCAAGACAACTTGCAACACTAATTTCAATCTACTTTTGTTATTTTGAACATGAATTTTTTTTAGCTGTAACATCTTCAAGATGGTACATACTCATCGTAACGAATCATTGAATAATATATGTACTATAATACATTTTTTATATTCTGAAATGATAGACTATGTGTTTAGTATGAAATTTCAATTTTTAAAATTAAATGAAAAGATCAAATTTATTTCCATTAATTTAATAAACGGATAACTAAATCCTTAAAAAATTCTGATTAGCAGATAAAAGCTGCCGAGTAACGTTATCGAAACGAAAGAAGACTTCAAACACATCACTAATTGCCCTTAAATATTAACAATAGTTTTGTGATAAATATAGAACAGCGTCATTTGTATACAAAGTTTATTAAATTTCGACCTGTCTGACTGTGTACTTAGCAAGAAAGTTTAATTTTCCGCATTTAATTGAAGAGTTCAAATTTGCTTCAATTGGCAAAACTGACGGATAGCAAAGTGCTTAATTTATTCTGATTTAATGATAAAAGCCGGCGAGTAACATTATTTAACATTATTAAAGTGAAAAGACACTTCAAACAGAACCCTAATTGCCTTAATATAGATTTAAATAATAACAAAAGTTTAGTATTGAATATAGAGCAGCTTCATTTACATCTTTAATTTTCATTAAATGACTAGTTCGGTGTAAATATTGTAAGAGACTTTATTATACATTGAATTCAAAATACTTTTACCTTTTCAGATTTGATGAATCACATAGGATACACATTTTTACATTTTTTAAATACAATTTTTTTCATATATAAAAATAATGCTAAAGAAAAAGAGAAATTGGTGTCTATGTACCCTTACAGATAGCAGTGATTTACTCTTCACGTATGACTAAATAATTAGATTATGATTAGTGTTGTAAAGTAAATCGATGCTGAAAATACTCCGGACACCAGTATTTTAAAGTAAATTTCGTTATCTTATCTAATGGCAGATTTATCGGCGATTAACAATATATAAATAAACTGAAAGAAATTAGTGGTGTTCATAGCATTTGGAGAAATGATTTACGCAAGACACCCGGCAACATTAATTGCAACCCAATTTTCCTATACTGAACAAGTTTTTTAGAAAACTGTCTCTTTCTTATGATATGTAACGACCGTATCGAATCATTGAATATTATCTGTATTACTATACATCATTTATATTCTGATATGATAGACTATATATTTAATTTGAAATTTCAGCTTTGAACAATAAATGAAAAGTTCAAATTTACTTCCATTAATTTAATAAACGGATGACAAAATCCTTAATATATTCTGATTAGCAGATAAAAGCTGCCGAGTAATGTCGTTGAAACGAAAGGAGACTTGAAAAACATCACCTAATTGCCCTAAAATAAGCTTAAATATTAACAATAGTTTTTTGTTAAATATAGAATAGCTTCATTTGTATATTATTTTATTAAATTTCGACATGTCTGACTGTTGTTTAGCAAGAAAGTTTAATTTTCCACAGTTAATTGAAAAGTTCAAAATTGCTTCAATCGACTAAATTGACGGATAGCAAAGTCCTTAATTTATTCTGACTAAATGATAAAAGCCGGCGAGTAACATTATTAAAGTGAAAAGACAAACCCTAATTGCCTTAATATAAATTTAAATATTAACAATAGTTTAGTATTGAATATGGAACAGTTTCATTTATATTTTGAATTTTCATTAAATGACTAGTTCGAGTGTAAATATTGTAAGAGACTTTATTATGCATTCAATTTAAAATGCATATATCTCTTCCGACCTGATGTATCTTATAGGATACACATATTTACAATTTTATTTTCATGTAAATGAATAATGCTGAAGGTAAAGAGAAATTGGTGTTAATGGAGCCTTACAGATAGCAGTGAGTCACTCATTATTTATGACTAAATAATTAGATTATGACAATGGTTGGAAAGTGTCGCAAAGTAAATCGATGCTGCAAATACTCTGTACACCAGTATTTTGACGTAAATTTCTTCGCATTATCTAATGGCATATTTTCGCGCTATTAAACATGTAAAAATAAATTGTAAAATATTAAAGGTATTCATACCATTTGGAGACATGAGGTTCTCAAGATAATACTAATGTCAATCCAGTTTTCCATTATTAGATATGATTTTTTAGTCATTTACACCACCCTGAAGATATGTACAGATTGTAACAATCATTGAATAATATCTGTTCTATAGTGCATCCTTTATATTCTATATATGATAGACTATGTGTTTAGAATGAAATTTCAGTTTTCAACAACAAATAAAAAGTTCAAATTTACATTTTTAATTTAATAAAAGGATGAAAAAATCCTTAAATTATTCTGATTAGCAGATAAAAGCTGCCCAGTTATGTCATTGAAACGAAAAGAGACTTGAAACACATCTCCTAATTGCCCTAAAATAAGCTTAAATATTAACAATAGTTTTGTGTTAAATATAGAACAGCTTCATTTGTATGTAATTTGAAGTAACTTGATGTATCAAATAGGATACACATTTTTACAATTTTTTTTCATGTATATAAATAATGCTAAAGAAAAAGAGAAATTGGTGTTAAAGAAAAAGAGAATTTAGCCTTACAGATAGCAGTGAGTCACTCTTCATGTATGACTAAATAATTAGATTATCATTAGTGTTGCAAAAAGTCGAAAAGTAAATCGATGCTGAAAATACTCTGCTCACTAGTATTTTAAAGTAAATTTCTTCACCTTATCTAATGGCAGTTTTATCCGTGATTAAAAATGTTGAGATAAACTGTAAGAAATTAGTGGTGTACAGATTATTTGGAGAAATGATTTACGTAAGACACTTGGCAATATTAATTGCAACCCAATATTCCTATACTGAACATGTTTTTTAGTAAGCTATATTTTTCTCAAGATACAGACCGTAACGAATCATTGAATATTATCTGTACTACAATACATCCTTTATATTCTGATATGATAGACTATGTGTTTAATTTGAAATTTCAGCTTTCAACAATAAATGAAAAGTTCAAATTTACTTCCATTAATTTAATAAACGGATGACAAAATCCTTAATATATTCTGATTATCAGATAAAAGCTGCCGAATAACGTCATTGAAACAAAAGGAGACTTGAAATGCATCACCTAATTGCAATAAAATAAGCTTAAATATTAACAATAGTTCTGTGTTTAATATAGAGCTGCTTCATTTGTATATAATTTTATTAAATTTCGACATGTCTGGCTGTTTTTTAGCAAGAAAGTTTAATTTTCCACAGTTAATTGAAAAGTTCAAATTCGCTTCAACTGACTTAATTGACGGATAGCAAAATGCTTAATATATTCTGATTAAATGATAAAAGTCGGCAAGCAATATTATTAAAGTGAAGAGACACTTCAAACAGAGCCCCAATTGCCCTAATATAGAGTTAAATATTATCAATAGTTTAGTATTGAATATAAAGCAGCTACATTTATATTTTTAATGTTCATTAAATGACTAGTTCCAGTGTAAGTATTGTAAGAGACTTTATCATTTATTGATATTAAAATACATATATCTCTTCAGACCTGATGTATCCCATAGGATTCACATATTTAAAAAAAATTCACATGTATAAATAATGTTAATAAAAAAAAATCTTAAGGTACTTAAGATAGTTTTGCAGCAACTTCAAAAAGTATTTCATTACTTTTTATATGTATATATTCATAAAATAAATTAAAACACTTAAATAAATATCTTGTAAAAAATATTCTCTCGAAAATCCATATTTGGTGGATAGTAAATTCCATACATTAAATTTAACCGTTCTTATGCCGGTACATGATATCGATGTCTGGTTATTGGATAACGGTTCGTCATTGGGGAATTTTAAAGAAATATTTAATTAAGTTTAGTGCTTTTTTTAAGTCAATTACATTTTTACTTTTTTCTATCTTTACAAGAAGAAAGTATCTGATTCGTGAAAATTTTCGAAAGATTTACGCATTTTAGGGGTCAGAGAACCCGAAAATCATGTTTTTACAAAATGTCTGTCATTCAGTCTGTCTGCATGTGACAAAATTTTTGCGAACTCTCTATCTCAAGAACTAATGCACAGTATTTTACAAAATTTCAGATTCTGTTAGACCTTGGTATAAACTAGATCTGAGTATTTTTTGGGGTAGATCGCTCAAAAGATGGCGTTTTTATACTATATTATTCAGAATTTCCAAAATATCCATATCTCAAGAACTAATGCAGGGATTTTCATAAAACTTTAGAATTAGTACTTCATATAACATAGTGTTGATTACGTTTTGGTGCACATCACTCAACAGGTGACGTCATCATGAAGCATTATTCGTGATTAATTCAATATCTTTATCTCTTGAACTAATGCACGGAATTTCACAAAACTCTAGATTCTGTGAGATCTTTATATAAACGAGATCTGATTAGATTTTGATGTATATCGCTCAACAGGTAGCACTGCTATGATACATTATTTACAATTTCCATAAAGGCCATATCTCAAGAACTAGCTTAGGTATTTTCTTAAAACTTTATATTTAGTTAGTGGTTGATATAACATGGGTGCAAATACTCGACAGGTGGTGCTGTAATGGTGAATTGTTCGTGATTATTGCAATAACACTATCTCAAGAATTAAGGCAAAAATTTTCCTAAAAATTCAGATTCAGCCAGTCCCTGATATAGATTAGTGTCGTTTAGTATTTGGTGTACATCGCCTTACAGATGGCGCTGATATGCTGCATTTTTCATAATTTCGCCATAAATGGATTTCAAGAACTGATGCATGGATTGTCATCAAATTTAATGTCCAGTAAGTACCTGTTAAAAATTTCATCCCGATTAGTTTTTGTTGTAGCTCACCCAACATGTGGCGCTGTTATGCATTTTCTAAGGCTCTGCAATAGTTCTATATTGAAAACTAATGTACAAATTTTCATCAAACTTCAGATTCTGTTATTAGTTGACGTAAGTTGTTGCTGACTAGATTTTTATTTAAATCATCTTAACTATTGGCGCTACCATGCTGCATTTTTCAGGAAGTATTAAAATATATAAGATAGAAGGAATCTTTGGGATTGCCAAGTCTGACTAGTTCTACTTTTTTTTATCTTTACAAGAAGAAAGTATCGGATTTGTGAAATTTTTTAAATTACTTTTTTGCACGGATTTACACATTTTAGGGGTCAGATAATCCAAAAAACTTGTTTTTACAAAATGTCTATCTGTGAGTCTGTCAGTTTGTTATCAAGCGACATAAATTTTGTAAGCGCTCTATATCAAGAATGCACGAAATTTTACTAAACTTTACATTCACTCAGACCTTGATATTAACTGGATCTGATTAGATTTTGGTGTATATCGTCCATCATTTGTCGCTTCTATGCTACCTTTTTAACGATTTTAATTACATCTGTATCTCAAGAACTAATGCACGTATCTTTATAAAACTTTAGATTTCGTTAATCATTGATATAAAATATTTCTGATTACGTTTGTAAGTAAATTGCACAACAGGTGGAGATGCTATGCGGTATTATTCATGATTATCGCAATAGCTCCATCTCAGGATCTAATGAACGAATTTTCATTAATTTCAGAAATTATTAATACCTGATATAAATGAGTATTCTTTATACGAATTGAATATTTCCAACTGAGCGAAAAATTTCCCAGGCCGGTAATAGAACCCGGATACTTGGCTTACAAGGCCAATGCTTTACCTGTTAAGCTAACCGGGCGATAACCGGCTGGGATTTTTCGCTCAGATAACCTTATTGGCCATAATATCTGGTCTGTCATTTAGACAGCTCGGCAGAATAAGCCACGGGTAATGGAACTCCATAGAACGATGGATACGTAGACATACTATTTTTTTAACACAATCTAACTGATTGGTAAACTTATCATACGAATTGAATATTTCCAACTGAGCGAAAAATTGCCCAGTCCGGGAATCGAAGCCGGATACTTGGCTTACAAGGCCAATGCTTTTCCTGTTATGCTAACCGGGCGATAACCTTCTGGTAACCTGCGATGAGTATTCTTTAGTTTTTGGAGTAAATCGTTATACAGGTTGCACTGATATGTGACATCATCTATGAATATTGCACTAGCTTTTTCTCAGGAACAAAAGCACAGATTTTCACCAAACTTCAAAAGAGTTATTCCCTGATATGAAATAGTATTCTTTTATTTTTTTAGAGTAAATCGGTTAACAGGTAGCGCTTGTATCCAGTTTTTTTTTACGATTTTTGCAATAATTGCATCTCAAATACAAATGCGCGGATTTTAATCAAGTTTCAGATTCAGTTAGAACTAGAAATAAGTTGTTACAGATTAGATTTTGGTGTAAATTACCTGAACGGTGACGCTGCTATGTTTAATTATTTCTGAAAGTATTAACGTGTATGAGATAGAAGACAATTTTGGGATTGCCACATTGTATTAGTTTTTGAAAAAGTTTATTTTATTTCCTACTTCTTAGTTATTCTCGCCGTAATACATAATTATGTGTATTGACGTATGATGGCTCTTTACAATGCATTGACTTTTCTGGGTTCTGATGTATTCAGTTTACTGGTTACTGTTTGATTTTTAGCTTTTCAGCCACTTACAATATCGGTTAGTATCGTAGTGAATCTTTTCTGTATCTGGTAAATTGGGCAGGCAAGATCTGGAGCTTCGAAATGTTATAGCATTCATGAAATCTTAAAGTCCACATTGATTCCTACGGACATCGGAAGTGGGTTTCGAAAAATTGACAATCCATCAAGTAACGTGTCCTTACACATCAGAGCGAGGGAAATGCTTCCATATATAAGAACACAGCAAAATGACTCCATATATGAATGCACAGAAGAATGATTTTGTAATACAGTCAACAGTACTCTCTCCCCCCTTCAGGCAGAAAAAAGCAAAAAGAAAGATTTTACCGAAAATTGTGCAATGCTTCAATATATAAACATCAACAATCTAATTCTTATAAAGGTAGTAAAGGTACAGGAAATGAGCGGTGATAATTGGACAAATAATCGAAAACTCAAAACCTATACAGACAGATAAACGGCAATTTTTTTTTTCTAAAAATGTATTTTTTCGGAAATTCTAGAGCATCAAACGTGTAAATCCGTCATTCTTGAAAACGATTACAAGACTTACTCTAGACTATGTATCATGGGTAAGTAAAGAGCCTCGGTGCAAATAAATTTATTATGATAATAATCAATTAAATTTGTATTATTATTACCATTAACTTTCCTATTAATCTATCAATATTATTGTAGTTAATGTACGCATTCTTGCATTACATTTTATATTAATCTCTAAAAGTGATATAATAAATAAATAATCATCAATTTTTATATAAACTTATGATAAAATATTCTATTTGATATTTATTTTTTTTACATAAAAAGGTATTCATTTTCTTCTTAGTAAACAAAAGTTTGATCTCCAGCAAAATTTCGATATGAAAATTCCGTATTGACATTTCATAGTTATTTGCGCTTTTTTAAAGAATAATAAATTACTCCAGATTAGAATTTGTAGTGTATTTTATAGAAATTTAATTTGTATTTTCTTAATGTTTTATATTTCTTTTCCAGGAGTGACTGATTGACCTATTACTCATCAAGAAATTCTTCAGCTAGATACGCAATGATGATATTTTAATTCTACGTTTCTTAAATTTGGTAAGTTATTGAATTTCGCAATGTTTAAAAACAGGAAAATATTGAATAATGCATGCATATTAGCCTTTTCAAGTGCGTTCGTAATTATTTAAATACGTTGCACCTATAGTTATTGTTCCGTCCGTCTATCTGTCCGCATATAACAACGCAAAAACTGCCCAACCGAATCGTTTGAAATTTAAAATTTATAATTGCTGCATAATTTTGTCGAGTCACTTTAAATGTTATGAAAATCAGATGTAATTACAAGGACACTCAAAAATATCCCGTTACATTACGGCCAATGGGGAAAAATAGTTTCAAGTGTATTTTAATGATGTTACACTCTTTCGAACATGATAAAATTTATATGTATATATGAAGTATATATTAAATGTACATTTTGTGCAATGTGTGATACAGAGAATATTTGTAATTAGTTTACAGGGCCGCACAAAAAGTATTTCATTGCGTAACGGTATAGGGGAAAACATTGTTTGGGGCGTGTTAAACTATTTCAAATTTTATGAAATTGATACACGTTGCTGAAATTTATTACAAGTTACTCGCTGTTTAACAGAAAGCAGAAAGTATTTACAGGGACACAGAAAAGATTTCGTTCACTATACTGTATCCGAAGTACTGTTTGCCATTACACCAAGATGGGAATATTTTTAAAACTTTGTTATAGAAAGAATGCACCTCATTTGCTACGCTTTATGTGCAATTTCCAACTTGTTATTCTTAGCATGAATGTGTTTAATACTTATTCACATGTTGTTGAATGTATGAAATCTGGTGGCGATTTAAGTATCTCTAAATGTATTGAGGGAAATATTCTAAATTCTTCTAAATGTGATTTTAACACTAGAAAGACGGGACATTTTACTCAAGTTTTTTAAATGTATGTTACACCAAAATTTTTATTCAAGACTGTTTAATTAATTTATTTATCCTGCCTTTTTCTTAATGATTTTTAAATTTATTTAATAAAATTATTTCTGGTTTGAGTCGAAGAATTTTCATTTGGTAGGGGTCAAATAACCCTTCGCAGTAATTCTAGTGTTAAGCTATTTTGTGCTTCCAAATGGCTTTTTATTTTTGAATATTCTGTTTATTTTTTTTATCTAAATAGTCTAACTCAGCCATTTTCAACCTTTTCTTCTCACAGTCTGCAAACATACGTTTTTCACTTTAATAGGCTTTTATTTTTAAGGCGTTCTAAAGAAAAAAAAAACAGATTTTCTCTAATAAGTTAATCTTTTGCTCCATGAAAAAATAAGTTTTTTTAAAAATATATAATGCAAAATTAATTTGAAATGATTTTTGATTAATTTGAAAGACTAAGAAATGTATTGATCACTGTAGAAAGAATAAGACTACATGTAAGAAGAACTTTTGATTTAGGTAAAGGAAGTGAATTACAAACTAGTCGGATGTGACACTCCCGAAACGTTCTTCTACCTCATACACGTTAATAATTACAGTAAAAAGAGATATAGTAGCGACACCGGAAAGGTAATTTACACCAAAATCTAATCTACAACAACTTATTTTAAGGTCTAACTGAATCTGAAATATCATGAAAATCCGTATATTAATATTTGAGATAGAATTATCGCAGAGTTCGTAAAAAACTGGATAGAAGCGTCTGAGTCATTTTTTCTAAAACTAAAGAATAATAATTTATGTCAGGGACTAACTCAATTTCAAGTTTGATGAGAATCCATGCATCAGTTCCTGAGATAGAGGTATGGCGATAATAATGAATAATGCCAATATAGAAGTACAAGTTGTTATGCGATTTACACAAAAACATAATCAAAACTTTATTATATCAAATACTTACGGAAGCTGAAGTTTTATGAAAATCCGTCCATTAGCTCTTGAGGTGTAGCTATTGAGGTAATGTTGAAAAAAGTTAGCATAGCTGCGCCACCTGTTGAGTAATATAAACCAAAAACTAATCAGATCCAATATATACCAAGGTCTAACTGAATCTAAAGTTTTGTGAAATTCCGTGAATTAGTTCTGAGATAGAGCGCCCACAAAATTTATATCACATACAGAAAAACTAAGATGCTTTTAGACAGACATTTTGTAAAACATGTTTTTTTAATATCTCTGACCCCTAAAGCGTGTACATCCGCCGAAAACTTGAATTCGAAATTTTTCACGAATCCAATATTGTTTTCTCATATAAAGTTAGAAGAAAGTAATAACAAGGCAGATACTGTCTTTCCATGAAAATATATAAAACAAAGCTGAAGATCTTAAATACTTTGTGTGCATCTGAATTAAATGTATAAATATGGGATAATGATTATGTGACTAAGGCCGCACAAAAGAAATCGCCAGTGCGCATGTGGCTTGAGGCCCGCAGGCTCAATATGGCTGGGCTAACTAAGGTGGTTCTATGAAATGCTATGTGAATTTCGAGGTATCCGATAATATATGTCACACAATTTGTTTATTTATTATAATATATTTATACTGAAACTTTTGTTACGCCGAAATATACCGGTTTTCAAAAAAGTTACAAGTAAAAGAACTGAAAAAAAATTTATAAATAACAAATCCTCATTAAAAAAATGTGCAAAATAATAGCTTAGCATATTTGAAAAATGTTAGAAAAGGGCTAAAAACTAAAGAATATTTACAATTCAATTTATAACTCTGATATCTCCATACTGCAATGCTATCATATAAAACATAAAATCTGATTTAGTTTGAGAATAGCGGTACTGGTGATATAAATCCAATTTTTAAGAATTTTCTGAGTAAAACCAAATTTTGTCCGACAGAAAATGTATCAAGTTTTAAAATATTATGTACAATTTGACTTTTAAGCACACAGATTTAGTCTGTTTAACTTTAACCTGAAATATGCCTTTTATTCTATTTTATATAAAATCTAAAGAACTGCCATGTCAGTTTTTATCGCCTAGAATACATATTTTAAACTTTCTTCTGAAACACCTGAATTGAGTTACGCTATACGAAATTAAAATGGTTCAAGAAATGTGTTGAGAATTATGGTTATGAATGACAATGTTAAAATAGACGATTTTTGCAGGAAAGTTTCTGCATAATCATTTTTAAATTTATATTTTAGTTTATTTACAAACATTTTTAATAATATCTTTTCATTAGAAACATGATTTAAGAAGTAAAGCAAAAGTAATTCTAAGATTAATTGCAAGGTAGAAATTATTTGTAATATTATATCAATCTATATAGAAACTATAAAATATATATGTCTAACTACAGTGAATTCTGTTAAGGCAGCCTCGTATAATATGGATTTCTCGTTATTACGTACAAAAATAAATTCTCCAATTAAGGACTATAGGAAGTACATGCAACAGACATTGTTTAATACGCACAGTTTAAAAGTTCATTCGTTAAAATGGAAAAAAATATTCACTAGGACAACAAATCGGAAATTCTAAAAAAACACGATGTTTTGCGGGGATAAAAGTTATCCTACAAAATATCAAGGCAATTTTAAAACATGGATACAGTTCTTTGAAAAGTAGATCAGGGAGTTAGGCAGGCGTCTCTATAAAGAAAGAAGACAAGTTCTAACATTTAGAACATTGTTTGGGTCATCTTACAGAAATACGTGAATGAAATGAATAAAAATCCCCCGCCCGCATTTCTTTCATGCACCCTATTTCTGTCAATTCATCTGTGACATTGTCCCTTTACGAAGAGCTGCGGACAGCTGTGTATGCGTCAGCTGATGCAGGGCTGTTGCTGTTTTAGCTTGAAACGCATCCCCTTTTTTATGGTGATTTTTACAAAATCTATTATTTTAACTATTTTAATTATAATTAGTTTAATTATTAAAATGTATTTATGCTGTAACATTTGTTATGTCAAAAACACCGTTAAAGCTGGGAAAGCTGATAAAAGTAAAAATTAATATATCTCAATTTGAAAAAAAAAATATGCGAAATAATAGTCTAGTCAAGCATAATCGAAAAATGTTCGTAAAGGGCTAAAAACTGAAAAATATTTACAATTCAATTTATAACATTGATATCTTCATATTGCAAAGCTATCATATAAAACAGGGCTGCCCAACGCCGCGCCCGCGGGCGCCATGGCGCCCTTTGCAGGTTTTCTTGGCGCCCTTCCGAAGGTTTCCTATTACTAGTCTTTTTTTTTTTAAAGTAAAATTCCCTTATAAAGTATACTTTATTTAAAATCCTTGATATTTTCTTGAGAGATGTTTTTAAAATATCTACAAGTGTATTTCGCGCATCAATAATTATAACGTACGCAACGTATTAACCCCTTCGCGGCGTGAGCCTTTTACGAACTTTTTAATGTTTTGTCACCGGTTTTTAAAAACAGAAATTTGTGCCTATGTAAATCGAGAAAAGGCTCCGATTAAAGAAAGGAAATTCTGCAGTAAAGTTTTCCTGGTGTGGATAAACAAGGATTCTTAGCCTTTTTGCGGCACGTATAGGTGTCGCTCGCCCCCAAGGGCGTTAAAAGAAAGGCAACAACACATGATTAGTTTTTTAAAGAAACAAATCATGTGATGTTGTGTTTCTTTTCTAATTAATACATATTCTTTTTGTATTTTTTGTGGAAATTATGCCAATGGAAATTAATAAATGTCAGCAATAATTTTTTTAATATGTTAAGAAATAAAATGTAAAAAAAAAATGAGTGATCCTCCCCGTCCGTCATGCTCGAAAGCTCAGTATGTTTGTTATTATTGACGTTGCTTCATTGGCCATTTAGCTGTTTTGTAAGACAAGATAATGGCTGTCTTTTTCTCCCCTAGACCTTTTGATAATTTTGATTTATTAAGAAAGCTATAAAATTGTGCGAAAGGATTTTCATCAAAAACTCTTTCGGGCTCTCCCTCTTTCGAACCACCCATGATTTTGTTTCTGTATCTTTTATAATGTCAAATTTACTCCTAAAAAAAAAAAAAACCAGCTATTTCAGAGTATTTGCGTTCCCCCTCCCCCCCCCAAAAAAAACCTGACAATATATCTGAGTACCACTTTATTTTAATAAAGGTGATATTTTATTTTTCTGGCAAATTCCAATTCAAAAATGTTTGAAATAATTCCTCACAGAAAAATGTATTACTCGAAATTTACTACAATTTACATTTTTTTTCTTTAGATGGCGCTTTAGATTTATAGGAACATTATGACTGTACTGCATTAAGCATTTGCCTATATGTATTGCTACTAATATTAAAAGATGACTTTCTTGCATGTTTTGAGCTTTTTTAAAAATGGCGCCCTTGATTGTTTGCCAAAAACTGAGATGCGCCCTTGCGTAGTAAAAGGTTGGACAGGCCTGATATAAAACATAAAATGTGATTTAGTTTGGGAACAGCGGTTCTGGTGATATAAATCAAATTTTCAATTTTTTTCTCAGTAAAAACCAAATTTCATCCTAGAGAAAAAGTATCAAGGTTTTAAATATTATCTGTAATTCGACTTTTAAGCTCGCAGATTTAGTCTGTTTTATTTTAACCTAAAATACGTCTTTTATTCTGTTTGATATAAAAAATCTAAAGAACTGCCATTTCAGCTTTTCATCGCCTAGAATACAGATTTTAAATTTTCTTCTGAAACATCTGAATTGAATTATGTCATACAAAATGAAAAATGATACAAGAAATATATTAAGAATTATGGTTGTGGGAGAAAAGGTAAAATTAGACGATTTCTGCACAAATGTTTCTGTATAATGATTTTTAAATTTATATTTTAGTTTATATTAAAAAAATTTTCAAAATATCTTTTGATCAGAAATAAACTTTCAGTAGTAAAATAAAATGAATTCTAAGATTATTTCCAAGGTAGATATTAGTTGTAAAATTTTTTCAATCTATATAGAAACTATAAAATATATTTATGTCAAACCATTGTGAACTTCCATTAAGACATACATGATGAATTTTTCATTGTTATGTACAAAAATAAATTCCCCAGTTTAGGTCCATAGGGAGTACATGTAACAGACACTGTTTAATACGCATAGATTAAAAGCTGTTCAATACGCAAAGTTACAAAATCACAATGTTTTACGGGGATAAAAGTTATCCTACAAAATATCAAATATATTTTCAGGTCTGATATGGAGAAAATATATTGGGTAATCTTACAGAAATGCTTGAATGAAATCCAAAAAAAATACCCCGTTCCACATCTTTCATGCACCCTCTTTCTTTCAGTTTATCTCTGACATTGTCCCCTTACAGACACATGTATGCTTCAGCTGATGACGGGATGTTAAGGTTCTAGATCGAAATGCATCCCGCTTTATTTTTTTTATTTTATGATAATTTTTATAACGTCTGTTATTTTAATTATTTTAATCACAATTCCTTTTTTTATTAAAAAGCATTTATGCTGTAACATTCGTTATGTCAAAAGATACCAGTTGAGAAAAACAGTGGGAGAACTGATAGAAGTATAAATTAACAAATCTCAATTTCGTAAGAAAATATGCAAAATATTAGTCCAGCATAATCGAAAAATGTTTGTAAAGAGCTAAAAACTATGACATTGATATCTACATATTGCATGGCATAAAACATGAAATCTGATTTAGTTTCAAAATACTGTTCTGGAGATATAAATCAAATTTTCAAAGATTTTCTGAGAAAAACCAAATTTCATCCGAGAAAAAATGTATCAATTCAATTAAAAAATGGGTGCAATTTGACTTTTAAGCTCGCAGATTTAGTCTGTTTTATTTTAACCTGAAATATGTCTTTTATTCTGTTTGATATAAAAAAATCTAAAGAACTGCCATATAAGTTTTTATCGCCTTGAGTACAGATTTTAAACTTTCTTCTGAAACATCTGAATTGAATTATGTCACACAAAATGAAAAATGATACAAGAAATGTAGTGTTGGGAATTATGGTTGTGAGTGAAAATGTAAAAGTATGCGATTTTTGCAGGAATGTTTCTGTATAATGATTTTTAAATTTATATTTTAGTTTATTTACAAACATTTTTATCAATATCTTTTGATTAGAAATATCGTCACCTGAGAATAATAAGGTTCCATGTGTGTTTTTGAAAAAATTGACTTATCGATAAAGATAAGTTCTATTTGTATTTATATGGGATGGACGAGACCTTACTCGAAATAAAAACTAATCTCTGTGACGGACACATACATTTATTAAATAACGAACAGACGAAACAAACAAATAAAAAATAAAACATCAACTCATTTTTCGTAATTTTCACAACAATCCTCAAAAACCATCCATCCGTCGTACATTTTATCAATTTAGCATTTCAGTTTTAAACTGTTTAGCACGTCACTATTAAATCGTCAAATTTCATCTTTTTAGTTTTAATCCGCATCTTTTTTTGAAAACATCATGTTTATTTCCTTTTTCTCTTCGTCACACAGCTTCGCTACTTTTCGTTTCTTTTATTAATGTCGAAGTAGAGTTCCGGTAAATGAGTGGCGTAGGGAAAATACAGTGCAATTCAGGTGCAACAAAGAGTATATCCCACATTTATGAAGGCAATTTTGCGTCAAAATGATGTAATATATAACTTAAATATGAATTACAATCGTCATATGAGATTATTTCAATCCATAAATGCATTCATAGATAAAAATGGAACCTTTTTATATCAGTAACTCATATTTTTTAATAACACAGATAGAACCTTATTATTTTCAGGTGAGGATATGCTTTCAATAGTAAAATAACATTAATTCTAAGATTATTTGAAAAGTAGTGATTAAAATTGTAAAATTATATCAATCTATATAGAAACTGTAAAATATATTTGTGTCAAAATACTGTGAACTTCTATCAAGACGGAATATAAGATAATAAGATAAGACGGAGTATAAGATAAGAGTATAAGATTTATTTCTCATTATTACGTACAAAAATAAATTCCCCGGTTAAAGTCTATAGGGAATTCATGTAATGGATACTGTTTAATAGGCATAGTTTAAAATTTCATGCGTTTTGATGTATAAATTTCTTACCAGGACAACAAATGGGAAATGCTACACAATCACGATAATTTACGGGGATAAAAGTTATCCTACAAAATTGCAAACCACTTTTAAGTTCTGATATTGAAAAAATTGTTTGTTTCATCTTACAGAAATACTTGAATGAAATTCATAAAATACCCCCCTCATTTCTTTCATGCACCCTCTTTCTTTCAGTTCAACTGTGGCATTGTCCCCTTGTGGAAACATGTATGCTTCAGCTGATGACGGGCTGTTAAGATTTTAGCTCGAAATGCATCCTGCTTTATTTTTCTGTTTTATGGTGATGTTTATAACGTCTGTTATTTTAATTATTTTAATCACAATTTGTTTCTTGATTTAAATCCATTTAAGCTGTAACATTTGTTATGTCAAAAGATACAGATAGAAAAAAAACAACAATAGGAGAATTGATAGAAGTATAAATTAATAAATCGCAATTTGGAAAGAAAATATGCAAAATAATAGCCTATCGTAATCAAAAAATGTTAATAAAGGGCTAGAAACTGAAGAATATTTTCGATTCAATTTATAACATTGATATCTCCATATTGCAAAGCTATCATATAAAACATAAAATCTGATTTAGTTTGAGAACAGCGGTTCTGGTGACATAAATTCAATTTTCAAGAATTTTCTGAGTAAAACCAAATTTCATCCGAGAGAAAAAGTATCAAGGTTTAAAATATTATCTGCAATTTGACTTTTAAATTCACAGATTTAGTCTGTTTTATTTTAACCTGAAATATGTCTTTTATTCTGTTTGATATGAAAAATCTAAAGAACTGCCATTTCAGTTTTTATCGCCTAGAATACAGATTTTAAACTTTCTTCTGAAACATCTGAATTGAATTATGTCATACGAAATGAAAAATGATTCAAGAAATGTATTAAGAATTATGGTTGTGGGAGAAAATGTAAAAGTAGATGATTTTTGCAGGAATGTTTCAAAATAATGATTTTTATATTTATATTTTAGTTTATCTAGAATCATTTTCTCAGTATTTTTTTATTATAAATATGCTTTAAGAAATAATTCTAAGATTAATTGCAAGGTAGAAATTATTTGTAAAATTATATCAATCTATATTGCAACAAAACATATGTGTCAAACTAATTGGAATATACAGTGAAACCTCTTTGTGCGATCGCCTCCATTAAGCGACCACCTCTCTGAACGAACATATTTTCATTGAAGGAAGTTTATTTCCATAGACTCCATACTAAGTTTACCTCAATTCAGACACCATCCCAATTGAACTCCGTCCATGAACGATCAATTTCTTCGAAAGAATCTGAAACAACTATCGTTTTTTCTAAGTCAGCTGAAAAAAGTTTTATTGGAAAAATAATTCCAGAGAGCTCATTATTCACCAAAAATAATTCCAGAGAGCTCATTATTCACCAAACTTCTAAACTAATATTTTTTTTCTTTCATTATTATTATTCTGGTAACTTTTACGTATTTATATCCCACTGTGAATTTTTAGGCAATGAATTTAACTCTTTCGGATCCAATTTTTTTTTCAATTTTTATAAAAAAATACTTTTACGTTAATAGCATTAACACTACCTATCCAAATACATTAATTAGTGTTTAACGAATATCATATTTATTGAAAGATAACGAATGCTGCTATTTTGCGCATTATTCAATTCATATTCATATGACAATAGGCTAAGGCAGAATGTTTAGACATATTTAGAAAATTTTGTATTACAATAAGTTTTATCTTATATTAAAACTTTCTAATATTTTTTGTGCTTTATTACATATGATTCTTTCAGGAAAGTAATTTTTATTTTAAATTTAAATTGTAAAATATATGTTTAAAATAAAATAATCGCAACGGCGCAAAAAAAAATTAAGTAAATACTAATGATAATTATTATTACTAAATGCCTAAACATAAACGAAGTCATATAGTAAATGGACAGGCATATCCTAACATTACTACATGTAAGTAATAGCAAAAGTATTTCTTAAAATAAAATAATACTCCATTAAAAGACGTGTACTATTAATAGTACACGAGACCCAAAAGGGTTAACTCTGATGACGAATTAATAACGTCAATCAACAAAAACTCCTGCCTTATTCTGTTACGAAACTCCATAAAAAATAGATAAAGTAATAAAATCGTCTTTATTTCTTCCCCTCCAAAATAACTGTGAAATTCTTGAAATAGTAACATTTTGTGACAAGGGGAGGAAGAGAATAAGAAGTTATGTTACATCACACATATTGGTTAAAATAAAAGTATTAAAAATCAGCAGATTAAATTTTGAAGTTCTTTTGAAATTAAGGTACACTGTTAAAAAAATTCTGAAATTCACGAACATTTTTTTCCTGAATTTCACAGAAAAGCTTCCTTTTAACAACAAAAGGGTATTTTCCGTTACAAATCACAAAATTCCATCATATTTCCTGAAAATAACGAAATGGATGGAAAAAAAAAAAAAAACGGAGACACTCCGTTGTGTGGGGAGCTCCTTCGCAGAGTGGTCAAGGCACCACACCGCTAATCGCCTGCGAGCGCAGATTGTGGGTTCGAGTCCCATTGGCGCCATGGAATAATGAAGCATAAAAAATTCCTTTTAAATTACATTTTTCTGTTTATTTTTCTCTTTTTTTCTTATTAAAAATCTTTTAATTTATTAGCCGAAAAATAAATAAATAAAGAAATAAATAGTGTACGACAATTTAAAAAAAAAGTATATATATATATATATATATATATATATTGTAAAATAATTGTTAATAAAAAAAATTTTATTAAAAAAAACAGTGGTTTTAAACAGATTTTTTTAATTTAAACTATTTAAAAAATTAAAAATGATTTTAAAAAATAATAAGTATTATGCATCAGTCTAAAATAATCCGTTTACAAACATTCTAAGGAATATATTTGAAAGGAAATCTTTAAAAAGCACAACAGATTTTCCCTCTAACTCATAAAAGACATACTTTGTACCGTTTAGCATCAGCAACTTTGGTTCAGTTCGTAAGAATTTGTTCCGCAATCTGAAGGTACCGAGTTCGATCCTGAGGACGGCGTGAACTAAATTATCCAAAATAAAAATTAAGTAAAATAACATAGCAGCTTAAAATCCCTCGGTGATTTCGAATTCTTTGAAGAATAATCGGTAAATAATTTTTAAAAATTATATTAAATTATTACTATTATAAATCAAACTTTGTAACGGAATGTTACTGGTTCTTACACCGGAGTTTTCCCTTTTTGTATTTCCCACAACGGGAAATCTACTAACGGAACGGTAAAAGTTCGGCTACTATTGCTGCTGGTAGTTTCACCTGGAATTCACAGATTTATTTTTAACAGTGTATTTTATGTTTACAGAGTAAAGATAAAATTTAAAACCAAATACATTTCATTTCAAATTCCAAATTATTACTGCTTTCAATTGCTCTTTCATATTAATACTGTATTATTGTTATAGATTATGTTTTTGTAAAAAACTTAATTTTATTTCATACAAAATATGTTCGCAAATCCTTTTCATTGTTATGCTCATAAATGTCATTAAAACACAAATGTTTGAAATATGATCTATAATCCAGTGTTTTGTTTCAGAACTATAAGTATATGTATGTGTAATATAGCGTGACATGTGACAAAGGGAGGGGAGGGCATATGACGAAGTGTTGATACTTTGTGACAAAGGGAAGGAGGGGAGGGTTAAAAATATTTTTAACCTTCCTACCCTGTTCAAATTTTGCTCTATTTTGATAAAAACATTTCGCATCAGAATTGTTATTTAGAACATTTTAATATATTGAATTGACTTATTTTTCTGAATCTGTTATTTAACTTTTCCTATTAAAAACGTTTTGCTTCGAATCGTGTAAAACAAATTAGACCCATTCAGGGTAGGAATGTTAAGAAAATGGTTGGTTGGTTGGTTGAATGGGGTTTTATGGCGCAAAGTCCCTTTACGGACATGCTGCGCCAAGAACACGATGAAAAGTAAACGTTAAAAAAGTGTAATACAGCTTAAAATGTAAAAGCTAAAATGTAAAAATAGCATTAAAAGGCTGTCATAGCATAGACCATAGTTGGAAAAACAATTTATAATTAAAATCTGCAAAAGTTTAAGTTAAAATCTAAAAAATGTCTAAAAAAAGCACAAAAATATATAAAAACAATATAAAGCACACAAAATTTAAAAGGGTAACATCAATGAGGCTTATATTCTTCAAAAATAACATTTTCTTCATCATCACTCGAGTCGTAAGACGCTGACTCCATAGCCTCCTCTACATACTTATTCATTTGTTTTGCATCCTTGAGATTAGTTGTAGATGGGCTATGGCATGATTTTCTCTCTTTTTTCTTCACAGTTTGCCACCGTGAAGAACCGTTGTTTTCTCGATAGGTTTTACTATTAGACTAGTTTCAGGTTTTTGGGAATTTGATGTAGATGAAGCATGTGTTTTTCATTCTCAGGTTTGGTTAACTTTTTAACTTGACTTGATTTCTGCGATTGACTAGTTATATATTCGATTTTTACAATGTGATGAAGGTTTCCAAAGCACTAATTTTGGCAAAACTCTTGTAACAGCGGTAGAGTGGACATCACGGGTTGTCTTCTTTTTAATGTTAGATGATGTTTTTTTAGGTGAACAGCTTGGTAGAAAAGAGGAGGATTGCTGTTTAAGTAAGCTCGAGTAGGAAATTCCAACGGATGGGGTTCTGAATTCAATGAGTTTACGGACATCTAGATAAGACAAATTCTGAGTAATTTTTATAGTAATTATTTCTTTTTCACGGTTCCAATAAGGACAAGTACGAGAATAGGCTGTATAATTTCCTTTACAGTTTGCACAGCGTTCGGGTTTTTCACATAATTTATTTTCATGGCCGACTTCTGCACAACGTGCGCAGGTAACGGAGCCGCGACAGGTTGTGTTAGTATGTCTGTAACGCTGGCATTTAAAATAACGGATGGGGTTTGGTATATATGGTCAGACTCGACAGCTTAGATTGCCTGCTTTAATTCTTGTTGGTAATGTTGGACTATTGAAGGTTATCATAATGTGCTTAGTAGGAAATATCTGTTCATTTCTACGAATAGTGATTCGGCGTGCATCTATGATATTTTGTTCCTTTAAATTACTCAGAAGTTCTTTTTTTGTGGAAAATAACAGATCAAGTTCGGAAGTTAACCCATGACTTGTATTCAGAGTTTTATGTGCTTGTACAGAAACAGAAAAGGTGCCTATAGTAGTGCAATTAGAGAGAAATTGAGATTGTTTGGCCGCAGAAACATCAACTAGTAAATCACCAGATTGCACTTTTTTGAGAGAATGGCCATCCCCCAAGACAGACTGGAAAGTTTTTGCAATGAAAAATGGTGATTTTTTTGAAGGAACTATCAGATACACTATCAGTACGTTTAATTATAAAAAATCTCGTGAATGAGAGAGTATGTACGATTTGCTGCTCTCCACAAGGAGACATATAGAAGGAAATAGAGAATTTACATCTATATTTAAAAAAAATAATTGAGACCCCGGCGGCCGCACCCACTACCGAGCCCAACAAGGGGATGCACATTCGTGCACCAGTGCTAACCAGGGCCCATACGGTCACAAGACAACCCTATGTCAGTCCCCACCCTTAACGCGATAACTAGTAGTTGCTCGATCACTTGATCCCTAAAGCCAGTGAGCAAAGTCAGCTGACCAGCCGATTGGTGCATACGGGACCAATATGCATCTCCCGTCTACATGAAACAGAGGCCAAAGCAGTGTGTTGGTTTCCCTCAAGTGCCAGGATCCCCCTTTCCAGGGACACGGGTAGCCACGCACGGACAACACGTGGGTGGTTTACAATTCTCCATGAGTCGGCATACAGGATGATGTCGGCTCATACAGAATTGCTCTCACCTGCGAAGAAGAAACCACAATGAGATTGAAACAAAGAGGAAAGGAAGATAAGAGGAGTAAGAGGAAAAGGAAAAGATAAATATCACTCAGGTGCCCGGGGTTGTGAAGCCCTTGAATACCTAAAGAAGGTATATCCCTGGGGGAGTTAAGAAAGTGTAACATCCTTTATGGATAGCCCCTTGTCGCATCATTAAATATATTGTTGTTGCGATTCGTATAACATTAAACGATTTATATATAATATGTAGAGATTTATCAAATGTGAAAGATTTATTAAAAAATGTCTTAAATTTATGATTTATTTTATAATTTAATTCTAAAAGCGATAAAACGTTGTATTGTCACACACGTAATTGTACATAATATACATAATTCTGCCATATCAGGAACTCATACAAAAATCGATTGAAAAATTACATTTTTACATGCAAAACCAGTCTGAATTAAATAAAAGAGATAGAAAATTATTATAAAAACATAGAATAATTTCTCTATATAGAATCGTTTCCAAAACCTTAGTCGACAAAAAAAGCATCCAGGTGGGCCTCCGTGGACGTGTGGTTATGGCACCACGCCGGCAATCGCTTGGGCGCGTAGCTAGTTTGTGGGTTCGACTCCCGCTGTCTCAGTTGCAGACAGTTTGAGGAGAACCTGACTGTAATACTCTAGTGCTGTAAATTTCAATGTGCTATCTTGCCTTGCGTAATAACGATAAATTATAAATGAGCTTATATGTAAAGTACACAAGTCAATGTTTAACAAATGAATAAATAAAAAAAGTACCCAAGTTTATAATATTATCTCGCACTTTCCTGAACCAGAACCTTCTGTTTCACTCAACCATAAATTATCTTCCTGTTCTGTTTAATGTAAAAGTTTAAAGAGCAGCATGTCACATTTTATAGCCCATAATAGAGATTT
Organism: Maratus speculifer; assembly: GCA_964019185.1. Lineage (NCBI taxonomy): Eukaryota > Metazoa > Arthropoda > Arachnida > Araneae > Salticidae > Maratus > Maratus speculifer. The sequence goes on from OZ025302.1 coordinate 175,671,584, forward strand.
TAAAATTTTGTCTAAAATATTTAAATTAAATTATGCAAAAGGAAAATAAATTTCACAGCATAATTTCCTTTAAATGTAGTTTTTAGACCTTTGAGTATAAGTAGAATTATTTTATATAAATGATATTCTTTACGCACGTATTGATAACACTGGAAGCAAAAGCACAAACTTTCTGAAAATTCAAATTTATATTCATACTTACATTTGTTATTTTATTTTTCTATACTTTTAAATTAAAAGTAAAGTAAAAAAATAGGTAGATAAAAACTATTATAGAATTTAAAATCACTTCCCAATAAATTGTCTGAAATTTATGAGTGAGAAAGTATCCAGATTTATGATATTAACCCAAACTTTCCTTAACCAAAACCTTCTGTTTTACTTAAACCTAAATTCGTTTATTGTTTTGTTTAATATAAAAATTTAAAGAACATCTATGTCAGTTTTTATTACCTAAAAGTGAGATTCTAAAAGTTCTGGCACATTTAAATTGAATTATACCATTCAATAGGAAAATAAATTTCACAGAATAATTTCTTTGAATTGTAGTTGTTTTTAGACTATTGAGTATAAACAGAATACTTTTACGGGAATGATATTTTTCAATCACGTACTCTTAAAATTGAAAATAAAAATACAAATAATATAAAAATTTACTTTTATATTCACAGTTAGATTCCTTATTTCATTTTCCAATACTTCCAAATTAAATGTAAGTAATTAATTTAGCAAAACTATTATTTTATATAGTAAATAGTACATTTGGTATTATTTAATTTAGTAAAATTATTTCCGAGATAAAATTATTTTCCTATAACTTTCTGAAATTTTCGTCAGCAAGAAAATGTATACACATTTATGATATTATACCGCACTTTACTTAACTTGAATCTTCCTGTTTTACGTAAAATAAATCTCCTTCTTACTTTGTTTAATATGAAATTTTAAAGAACACCTATGACATTTTTAATCGCCTAAAACAGATATTTTAAGCTTCTGTAAGACACATTTAAATTTTATTATCTCATTCAAACGAAAAATAAATTCCATAGCATAATTTCTTTTAAATGTAGTTATTTTTAGTGTATTAAGTATAAACAAGTTATTGTTATGGAAATAATATTTTTTATGTATGTATCGATAACAATGGCGGTAATAAATATAAAGAACACAAAAATATTTCACAATTACATTCACAATTACATTCACAATGACAGTCATTATATCATTTTTCAATGCTGTCAAATTAATTGGAAGCAAGAGAAAATGTATATTTTGGAAAACTATTCCAGATGATAAAATCACTCACTTTAAACTTTCTGAAATTTTAGTCAGCTAGAAAAAGTATCCTGATTTATGATATTTTATTATACCGCTTTTATATACTTTTATTATACTTTTATTATACCGATTTATTATACCGCTCTTTCCGTAAACTAAACCTTCTGTTTTACTTACTCTAAATCTACTTCTTATTTCGTTTACTATAAAAATTTAAAGAACAGGTATGTCAATTTTTATCGCCCAAAACAGCAATTTTAAGCGTCTATCTAATACCTTTAAATTGAATTACATCATTCAAAAGAAGAAAAAATTTCACAGGATATTTTCTTTGAAATTCGTTTTTTTAAAGCATTGATTATAAACAGATTATTGTAATGGGAATAATATTCTTTATGTATCTATTGATAACATTGGAAGTAAGAAGATTAACAAACACAAATATAGTTTCCAATTATATTCACATGTACAGTCATTATTTCACTTTTCAATGCTTCCAAATTAAGTGTAAGCAAGAAAATTTTTTATACATTGAAAAAAATATTTTAGAAGACAAAATTATTTCCTTAAAGCTTTTAGAAAATTTTCGTCAGCAAGGAAAAAATATCTAGATTCATTTTATTATCACACACTTTTTTAAACGACAACTGTTTTACTCAACAATAAATCCTATTCATGTTTGTTTAATATAAAAGATTAAAGAACTGTCATGTTATTCTTTATCGCTGAAAACAGAGATTTTAAAATATCGTCTGACACATTTAAACTGAATTATGCGTATCACAAAGAAAATAAATTTTGAAGCATGATTTCTTTGAAATGAAGTTGAGTATAAAGAAAATATTTTTATGGGAATGATGTTCTTTATGGACGCATTCAGAAAATTGAAATTACAAATACAAACAATATGAAAATTTACTTTTATATTCACAGTTAGATTCATTATTTCATTCTCCAATACTTCCAAATGAAATGTAAGCAACTAATTTAGTAAAACTATTATTTAAATTACCAAATAGTATATTTAACATTATGTAATTCATTAAAACTATTATAAGCAATTAATTTAGTAAAACAATTTAGTAAAACTATTCTAGAAGACAAAATAATTTTCCAATAAGTATCCAAATTTTTCGTCAGCGAGAAAAAGTATGCAGACTTATGACATTCTACCGCACTTTCCTTAACATAAACCTTCTGTTTTACTGACACTGAATCTGCTTCTTATTTCTTTAAATATAAAAATTTGAAGAACAACTGCGTCATTCTTTATTGCCTAATATAGAAATTTTAAACACTTGTCTCTGATGCATTTAAATTGAATTATGTCATTCAAAAGAAAACTTAATTTCACAGCATAATTTCTTCTTCGTTTTTAGAGAATTGAGTATAAACAGATTATTGTTATGAAAATAAATTTTTTGGGGACCTCCGAGGCCGAGTGGTTAAGGCAACACTCCGCTAATCGCTTGCGAGCGTAGGAGGTGGGTTCGACTCCCACTGTCTCCATCGTACATACACTTTGTGTGGAGCCCCCGGCTGTTTTTCCTTTTGTGTTGTAGTATCTACTTGTGCTATCTCATCGCTTCGTATGGCTTACCCCTGACGATGACTTATATGTCGAGTACACTACTCAGATTTATGTTTTTAAATAAATAAATAAATAAATAATATTCTTTAAGTATGTATTGATAACATTGTAGGTAGGAAGTAGAATATACACAAAGACATTTTACAATTACAGTCATTATTTCATTTTTCAATGCTGCCAAATTAAGTGCAAGCAAGAATTTTTTTTATATTTTGAAAATATATTCTATACGACAAAATCATTTTCTTAAAACTTTAGGATTCTCGCCAGCGATGAAAAAGCATCTGGGTTTATGTTATGATGCCGCACTTTACTAAACGAGAACCTTCTGTTTTACACAACAATAAATCATATTATTATTTGTTTAATATGATAGTTTAAAGAACAGCCAGTTCTGTTTTTATCTCCCAAACATAGAGATTTTAAGCGCCTGCCCGACATATTTAAATTGAGCTATGTCATTCAAAAGAAAAATAAATTTCACAGCATAATTTCTTTGAAATATAGTTACTTTTAACGCTTTGAGTATAAACTGAATATTGTTATGAGAATAATATTCTTTATGTATGTATTGATAACACTGGAAGTAAGAAGTACAACATACGCAAAGGACATTTCAAAATTACAGTCAATATTTCGTTTTTCAATGTTACCAAATTATGTGTGAGCAAGAAAAACATTTATATTTTGAAAAATTATTCTAGAAAACAAAATCATTTCCTTAACACTTTAGTAAATTTTCGTCAGCGATAAAAAAGCATCTAGATTTATGTTATTATCCTGTACTTTCCTAAAAGAGAACCTTCTGCTTTACTCAACAATAAATCCTATTCTTATTTGTTCAATATAAAAGTTTAAAGAACAGCCATCTCAGTTTTTATAGCCTAAATCAGAAATTTTAAAATATCGCCTGACACATTTAAATTCAATTATACCGTTCAAAAGAACAATACCTTTCAGATAATACTTTCTTTGAAATGTAATTTTTTAGGGCATTGAGTATAAACAGATTATTGTTATGGGAATAATATCTTTATGTTTATATTGATAATATTTATTCATAGTATTGGTATTTCACAATTAGATTCACAGTTTACAGTCATTATTTCATTTATCAATGCTCCCAAAATAAAATATAAGCAAGAAAAAGTTTTATTCTAGAAGATAAAATCATTTCCTTAAAACTTTAGGAAATTTTTGTCAGCGAAAAAGAGCATTTAGATTTATGTTATTATCATGCACTTTTTTAAACGAGAGCCTTCTGTTTTACTGAACAATAAGTCCTACTGTTATTTTGTTTTATATAAAACTTTAAAGAACAGCCATGTCAGTTTTTATTGCCTACGTCAGAAATTTTAAAATATCGTCTGACACATTTAAATTGAATAATGCCATTTACAAAGAAAATAAATTTTGCAGTATACTTTCTTCAAATGCAGTTTTTTTAGGTCATTAAGTATAAGCAGAATATTTTTTATGGAAATTATTGTTATTAAAACATTGGTAGTAAAAGTACCAAATTTACATTTATATTCGCTCATATAATCTTTTTTTTTAATTACTTCGAAATTAAATTAAAAAAAATGTAATTTAACAAATTACAACGACTATTTGGAAAATGATACAGTCGGCTCTCGTTAATTCGAACTCGTCGGGACCACAAGAAATGTCCGAATTTTCCGAAGTTCGAATTATGGAAAGTATGACAAGAAAACATGCTTAAAATGATACTATTACAAAGAAATTAATGTTATAGTGTTTTTTTTTAATTTATTTTATCTGTTATCATTAGAATATATATGACTTAATATTAATTTAAAAGATATAAATACATAAACTAATTAAAAGATTGGGAACAAGCACAGTCGAAGAAAAACTTGAAGCGTCACTGATGGACAGATGGCGTACTAAGAAAGTGGATAACAAATGCATGGGATTATATGTATACTATATGTCGTTGTATGTATATGTCGTTCGGAACATTTTCACAAAAATCAAAGAAAGAAAAGTGTTTCAAATGATCTGAAATCCATGAGAAAGAAAAGAAAAATGAAAAATCGGAATCCTTGTTAGTTCGAATTAAACAATTTAGTCAAGAGAAAAAGACTTCGAATTAAGGAAAATTTTTCTGCCATTGAAAATTTCGGGACTTCATGTTTAGTTCGAACTAAGCGAAGATTCGAATTATCCGATTTCGAATTAACGAGAGTCGACTGTATTTCAAAAGACTCAAATTTTAAAGAATTATAAATAAATTCTGTATTTAAATTAATAATAATAATAAACATCATTTTTAGAATGATTATAACGCGTCATATGTTACGTTCGCCGTGCATTAAACATTAATATTCCTAGACCAATGATTAAAAAAAAACAGTAGATCAAAGATAGACTGTTAACTGCTTAAAATGTGTATTTATTTTTAATGTAGTTGATCAGACTGATTTATAAACGCCTCTTATTGCGTACTACATGGATTAAACATTAATATTCCTAGACCCATCAAAAATTAATTTGAAATGAAATTTCAGTTTTACAATTTTCGGAACTACAATTTTTTAAACTTCCAAATATCGCCCATTTTAAATTTTTACACCGTTGTGTAGAAAAAATGCACTTTTTAATGAAATTTGTTTGAAATCTCTATCACAATTTGTTTTTAAATTATTAATTTTTTTTAATTTTTTATTGTTCTTTTTATTGCAACAGTCATTATGGCAACAGAAGTATTCCATTTCTGGACATTAAACTTGTACCAATCAGAAAACGAATAAAATAAAAAACAGAAGTACTCCATTTTTGGATATTAAATACTTGGACCAATCAGGAAACGAATAAAATTAAATAAACTGCGGAATTAAACCAATAAAAAGATTCAGATATACTTTAGATTTCCCAATTTTCTACCGCGAACAACAACTATTTTTCCCAAATTGTTAACAAAAAAATCTTTGATTTAGAAAATCAATTGCACAAAGAAGAATTGCGTATTTCACTATAACTTTCTAAAATTTTCATCAGCGAAAAATGATAGTTACTTGCCAATCATTTTTATCTCATTATTTTGCGTGTGCTTAACTACAGTTATATAATTTACTGTTGACTCCCTATGCCTCAACTAGTTCAATCACCTTTACATTGGATGTACAACAGTTTAACAGCAACTAAGCAATCCAGTTTACATCTAAATTGTTCCATTTTACCATTCGATTATGTAAGGCAAATGTTTTAGTATAGATAAAGTGATATTTCGATCTTAATTTTCAGCTTCTTTCTGTAAAAAAAAAAAAAAAAAAAAAAAAAAAAAAAAAAAAAAAAAAAACTATTTAATTGATTTTTTACTTGTAAATATTTTTTATACTCTCCCTTAAATCATTGCCGCTCAGTACAATGTGATCAGGGCCGTAGCTAAGGTGGTGCTGCGCGCGGCTCAGCTCCCTCCCCTCCTAAAACATTTTAAAAGTCTCCACTGGAAAAGATTTTAAAGTCATCAAATGAGTTTATGTTACGAAAATCCAAATGAAATTCTATTCAAAAATCTAATGCAGTTTTCAGGCCCTTTCATAGCTCTACAGAAATACTAAATTGTAACTGAAATAAATGTTTCAACATTCGCCATCCAATGCCAACATTCGCCAAAGCTAACATGATGTTTAATATTAGACTAGCCATACACGCGAATTTTTCACCATTCTTTTCCTAGCATAAAATGAATTTATTACAGCAGTTTAATAAGAAACATATACCTGCATTATGAATATGCACTATTTTATCTTTGTGCGTCAGAGAAAGAGAGAGAAAGAATAGGACCCCCCCCCCATACATGTTCTTAAGCATATCCTATTATTTACTTCTAGCTGTATCCCTGAATGAAATCTAGCCTAAAGCAATCTAGATCTGGAAAACTGATAAATCCTCGCATTATTGCAATAAAAAAATTACTTACATACCTAAATAATAAAGGAAGTGACCCTCGTAAGTAATTTAAGTGCACATACGTAATTATAATGTTTACAAAATGCGACGATTCATCTCGTTGAATGGCGAAATTTACACACAACTAAACATAGGAACAAGAAATAACGAAATGGGGGAAGTTGCTACACCCACTTGCATGATGACACTATATCCATAAAGCCATCTAGTGAGCTACATTTGGCAGGATGCCAAAAGTTTTCATTGTTTCTGTTGAAACGTGATAAATGGTATAAAGTTTAATTTTATTCTCGGTGTGGTCCATGTGACCCCGTTCGCAAATTTTACTAATGGAAATTAAAATTTCATCATGCAACGTTTACTAAGTAGACAAATTATGAAAGAGAACTTCATACGATAATTTCTAGACAATACTTTGAGCATACACATTCTAAACAATTTTAAAAAAACTGCAAAAGGTCCAGTCGGTGTAAAATTGATCCCATCTTAGTATTGTGAGGTTTAATTAGAGACAAATTCTATATACAAATATATCAGCGAAATTTTCACTTATTTGAAAACATTCAATCCTATTTCCCACTTCACCTCACTTTAAGGGTTGTCTATATTTTCTTCATCATCAAAATTCGCCCTTTATTCAATTTCTCGTAAAAGTGTATGAAACAGATCTGTCAATTTTTATCTCCTTAAATAGATTTCAGAAGTCTTTTTGGGGGGAATTCCGAACTGAATTATGTCAATAAAAAAAAACGCTGAACTTTAAGGACAATTTTTCTAGAAAAATGCGTCATATGTTGAGTTGAATACAGGATTAAGAAATAAGATGACGTTTTAAAGATTCTATTCCTGTCGAATATGCATTTATTTCAGCAAGGTTTCATTTTTGTATAATTGTAAGCAAAGTAAAATGTTCTAGGCATCTATCTTTTGAACAAAGACTGGTTCGAAGATATTGTTATTTTTTTTAACATATATTTATTTTCCAAATGCATGTATAAATTTAAAATAAATAACCCCTTTTATTATTTAATAAGAATTTTAAACAATAATAATAATTTTCTTTTAGTGTGTTTTGCTGTCGTCTTTTTCTCACGTTTTCTATAATTTCTCGAATTCTGGCCCACATTTTTTTTAATTTATGTAAAAACAATAAATAAAAAAGCATCGATAATCTTCGTAAAAATGTATAACAGTATTTTACAATTATTTTTTAAATTTATACAAATCTTTATAAATAATGTTTCTTAACACATTATGAAAGGTACGCTTTAGTGAAATCCGAGTCTTAAATATTACCAGAATCTCTTTCTTCTGAGAGTTTTCGTAAATTGGTTCCATCGATATAATTACCGTATTAACTCGTATATAACGCGCACTTCTTTTTCAAAAATTTGGAATAAAAACCCTAGCTGCACGTTATACACGGAACAATTTGAAACTGATGCAAATAATCATATAATATATACACGAATCAGAAAATGTATTTAAAAACGAAATAAAACTTAAAAAATGTTTTTAATAGAATCATTGCTGACTCTTTATTTCACTCCTTGCGCTTTTTTTATACAACAGCGCTTTTAGCAGCCGCCATTTTTCTGTCAGCGCGCAAACGTAGTATTCAGGGGGCGATGCTATTTGACTATGATTCCTTATCCGATGTCTAAAAATAGATTTTTGCTTTCTTTCCTTCCTTTGCGTAATATTTCTTTCTACTTTCTTTACTGAAATTCATTTAGTCATTCACTCACTCTCAAGTCAAATTTATGATGCGCGTTATATACGAGTTTAAAGAAAACGGCTCTCCGTCATTTAAAATCCTATTGCACGTATTTCAACTATTACTTTAAAAATTCTAGAATCAACATGGTATTGTTTAAAGTTATTTTATTACATCTCTCACTCAAACAGAAACAGTATTAATAAATTTTCAATGAAATAATAACTATCCCGCATAAACAGGTGTCGGTAATTACAATCAAGTACGTCCACATTAATAAGCCTCACAAAAAAAGAAGTTGCAACAACCCCAGTGACAACAACAGATAATATTGTTTTACCGCATTCTACGCTAATTACGGAAATTTATTAGCCCTGTATCGCATTTTGCTTTCATTACTCAATCTTGTATTCCATTGAGAGATATCGCCGCGGAATTCTTTTTTTGGCTTCAACTTGCTCTTTTGTTTTCGCTTCAATAGTGATGCCTATTCAAGTGATATGAAAATATTGCCAAATTTATGTGAGTATCCGTCCTTACTGCTTTGTGAAAAAGAAGGGAAGTGAAAAAAACAACTGTACCGTTGTACGTATATGACTGCATGTAGTTCCTAATTGACACAAGTTCTTTGGAGATCACTGCTTTTGTACGAGTGTATTTGTGTATGGTGTTTTGGTTGTTCAACCTACGGGACTGCTGCTCTGTAAAAAAAATAATAAATAAATAAAAAAAAAAATACAGATGAAAAATTGTCGAAATCTGCATGTACACTTTCATTTTACCTGTACACTGTACAGTAAAAGATTTAAATCTAAAACACTATCTTTTGTAAAGCTATAGAAATCTGTAACTTTACAAACGAATCTACTAAAATTACTAAAATTTTATCTGTAACCTGGGTTAATGTTACATGAAAATTTTTAAGCATCCCAACTTCCTAAAACAGTCTTTGTAACCTTACAAATTTTTGATTTTCCGAATAAATTTATATCTGTTACATGAATTTTTGATTTTGCAGTTAGATAAAAAGTTTTACGAATCCCAGTTTCCTAGAAACCTTTTAGTAACTTTACAGATTTTTTTTTACAGTGTGGTAATACATAAGTCGGGCATTTTCAGTTCTGTTTTTATTCATCAACAAATTACTTGTGTGAAGCAAGGAAGATATAGTGGAACTTCTAAATCCCTATTTAACGAACTTTTCTCCTTAAGGGGTCAGGTACCTTTCGAACTAACAAATTACGTGAAAAGTGACCTCTGTAAGAACTGCAGTCACCCTATATCTAATTGACTTTTGACTATAAAATTGAAAACACATATTAAGAAGGATTTATTTTATTAGTTAAAGTTATTAGAAAAAGTATACACGCATGTAATGTTTTTTTAATTATTTTTAAAGATCATAGAATTTTTACGGAAGAATAAATCTTGCATGCCTTGCGCGCACGATTTTTCAAATTTGAATGGCTAAAACAAACCAAGGTTTTTTTTCCCGAGTAGAGATATAATGGGTTTTCAAAATGACCTACGATGAAAAAAATAAAACTTATAGATCCAATATAAAAAATTTTAAAGAAATTCGAAATATCGAGATTATTTTTACAAAAAAATAGTCGTGAATTCTAAAATTCTAATTTGAGGAAGATAATAGTAGGTCATTTTGTGCCTGCGTACGTTTAATTTTGTGTACTAAAATTTTGTTAAATTCTACGCAACCGTTTTTAAGAAATCGTGCGCGCAATGATCAAAATCTCTGTTTATAGAAAATTGACGTCAAAGTTTAAATTTACCATTGGTCGTATAGGAAAAGCACAAAGTGTTTTAGACGTAACTCTTTTTCTAATGTGAATTTTTGAATGCAGTTTGTATTTAAATGTTTCTAAAGAATCACATTTAATTTTAAGCTATTTTTTAAAAAATCGATTTTTGGATTTTTTAAAAGGTACCTGACCCCTTAACGAAATTTCCTGCTTAACCATGACTTCGAACACCATTAACAAATAAATTTATCCAAATTTTACGAAAAATATATTCTTTATCACGAAATTTATTCCAGTTTCATGCGTGTACAACGTCCAAATGGATCGTTTGCTCTTGCGATCTTTGAATACTTACAAAATGGGAAAATTTATGAACAGTGTATTTTTTAAGAAATCTTTACAAAGTAATACAGTAAACTCCCTCAAATCCGCACAGCTTGGGAACAGAGGCTGTGTGGATTTTAGAATTTTGCGGATTTCTGGTCATTGCTTTGTTTACATTTTTAAACAGTAATTTGAACATAATTAATAATGCAATCGAAACTATAATGAATGCTTACAATATAATAAATATAATAATTTAATAAACTAAAATAATAAAAATTTGGATAATTTTTTAAATAATTAAAATATTAAAAGCAAAAATCAAGTTAATAATCAATAACTTATGATTAAATATTCATTATAAAGATTAAATGAACTTTTCTTAAATTATTCAACGAAACTTGCCTCATAAAAATACATTGCTAATTCACATCAATATCATAAAATAAAGAAGTTTTATTTAAGGTTTAGCCAGACTTAATAACAAAAAAAGTTTGGTTAATACATCAATATGTTTGATTGGAAGATTGTAATTATCAGTGACATGAACATTATTTTGATTTTTTTTTAAATATATTTATTCTTCTTCCATGAAAAAAACATGAATTCAGTAACATTAAAGATTTTTTGAAGAAATTGACGTATACTAATAGATTTTGAGGTTACAGGTTTGCATAAAATCAAAGCATTGATAACAGCAAAATACAAAATATTATAAATTGTATTCATTGGCTTCCTGTAAGAAATAGTCTTGACATAAGGAGACTTCCTGTCATCGGGATAATCATACAGTTACATTGAATCTAATTGCATTGTTGTAAAAAAGTGCCTTAAGTATTTTTTAGAATTATTTAAAATTTCAACAATTATATGCAGACTGCAAAGCAAGAAAACAATTTTACACTTTTCTCCTTGGTAAATAGTTATGCTGATGTATAAATGAGATAGAAGAATCGTCGTATGCAATTTCGATTTTGAAATTTTGTATTTCTCGTCTTGGGCGATTTACAGTTTCTGTGTTATTTGCAATTTATCTGGTTTTGATATACATATAATGAATAAACCTACTAGCAGATTTTGACAGAAATAAGCGCTCGTCTACACTTATGTTAGGCCCTTTTAAATACTTAGTCTTGCAGTTTTTTGTCATCGTCTTTCTTTACAGGCGTGAATGTGCAAGTTATTGTTTATTTATTTTTCAAATTTTCATGAATATAAAATTTAAATTTTTACAACTTTCGTTCAAATTCTGAATTCTGTTTTTTATATCCGATTTTTTTCTGATAAATATCACAAACGTCCGTTCACTGCTGATAAATTTTCATTTGTACTCCAATGAAAAAGTCCAACAATGTTAATAGTATAAGCATAATCATCGTCACTTTCATTTTCATCACTAGAATTTATTTTTCTTCTTTTATAGGCAGATATTCATTCTCAATAATTTGCATTCTCAATAATTTTCAGATAATAATGGCTAACATTCCAAAACTTCTTTGGCGGTAATATAAAAACATCGAAATCTTATTTTAACTTTTAATAAATGCTTTATAAAAGTAAATTCAATGCTACTTCTAAATATTTGTTGTAATTTTTTTCTGCAATCACCCATTCTTCACATCAAGAATATAAAATCTTGATTGAAAATTTACATATACCCCCCCCCCTTCCGATTCTGCCTATTAACACGTTCGCTGCCGCTTACGTGAAGATGCGATTATAGTTAATGCCGCACTGTAGAAGTGGGTTTTTCCCAGAAGCCGGTTTACTTTTTATAACAAAGAATCAGTGACAGATTTTCCCGCGCCAGCGCGTGACTGGCTATTGGACATCACCCCACATCACGCGCTGGCGCGTGAGTGGCACCTTAACGTTATTAGAAGTGCGACAGATATTATTTATCATTACTTCTGAAAAAATGAATCTCTATTTTGTCATTTATGTATAAAAACTTATTACGGGTCAAATTGACCCGCTTCGCGGTTCTAGGTATACATGGTTATAACTCAAAAATTATTTATGCTATTCGCTATTAAATACAAAAAGTTGCTGCTTACCTTAAAATATTAAAAGTCAGAAAAGGAATAGTTTTTTCGACGAATACTTTTAGCGCGGCGAGAAATTAAATATCGATTTGGGTCAAACTGACCCGCTCCGCGGTTCTAGTGTTAAACTACAACATTCGTAATCCCCACCTTCATTCACAGATTTTACGATATTTTTCGGCAGTGAAACACTTCGAAAATATTCTTAAAATTTAGTGGTAGAACCTGGCGAACCCTGTATTAGATAATATAGTTTCATATAAATTGAAATATATACCTAAGTGATACTTTGCAATACACTGAAATATTCTGCAAAAATATGGCTACCATTTATTTCTGAATCTACTGAATCTGAAATTATGAAAAAGAACGAGATTATAGGAATTTATTTAAACCTTTCAGAAAACCTATAGCTATTATTCCAGGCTATTCAGCTTTTGAGTAAATCGCATTTTCTGTTACATACAATCTTTATTTTGCGGGGTCTCAGTATTGAGAAGATAATCTCCACTTTTTTCGGCTATTTTACAGAAATCTGAAGAAATATTACAGATTTAGCTTTACCTTAAAAATTTCTGCAGAACTTCTTACGATATTTTTTTTAAATAGCTACAGAATGGACAAAATGCCTAGAGGATTTTTTTTACAGATTTTTGGGTAAATTGCCTAGAGGTTTTCTACAGAATTTTGTTAGTGGGGCATTTTTATTCTCCAAAATCCAAAATTCTAAAGATGCTTTGACTGCATGATTTTAAGCTGTAAATTTTCATCATCATACCATTACTTATGAGTAAAGTAAAATAAAATCAATTTGAAAGCCTATTCTACCTCATATTATCCTATATAATAACTTAGTGAATAAATTTATCACAAATACCAAAAAATTTATTATAAATAGTCAGTAAAAATAAATTACGTACTCATTTTTAAAAGATAGTTCAAGATTGCCAAGATTTGAATTACTCCATGAGAAACTGGGAAAATATCATATACGTGATGGTTACATATATACTTAAATTTTTTAACTTATAAAAGTTATTTAATTACAAACTATACATTAAAATTAATTAAAAATCTCTATGTTTGAAAATTAACATAATTGTTTTAAATGAAGGGTATAATAGAAATGCTAAAACAACATTAATATGTTGAAAAGCTGTTCCACAAGTGATATTGCCAATAATTGTTTAAAATTTTCCACATTTTAATCCGGTGACTGATAGTTAAGCTAAAAAATTTATAATAATTTAAGCAATTACTAAGAAAGTATAATCCTGTAACAAATAAAAGTGAAATAAATTATAAATAAATTTTCAGTAATTACTTAAAACAATATATATACATATGTAATAATAAATATAATTCGACGAAATAACTATGTTGCATAAACTCTAGAAATCCGCAGCAGCACGAGCAGAGTAGTCGCTCCGACAGTTGGCGAGCAGTGGAAGAATTTCATTGGGGTATTTCCCCATTATAAAAACAAATACCATCAGTCTCCAAGTTCTTTATTTATGAACTTATAAAATAGGTAAGCTCTTCCCCGCAATCATCTTAGCACACATCGACACTACAACCTTCGTTATCCAGTCCACATCATCAGATATTCTGACTCAGCGGGGAAAAAAACGGGCGTCTTGATAGTTTAAAAGGCAATTGCATTCTAACGCTCCTCACAAACCAAATGAAAAAAAACATTTTCACGACAAAACTAGCTCCCTTCTGCACCGCGTCAATCATTTTAAAAATCCAATTAGGATTAACTCGAGTCTCAACGTAAAAAAATTATCAGTTCTGATTGGTCTTAGCAGGCGTGTCCTCGGCAGGATCTATATTTTTCCTCGCAAATAACAAGCCCTTTAACAACGCGCATTAACACCGGTCACGCGATGTTAAATAAAATATAAAATTAAAGTCCCGGGAATATTCCATAAAGTAAAAAGGTTACGAAATACCTCCCGCCTTTTTGAGAAGCAAGCAATAATTTATTAATAAATAAAATAAGAAAAAGAATTTTGCCTGTTACAAGTTAATACATTACGAAACTAAGATTGAAATATGTTCCACAAATTTAGAATTAAAGCTAAGAGAGAACAAAATGGCGCAATTTTTTTTATTTTATTACATATATATATATATATATTTAGTTTTATATCATCGGTGTCAGTTATCGGTGAAAGACGCAATGCAATTGGAAATTTCAGTGTCAGTCATCATTGACTGACGTGCAGCTTAACATGCTTTAGTAACCTAGACCTTAGTAATCTGCTCGTTTTTGGTTTATTCAATGAAAAACTGAAAAATGTCCTGCGCGGGACACTTACATAAATACCTATGTCTATTAAATTACATAAGTTGTTTAAATATAAACTATAGGGGCCATTTTCACCATTGCTTACATTTCATGGTAACGGACTTGACAAGTAACGAATTTGACATTTCAAATAAAACTAAAAAACTATTAGAAATAAACTAACTTGTATATTTTGTAACTTAAATAATAATTTACATACTTTCTGAAAGTATTTAGTAAACAATATTTAATTACAAAAGTGCAAAACTCATTATTTTAATATTAAAATTTACGGTAACAGACTTGACAGTGAAAAAAAAAATTCCAACCTTGATGAAATCTTATTCTTTCCACTATTACATTGCTTCACCATTGAAGAGTAAAAAAAAGGCAAGTAGTAGTTGCGTAAATCGTTTAACTATATCTCCGAATATTTGCTGCTAACTTTAGGCAGCATTCGAAACCTATTTTGACTAAAATAATCACAAGGTGACTTTACAAAAGTGAGTTACAAAAGATTTCTGGTAATTTTTTAAAGAAAATATCTTTTGTAAATTTTTTTTTATTAATATAGAACACTAAAAGTTCATATTTAAAATAATTAAACCTTTTTATTTAAAAAAGTTACCTCAAATTAAAAAAACACATTTAAAAACATAAAACTTGGAATGGGACAGGCATTTCTGCTTAGAATCAAAATTTTAAAGATTTATATCTCAAAAATGTTTATTGATTTTTTTTTAATTTTTCATGTTATAAATGTTCAATATAATCTTCTTTAGCTAATGCATAGCTCAAATCAAACTTAAAATTTTGATTTATGTTTGAATTTTCTTCTTTTTACTCTCGGACAGCATATGTAAGCAAAATTTGAAAATGGCCCATAGACTAAAAATAACAAAAAACTCTAGACTGTCATATTTAAATGGTTACTTTTAATTTGAGAACACATTAACATTGTGAAAGAGGCTGAAATATACAAAAAAGCTACCTCACATCTGACAGAGATTTATATACCCATTTCTAATGTTAATTAGCCAAAAACACAAAATTCTAAAGATGCAAATTTTATGTTTTGTGGATGAAAAAAAAAATCCGCGTATAAAATTAATAAATTATGCTCTGATAGTATGATTTTAAACTGTAAATATTCCTCATCATACTTTTGCTAATTAGTAATGTAAAGTTAAACCATTGTAAAAGTAATCTGAAGTGGCAATCCCAAAACTTTCTTCTGTCTCATACACGTTTATATATCCAGAAAAATTAAACATAGCAGCGTCACAGGTTAGTAAGATGTAATCTGCAACAATTCATTCCAAATTCTCATTGAATCTGAAATTTCATAAAAATCCGTGTATTAGTATTTGAGATACAATTATGGCAGTAATCGTAAAAGTCTGTTTAGAAGCGCCACCTGTTGAGGGATTTACTCTAAAAACTAAAGAATCTTAATTTATATCATGGACTAACTGAATTTGATGTTTGGTGAAAATCCGTACATTAGTTCCTGAGGTAGAACTATTGATATAACCTTGAATAATGCTGCATAGCAGCGCTATATGTTGAGCGTATTTACTCCAAAAACTAACAAATTTTCATTTATATAGGAGACAAATGGAATCTGATGGTTGATAATAGTTCGAGCATTCGTCCCTGAGATGGAGCTGGTGAATTAATCATGAAAAATACCACATAGCATCGCCACCTGTTATGCGATTTTCACCAAAACGTAATCAGAGACATATTATATCAGGAACTAACGGAATCTGAAGTTTAATAAAAGTCCATCAATTAATTCTTGAGACATAGCTATTCTGCAAATCGTGAAAAATTCGGAATAGCACCGCCACCTTTTGGACGATATACGCCAAAAAAATCAGGTCCCGAGTTTCTCAAGGTTTAACGGATTTTTTTTTTTTTTTTTTTTTTTTTTGAAAAATTCAGTGCATTAGTTCTATAGATAGATCGCCCACAAAATTTATATCAATGCAGACAGACTTTTTTCCTAATCGCTGACCCCTAAAATGTGTAAATCCGTTGGAAATCGGAACTAAGCTATCCCGAATAGAATAGTCTCTTTTAAAAAAGAAGAAAGTAATGAAAACAATTTGAAAGCCTATTGTACCCCAACTTACCCCAAGTGATAACTTAGTGAACAAATTTATAACAAATAAATGAAAATCTATCATAAATAATCTGCAGTGTAATGAATTGAATATTGAATTTTCCAAGACAGTTCATTTTTTATATCAAGTGAGATATGTTAACGTACCTAAAACTTTTTCAGGCGTTAGAAATCTACCGAAAACTTTTTATCGAAGAAAAACGTATTTTTAAAGAAAGTAAAGCAATATATTTAAAGGCTTCAGCAATCCATCATTTTTAGCTATCATATTTTTTTAACCCATCTCTATTACCAGCGCACCTGAAAAACTTTTATCTCCTAATAAACCTTTTACAATTTGTTATTATTGTTTTCTTTTATGTTATCGAAAATTTTCTTTGAAACTAAATAGTTGACAATAAAAAAATGAAGTTACACGGTGGATTTTTTACTTTATTCTATCTTTACAAGAAGAAAATATTGGATTTGCAATAATTTTCGAATTCCGATTTTCGACGAATTTATGCGTCGTTAGTCTGTCTTTCTGTCTGTCTGCATGTGACATAAATACTGTGGGCGCTCCATCACAAGAAGCAATGCACGGAATTCAACAAAAATTTATACTCCGTTAGTCCTTGATAAAGTTGGATCTTATTAGTTTTTTTTTTTTGTGTAACTCGCTCAACAGGTAGCGCTACTATGGCTTTTTTTTTTTTTTTACTATTACGGTGATCGTTCAATCTCCAGAACTAATGCACAGATTTTCATCAAACTTCAAAATCAGTTAGTCCTTGACACGAGTTTGCGCTTTTTATATTTCGTTGTAAATCTCTCAACAGGTAATGCAGCTATGCTGACTTTGTGCGATTTCTGCAATAACTCTATCTCCAGAATTAACGCACGGAATTTCATCAACATTCAGATTCAGTTAGTCCTTGACAAGAAGTGATGCTTTTAACTTTTTGGTGTAAATCGATCAACGACGCGCTTCTATACTGCATTTGTTATGATTACTTCTAAAGCTCCACTCAAGAACCATGGCCAACTAGATCTATACAGCCCATGCATGAGCCGGGATGGCTCAGTTGGTATAACATTGGTGACTTCAGCCAGGAGTCCCTAGTTCGAATCCTGACCCGGACATTTTTCATCTACTGGAAAATTACTACTGCTACTATTAACATTATTACTTAATAATATATATAGATAACTCAACAATTTCATATACGAGTACAACAAATTTTATCTACTATCAAACGTTATTTTCAAATTCCAAGATTTTTTTATACGATATATATTTACAAAAAAACAGCGGCTCATGACAGGCAAATTCAATTTGGGATTTCTTTTCGCAAAAAACTTTCATCATTTAAGGAAATTTCTTCCACATATACTATTACCTCGCTTTCTGTTACAGACTACGCTACGTTAAGTTCGGAAATCAAATCCGTTTTCATCTCAGACATTATCTTCTTTTACGCGCTCTGAATCTTGCATTCGCAAACTGGAACTTAGTAATCCGGTTAAGAATAACTGTGCTTTATACTCATAATCCTTTTACCGGTGATTTTGTATGAGACAAATATGAAGAAATAAATGCGGTTTCACTGCTGGAAAGATGAGATTAGTGAATCGAAACATTTCTACATAGCTAAACTATTTTTGCTTAAAAATCTTTTTAATGTTTTCTGTTAAATACTAAAATTGATAAAACTAAAGCACAAGATTTCAAAAATTTCAGACTATTTAATTATTTATTTATTTAGATTGTAGGAATTTAATATCTTTATTGGAGAAACTACCTAAATCTTTACCTTCGTTGCAAATATCACGCAATCATCGTATTGATGTTATGAATATGTAAAGATTTTCTTTTAATTGAATTAACAAGTATTGATGATTTTCACAATAATTTTTTTAATTACTTTTTACACTTAACTGTATTTTTATAATTTGATTCAAAATAATATACATTATATGTCCAAAGGTGACCGGCCACTTGTGATTTTATACATTTTATCAAATGTCTAGAAAAATAAGTAAGGAATTCTCCTGTAACTCCAGGTATGTATACAGAACAATACAGGTCATATATTACCGCGAAGATATTTTCCCGAAATCCCATAGAAGATCACCTACAAATTGAAAAAGAACGAATATCTTTTGGAAAACCCTGTCAAAAATAATGTAGCAAAAGCGTTCAAACTACAGATTATGATTAAGTGATTTATTGTAATAAACTGTGTTCATTAATATATGTGTAGCATGTATATTCGTAGAGAAATTATTTTTTTTATAAACAGAGTCCCAAAGTTAGCCAAATTATTTGCTTATAATTTGCAGAATTCGTAATTAAAAGAAATTTCTTTCCAGAAAATATGACAAATAATATTGTATATGTTAGCTTCCAACTAAAATATAAAAATAATAAAAAATGTAGAAAAAATGAGCAGATTTACTAAATAATTTTTCACTACGCATGCGTGAATGGTATCAAAATTTTATTTGCATATTGTGTCATGTAAATGTATAGAGCAACTTTTGTGAAAGTCTCAAAAACATAGTTTGAAAATTCTGAAAACTATCGTCGATAGTGTAAGCTCAAAATTCGTTTTTTCCCAAAATGAAGCAAAAATATGAGGGACTGTATTCAAATATAGCAGAACATGCAGAATTGTATATTCTATATTGATATTAACCAATGGATATATGGATACAGCCCTTCATGTTTTTGCTTATTTTTGAAATAAAAAAACGGATTTTTAGCTTATTCTATGGATGATAATTTTTAGAATTTTCAAACTATGTTTTTGAGACTTTCACAAAACTTGTTGTATATGTATAGCAAACATATTATGCAAGTTATGTTTTGATTGGATTGACGCAAGCGCAGTGAAAAATTATTTAGGAAACCTGCTCATTATACATACAATTATTATTATTATTTAATTCTAATTACAGGGTATTATGTACAATATTATTTGTCATATTTTTGAAAAGAACATTTTTCTATATTTTCAACTTTGTTAAATTATAAGCAAAAGAATTGGCAAAATTTGGGACTGTTTTTATAAAAACCCTAATATTTCTACGAGTATATATGCTATCTAAAAATGATCAAAGGTTATTACAATAAACCACTTAATCATAATCTACAGTTAAAACGGTTTTGCTACATTAGTTTTTACAAGTTATCCAAAATATATTCAATCTTTCTCAGTTTGTTGACGGTCCTCTATGGGGTTTCGGGGAAAAAATCTTACTTATGCTAATTAATAAGTTATAAATTACATACAAACGAAATTTTTTATTCAAAACTCATGATTATCAATGGAAGAAATTTTTTGTGGGGAAAAGACGGAAAATGAAACTACTGGTTAATATATTTTTGTGTCTATTTTTAAACACTTTCCAACAAAGTTGAAAAGTTATTATGCTTTCGGTTTGTCTGTCCGTTTGGCCGCTTTCTAACTTTCGCAAATTTCATGGCAACTCGAGTAGCCATGAAATTTTTGGACTTTATTAATATTTACCTAAGCACGAATACCTATTGAAAATGAAGTTTCTACCATGATTACTTTATTCATAGGGATAGTCAAAAAATTTTTTTACATTACGGCATTATGGGGAAAAATCGTTTCAATTGAATTTTAACTATGTTACACCCTGTGAAACTTATTCAAATTTATTTTTCATCAACAAAGTGCACTAAAATATGCATTTTGTAAAATATGCAGTGAAAAGGACACTTATTATTCATTTATAGGGTCACACAGAAGACTTCTATTTCATAAGAATAAAGGCAGGAACAATTTGCGACACATTTTAATTATGGTAAACGATTTCATGTATAATCAAATTAATATACGTTGCTGACGCTTAATGTGAGTTATTCATGCATAATACGAAGTGCATAGCATTTACAGGGACACACAAAAGATTTTAAATAGTATATATTCTATCCGAAGTACTGTATATGATGGATGATGACTGTTGCATGGATGAAATGCATTTTGAATTATGATATGTGCTTTTAAGTTTCACTAAATGAATGCATATTAAATGGTGTGTATAAATGCTGATATTTGCACAATTTAGATATACAGGGTTATTCAAAAGATCTTGGAAAGGTTACTGAATATAAGCATAATTTACTTAAAGGTAGCTTTTAAATAAAATATGCATTTTTATTTTGAACTGCATTCACCAAAGAAATGTTTTTAGTATATAGATAGCATGATATACAGGGTCACGCAAAGAACTGTATACATGGTTGTCTTCGGATGATGATTTCTGAAAATGTAATTTAAGTAGTAAAAACGAATATTTTTGCTTGAAGTAAAGTTTAGAAAAATACTTTCGTATAGTAAAAATACTAGGTAAACTACAGAGCTGAACAAAAGTATTCAAGAATTTTTTTTCTACTAGTGTAAGTCGCTCAAAGGAAAATTTAAACCAGCAAAAAAATCGGCAAAAAAAGGATCATCAGAAGATTTTTACTATAAATCGCGATAAAAAGTTAATTACACATGCTTTTAACCAACGAATTCTTTTGTTTGATTGATTAATTCTTCTTCAAATGTTATGTGAACGAAGTCACGGGTAACAGCTAGTTGTTTGATAAAATTGATTGTTATAAAATAATGTAATTGGTTTTATTCTGGTATCATTTTACTTATCATTAAATGAGATGAATATTTTTTTTCAAAAAAAGTGGTGGCAATAATGGATTTGAATTTTTAAACCGTAATTTAATGCATCCATTAAGGGGTTAAGGAACTTTTTTCCACATGTAGAATTACCTCATTTTCCGTTACAGACTACGCTAAGTTGAGTTCGGAAATCTAATCTATTGCCATATCAGACATGATCTTCCTATACGCTCTCTGTATCTTGCATTCGCAAACTGGAACTTAGTAATCCAGTTAAGAATATTTGTACTATAATACTTTAACGGACACTTAATACTTTAACGGAGATTTTGTAGGGGAAAAAATGAAGAAAGAAATGCGGTTTCACTACGTGAAAGATGCGATTATAAAATCGGAATATTTCTACATAGCTGGATTTTTTTTTGCTCAGAAATCTTTTAAAATTTTTCGGTTAAATACTAAAATTGGAGAATTTTTCAATTTCTCCAAGATTTTCTCAAGATCTGAAAAATTTTTACTTAAAAATTTTTAAATTGAAACATTTTTTTCAAAATTTAAAGATTTTAATTTGTTTTTATTGAGAAATTATCTAATGGAGTTATTAAAAAAACATTAATTGTGTTCTCTGATAGTTATATGGTAAATTAACAGAGCATGCTGTCACAAGAAGTGATTTATTACATCAGATAACCAGTTTCTGATTACCGTAGGAGCCAATTTTCACCAGTAAGTTTTAAATAGAAATTTTTTGCCTTATTTTAGCGACGTTTTTTCATGGTAAATTTGTTTCACGAACACTATTGAATTTCTAAGTTGTTTTTAGTAGTGTCAGTTTACCAAGGTCTGGTTTTCTTTCCTTTTTTTACTATACTTAGAAGAGGAAACGGAAGAGTCTGATTATCGCTGAACTAAACTTCCGCCAATAAAAAAAAAACTGATTTATGTCATTATTTAAAGCTGAAATTACGCATCAAGGGGTTACTTCAGTCAAGCGAAGAAAAACGCTCACTAATGCTTATCCTGTGGTAGATCTTGGTTGCATTTTAATATATTTTTTCTTTTTTCTTTTTTTAAATATTGGATAGCTGAGATTGATTTGTACAAAGGTCGTTTTTTATTTTTTCGATTTTGATTGCAGATTTTTTTGGGGGATGCTTTCATCTTCGAAACCGGATCTGAAAAATGGAAGTGTCCATATTAAAAATATCTCTAAAGAAAGTCGAAAAAGTAAAAATGGAATCAGCATTAGAAAACGAACCTTTTCGCTTGACTGTAGTAGCCTCTTAATAAAAATTAAGAAGAAACATTTATATAAATTTACTTGGCTGTCGTTTTGTAAATCAGTAATAAACCCACGCGAAATTGGTTACAGTTGAAACTTTACAATTTTAAGGAAATATTAGTTTCTCAATATTTATAGTTCCGTGAATTATCCAAATCTTTACCTTCATTACAAATACTAAGCAATAATCTCTTTAATGTTATGAATATATGTATAAAGGTATGTTATATTATTGTTATTAAGTGTAAAAATTTTTCATAATTATACTTAATAACAATTTGCATAATTTGTTTTCACAGAAATATATTTTTTTTTTCTACTATAAAAAAATTTATATGTTTTACAGAAACTTCATTTAAGAAAAAAATTTTCGCTATTTTTAAATAAATTTAATAATGATAGAAATTTTTAAAAATGTCATTTACGCTAAGATTGGTAAAATATAAATATTTATCCCGAAATTGTACGTGAACCGTTGTTCAATTCAAATAAATCCAATTTACTGTTTTTGACATAAGATAATATGAATCAAGGAAAATAGTTTCTAATAACAATGCTATCTGGTTTTGGGTTACTTAACGACCGCAAACTTAATCTGTTGTTATCTCAGACGTTATCTTCTTTCACGCTGATCCGAATCTTTTTTTTAACTAAACATTAGTTAAGCAATGAAGAATAAATTTGATGCTTAACTCCTTTTCTTAAATATTTTGTATAGAGAAGGATTATGTATAAACCTGGTTTCACTGCTTGGAAAAATATATTATAGAGAAAAAAATATTTCCACCAAGTGAGATTATTATCTTTTTTGAACTCCTTTGAACGTTTTTCGTTGAATAATGTAATTGGATATCAACTACTGAAAATAATTCACGATTGCTTCTAGATTACAATAATTAAAAAAATGAAATTGTATAAACATATCTTTTTATTAAAATACCATGCAAATATTGTAAACATATTTTATTCATATTTTGTATAAAGGATTTTAATAATTATTGTTTATATTAATTTTCAAAATGTTTTTTTCACAGAAATATATCTTTATACTACTATAAAACATTTCATATGTTTAGCAGAAACTTCATTTAACAAAAGATTTCGCAAGTTTTAAACAAATTTAATAATAATACAAATCTTTAAAAATGTCATATACGCTCAGATTTGAAAAACATAGAAATTTATTCCTAAATTTTACATGAACGGCAGCTTACGTCAAGTAAATCCAATTTACTGTTTTTGACATAAGATGATATCAATTAACGAAATGCTTCTAATTATAATGCTATCTATTTTTCGGTTACTTAATTCACAAAATTTGAATCGTAAATTTAATCTGTCATCATCTCAGACGTTATCTTCCTATAAGATGATCCGAATTTTTCATTCAAACTGGGCTTTACTTAAGAAATCAGGAAAATGTGATGCTTATCTAGTTTTGTTAAATATTTTGAATAGAAAAGGATTATGTATAAATCTGGTTTCATTGCTCGGAAAAATATATTATAGAGAAAAAGATATATCCGCCAAGCAAGATTATGGTCTTTTTTGAACGCCTTTGAACGTTTTTGGTTGAATAATGTAATTGGATAACAACTTTTGCAAATAATTCACAATTGCTTCTAGATTAGAATAATTTGATTTTTTTTTCAAATTCTATAAACATGTGTTTTTATAAAAATTACTATGCAAATACTGTAAACATATTTATATTTATATTTTGTATAAAGGATTTTAATAATTACGGTTAATATTAATTTTCCCAATATTTTTTCTCACAGAAATATACCTTTATCCTACTATTAAAAAAAATCATATGCTTAACCCTTGGCACTTCGTTGTCTCCGCTGCTGAAACATCATCTTTCCTTCCAAAAATTGTTTTAGGCACAAGTAATATAGGAAAATAAAATTTTCCTTATTTAATCAGAGAATTTTTTGAAATTGTCTACTTCAAGGAAAGTTCTTTTTTAAAAAAGTAGTGTTAATCGAATAGAATTTGTGTAAGAGGCACCGGAGTCTAAAGAGTTAACAAAAACTTCATTTAAAGAAATTTTTAATCAAGTTTAATAATAATACAAATCTTTAAAAATGTCATTTACGCTAAGATTTGCAAAATATAGAAATTTATTCCGAAATTTTACATGAAAGGCAGTTCACGTCAGGTAAATCCAATTTACTGATTCTCATATAAGATAATATCAATCAAGGAAAACAGCTTCCAATTATGATACTATCTAGTTTTCGGTTACTTAACTCACAAACTTCTGATAGGAAACCTCATCTATTGTCATCTCAGACGTTTTCTTCGTGTACGCCGATCCGAAACTTTCATTGATATTAGACTTCAGCTAAGAAATCAAGAATAAAAGTGATGCTTAACTCCTGTTCTTAGGTATTTTAAAGAGAAAAGGATTATGTATAAATCTGGTTTCATTGCTCAGAAAAATATATAATAGAGAAAAAAATATATTCGCCAAGTAAGATTATGGTCTTTTTTGAACTCCTTTGAACGTTTTTGGTTGAGTAATGTAATTGGATAACAACTACTGCAAGTAATTCACGATTGCTTCTAGATTAGAATAAATTGAAAATTTCTTTATGAAATTGTATAAACATGTGTTTTTATTAAAAATACCATGCAATTAATGTAAACATATTTATATTTATATTTTGTATAAATGATTTTAATAACTATTGTTAGTATAATTTTTTACAATATTTTTTTCACATTAATATATCTCTATTCTACTATTGAAAAAAATCATATGTTTAACAGAAACTTAATTTAAAGAAAGTTTTCGCAAGTTTAAACAAATTTAATAATAAAACAAATCTTTAAAAATCTCATTTATTCTAAGATTTGCAAAATATAGAAAGTTATTCTGAAATTTTACATGAACGGCAATTCACATCAAGTAAATCCAATTTACTGATTCTCATATAAGATAATATCAATCAAAGAAAACAGCTTCCATTTATGATGCTATCTCGTTTTCGGTTACTTCAATCACAAACTTCCGATAGGAAACCTCATCTATTGTCATCTCAGACGTTATCTTCGTGTACGCCGATCCGAATTTTTCATTGAAATAAGACTTTAGCTAAGCAATCAAGAATAAAAGTGATGCTTAACTCCTGCTGTTAGGTATTTGAAGAGAAAAAGATTATGTATAAATCTGGTTTCATTGCTCAGAAAAATATATAATAGAGAAAAAGTATATTCGCCAAGTTAGATTATGTTTTTTTTTTTTTTTTTTTTTTTTTTTTTTTTTTTTTTTTTAACTCTTTTGAACGTTTTTGGTTGAGTAATGTAATTGGATAACAACTACTGCAAATAATTCACGATTGCTTCTAGATTAGAATAATTTGAAAATTTCTTTATGAAATTGTATAAACATGTGTTTTTATTAAAAATACCATGCAATTAATGTAAACATATTTATATTTATATTTTGTATAAATGATTTTAATAACTATTGTTAGTATAATTTTTTACAATATTTTTTTACATTAATATATCTCTATTCTACTATTGAAAAAAATCGTCTGTTTAACAGAAACTTAATTTAAAGAAAGTTTTCGCAAGTTTAAACAAATTTAATAATAAAACAAATCTTTAAAAATCTCATTTATGCTAAGATTTGCAAAATGTAGAAACTTATTCTGAAATTTTACATGAACGGCAATTCACATCAAGTAAATCCAATTTACTGATTCTCATATAAGATAATATCAATCAAGGAAAACAGCTTCCAATTATGATGCTATCTACTTTCCGGTTACTTAACTCACAAACTTCCGATAGGAAACTTAATCTATTGTCATCTCAGACGTTATCTTCGTGTACGCTGATCCAAATCTTTCATTGAAATAAAACTTTAGCTAAGCAATAAAGAATAAATGTGATGCTTAACTCCTGTTGTTAGGTAACTTGAAGAGAAAGTATTATGCATAAATATGGTTTCATTGCTCAGAAAATTATATTATAGAGAAAAATATTTTCGCCAAGTAAAGTTACAGTTTTTTTAAAAACTTTTTTAAAAGTTTTTTGTTGAATACTGAAATTGATAAAAACTACTATAAATAATTCAGGATTCATTGCAATAATATTTTTAAGATTAGAAGTAGTTAGGTTTTTTATGAAATTTTATAAACATCTACATTTATGAAAAATAACGTGCAATTATTTTTACTTTCTTCCATCTTTACAAGAAGAAGGTATTAGCTTGGAAAAAATTCAAATTAAGGTACTCAACAGATTTATACGTTTTAGGGGTCAGGGATATATAAAGATTTGTTTTTTATTACTATTATGTATAAGCAATTTTCATAATTATTGTTAATAACTATTTTTGTACTTTTTCACAAATATGTATATGTATTCTACTATACAATTATTAACAGAAATATCATTTTTTAATAAAATTTACTGTTTTAAATAAATTTATTATTAATAAAAATCTTTAAAAATGTCATTTACGGTAAGATTTGCAAAATAAAAGAATTTATTCCGAAGTTTTACATGAACGGCAGATCACGTCGTATAAATCCAACTGCTTCTGGCATAAGATAATATCAATCAAGGGAAATAAATAGCTTCCAATTATAATGCTATCGCGTTTTAGGCTAGTTAACTCACAAAATTCCCATCGGAAACTTAATCTATTGTCAGCTCAGACGTTATCTTCCTATACGCTGATCCGAATCTTTCATTCAAATAGACTTTAGCTAAGCAATCAAGAATAAATGCGATGCTTAACTCCTTTTGTTAGGTATTTCGAAGAGAAAAGGATTATGCATCAATCTGGTTTCACTGCTCGAAAAAATATATCATAGAGAAAAGAATATTACCACCAAGTAAGATTATTGTCTTTTTTTAACTCTTTCGAAAGTTTTTATTTGAATACAGAAATTGGATAAAAGACTACTGTAAATATTTCAGAATTTATTGCAATAATTTTTTTCTGGATTAGAAATTTTTTTTATGAAATTGTATAAAAATGCATTTTCATTAAAATACCATGCAAAAATTTTTCATATATCTATATGTGTGTTAAGTATAAATAATTTTCATAATTATATTTGATAACAATTTTCATTAATTTTTTTCACAGAAATATATTTTATTTTACCATTAAAAGAAAAAAAAACATATGTTTTCCAGAAATTTTATTAAAAAAAAATTTGGTCAGTTTTAAATAAATTTAATAATAATAGAAATCTTTAGAAATGTCATTTACGCTAAGATTTATAAAACATGAAAATTTCTTCCGACATTTTACATAAACGGCGGTTCACGTCAAGTAAATCCAATTTACTATTTCTGACATGAGATAATACTAATCAAGGATAACAGCTTCCAATTATAATAGTATCTGGTTTTCGTATACTTAACATACAATCTTCCGATCGGAAACTTAACCTGTTTCCATCTCAGACGCTATCTTCCTATACGATGATCCGAATCTTTCATTCAAACTAAACTATAGTTAAGCAATCAAGAATAAATATGATGCTTAACACCTTATGCTGAATGTTTTGAAGAGAAAAGGATTATATATAAATATGGTTTCACTTCTTGTAAAAATATATTATCGAGAAAAAATATTTCCGCCAAATAAAATTATTGACTTTTTTGAACTCCTTTGAAAGTTTTGGGACTAAAATACTGAAATACTGACTGGGAATACTGAAATTGGATAGAAAACCATTGTAAATAATTCTGGACTCATTGAAATGATTCTTTTTCTAGATTTAAAGTACACGATTTTTTTAAATGAAATTTTACAAAAATATACTTTTGTTAGAGGTACCTTGCAATTGTTTTTACTTCTTTAATCTTTATAAACAGAAAGTTTTGGATACATGAAAATTCCGGTTTTCAACGGATTTTTGCGGTTTAGGGGTCAAAGATATATGAAGGTATGTTTATTATTATTATTATTAAGTATAAATGATTTTTATAATTATTGTGAATAACAATTTTTATAATTTTTTTCAAAGAAATATACATTTATTCTATTAGAAAATTATTTCATATGTTACACAAAAATCGTATTTAAAAAAAAATGTCAGTTTTTTAAATAAGTTTAATAATAATACAAATCTTTAAAAATGTCATTTACGTTAAGATTTGCAAAATAAAAATATTTATTCTGATGTTTTACATAATTGGCAGTTCAGGTCAAGTAAATCCAATTTTCTCTTTTTGACAAAAAATAATATCAATCAAGGGAAATAACTTACAATTATAATGCTATTTCGTTTTTCGTTATTAAACTCACAAACTCCCGATTGGAAACATAATCTATTGCCATCTCAAACGTTTTCTTCCAATACGATGATCCGAATTTTTCATTCAAACTAAACTTTAGCTAAGAAATCAAGAATAAATGTGATACTTAACTCCTTTTGTTAGGTATTATGAAGAAAAAATTATTATGTATACATCTAAGATTGTATGTCCTTACACTGGCTTAATCCAGTTTACCTGGCTTAGGTGAAAAATTAATTTTTAATTTTTTATCAAAATTGAATAAAGTAAGAAAAAAGAAATAAAATAAAGTTTAATTATAGAATATATTAAAAAATATTTTAAATAGAATAGATATTCAGTTGTCCTTATTATAATCTTTTTTTTAATACGCAGTAATTTTTTCACTGCTCTATTTTATAGCGTCTAATTATTCATATGACATGTTTAAGAAATTATATTATTTGAAAAATATAAAAATAATTAACGACTACAACATGAAATTTTATGTATAATAAAAGGATTATGGCAAATAACCACCAGGAAAGAGCAAGATATACTCAGTTAAAATTAGCTTTGTATTCATCTCGATATAACAATAATTTTTGCTCTATAATTTCTATAAATAATTAATTTTTATAACATTATTGCTTACAGACACTATCAATATTAATAGCATATACAGATTTTTTTATTTTATCATAGTCAGTCTATTCATATTCATACTTATTCGCAATGATCACTGTCCAATTTCAGAGACTTTAGGTCATTATATAACTATGTTATGAATTACGAGAAAGTTCTTTGTTCCCTGATTGATGAATTCTGTTTTCTAGACTATTCTATGGATTTTGATTGGTTATGTCATGTATATTGGCTTCTATTGGGAATTTTTAGAAAATTCCTTCAGATTCTGAAAGTTTATTATTATTATTATTATTATTTATTATTATTATTTTGTGAAAGAATGGACTTTTTTTCGCACATGCGAAAGAATATCTCCAAATTTTTCTGTTTTTTTTTTTTTTTTTTTTTTTTTTTTTTTTTGGAGTGTTTTCACATTGATAGCCTTAAAAGTCAATTTTCTTTGAGAATTTTTGCCAATATGTCTAGGATTATTGCCAAGATGGACAAACAATTGACACTTTGAGACTAAACAACTTAATGACTATTTCAACCTTCATTCCTATTCAAAAGCAATGACTCGAAGTTGCCCCAAAATGATCCACTAGTCAAATTTTCTGGAACATGTGACACAGACAAATGCTTTTCTTGTACTCCAAAGTGGTAGAATACAAAATTTAGTCAAAATCATTAAGGCCGTTTCTTAGATAATATTTACATACACGCACACATGATTTTTTTTCGTATTATATAATATAGGATGAATTACATAAAATTTACTAATTTATTAACGTTATTCTCTCTAATTAAAATTTCATTTTATATAAAATAAAATGATAAACATTTATTTACAAAGCAGTTATCGTAAAATGAAATACATACAATTATTGTTTTTGCTAAAATATATTATCAACCAAAGAACCTTTCTTCGATTTATTGTATTATCTCGCTTTCGCTTACTTAATACCCAAACTTTCGATCGAAATCTTAATCTATTTCCATCTTAGATATTATCTTCCTAAACGCTGATCCGATTCTTTCATTCAAAGTAGACTTTAGTTACGAAATCAAGAATAAATGGGATGCTTAGCTCTTTTTGTTCGGTATTTTTAAGAGAAAAGGATTGTGTATAAATCTGTTTTCACTACTCACGAAAATAGATTACACCGAAAAAATACTTCTGCCAAGGAATACTATTCTAGTTTGAGAAATCCCTTGAAAGATTTTCTTTGAATACTTTAATTGGATAAAAAGTACTGGAAAAAAAACTAGGGTTTTTCACAATGTTTTTATTATTATTATTATTAAAAGAATTTGAAATATTCTTTATCACATTGTAATAATATTTTCTGTCATTTGAAATACCATTCAATTATTGCATGGATAATTTAAGGAGTTTCAGGAGAATTTCTTTTAAACTGGCGGCGTAATTTAGCAACAAGTCACATTTACCTTTTATTCTAAGTCCCTATATAACATGAATGCATAACATTTTCAATGTAGACAATTTGATATCTCTACTATTTAAAATAATATTTAAAATATTCTATATTGACATTTTATTTCATTTTATTTATGTTTAATTTTGATGAAAATTGTAAAAAGATTATAAAAAGATTTCAATTCACATGATAAATTTACCAATCAGTTTGATTGTGAGTAAAATAATAGTATATCTACGTATCCATCGTTATATGTAGTTTCATTACCTGCGGTTTATTCTGCAGAGCTGTCTAAATGAGACCAGATGTTATTACCGACAAGGTTATCTGAGCGAAAAATCCAAGCCGGCTATCACCAGTTAGCTTAAACGGTAAAGCATTGGCTTTGTTAGCCAAGGATTTGGGTTCGATTCACTACCTGGGCAATTTTTCGCTCAGTTGTAATTATTAAATTCCCATCACTTCCAGCTTCAAAGAAGATCTGTTTCTTTCACTCATAATATTAATATTTATGGCGCTGTTTGTTCGTTTGATTACTGCAGAATTCACTTCTTTGTGATTGGTTTCGGGTCTTGGCTCCGATTTTGGATATCATTATTTATTTGAATATTATATTCATTATTACACTGTGATATTACGTAGCCAAGACGATTACATTTAAAACACCTAATTTGTGCCCTGTTCCTTTCCATTAAATAAGAAGATTCATTTGCATTAGCTGTATATCTGTAAATTGTTGTCTTCTTAAAGTAAAATAATGTTGGGATGGTAACCATGGTTTTGTGTTGCTGTTTTCGCGCATTTTTGACTTTCTATCATCAAAGTGGTGTGAATTTCTATTCATAGTTTAAACAATAAGTCTTGCCGTTTCATAATCCTCTAATTTACAAACTAATACATGGACATTTTTAATTTTTGGAAGATCATCGATAAAATGTTCTTTCATGTCTATCGGTAATCTTCTCTTGATTGATCTACTAGTATTAATTCTCTTAAGGTTTCAAAATTAGGTACGGGGCAAGACCGATACTCATTCTTCTAAATAATTTTTTAACTTAAACGCTAAATCGAGTCAAGTGGTTGAATTTTCTTTTTTTATGCGACATTAACTTTTGCCTAAACCCTTTTGGCGTCTATTTGAAGATTTTGAGAAGCAATTTTTTATGAATCGTAGTTATTTGTTAATATTTCTGGTTCTCTAGTTATAATATTAGCGATTTCTAGCGGTGTTAAACTTAATAAACGCATTACCCAATTTTCTTTAACTATATTCATCCTAAAAATTTGTTTCTCGAATAAAGCTCAATAGATATAAATATCACCCTTCCCACCACAGTGTGATATAAATTTAAATAAATGTGGTTGCTTACCTGAACCGGTTATGGCTAAACTGTCACTTGAATTTGTCATATTGCCTTGAAGCTCAATTTTTGGTAATTCGTACTCCATCTGTAATTTCCTTTCCTCTAATCTTCCTTCTGCTTCTAATCTTCCTTCTTCTTTTTATGCCTCTAGCCTTCTATCCTTTCTTTTGCTTCTAGCCTTCTTTCTTCTTTTTATGTTCTCTCTGCAGCAATGACTTTGTGTCGAACTTTTACAAAATTTTCTTCTTAATCTTTAGATTTAGTCGCCAACATTATCAAATCAATAATGCTTGGACTCTCAGGCACAACTAACTATACATAAGTCATCACACAATGTTTACAAATCCAGTTAGCTTTATTCAGAATTGACATTTATTTTTGTTTTCTTTTCAACAAAACAAAATTTTATATTATCTTGCAGGCTTGATTACGTATAATTTCTAATCATTACACATATGACAAACAGTTCATCTTCTTTTATACGATAAGTTTTAGTTTAAAAAAATAAATTTTTTCTTTTTAGACTTAAGTATAAAATAACTTCAATAGTGAAATTCAAATTCAAATCTAAATCATTCAAATAATTCAAAACCCGGCAACGACCCCTCCCCCCACAAACTGTGGGATTTTAAGTGAATAAATTATTATTTAAGCAAAACTAATATTCTTCACAATATAAAAAATTTTTAATAGACATAAAATATATACGTGACATTCTAATATAACAGTAGAACCGAATAATAATTAGAGTAAACAAGCTTCCCTGAGCTTTGCATTAAAAATCGACCAAAATCACCATGGTTGAAATCTGTAGAAAACCTCGCTCTTTGCAAGCATTCACCACATGAGTCTCGCATGATATATCACGCTGAATGAATCCTTGAGTTTAGTATATTTTATTGTTGAACTCTTCATTCTTTTCTTCCTCATTAATAATGATGTATATTTATGTCTGTATTATTTGCTTAATATTTTTTTAGGGACATTTTCATTTTAGTCTGAAAGTAGGAAGATTGCTAAAATTCTGTTTCGACTTCCTTTTTGGTCTTAAAGACCCGATTCGGTCAATCCTTAAACATAATCTCTGAGACTGTCGCCTTAGACATGTTTCAGAATATTTTTTTTAATAAACATCTACTAAACTCTTTAGAAAATATGATATCTAAATTCCCATTTTAGAAATTTTGATGGAAAAAAAATCTTATAATTCAGATTTGAATATTTTTTAAAAATAAATCTTTCTTCTGAATCGTTTGGATATTTTTAACTTCAATGTTATAATAAAAAAAAGGAGATTGCAAAAGTATAGAGTGTAAAAACACTATTTACAACGCATTTTAGATTCCAAAGTTTATTCTACAGCTTAAGAGTTTATTTTATGTGGAGTAAAACGAAAAATGTGGATTTACGTAAAAAAAAAGCCTCTATGAGAGACCAATCCGATTTGTTGTTTCGGAGTAAAGATTTTGTGAAACACAGAAACAACTTTTCTGCAAAATTTGCAAAACATTTTTAGGCTGCATCCACACGCATTAACCCATTAATGCCCAAATTATTTTCTTTATTATAAATGAAATTTTCAGTTTCTCACCACTTTTAAAAGAGGAATAACATTTATCTTAATTTGCTGAGGAATTTGTCTCGTGAAAAATAGTGTTTATTTTTCTTTCTATTTACTGGTGTGAAAAGTGATTTATTGCCCTTTTCATAATCGTCCCTAAAAAGGGACGCTAGGCACTAATGGGTTAATTTCTTTACGTAATTTTCAATTATCATTTTAAGCCCTATCTTCTTATCTTTGTCTCTGAATCATTTTCTTTTTTAAGTTAGCCTTCTTTTATGCATCCAACAATGAATCCAATATAATATTTTCTGCTGCCTGAATTAACCTTCTTAATCCCTTAACTGGTTTGCCCGAACGGTGTTCGGGCAAGACGAATTCGCGCTGCTGATGCGTGCAAAGAAAGAGTTGTTCTATAGATTTCAGCCATTCCGAGTTTGGTCGATTTTTAATGCAAAGCTCAGGGAAGCTTGTTTACGCTAACTATTATTCGATTCTACTGTTATATTGGAATGTCACGTATATAATTTATGTCTATTAAACCTTTTTTATATTGTGAAGAATGTTAGCTTTGCTTAAATAATAATTTATTCACTTAAAATCCCACAGTTGGGGGGGTTCATTGCCGGGATTTGAATGATTTGAATTATTTGAATGATTTAGATTTGAATTTGAATTTGCTTATTTCATCATTTAAAGCTTTTTGACACCAATATTACTTTTAAGAAAATTTTCATAGTGTTGAAACAAGGAAATGTTAAGACTAAATTTTACGAATATTTTATTTAAATAATAGTGGTGTGAATCCGCTATTTTCTATTTATTTAACCGGAAAGAATTAACTAGCTAAGGGGTTAAATACAATGGGCAATACATAAGATATTCGCGAATTTTTTTTTCCAAGCACCTTCGTCGTTCCAAGCCTAAACTCGCACTCTGATTAATTGCTGCTCTCGGCACTGTTTTCACGTAACTTGGCGATAACCATACTTGGCGAAAAATGCTTCGCTCGTAAGTGAACGAGTAAACCTAAAACCTAACCTTTTCATTCTTATTCTTCCTTCATTCTTATCCTCGTGGTCTTGTGCTCTTGGTCTTGTATAAAATGGCTAAAGCTTTACTTATTAATAAACGGGAAAAGTTACTTTGTACTCGGTTCGGAAGGAAATCAAACTCCTCGATGGAATCATCTATCGCTACGCCAAGTATGATTATCGCCAAGTTACATGAAAACAGTGCCGAGAGCAACAACCAATCAGAGTGCGAGCTTGGGCTTGGAACGACGAAGGTGCTTGGAAAAAAATATGCAAACGATTGCTCGAAACACAAAATTAGTTTGAAACACCGCCGATATAGAGAAATATGGCGCTGTTGTAGACTACGCTGCCAAGAAGGAGCTTAAAACTGTGCAAATATATATATACGGCAACAGTGTCAATAATTTTAGTTATAAATTAATGCGAAAAGCTTCTATAAATACTATCAGTACAGGTTCCATGTGTATCATATTACTGAAGTGCGCATGTATTTGAAATAAATGGCGCTGTCGTCGCACACGTAGATATAAATTTGCATTTTCAATTGTTAAATTTGTTTTATGCTTATTTTCAGCCGCATAGCCTACAACAACGCCACATGTCCCCTATCGCCAATGTTTTGAACTATTTTTTTCGAGGGATCATTTTTTCCCCTCGACATCATTATTTCCTTTACTAACAAGGAAGGTCTCCATACGGGCATACTCAAAAAAATCTGAAAAAATTACAGAATGTTCTTCTCATATAGTTATATATGTTTATAAAAAAAATTTCCTCGGAACCTCCTTATAACGTCCGTAAATAAATAATAAAAATTTCGTTTATTTGGCGATTTATCTCCGGTTGGCGAAAAAACGAAATTTTGAAAAATACACTTTTACGCTTCGAATACTTTTTAAAGAAAAAACTTTCTATGTTCAATTTATTTAAATAAGTTTGGTTTGAGTAATTTTAGTTTTGCATTTTTACTTTACTTTAAGTGTAATTTTGTCATATACGTTTATATGTACTTATAACAAAATGAAATTAATATATTTTATCATTTAAAACACAATTTAAATTGATTAAAATTGTTCCAAATTGAAAAATACATTGTTAAAAATCTGCTGCATTTTGTTGCAACGCACTCCCTTGGTTGTATAGAAAGCGGTTACTGGGCCGTGAAATGGAGCTTTCTCATTGGTTGGAATAGAGATATTATATACAAGCG
This sequence comes from Maratus speculifer, assembly GCA_964019185.1. Classification (NCBI taxonomy): domain Eukaryota; kingdom Metazoa; phylum Arthropoda; class Arachnida; order Araneae; family Salticidae; genus Maratus; species Maratus speculifer. The sequence goes on from OZ025302.1 coordinate 175,708,065, forward strand.
GTGGAGTGCGTTACAACAAAATGCAGCAGATTTTTAACAGTGTATGACACGGTCAATTCACCGTGCTATGGAGCATTCTCATTGGTCAGAAGAGAGATATTCTATAAAAGTAGTGGAGTGATGTTGCAGTAAATGCTGCAGATTTTTAACAGTGAAGTCAATTAAAATCAATTTTCAGATTCGTTAAAATCGTCTGCTTTTGGCGAAGAAATGCACTGCTCGCCAAATCCCGCGTCGTTTTCAGCTTTTCATGCCAATTATTCCAAACTATTTTATTTTTTTACATATCTAATAATGTAATTCCGCCGCTAATTTTCACTGATACTTTATTACCTACATGAGTAGTTTAATTCGTATTTTTTTCAAAACATTCTGAGTATGCCCCCAATGGAGACCTTCCTTGTAAGTTTAGTACAATTCTGGTAATGAAAAAGAGCTACAGATGGCTCTAAATACCGTCAATTAAAAATAAAAACATAAATAAATAAATAAACTTCTGAAACGTAATATATACTGGACAATTGCTCCATAAAATATAATTACTAAGAAACCTCTTTTAAAAATACATAACCTTGTCACTCAAAACAAGAACTTTAATATGAACTTGTACAATTAAAAATAAAATAAAATATAAAATCAATGTTTCGAGGCGCCTTCTGCAGCCGTCTTCGGAAAAATATATTGGTGAAATCACTAAATCACGAATGCTTCCTGCGCGAGAGATAATAATTCTAATAAAATAAATTTGAAATGAATCAAACATTTGAATATGTTGCCATGCACGCACGAGGAATTATACAATTCCATATTAAAGTTCTTATTTTGGTGAACCAATCAGCAAGGTTATGTATTTTTAACAAACACTTTCTTAATTGTTAAAAAACTTCTTATTACAGATTTTTATAGTCCGAAAATTGCATGAGTCTGCTAGAATACTTAAGAAAAAGAAGTTAAATTGGATAAAGCAGTTCGACCTTTAGTTGACATTTTTTTCTGTATTAACTTCAAAAGTTTTAGTTGACTTTATAAAGGGATAAACGCTGCAAGTAAGGATTTAAAGAATTTTCAGCATGACCTTTTTCGATGAAATATAACAAGCAAAAAAAACCTTAAGGTGGGTGTAGATTTAACAGCAGATTTTGTGGATCTAAATGGTTCTTTTCTTAAAATATCAAGTATCTAAAACAAAGAAATTGCTGCAGTTGTGTTTTTATCTTGAAAATATAAAGCTCTTTAAAAATTACAGAAGCTTTAAAAGTTAGATTTTTACTATCAAATTAAAATAGGAACAGATATCTCATTAATCGATAACAAACTGAATCTTTTTTCAATAATATAATGAGACCCATAAGCAGATTTGCTTCAATTATAGACTTTTCTGTCTCAAAAATGTGTGGTCTCCTATTGGACATCTTCCAAAAATCATTTTTTAAAAACTAATTACTTTATTAAATTTTTAAACACAAATATTATTTCATATTTTACTTATTCAAATGGGATTAAAGGGCTTCGGAATAGTTTTTTTTAAACTATAGTTGAATCTAATGACCATTGTTAAATTTTCGGACAACAGAAATCGTACAGTTTTTTTTAATATATATATATATGTATATGCGTGAAGAAAAGCATTTATTTTTTACCAGCAAATTCTTCGCAATATCTCGTGCAGTCTATATTTTCAACATTTTAGTAAGAAATATTTTTTTTCTTGGTAAAATGTCAACTAAGCTGTAATTCACCTGTGGGTAATGGGCTGGTTGTGATCCACCATACATGTGCGGTTCGAGACATACAGTCCTTAATACATAATTATAATTTAGGAGGAGCATATAACACGTTTAATTTGTTGAATGCCACTCTGACTTATACTGAACTTTCAGTTTAGGCAGCGTCAGTCACCGATGCCTGACAGTGTAAAATACCATACAAAACTAAAAATTTATATTGATTGAAGTAATTCTTAAGAAAGTATAATCCTGTAATAAGTAAAAGTTACGCAAATTTAAAAAAATTCAATTATTACTTATAACAATATACATTTTTTAGTTAATATCATTTTTTAGAGTATCAGTCACCGGTGAATGGCGCTGTCTAAACAGAAAGTTCAATGTCATTCACCAGTGAGGGACGTGGTACTCAACGTGTCAACAGGCATTGTTGAATGTACACTATCTACCAAAAAGTATTTGTACACTTTCAGTTTTTGACATTTTGTCAAATATTTAAAAATATACTGGTCGGATTCTTCTGGAACTTCAGAAATATAAAGATTATGTTTCACTTTATATTTATTTACATTCATTTGTTAAGCGGGTAATTAGGGGGCCGGCAAAAAAACAAAGAATAATAGAAATATTTGGGATCGCCCTGTACATGAAAATGCACGAAACGACTTATCGCTTTAGAATACAAATATATGAATACAGTAGAATATGTACACTAATTTTTGTGAGAATAGCATGTATATTTATGGCGATAGAGCGATTTTTTTGAAAAATTCAAAAAATTCTGGTATGTTTTTTGTTTATATAATACTGGGTTTTTGACCAAATTTAACGCAAATTTCAGAAAAATTGGCAAAATGCAGTAGAAAAAATGTAGCGCAATTGGAATATAAATATATTAAATATTTTATGAAATATGAGTAGTTGTATAAAATAATTTTTATCTGCGCATGCGCAAACTAGAAAAACATTTTTTTTTTTACATCATTTAATAGTCAATTCTATGGAGTGACTTATAAAAAAAATCCAATCAAATATCGTGAAAATTCAAAAAGATATCATTATTTTAGTGAGATGTTTTTACTCTGCTCTCTAAAAACGGCTGAATCTTAAGGGATTCTCCACAAATTGACATTTTTTAATAACTGACTTTAAAAAAAAAACTAGTATTGAATTAATACAATATCTAATACAATATTGCTGCTAATAAGTACTTGACAATTGTGATAGAAAAGAAAAAGAGCTTTATTCGCATTCAGGGCCAAAACTAAGAGAGGGGGGGGGGGGAGGGAGAAGGGCATGTGCTCCGGGCGCTAGGATGAAAGTGTTCCAAATGTATCTTTCGTTTGGCGATTTTTTTCATGGCTATGTTTAGCATAATATTGTTAAAATTATTATATCTGGGCTATGCTAAAGCATAAAAAAATCTAATGATGATGGCTTAAGGTCCCTGCCCCTACCCGCGAAGATGCTCACGAGCTAATGCTATTCCTATGGGGATGTATTTTTCTAACTCTTTTGCATTTGGACATTTTTAAATAATATGTTTTGCATTGGATAGCGGAAGTCCTTTTCAAGATCGCTCCGTGATTACTTTTTCAATTTTGGGGTAGATATTTTTATAATGTTTCTTTCACTTCCAAAAGCTGTTCTGAAAGTGAAACTAACTTTATAAAAAATATCTATGACTCAAATCGAAAAAGTAGTCAAGGAGCGATTTTGAGAGGGACTTCCGCTATCCAATGCAAAAAAAAAAAAAAAAAAAAAAAAAAAAAATTGAAAATTTCAAAATGCGAAAGAGTTATTAGAAAAATGCCTCCCCACAGGAATAGCATTAGCTCAGCAGTGTCTTCACGGGCAGGGACAAGGGACTTAAAGATCCTGTTGAAAGTAGAATTTTTTTGATTCGGTTTAAAGTATCAAATTGGAGTATTTTAATAAAGCAGAATACGTTATTTTATATTACATATTTTAAGTTTTAAAATAAGTCGGCTATTAATAAATTGGAGAAATTTTCTTTGTAAATATGCTTTACGAAGGAGGGGGAAAGGAGTACCTTCAAAATACACGTTTGCCTCGGGAAAAAAAGACTGGTTTTGGCCCTGTTCACATTTAATAATTTGTAGATCCTCCTCGAGAGGCAATTACAGCTGCGACTCTCCTGGGCATGCTCTCAACTAGTCCTTGTATTACATTTAATGGTATTTTATTCCACTCTGTTTGCACAAGGCAGGTAAGCTCTTTTACTGATTTTAGGCGTGTGTCACCCACCTTAATTCGACAATCCAACTCGTCCCAGAGGTTCTCTATTGGGTTCAGCTCTGGGCTCTGGGCAGGCCACTCGAGTCGATGCACTCCATTATCAGCATACCAATACATGCTGGACCTCGCTACATGGCAGCTTGCGTTGTCATCCTGGAAATAACATGGGTCCAATCCATAGTATTGCCACAACGTAGGAAGTATACTGTTGTCCAGTATATTACAGTAGGAATCGGCATTGAGCTTACCATGAATTGGGGCCAAGGGTCCTAGTCCGAACCAGGAAAAACAACCCCAGAACATAATTCCCACTCCACCAAATTTAACTGTGGGCACAATACATTCTGGTAGGAGGCGTTCTCCAGGCAGACGCCAGACCCAGACCCTATCATCAGAACGGTAGAGGGTGAATCTTGATTCATCACTCCAGAGAACCTGTTTCCATTGCTGTACAGTCCATTGCTGGCGTAACCGAGCTGCGCGGTTGGACTTGGTGATTAAAGGCTTATGGGCGGCAGCACGGCCATAAAAATTAAGCAGATGAGCTTCCTTACGGATGGTATTCATGGAAACAACACATCCTGAAGCTTGTTGAAATTCTTGGCGTATGTGTAACATTGGTTGGTTGCGGTTCTTCCGAATTTCTCTAGATAGAACCTGTCGGTCTCTATCTCCCAGTTTCGTCGGTCTGCCTACTCTGGCCACATTCTGACAATCACCATTCAGCTTCCATTTTCTAATCACATAAGCCACAGTCGTTTTGGGGTAATTAAGCTCGCTAGATATGTCAATTAAAGATCGGCCATTTCGGTGGTACCCGATGATCACACCTTTCTCAAAATCAGACAGCTCTGTTCTTCTTGGCATCATGCATGCGATTGATGTCAGTGTTGTTTTCGACACCACATTTAACAGTTGAGAACTTGACGTATTTCAGGATCGCAGATATCGGCATTTGCATAACAGCCATTATCAATTATGTATCAATGGGTAGATTTGACACAAATGCTTCGATTTTTTATAATTATTTTTATCCTGAAATAGGTTCGTTCTGGTAATTATCTAAGAAAAGAAGTAAATCACCAGTAAAAAACGTAAATGGAGATTTGGCAATTTGCGTAAAATCTGACGTCATTCAACTGCTTTCAGATACCAATTGAAGATCAGTTCACTCCTATCCACAATAACTTTCTGAATTTCCACGAAATTCGATCGGATTTTTTTATGGGTAGCTCCATAGAGTTGAATATTAAATTATGTAAAATGATAAATTTTATCGTTCACGCATACGCTGATTAAAAAATATTTCATACAAATACTCATATTTTAGAAAACTTTTAATATATTTATATTTCAATAGCACCTTATTCTTTCTACTACATTTTGCGAATTTTTCTGAATGTGGCTTTATATTTGGTTGAAAATATTGCATGGCATAGAACATTTTAGAAAATATTTAATATATTTATATTTCAATGAATTTTTGTGAACTCCCCCCCCTCCCTTTTCTTCTTTGCAAAGCATCTGCAAAAGTATTTGCAAAGAAAAATTTTCTAATTTATTAATAGCCGACTTATTTTAAAACTTTAAATATGTAATATTGATTAAAGTAGTCTGCTTTGGTTTAAAAAAATGATACCTTAAAATCGTGAAACCGAATCAAAACGAAAAAAAAAATCTGCTTTATGCGGGATCTTTATGCCATCATCATTAGATTCTTCTATGCTTTGGTATAGGAGAAATGCTTTGAATGGGACGATTTTGACAATATCATGCTAAACATAGACATGGAAAAAATCGCCAAACAAAATGTACATTTGGGACACTTTCATCCTAGCGCGCGGGGCACATGCCCTTTTCCCCCAACCCTCTCTTAGTTTTGGCCCTGAATGTGAATAAAGCTCTTTTTCTTTTCTATCACAATTGTCAAGTACTTATTAGCAGCAATATTGTATTAGATATTGTATTAATTCAATACTAGTTTTTTTTAAAGTCAGTTATTAAAAAATGTCAATTTGTGGAGAATCCCTTAAGATTCAGCCGTTTTTAGAGAGCAGAGTAAAAACATCTCACTAAAATAATGATATCTTTTTGAATTTTCACGATATTTGATTGGATTTTTTTTATAAGTCGCTCCATAGAATTGACTATTAAATGATGTAAAAAAAATGTTTTTCTAGCTCGCGCATGCGGAGATAAAAATTATTTTATACAACTACTCATATTTCATAAAATGTTTAATATATTTATATTCCAATTGCGCTACATTTTTTCTACTGCATTTTGCCAATTTTTCTGAAATTTGCGTTAAATTTGGTCAAAAACCCAGCATGATATAAACAAAAAACATACCAGAATTTTTTGAATTTTTCAAAAAAATCGCTCTATCGCCATAAATATACATGCTATTCTCACAAAAATTAGTGTACATATTCTACTGTATTCATATATTTGTATTCTAAAGCGATAAGTCGTTTCGTGCATTTTCATGTACAGGGCGATCCCAAATATTTCTATTATTCTTTGTTTTTTGCCGGCCCCCTAATTACCCGCTTAACAAATGAATGTAAATAAATATAAAGTGAAACATAATCTTTATATTTCTGAAGTTCCAGAAGAATCCGACCAGTATATTTTTAAATATTTGACAAAATGTCAAAAACTGAAAGTGTACAAATACTTTTTGGTAGATAGTGTATTTTTATGTAATGATAGGATCTATCCTGTTATTGACATTTTAATTTAATTGGTTTAATTGCTGTGACATCCTAAATTTCATTTAGTAAAAAGATTTTTTTATATATCCTATCCTATTTGCATTACTTTAGTGTAAATATTTTTTAATCTTCAACTCTTATCAAGCTAAATTAAAATTAATCAAATTTGCTCTTATACAATTTCACGTTTTACAGTCTGTTGAAAACCGATCAGTATGTTGTTTATCTTTAACCCCGATAACCCATATTGGTTCACCTGGTATGCATACAGACAATCCCAAAAATATTGATCTGGGATTTTATTTTTAAATATTGATCATTGATATTCATTTTGAAATACAAAGATATTAAAAAAGGTAGAGAATTTTATAAAATCGATTGCTATTTCAGGGGATTCATTTGCTACAAATACAAAATTTAAATTTGCATCCGGTTCCCATACAAAAAAAAAGAAAAAAAAATCAGTTGTCTGTCTTTCATATATCAACAACGTCACGTGCAAAATTTCAGATTTTTATCATAAAATGTTTCAGAGATACGAAAATACATATATGTTCACTTAACGTTTCAAGGATTGTACACAAATTGTGAAAAAAAAAAACAATGATTGCATTGGTTTTATTGGGCGCAAATTTATGATTAATCTCTTTTTAAAACTCATTTCTTAAGGGAGACCCGTAAGAAAAAACCCAAAATTTTTATTATTGATTTTAAAGTAATAAATTTTGGTGTACTACTTAAGAATCTTTTTGTAAGGAATAATTAGCAAAAAAATTCACTTTTTATTAAAAAGTATATTTTTTATGGGAATTTTTATGATTTTTTTTGTCAAAAAATACACTTTTTAAAATTACTACTCCTCATTCAGTTTTCAGCATTTTGGTATTGCTAAAATTTCTTAAATAGTGTTATAGTATATAGAAAAAAACTAAGGAGAGATATTTTTAATTTTCTATTTTAATCGGCTAAAAAAAAAAAAAAATACGCATGGTAATTTTTCTTAAATTCGTTATAATTTTCATGTTTACCAATTTATGTAAAATTTTCTGAAATAGTTAAAAAATATATCTCTCCTTACTTTTTTTGCAAATTTTTTTATGATTCTAAAAACATAAACGCTTTGTTTCTAAATCATTTTACCACTGAGCCTTAGTACTTTGAACTTAGACAAAATATGAAAAAAGTCATTTTCAGGAAAACACGTTTTAAATGGCCGCTAGTCCTTTAAACTCTATGGTGAGTACAATTTAAAAAGCTCATTTTCTACCGGTTCCAAGTATCCCCGAGTTCTGAAATTTTGCATGGATATTCGTAAATATGTATTTTATCGTTTTCTGAGATAATAATTTTTTTGAACTTTTGATGATTTCAGGCCGAAAATGATGTTCGGGTCTCCCTTAAACTCTTTCTGATAAAATGCTAAAAATATGTACATGACCCTATTAGTGTATGGAACACAATTTCCTCATTGTGTATTTTTTTGTAAAATGGTCATATAAAAAATAAAACTTTGAGCTTTGTTCCCTGTAAATTTTAATCAGTTTTATATAATTCTGTTTTTCTTTTTACAAAACTTAGTAATCTATAAAAACCAATATTTAAAGATTAAAAACTTAAATCGATATTTTTGGGACACCATGCACATAAAAAACCCCCACTATTATAGATTTGTAGATTCCGAAAATTGCATGAGTCTTTTTTGACTTCTTGAGAAAAAGAATTTAAATTGGATAAAATAGTTAGACCTCAGTTGATTTTTTTTAAGCTCAGTAATAACGTGAAAAGTAAGTTTCAGTAGAAATGTTATAATAGGATAAAACTGCAAGTAATGATTTAAAGAATTTTCAGCATGACTTTTTTCCGTGAAGTATAACGGTCTTAAAAATCTTTACGATGAAAGAAGATTTAAAAACAGATTGTCTGTGCTTAAAAAGGTTCAGCTCCTAAAATATCAAATATATCTAAAAATAATTATCAAATATATCTAAAAATAAAAAAAATAATCTTGCAATAATTGTATCTTTATCTTGAAATCATATTAAGTATATATATATATATATATATATACTATATATATAATTGCATTATAGACAGGATTGGCATTAATCGATTACTTTTCAAATCGATTTATTAGTCGGTTAAATATTTAATCATACGAAATTTATTCTTGATTCTATTTGTCGTGGTTGGAATTGAAAAAGTAATTGCTCTTTTTTATGGTTAATTAATCTACATTAATTCAATCTGGATTAATTAATCATTTCCTATATTGAGGAAAATTAAATATAGCCGCCCTGTTTGCTTTCTGAAATTCGCTTCTATTGCATCGAAATTCTTATTAAGAGTCACTTTACGATTTTCCTTATTGAATATTATACAAAGTCACACAAAGTTATTCATATAAAGGTCATTCTCAGATAAAGGGAAATTTTATGACCTTGGCCACAAAAAAAAAGGAAATGGAATGAGTCTAATGTGAATGCTTTAAATTTTTTTAAATAGATAAAGATCTACATTGTGCAACAGTTTAAACATGGGAAAAATAGTAATTTAAATATTAAAAAAATACAAATGTCATTACTATTGCATGTCCTTAACTTTAAATTTAATAATTCAAAATTGTTTTGAAGCGTTGGAAAGTCTTTGAGCAAAAACAACAATAGTATAGCGATTTTTTATCTCGCTACATAGAGTATAATTTATATTTTAGTTTCAAAACATTTTTTCCTCTGAATTTTATTTAATTAAACTTTGTCCCTGAAGTTAATGGTCATCACCATGGTGCAAAGTGTTTTCTTTCATATCTGATAACTACAGAGCGCTAGAACATACTTTTAGGAGCTGTAGTGTAGGGCAGCTCATCTTTTACAAGACGTGGTGTCTCACTTTTTTGAAAAACATATATACTGTTTCATTTTGATACTTCTATTCAAAAACTGAGAACAGTGTGTTTTTTATGTGTCATTACCATGTTTCATTTTACTAAAATATAATAGTACAAATTATTAACTTTATTAATTGAATTATAAAGATCTCTAGGACTATTTTGAAAATAAATGCACTGTAAGCCTTCAATTGCTATAATCTAGCCTAAAATGGGGTTAAACGTTAAAAATGTGATGGTAGTCATTGCCATGTCTTTTCGCAAACATGGTAATGGCCAACAGGCCATGGAAACGACCAATTTCAAGATTTCTTGTATTTTCTAATGTTATTTTACAAAAATTACCATCAATAACATAAATTTGAGTTAATATAAAGATTTAAACTTACTGACTTATTGCTTAAAAATTAATTATATCCGACTTTACGAAACAATTTTCATTTATCTTTCTGAACAAAAAAGATTTTTCTTTTACATTATTTATGTTTATATCATGAATGATAATAACAAGTGGGTCAATGATTAAATATAAAATTCTTAACTTTTAATGAAGTTATATTTTATGAAATTGAATTATAAAGTAATTAATGGAACTTCCAATTATTAATTTGGTTTTCTATTAATTAACATCATAAATAAGGCTAACGATTTCTGCTGATATTTTTCTCATAATGTCAGGCACGCAAACATTCCATTATTACAAAAAAAAAAAAAAAAAAAAAATAGAAAATTAAAAAAAAATTTTTTTTTTTCAATTTCAAAATTTCCCTTTATTTGAGAGTGACCCATAAACTGAAGTTTATATGTTTGAATTATTTAGATAGATTAGAGCCAATTATAACCCTTTTTTATAGAATTATTATGTTCTTTGTAATTATTTTATGCAAATAGCAGCAAGCAAAGGCAAGGAGCAGTTTTAGGCAAATAGGACTATCAATCATTTGATAGTCACAAAATGATAATTATACTCCTTGCTAAATTATACATACTTTAGCTCGGTACCACTACTTCCAATGAATGCAGAAGTGAAAAAGTACTGAAATTGCAATTTTTATGATATTGATGGAGAGATAAACTTGACATTTGCACGATAGTAGTTATTTAAAATTTTCAAATGCTGTGTAGGAACAGTTACCGAAAAAAATCGAAAATTAAAAGGGTAAAATCTGCAAAAAGTGGTCTAAAAACGTCCTAAACTCAATTCCAATGGAATTGCTATAAGTAATTGCTATAAATAATTGCTATAAGTAGAAACTTTAAACTTTACGTGGATGTTACTTTTAAGAAAAATCTCAGAGAGCATTTAAAAAATTTAGGTAATTAAAAGGTTTAAGTAAATAGCGAAAAACGTTCAAAAACATACTAAATTACGATTTTTATGGAATTGTTTAAACCCTTAACTGGTTGATTCTTTTCCGTTCAAAAAATTGAAAATAGTGGACACCCACCACTATTATTTAAATAAAATATTCGTAAAATTTAGTCTAAACATTTCCGCTTTTCAATAGTATGAAAATTTTCTTTAAAATAGTAGTGTTGTCAAAAAGCGTTTAATGATGAAATAAGCAAATTCCTCTTGCCCGAACGGCCTTCGGGCAAACCAGTTAAGGGATAAAGGATACAAACTTGAAATTATACACGGTTGCTGCTTTTAGGACAAAAAGGTATGCGCGTTACATATTTTTTAAATTTAAGTATAAAAAGGGCCTTTTTACGGAAAATATACGAAAACATCATTAGGCTTTCTGGAATGGCATTAGTTTTCAAGTTAAAAATAGTTAGAAAGGATTCAACAGAATTTTTTAGAGGCTTTTAGAGTATTGACACCTATTGAAAAAAATAGATTTTTAATTATAATTAATGACTAGTGTTGAATTCCGGGGTTGTCCCTGATCGCCCCCCCCCCCCCTTGAACCCCCGCTGAATCCTAGAAATTCATCCTGCAGAAAAATGTCTGAAATCAAAACTGTTAAAACTAATACAAAAATTTAAGATTTATGTACTAAGTGTATTTATGTTAATTGCAACTGAATTAAATGTTGTAATGACAACAACAAAATGTAAATATTTTTTTGTTGGAATTTTAATCAAATTACATATAAAGAAATGTTTTTTAAATATTATTAATTGAACTTACAATTACTTTCTAGTGCACATATAGATATGTTTAGAATTTTTTAAACAATTTCAAGAATTGAAGGGAAAAATAATCTGTATGAGATAACTGATTTTCTTCTGCAAATTGCGTTTAATGAAAATAGTAAATTACAATAACACACGAAATTATGCTTATACCATTAATAGAAACGTGTAACAAACTGAAGAAGAAAGGCTACAGTAAAACAGTGCTTACATAACAACATATAAAAATTTGAAAATGTATAGTTCGATTTTTCTAGTATAGGAAATAGTTTTTTTTTATAACAAATGTATTTACAATAACTTCCAATGTAAACTAAACTTTATCCTTAAACTTCAGATTCGATTTCACTCAAAGCAAATATATCATGTATGGATTTACGAAGGAACACGGTTTAAGACGTAAATCAAATTTATTTGCTAAAGATTTCGAGAAATAAATATATTTTCTTTGAATATGTACTAAAAGCCCTCATTCAGTTTCCATATTAATTATTTTAACAATGCAAATTTCATCTATTAACGTCTCAGACTGTATCTTGTTACATTTGTTTTTGATCGCTATTTCCTAAGCTGGATTCCATGTAATCAGCCGAGCATAAATGTGATACCAAAATCTTCATATTATATATTTTATTATCCGAAGAATTCCGTATTGAGTCTCATATGACAAGTCGAGAAAAATATAGTTTGAGCCAAATATTCCAATCTTCATTGGTGTAGTCGTAAATATAACAGAGGGTATACGGTTTAAGCAGAGGGTACACGCTCAAGGCAGGCAGTATACTCTAGAGTAAATATACAATAGCTTTCTTAAGAAACATAGGGTATAAGGTGGTCTTTAAAAAAATCCAGAGGGTATACGAAGTATACCCCCGTATACTCTCCACTACACCCCTGCTTAAGTCTGCTAGTTACCCAGCTTCAGAATTTACTTCCTTAATGTTAAATCTATGGGTTCATTTTTATATTAAAAATATTTCCTTGGGAAATTAATATGTTTAACTTCTTTTTTCTGTTCTTTTCTGAAGGATGTCACATTTTTACCTAGTTTTAAAAAATATTTCTGAAATCTACGCTCAATTTTATATGACGTGTTAAAATTTTACTCATAGCTCGTGAATTTTTAGATCATAAAGTATTAAATTAACCATAGATTTTAAAGATAGTTTTGTCAACTAACAAGGGATCCACTTTTGGTGTTGATCACACCAGCATCAAGAGCTGGAGCATTTTTTAGCCGTATACATAAAAGTTAGAGAACCGATAAAAATTCTCTGTTAAAATGAAATCATATGTTTTTTTTATACTACTTAATTTTTTTTAATTATTGGATTTTGGGAATTTTATTAGTTTATTGTACATCAAGAGTGAGTTAAGTCGGCAAGTATGGCGCTACAAAAATTTCGTTTGTCTTATTTTGGGGCTATGACAATCGGCTAGGGTTGTCGGAAAATTCTACTTTGAAAATACGCCAACTTTTCTCCAGCCAAATATGTAAATACACGTCGCGAACAAAACTAAAACCAAAACAGTTTTTCAAAACCAAATTCATAGTATTTTGAAGGAATTTAAAACTTTTTTCAGTGTTTTATATTTATTGTAATCTAATTTATATTTTTAAATGCTTTTCTAAAAAAAAACTATGTTGATAATTTGATAAGTGGCCTCGAAAATTGAATTTTCAGAAAGATATTCTGCTGCAAATTAAAAAAATATGACTTTAACCGGTTTTTTTTCGATTCTTGAATTTCCTAATATAGGGCTTTAAAATGCATCAAGTCTCAATGTTAGTTGCGAACAACATTAAAAAGGGTTCCTTTGAATTGGAAAAAGTGACATTATCTAAGAAAAGAGTACTAAAAAAAGAAGTTAAAAATATAAATTCCATGAGAAGATATTTTAAATACAAGAGGAAATTCGGAAATTGAGTAACTAGCAGCCTTAATTGAAAATTTGTTGCGCTAATTTATTTTGAAACGTTTCAATCGAAATTGTATTATGAAACAAAAAATATCAGAAACATTTCCATAAGTGTTGATTACAAAAATAGAGGCGCGTACACATAACATTGATCCTAAAAAGGAAGTTTCCTATGCGCTCCTATTTATGTATTAGTGCTGTAAAAGTAGCGACAAAATGAATACCCGCATGATGTCGTTAATTACGAACTCGTAACCCGTTAGAAAGAATTCGTTACTCGTTACTTTCGTACTGTTCAGAAACCGCGTTTTTAATAATCATCGCATGTACTACAGAACTGTAAATAGCAAATCTAATTATGTACCATACGAGTCTTCGGAGGATTCTGAAATGTGTTGCTATCTGTACGTAAAACCTCTAGTTAATTAAGTTTCTAAATTTTAAAGGAAATTTTCAACTAAATTAAAGTATGATGCATAATTTCATTTCCTATGTCTATATTGTAGAGTTTATTACTTATGAAATAAAGAATAATTGGAGAAAGCTATTTAAGAAGAGTAAGTCCGTTAGAAAGTTTCGTAGAAAGCTATTTAAAAAGAGTAAGTGAAGAGTCCGTTCTCGTGCCTCACTTTCGAGAGATTTTTCTCGATAAAAATCCGTCACACCTTCCACACTACATAAGTCCAAGTTTGTTGCCACTCTTCTAGTGCAATCCAATTCGAGGTACGTCCCTTGAGCTCAAAAGTACCTTTCATCTCTGCTTTTATATGACGACAGTTTTCAACCCCTGCAAACCTTTTAACAATAGGAAATATTTCTGGATTTCTTCCTTATCTATTTTCTGCCAAGAGAATTGTCAGTAGGACTTCACAATACATTTCTGGAGAAAATATGTACTTTTTAATAACACTTTTTGCACATTTTATCCCTGGCATAACACATCCATAACACATTCACAAGACAATCAAAAGCTATTTTAGTTAGAAATATTAATTATTATGTTCATTTAGTGTTCTAAAAGTGTTTCACGAATTTGCAGTGATCTCTAGATGCCTTCTGCCACCCCCCCCCCCTTAATTTGTCGACTGAATTTTGAAAGACCCTGTATAGTAAAAGCGAGAATAGTAAATGCTTCTGAGGAAGAATAATCTATTACTATTACATTGTTTTATCTGGGTGATGCTATTTTTTGTTGTGAGTGAAAGTAGATTTATACTTAATTTTCCCACTAAGACATCCCTAATAAAGAGAATTACGAATGCATTTATTCTTGATTTGTTAAATGAACTCCAATTAGCAAACAAACTATTCAGAATGTCTTGTAGGAAGATAATTTGTCGGATTATAATAGGTTAGATTTGCGAACGGAAATTGGTAAATCCAGAAATTG
The DNA here is from genome assembly GCA_964019185.1 of Maratus speculifer. Lineage (NCBI taxonomy): Eukaryota > Metazoa > Arthropoda > Arachnida > Araneae > Salticidae > Maratus > Maratus speculifer. The sequence continues at coordinate 175,723,104 of OZ025302.1, forward strand.
AATTTCAGGTGCTATTACAGATCGCATACAGTTTCCGCTAATAGTGAAATCTTTAACTGATAATAAGAAACTTGTTATGTTTCTGCTTCGGTGTTAATTTATAAATGTGGAATTGTAATTTTATTTCATATAAAAGGAAATGTACCGTAGCAATTCAATCATTTTTATTTTATTTTTTTTTTATTTATTAATGATGTATTCTTGATTGGTTATCTGAATTCCAGTTTTCCAAATGAAACATTCATAAATTCTTGTAAAAAGATAATGCGTTGGAGGACAATAGATTAGATTTTCGAACGGAAATGAGTAAATCCGGAAGTTAAATTTCAGGTGACATTGCGGATCGAAGATAGTTTCCGTTATACGTGAAACCGTTAATAGAAAAAAAGGATAAGAAACTTTGTATGCTTCTGCATCGGCGTTACTATGCAAATGTTCAATAGTCGTTTTCGTTCATATGAAAGAAATAAGTATCTTAGGAATTCCTTCATTTTTTCACTTTATATTTCTTTTTTTATTTTATTTTTTTTTATTAATGACTAACTTTAGTTTTCACCTAATCTTACGTTTTAATTTGTTATTTTATAATACGATAGCCTCCAAAAGTTAAGTTACAACCAATTTTTGAGTCTAATTTGCAAATGAATGAATACAGAAACCATAAATTTGGATATAATGTACGCTAAACTGTTATTTATTAAATGCGACACAATTACTTCAGTTAAACGTATAAATAAAATTGGAACAAAAAAGCACTCATGGTAGAAAATTCCATTCATGGAAAAATCATCAGAACATCGCAGTATTATGCAGTAAAATGTGTCAGAAACATTAAAAAACTGGTTCTAATACGAAAAATGTACATCCTGGACTTGAATGCAATGGCGGCGTCGACTTTTCATGCTCTCAATTAAATTGTCCGATACCAAAATAGGTAGCGCTGACCAGACATGGAGTAAGCCTTGTTCCAGATCTTTAAATGACCTTGAAAAAGGACTTAAAGCCGCAACCTGTCCTCCAAGATCGTCCTAAAGATATTCTTTCGGATTCAAGCCTGGAGAGTGAGCTGGGCATTCCATTCTCTCCAAACCCTGATCCTCACTATAATCTTTAACAACCACATCTCGGTGTGGTCTCACAGTAATCATCCATTAGACTGAAACTATTGCCAAGAGCACCGGCATATGGGCACACATATGAATCAAGGATTTCATCCCGATATCTCGCACCAGAGTTCCTCCATGGCACACATGCAGGTCAGTGTGGCCTCCAAGTGAGATTCCTGTCCAAACTATGATTTCACCGTTTCTGTACCTGTGTGTTTCAACAGTGTTTGATTGATGGTATCGAGTGCATAGTTCTCTCGAGATTAGAAGACGTCCTGAATCGATCTCCAGTGTGAATCTGGACTCTTCTGAGAAGAGTACATAGGCCCGCTGTTGTCTGGTCCAGCAAACATGTTCTATTGCCCAACATAAGAAGACCCTTCTCTGTCGTCTGTTGAGGGGGACACAGATAACTTCACAATGCAATGCCCTTGCACAGAAACCTGCATTGTGAAGACGTCTTCGCACCGTAGTAGTGGAGATTTTTCTCCCTGATTTTGCAAAGTTGTCTGCAATGAGTCGTGGCACAGTAGTACGTCTTCTCCATCGGACGGAAAGACCTAGAAACCGGTCTTCTGCAGGTGTTGTAACTGAACGTGGGCACGTTCAGCTGTGCACACACGAGTTGTGGGCACACGTGGGCGTCCCGAAACATGTCTGCTAGACGTAGAATCTTCGGATTCATACTGATCCCAGAGTCGTTGGACTACACTGCGAGACACATTGAGACGTCTAGCAGTATCGGCCTGTGATAACCCCATTTCCATTCATCCTACCGCCCGCCACCTTAATGAATCGGACAAGCGACTTCTTCTAGACATTTTTAGACTCTACTGGTAATTGTGAACAAACCTGACAACAATAGTTCAAATACAATAAGAGTTACACGCGAAATTACGAAAGCTTCGTAATTGCATATTTTTTTCTTATTCACAACACCTATTCTTTTCTATAAAATAAAAGTAATAGCTGTAATTTTTTTAAAGCTTATTACCGTCATTCATATAAACTATGAAGTTTAACCTGATTGCCATTTTTTCTGGTGAGCTTCGAAAAACATCTTGTACCTTAACTTTTGGAGGTCAGTGTACATTAAAAGCGAAGATAATAAATGTTTGTTAGAAAAAATAATCAATTACTATTGCATTGTTTTATCGGGATAATGTCCTTTTTATTGCGAATGAAAGCAGATTTATTCATAATCCTCCTCGCTACAAAATTCCTATTAAAGGGTATTACGAATAGATTTATTCTTGATTGTTTAACTGAATTCCAGTTTGCAAAGAAATATTAATAAAGTCTTGTAAGAAGATAATGTGTCATATGACAATAGATTAAATTTACAAACAAAAATGAGTAAATCCGGCAGTTAAATTTGAGGCCCTATTGGAGATGGGAGGAATTTTCGTTATTAGGGAAATTTTTGATAGAGAATAAGAAACATTTTAGGTTTCTTCATTGGCTTTACTGCGTAATTGTGAAGTTGTAATTTTTTTCGCATGAAAGAAAATGTATCTGATCAATTCATTCATTTATTTACTTTATTATTTAATTTTTAATTTATTATGAGGTATGTTGGAGTTTTCACCTAATGTGACATTTTTGTTTATTATTTTATAACATATTAAAAGCGGGAATAATAAAAGATTCTGAGAAAAAACAGTCAATTGTGGCTGCATCGTTTTATTTCTTTATTGTCATTGTTGTTTTCAGTAAAAAACAGATTTTTTCTTAATCCTTTCCACTACGACATCCGTAATAAAGGGAATTACGAATGCAATTATTCTTGATTCGTTAACTGAATTCCATTTTGCTAATGAAATATTAACGAAGCCTCGTTAGAAGATAATGTGTCAGATGAGAAAGATTATATTTTCGAACGGAAATGAGTAAGTCCGGAAGTTGAATTTGAGGTGCTATTACCGATCGAAGGAAGTTTCCAATATTAGTGAAATCTTATGAGAAAATAAAAAACTTTTTATGTTTCTTCATCGGCGTAACTGTAAGACGTACTGTCGGCGTTGTCATTTTATTTCATATGAAAGACAACGTATCTTATGATTTCATTCACTTATTTACTTTTTTATTATTATTATTATTTTTTAATGACGTATCTTTAGTTTTCACTTAATATGACATTTTAATTTGTTTTCTTATAATATATCAAAGCAAGATAATAAATGTTTGTGAGAAAAATAATGAATCATATAGCTGCATAGTTTTAGCTGTATAATGTCGTTTTTGTTTCAGTGAAATCTGGTTTATATTTAATCATCCCACTAGACATCCATAATAAAAGAAACTACGAATGCATTTATTTATTCTTGATTGGTTAAGTGAATTTCAGTTTGCAAATGAAACATTCATAAAGTCTTGTAAGAAGATAATGTTTCGGGCGACAGTAGATTAAATTTTCGAACTGAAGTAATCAAATCTGGAAGCTGGATTTGAGGTTCTATTACAAATGGAAGGAAGTTTCTATTATTAGTAATATATTTAACAAAGAATAAGAAACTTCATAATTATACAGTACAGTAAAACTTTATACAGTAACGGTGTTACTGTATAAATGTGCAAGTGTTATTTTATTTCATATGAATTAGAATGTATCTTACTAATTTATTCACTTATTTACAAATTTTTTTTTATGTGTTAATGGTGTATCTTGAGTTTTCACCTAAATTGGCATTTTAATTTGTATATTAAAAGCGAAGATAGTAAATGTTTCCAAGAAAAAATATTAATTGCCATTTCATCGTTTTATCTGTATAATATCCTTTTTGTTTTCAGTGTAAACAAATTTATATTTAATCTTCCCATTACGGGTTCCCTAATAAAGGGAATTACGAATGCATTTATTCTTGATTGGTTATTTGAATTCTAGTTCGCAAATGAAATTTTCATAATGTCTTGTAAGAAGATAATGTTACGGATGACAATAGATTAGATTTTCAAACGGAAATAAGTGAATGCGGAAGTTGAATTTGAGGTGCCATTGTAGATCGAAGATAGTTTTCGTTATAAGCAAAAGCCTTAACAGAGTATAAGAAACTTTGTATGTTTCTGCATCAGCTTTATTGTATAAATGTTCAATTGTCATTTTATTTATATGAAACAGCACGTATTTTAGCAATACATTCGGCTATTTACTTTATTTTCCATTTTTTTAAATTATTAATGGCGTATCTGGAGATTTTACCTAATAGGACATTTTATTTTTTTATTTTATAATATATTAAAAGCAAGGATAATAAATGATTCGAAAAAAAATCAGTTATCGATGCATCATTTTGTCTGTATGACGTCATTTTTTGGGCTATGAAAACAGATTTAATATTTAATCATTTTCAATACGACATCCCTAATAAAGGGAATTACGAATGCATTTATTCTTGATCAGTTAAATGAATTCTAGCTTGCAAATTAAATATCCACAATGTCTAGTAAGAAGATAATTTATCGGAGGACAAAAGATTAGATTTTCGGACGGAAATGAGTAAACCCCGAAGTAAGAATTGGAGTTTCATTCCAAATGGAAGGAAGTTTCCGTTATTAGTGAAATCTTTAACAGAAATTATTTATGTTTCTTCATCTGCGTTATTGTATAAATGTTCAATTGCGATTTTATTTCATATGAAAGAATATGTATCTCAGAAATACATTCGACTATTTATTTTTATTTTCTATTTTTTAAATAATGACATATCTTGAATTTTTAGCCTAATATGACAGTTTAATTTGCTTTTTTAATAATATGTTAAAAGCAAGGAAAAGTAAATAATTCTGAAAAAAAAAATCAGTTATCGATTCATCGTTTTATCTGTGTCATGTCTTTTTTGGGGCTATGAAAACAGATTTAATACTTAATCATTTTCAGTACGACATCCCTAATAAAGGGAATTACGAATGCATTTATTCTTGATTGGTTAACTGAATTCCAGTTTGCAAATGAAATATTGATGAAGCCTTGTAAGAAGATAACATGTCGGATGACAATAGATTCGATTTTCAGATGGAAATGCGTAAATCCGGAAGCTGGAATTGAGGTGCTATTACAAATCGAAGGAAGTTTCTTTTATTATTGAAATCCTTAACAGAGAAAAAGAAACTTTTGTGTTTCTTCACCGGCGTTAGTGTATAAAATGTCATATTATTTCAGATGAAATTCCATATATCTTAACAATTTATTCACTTATTTATTTTATTTTATATATTTTAAATTTATTAATGTCGTACACTGTAAAAAAAATTCAAGAGGTTACTAAAAATTTTTTAGTAAATTTGTATTCCACAGAATTTTTTAGTAACCATTACGAACTTTTTTTTGCAAGTGAAACAAACACTTCTTTTGTAAACTGAACAAAAGAATTTTTTGTATAACTAACTTAAAACTTTTTAGTATGAGCCACCAGGCAAATTTTAGTAATAGCTCCAAAATTATTTTTAGTAACCATGACGTGTGCCCGAAGGGCAGGAGCTTCCTTCGAGCTGCATCCAGTGGGTAAAAAGACAGACTTCTGAAATGGAAGATTTTCGGCAAAGCCGCAATAGATTGCAGCACCAAACATTGCTACCTGCTCTATTTCGACATGTTTCTAAAGGGGAGGGAAAATTCAGAGATCATTACCCATGGTAACTGCAACGACAGGATTTTCATAATCCGTTTATTTAACAAGTATTTACATTGCATACATTTGGTGGCGGCCAGCATCGAACCCAGGTACTTTCAGCCTGGAGTTCGGTGCTATGACCACTAGCCTATCACGGCCACACCAAGTGAGTTTTAGTAATAGCTATTAAAAATGTAAAACTATTAATTCTATTCGTTGCTAGCTTTTTTCTAGTAATTCTTACAGATTCCTTGTAACCGAGTAAGATTACTAGAATTTTTTTAGCAATTACAAGGATCACTAAAATTATTTTAGCAGATCGACACTTTTTTTTTACAGTGTATCTTGAGTTTTCCCCTAAAATGACATTTTAGTTTGTATATTAAAAGCGAAGATAATAAATGTTTCTGAGAAAAAAAAAATAAACAGTTACTATTACTTGTCTGTATAATGTCATTTTTCTTTTCAGTGAAAACATATTTATACTTAATTTTCCCACTATGACATCCCTAATAAAGGGAATTACGAATGCTTTTATTTATTCCTGATTGGTTAAGTCAATTCCAGTTTGCAAATGAAATATTCAGAAAGTCTCGTCAGAAGATAATGTGTCGGATGACAATAGATAAGATTTTCGAAAGGAAATGAGTAAAACCGGAAGCTGGATATGAGATGCTATTACAAATCGAAGGAAGTTTCCGTAATTAGTGAAATTTTTAACTGAGCATAAGGAATTACTTTTTTCTTCATGAAACGTTTTTGTATGGATGTGAGCTTATCGCTTTATTTCTTATGAAACAAAAGTGTCACTTTATTTCTTATGAAACAAAATCTAACTTAGCAATAACATTTAGTAGCGTAATTTTTTATATTTTTTTAAACATGTATTTTGTGTTTGTATCTGCATAAGCTAATAAATTAATATAAAAATATGGTAAATAAATACAAACGCTTCTTAAAATAAATATTGTGCTATATTACGTTATATATTAAATAAATGTGATAAAATTTGTTTATCATTAGTAATTAAATATTTCGAATGTGTGATTTCAATTTTATTTAAATCCAATTCTCTTACGACTTCTTTTTAAATTAACTGTTACTTTACTTCCCTCAAATTCCCATCGATATCGATCAACTCATAAAAGTAACCCATATATTCAAAGTTTTAAATCTTAAACTTCTTCAACGCCTTTAATGTAGTTCTTTAATCTGTATACATTAATTTTTTTATAAGGTTAATTTGACTTTTTATAGCGATTAGTTTGCGCAGCATTTTCCCTTTAGATAAAATGTGCTTTTCGTATGTACTTTTCTAACTTTGTTTAAAAAGTACTTTCAGGTAAATAAAATTTGAAATTTTGAACCGATGTTACATTTTAAATAACAGTATAAGAAGATTAAAAGCAACAAGCAGTTTTGACAAATGTTCAGGCATGTGTTACTTAAGAATTTTTTAATATCTAAATTACTTTGTAAAAGTTAACAATAAATGTATAAAATATAAATTTCTCTTTTAATTATTTACAATATGTGTCGTTATTTGAAATTGCAATAAATAGATTTTAATACACTGCTATCCAAAAATGGGCTCAAAATGTTACCGGGGTAAAAAATTATTATCAATATTCTTTTTATTCCTGAACTTGAGAAAAATATCGGTCCTGATCGTGAAAAGTTAAAAATATATATAGTTACAAATTTATACTGTTACAGAGGTCGCATTAAATAATTTTTTGCTCCTACCAGAACCCTTAATGAATAATATTCATGATTCTTTTATTTGAGATAATATGTAAAAGAGTACAATGAATATATTAGTTTCAAAATAATGGTAGGAACAATAAAATTTTATCTACAGAATGCGATTCTTGTGTATTTAGCTTATTGTGTTCTCTGTTGGTGTAGAAAAAAAAGATGAAGAATTATTGATTTTAATAAATATCACGATCAAGATAAATTCGTTTTTAAAAAAATTAATTGGCTGATGCAGAAATTTAGTATGAAAATCAAAGTTGATATAGTATTGAACTAATACAGGATTCGCATATTTCTACTACTAAATTTTAAGAATATTTTCAAAGTGTTTTTTTGCTGAAAAATATTGTAAAATCTGAGAATGAAGGTGGGGATTTGTTGTTGATGTTGAATTACGAATGTTGTTGTTTAAAAATTAAATGTAAATTTTCTTATTTTTAACAGTGGTGACAGAGTCCTCGGAAATTCCAAGGAGTGTGTGAACCTTGTAATAATATTGAAGCATTGAACTAATAATATTGAAGTATTGAACTAATAATATTGAAATAATGAACTAATAATCTTGAAATATTATTATTAATAACTACTTTTTGAAACATTAAAATACATAAGATAGACATAAGTTGTGGAATTAATACATTGAACCAGTTTATTTATTTATTTATTTATTTATTTATTTATTTGTATTGGTCAATACAAATTTTCTATAATTAAAAAAAATGATTTTAGTCAACAATAATTGTAAAATAGCGTTACGGTTTGTAGATTTCCCATTTAGTTCTTGGATTTCTAATTTTTCCATTTCTGTTGAAATCTGATTTTAGATTATAAAATTTGATGCGTGTAACTTTGTTCGTATTTTTACTGATGAGATCCTGTTGCACAGACAGGAATTAATCTTTTGCGATACAAATATTACTAAGTAATTGTGTTTCTTTAATGCTGAATTCACGCTGGAATATTCGAAAAGAAAATTCATTTCAAAATAACGAAAAGCTATTTTACCACTTCTTTCCACCAAAGTTGTACTAATAATATTTAATTAAACTTCGTCTCTTGCCATCTAAGACATTGTATCCTTACACACATCTCTGAATCTTTCATTCGCAAATCGGTATTCAGTTAATTAACCCTCTGCGCTTCTTGCAAATCGGTAAAATTGTAATGTTGTTTTCTCTGTATTTTGTTTTAAATGCTCAGAAAATACGATTTTTTCAACATTATGTAAAAAAAAAAAAAAACTTTGTTACAAAAATGAATGTAACCTTGAGGGCATTAATCATTCTAAAGTGTATTGGATATTCATTAAGTCAATCGAATTATATTATCTTAAATAATGCTTACATTGCAGTGAAACTTAAAGCTTTGTGAACGGAATATTACGTTCCAAACACTTAGAGGTCTAGAACGATAACCTCGTCAGCCAACACACTCAGTTCAAGAAAGATAAATGTAATTTAATATTCTCTGAAATATATGTTATCCATCACGGAAATTTCTGTCGATTTACAGAATTAGCTGGCATTCAACTTCTGAATTTATGTAATTTTTTTTCCATTTTTTTTTTCACTTGTCATATAATAAATTGTCTTCTTGCACAACTCTATGAATATTTCATTCGCAAATCGGAATACAGTTAGCTAGAACGATAACCTCGTCAGCTAGTGCATTCAGTTCAAGACAAATAAATGTATTTTAATATTCTCTGAAATACATGTTATCTATTAGGGAAATTTCAGTCGATTTATAGAATTAGCTGGCATTCAACTTCTGAATTTATGTATTTTTGTTCCATTTTTTTTTCTCTTGTCATATAATAAATTGTCTTCTTGCGCAACGCTATGAACATTAACTTCGCAAATAGGAATTAGCTTAAATAACTAGTCAAAAAGAAATGTGATATTTAAATCAGCTTATAATTTATATAGTAATATATTTTACATTTCCTTTAATGATTTGTTGTTTAGCCCGCATATCACTTTTTCATGATTTTATTATAAGTAAAAGCACAGTGTTAAAAAAAATCAGAGATTTTTCTAGTTATCGATTGCTAATTTACTGATTATTTCCTATAAAAAAGCTTTTAAACATATTTGCAAAGGAAAGTTAGCGAATAGACATATGAAAAAAATTATCAAAAGATTTTATTAAATAAGAAAATTCTTTTCGATTTACAGTTTTAGCTCGCACTTGGATTCCGAATTCATTCATTCCTCTTACAAATCTTTTTCTCCTGCCATCTAAGACTTCGTCTCTTTATACAAATCTCTGAATCTTTCATTCGCAAACTCGAATTCAGTTAACTAGAACGATAAGCTCGTCAGCCAGCGCAGTCAGTTCAAGACATATAAATGTATACTACTATTTCTAATATATGTTATCTGTCAGGGAAATTTCAGAGGATTTGTGAAATTATTTGGCGTTCAGTTTCTGAATTTGTGTGATTTCATTCCAAAATTTTTTTTCCTGGCATCTAAAAAATTGTCTTCTTTCAATACCCTATGAATATTTAATTCGAGAACAGGAAAGAAACTAACAAGTCAAAAAGAAATGTGATATTTAAATCCGCTTATATTTTATTGTATAATAATATAATTAACATTCCCGTTAATGATTTGTCGTTTTGTCCTCTTATAACTTCTTTATTTTTCTAATATAAGTTAAAACGCTATGTTTTTAAATCCAAAAGACAAGTAGAGATTTCTCTTGTTATTGATTGCTAATTTATTGATTTTCTTTCGTATAAAACAAAACTTTTAACGCATATTGGCAGAGGAACGGCAGGGAATAGATATATGAATTTATTATTATCTGCAAAAGATTTTATTAAACAAGAAAATTTTTTTCGATTTGCAGAATTTGCTCGCATTTGACTTCAGAGGTAATTTATTCTACTTACAAACCTTTGTCTCCTGGTATCTAAGACATCGTCTCTTCACACAAATCTCTGAATCTTTCATTCGCAAAGCCGAGTTTTGTTAACTAGGGTGATAACCTCGTCAACAAACGGTGTCAGTTCAAGACAGATAAATTTTACTTAGTATTCTCTGTAATATATGTTATCTATCAGGGAAATTTCAGTTGATTTATAGTAAAAGCAGGCATTTAGCTTTGTAATGTATTAAAGATAGAAACCCAACGATTATAAATGCACAAAGAATGTATGAAAAGGTAGCAAAAAGCTGTTTCGAATCTACTATCGAGATTCTTCATGAGTGGAAAACTCAGCGAGCTAGAAAAAGCAAAACTGAGCTTTTTCTAGCTCGGTCAGCTCAGTTTTCCTATTTCTAGCTCGTTGAGGTTTGCACTGATGAAGGTTCTCGATAATAGATTTGAAACATTTGTTTGCTACCTTTTCATACATTATTTGTGCATTTATAATCGTTGGTTTTCTATCTTTAAGCATTTTTGTAAAAAGGATTTATTTGTTATTTTGATTTTTCGTTATGTATGTACTTTCATTCCAAAATTTATTCTCTTGTCTTCTAAGAAATTCTCATCATGCACAACTCTATGAATATTTCATTCGCAAACCGGAATTAATTTAACTATAACCGCGTCAGTTAGCGCAGTCAGTTCAAGACACATAAATGTAATTTAGTATTTATTCTCTGCAACAGATGTTATCTGTCAGAAAATATTCAGTCTATTTATAGTATTAGCTGACATTCAGCTTCTGAAGTTATGTACTTTTGTACCAAAATTTATTCTCTTGTCTTTAAAGAAATTGTCTTCCTGCACAACTCTATGAATATTTCATTCGCATTATTTGATTTGCAGTATTAGATCGCGCTTGGATTCCGAATTAATTCATTAACTTTGTAAATTTTTGTCTCCTGCCATCTAAGGCTTCGTCTCTTTGCACAAATCTCTGAATCTTTCATTCGCAAACTGGAATTCAGTTAACTAGAACCATAACCTCGTCAGCCAGCGCAGTCAGTTCAAGACAGATAAATGGATTCCAGTATTCCTTGTAATACATGTTATATGCCAGGAAAATTTCAGTCAATTTATAGTATTAGCTGACATTCAGCTTCTGAAGTTATGTACTTTTGTTCCAAAATTTATTTTCTTGGCATCTAAAAAATCATCTTCTTGCACAACTCTATGAATATTTAATTCGCAAACAGGAAAGAAACTAACTAGTCAAAAAAAGAAATGTTATATTTAAATCCACTTATATTTTATTGTATAATAATATGTTTAATATTCCCTTTAATGATTTGTTGTTTTGACCTCATAGAATTTTTACGTTTCTATTATAAGTTAAAACACTATGTCTTTAAATGAAAAAGACAAGTAGAGATTTCTCTTGTCATTTATTGCTAATTTATTGATTTGCTTTCTTATAAAACAAAACTTTTAATGCATATTTGCGGAGGAACGTCAGTGATAGACATATGAATTTATTATTATCTGCAAAAGATTTTGTTAAACAAAAAATTTCTTTTTATTTGCAGAATTTTCTCGCATTTGGCTTCAGAGGTAATTTATTCCCCTTACAAATCTTTGTCTCCTGGCATCTAAGACTTCGTCTCTTCACACAAATCTCTGAATATTTCATTCGCAAAGCGGAATTTTGTTAACTAGAGCGATAACCTCGTCAACAAATGCCGTCAGTTCAAGACAGATAAATGTAATTTAGTATTCTTTTTAATGCATGTTATCAATCGGGGAAATTTCGGTCGATTTATAGTATGAACAGGCATTTAGCTTTGTAATGTGTGTTATTTTGTTCCAAAATTTATTCTCTTGTCATCTAAGAAGTTGTCTTGTTGCACAACACAATGAATATTTCATTCGCAAACCGGAATTAAGTTAACTAGAACTATAACCTCGCCACATTGCGCAGTCTGTTCATGACATATAAATGTAATTTAATAGGGGAAAGTCGGATCCTAATGTTTTTCTTTTTATTATTGTGCCCTATGTGAACAAAACAGTCAAATTTTGTATTAATACGATAGATTGATTCCTTAGGAAGAAAAAAAAATATTCATTCAGTCACGAAAAACAGAAATTGATATAATAAAATCACTTTTTTTAGGAATGTGCAATGTCCCGGTTTTGTCCGACCTGGGCGGATAAAACCGGGAACTGAAAAAAATGAAAGCACATTGTAATTTTGAAATGATACTATTTATTAAAGGGAAATTGACACATTATACTTATAGAATGTGAATCTATATCAAATCGACATAAATAAAAATGAGTTAATTATGCTTTAAGATTTAAAATTATTAGATACCAAAATCATAAAGAAAGTTCGATCTTGTTAATTTGCATTGCTGCATGCTACATGACCCGCCCTCTGCAATGAATGCTCTGTGTCTGACTCTCCTTAAGTTTAGATTGTCCATGTTACAAAAGATGGATGCTTCACTTTCATCTTCCTCCTCTTTGGATGTCAAAGGTTATTTTTGTTAGGAATTTTCTTTTTATCATCATTTTTTTCTACTTTTATTTTCTGTCACCATGGAAAGCTTCGCTTCATGGTTAAGTTCTTCTTGTCTTGTTTTTCTACCTTTTCTTTTTCTTCTTGTTCGAGTTCTGATTTTTAGGGGATTGAAATAAGGATAGATGTTGCAATAGAAATGTCTAAAAACAATCTTCTATTTATCAAGTTAATTTAAATTATATTTTTTGTATAATTTTCAAATATTTATAAATCGTCAAACTATGCATAAACAAGTTAATTCTATTTCAATCATGCAAATAAATGAGTTGTCCAAAACCGGAAACTTCCCGGTTATGTCCGACCATCTGCATCCCGGTTTTGTCCGACCACGCCATTTTGGAGAAATGTTACTCTACCATTGTTCAGATAACTCGTAGACACCAATACAAAACGTTAAAATAACGAGTAAATAATAGACTATCATACGTTATATTTACCTAATCTAAATCATTAGGTATTAAAGATTGGTAACGTAATATTGCAGATGTCGAACTTTTAACATTTTCACGATGAAATCTTTAAAAAATCACCACTGCAAAATGAGTTCGTTTACATGACTTCTGGTTACTGGAAGCTGGCATGCCGCTCGTCTAAAAGTAATTCTAAAAGTTTCGTCTAGATACCGCCGCAAATAAAGCCATAAAGCCTGGTTCCCTGTTTTATCCACCTACCCGGTTTTATCCAACTTTTCTCTATTTATTATCTGCAACACATGTTAACTATCAGAAAATATTCAGTCGATTTATAGTATAAGCAAGCATTTAGCTTCGTAATGCATGTACTTTCGTTCCAAAATTTATTTTCTTGTCTTCTATAAAATTGTCTTCTTACACAACATAATAAATATTTCATTCGCAAACCGGAATTCAGTTAACTAGGACTATAACCTCGCTATCTAGCGTAGTCAGTTCAAGACACATAAATGTAATTTAGTATTTATTCTCTGCAACACATATTATCTATCAGAAAATATTCAGTCAAATTATAGTATTAGCTGACATTCAGCTTCTGAAATTATGTAGGGTAACATCCCCAGTATTTGGCACATTAAGAATTTTTCTTTAAACTTATTTCAATTTTCATAACCTAGAAAAAAAACATTTACTTGCAAATATTTTTAAATCAGAGAATGCATATCTGTGCATCTATTTTGCCCACTAAAAGCAAAAATTTTCGAAAAAATATTAAAAAAAAATACATTTATAAAAAGTAAATGTAATCACCAGTAATTGGCACCTAGAGCACCTAAGCACCTAGTATGTCACCTTGTGATCCAGTAATTGGCACATGTTTATATAAAAAATACTTTATATTTTGCATTAGGTTTAATCGCTTTAAATGAATTTACTGTAGATGAAGATGCCATATTTCAGGTTTTTGAGAGAAAAAAAAATCAGCATATTAGTCTGAAATGTGAACATTTTAAAACAATACAATATATTTATATTAATAACCAGTAATTGTCATGCTGTCCCCAGTGATTGATATACAAAGCTTTAATAGATTCCAATTATTGATAATATTTCATATTTTCAAATAAAAACAACTGATAAATAAATTTAGTCTAAAACTTTAAAAGTACTGCCAAAATAAGTAGTTTAATCTCAAATCTTGCGATTTACTAGTAATTGGAATTACTTGGAACAAGCAAAATTGAAGCACCATTAATTGGCATCGACCATTAATTCAGAAATCCAAATATTTGTGCCAAAAATACCTTTATACAATTAAAGTTACCCTTTTCATCTAAATAAAACTGTTGTTCATTAAAATTTAAAATACATTATAAACCAGATAATAATGAATTGAAAAGCATGCCTTTCTTAAGCCAGAAAAGAAGCATTTGCAATAAAAATGGCTAATTTGAGCAAACCATAATTGTTTCTCTTTCCTAGGTATTATTGTCATCTAGTAGCATAAATCAAAGTTATAATCTTTAAAGTAAATGAGTATATAACTGGTATATGGTCTTACATTTTTAAAAGACTGGATATAAATCTTATTTTAGGACATGTTTTTAGGATGTGCCAATCATTGGTGCATGCCAATTACTGGGGATGTTACCCTACTTTCGATCCAAAATTTATTCTCATGTATTTATAGAAATTGTCTTCTTGCACAACTCTATGAACATTTCATTCCCAAATCGGAATACAGTTCACTAGAACGATAACCGCGTCAGCTAGCGCAGTCTGTTCAAGACACATAAATGTAATTTAGTATTTATTCTCTGCAACACATGTTATCTATCAGAACATATTCAGTCGATTTATAGTATTAGCTGGCATCCAACTTCGAATTTACGTATATTTGTTTCAATTTTTTTTTCTCTTTTCATACATTAAATTGTCTTCTTCACAGCTCTTTGAATATTTCATTCGGTTATCGGAATACACTACATATAACGATAACCTCATCAGCTAGCGCAGTGAATTCAAGACAGATAAATATAATTTAGTATTCCCTGTAGTACATGTTATCTATCAGGGAAATTTCAGTCGCAAACAAAAATATTATTAAGCCTAAATCTAGTTTCAGTGATGAATGAAATAACATAGTAGAAACAACGAGGAAAAAAAATTCTATATTGGTTGATAACTTCTTTTCAAAAAAAATTTTTTTTTTTTTGAGTGGACTAAAATAATCATAAAAATTAAAGAATGCAGTTAGGTCTTACAATAAATCTACTGTTTGTCTAAAATTTATATCTCTAGTTCATCTAAAAAATTTTTAGTACATTAGTTTGAAGCCATTGAGATTCTTTAAAATAGCCAGGTTATATTGAATGAAAATGTCATACTCCTAATATCTAGTAGGCATTTAAAATACACTATATGGTCAAAGTATACATACTTTTTTAAACATCCCGTTTATTACAATATACTATTATATGGAGGATCTGTATTAATATTTTTTGAAGTATAGAACACATTTTTTTTAGTTTAACTATCATCTATTTCAGTGCTCATTTTTAGTTTTATCAAACGATTCTAGATTTTGTGACAAAGCTGATGAAATGAATATCACATTTCAGTTTTACAATGAAGTATATCTCCAAACAAATATAACATGTAAATAAAACAAATGCCACGGTTGCCATTTAACCATTCCCTTTTTCTATCAAAATAAGTAAAAACAGTACTAAAGTATAAAATATACAGCTTTATCTTATTTGATATGTCCTCAACATTCAGAAAATAAGTTTTAAAGTATTTCGAGCGAAACAATGGTTTCCTTTGAAGCTTTCCGTAAAGCCTTATATAGCTTTTTTCTCGACATTCTTGTCAATACCATATGTTTTACGAAGATAGCTGAGAACATAATATTTCCTATATATAAAAGTATTTTTAAAAAATTCCTAAAATGGAAAATAGCAAGTTTCTTTCTACTATAAACAGTTTATTTGACTTAATATACAATAGAAAGCCAGTAATACGAACTAATCCTATACAAATAACGACAAAATGAACACCCATATGACGTCGTTACTTTGGAACTCGCTGCTCGTTGAGGGTCGCAGCAGCCCTAAAATTTTCGCAACTTTCTACCAGTATTTTAAATAAAATCTCTTCATCTAAGATTACTTTAACACCTACGATGAAATTTTTCGATAAATATTGTCGTTTTAAAATTGTGGTAGGAAAGTGAAAAAATTTTAGGGACGCTGCGACCCCTGCTCGTTAGAAGATATGCGTTATTCGTTACTTTCGTAACTGTTAAGATACTGGGTATTAACAATAATGGTATATTCTACACTATATGGTCAAAGGTGATCGGAAGTTTGCGATTTTTGACGTTTTGTTAAATATCTAGAAAAATACTCAAGGAATTATCCTGAAACTCCATGAGTGTAAACATAATACAACAAGTTATATATTCCCGTGAAGATTTTTTTTCCCGAAATCCTATTGGGGGCTGGCAACAAATTAAAAAGAATGAATATCTTTTGGATAACTCTGCCAAAACTAATTTAGCAAAACCTTCGTACGGTAGGTTATGATTAAGTGGCTAATTGTAATAAATTATGATAATTTTAATGAGGATAGCATGTATACTCGCAGAGACATTAAGGTTTTCATAAAAATAGTCCCAAATTTTGCGAAGATTTTTGCTTATAATTTGCAGAATTCTTAATATATAAAAATGGTCTTTTCAGAGCACATGGCAAATAATGATTATTATTATCTGCAAAAGATTTTATTAAACAAGAAAATTTCTTTGGATTTGCAAAATTTGTTCGCATTTGGCTTCAGAGGTAATTTATTCCCCTTACAAATCTTTGTCTCCTGGCATCTAAGACTTCGTCTCTTCTCACAAATCTCTAAATATTTCATTCGCAAAGCGGAATTTTGTTAACTAGAGCGATAACCTCGTCAAAAAATGCCGTCAGTTCAAGACAGATAAATGTAATTTAGTATTCTCTTTAATACATATTATCAATCGAGGAAATTTCAGTCGATTTATAGTATAAGCAGGCATTTAGCTTTGTAATGTGTGTTATTTTGTTCCAAAATTTATTCTCTTGTCATCTAAGGAATTGTCTTGTTGCAAAACACATTGAATATTTCATTCGCAAACCGGAATTAAGTTAACTAGATCTATAATCTCGCCACCTTGCGCAGTCTGTTTATGGCACATAAATGTAATTTAGTAGGGGAAAGTCGGATTAATATCGGGACCCTAATGTTTTTCTTTTTATTATCGTGCCCTATGCGAACAAAACAGTCAAATTTTGTATTAATACGATAGATTGATTCCTTAGGGGAAAAAAGTATTCATTCAGTCACGAATAACAGAAATTGATATCATAAAATCACTTTTTTTGAAATGTGCAATGTCCCGGTTTTGTCCGACCAGGGCGGATAAAACCGGGAACTGAAAAAAATAAAAGCACATTGTAATTTTGAAATATTACTATTTATTAAAGGGAAAATGACACATTATACTTATAGAATGTGAATCTATATCAAATCTACATAAATAAAAATGAGTTAATTATGCTTTAAGATTTATAATTGTTAGGTACAAAAATCATAAAGAAAGTTCGATCTTGTTCATTTGCATTGCTGCATGCTACATGACCCACCTTCTGCAATGAAGGCTCTGTATCCGACTCTCCTTTAGTTTAGATTGTCCATGTTGCAAAAGATGGATGCTTCACTTTCATCTTCCTCCTCTTTTGATGTCAAAGGTTATTTTTGTTAGGAATTTTCTTTTTCTTATCATTTTTCTCTACTTTTATTTTCTGTCACCATGGAAAGCTTCGCTTCATGGTTAAGTTCTTCTTGTCTTGTTTTTCTACCTTTTCTTTTTCTTCTTGTTCGAGTTGTGATTTTTAGGGGATTGAAATAAGGACAGATGTTGCAATAGAAATTGCTAAAAACAATCTTCTATATGTCAAATTAATTTAAATAATATTTTTGTATAGTTTTTAAATATTTATAAATGGTAAAACTATGCATAAACAAGTTAATTCTATTTCAATCATGTAAATAAATGAGTTGTCCAAAACCGGAAACTTTCCTTTTATGTCCGACCATCTGCATCCCGGTTTTGTCCGACCACGCCATTTTGGTGAAATGTTACTCTAGCATTGTTCAGATAACTCGTAGACACCAATACAAAACGTTAAAATAACGAGTAAATAATAGACTATCATACGTTATACTTACCTAATCTAAATCATTAGATATTTAGGATTAGTAACGTAATATTGCAGATTCGAACTTTTAACATTTTCACGATGAAATCTTTAAAAAATCACCACTGCGAAATGAGTTCGTTTACGTGACTTCTGGTTACTGGGAGCTGGCATGCCGCTCGTCTAAAAGTAATTCTAAAAGTTTCGTCTAGATACCGCCGCAAATAAAGCCATAAAGCCTGGTTCCCTGTTTTATCCACCTACCCGGTTTTATCCAACTTTTTCCTATTTATTATCTGCAACACATCTATCAGAAAATATTCAGTCGATTTATAGTATAAGCAAGGATTTAGCTTCGTAATGTATGTACTTTCGTTCCAAAATTTATTTTCTTCTTTTTAAAGAAATTGTCTTCTTACACAACATAATAAATATTTCATTCGCAAACCGGAATTCAATTAACTAGAACTATAACCCCGCCATCTAGCGCAGTTAGTTCAAGACACATAAATGTAATTTAGTATTTATTCTATGCAACATTTAGTATTTATTCTATGCAACACAGGTTATCTATCAAAAAATATTCTGTCTATTTATAGTATTAGCTGACATTCAGCTTCTGAAGTTATGTATTTTTGTTCCAAAATTTATTCTTTTGTCTTTATAGAAATTGTCTTCTTGCACAACTCTATGAACATTTCATTCCCAAATCGGAATACTGTTCACTAGAACGATAACCGCGTCAGCTAGCGCAGTCAGTTCAAGACACATAAATGTAATTTAGTATTTATTGTCTGCAACACATGTTATCTATCAGAACATATTCAGTCGATTTATAGTATTAGCTGGCATCCAACTTCGAATTTATGTATAATTGTTTCATTTTTTTTCTTTTGTCATACATTAAATTGTCTTCTTCACAACTCTATGAATATTTCATTCGGTTATCGGAATACACTACCTATAACGATAACCTCGTCAGCTAGCGCAGTGAATTCAAGACAGATAATATAATTTAGTATTCCCTGTAGTACATGTTCTCTACCAGGTGAATTTCAGTCGCAAACAAAAATATTTTTAAGCCTAAATCTAGTTTCACTGATGAATGAAATAACATAGTAGAAACAACGAGGGAAAAAAATTCTATATTGGTTGATAACTTCTTTTCAAACTCTTTTTTTGAGTGGACTAAAATAATCATAAAAATTAAAGAATGCAGTTAGGTCTTACAATAAATCTACTGTTTGTCTAAAATTTATATCTCTAGTTTATCTAAAAATTTTTTTAGTACGTTAGTTTGAAGCCATAGAGATTCTTTAAAATAGCCAGGTTTTATTGAATGAAAATTTCATACTCCTAATATCTAGTAGGCATTTAAAATACATTATATGGTCAAAGTATACATACTTTTTTAAACATCCCGTTTATTACAATATACTATTATATGGAGGATCTGTATTAATATTTTTTGAAGTATAGAACATATTTTTTCAGTTTAAATATCATCTATTTCAGTGCTCATTTTTAGTTTTATCAAATGTTTCTAGATTTTGTGACAAAGCTGATGAAATGAATATCACATTTCAGTTTCACAATGAAGTATATCTCCAAACAAACTTAAATATAACATATAAAGAAAACAAATACCACGGATGCCATTTAACCATCCTCTTTTTCTAACAAAATAAGTAAAAACAATACTAAAGTATAAAATATACAGCTTTATCTTATTTGATATGCACTGTAAAAAAAAGGGTCGAGCTACTAGAAAAACTTTAGTGATACTTGTAATCACTAAAAAATTTGTAGTAATCTTAGTCGGTTACTAGAAAATCTGTAAGAATTACTAGAAAAAAGTTAGCAATGAATAAGAGTTAATAGTTTTATATTTTTAATAGCTATTACTAAAACTCACTTGGTGTGGCCTTGATACCATAGTGGTTATAGTAACGGACTCCAGGCTGAAAGGTCCCGGGTTCGATGCTGGACTCAGCTAATTATGCCCCGAATGTATGCAGTGTAAGTACTTGTTAATAAAGGGATTATGAAATGCAAGGGTGAAAGGGATTATAGCAATGTTTGGTGCTGCCATCTATTGCAGTTTTGCCGAAAATCTATCACTTCAGAAGTCTGTATGCAGCTCGAAGGAAGCTTTTGTCCTTCGGACGCACGTAAAGGTTATTAAAAATCATTTTGGAGCTATTACTAAATTTTGCTTGATGGTTCATACTAAAAATTTTTAAGTTAGTTATACAAAAAATTCTTTTGTTCAGTTTACAAAAGAAATGCTTGTTTCACTTACGAAAAAAAAGTTTGTAATGGTTATTAAAAAATTCTGTGGAATACAAATTTACTAAAAATTTTTTAGTAACCTCTTGAATTTTTTTTTACAGTGTGTCCTCAACATTCGGAAAATAAGTTTTAAAGTATTTCGAGTGAAACAATGTTTTTCATTGAAGCTTTCCGTAAAACCTTATATAGCTTTTTTCTCGACATTCTTGTCAAGACCATATGTTTTACGAAGATAGCTGAGAACATAATATTTCCTATATATAAAAGTATTTTTAGAAAATTTCTAAAATGGAAAATAGAGAGTTTCTTTCTACTATAAACAGTTTATTTGTGTTTAATATACAATAGAATGCCAGTAATACGAACTAGTCCTATAAAAGTAACGACAAAATGAAAATCCATATGACGGTCGTTACTTTGGAACTCGCTACTCGTTCAGGGGTCGCAGCAGCCCTAAAATTTTTGCACCTTTCTACCAGTATTTTAAATCAAAAATCTTCATCTAAGATTACCTTAACACCTACAACGAAATTTTACGATAAATATTGTCGCTTTAAAATTGTGGTAGGAAAGTGAAAAATTTTTAGGGACGCTGCGACCCCTGCTCGTTATAAAATATGCGTTACTCGTTACTTTCGTTCAGATACTGGGTATTAACAATAATGGTATATTCTACACTATATAGTCAAAGGTAATCGAAATTTGCGATTTCTGACGTTTTGTTTAATATCTAGAAAAATACTTAAGGAATTATCCTGAAACTCCACGAGTATAAACATAATAGAACAAGTCATATATTCCCGTGAAGATTTTTTTCCCGAAATCCTATTGGGGGCTGTCAACAAATTAAAAAGAATGAATATCTTTTGGATAACCCTGCCAAAACTAATTTAGCAAAACCTTCGTACGGTACGTTATGATTAAGTGGCAAATTGTAATAAACTATGATAATTTTTATGAGGATTACATGTATACTCGAAGAGACATTAAGGTTTTCATAAAAATAGTCCCAAATTTTGCGAAGTTTTTTGCTTATAATTTGCAGAATCCTTAATATATATAAATTTTCTTTTCAGAGCACATGGCAAATAGTATTGTACATAATACTCTGCCATCAAAATCTAAAAAAAAAAAAATAAAAATTGTATGAAAAATGAACAGGTTTCCTAAATAATGTTTTACTGCACATCAGCGAATGCAATCAAAATATAATGTGCTTAATGTGTTAGTTAAATGTATAAAGAAACTATTTTCCAGATCTTAAAATCATAGCTTGAAAATTCTGAAAATTATCCTCGAAAGAATAATCTCAAAGTCCATAGTTCCCCATATGAAGCAACAAAATGAGGGTCTGAATCCATATCCATTGTTTAGTGTCAGTATAGCACACATAATAATGCAGGTATGTACATTTGGATACAGACGGTCCTCTTTTTGCGTACTTTTGGGAACAATGGATGTTCTGTTTATTGTATCGACGATAATTTTCAGAATATTTAAGCTTTGTTTTTGAGACTTTCACAAAACTTTCTTTGTACATTTAGCTAACACATTATATTTTAATTGCTGTCATGTATTCGTAGTGAAACATTATTTAGTAATATTTTCTGCAAATAATCTTTTTTATATTAAGAACTCTGTAAATTATCAGCAAAAAGCTTGGCAAAATTTAGCATTGTTTTTTAAACACTAATTGCTCTGCGAGTGTACATGCTAGCCTTATAAAAGTAATTACAATTTATTACATTACGCAGTTAATCATAATCTACAGTTTGAATGCTTTTGCTAAATAAGTTTTGACAGAGTTATCCAAGAGATATTCCTTCTATTTCAAATTGTTGTCGGTCCCTATGGGATTTTGGGGGAAAATTCTTCTCGGAATTATATGACCTGTACTATTCTATTTACACACTTGGAATTTAAGGGTATATCGTCATGTATTTTGAATCCTCTTGTATTTGACCTTTAGATATTTAACAAAATGTCTAAAATCGTTAACGACGGGTCACTTTTATCATAAATCTAGTGTAAATTTGTATATATTTAATTATTTTAAATAATAACTCTATTTAAATGTTATTCACTAGACTATTTTTCAGTATTGTTTGCGGCAAGAGAAAAAAACGAATTTTGTCTTTTGTTAATTCTAGATATGGTACGAAATGACGCATTACACAGTTATATACGAGGACCCCAGAAGCCAAGGGGTATAAGTGATAAAATTGAAAAAATTGAGTTAAGTGTGCACAGGGTATCTGGAAATATGCTTTTTTAATTTCAGGTAAAGAAATATAGTTCATTTTCTTATTATTTGGGGAGTTATAGAGATAAACCACTTTTTTCGAAAAACAAACAATATTGATTAATTATACATTCAAAGAAAATTGTACTCTATTTTTTTAACAGTTATTGAAATGAGAGTTCAAAGATTAGAATGCAACAAGCAGATGTTTCCTATTTCAATTTAGTCAATTGTTATTGATGTTCGAATTTAACATCAATTATCTTTAAACTCAATTTACTCCAAATCGACATTTTGTCACTTGTACCCCTTGGCTTCTGAGCTCCTCATATATAATACATTCATTTAATGATTTGTTGTTTTGTACGCATATCCTTTCTTTAGGTTTGTATTATTAGTTAAAACGCTATGTTTTTAATTAAAAAAGACAAGTACAGATTTCTCTAGTTATTGATTGCTAATTCATTGATTTTCTTTCATATAAAAGAAAACCTTTAATGCAGATTTGCAATGGAACGTCTGTTAATAGACATATGCATTTTTTTTAGTCTCTGTGAATGAATTAATTAAATAGGAAAATTTCCTTTGATTTATACTATTAGATCACATTCGACTTCAGAATTTATCCACTTCCCTTACAAATCTTAGTCTTTTGTCATCTAAGATTTCGTCTTCTTACGCAAATCTCTGAATCTTTCATTTGTAAACTGGAACAGAGTTAACTTTGACGATAACGTCGTCAGTCAGTTGAAGACAGTTAAATGTAATTTAGTATTCCCTGTAATACTTGTTATCAATGAGGGAAAATTTCTTTGTTTAATAATATAAGCATGCATCCGGGTTCTAAATTTATGTACTTTAGTTCCAAAATTTATTATGTTGTCATCTTAGAAATATATTTCTTTCGCAACTTCATGAATATTTAATTCGCAAGCAGTAATTTTAAAAACTAGTCAAAAAGAAATGTGATATTTAAATCTGTTTTGGAGGGAAAAAATGTATTAAGCCTAAATCCATTTTCAATTTTTGTTTGTTATTATTTATTTGTTGAAATGCTCACTGAAAACGAATTCATTTACACTGTTGCAAGAACATCATAAGATCAATTTATTTGATCCGACCAATCAGAATGTTATCCACTACATATTTTTTATGTTTTATACTCCGACCAATCAGAATCCTCAAAATTGTATCCATTACACATTTTCATAACTACAAGAGGAATTAACAATTACATTCATGTCTTACACAGGATTCGAACCCGAACTCCTCAGCGTTACAGTAGCTGCCAGTACCGATCACGCCACTGGGGCAACAACTACTACACAAGTATATATGTAAAATCAGTGAAATATCAGAATAGGACCAACGAGCAAAATATTTTTGTATTCATTGATAATTTCTTCTCAAACTATTTTTTTTAACTGGACTTAAACACACCATAACACATTACATTAAATACACCTTAAAAAATAGATCTTAATTGCAAAAATTGTTTTTCTGAACTTTAGTCAAATTTTTAATAGTTTACAGTTATTCTATCATTTACTTAATTTACATGGCATTAAAGCCATGGCAATCTTCAAAAATAGCCAAGTTTAAACGAGTAAAAATTTCATACATCCTAGTACAAAGTTTTGCATCTGAAATTGTTTACATTTTTATAAATTTAATTATATTAAAACATGACTCAAAATGTCGTCATTTGAACTAGTTTTTTAGTATTGTTTGTGGCAAGAAAAAAAACGAATTTAATCATATATTAACTTGTTGAGTACCATGGTTACTGACTCTGAACTTTTCGTTATAGATGCATCAGTCGCCGGTGACTAACAATGTAAAATATGATAAAAAGCTAAAATAAATGCGTAATTTTAAGTAAATATTAAGAAAGTATAATCCTATAATATGTAAAACTTAAGTGTATTTTAAACAAATTTCCAGTAATTATTTAAAAAATTTGATTTTTTTTAGTTTTATATCATATTTTAGACCGGTGACTAACGCAGCTCAATTGGAAAATTCAGTGTTTGTCACCGGTAGCTAACGCGGCCCACAATGTGTTTATTCGAAATATGGTAGAAAATGAAGCAATGCTCGTACATCTTTATACATGTTTTACATTCCCTTTTAATGATTTGTTGATTGTCATAATATACTTTCATCATGTTAGTACTGTAAGTTGAACAATATGTTTTTAATTTTGAGACAATTGAGAGATTTCGAAAGTTAATAATAGTTATATAACAGATTTTCTTTCGTAGAAACCAAAACTGTTAAAAAAATTGAAAACGAACGGGAATTAATTGAGGCATGTACAATTTATTATTCTCTGCAATATATTATACTAAACAATAAAATTTCCTTTGATTTTTATATTTAGTTCGCGTTTGGCTGCAGAATTAACTTCTCTTCCAAATCTTAGTCTCTCGTCATCCAAGACTTCGTCTTCTTATGCAACTCTTTGAATCTTTTATTCGCAAACCAAAATTCAGTTAACTAGAATGCAGTGGCGTAGCTAGGATGGGTGACACCCGGTTCGGATGTAAATGGTGTCACCCCCAACCACCATGATGTCACCCCCAACCACCATGATGTCATCCCCCCCATATATTTTCATCACAAATATACGCCATTATAACAAACGACCATATCATTTCGTATTTACCTTTTGTCCTCCTACATTAAAAACAAGCAAGAAAAATCATGCGTTAAGCATAGAATCTGAAGTACTTTCCAACGCTTCATGAAATCTTTAATTAAACTTCATTATTTAGATAAATAAGGATATAAAGCGAAATATAGCCAAATATGTATTCCGGTACTAGTGAACAGTCTTGTATTTGATTTGTCAGCTAATATACGTTCTATATAATGGGAAAATTTAGTTTAGCAAAAGATGTCTAGTAGCTTGAAATTTCTCTTTCAGCAATTTATACTAATAGATGAAAACATACTTGAATACTTTGTTCAACCTTGTAGTTTGCCTGGTACCTTTATCACACATCAGTTTAACATAAAATTTATTTTAAACTAAAACACTCTTAAAACAACTGAAATCACTTTCTTAAAAATTATCATTCATAGACTCCATGTACCTAATTCTTTATATGGCCCTGTATATCATTTTATCTATATTCTGCAAACATTTCTTAGTAAATTTAATGCAATTCAGTGTAAACATGCATAATGTATTTAAGAATCAGCTTTTAGTAATTTATGCTCATATTCAGTACCGTTGACGAGCTCTTTTGGATAACCCTGTATATTAACTATAGCATTTATACACACCATGTAATATGTATAAATTTAGTGAAACTTATACGCGCATATAATAATTAATATTCATTTCATCTATCCATCAGCTATCATCGGATACATATACAGTACTTCGGAAAGAATGTACTATTTGGAATCTTTTGTGTGTCCCTGTAAATACTATGTTCTTTATATTAGGGAAGGCAGTTTCGTATAATTTATACTAAGCCTCATTGACATACATCAATTTTATTATACATGAAACAGCTTAATACATTTAAAATATGTCACACACAATTCCCCCTTTTACCATTATCTAATGGAATTCTTTTGTGTGGCCCTGTAAATGAATAATAGCTACATTTTCACCTTATATTTTATAGAATGCATATTTTAATATGTTAGACAGGGTATAACATCTTTAAAATTCCTTTGAAACGATTTTTCCCCATAGGCCGTAATGTAATGGGAAAATTTGATTCACCCTGTAGATAAACTAATCATGGTAGAAGCTTCATTTTCAATAGGGCTTGTGCTAGGGTAAACGTCAATAACGTCCTAAAATTTCATGGCAATCCGAGTATATTAACGATTTTTCCCCATAGGCCGTAATGTAATGGGAAACTTTTGATTCGCCCTGTAGATAAACTAATCATGGTAGAAACTTTATTTTCGATAGGGCTTGGGCTAGGGTAAACGTCAATAACGTCCTAAAATTTAATGGCAATCCGAGTATATTAACGATTTTTTCCCATGGGCCGTAATGTAATGGAAAACTTTTGATTCGCCCTGTAGATAAACTAATCATGGTAGAAACTTCATTTTCAATAGGGTTCGTGCTAGGGTAAACGTCAATAATGTCCCAAAATTTCATGGCAATCCGAGTATATTTACGTGAGTTAGAGCGCGGACAGACGGACAGACGGCCAGACAAACCGAATGCATAAGCACTTTTCAACTTTGTTGGAAAGTGCTAAAAAAACCACATGAACGACTGATCACTTACCTCATAGACTTTCATAAGTCAATGTGGTATGTTTATATGTAAAAGAAAAGTATATCTTTTAAAGTTTGCTTTTCGCTATCCACTCGTTAGATAGACTGGTTTTTGTTTCCTGATGCATATCATATTTAGACACCCCATTCTGTATTTTTCACATTCTCAAGGGAAAGAAAATTAACTCTGATGCGTCGTGCACTAGAAATTTCATTTTATTTCAGAATTTTTTTCCAAAATCTTATAAGATTATGTGTACATATACGCAAATAAAGATCGGGTGTCACCCCTTAGAATGTGACACCCGGGGCGGACCACCCCCTCCGGCCCCCGCTAGCTATGTCACTGCTAGAATGATAACGTCGTCAGCCGACGCAGTCAGTTCAATAGAGACAAATGTAATTTATTATTCTCTGCAATGCTTATTGTCTATCACGGAAATTACATTAGATTTATAGCATTGGCTTGCATCCTGCTTTTGAATTTATAGTTTCATTCAAAACTTGTTATTTTGTCATTTAAAACATTTAGTCTACATGTCTATGAATATTTAATTCGCCAACTGTCATTGAAATTTTACTAGTTAAAAAGGAATGTGACGTTTAGATCCGAATAAATTAGTACGTGTTTTTCAGAAAAAAATTTAAGGTTAAATCCAGGTTAAGTGTTAAATGAAATAACATAAGAGTGGGAAAATATTCCTAAATTGGTAGATAATTTCTTCTCAATTTCTTTTTAAAGTTGAAAAGAATGTTTTAATAAATAAAATGTACATATTAAAAATGCATAAACTTGCTGAATGGTACACATAAACAGAGTTTTATATGAACATATACAAATAATATTAAGGATAAAGCACAATATCGACATTTCAATCTGCTTCTGCAGTTATCTCCATTATAAATTTGATGATGAAAAATACAGAGAATTCGGTGAATAAAAGCTTCCTATCGGGCCTTGATAAATTATATATATAATTATACATATAGTCCAGGCAAAAGAGACCGTATAGGGGCTCTACCAAGCAAAATTCATGGTTTTCTGGAAAAAGACTTTATTTTTTGAGTCGTTGAATCCGAAGTTCCAAATTCTCACCAAAATTCCCCCGACATCTTCCCGACATTTCGTAAAATGCCACTCAAAATATCATATTGGGCTGTCCGGAAAGTCCTTTCCGTTTGGCAAAATCAATTCTTACCGGAAAACTCTGTTATTTAATTATTAGACATTGTTTCCGATATCTAATACTTAGTTATTAATGTGTTAAATTTTCCGGTACGAAATGATATTCCCAAACGAAAACGAGTGTCCGAACGATCCAATAAATTCTGGCGTATAATCCGCAGGTCAAACAATCGATTTTCGAACCAGAATTTTTTTTAAATAATATGTAACATTTAAGATCACGGTAAATATTTGGCTACAATTACTGAATGAGATTTCATGGTGGAAAAATAATTGTTTGATCGGCGGATTATACATAGAAAATTATGGTATTTCTTTTTCTTTTTTTTTGTTATTCATGTTTTGTTGTTCCAGTTTTTTTAAGCGAAAACTATCTATAAATTCAGAAATTAGGCAAAATTTGCAACAAATAAGGTACATGACACTTTGATGTGTATAATGTGTGTGGATGAACGGGGAATCTGCCTCTCAACAAGAGTTGCAATCCTGTATGCACTACGTCTTACACATTTCCGCTTAACCAGTCGTATCATTTGCGCTCGCTCTCCCGTCTTCCCTCCGAACTTTGATTATAAGGCTAACTTTATGTCTTTGTGAGTCGCTGAAGTGAATCCGAATTTTTAACTTCCCATCAAATTTTCTCTCTCTTTTCTTCCGCAACCCCTCCCAAACTTTGGGGACTGTGTGTGATTGTATAATAAAGCTTGAGATTTAAATCCTTTTTTAGCTCACAGGCTATCACAGCCTGAGAGCTTATGTGCCCGTCCGTTCTGTATGTACGTTCGTACGTTCGTGCGTAACGCGATAACTCATGATAAAAATATCGGATTCACTTGAAATTTTGTATATAGGTATATCCTGATAAGGCGCTTCCCTGATTAGTTTTTGGAGTTCATTCGATATGTATAAGAGGGGCAACGGGGTGCTCATGCCCCTCCCTTAAATTGATATAAACGGGATTTTCATGCAGAATTAACAGTTTTCGTTCAAAATTTAGATATAAGATCATTCTGATGAGGCGATACCGTGGCTGTTATTAGGTGTTCATTGAATAAGTATAAACATGGGGAACAGGGGGCTCTTGCCCCTCCCTTTAACTGAAATAAACGGGATTTTCATGCAGAATTAACAGTTTTCGTTCAAAATTTAAATATAGCATCATTCTGATGAGGCGAATCCGTGGCTGTTATTAGGTGTTCATTGAATAAGTATAAACAGGTGGGAACGGGGGTTCTAATGCCCTTCCCCTTAACTTGTATAAATGGATTTTTCAAGCAGAATTGTCAGATTTCGTTCAAATCTCTGAATAGTTTTGGAAGTTTAATGGTTAAGTATAAAAGAGGGGAATAACTCCTCTTAAATTATATAAATGCTAAATGGGTTTTTATTAAGAATTATCCGATTTGCTCTGAATTTTGGATATAGATTTTTTATATGATAAAGCATGTCCTTGATAGTTTAGGAGGTTCAATGATTAAGTATAAAAAAGGGGAAATGGGTGAGCTGTTTCTCCTTTTTTAATTTTTTTTCGAACGGAATTAACCCTTGAAATAATAAGGCAGTAATGTACAATTAGTATGCGTAACCTGTGAGCTCAATGCCATCAATTTAACTGGGCAATATTCTTTTTATTTTAATCTTGTATTAAAAATCTTACAGTGAAATTTTTTCATGTTCCATGTTTCAAATCTGAAAGAAATTTAAAATCAAACATTCAAGATTGAAATTAATATAACGTGTTGTATTCCACGTTCAGGTTCTATCAATTTTTACGGTTTAGTTTTGAATATTTTTTCAAACAAATATAGGATTTGATACAAAAACTTATTGACTATAGCTACAAGAAATTCCGAATACATTAAGTATGTATATATTCCTAAAAGGAAATGGAATAATTTTTTGATCGATGCTGTTTGGCATTATTATCCACTTAGGTGGGTGTGCTATGTAAACAAAACTATGAAATAAAATGGAATACTGGCGCATAAATTGTCCAATCCTGTATATACAAACTCTACTAATTTCTCTTACTTACCATTATTTGCGATATCAAGATGCAGTAATAATCATTTGATATTTCATTGAACATAAAAATGTTCAATAAAAACTAAATAGCTTCCGAAAAACTGGTTTTTCGTGGTCATAGGGAGTCGTAAAAATGGATTAAATATACTGTGAAAATTATTAGAAAGCATTGCAAATATTATGGACAACTAAAAAAACATTTGTGTCAAAACAATTCTTTAGTAGATTGTTCAGCAGATTATATAGTAGATCTATTAATTTCGGAAGAAAAAGTAAAACTTTTTATATTCGTGCATAAAAGAAATTACATCATACTTTACTAATCTTTTTCTTTTACAAAAATTTTTACATATTTTACTTAATTTTTTTCTTTTTTACTACTTTAATAAATTTGTCGCTATTTTAAATGAAAGCAAAATTTCGAAAATCTATGAATAATACAATTTCGTTTTATGTAGTAAAAAGTAGCGTATGCTATTAATAAACATCTTTACGAGGGATATATTATGTAAAATTTCTAGGGGTTTTAATAAACCTGTAAGTGGATCCGAATGCTTCTATATTCAGTTATTTTCCGCCGTTTGGTATTTGTATGATAAAATGTGACCAAATGTTGTTAAACTTTTCAAAAATACGTCTAAGCGGTTTGTAGCAAGTGCGAAATGCTGTTTCGTACACCACTTTTCCAGAATAATAATTTCGCAACATATAGTCTAGTTTTAAATGAGGCTAGTATTATTATTCAGTTAAAAATAGAAACTGGTCAAGTCTCAAAATTATATTGTGGTAAAGAAAATTAAATTAATTACGTTTGTTTTTATTATTTTTTCACTGAAAAAATATCGTTTAAAGATATAGATTTTTGTAAACATCAAAATTTATTGCTAAATTATTAACTTAGTTCTTTCATATGAAACTAATTAATGCGGATTTCCGGAGGCTCATCAATTCTAGGCTGATAAATGCAATTTCTCCTTATGCCTTAAAGATTTCATCAATCATCGAAACTTCCTTCGATTTCCAGTACTCGTTAGCATTCAAATTCCGAATTTATTAACTTCCGTTCGAAAACTTAATCTTGGCATGTAATACAAAATCTTGTAATACGGGTCTCTAAATTAGAGAATTTCATTAGAAAACCGGAATTCAGTAACTTATAATCAACAACATACATTTTATCCAAATCTTCTTATTAATGTTTCAGAAAAAAAAGAATTAATACTAGTTCAGATTTTAATGCTTTAGTAAATAACACAATCGGGTAAATGATTTCTGTATTAACTCTTTGTATCCCTGTGTTGAAGATCTGCAACATACCAAAAAATATTAGTGCTGTTTATGTTTTCGGATAAATTGTCTAACAAGTTTTATGTAGCATTTTTCACAATATTCACAACAGTCATTTTTCAAGAAGTAATGTCCAGAATTTCATGCCTTTAGAATCCTGAAGATGAAGATAGGTTTTCATTTAATTTTGGCACTGTGGTAGCGACTTTTGAAGCATAAACATGCATGAGGTAGAAGAAAGTTTTGGGATTGCTACCTCTGACAAGTTTTTTTATGACACGTGCATTAAAGGTAAATAGAATGTTACTTTAACATTTGATTAGTATAAATCCCTCTTAAGAATTACGTAATTAAAACAATGTCAGAAGAAAATATATTTACAATCATAATTAACTTTGGAAGATGTATTCTTTAAGAAATATGCTTAATCTCTTATTAAATATTGTTCCAAAAATAATATAAGGTACCCTGGGGTAATAACGCCATGTTAAGGTTCTACCAATTTTCACGGCTTAGTTTTAGATTGTATTTTTCAAACAAATATAGGATCTGATACAGCAACTCATTGACTATCTATATAAAATAAAATAATTTAACAGATATGTATTCATAAAATGTAATGGCGTTTTTTCTTGACCAATGCTATTTGGCGTTAATACCCACCTATATGGGTAATAACGCCATGCAAACAAAACTATAAAATAAGATGGAATAATCGCATATAGATTGCCCAATTCTAAAAATACAAACTCTACAGCTCTAGAAATTGACAAATTGCAATCTAAGCTATTGAAAATGTACAATTTTTTGTGACTCTGAAAGAAAAAGAAAGCTGTGGTGGTGGCGGGGGGGGGAGGCAAAAGAATAACAGATTCTAAGCTACGTTTTGCTTAAAAATGACCATTTAAATAGAATTATTAGAAACATTGCACGGATTATTTGAATCAGTATTTACATTCCCATGTATGCATTCTATGCGATAGAAAATATTGATTTTTTGTGAAAGTGAAAGAAAAAGGAGTGAGGGGGGGCTTCAACAGAAAATAACACCCTGTGTCTCTCTTTGCTTAAAAAGTCCCGCTTAAATATGATTATAAGAAACATTGCATGGTTTTAACCATTCATAATGTAATATTTTAATCATGTGGAGTTTTATAATAACTAGAGTTATATGTAATAAATATTTTTGTTAAACCTTAACTGCTGTTAGCGTCTCACATACCGCTGAGTTTTTCAAGTTTCAGAGTTTAACTTGCAATTTTTAGTTTAACAATAGATACCGGGAAAATTTTGTTTCATTTGGAGTCCTATTACTATCTCTAGAAACTTTTGAATAGCTGAATTTTATTTATAATAGTCCTGTATATAAGGTTCAATACAAAAATATTATTCTAAAAGTTAATTTAACATTTTATTCATCGTTAGATTAAGCGGTCTGACAGGCCGCTCACAGTAAGTTTTGCGACAATTTTTGTTACAGCAGTTAAGGTTTAATACTATTATAGTAATCTAGTAAGTAGTTTTTAACCCATAACTCCACACTAATGCGGATTCTCCAAACCTACAGTTAAATTGTCGACGTTTTAAAGAGCATGCTTTAATAAATTTTTAATAAATTGAATAAAATTTTTGATTAAAAAATATTATCCCAAAGAGATCTCTTATTCACTTTTATACATAATTCATATGGTTATATATCATTATCTCTATATTAGCAACAAAATTAACCTTTAACTGCTGTTAGCAATCTGACTGAACACTGTACCCCCCCCCCCCAAAAAAAAAAAAAAATAGCGTTTAACTTGTATTTTCCAGTTTAACTATAGTTACAACTGAAATTCTCTTTCGTTTGGAGTTCTCGTAATATTGTTAGAAATATTTGAATAGATTAAATTTAATTAGAATTAATTCTGTACAAAAAGTTTAGCGCAAGAACAGTATTCAATGATTTTTAATCATGGATCGCATTTTAACCTTTAACTAATGTTACCGGTCTCGTAGACCACTAATTTTATTTTATTTTTTTAGTTTAAAGTGTAATTTTCAGTTTAACTGCAAATACTACCGAAATTTTGTTTCATTTGAAATTATAGTACTATCACCAGAGACTAAATAGGTGAATATTAAGTATAATACTCTTGTATAAAAAGTTTAGAACAAAAACACAATCCTATGAGTTATTCCCGCCTTCTATTCATCTTTCAATTTTGTGGTCTCACAAACCGCATCATATTCATACGTTACAATTTCTGTCACATCAGTTAAAGGTTAAATTTATAAAGTTTTGAAAAACCGAACGCTGAGAAAGCGGACCATTAAAATTTCGAACTCAATTGAACAACCCAGTGGAAATTTAATAGAAACCTGATTTTGAAGATGTTCGAATTTGAATCTCGAAAACATTTTGATATAGTTTTATTTACAAGAGTTAAAAATTATTTTTACATTAGTAAAAAAAAATAATAATAATATACTAAAAATAAAATAGAGAGATTATTTTTAAGTATTGGGCACTCCCCCCTTAATCTTACCATTTCAACAATGATGATAATGCTGTCCCATAATAATATATAAACCCCCTTCGGATATAGCTCGGCCACTGTTGGGAATCAACCGGGGTAATAACGCCAATCCCTGGCGGTATTACCCCGGGATACTTATTGCGCAGTAAATCCTAAACTAAAAATTATCTCGAGAAGATATCCAAAATTTTCTACAACAATTTTAAAGTACATGAAATACACTACAAATTTATGTAATAAACAAAGTATTTCTGGATAAAAAATATAGTCTTCAGATCAAAAACCTTATCTCGCAAATTTTAGATCAAGCGTTAATTTTAGTTGCTTGTAAAAACAATAAGACCTAAAAATGAAACAAATTAACTTGAAGCTGTTTTTTGCGATTTATATGACTCAAAACACTTCTGCGCAGAGCACATGGGTGTCATTTACCTGATTATTTCATAATTATGCAAAATATAAGCACTTGGCGTTATTACCCCGCCTGGCGTTATTACCCCAGGATACCTTACTATATATATGTGTGTGTGTATAGTCAAGTATTTATTACATTCTCAATCAGACGATATGCATGCTTCATTATGCAGTTTTTCTTTCTTAATGCCCTTACATTTCATACAATAAAAAAATCACATTCTTCAAGTTGTTTTTACTTTTCGGTACAATATTGATAAGGAAACAAACATATGCCACAAGATGCCGTATTTGGCAACTGTCCAGCATCGTACCGAAACGTAGCCATCAATAAAGAAAAGTCCATTAGACGTTATGCAGTATTATTTTACAATTTCATTAAGATCACTTGTCTACTGACACTAAAAATGAATAAATAGTATCCTAATTGCTTCTCTAAATAAGTAGTCGATTGACATAATTAACGCATATAAGATTTGAAAAATGGTTCTAAGTGTTCGTTTATTACTTTTTTCTATGTTTACAAGAAGAAAGTACTTAGATTCGTGAAAATTTTAGAATTCCGGATTTCGAAGGATTTACACATTTTAGGAGTCAGACATACCAAAAATCATGTTTTTTACAAGTTTCTTCAGTGTGTACCTGTAAATACTAAATGCTTTCTATTTTACAGGAAATAACTTGTAGCGAACCTCAGCAACGTATATCAATTTCATAAAATGTTAAATAATTTAATATAATTTGAACGCACCACAAACAATGTTTCTCCCTAAACCATTATGTAATAGAATACATTTCTGTGGACCTCTATATAAACAAAAAATATTCCTTGCAGCAAAGATTGTACAGAATGTATATTTTAGTACATATTTCATAGATGTATATAAATTGTATTATGTTCGAAAGAGTGTAACATCATTAAAATACTCTCCAAACTAATTTTCTCATTGTTCACAATGAAACGGAATAATTTTGATTGTTCCTGTAATTAAACTATACATCCGATTTTCATAAAATTTGAAATGACTCAGTAAAATTTTGTAATAATCATATATTGTAAATTTCAAACGATTTGGCTGGGTAGTTTTTTGCGTTGTTATATGCGGAGGGACCGACGGATTGAACGTCGACTATAAGTGTAAAATATTTAAATGATTACGAAAGCACCTAAAATGTTTTCAATCCTTCCTTGGTTCTCAAAAGTAGGGATTCATTTGATGTCATTATTTTTTGTTTGATCTCAAGAAAGAATTATAGTAATTTTATTTTTAATTTTGTACATGAAATGAGATAACAGCGATAGATATTCAAATTTCCAAACAATTTTTTCCTTACATTTCAGTACATTTATTTATGCTTTATATTAATTTTAATTATGTAATTCCAAGTGACTTTTTCACTAGAATTCTTATATTTTTATTCCTAATATAAATATCTTAAACGATACGTAATTAAAAAAATACAAAAGAAAATCAATTTGCAATCACAATTAAATTTATGGCAGAATTTTTTCCTTTAAGTAAGTAAAGTATACGAGTTATTTTTATTTTGCTGTCATTATTTTCCTATCCAAAGCCAAGGAATTGTTACAGAGGTATCCGATCAATATAGATCTCTCTTAAAAATACGCAATTAAAACAATGACAGAAAAAATCCATTTCAAAAGTAATTATGTTTTAGAAATATTTATTTTTTAAAATTAATTGTTTGATCTCTTATTAATTACTATTCCATACTTAATACATGCATATATATTCATATACATATATATCGTATTCAGGTGATAGAAATACTTAGTTAATCATTCTGTAACACCTTTCTTAGAATTTTGCTCTTTTTAAATAACGAAAATGCTGTTATTTATTTCACTTGTTTCCAAAGATTGATGAGGAGACAAACAAATGCTACAAAATGCTGTATTTGGCAGCTATTCAGAAGTGCTCCGATTGTAACTGTCAATAAATCCAAGTCAATTGGATGCTATGCATTATTATCTACCAACTTTAATGCCCCATGTCTGTTAAAATGACATTTAAGTGATATTATAATAGGATTTCTAAATATGTAGTCAGTTAATAAAATTATTCGCAAAAAGTAAAGTCGTTTAGATTAACATTTTTGCAAGTGTTTCAAATATTAGTTTGTTTTATATTAAATAAGGTCAATTATTATAATTTTTCTTTTCAATCACATTTTACAAACACGTGCTAGAAAATTCTACAGTATTGGCATATGTTTGCAATGAATTGATGAACAAATAAGCAAAAATACTTTGTTAAATCACCATAAAATGAAAAAATTAAACAGGACGTGTTTCGAGCTACAACAATAACAGCTCGTCATCAGCTAAAGCAAAACATGTGTCCGTAAGGCACAGACTCGAGATAAATTGAAAGAAACAGGGTGGAGATTACAAAAAGTGCGACAGGTGGCGCTATCAGAAAGAGCCAAGTTGGAAGAGAAAAGTCGAGGTAAAGTGAAAGAAACAGGGAGGCGATTACAAAGAGTGCGTCAGGTGGCGCTAGCTGAAACAGCACAAGTGGAAAGGAAAAGTGTTGCCAAAGTAATAAAAGAAAGAGAAAAAGGTGGAAAAAACCAATGACCAGATTGACAAAGCTCTGTATAAATTTAATAGGCCTAAACGTCTTCTTACTGATTCTAATAATTCTTCTAATATTAACTCTATAATTCTACCATTTTATTCTTTTCTCTGTTTCAAAATTGCTAAAATCCTTTCTCGTTTCAATTTCAAAGTTATCTTCAAACCTATGAATAAAATTAAATTCTCGTCTTTGAAAAATCCTATTCCTATTGAGAACCGGTGGGATATTTATTTTATTCCTTATTCTTGCAATTTGGGTTATATTGGTCAGACCAGAAGAGCGTTGAAGAAAAGATTGGATGAGCATCGGAGATATGTTAAAAATAAGGAATTTTCCGGTCAGGTCTTCGATTGCTTCTCACTGTTAATCTTCCGGTCAATTTCTTCCTGTCTTCCCTTATTTCAATTTTTCCATGGCCAGAATTATTTTTAATCCTGCCTCTCCCTCTCACTTAGATGTTCACGAACCTTATTTTATTTGTAAAAATTCTAATAATCTTGTCAATGATATCTCCCCTCCCTTTCTCCTACATGGAAATTCCTTTAATTCTTTTATACATTTTATATACTGTTTTAATGTTTTTTAACTTTTCTTCTTTTATTTTATTTATTAAATTTTAGTTATTTATTTTATTTTATTTTTTTTATTATTAATTTTTAAGGATTTATTTATTTTATTTATTAACATTACAATTTTTATTATTTTATTCATTTATTTTTTATTTTTATTTATTTTTATTTATTTCATTATTTCATTATATTTTATTTTCGTTATTATTTGTTGGTTTTTTTCCGCCTTTTTCTCTTTCTTTTATTATTTTGGCAACACTTTTCCTTTTCACTTGCGTTGTTTCAGATAGCGCCACCTGACGCACTCTTTGTAATCTCCTCCTTGTTTCTTTCACTTTATCTCGACTTTTATGTTCCACCTTGGCTCTTTCTGATAGCGCCCCCTGTCGCACTTTTTGTAATCTCCACCCTCTTTCTTTCAATTTATCTCGAGTCTGTGGATTACGGACACGTGTTTTGCTTTAGCTGATAACGAGCTGTTATTGTTGCAGCTCGAAACGCGTCATGTTTAATTTTTTTTCATTTCATGGTGCTTTAACAAAGTATTTTTGCTTATTTATCAATTTTATCGCCAGTTATTACGGTGTTTTATTACTTGATGACCAAAGCTGAACTTCGAAATTTTGTGTATTTTTATCATATAAATGTAAGTATAAATCCAAAATAATGTTTATATTGTTAAATAAATATTCACTTTTTAGCTCGTAGAATTGAAACAATTAAAAAAGTATTAGAAAAAGTCAGTCGAGAATTAAGATTTATACTGACTTATATTTTCTAAAAACTTTGTTTAATCTCTTATGAAAAGCATTCCATAATTAATATATACACGCGAGGCTATTGCAAGGTTTCATTTTAAGCCGAATGTTTTTATATTCTATTCAGAACGTATTTTTAAAAATATTTGTCATAGTATATTTCATTTGCAAATTCTCTCAAAGCAAATGTAAAAGATTTTTGGTTGAAGGTACAGTTAAAAAATATATCGGCCTGTAATTGAAGCTTTACGGTATCGCACGTGATATCTGATGCATGATACTCACACGCATATACACTATCTATACAAATATTTAATACAATACCAATACAAATACACACATAAACAATATCAATAACAATATAGACATGCTTAATTAATTATACTGAAAAAAAATTTCTTTTCTTGACATTTTAATCGAATAAAATCCTATTATTTCAGTTGTTTTACTCTTATGTTTTATATTGATGAAGAGAATAACACATGCTACACAAAATTGTATTTGGCAGCTATCCAGCCGTGCACCGAATCGTAACTATCAATCAACACAGAGCTATTTGAAGTTGCGCATTATTATCCTCCAACTTTATTACAACATGTCTGTTAAAATGACAAATAAATAACATACGAATGGGATTACTAAATATATAGTCAGTTAATAAAATTATTCGCAAAACATTTGTTAAAGTGTAGCAAGTATTACTGTATTTTATTTTCAATCACATTTTAGAAACACATGCTAGAAGATAATACAATGGCGGCATATGTTTGCAATACATTTGTGACCAAAGTAAATGGAACTCGTAAATTTTATGTAATTTTATTGTCCAAATGTGATACATAAATATATTTTTTATATTTTTCAATAAATATTTATTTTTG
The DNA here is from genome assembly GCA_964019185.1 of Maratus speculifer. Classification (NCBI taxonomy): domain Eukaryota; kingdom Metazoa; phylum Arthropoda; class Arachnida; order Araneae; family Salticidae; genus Maratus; species Maratus speculifer. The sequence goes on from OZ025302.1 coordinate 175,762,710, forward strand.
TAACCAATAGAAAAAAAAAACTTTGTTGAGGTTACATAAAACACTTTATTTAATTAATTATTTATTTAAGTATTTATTTATTTTTAAATTTTGAATTCCAATTTTACATAACATAAGACTATATTTAAAATTTTTAGACTCAGACACTTAAAAAGATAATTTATATTGTTTCACAACATAAAATGCCTTAAATAGACCAATAATGTTGTTAAACAAACAATACCACTCTCATATCTATATATTTTTTTTTATCATTTTTTTCAGAAAATGCAATTTTCACATCATTAGGTACACAGTATACAACATCCGAAATAGTGTTTTTTAAGTTCTTAAACAAACAATGCCTTAAACATGTCTATAATTTTTTTAATCGTTTTTATTTCTGTAAATTCATTACTTACATCCTTAGGTAAACAATATATAAAATAACCAAAATAGCGCTTATTAGTTTTCTGACAAACAATGGCACTCACATATCAACTTTTTTATCTTTCTATTTCTCAAAATTCATGTTATACGTGTACATATTTAAATACATAGTATACAGGGTTTTAAACAGCCCCTTTAACTTTTTTAAACAGTACTACGCCTCTATTTGTAATTTTCAACACCTTTTCTTAAAATGGATTGGTTGTATATCTAGGTATACTTTATTTAAATTCCATTTAAGTTAGAAAGATGGATTTTTTAAGCTTGAATAGCTTTATTTGTTACTATCTCAAAATTATGACCCAAACTATAATATTTCAAAAATATGCAATAAAACTTAAAAAGTTTTCTCTGATTTTCTAAACATTTTATTTACATTAATTTCACTTCATTTTGACTAGAAAAATTAAAATTTGCATTATTTATCAGACATATGTTTTTAACCTGCATCAAGTAAAAATTAAAAAAGTTATCTGCAATGGTATTTTACAAAAGTTTACCTAACTTACTGTCATAAGCATTACATATTAAAAGAATTCTGTCGGCTTGGCCTATAGGCGCAGGTAGATTTCGAAGTTAAGTGCTCGTTTCAACAACAAAAAATAAAATATGATTAGAGATAAACCCCGTTTAACAATTTAATTTGGCCGCTTTTGAGGAGTTTTTAATTTCATTTTTTTTTTTTTTGTAAGAGCTGGTTTTATAAGAAGTATCTTGAGCGAAATTCGGCTCAAAATGTCCACTTTGATAGCATTTTAAAAATATATTCTGCGTTTATGAAAATATCGACTAATATGGCATATTATATAATTCTTAAATAACAGAAACTATCATCTGAATGCGTTTGAAAGCAAAATTGAATTTAAAAATGAGTCAGCAAATAAGCAGTTTGTTATTTGAATGCATTTTCAATTCTTCAGTGATGCTCTTTTCGGGAAATTCTAATGAAAAGGCCCATTTCGATAGCATTTAAAAAAATATATTGTGCCTTAATAAAAAGAAATAGGCCAATACGTTACATTATACAGCTACTAAATAAGAGAACTTTTCAGTTGGATGCGTTTGAAAGCAAAATTGGATTTAAAAATGAGTCAGAAATAAGCTATTTGTTATTTGGATATTTCCCCAATTTTCCAATCGCGATCGCTTCGAAAAAATTCTGTTCAAAATGCCCATTTCCACAGCATTTTTTAAAAATATATTATCTCTTTATTAAAAAAATGGCCAATACGTTACATTATACAGTTCCAAAATAAGAGAACATGTCATTTGGATGCGTTTAAAACCAAAAATGAATTTTAAAAATGAGTCAGAATATAATCAGTTTGGATTTGAGATTTATTCTTCAATCCAAACAGGAAATATTTTAGATTATCACTAGAGTTTTTATTTTAAATTTCCTCGTAGCACTTGTTTAATATCATTAAAAAAAATAATAATCTGGTAGTAAACATCTTTAACATGGTTAAAATAAAGTGACATTTTACGGAAGTTACCTACGAAGTTGGCGAGTATGTTTCTGAACCGCTCATGCTCTGAAACGCACTTAACTGTTTTTTGTTTCCTTGGGGCTCATATCGGTGTTTTCTTGTAATTTGACAATTATATGTTCGAAATATTTATCGCAGATGTATGTAAAATATTTCTTTTTTTTTTTTTTTTTTTTTTTTTTTTTCGTAAGACTTTTACAGATTTTCGCATTTCAACTTTTTAATTTTGAAATGTTCGATTTGTGAAAATAATCCTGAACTAATGGATAAAAATGAAAATCGTTTTCATATTCAGTGCTGAAATATGTAAAAAATCCATAATCAAAAAGCCCAATTAACACATCTGTTATTCAGTATCAGATTTTTGCTATTTTTTTTTTTTACTTTTGACTTTATCTTTGATGTGCACATTTTGCGAAAAATCCTAAAAGATGGATAAAAATGAAGTACATTTTACGATTCTGTGCTAAAAAATACTAAAAAATTGTTCATCAAAGTTTAAAAAATACAACCATCTCAGATGTGTGTAATTTGTGATAAAACATAAAAAAATACTAGAAATATATTTTTCCTCTTTAACTCAGTTGTAACATAATATTTTCCAAAAGTGTTTAAAAATTGTTCTCTATACCAACAGTTCCCAAACTTTCTTGGTACGCGATCCACCTTTCAGTATAAAAAAAAATTCGCGACCCGCCTTCAGTAGTAAAAAAATTTCGTGACCAACCCAAGATAAAGTTGTATATCAGCATAGCAATTTTTGTACGATCGCTATACGCTTGGCTATCCTATAGTTGGAAAAATGCAAATTTTCGTACGGAAGATACATTAAGAACAAAAGCAGGAATCGGTAATCTCAATGTGTGTAAATGAATAGTAATTAAAATAATGCACAAATTACAAAGATTGTTTAAAATACGTTTAATTGTTATGAAAACATAACTTTATAATAAAGGAAATTTCTGTACTGATATTTACCAATGTGGAAACATACATTAACACGCAGTTTGTCTCAATATTTGACTTTCAAAAACAGCAAAGTAGAAAACGCATGTTCTCATAAACACGAAGTGTTGAATTTCATCAAGGACCTCAAATCTTATTTAAGTATTTCTGGATATTCTGTTCGTACGAGGCATGTTTTTTAAGTAAGTATCGTTTTGGAATTAAAAAAAGACGTGCAAAGATATCGCAATAATTTTATTTTTACATAAAAGCCTGTACCTTAATCTACTTTCTACATAATTTCCGTGATTACTGAGGCACTTGTCATAATGTGGCACCAGTTTTTGAATACCCTCCTCATAAAATTCTGCCGCCTGACTTTTTGACCACTGTATCACAAATGTTTTGACTTCGTTATCGTCTTGAAGACGCTGACCCCCCAGGTGTTTCTTCAAGTGTGGGAACAAATGGTAGTCGCTGGGCGCCAAATCAGGGCTGTATGGAGGATGATCTAGAGTTTCCCATTAAAAAGATTTGATGAGATCTTTGGTCCGATTAGCCACATGTGGACGGGCATTGTCATGCAGCAAAACGATACCCTTACTCAACTTGCCACGTCTTTTGTTCTGGATTGCACGTCGCAGATTGTTCAATGTCTCACAATAAGACGCTGCATTGATTGTCTCATTACGAGGTAGAAACTCCACTAGCAATACTCCTTTTTTGTCCCAAAAAACTGTGCACATGATTTTCGGGGCAGAAATTGTTTGCTTAAACTTCACTTTTCTGGGTGATGATGAATGTCGCCATTCCATGGATTGTTGTTTCGATTCTGGTGTGACGTAGGCCACCCATGTTTCGTCACCAGTAACAATTTGGTCTAAAAAATCTTCACCTTCATTGTGGTACCGCTCAAGGAAAGTCAATGCACTGCCTAAACGTTGGGTTTTGTGCAAATCCGTCAACATTTTTGGAACCCAACGTGAACACAATTTCCGGTAATTCAAGTTCTCGGTCACAATGCGATACAAAACACTCCGAGAATATTGAGGAAAGCAGTCGCACAATGATGGAATTGTAAAGCGTCTGTTTTCTCTCACCTTTTCGTCCACTTTCTGCACCAAATCTTCATTAACGACCGAAGGACGCCCACTCCGTTCTTCATCATGCACATTTGTGCGGCCATCTTTAAATGCTCTCACCCATTTCCTTACCATTCCATCACTCATAATGTTTTGTCCGTAAACTTCACAGATCTCACGATGAATATCGATCGGTTTTACGCCTTTAGCATTAAGAAATCGTATAACAGCCCGTAGTTCACAATCAGCGGGACTCACGATTGTCGGTTGCATCTTAAGCACTCAGTAAACAACGTATACAATGAAGAATCAGACTGTAATAGCGTCAGTGCGTAGACAAGAGATGTAGGTAACCAGCGCGCATGCACGGAACGCCGACCGTAGCGCTGCGGCGGCGGAATCGCAAAACGGTACTTACTTAAAAAATACCTCGTATATTAATCTCGAAAGAAATTAAGGATTTTCCCTTGAAATATTATTTGCCGTTGAAATTGTCATATCATTTTAAACAGATGAAATAAACGATACATTTTGATGACAAACCTCGATTGTTCCGCGACCCACCAAAACAACTGGCGCGGCCCACCAGTGGGTCGTGACCCATAGATTAGGAACCGCTGCTCTATTCTATTGTCCCTTGAAAAGTACGCAAAATAAATACATTAATTATATATCGATAAATATTTCGTACATAATCGATATATATTTCGGTTGATATATCGTAGATAAATATTTCCATAAAAAAATTGTTAAATTTCAGTAAACATTTTCTTCTGAGGATTGAATGGGTACTTTTAATTTTATTTAAAAAAGTTTAAAATGATTTTTTTCAAGAACTGAAAGGAAATCCAGGGCTTAAACGGTTAAAGGAAAAATATATTCATTTAATGCTTTTAAATCGGTAAATAATAATAATAATAATAATAATAGAAATTTTTTTGCATTAAACAGCATGCACCATGTTTAATATTACATAATCATTATTCTATCCTTCTCATTTTTAAATAATACAAACACAAGAATTATTCGGAAATTAATTATTTCCTTATTTTTTTACACTAAAAAAATAAATCTCATGGCTATATTTGTTGGCTTTTCCGTCTAATTTTGATGTGGAGACATATGCCACATCATTACGATATTGTATTTGGCAGCTGTCCAGCAGACGACCAATAGTAATTATCAATAATAAACGCAAGTCCTTTTCACGTTGTTTATTATTATTCTGCAATTTTATTTAATACCACAATGGATATAAAGTATAAATAAAACGTATTCTACAGACTCGTTAAGTCAGCAGTCGGTTAATAAAATTTCTTGCAAAACAGAAGTGCTTTATATAGATTTGTATAAAGTTTAAGAAACGTAGTTTGATTTCAATTTAAAATATTTTTCTATACACATACTTGATGATTGAATAATATGACATGATAAAAATATCTTTATAAGAGCATTTTAGAATTATATACCAAAATAAATAAATTAATCAATGAATTTTTAGTCTGATTACGATTATTTATTTTTGATTACACATTTTTTTTAACTGCTTCTAGGAAATGTCTATTTTAAAATTATTTTGTCACGTAGGTGGAAATTAATGAAACATTAATGATCGCAGTACGAAATGAAATTTTCCTGTTCCAAATTATCATGTTTTTCATTGGTTTTAACGAAAGAGTAAAAAAAAAAAAAATAGTAATATCTTAATGCATTAATTACAAATTTCTACTTTATAAATATCGCTATTCTAAATAAAAAATATTTGCTTATTTAAGAAAGAAATTCTGTGATGAAATAACAAGAAGTTGGAGGAAAGAAGTATGAGGGTCATATAGAAAGTAAATTTCCAACAACTCGTAAAAAGTAAGAAAGTTAAATGCTACGAAAAATTTATAGCAAATGATACACGGTGTTTCAGCTACTTCAACGTAAGAACCACCGGAATTCTAACATTTGCCATAGCATGGGATACGTTTTTTAGTCTAGTGCCATAGAAGTCTGCTATCTTCGAATGGATTCTGCTTGTCAGAGTTATCAGCACTAAACTCATAACCAACAACGATCCTGATAGGTACTCGTTGACCCCATCGTGATATCCATGCAGAAAATTATTGCTGCTCCCATGCATTTGGCTTTGTATTTGGGTGTAAAATTTTTCGGCGAACATTTTCCCGAACAATAGTCTTTTCGCAGGGCCTGACTAACACAAAGGCACAGAGGTAGCTGTTCCGCATACTCTCAATTTAGAGGTCACCCATGGAGATAAAATGGATTCCGTTCAGAGGTAGCAAATGTTTAATATTGGTCAAAAGTTACCAAAATGTCTATGATTTCGAAAGGTAATGTTGGTCTTAAATTTGAAGCATGGCGTAAATATTTGCAAAAAACATACAATATTGATGGATTTATGTGCCTATTTTTTAAATTTTTCTTAAATAAAAGTACTTACCAGATTTTATAAAAATCCGAGGAAGTTGAAACAAATCACTGTTGTTTGTAAAAAAAAAAGTAACCTAAATTTTTAACAATCTATCGCAGCAAAGACAGAGTTGCGATTGAATTGACAAACGCTGTTTTAAGAAGTAGAGATGGGGTGGACATTATTCACAAAAGCTAAAACTTCGATATTAAAAGTTGTTTTTTAATAAAATAGTCTATGTCCCAGTTACGTCGTGGATCCAATTATCATAACGTGCCTTATATAAAAACTTTGTCATCTTCCTCGATTACGAAAACTTACGAATGTAATTTAATTAATTTCGTATTTAACTTATTTCATCTTCACATACGAAAACTTCTAAAACTTCGTCAGAATTTTCTGCGGACATCAAAATTCGTCTTATGAAAAAAATTGGAAAATAGATATTTTTGTCATTTTTCGAAAAAAAAGGCATTAATTTCACATACATGGAATGATATACACAAAAAAGTTGTGAGCGTTTGTTAAATATGAAAACTTGCGAATCCAATTATTACGTTTGTAGTTTAATTCATTTCATATATAACTTATTTTGACGTTGCATACGTAATTTAGTCGCAAATTATAACGGATTTGTAAATTCATTTTAAGCAAGAAATTAATTAAATGAATTTTTTGTTATTTTTCGCATTCCAGGAACCCTTAAATAAAATATTGCGTATAAAAATATTTTATATCATTTACTTCTCAGGCGACAGAAACACAAACATTAGTCTATTATTTCTGTTATTTAATCAAGGTAACTGCTAAGCTTGTTTTACTTTCTGCCTAATATTGATGAGAAGACATCTGCCACAAAGAACTGTATTTGGCAGCAATCCAGCTTCGTACCGAATAGTAATTATCTATAAACACAAGTCCGTTTTTTATGTTATGCATTATCCTCCAATCACATTAATGCCCACAAATGTCTGTGAGAGGATAAATAAATAATTTTCTTTTGGTGTTTGTAAATAAGTAGTTAGTATATAATGTTTCTTTAAAGGAAATATGGCTTATAGGCGATTTGGATGTAACAGTTTTTTTTTCTTACACAGTATCAAAACTTAAGTTCTTATATGCCACAGCTTTTGTTTGTAGGTACATTTATAACACAATCACTCCAGAAAGAAATACCTGATTTACTTGAAAAAAAATTCCTTGGTTCATTCAGATAAAACGCTTTTTTGATTAGTTCCATTTATAAAAACGTTATCATTAGTTTAAATTTCAGAAATAATAATATTTAGATACATCAACAACTCTTTACTTCGTTGTTTTAAATGTTCTCTTGAAATGTTTTCAATTATTATTTATCACCAGTTAATTCGGTGGTTTTTCGCTGTTCAATGGTGTCCCAACTTTGTTCAAATTTGCCCCATCACAGGGAATTCAACATTATAACGGTTTATTCCATTCGACTGAAGAATTTGAATAAAACAAAGCTTTTAAACTAACGTTAACATCTTTATTTAGGTGTTGAATAATAATTTAAAGTTTTAGAGATACAAAACTATAAACAAAAATATTACAACTTTATATTCTTAAGTTTAGATTCAAGAGGGAGAAAAATATACCTTGCTTAGACAGTATTGTTCATACAAAATTGTGTAGCTTTGTTTACTTATTGCATTCAAGCAGTATGAATTTATTACCATATACATTTTTTAAATAATTTACTTCAAGGAAAATATTTAGAGTGTTGTAAGGTGCCCCAGTTCAAACGTGCCCCCCTCTTCCCTAATATATAATTAGTATGAATAGTCTGTGATCTCAATGCCATCAGTTTAACTAAGAACTTTTCTTTTTATTTAAAAATCCAATTGACGTTTTTGTGTATTTAAACAGGAATATTGAGTTATATTGATACAATTAAAATATCGCTAAAAAAAAACTTAAAAACTGTGTTTATTAAAAAAATTATCTAAGTTGACTTTTATTATAATTTTTTATTATTTAACATTTAGGGATTGCTAAATATTTTACATTTTTAACTGATTTTGTTTTGAAAATTAGTTACAAATAGCTTTAAATTTCACTAAATATTTTAAACATAATCCAGTTTATAGTTATTACATCAATAATTTTGTATCGTTTTTCCTTTTATGAATTGAATATCTGTAATTGGCAGTGAAGTGATTCAGCGTTTTGTTATAAATTCTAAATGAATAACGTGGGTTTAACGCTTGGTAATATTTATTACTTAAATTTAAAATAATAATTAATAAAAAAGATGATTGAGCATTTCAAACAGTTTTACCTAGAAGTTTACAAATGTCCAATGTGATCGCCTTTGGTTACACGGCACACATCGAGTCGATAGCTGAATTCTTCCCAAACATTGATTAGCAAAGTTCGTTCAGAGTTCGTAGTTGGTTCTGTTCAGACGGTCACCCAATCCGGCACCATGTGATTTCTACCTGTGGGGGTTCATAAAGGATCATGTATATGTGCCTCCACATACCAGCTGTTGCAATATTGACTCCACAAACATTAATCAACATTTGGGAAGAAATGAGTTATCGACGTGATGTGTGCCATGTGACAAAAGGTACTCACATTGAACACCTGAAAGTTTTTAGGTAAATCTGTTTGAGTTACTCTTTCATTTTATGGATTAATGGTAATTTTAAGTTTTTATTAATAAATACTATCAAACGATAAAACTCCTGTATTCATATAGAAACACTCCATAGTGTTGTACAATAATGTAATTCATATGTGCGCGATCCCGTCTGGAAGCTGCAATAGAGGCTGCAATGATTTTGGAAGATATAGTTGGAGGCGGCAATTAGGATTTAAAACTTTGCTTTTAAACAAAATGCAGGAGTTTTTTCCAAAGAATTTTTTATGATGTTAACTATTAAATTAAAACATGTTGGACGTACCAATTCCAAAAGTTTTTTTCTCTCACACACATTTTATTATTAGAAAGAAAATTTACAAATGTTAATACTTCAATATTATTAGTTCAATACTATACAAAATTTGATTTTCATCTAAAATGTCTGCTTCTATCGATTAATTGGAATAATAATGAGTTAATCTTGATTTTGTGAAATATATTAAAATAAATCATTTTGCGTTATTTGTTGTCTATCAGATGTTTGCGAATAGATGGCTTAAATGGATGCAAAGATCATGCTATACCACGAGCCATCAATGTAAAATAAAACTAAGAAAATTCGAGAAATTTTAGTATTACATCGAAAATTACAGCGAAATATATCGAAATTCAAGAAGGATTAGCTGGCCATATATTGAAATAAATTTCCTTAAAGACTTATTTAATACTTTGCATAACTTCATATAGGGTAACACCCCCAGTAATTGGCATGCACCAGTGATTGGCACATTTTACAAACATGTCCTAAAAAAGATTTATATCCAGTCTTTTAAAAATTCAAGACCATATATCAGTTATATGCTCATTTACGTTAAAGATTATAACTTTGATTTGTTTTACAAGATGACAATAGAGCCTAGGAAAGAGAAAGAAATCTGGCTTGTATCAAATTAGCCATTTTGTTGCAAATTCTTGTTCTTTGGCTTAAGGAAGGCATGCTTTTCAATTCATTATTATCTGATTTATAATATATTTTTAATTTTAATTGACAACAGTTTTGTTTAGTTAAAAAGGGTTACTTTAATTGTGTAAAAGTAATTTCGACACAAATACTTGGATTTCTGAATTAATGGTAGTTGCCAATTAATGGTGCTTCAATTTTGCTAGTTCCGAGTAATTGGCACCTATTCCAATTACAAGGAATTCGCAAGGAATTTGAGATTAAACCATTTATTTTCGAAGTACTTTTAAAATTATAGACTAATTTTGTTTATCATTTGTTTTTATTTGAAAATATAAATTTTATCAGTAATTGGAATCCATTAAAGCTTCATATGGCAATTACTGGGGACAGCATGACAATTACTGGGTATTAATGTAAGTATATTGTATTGTTTTAAAGTGTTCACATTTCAGATTAATATGCTGATTTCTTACTCTTAAAAACCTGAAATATGGCATCTTCATCTACAGTAAATTAATTTAAAGCGATTAAACCCAATGCAAAATGTAAAGTTTTTTTTTAATATAAACATATGCCAATTACTGGTTTACAAGGTGTCATACATTGGTGCTCTAGGTGCCAATTACTGGTGATTTCAGCAACTTTTTATAAATATATTTTTATAAAAATACTTTTTAATTTTTTTTTGCTTTTAGTGGGCAAAATAGATGCACAGGTATGCATTCTTTGATTTAAAAATATTTCCAAGTAAATAGCTTATTTCTTTGTAATGAAAATTTAAGTAAGTTTAATGACAAATTCTTAATGTGCCAATTACTGGAGATGTTACCCTACTTTTTATAATACAATATACTAGTCGGAAATTGCACATCAAACGTAGCAAATGAAGTGCGTTCGTAATATAACGAACGAAGTTTCAAAAATTCATAGATTTTAGTGTAATAGTATACAATATTTCGCAAATAGTCTATTTGCCGAAATCTTTTGGGTGTCCCTGTAATACTATCTGTTTTCTATTATACGGGAGATAACTTGTTGTAAACTTCCCCAATGTATATCTATTTCATAAAATGTAAAATAGTTTAATATAACTAAAACGCCTCCCAAACGATATTTCTTTCCTATGCCATTATGCATTGGAATATATTTGTGCGGCGCTGTAAATTATTAACAAATATTTTTTGCACCACAGATTGTACAGAATGCATCTTTTAGCGCATACTTTATAAATTCACATCAATTTTATTCTGCTCGGAAATGTGTAACATCATTAAAATGCACTTCAACCTATTTTTTCCCATTGGCCGTAATGTAACGGATTTATTTTGATTGTCCTTGTCAATAAACTATACATCTCATTTCCATAAAGTTTTAAATGACTCGACAAAATTATACGATAATTATATATTTTAAATTTCAAACAAATCGGTTGGTTAGTTTTTGCTCTGGTATAAGCGGACAGACGGATAGACGGAAGGACGGAATGAACGAATACTATAGGTGCTACCTGTTTGCATAATCACGAACGTATCTAAAAGTAGCACAAAATTCGCTATTACAGCTCAGAATATCGCCAAATACAAGGAGAATCTAATGACTATAACCAAAAATCAACGCAAAAATTTGGTACAGTTCCCTGCATAACTTCATATACTATTCAGTGGTAAAATAGAGACATATGGTTATATTGACACACTCAGAGATATTTTGTATAATATGTTTAAGGAGATTTAACAAACCTACAACTTATAATCAGTCGAAAACCGGAAGTCGAATAATTTTTCGATTAAAATATCGTATCTATTGAAGACAGAAGAAAACAATAATTTAATTGAAGGTCTACAACACCTTTTTTCCAAAAGAATGTCAATTATAATAATATAATACCTACACGAATATTTATAAACATAAAGAAAAACTAAAAAAAAAGTTGTAAGAAAAGGACCAAATTTTATATTCGTTTCAAAGCAAAAAAGTTTTCTTTTTGTTGAAACAAAAAAAAAAATTCTTCCTTTTTTTACATGAAATCATACCTCGAATAACATATGGCAAATATCGCAGTTTGTCATTATTTACCATTCAGATGCTTTCACCTGAAATAGGATTTCTATTCGCATGATATCTATGCTTTCGTAAAAGTGAAAAAAACAAACAATAAATTTTGTATTTAAGAAAAAAATGTTATATGTACACTATACTAAAGATTACGTTTGGCAACCATTCAAAAATATTTTTGTATGTATCCGTGTTTTTAAAAGTAAAAATAACAAAGACAATTGGAAACAAAAAACATATCTATACAATAAATCTTGAAGCGGTTTATTCTTTTTGGTATTTCTGCATAAAAACTTTTGCATATGTAGGGTATTCGGAAAATGATTAGAAAAACATTAAAAAGTTGTGCAGCATACTATATCAAAAAATGAAAATCGATTTTGCGCAATTGCTGGTCTTAGTGTGAACTGTGTTGAAATTCTTCTTTTTATTTCAGCCCTGTGTATGACGTATATAGTTGATACTTAAACATTATAAAGGAAAAAGAATTTGTTTTAAAATAGATGTTGCAGATGAAAATGGACTTCCAGCAAGTACCGCTCATAGTGAGTTTCATGGTTATATAGCTCATAATTTGTTACTTTTGTCAAGTAACAAAATTATTTTTTCATCTCTGCAAATGAAAGAAAAATAATGCGTACGCCACACGCTATTTAATAATTTCTTTGTACAATGCAGCAAAAAAAAAAAAATCTTGACGCTTAAGCCACAATAACGATGTTTAAATGTTTCATTTTTTTTCAATTTTAAATTAAAGTGGCGAATGATCTCACTGGTGGCCCTTGCAGCTTATCATGATTTAGAGTTCTTCCTTTATTTTATTGTTTTCCTCTCTGGTGCACATAATTGACGTAAAATGCTTACAATTCTTGAACAACCCTGTGCTTTGAGTTTATTAAAAATGTTCCTGTTAATCGTAAAGACTTAGACTTACTAGCATTAAAGTCCTAAAGTCCTAAAGTATCTATGTCCTAAAAAGACAAGGTTGATTTACCACATCGCAGTACACCAACATCGGTTCAAAAAGTCCGAGGTCAGATAATTTTTTTAAACATGATGTACTGTTAATACCAACCATAACAACTACAGAAATAAAAAAAAGGAACATTACTAAGTAAAGATCATTTGTCACAAATTTGAGATATTTCAGTGAATGCCAGGAATCTTTATTTATTTCTTTTTGTAGCACTGTTCGTTTTTGTGATCTATATCAATTTTATTTCTTTTGGAGTACCGCAAAATCATTAAAACCATCCCAAAGATGTTTTATTAAAAGATCCAAGTCTAATGAGATTACGATGAGTGTAAACGAAGTATAAATGCTACATACTTCATTCTTAATATCAAACGAGCTTAATAATAACCCTTAAGCTCTTAATATAAACGGAAATAACATGCATTAAATTGCATGGCAATTGTCGAGTATATTTACATGATTTTGAGCATGAGTAGACCGGAGACAGACAAAACTGAAATCATAAGCATACACTTATTTCCATAAAAATTTACGCACCAAGAAATTCTTGTGGGATCGTAACAAAAATTGGTATGAAGGTACATATCAAGCTGATATGCAAATGATTAGGAATACAGCGTGATTGCGCATTACGTAATGTCTCTAGAGGAGGTTGAACTCCTCGGAGTATAAAATTGGTAAGCAGAACTTGTCTGAATGTATCTTTTCTTTTGCAAAGAAAACGCTGAGGTACACATGCAGTTACTCTCTTAAAATGTCAGCCAAAAAATAACTCAAATTGAGCCGAAATTCGCTCATCTCACGTTTTGCAGCTTCTCAAAAAGAGTTGAAACAACTCGAGTAGCGAGTTATTTGTAAGCAATTTAAATCAAGATGAGTGGTTTAAAAAAGCAATTTAAATCAAGAAGATTGAAACGTTTTAAAAACAACTCATTCACGATCCAATAAATTACAGCTCTTTCCTGAGAAGCCAAATCCACTCTTTCGTTTTAAGATTGTACGCAGCCCTCCGAAGACAATATCAGCAACTATCGGAGCTGGAGAGGGGAGGAATCATCGGGATGATGGAAGCTGGATGTTCAGCTCGGCGAATAGCTCGTCAAGCAGGCCGTTCAAATTTTACTGTGAGGAGGTGTTGGGACTAAAGTTTCTATAATAGAAACTGACGCATTCTCTTGGATTTGGCACCCGAATTGGTACCCAGTCAAAAACCCAAGCTGATTTCCTTTTTATTGCTAATTTCCTTGCTAATTGTTTTGGCTAATTTCCAGCAAGCTAATTTCCACCAGCTCTGGCCGTAACCTTCGGAACTTTGGAGGGTTACGCTCTTGCGCGGTAGATAAATACTGAACTGGGTACTAATAATCCGAAACAAAATGGATTTGCGTCAGCCTCTATTATAGAAGTTCTAGTTGGGACCAGTGGACTGAAGAGACGTCATTTACATGGCGACCAGGCTCGGGATGCCTTCGACAGAACAGTCGTCGAGGAGACCGCCAAATCATATGAAACGCACGAGTAGATCCAACTGCCTCAATGGCAGTTATTAAAACACAGCAACACCTTCACTACGAACTTCTATGCCTTCCAGAACCATAACAAGACGCCTGGCTGAATGACATCTGGTATCACAATGCCCATTACGTGTTACGTATGCCCATTACTGTTAATGACACCCACCGACCGACACCTCCATTTTGATTGGTATCGCGCACGACGGGATTGGACTGCAACTGAATGGAACCAGGTCGTCTTCAGCGACGAGTCTAGATTCAATTTGAGCAACGATAACAATCGTGTTCGTGTGTGGAGGCCTAGTCGTGAGCCTCAATCCTGCCTTTACAGTGACATACCGCTCCCACATCTGGTGTGATGGTATGGGGTGCCATTGCTTACGATACACGTCACCCCTAATATTGATCCGTGGCACAATAACAGCCCAGCGGTACGTCTAGAACATCCTTCATGCCACATGTGTTGCCACTCCTAGCAGGACACCCAGGAGCCATTTTTCAGAAAGCTAATGCTCGGGCACACATAGCAAGGATATCACAAGCCTGCCCCGCTACATTACTACCCTTCTGTTCCTGCTCGAACCTCAGATTTGTCACCAATCGAGCATATCTGGGAACATTTGGGATGAGAAGTTGGACACCCTATGTGTTTGGTTGTACTCGAAGCGCGTTTACAGCAACTGTGGAACGAAATGTCTCAGGATATCATACAAAACTTCTATGCCTAAAGGTCCGCTCGTATCGCATCGTGCATTTGCGCTAGAGGGGGTCCAACAGAGTACTAAAATTTCCGTTCATATGTACTTTTTTTTGCAATAAATGATTATTTTTCTTCGGTTTCCTAATCACTTACTTATATCACAGTAGCACTTACGCGTATAAAATTTTGTTTCATTTGGACGTCTTTTTCATGGTGTGCAAAATTTTATAGCAATGAGTGTATTTCAAGTATTTTGGAAAATGTTTGTAAAAAGTAATTTGTAAAAAGTAATTAAAATAGCAAGTAAGATTTTTTTTATGGATTCGTCAGATTTAGTTTTTAAAAAGTTTATCGTACAAAAAACCCGCAAATTTACTGCAATTTGAGCGTGAGAAAAACTGCAATTGGAGCATTTGTCCAGCGATTTTCACGGTCAATAGCTTGATTTCATGAGAAACGGTTTAATCCACTAAATAAGTGTTCTTATCTATTTGATACTCAAAAAATTAAGGGCAATCCACATATTCTTACAGTTAAAGCCCATCTATTAACAAAATTATGAGCAACCACATACATTTTCCTCCGCTAAGGTGTAACCTTTCATTTTAGGAGTGCTCCGAAAAATAATGTCACTTAAACATAACATATGTTTAATCGGTAAAAAAGCTATTATGGGGTTATTATCTAAAATACTGCATGCTATATATTAGTAAGTACAGTGTTATTGTGTTTTAAAGTGCATTATATCCTGTTTTACGGTCTGCACAAATTGATAGGTATGTTTTTCTCTGTTTCTCCGCAATCTCTGCTGCCGGCCTCTACCCGTAATTTTAAAATAATATTTCTAACAGTGTATCCAAAATAAAATCATACGATAACAGAAATAAATGCAACTTATTAATTAAAGATATTGTTATTTGATAACCCGTTATAAGTTCATATTTTAACGGAACAAAAACCTTAAATACTCGAGCTTTTTATGTATAATGGTCGATAAAACAAAGCAGTTGGAAGCAAAATATTTTATTTTCACTTCTAAATAATACCCGAAACAATATTTGACATTGTTATTATTACCCTTACAAAGCTTAATTTCGAAAAAAAATTATTTCGGTGACATATATCAAAAATAACGTATTGCGTTATTAAAGAACAATAACGAAAAAGGCAGGAAGTTTTGCAATTTGTTAATTAAAATTATTATTATTCCGCAGCCCATATTTTGATAATTTGTGATTTTAATAAAACAAAGTAACTCAAATAAGAGTTTTTTAATATCAAATAAAGACCACTTTTTGAGAACAAAATATTTTTCCTTTTGATAAAATCATACCCGAAACAACATTTTATGTTAATCATATACTCTGTTACTATTTGACATTAATACGCATTAACTAAGAACAAAATTTCTATTCTTCTAGCATCTTTATTTTTCATAAAATAAAAATCTCTATTCTTAAAAGTTTATTTTTGTTTTCTGATACACAAAATGAAATATATTTTGTAACTATCCATAATATTTTCATGAAATGTTATTTTCCAACTACTTTCCCTACTTTAATTCTACTGTCATTTGAAAATATATTTTTATTTGTCAATTTCAATAAGCAAATAACCACAGTTTATATGAACAGCCGATTAATAATGATGGTTCAAATCACCTTTTCTTTCTATTATTTTAAAAATAAGTCCAGAAGACCTCTAGCACACGAAACTGCCACCGTTCGGAGAGTTTGCAAATAAAAACGCATCATTTAGAAAAAAAAATTCTGGAAAGTAAAGAGATGTCGTTACTCGACATACTTTAACATTTAACATTATACTGGCGAAAGGTAATTCGCAATTTTCAGCTTTGCTATGCCAACCATTTATAAGCATAACGGAAAAAGTATTTTGCAAATGAATAAATTTTGTCTTTCTGTTAGATACAATCATGTGTCAAAAAGATAAGGCATTCATTATAAATATAAAATACATGACGGAATGAAATTTTCGCCTTGCTTAAATGTATAATATGAACTTAAAAATGTTCAGGTTTACATAAAAGGCGATTAAAATAATCAAATATAGACGCTAATAGTTATTTTTATTTAAAAAATCTTAGTACTTTCAAAACCTTTAATCACGCTCTTCCTCAGAGAATATCTCTTTTTGATAAATACAAATATATATACATAACTGACAATACTGACAATAAAGTTCGGTGAATAGTCCTGTAACATTAATGTAAATGAAATACTAATGAAAGTTACCGTACCATCCTTCAAAATAGTCATCTCGCATAGCTATGCACCACTAACATTTGCTATTTATGGCCTGGGAAATTCTCTTCAATAACTCTTCTTTTGGGATGGAGTTCAAAAGCTTCGTCACATTTAGTTGGATGTCAGCAATATGGTCAAATCTCTTTCAAAGATAGTTTGAGTCGTGAAAATATGAATAAGTCTGGAGGATTGAGATCTGGCGAGTATAGTGAATGTTCAATTTGCACAACCACTCATGAATTTCTTTCGGTATCTTGCGAAACTTTAAACAAAACTTTAAGCTGATCTTTTGTTCGTTCATTTTCCTGTTCTCGGTTAAGAACCAACACACTGAAGAAGTACTTAGTAAATCACGTCTTACACAGAACATAAACGACGCTCAATTTAACAACGGGAGGGGGAAAGATGGGCAACACTTGCCTCTATGCAGGTGCAGTGTTTTGTTTTCCCAGTGTTGCCAGATCGGTCGTTCTGAATTCATTCACCGAACTTTATTGTCAAAGGTAGTATATAGAAATATATAGAAATATATAGAAATATATAGAAAAAAGTATATAAATATATATTTTATTTTGTATTTATACAATTTTGTATTTTGTATATATTTGTATTTATAAAAGTAGATATTCTCTAAGGAATAGTGATTTTCAAAAGTACTAAGATGTTTTTAAATAAAATTAACTATTGACCTCTATATTTGATTATTTTAATCGCCTTTTAAGTAAACCTGAACATTTTAAAGTTCATATTATACATTTTATGGCATTCCTTACATTGCTCACACTGTAAAAAAAAGGGGTCGATCTACTAAAAAAATTTTAGTGATCCTTGTAATTACTAAAAAATTTTTTGTAATCCTACTCGGTTACAAAAAAATCTGTAACAATTACTAGAAAAAAGCTAGCAACGAATAGAGTTAATTGTTTTATATTTTTAATAGCTATTGCTAAAACTCACTTGGTGTGGCCATGACAGCCTAGTGGTCATAGCACCGAACTCCAGGCTTAGAGGTCCTGGGTTCGATGCTGGACACAACCAAATTCACACGAAATGTATGGAGTGTAAGTACTCGTTAAATAAAGGGATTATAAAAATCCTGTCGGAGCAGGTAGCAATATTTGGTGCTGCCATCTATTGCGGCTTTGCCGAAAATCATTCGCTTCAGAAGTCTGTCTTCTTACCCACTGCATGCAGCTTGAAGGAAGCTCCTGCACTTCGGGCACACGTAATGGTTACTAAAAATAATTTTCGAGCTATTACTAAAATTTGCTTGGTGGCTCATAATACAAAATTTTAAGTTAGTTATACGGAAAATTCTTTTGTTCAGTTTACAAGCGAAATATTTGTTTCACTTGCAAAAAAAAAAAAAAGTTTGTAATGGTTACTAAAAAATTCTGTGGAATACAAATTTACTAAAAAATTTTTAGTAACCTCTTGATTTTTTTTTACAGTGCACCTACAAGAAAAGTGACACATCTCGTCAAAAGTAAATTTAAAAAAAGAGGCAAAACAAAATCTACATGATTTGACTATAACATGAAATTACAGCACTTAGCTTTCTATGGAGGATAAAAAACGTGCATAAAAGCTTAAAATTATTAAGAAATGAGACGTACGATTAGGTTTGGAGAGTTGGATAAATTTACCTCCCCACACAACACTCTCTTCTCCTCTTTACCTCTCCTCTGGTCACGAATGGACAAATAGCGTAATAAGGTGATTTCCCGTATAATTAAAGTTATGAAACTTTTTGTATAGCGAGACATACTTATAACAGAATCATTAATGAAATAAAATGCAAAATGAATTTTTGCAACAATGTGTCACTTTTCTTGTGGATTAGTGCTATTTTATTGTTATTTTTCAGCCCGCATTTACCTTAAACACCATTTCTATTTTCTGTATACTCTTATGTTTGACATAACAAAGATAGAGGTAAAAGAGTTTCATTTTAGCATTTTCTGTATTTTCGAATATTTTGAATAGGAATGTTTGAAAATAAAATGTCAGATAAACGGCTACACAAAAAAATTTGTTAGCATAACTGTGTACATCTGAGAATTGTTTAATAGTGTTTTTGTTACGTGAGGTGCGCATTTCCCAGCTAACTATACTACCAACAGATTTGTTTTTAATATAAATAAATTTTTCTTCAATACGCAAAAAAACTAGATACATTGTTGTCTATGGATCGCTGTATATATCAAAGCACGTTTTCAGTTTTTATATGCTTTCTTAATTATTTAGTTAAGATGTCATTTTTAATATTATCAAACTTTGAACTTTCGTTTTAACCCTTAATCGGTAATCATGGGTCACTAGTGCCTCGGTCAAATTTTCTTTCCTTGCTAGCTTAGAGAAGAGAGTGGGGAGCGGGACTAAACTACCCTGAAAAAAATAGTACACTAATAGGCTATTAGCTCCCGAAATGCCGATGTTTTAGTGCGTTCACAGCCGACGTAAGAGCCAGTCAAAATTTCGAAAAGGCACGAGTGACCCAGGGTTACCATTTACGTTGACGAAAAGTGTAAGGTAAGAAAAAATTTGTTTGGTTAGGAATTGATGTTTTTTTCATAACAAATCGATACATTACACTCACTTGGGTTTCCGAACCTTACTTTTTATGCAAACACGTGTTTATGAAATTGTTTGGTGTGATTGCAGTTTGCTCTCCTCCTTGGCTTTCTTCGATTGTTTATAAATGATGATATCAGTGTTGCTGTAATTTTTCATTATTATATTTTTTGTTTAATTAAATAAAGTTTGATAATTAACATCATTTTCATAAATAAAATTGATTAAAAACTAATAAAATTTCTATTTTATTGTAAATTGTACCTATTTATAAGTTAAAAAAACGTCATTTTTATGCTCAAAATTTAAGCATTTTTTTTTAATTTATACAGGCTATTTACATTTTTTTGTGAAAGTACCATTCTTGATCTTCAATTTCCCGTTTGAAACAGCAAAAAATGTCAATTCTATCCAAAGTTATGATTTTTTAAAGAAAATGTGCATTTTTCACATTTTTATTTGTTTATTTAAACATATTGTTTAAACAAATTAATAAATCAGCAATATTATGACTGATTCTTGTTAAAGGGTAGTTGATATAATATCATGAGTTTTTTTTAGAATTTTTAAAGCACTTTAAACCACTTTTTACAGCGCTAAGCACGAGTGACCCATGATTACCGTTTAAAGGTGCCGAAAAACACGTTACCCTTTAAGGCTTAATATTCCGAACGCTTTGGAAAATGTTTCATAATCTATGTTTGATGATTTTTTCTCTTTCTTGTTTCGGAAAGTTTTGTAAAGTCTCTCCAGATTTTTTATTAAGTAGTTATCTATTGGTGAATTTGGGTACTTCTATTGATAAGCAAAGTAAATAAATGACATTTAGAAATTAAAAAAAAAATACTTTATGCAAGGTACTTAAGAGCGCTCAGGGGTTGAAAACTTTTCAAAAAATCGACTTTTTATGATCTAGTTTGATTATTCAATTAAGTCTAAACCCAATGCAAAAAACCGCATAAAAATATTTGCATTTTTAACGGAGTTATAAACATTTATGTATCAACACTTTCATAGCCGCGTCCATATAATTTCAACTTTAAGTGGCGTTTTCTCAAAACTTGATTTTTGACGACTAACACCAAGATTTAAAAAAAACTATTTGATGGAAAGGCTTAATTTTTTTGCATGCATATAACATCATTATCTGTAGAATGAATTAATATATTTTAGATAGTTTAATATTTTGAGTATTTTTAATGAAAAAAAAGTTGTATTTTTTAGGGTTTTTTAAAGTCTTAAAATTTGAGAGTTTTTTTAATAAGGTTTTTTTCGAGTGATTGTTATAAGCTTAATTCATTTTATATAATAAAGTTTCTTGATCATTTTAAAGAAAAAATTATGTTCTTAAAACAACTCAACGTTAAAATATTTTGGTGTTGATGATATAACACATATTTTTTTTTTTTCGAAAATTGTGTTACATAAATTTTGCTATATTTCTTATTATATTACACTGAAGTACTTCATTTTATAATTTTATAAGATTACAAACATACCTTTAAAATATGAGAAAGTTTAAATTAATTACACTGAATACTTCTGTTTTTATATGGACTCGAAGCGAGAGCTCTGTGTACATGTTTTTTCCGTATCGATCAAGCCCTGAGTCCCCTTAAAAGTGTTTTTATTTAACTGTAACGACAGATTAAAACCATTATTGGGAAAAAAATGAAAGGAAAATTATTTTGCAGTACTATAAAATTTACAATTTGCATAATTTAAAATTTAATCAGCTTCTACCGACAGGCAAATTGTAGCTTCGCTATCAACCATACAGGAAAACTTATTTTGGAAACAAATACATTTTTGCTTTTTCTTACAAACAATCGAACGTCAGAAACATATGGCATTCATCATATTTGACTATTATTCGCCCTTCAGATGCTTTTACCAGAAACAGCATTTCTATTCTCTGCCTATCTTTAGCTTTGATATAACAAAAGTAATATGTAAAGGTATATATCATTAGAAAATGCTGTAGTTTGATGCATTTTAAATAGGATATTTTTTTTTCGAAATATGTTTTAAAATCCTTATTTGTGCTTTACTTTTAAAGAAAAGAAATTCTTTCGGATGTAATTTATTATTTTTTTAGGTTTTAGGAATTATTAATATAATATGTATGAAACCAATTAATACAGCGTTAACTTGGTATTAGGTAATAGGTATGATAAGAATATTGTTATAATGACTTATTATATTACATTATCATTTTTACCAAAAAAAAACTTTTTGTTTTTTTAAATGATTTAATAGTTGAAATCAAAATATTTTAAGTATTTGCTTAAATTCTAATACTGGAAACAGTGAAATTTTTTTCTACTAAATATTTACCGGGTGTCCCAAAAATGACTGATGGATTTTAAAATTCACTAACTTGCAAACGGTGACAGCTATTTGAAAAATTTTTGCTGGAAGGTTATGTATAACGTCAAGAGTTTTTTTTTACCGTAATTTTTTATTTTAGTTCGCATCTCAAACAATAGGTGGCGCTGACGGCGATTGAAGGCCAGATCGACGCTTCACTCAGCACTGATCATCTTGCCTTCAATCGCCGTCAGCGCCACCTATTGTTTGAGATGTGAACTAAAATAAAAAATTACGGTAAAAAAACTCCTGACGTTATACATAACCCTCCTGCAAAAAATTTTTAAATAGTTGTCACCGTTTGGAAGTTATTGAATTTTAAAATCCATCAGTTATTTTTGGGCCACCCTGTATAAGCATATTGGAAAACATATTTAGGAAAGAAATACATTTTCTCTTCCCTTTAAATACAAACATATGTCAAAAACGTATGACATTCATCACACTTTCTCATTATTTTCTATTCAGACGCAATACAGGAAACAACATTTCTATTCTCTAGATAATCATATATTTGACATAACAAAAATAACTGGTAAAAGAATTTCTTTTTTGCATTTGCTGTTTTTTTAAATATTTTAATTATAAAAAAAACTGAAAATATCTAAAAGATATTTGTTTGTTTCTTTAATAAAAATAAAAAGAATTTTTTTCTTATAATATTTTTTCAAGTTGAAGAAATTATTTACTTTTAACATATAACCACATAATACAGCGTAAAGTGCTTACCGGATGCATTTTCAGAAAGAATCACGTTTTGAGCACCTTATCGCCAGAACAACGATTGGCGCGGAGATGAAGTCAGTGCTACGCATTTTTTCTCGTTTGGGATGTCAAACGCCTAGCGAATAGCAACCCTTTCTTCTGAAAAGAGATCAAGTTTATTGTTCATTTGTTTTTCCGTAAACGTTATCAAGCAAAGACTATAATATGAGGAAATGTTATTCACCGTTGTTTACGATTAAAACATAGTTTAAAACAAAGAGCTTTTTTAGCTTAAAATGCTTTAAATTTCACAGAACATCTAAACATAGGTTTTTTTTTCTTTTTTTTTCTCAATTCAAAAATATTATTTCCTTAACTCGCTATGTTCGAAGAAATTGAGAAGTTAATTAAAAACAGTAGTAAAGATTCGCTTCTAAGAAATATAATTCTATTAATCATATATTTTATTGAACGTAGTTTATTTTGTGTTTGGCGATGCAGCTAGCTAAACGTTTTCGCTTTCGCCAACTGGCCAAGGCTGGTGCTCAAAACGTCATTATTTCTGAAAATGCTTACCGGATACTATTTCTCTATTGTAACAAGTGTGTTGTTATATTCGAAACACTTTATCTTTAATATATATATATATATATATATATATATATATATATATATATATATATATATATATATATATATATATATGTGTGTGTGTGTGTGTGTATTAAGCCCCTTATTCCTAAAATAAGTAAACATTTGAAATCAAAATAAGTTAATTATGAGTTCAAGTCCGTTATACAGGCAACTTCGAGTAGTTTTTTTTTATTATTATTATCTTTTCTGATAAGCATTTGTTAGCATATGTGAAGGCATATTTAGAAAACAAATGCACTTTCCCTTTTATGTTACACACAGTCATATTCAAAAGCATGTGGCATTCACCCTATTTTCTGATTATTTACCATTTAGCCACATTTACAAGAAACAGCAATTCTATCGTGGTTTACTAAGAATTGCTTAAAGATATTTTTAAATGAGGTGCGAATTTGTCTGCTAATTATATTTATTATTTTAAAATACGTTTTTAGAATATAAATAAATTCATCTATGGGACTGTATAGAAACTAGGAACATTGCTAGTTATTTCTCACAATCATTTTCAGTTGTTATGTAGTTTCTTAGTTGTTTACTTAAGGTACCTGCCTACCTTTAAAATGCAATTTTCGATCAAAAATCCAATTTTCTATATTTAGTTTAATATTAAACCCTGATATTTTAGCTCTCTAAATCAGTTTGAATTGTGTTCCTATCTTGTTTAGAACTCGAGTTACAGGCATTTTAACATTAGTCATTTAATAGGTAAAGTCTGTTTTTTAATTATATTTTGTGATTTTTCTCAAAATGAGATTTTGCTCATTTTGCTTTATCGCAAAACATCATAACTCGAAAAATCATGATTGTTACATTATGAAACTTTGCAAAAATTCTCTTAAGGAGTTTATTTAGGTTTTGTGCCTCTACTATTATGATAGTTAATTATTTTTTCATATTTTAGTTGATACAAGTTATGAATTGTCGTATATTTTCTTGATTTTTCTGTGTGTAAAAACTTCAACTTCTATAATTTTTTAAATAACATACTTATAGTTATGAAAATGCTTCAGTACCTCAAGACAGTTTCATTATTCATAATAAAATTTACAGAATAAAAATATCTTCATTTAAACCTGCGTTTTGATGTTTTGCAAAAGTGCCATTTTAAAGCTATTTTTATGTATGTTTTGAGCCTAAAAATCAAAATATTTAATAATATAAATATTTTTTACATTTTATTCATAATTTTTAGATATATTCTATAATATAATGCACAGAAGTAGGCAATTTTTCAAACATAAAAAAATGTCTTCTGAAGGTAGGCAGGCACCTTAAGGTATATTATTTCAATTTATTATACCTTATGATCAAAGTTCACCGTAGGTAAACTTTCGCCATTTTATTCCGGTAGTTTTCGAAAATGTTTCATAATCTATGTTTAAGAAATGATTTTACTTACCCATCATAAGTAGTATAGGATAAGTCTTGCAATCGCTTTGAAAATCGAAAGAAAAATTGTCACGCATTTACACGTTTTAGACACTTGAGATTTCGAAAACGTATTTTTAGGGGAAAAAAAATTCTGTCCGTTTGTCTCTGTGTGTGTCTGTCTGTCTGTTTGAAACGACCAAACAAATTGAGATAGAAAATTAAAATTTTTTGTGTACTTATTATGGAATAATATAAAGAACCCTATTTAATATCAGTAACCTCGATTATCCGGACCTAGTTTTTTCGGACTCTGAAATTATTCGTTCTGATAAAAGGTATAAACAGTTTTAGATTTTTTTTATATTAAGTAGTGTGTGTAAAAGACAATAAAATAGAATAAATTTTGCATAAATAATAAAATCAACCGGATTATTAATTGTTGAGATATTTATAATGATATTTAACACATTCTCCGATTTTTCATGACCTTGTATTTTCTTCAAATTTTAATTGAAATATATATTTTAATTGGAATTGAGGCACTTCATCCAAGTCAGTAAACTGTTATTTAATATATTTATCACTTTTTAAGTCATAAGGATGTTTCTTTTAATACTTCGACCAAAAAACTATCTCCAAACTTTAAGATTAAATGCCAATAATGGCTTATCGTAAATGTCACATGCACTTGACATTAAATGCGTTACATTTGTTGTTAACTGATTTTTTATTTCACCTTTTATTTCTTTCTTTATTAATGTTTTACTAATTTATTTGCTCTTTTATTATTTAGAAGAAAAAATTGTATAATTTATATAACTTACGAGTAGTTTGGCGCTTTATATAATTTGTCGAAATGAGTCAATGGCATAATCAAGTAATCCCGTAATTCCGTAGCAGAGCATTACAATGTATTAAAATATTTAAATATAAGTTTAAATTTTATTTTGGAATTTTACAAATAGTTTTCACATGTTTTATTTTAATATTTTATAGTATGTATACACATTATGGGTAAGTATTACAATCGTCCCCAACGACCAGTTTTTTTTTTAAGTTTTCAAAAGTTGAGTGATGTAAATCGAGATTGTTTATCAACTAGTCGTCAAATGTTAGATTGATAAACCAATTTTTCCACTGAGTATCAAAATACATAAATAGCAGTTAATACTGTAAAAGTAATATATATTAACTTTATTAGGTGCCCCAAACGCTTTTGTTTAAAATTAGGCGGAACTTAGGACGGAGTTCATGATGTCAGATCATGTGATCTTCGCCGACCCACACTGAGAAAAAAATATGGTTCTGAGATCTCGAATCTAAATTGAGGCTCTAGAAAAAATAGTTCCTTGTCATCCTTATAAATTCTAGCTCCCTTTACTCGAGAATTCTAGAGTCTCCAACTAGAAATCAAAAGCGTTTTCCTATATTCTGGTTGTCAAATTTATTTAAACATCTCTGCAAATAGACGCGAACACACAGGTTTGATTTAGTAACTATAATTCTAGTTTATGAAACTACTCTCGAAAACAAGCAATTTCTTTTTACTGAAGCAATTTAATATCGTTTCGTCACCTAGAAAACAAGAAACTAAACATGCTAGGTCATTTCGTTTATTTAGCTTTGTTCTTTAACCTATTCGCATAGTTCGGGCATCCACAGTTCTAGTTTAGATACTCAGAAAGTGACTAACTATTCATGCTAGGTGAAGGCGGTATATTTTTTTCTCAGTGCAATCTTGTGAGAAAGATGTCGTAGGAAGAGGGCTTATAAACAAGAGCTGTCTCTTTCGATTAGATCGGCGTTAAACCGCGTGATAAGATGCCATGAACTCCGACCTCACAACCAAGAGCTTCCTAGTATATACTTATATATTTCATAAAACAAAAGTAACAAGTAAAATAACTTCTCTTTACATTTGCTATTTTTTTTAAATTTAAATAAAATAATTTTTTCGATAATGTCTAAATATCCTTATTTCTGTTTTTTTTATTAAAAAAAATCAAGGAAAATTTTTATATAAATTCATTAATTTTTTTATATACATATGCACGTTCTTAATAGTGTTTTTATAAAATCCTAGCAATAAATGAAAAGCATCATTTGAAAAAAAAAATTAAGGGAAATATCTTTTGTCTGTAAGGCACAATTTTTAATCGTTTTATTGCAAAATTTAATCATCTTTTGACGACAAACGAGTCGTTGTCTGCAGCTTCAGTAGAAAACATTTTTAATCATAAAGGAAACTTTATTTTGCAAACAAATACAAATTTTGATTTCTTTGACAAACAATCGGATGTCAAAAACATATGACAGTCATCATATGTTGTTCTTCTTTGCCATTCAGACGCTTTAAAGCAGAAACAGCATTTCCATTATCTCTGCAACGTTGTATTTCATATAACAAAAGTAACAGGTCAAAAAAAATTTCTTGAAGCATTTGCTTTTCTTTTAAATAACCTAAATAGAATATTTTTAGAAAATGTCAACAATCTGTATTTGAGTTTTACTTAAGTAAAAAAACTAAATTCTTTCACATGAAATTTATTATTATTTTTTTTAAGGTTCAGAAAATTAATATGATTATTTTTTCCATGTAATTAATTAAGGCAGTGTAAACCGCTTACTTGATACTGGATACTAATAAATAAATTAAAATACTTTGTAAAATCACCATAAAATGTAAAATTATGGTGACTTTACAAAGGTTTTTTGGTGATTTTACAAGGTATTTAAATTTATTTATCAAATAGCGCCAGTGTTTACGGACTTTTTTCACTGGATACTAATGTACCATTGATATAATGTATTATTACATTACTTTAGCATTTTTGCAAAAAATTATCAACATTCTCCTTCCCCAAAATAATAAATAATTGAATTTAAAATAATTTAAAAACTAGTCAAATCCTAATATGGGCAGTGTCAAGTAGTTTTTTTCAGTTGACTTCCAAACATTTATCAGCTTAACAGAAAACGTATTTTGGAAACAAATACATTTTTGGTTTAGTTTACATACAATTTTATGTCAAAAACACATGACATTCATCGCATTTGGTTATTATTTTCCATTCAGTCGCAATACAAGAAACAACATTTCTATGCTCACATGCTCACTGTATGCTCACATGTTACATAAACAAAAGTAACTGGTAAAAAAATTAACAATTTTCAGAAATTTCGAAAAAAAGTCTAAAAATCGTTATTTGTGCTTGTTTATTTAATAAAAAAGTACGAAACTTTTTCATGTAAATTTATTAATGTTATTTGTTTTTTAGGTTGAAGACATTATTTTCTTTTAATATGAAACCAGATAATACTGTGTAAACTGCTTACTGGATACTATTCGACTATCGTTTTTGGTGAGTTATTATATTTGAAATAACATTACCTTTTTTACTATATATATATATCAAACCTCTCTTTTTTAAAACAAGTAAATAATTGAAATCAAAATAAATTAAGGAGTAGTTGAAATCCGCCATATTGAAGACTATCGAGAAAGTTTATTTCTTGAGCTTTACTGCTAAACTTTTATAAGCATATCAGAAAACGTAATTCACAAGCAAATACATTTTCCTTTTTATTAATGTCAAAATGTCTTAATATCTTAATGTCTTAAATTGTTTTAAGGTCTTAATTCTTATGTCAAAAACGTGAGATATTCATCATGCTTAGCTATTATTTGCCATTCAGACACTTTTACCAGAAATAGCATTTCCATTCCCTGTGTACCTTTAAATTTGATATAACAAAGTAACAGAGGTAAAAGAATTTCTCTTTAATATTTGCGATGTTTTATTATTATTATTATTATTATTATTATTATTATTATTATTATTATTATTATTATTTTAAATGTGATAGAACTTTTAGAAAATGATTTTTTTAACTTATTTGTCCTTTAGGTAGAAAAAATCAGACTAAATTTATTTAAAATTTTTTAGGTCCTTGAAATTATTTTCTTTATTTTCATTAAAAAATTGCACACAATTTCCACATAGATCGTATTCTAATACCCAAACAAGCGTAGCGGTCCATCTGTCAGCTTGTCATCCTAAGTCGAGATGACGGCTTCGCACTCCCTTCCAAAAGAAGGAGGTGTGAGCCACTTTATTGCGCATCGTTGCGGGAATTCTAAATTCAAAATTGCCGTTTTTATTCTCCTGGTATTTTTTTTCTTTTTCTGATTAACCCCTTGAGCTCTGCTGGTAGAATTTTCTACCACATAATTTTAATTCGAAAATGTCACAGTGACGCCAGAAAATTTGACCAAATTTACTTCAAAGATGTTTAATGCATTTTTTCGTGTTTATCGTTAACCCGTTTTTTTCTTCGCAAAATACCGGTGCCAATGTGACATTTGGAATTTTGAAGAAATTTACACCCCCGAGCTCAAAGGGTTTAATGATCCAACACTTGCATTTGGCACCGGTACTAACTCACCTTATTTTTATTTATCATAATGTTATAAGCTTATTTAGTCGTTGTCTTATTATTTTGTCTTTAATTTATATTTCTATTTGTATTAATCGTATTCCCTGTCGGCCTTTAAACTTACACGAGTGTTTTTGCTTGATATATTAACTATTTCCTCTGCAAGAACTTTGTTAAACAAAGTTAATTCTTGCTAATTCATCTATGCATTCCTGAATCGACTTATCGAATCCGAAAGAAGTAAACTCAAGCATCACGACTTGGGTCAGAATTCAAGAACTCTGCATTAGTCATTGGTCAAAAGTAATAGGCAAAAGAGTTTATCTTTAATATTTGCTGGGGGGGGGGTCGAATATTTTAAATATAATAATATATTTAGAAAATGTTTGAAAAAGAAATTATTTGCGCTTTATGTAGAAAAAAAAATGTCAGATGATTTTTTTTTTCAGGTCGATGAAATTATTCTCTATTAATATTAAACCATTTAATACAATAGAATATGTTTGCTGAATACTGTTGGAATTTTGTTACAAATGGGTTATCACATTTTAAATTATATTATAATTAAAAAAATATCAAACACCTCCTTACCAAAATTAATAAATAAGGAAAATAAAAATAAATGAAATACTAGTTGAATCTGGTCTAAGTGGTGGCAGGTGACTAATTATTTTCAAACTTACTAAAAACCATTTATAAGTATAATGGAATTCGTATTTAGCAAACAAATATGTTTTTTCTCTCTCTTACATACAACCATATGACCAAAACATATGACATTCACCATATTTTGCTATTATTTACCATTCAGACTCTTTTCGCGGAAACAGCATTTCTATTCTCTGTGTACCTTTATTTTTGATAAAATAAAAAAAGTAACAATAAAAGAATTTCTCTTTAGTTTTTGCTGTTTTTTTTTCAAATATTTTACATATGATAATATTTTTGAAAATGATTAAAAAAATGTTGTTTGTGCTTTAGTTGGAAAGAAAATAAAAATTTTTAGATGAAATTTATTATTATAAGTTTTAGGTCGTTCCAATTATTTTCTTTTAACATGAAACCATTTAATACTGTAGAAAATACTTGCTGGAAACAGCTAAGATAATTTTTCAGATGAAATTTATTATTATCTCATTAAATCGTTGAAATGATTTTCTTTTAATGTGAAACTGTTTAATACAGTAGAAAACTAGTCGTTGGGGGCCACCGTAATACTTACCCATCATGGATATGTATATGAAAATAAAACATGTGAAACTATTTATACAATGCATTGCAATTCATAAACAAAATTTAAATACTGTTAATATACATAGTAATGCTATATTAAAGAACTGCTGATGTACCAATTTCGACAAATTATATAAAACGCCAAACTACTCAAGTAGTACCGAACTGCGTAAAAGAAACATCCTTATAACTCCAAAAAAAATAATTCTATTAACTAACACTTAACTGCGTCGGATTTAGCGTCTCATTTCCAATACAAATATACTTCTGAATTGAAATTTGAATGAAATACAGGGTCATGAAAAATCGAAGAATGTCGAAAACAAGATTACAAATATCTCGGTAACTAATAATCCGATCGACTTCGTTCTATATGCAAAATGTGTGTTATTTTATTGCCTTTTACGTCCATTCCTTAGAACAAAAAAATTCGAAAATTTTTATATCCTTTCATCAGAACGAATTTTTCGAGAGTCCGAAAAAAATAGTTCCGGATAATCGAGGTTGCTGATATTAAATAGGGTTCGTCCCATTATTACATGCTAACTACACACAAAATTTCAAGTATCTATCTCAATTCGTTCGGGAGAGAGAGTGTTTACAGACAGACAGACAGACAGACAGACGGACGGCAAAAAATTTTTTCTAAAAATATGTTTTTCGGAATCTCCACTATCTAAAACGTGTAAATCCGTCAAAAAAAATTTTTCGATTTTCAAAACGATTGCAAGACTTACCCTATACTACGTATGATGGGTAAGTAACACTTGCTTGAAATTGATGGACTATTGTTTCAATGAATTATTGTATCTTAAATCATATTATAATTAATATAAAAATAATATTAAACACCTCCTTTCTGATATAAATACATAATGTAAATAAAAGAAAATTAAGTTTTATTTCAATTTGGCGTAAGTGGCGACAGATGACTTGTTATTTTAATATTTACTATAAAAAAAATAATAATCATGAGGGAGTGAATGTGAAAAATAACACTAAATAAGTCTTGATTGCGTCCACTAATAACTAAATCGTAATACTAATAATATATATTCTACATAAAAATATAAGAATTTTTATTATAAAAAACATTTTGCTTCTAAGGCGTTGTATAATAACAAAAAGATTTAAAATATATTAAAACATTTTTATTTGCATGTTTCAACTCAAAAATTAATAGAGTCATCCTCAGAATGTAAATAGAAAAATAAAAATTACAAATACAATGAACGTGAAAATCGGAATAAAGAGTTATTGAAAATAAATAAATTATTAATAACACACTATAATGATTTAACTAGACCAAGGACAATATCAATTTAAAAGCGCGTGATACATTTAATTTATTTATTTTCAATAACTCTTTATTCCGATTTTCACGTTTATTGTATTTATAATTTTTATTTTTCTATTTACATTCTGAGGATGACTCTATTAATTTTTGAGTTGAAACATGTAAATAAAAATGTTTTAATAAATATATTTTAAATCTTTTTGTTATTATACAACGTTTTAGAAGCAAAATGTTTTTTATAGTATAAATTCTTATATTTTTATGTAGAATATATGTTATTAGTATTACGATTTAGCATGAGGGAGGACATATTTTGTTAACAAATATGCTATTTCTTTCTCTTGAATGCAATCCTATGTCAAAAACATATGAAATTCATCAAATTTTGCTATTATTTGTCATTCAGGCGCTTTTAGGAGAAACATTGTTTCTATTCTCTATGTACCTTTATATTTGATAAAACAAAAGTAACATTAAAAGAATTTTTCTTTAGTGTTTGCTCGGTGTTTTTTTATATATATTAAATATTAAAATGTTTTTAGAAAATGTTTAAAAAACATGTTTGTGTTTTAGTTAGAAAGAAAAAAACATTCAGATACAATTTAATATAATTTTTTCAGATCGGTGAAATTATTTCCTTTTAATTTAAAATAATTTTTTACAGTAGAAAATGCTTGTTCGATACTGTTGGACTATTCTTACGATGAGTTATTATATTTTATACCATATTTATAATTTTTATAATGAAAATTATTAAAAACTTCTTTCCCAAAATAAATAAATAATGGAAATAAAAATAAATCAAGGAGTATTTCAATTCAAACTAAGTGGCCGAAGTTGACTAGTTATTTACAGATTTACTAAAAATAATTCATAAGCATAAGAGAAGGCATATTTTGCAAACAAATTTACTTTTACTTTCTCTTGTATAGAAACGCATGCTAAAAGCACATTACATTTATCATCTTTTGTTATTATTTGTCATTCGAGTGCTTTTACCACAAACTCTATTAAACTCTACCATTTCTATTCTCGGTGTACCTTTACATTTAAAATAAGGTTAATAAACAAAAGGAATACATAACAAAAGTAACAAAAGTAATAATAAAAGAATTTACCTTTAGTTATTGCTGGAATATGGCTTTAGTTATTGATTCGAATATTTTTAGAAAATGTTTAAAAAATAAATTATTTGTGCTTCAGTTAGAAAGAAAAGAAAAATTTTCAGATGAAATTTATTATTATTTTTTAAATAGTTGAAATAATTTTCTTTTAATACAAAACTATTTATTGCAGTAAAAAATGCTTGCTTGAAACTGTTGGACAATTGTTACAGATGGGTTATTACATTTTAAATCATATTATAATACAGTCGACTCTCGTTAATTCGAACTCGTCGGGACCTCAAGAAATGTTCCAATTATCTGAAGTTCGAATTATGGAAAACATGCTTAATATGGTACTGTTACAAAAGAATTAATGTTATAGTGTTTTTAAACTTATTTCGTCTGTTATCATTAGAATATGACTTAATATTATTTTAGAATGTATAAATACATAAACTAATTAAAAGATTAGAAACAAGCACGATGGAAGAAAAATTTAAAGCGTCACTGATGGACAGACGGGACTCTAAGAAAGTGCATATCAAATGCATTGTATTATAAGTATACTCGTTCGGAACAATTTTGACAAAATTCAAAGAAAGAAAGTTATTCAAAGGATCTGAAATCCGTAAGAAAGAAAAGAAAAATGAAAAATCTGAATTCTCGTTAGTTCGAATTAAACGAAGTCAAGAGAAAATGAGTTCAAATTAATGAAAATATTTAACGTTATTCTGCCATTGAAGATTTCGGGACTTCATGTTTAGTTCGAATTAAGCGAAGATTCGAATTATCCTATTTCGAATTAACGAGAGCCGACTGTATTTATAAAGAAAATTATCAAACACTTACTGGTAAAAGATATTTTTAGGATTCGTACTCTTCAAGAACTCGTCACCTGAGAATAATAAGGTTCTATCTGCGTTTTTGAAAAAAAAAATGACTTACCGATATAGATAGGCTTTATTTGCATCTATGTAGGCATTTTTGTATCGAAATGATGTTATATATACAGTTGACTCTCGTTAATTCGAAATCGGATAATTCGAATTTTCGCTTAATTCGAACTAAATATGAAATCCCAAAATTTTCAGTGGTAGAACAAAGTTAAATATTTTTCATTAATTCGAACGTATTTTCTCTTGACTTCGTTTAATTTGAACTAACGAGAACTCCGATTTTTCATTTTTATTTTCTTTCTCGCGGATTTCAGATCATTTAAATAACTTTCTTTCTTTTATTTTTGTGAAAATTGTCCCGAACGAGTACACATATAATCAATGTATTAATATCGTATTTCTTAGTACCGCGTCTGTCCATCAGTGACGCTTGAAATTTTTCTTCCATTCTGCTTGTTTCTAACTTTAAATTAGTTTATGTATTTATACATTCTAATTTAACATTAAGTTATATTCTAATGATAACAGATGAAATAAATTAAAAAAAACATTATAACATTAATTCCTTTGTAATAGTACCATATTAAGCATGTTTTCATTTCATATTTTCCATTATTCGAACTTCTGATAATTCGAACGTTTCTTCTGGTCCCGACGAGTTCGAATTAACGAGAGCCGACTCTAATTTATATATGACCATACAATCATAATAGGGCATTATTTTAATCCAGAAATATATTTATAGATATAAATACAGCATTCCTATATCGGTTAGTTGATTTTTTTCAAAAACACAGATAGAACCTCATTATTCTCAGGTAACAAACTTTGAAGAATCTTTTATTAGACGTTTCATAGAGTAACAGTTGCCTCATTTAATGAAAAAAAAATCGCACCTTTATATATAACAACCAGTACTTTATTTAATATTATACCAGTACTTTATTATAATATCTGGTAATAAAAAAACCAAAAATCTCCCGAATCTCCTCATGCATATAAACCCTGTTACATTTTTTTTTTTTTTTTTTTTAAGTCAATGAAATTATTTTCTTTTAATATGAAACCATTTATTACAGTAGAAAATGCTTGCTCGATACTGTTGAACTATTGTTACAGATGGGTTATTATATTCTAAATCATATTATAATTTTTACAAAGAAAATTTTCAAACACTTCCTTTTCAAAATAACTAAATAATGGAAATCAAAATAAATTCAGTACTATTTCATTTCGGTCTATAATGGCGACAGGTGTTTAGCTATTTTCAGATTTACTAAAAACTATTTATAAGCATAACAGAAGGCGCATTTTGCAAACAAATGTACTTTTCTTTCTCTTGAATACAATTGTATGTCAAAAACATATCACATTCATGATGTTTTGCTATTATTTGCCATTCAGTCACTTTTATCAGAAACAGCATTCCTATTCTGTATGTGTCCTTATATTTTATGTAACAAAACTAACAGGTAAAGGAATTTCTCTTTAATACTTGCTGGGGTGTTTTTCAATATTTTAAATATATAATAATATTTTTAGTAAATGTTTAAAAATAACATATTTTTACTTTAGTTAGAAGGAAAAGAAAATTTTCAGATAAATTTTATTATTATTGTTTTAAATCGTGAATTTATTTTCTTTTCATATGAAACCATTTAATAAAATAGATAATGCTTGCTTTAAACTGTTAGACTATTGTTATAAAGAGTATTTATAAAGAAATTTACTAAACACCTGTTTCCCAAAATAAATAAATAACGTAAAGTAAAAAAAAAAAAAAAAATCAGTAGTATTTCAGTTCGGTCTACATAGCGACAAGTGACTAGTTATTATGAGATTTACTAAAAACCCTTTATAAGCATAACGGAAGGTGTATTTTGCAAATATACATTTTCTTTATTTTGAATACAATCGTATGTCAAGAACATATGATATTCATAATTTTTTCTATTATTTGTCATTCAGTCGTTTTTACCAGAAACAGCATTTCTATTCTCTGCGTACCCTTATATTTGATATAACAAATGAAATTGGTAAAAGAATTTCGCCTGAGTGTTTGCTAGGTTTTTTTTCTCGAATATTTTAAATATAATAATATTTTTAGAAAATGCTTAAAAGAGAAATTATTGGTGCTTTAGTTAGAAAAAAAAGAAAATTCTCAAAAGAAAATTATTATTTTTTTTTCGGCCGATGAAATTATATTTTTAACATTAAACTATTTAATATAGTAGAAAATGCTTGCTGGGAACTGTTAAAATTTTTCAGATTAAATTTATTATTATTATTATTTAAATCGTTGAAATAATTTTCGTTTAATATAAACTCATTTAATACAGTAGAAAATGCTTACTTGAAACTGTTGGACAATTGTTACAATGAGTTATATTTTAAATCACATTATGATTTTTATAAAAAAAAATAATAATCCTTTCCAAATAAATAAATAATTGAATTAGAAATAAATTATGTACTACTTCAATTTGGTCTAAGTGGCGACAGATTACTATTTATTTTTACATTTACTAAAAACCATTTATAATCATAAGGAAAGGCATACTTTGGAAAGAAATATATTTTTTCTTACAAGCATGTGTCAAAAACATATGGCATTCATCATGTTTTGTTATTATGTGCCATTTAGGTGCTTTAACCAGATACTGTCGAACTATTGTTAAAATGTGTTATTATATTTTAAATCATATTACATTTTTATAAAGAAAATGATAAAAAAACATAATAAGATTTAAAATATAATAACCACCTCATATAATAACCAACCACATTTAAAATATAATATCACATCCTTCCCAAAATAAATGAATAATGGAAATATAAATAAATTAAGTACTATTTCAAATTGCTCTAATCAAGACAGGTGGCTAGTTATTGTGAGATTTACTAAAAATCATTTATAAGCATAACGAAAGGCGTATTTTGCAAACTAATACATTTTTTCTTTACAACCATATGTCAAAAACATATGACATTCACCATGTTTTGTTATTATTTTCCATTCAGCCGTATTGACAATAAACAGTGTTTATATTCTCTGTGTAGTCTTATTTTTGGTATAACAAAAACGACAGGTACTGAAATTCTTCTTTAGCTTTTGCTGTTCTTTGGGATATTTTGAATGCAATATTTTTTGAAAATGTTTAAAAATATTTATTTGTGCTTTAGTTATGAAAAAAGAATTTTTTACATTTGCAATTTATTATTATTCACGTTTTGTACCTTTCGAGGAATTTAAAGGAAATTTAATCGGAATTTTCACAGAATAATTTTAAGCCCCATTTAATGGCTGAAAATTCAATCTTCAGATATATCGACCAGTACTTTACAAAATTTCTGGTACTTAAACACCTAAATTCTCTTGAATGCCCTGGTGCTTACGACCCCTTTTATTTCATTTATTTATTTATTTATTAGTATGATTTTTTTTAACACGTGAGAACGCGCGCACACCCAGTATTTGAGTGGTTTTTACTTTACTACCAATAAACACTAATAATAATTGCCACCTTTTTTTGTCAATTTTTAAAAATTCTGAGATAAAATAAGTTGTAGAATACTTTTTAAAAATTAATGATAACGATTGTAAAAAAAAAAAAAAAAAAAAAAAAAAAAAAAAAAAAAAAAAAAAAAAAAAAAAAAAAATACGCTCTCTGGGTCTTTTAGGCCCGGCGTGCGTCCTCGCGGGTTCATGTGGAATCATTAATATACAGTAGAAACTGCTTACTGGATACTATTGGACTATTGTTATAGGTAAGGTTATTATACTCAGTCACATTATAAATTTACAAATATATATATATCTATATATATTAAAGACTTCCTTCCCCCCCCAAAAAAAATAAAATATGTAATTGAATTCAAAATAATCTAAGCATATGTTCAATTCTGTCATATTGGCGACAAGCAAGTAATTATTTTTCAGCGTTTCTACAAACCATTTATTAAATATCGGGAAATGTATATTGATAAAATAAGCTTTTTTTTTAAATGTATCAACCGACTTCCAAAAAAGAAAAAAAAAGAAATAAAATGTTAAAAGAATTAAAAATTTCTTTAAAATTCTCTGATGACAAAACGTTATCTAATAATCACACATGGGATATCAGGTACCGGCATAAAAACGATTAAATTTAATATATATAATTTAGTATTCACCAAACATAGATTTTAAAGAAAATATTTTTTACAAGAGAGGAATTTAAATATTTATGATTTAATTTATGAATATATACAGACAAAAAGTAATGAATTATTTTTTGAAGTTGGTGCCAAACAGTCACAATTTATAATGATCATCACCATTTTCGTTATGATACTAGGCAAATTTATTCACAATTATTATTTTATTTAAGATAGCTTGTCACCAACTTCAAAAAGTAATTCATTACTTTTTACATGTATATATTCATAAATTAAATCAGAAATATGTAAATTCATCTCTTGTAAAAAATATTCTCTCTAAAATCTATATTTGGTGGATATTAATTTATCTATATTAAATTTGCTTTTTTATGCCGGTACCTGATATGCGATGTGTGCTTATTGGATAACGTTTTGTCACTAGAGAATTTTAAAGAATTATTTAATTCTTTTTAGCGCTTTTTTAAGTCGGTTGATTTTTTTTTTTTTTTTTTTTGAAAAGCTTATTTTATTTCCTACTTCTTAGTTATTCATACTGTAATACTCAATTGTGTGTACTGACATATGGTGTCTCTTTGCAATGCATTGACTAATTCATGTACTTTCCTCCGCTTTGATGTCTTCAATTCTCTGGTCAATTTCCTATTTCATTTTCAGCTATTCGACAGCAACTTACAATGTCTGTTAGTATCGTGGTGGTTCTTTAGGTTTTTAGGAAGTGGTAACTCGTTTAGATTCGAAAAGTTACTGCATTTATAAAACTTCAAAGTCCACATCGATTCTTACGGACCTCCGAAATGGGTATGGAAAAGCTGACAATCCATCAAGTAAAGTGACATTACGCATCACAGAGTGGCAAAGTACTTGCTTAAAAATGTAAGCACAGTAAAATGACTCCATATATCAAAGCATATTAAAGTGTTTTTCTAGTATAGTCAAAATTACTCACCTTCAGTCAAAAAAAAGGAAAAAGAAATATTTTATGAAAAATCGTGCTATTCTACATCAGACAAATAGTAAAATCTAATTCCCATAAAGACATGGGAAAAGGTGGATTTTCAGCTTTTTGACACCTATTTCCGATGTCGGTAAGCATCAATGCAGATTTTCCATTTTGTTGTGGACGAGAATTGATTCAGTAAAGATTTCGCACTTTGGAAAGGACTCGCATACCTGGAAGAGTGGCTACACTGTAAAAAATTTGACCTTTTCCTGCATGGTCATTCCACCGCTTTTATAGAAAATTATTGCTTCACCGTATTATAGAGCATTCTCATGGGTCAAAATAGAGATATTCTGTAAAAACGGGGGAGTGACGATGCAGCAAAAGGGTCAAATTTTTTGCAGTGTATGATCCATATTTTTTTCACTATTTAGCGAAACGAGATTGACCAATCAAAAGCCTGCATTTTTGCAAACTTTCACTGTTTGAAGTAAACAGCAAAAAGTTCGCAAAAATGCAGGCGTCTAATTGGCTAATTTGACATTTCACTAATAGCGAAAGAGAACTGGGGGGAATCCAGTAGATTTTGCGTTATTAACGAAAACAGATTGGCCAATTAGAAGCCTGCATTTTTTTTTAAAAATGGTCGTTGCTTAAAGTAAGTAAAATTTCCTATTAGTCATTCTCATTTCGCAATAGCGCAAAATCTATGTGAATCCATTCCAGTCAAAATTTCGTAAGGTCATGTATCTGCGTAAGGGTAACAGCCTGAAAAATGAACGCTTCCAATTGGATGACTGCTTCAAAAAGAATTTGAATTTTTAATGTTTTTCTTTTTTAAAAAGTTCTAATCTCCAGAATTTAATGAAATTGTAATTGAACCACATGCGGATCTTACAGTTTCAAACGAAAAAAGAATTATCAAAATCGGTTCATAATTTGGGAAATTATGAGTGAATTAAACACGAAAAAACTGTTTATATTAGAATGAAACTTGCCTTTTCCATTTTAGGATTTTTCTAAAAATACTTTTATATATAGGAAATATCATGTTCTCAGCTATCTCCGTAAAACATATGGTCTTGACAAGAATGTCGAGTAAAAAGCTATATAAGGCTTTACGGAAAGCTTCAAAGGAAAACATTGTTTCACTAGAAATACTTTAAAACTTATTTTCTAAATGTTGAGGACATATCAAATAAGATAAAGCTATATATTTTATACTTTAGTACTGTTTTTACTTATTTTGATAGAAAAGGGAAATGGGTTATATGGCATCCATGGCGTTTGTTTTATTTATATGTTATATTTAAGTTTGTTTTAAGATATGCATTGTAAAACTAAAATGTGTTATCTATTTCATCAGCATTGTCATACAATCTCGAAACGTTTGATAAAACTAAAAATAAGCATTGAAATAGAAGACTTTTAAACTGAAATAAAAAGTTCTATACTTCAAAAAATATTAATACAGAACCTACATATAATAGTATATTGTAATAAACGGAAGGTTTAAAAAAGTATAAATACTGAGATGAAAACTTATTTGAATCATAAATTTTTGCCCTTTAGTTACTTGTTCAGTTTTCGCATGTTTTACAAGTGAAATTTGAGATTTATATAAGATGCGTTGGGTAATAACATCACATAAAGGTTCCATCAATTTCTATGACTTAGTTATAGACTTTTTAACCCTTAAATGCATATTGTATTATTTTCGATACCATCAGTGTTCCCGATTTATTGGGGGTTTTATTCACATATTCCGTATTCTCACCAGAAGTTTAAAAGAGCAATTTTCACTTTACTTAATGACAGACCATTCGTAATTAAATAAAGAAAAATTTACTATTTAGGCTTTTCTGGTATGAATTCTGATTCTTTGAATTGCGCATTTTTTTGGAACGCGTTTTATCCTATGCATTTAAGGATTAAAAACAAATATAGGATTTCATAAGCACCTTATTGAGCATATATGCAAGAAAAATGTTTTAGCACATACATATTCAGGAAGCGGGACATTTTGGTCCTGAGACATTTCTGTCCGTAGCCATTTAGGTACCAAGTCATTTTGGACCCTAGACATTTCGGTCCCAAGACTTTCGGTCCAGATTTATATTAAATGCGTTGGGTAATAACGCCACGTAAAGGTTCTATCAATTTTCATGACTTAGTTATAGATTTTTTAAAACAAATATAGGATTTCATGAGCACTTTATTGAGCATATATACAAGAAAAAATGTTTTAGCAGGTACATATTCAGGAAGCAGGACATTTCGGTCCCGAGACATCTTGGTCCTGAGACATTTCTGTTGGTAGCCATTTAGGTCACAAGTCATTTTGGTCCCTAGACATTTTGGTCCCAAGGCATTTCAGTCCCTTGCCTTTCGGTCCCTTCTCTATCAAAATGAGATTTTATGCACGTGAAATATATGACATAATTTTATATGGAACATTGTAGAGATTTTAACCGAAGGCCTTAAAATTTTTGTATAATGCGGATTATAAGTTCCCGAAAACCACATACATGTATATCTCAGCAAATTTCTAAAAATTAAATAGTTTTTATTAAACGTATTTATTAATAACAATTCAAAATTATATTAATAATTAATTGTTTATGTGAATAATTTGTTAATTACTTTTTTTAAAATCTATCGAAAGAACTATATAAAAGTTATCATAGGATAAATGAAAAAAAATTTTTTTTTAATTTCAGTTACTATAATGTTATTAACTTCATTAGGATGTATAAAAATGATAATGATTCTCAATATAAATATGTTGTTCATGCATTTATTAATTAGTTTATAATATTTTTCTTTCTCTTTAAACATAATTAATTGGTACATTGGTTTTTGCTTAAAAAATGAAAATCTGCATCCGTATAATAATGTCAACTAACACTGTTAATTTTTTTCTTTGTGCTTTTTATACAATGTTGCATTATTATGTTTAATTAATTATAACTTGAACGTTATATTTTTGACTGATTTTTCAAAAAAATTGCTATTTTATTTTTTGGAAATAAGAAATTAAAAAAAAAATTGAATAAAAACTTTAAGTGATGGAAATTTGCTGTTAATGAATTCTCAAAACAGTTAGTAATTTTAATGTAAAATTCAAATTATAATTTCTTACAGAATATATTCAAAATCTTACAGAACATTTTGAATGTACATGTAATACATCACAAGGTGTAATTAATAAGGCGTTTTCTAGTAAACATATAGTCTCAGATGAGAGATTTTAGATCGTGCCTTGCCTCTCCAGCGATAAGGTTTACAAATGCAACAAATTAACTTTCAGCGGCTGTTAGTGATCCAGATGACTTACAAGGAAGGTCTCCAAACGGGAATACTCCGAAAAATCTGAAAAAATACAGAATGTTCTTCTCATGAGGATATATAAGTTTATGAAAAAAATTTGGCGGAATATCCATGCAGCGTTCGTAAAAAATAATGAAAATTCGTTATTTCGCGATTTATCATCGGTTGGCGATGGAATGCAATTATAAAAAAACAAACAAATTGGAATTCTAAAGACATTTCTTAATAGTTACTCTTAATATGGTATTGAGTTTTCTAAAAATTTTAATTTTACCATTTGACAGAATATATTCATCGTTTATCATTATTCATTTGAAACTGTTGAGGAAATTACAAATGAACTATGACACATTTCTCTGAATCTATTCATAAAATAAAAATGAATCATGACTAAGCTGTCAATATCTCGCCGTAAAATAGAGAATTCGACCTTCAAAAAAATCTGATTTTCATTTCTTTTCAATATTCTCGCAAATGCCATATTATGTATCAACTTTAATTTGAAGAAAATAACCTTCCAAAATGCATCGTTTCAAATATATTTTAAATTAAGATTTGAATATTTTAGAAGAACACAGAAAAGAGCTGACACTTAATGTTGAATTTTTGAAATGAAGTAAAATTTTTATTTATATTGATCAAATTGTATTCAGTCGAATTTTAAATATTTTTGACGTTTGAATGCAAAATTTTATGGGTAAACAGAAAATTTTTATTTTAAAATATTTTATATTTGTTTTCGTATTAGAATTTTAAAACAAAGAGAGTTTGCTATAGACGCAGAAATTATTTATTTATATTTGCAAATAAACCTACCGTATGAAGTAGAAATGTGTATTTCATAAGTTAAAATTAATTTAGATATACTTTAGTAAAATAAAATAAGCATATTTCAATATACTATATGGCCAAGGGTGACCGGTCACTTGCGATTTTAGACGTTTTGTTAAACATCTAGAAAAATACATAAGGAATTATCCGCATATTCATTTTTATCCATATATAACATCGTAGTTAAATTATCAGTCAACCGCTAAAATCGGTTTTTAGATGTTTTCACTAAATTATGATTTAGCAGGCTATTTGCGTTTTAATATGCGATTCGAGATTTAACTAAACATAATTTTTCATCCGAGAAGTCGATGAGACGATTGTCTGTGCTGCCCTCTCTCGGTCTAAGAGTAAATTTGCAATTCCTTTTATTAAAAAAAAATTACATTTTTTAAGGTGATCCTTGAAAAAAAAATTGTTTTATTTCTATGAAAATTTTGTCTTTTGAAATGAATTGATCTATAGTTAAACTTATAGTTAGATCTATAGTTAATTTCATAAACTGTATATTTTTGAAAACCAAAGAGAAGTTTTCACTCCTACAGTCAATTTGATAGACTGTATTTTTCATAAGAAAAAAATAATTATTATAATTTATGTAAATTATTTGCAATACGTATATTGTAATACTTAAAGCAATTTAAACTATTTTTACCACTTATAGACAAAATATAATTTCGGAAGTTGTTTTTAAGAAAGACAAATATAACACAGAAGTAAAAAACAAACAAATTAAAATTCGAAATACATTTGTTAATTTTTACTCTTCATGTGGTATTGAGTTTTCTCAAAAAATTTATTTTACAATTTGTCAGAATATTTTTATCTTTTTTCGTTATAAATGACAGTATTGAAAAAATAACAAATGCATTACGACACATTTCTCTGAATCTATTTTATAAAATAATAATGAATCCTGACTACGCCGTCGATATCTCGCCGTGAAGTACAGGGTGATTCATAAAAGATGGGCAGAACTTTAAGGGGTTATAGTACACTTAAAGACAAATAATATTAAATAGGAGACTAGGGTCCCAGACGTATTCCCAAGGAGATAGGGGGCATTAAAGTTTAGGGTCCGAAATTTCAAATGATTATAAAAAATGGAAAAATTGGTCGATTCGTTTGCGGTTTTTGCAAAAAATTTTCTTTATGCCAGTATTTTCTTGAAATAAAATTTTAAAGTTCAATTTCAAAAAATGCTGATAGGGGGCGCTTTATACTTTGGAGTAACAAACAACTATTTTTTAACGTTATTTTTTGTATTTCTTTA
Organism: Maratus speculifer; assembly: GCA_964019185.1. NCBI lineage: Eukaryota > Metazoa > Arthropoda > Arachnida > Araneae > Salticidae > Maratus > Maratus speculifer. The sequence goes on from OZ025302.1 coordinate 175,807,331, forward strand.
AATGATTTCGAAAGCTTAGCCTTAAACTTAAATTTTGATCTAAAAATCTGAGTCCTAACGAGTAGTTAAGTAGCGTAAACTGAAATTTGAAATTTGAAACCCTTCTCCCCCCAGAACAAAAATCAGTTATTCCCGATCTTTGTGTCGTAGATTAGGCTCTAACTACTGCCGCGTTTTGCTAAAATTATTCTTTATGTCAGTATTTTCTTGAAAATAAATTTTAAAGAAAATTTTCAAAAAAATTCCGATAGAGGGCGCTTTAGACTTTGGAGTAACGAACAACTATTTTATACCGTTATTTTTTGTGTCTCATTAAATGCTTTCTAAAGCTTAGACTTAAATTTTCAGCCCAAAATCTGAATCGTTAGACGTGGTTAAGTTTCTGGGGAGAGGGGTTTGAAATTTCTACTCCTGAGCACAATTCAGTTTACCATGTCCACACATTGTGTGCTGTGATACGAGGTAAAAATACACAAATTAGGATTATGTTACCAAAGCATATTTATTAACATGTAATTACAATAAATGTTCAAAATTGTGACCACCAGAGGTTATGCACGCAGAACAACGGCGAAGAATGGAACGGCGAACATTCGCGAAAACATCAGGCTTTTCGAGCACTTCCCCTACAGCGGCGGAAAGTCTGGCGACCAGTCTCTCGGGGTATTCAATGGGTGTCTCATACATAAGAGCCTTCAATTGTCCCCTAAAAAAGAAATCGAGGGGTGAAAGATCTGGCGAGCGAGCAGGCCAAGCAACAGGACCACCTCGACCAATCCATCTGTTCGGAAATGTGATGTCCAGATAGTTTCGGACGTCTCGTACGTAATGGGCTGGCGCTCCATCGTGCTGGAACCACATGACCCGCCGGGTGCGTGGAGGAACAACGTTTAACAGGTCTGGCAGCACATGTTGCAGAAATGTGAGGTATGTTTTACTGTTCAGGCGTTCAGGAAGAAGGTACGGTCCGATTAGGTGGTCTCCGAGGATTCCTGCCCAAACATTGATGGAAAAGCGTCTCTGATGAGCATGTGGATACGTAGCATGTGGATTGACATCCGCCCATACATGTGCATTGTGTGTGTTAAATGTACCTTCACGTGTGAAGGTACATTCATCGGTGAAAAGCACAGTTCGTCCAAAATGTGGATTTAGCGCGTTCTGCTGCAGAAACCAGCGGGCGAATTCAATACGATTTGGATAATCCCCTGGAGACAGTTTCTGGACTCGTTGCACATGAAACGGGAGCAAATGTTCATCCTTCAGTACCCTCCAAGTCATGGACTGTGAGGTATCCACCTGCCTAGCCACTGTTCGTGTACTTGTACTTGGCTGCGTCGCTACTACATCCAGAATGGCTTCTGCAACAACTACTGATTCGTCCTTTTTTGCACGACCTGCATTCGACCGGGAAGCGAGAAATGATCCCGTCTCACACAACTGTCTGTGCAAGCGCTCGAAAGTTTTGCGGTTAGGCAACCGCCTGTTGGGAAATCGCTCTCCGTACATTCGTTGTGCTTCTGCACCATTTCCATCTGCCGCTCCGTAAATTAAATGCATCTCAGCCTTTTCCTTATTCGTGAAGGGCACCATCTTCAGATTCATTACTACAGCGACTTACACTTGACTCACCGTTCAGTGGTTTTTATGCCTGAATCGTGTCGAAATTTTGCATACGTGTTCTTCTTCTTCCCCATTTGACATTTGCATACTTCCTGTCCACTTCTTCACCCGGTGACTAGCGTCAGGAATGGAGCTTTAACGTTTGCATGAGCGACGTTTCCAACTGTGCCAGTGCCTTTATGAGTGAATTCCGACTATGCAGTCCTTGACGAAAGTTGTATTTTTGCCTCGTATCACAGCACAGAATCGTTGGGCATCGTTAAGTAGTGCAAACTGAACTATGTTCAAAGTTGAAATTTGAACCCCCTCCCCTCGCTACTGAACCACGCTCAGCGATTCAGATTTTGAGCTGAAAATTTAAGTTTAAGTCTAAGCTTTAGAAAGCATTTAATGAGACACAAAAAATAACGGTATAAAATAGTTGTTCGTTACTCCATATCGGAATTTTTTGAAACTTTTCTTTAAAATTTATTTTCAAGAAAATACTGACATAAAGAATAATTTTAGCAAAACGCGGCAGTAGTTAGAGCCTAATCTACGACACAAAGATCGGGAATAACTGATTTTTGTTCTGGGGGGAGAAGGGTTTCAAATTTCAAATTTCAGTTTACGCTACTTAACTACTCGTTAGGACTCAGATTTTTAGATCAAAATTTAAGTTTAAGTCTAAGCTTTCGAAATCATTTAAAGAAATACAAAAAAAAACGTTAAAAAATAGTTGTTTGTTACTCCAAAGTCTAAAGCGCCCCCTATCGGCATTTTTTGAAATTGAACTTTAAAATTTTATTTCAAGAAAATACTGGCATAAAGAAATTTTTTTGCAAAAACCGCAAACGAATCGACCAATTTTTCCATTTTTTATAATCATTTGAAATTTCGGACCCTAAACTTTAATGCCCCCTATCTCCTTGGGAATACGTCTGGGACCCTTAGTCTCCTATTTAATATTATTTGTCTTTAAGTGTACTATAACCCCTTAAAGTTCTGCCCATCTTTTATGAATCACTCTGTAGAGAGTTCAAATTTCGTAAGTTAATATAGTATTAAGTTTTTTAAAAATATTTATTTTACCATTTGTCAGACTATTTTCATCATTTTTCGTTATGTTTTTGACACTATTGGGTAAATTTCAGATGACCTATGGCACATTTCTTTGCATCTATTCATAAAATAAAAATGATTCATGACTAAACTGTAAAACTCTCACCGTAAAATAGAGAATTCGACTTTCAAAATATAATCTGATTTTCATTTCTTTTTAAAAAGCTCGCAAATGTGATATTAAGTATCGACTTTCATTAGTCGAAAATAAATTCCAAAACATATCGCGTGAGATTTATTTTAAATTAAGATTTGTATATTTCAGAAGTATATAGAAAGGGACACTCAAACTTTAATATTTGAAATAAATTAAAATTTACTTTGATATTGATCAAATTGTATCTAAATATTCATATCTTATATAAAAATAAGCCACAAAAACATTATATGAAGAGAAAAAATATTAAATTTGATTGAAAATAATTTTGAAATTTTGTGAACAAAATGTGTTGAAAGAAACATTGTTTGTTTCTGAATTTGTTTGATGATAGGATTTTAATATCTTAAACAACACTTTATATATAACTTAATAATTTACAAAAATCAAAGTGAGACTGCACTTCACTATTCAAAAAATTGTTTTAAAAATTTTAAGGGTATAGTTCTAAATAAACGTTTTTATTTTTTCTATTAAGTTTTCTATCTTTTGAGATTAATTCATCTATAAGCAAACAACTTCATAAAGTGTTATTTTTTAAAAAAATCGGAGGGACGTTTTCTCTGATAGAGTCCACTTTGATGAACTATATTTTTTACCATAAGAACAATTACTGCAATTTATATACATCATCATGCTTAATGCAATTTCGACTCTGTTTACCATTCATATTCAAAATATAATTTCAGATGCTTGTTTGATGCTCTTGTAGAAGAATAAAAAAATACAGAAGTAAAAAACAAACAAATTTAGATTCGAAATACATTTGTTAACGTTTATTGTTAATATGATATTGAATTTTCTCAAAATACTTATTTTACCTTTTGTCAGTATATTTTCATCATTTTTCGCTATTCATTTCACATTGTTGAGGAAATTAGAAATGAACTATGACACATTTATCTGAATCTATTCATAACATAAAAATGAATCATGACTAAGTTGGCAATATCTTGCCATAAAACGGAGAATTCGACTTTCAAAAGATAGTCTGATTTTCATTTCTTTTTAATAAGCTCGCAAGTGTCATGTTATGCATCGACTTTAATTTGTAGAAAGGAACCTTCCAAAATACATCGCTTGAGATTTATTTTAAATTAAGATTTGAATATTTCATAAGTATACACAAAAGAACTGTCACTCAATATTTAGTTTTTGATATGAATTAAAATGTAGGGGGAACTGGGGTACAATGATACATGGGGCACATTGATACATCCCCTCTACTGCTCACAGGGTCATTAAAGGAAGTTTCACAACAGCTCCAAAAGGTGATGCTAGTGCACTCAACTACACACAGAAAGTCTTGGAATTATTCAGTTGTTTGATGAAACGGGATGGGTGATTTATTGTTTTTGTAGATCAAAAGTAAATTTTGAGTTGTATAACTGAAATGGTATTATACAACTGTTCTAGTGTTTTCAACCGAAAAGAATACTCTCCCTGTCAAGTAAAACTATTCTTTATTAGTTTCTCATTCTTTTTTGACAGATAAATTATGAAGTATTGAATTTGAGACTCATTTTATTCAAAATGGCTGTATGGGGTACATTGATACAGTCTTTGGCGGGGCACATTGATACAACCTAAATCTTTTTCTAGTTCATTTTTTCATTACCTTTTATTATTTTGTTTTACAATGCACTCCTTAATCCAACTATTTTTCGCTAAAAATTTCTAATATTAGTTTTTATTGAAGTGAAATAGCTCTAATTTCTTTATATTAGAGCATTTTATGGTATTTTTGCAAAGAGAAAACGCAAAAACTTAACCAACATATAGTGCTAGTAAAACTAATTAAAGAAAAGGACGGCAGACTGAAAAATCTCAAATTTATATCAATTCTCCAGAGAAAAAAGTATTTTCTACATGAAAAGTGTTACGTAAGAGAAACAAGCTACAGAACAGCACAGGATAATTAAAAACAGAATTTTTAATATAATTATTCTTTATTTTCTCTTTATAAACCTATTTATAAACAGAAAACTTGGTAAATTTTCATCTTTCCTAAGAAAGAAGATAATGCTCGGGTTGAAATAACAGGTATGACAAAGTTACCACAGCCGACAATCAGACAAGGAACAGCCAGAATATCAAGTCATTATACATTTCATTTTGATTGCTATAATATTGCTTACAAATAAAGTGTGGGTGATTTGAATTTTAAAAAATAATATAAAATGGTTTGCTAACTATTTTTCTATGAAAAATATGCATTGGTGTTAATTTGTCTCCATTTTTTCCAGACGTATCAAAGTGTATCAATCTGCCCCGGGGATGGGGCACATTGATACAAACTACTTTTTTTGATTTTTTTTTTAAATTACATGCAAAAATAATATATAAAACAACGATTGTACATTTTTATAACACACTACACAGGTTTTGCTGACATCACATAGAAAAATAACTTGAAATTTCTGCTTACTAGACACCAAAAAAATTTTTAGAAAAAAGCTGTATCAATGTGCCCCAGTTCCCCCTACATTATATTGATAAAATTGTACAAGTTTCAATCGGATGATACATTCCTTTGACATATGAATGCTGAAAAATAATTTTCATCACATAAAAATATTTGATATCGTAGTAGAATTTTAAAACAAATATAGTTTGTAATGAACGCTACAATTATTTATTTATATTTACAAATAAACATATCGTATGAAGTAAAAATGTGTATTTCATAAATAGAAATTTCTGTAGAAATATTTCAGTAGAATAAAAATAAATAAATAAATATATTAGATATCATTCGAGGTTGTTTTATCTCTTAACAAAAATATTTATATGAAGCTTCGTAAATTGTTCCATAAATTATTTTTTTAATTAATTTCGGGTGTTGTTTATAAAAAGGAGGGAAAATATAATACAGAAGTAAAAAACAAACAAATTTAAATTTAAAATACATTTGTTATTTTTTACTCTTAATATGATATTGGGTTTTCTCAAAAAATATATTTTACCGTTTGTTAGAATATTTTCATCATTTTTCGCTATTAATTGACACTGTTAGGAAAATAACAAATGCACTATGACGCATTTCACTGAATCTATTCATAAAATTGAAATGAATCGTGACTAAGCTGTCAATATCTCGTCGTAAAATAGAGAGTTTGACTTTCAAAAGATATCCCGATTTTCATTTCTTTTTAATAAGGATGCAAGTGTCATATTATATATCGACTTTAATTTGTGAAAAATAACCTTCCAAAATACATCGTGTGAAATTTATTTTAAATTAAGATTTGAATAATTTAGAAGTATACTGAAAAGAACTGTCACTCAATGTTTAATGTTTGAAATGAAAATTTCACATTTAGTGCCTTTTTTACACACTTGAGAATAAAACTTTCCTTAAAACGTCATTTAATTGATGTATAAGTTACATTATCAGCCGGATTTAAAATTTTTAATTAGTTGTCACCATTTTTATGGGGAAAACTAGACCCACGACAAAAGAAAAGTTAAACACATGTATTTTTTATTTTCAGAAAGTTAATTTTTTTTTAATTCTGTTTCATAGAACCTAACTGAACACTTTTAAGTGAACCGAATTTTAATTCAAATCGGCATTAGCTTTCAGAATTTGAATTGCCAGAATCTCCATAACCGCATTATAAAATCATGGGCCAGTTGTCCCATGTAACCCTTCATTGTAATACTTGATGCAATTTCAACTTTTTTTATTATTCATATACAAAATATAATTTTGAATGCTGTTTTTAAAAAGAAAAAAATATAATAAAAAGGTTAAAAAAAACTCAAATTCGAAATTACATTAGTTAATGTAATAATATGGTATAACAATAGTTATTATAAAATATTAGTATTGAGTTTTCTAAAAATATTTATTTTACCATTTGTCAGACTATTTTCATCATTTTTCGTTGTGCTTTTGACACTATTGGGTAAATTTCAGATGACCTATGGCACATTTCTTTGCATATATTCATAAAATAAAAATGATTCATGACTAAACTGTAAAACTCTCACCGTAAAATAGAGAATTCGACTTTCAAAATATAATCTGATTTTCATTTCTTTTTAATAACTTCTTAAGTGGGGCATATTATGTATCGACTTCAATTTGTTGAAAATAACGTTCGAAAATGTATAGTGTTAGATTTATTTTAAATTAAGAGTTGAATATTTTAGAAGTATAGAGAAAAGAACTGACACTGAAAGTTTAATATTTAAAATAAATTAAAATTTACATTTATATTGATCAAATTGTATCTATATATTCATATTTAATTGTATAAAATAAGTAGCTGCACAAAGAAATATATGAAGGGAAAAAATAATCAAATTTTATTGAAAATACTTTTGAAATTTTGGAATCAAAATGTGTTGAAAGAAAGTTTTGTTTGCTTCTGAATTTGCTTGATGCCAGGTTTTTAAGATCTTAAGAGCTATTATTTTGAAATTCAGACAAAAAATGATGTTTTAATAGTTGTATTTTTTGATTTGCTTAATTTTTTATATCTCTTGATTATTTATTGTAGATCATATTTGATGAATAATCTGTAATTTTGAAGCCCTGAACAAATTTCCTCTTACCGATAGAAAATGTCAAAGTTCAAGGTTGTGAAAGACATTTTTTGTGAAAATTGAAATCCTGGTATATTTAGAGCACTATATTTCTCGCAAGCAACAACATCCCAAAATTTTTTCGGCATAAATTCTTAATATAACCATACTTACTTATTACAATTTATTTGTTTCCATGGGGCATTGTTAATTTACATTGTTATGTTGCCACAAAGTACAGTCAAAATGACATTTTTGTCCATTTTCCGCACTTAATATCTTATTTAAGCAATAGTACCCCAAACTTTTTCTTATAGAATATGAAAGTGTACTACTAGGACAAGCAAAATAATGTAGTACTGTACCGAGATGTTGTTGTTAGCAGATATAACCTGTTAAATACTCAAAATTTTCAAAATATGCAACTTTAAAAGCAATGTTATTTCAAATAAGCGCAACAGTAAAATGAAATAAAATATGTCACGCAGTAGGTGAATATATGTACAAAAACATGGAAAGGAAACAAAAAGTGGGGCCTCGTGATATTTTTATTTTAAAAAATGACAAAATTTTCAAATAAACAATGTCGATGATAATATTTCTTCCCTATCAGAAAATGAAAAATCACTTTTCTCGTTCCTCTTGCTGTGTTTTTTCCCTACGAGAAAATTAAATATCCCTTTTTTGTTGTCCCTTCCGAAAGAGAATGAGGATGTTTCATTTTCTCTTACGGGAAAAATGTGATAATAGGCATTGCGTTTCTTCTAAATTTTGTCATTTTTTTGAATAAAAATATCACGAGGCCCCACTTTTTGAAAATTTTGAGTATTTAACAGGTTATATCTGCTAACAGCAAAAATATCTCGGTACAGTACTGCATTATTTTGCTTGTCCTAGTAGTACACTTTCATAATCTATAAGTAAAAGTTTGAGGTAGTATTGCTTAAATAAGATATTAAATGCGGAAAATGGACAAAAACGTTATTTTGACTGTACTTTGTGACAACATAACAATGTAAATTAATAATGTCTCATCGAAACAAACAGTTTATGCCGAAAGAATGTTCTAGTGTTGTTGCTTGCGAGAGATATAGTGCTCTAAATATACCAGCATTTCACTTTTCACGAAAAATGGCATTCACAACCTTGAATTTTGACATTTTCTATAGAAAAAAAGGAAATTTTTTCAGGGCTTCAAAATTGCAGATTATTCATCAAATATGATCTACTTAAACAAATAAAAAAATCAAGCAAATCAAAAAATACAACTACTTCACTTTGTCTGATATTCAAAATAAGGGCTCTTAAACAACACTTTACTAATCAAATAAGAATATACAAGAATCATATTGAAACTACACTTAATTTTATTAAAAAATTGTTTTTTAAAATTTTTTAAGGGTATAATTCTAAAAAAAACGATTTTGTTTTTTGCTATTAAGTTTTCTATCTTTTGAAATTAATTCATCTATCGTCAAAAAACTTCATAAACTCTGCTTTTTTTAAAAACGAAGAGAAGTTTTCGCTCATAGAGTCGACGTTGATAAACTTTTAAAATACGGCCTTTGATAAACTTTTGTTTTTCATTTTTAGAAAAAAATATAATTACTGCAATTTATGTACAATATATACATTCTCATATTTAATGCAATTTCAACAACTTTTATCATTTACGTACAAAATATAATTTCGGATGTATGTTTTTAAGAAGGAAAAATATGTTACAGAAGTAAAAAATAAACAAATTTAAATTCTAAATACATTTTTAATGTTTACTCTTAATATCGTATTGAGTTTTATAAACATATTTTATATATATATATATATATAATTTCATCATTTTCCGTTATTCTTTTGACACTGTTGGGTAAATTACAAATGAACAATGACGCTATTCTTTAAAACTTTTCATAAAATAAAAATTATTCATGACTAAGCCGTCAATATCTCACCGTAAAATAGTGAAATCGACTTTCAATGATTATCTGATTTTTATTTCTTTTCAATATTCTCGCAAGTGCCATATTGTGTATCAACTTTAATTTGTTGAAAGAAACCTTCCAAAATACATCTTTTGAGATTTATTTTAAATTAAGATTTGAATATTTTAGAAGAACCCAGAAAAGAACTGACACTCAATGTTTAATGTTTGAAATGAAATAAAATTTCCATTTATATTGATCAAATTGTATTCAGTCGAATGTTAAATATCTTTGACGTTTGAATGCAGAATTTTATAGGTAAATAGAAAAATTTTATTTTAAAATATTTTATATTTGTTTTCGTACTAGAATTTTAAAACAAATAGAGTTTGCCACATACGCAGAAATTATTTACTTATATTTACAAATAAATATGCCGTATGAAGTAGAAATGTGTGTATCATAAATTAAACTTATTTTAAAACTACTTTAGTAAAATAAAATAAAATATTTAAATATACTATATGGCCAAAGGTGACTGGCCACGTGCGATTTTAGACGTTTTGTTAAATATCTAGAAATATACATGAGGAATTATCCGTATATCCACTTTTATCTATATATATCATCGTAATTAAATTATCAGTCAGCCGTTAAAATCGGGTTCTTAGATGTTTTCACCAAGCTATGATTTGACAGACAATTTGCGTTTTAATATACGATTCGAGATTTAAGTAATCCTAAATTTTCATTCGCGAACTCGATGAGACGATTGTCTGTGCTGCCACCTCTGAGTCTAAGAGTAAAGTTGCAATTCTTTTTATTCAGAAAAAAATATAAAAATTTTTAAGGGGGTCATTCTAGAAAAGCGATTGTGTTTTTTCTATGAAGATTTTTATCTTTTCAAATGAATTCATTAATAGGTAAACTTCATAAACTATGCTTTTTTTTCAAATCGCAGAGAAGTTTTCACTCCTACAGTCAATTTTGATAGACTGTATTTTTCATAATAAAAAAAAATATAATTATTAAAAATTATGTAAATTATTTACAATATGCATTTTGTAGTATTTAACGCAATTTAAACTATTTTTACCACTTATAAACAAAATATAATTTCGGAATTTTTTTTTTTTTTTTTTTTTTTTTTTTTTTTTTTTTTTTTTAAGAAAAGACAAAGATAACGCAGAAGTAAAAAAACAAACAAATTAAAATTCGAGCACTTGTTAATGTTTACTCTGAATATGGTATTGAGTTCTCCCAAAAAATTTATTTTAGAATTTGTCAGAATATTTTCATTCATTTTCGTTATTTATATGGCACTATTGAGAAAATTACAAATGATTTATGACACATTTCTCAGAATCTATTCATAAAATAAAAATGAATCATGACTACGCTGTCAATATCTCGCCGTGAAATAGAGAATATTCAACTTTCAAAAGTTAATCTGTTTTTCATTTCTTTTTAATAAGCTCGCAAGTGTGATATCGAGTTTCATTTTTCGAAAACAACCTTCCAAAATATATCATGTGAGATTTATTTTAAATTAAGAATTGTATACTTTAGAAGTATACAGAAACGAACTGACACTCAATGTTTAGTGTTTGAAATGAATTTAAATTTACATTATATTGATCAAATTGTATCTAAATATTCATAAATGTACATGCAATAAGTAGCTGCACAAACAAATATATGAAATATTTCAATCGAATGTTACATTCCTTGTCTATATGAATGCTGGAAATTATAGGTACACATAAACATATTTGTTTTCGTATTTTAAAATTTAGAATTTTAAGACATATGTAGTTTTTTGTGAAAGCTAAAATTATTTATTTATATTTACAAATAAACATATCGTATGAAGTAAAAATGTGTACTTCATAAATAAAACTTTCTGTAGAAATATTTCAGTAGAATAAAAATAAATAAATAAATAAACATGTTAGATATCATTCGAGGTTGGTTTTCCTCTATACAAAATTTTTTATATGAAGCTTCGTAAATTGTTTTATAAAAGAGTTCGAAATTAATTTCCGATGTTGTGTATAAAAAGGAGAAAAAATATAATACGGAAGTAAAAAACAAACAAATTTAAATTAGAAATACATTTGTTAATTTTTACTCTTAATATGACATAGAGTTTTCTCAAAATATATGTTTTACCATTTGTCAGAATATTTTGATAATTTTCCGTTATTCGTTTGACACTGTTTAAAAAGTAACAAATAAACTGTGAAGCTTTTCTCTGAATCTATTCATAAAACTGAAATGAATTGTGACTACGCTGTCAATATCTCGTCGTAAAATACAGAATTTGGCTTTTAAAAGATAATCTGATTTTCATTTCTTTTTAATAATCTCTGAAGTTTCATATTTTATATCGACTTTAATTTGTCAAAAATAACCTTTCAAAATGCATAGTGTCACATTTATTTTAAATTAAGATTTGAATATTTTAGAAGTATACACAAAAAAAAACTGACACTCAATGTTTAATGTTTGAAATAAATTAAAATTTGCATTTATATTGATCAAATTGTATCTAAATATCCATATCTTACATAAAATAAGTAGCTGCACAAATAAATATATGAAGTACAAAAAAGTATTAAATTTCATTGAAAATACTTTTGATATTTCGAGAAAAAAAATTGTTGAAAGAAACATTGTTTGTTTCTGAATGTGTTTGATGTTATGTTTTTATGATCTTAAACAACACTTTATTTATAAAATAATAATTTACAAAAATCGGAGTGAAACTAGACATCCTTTTATTCTAAAACTCTTTTGAAAATTTTTAAGGGTATAATTCTAAACAAAACGATTTTGTTTTTTTCTATGAAGTTTTCTATCTTTTGAAATCAATTCATTTATCGTGAAATAACTTCATATACTATGTATACTTCATATACTTTTTTGTAGACTGAAGAGAGGTTTTCGCTAATAGAGTCGACGTTAATAAACTATGTTTTTCATCATCAGAAAAAATTATAATTACTGCAATTTATGTACAATATATACATTCTCATATTTAATATAATTTTGACTATTTTAATCATTCATGTACAAAATATAATTTTGGATGTATGTTTTTAAGAAGGAAAAATATAGTACAGAACCAAAAAATAAACACATTTTTAATGTTTAATCTTAATATGGTATTGAGTTCTCTAAACATAATTATCTTACCATTTCATCATTTTCCGTTACTCTTTTGACACTATTGACGAAATTACAAATGAACTATGGCACATTTCTCTGAATCAGTTCATAAAATACAACTGAATTGTGAATTAACTGTCAATATTTCTCCGTACAATGGAGAATTTGACTTTTAAAAGATAGCTTGGTTTTCATTTCTTTTTAGTAAGTTCGCAAGTGGTCATATTACCTATTGACTTTAATTTGTCGAAAATAACCTTCCAAAATACGTCGTGTTAGATTTATTTTAAATTAAGAGTTGAATATTTTAGAAGTATTCAAAAAGAACAGACATTCAATATTTAATGTTTGAAATGAATTAAAATTTGCATTTATATTAATCAAAATGTATCTAAATATTCACATGTTACATAAAATAAGTAGCTTCACAATCAAATATATGAAGGGTAAAAAAGTACAAATTTAATTGCAAATACTTTTCATATTTCGAGAACAAAATGTATTGAAAGGAACATTGCTTGCTTCAGAAATTGTTTGATGTTAGGTTTTTAACATTTTAATCAAAACTTTTTTTATCTGATAATAATTTTGAAAAATCACAGTGAAACAGCATTTCTTTTTATTCAAAAATTGTTTTTAAAATTTCAAGAGTACTATTCAACAAAACGATTTTGTTTCTTCTACACTGAAAAAAAGCTGCAGCAGAGATTTACTACAGCAAGGATTCCAGACAATAGCCGTAAACAACGACTTTGCCATTATGTTAACGGTTAGTGCCCGTAAAACACAAAAAAATATGGAAGTTGACCGTTTATGTGAAAAAAAGTGACATGTTCCATAAATCAATGGATAATTCACGGTAAAGTACCTCATATTTACATTTTATTACAGTGTAGGAAGTTTTCTATCTTTTGAAATTAATTCATCTATAATCAAACAACTTCCTAAACTATACTTTTTTTTAAACCGAAGAGAAGTTTTCGCTTATAGAGTCTTCTTTTGATAAACTATGTTTTCACCGTAAGAAATTACTGTAATTATGTAAATTATGTACAATGTATATATTCTAATGCTTAATGCAATTTCGATTATGTTTACCATTAATATACAAAAACTAATTTCAGTTGTTGTTTTTAAGAAGAAAAAATGCAATAACAAAGTAAAAAACAAACACATTTAAATTAGAAATAGATTTGTTAATGATTACTCTTAATATGGTATTGAGTTTTGTAAATTTATTTATTTTACTATTTGTCAGAATATTGTTCTTTTGTTTCAATATTTTTCGTTATTCTTTTGACACTATTGAAGAAATTACAAATGAACTCTGACGTATTTCCCTGAATCTATTTATAAATTGAAAAATGAATCAGGACTAAGCCGTCAAATAACTCGCCGTACAATACAGAATTCGAGTTTCAAATGACAATCTGATTTTAATATCTTTTTAATAAGCTCACAAGTGTCATATTATTTATCGACTTTAATTTGTCGAAAATAACCTTCCAAAATACATCGTGTGAGATTTATTTTAAATTAAGTTTTGAATATTTTAGAAGTACGCAGAAAAGAACTGACAGTCAATGTTTAATGTTTAAAATTAATAAAGTTTGCATTTATGTTGATCAAATGGTATCTAAATATTCATATCTTACATAAAATAAGTTGCTGCAAAAGCAAATATATGAAGGGAAAAAATATTAAATTTAATTGAAAATAATTTTAATATTTCCAGAACAAAATGTTTTGAAAGAAACATTGCTTTGGAATTTGTTTGATGTTAGTATTTTAAAATCTTAAACAACACTTTATTTATTACATAATAATTTACAAAAATGAGATTGAAACAGCCTCTCTTGTTATTCAAAAATTGTTTATACATTTTTAAGTGTACAATTCTAAACAAAATGATTATGTTTTTTCTATGAAGTTTTCTATGTTTTGAGATTAATTCATCTATCATCAAAGAACTTCATAAACTATATATTTTTTTCTAAACCGAATAGATGAACTGTATATGAACTGTATTTTTCGTAATAAGAGAAAAATGTAACTATTATAATTTATGTAATTTTTTTATAATATGTGCATTCTAATACTTAATGCAATTTCATTCTAATACTTAATGCAATGACTATTTTTACATTCATATATAAAATATAATTTTTAATGTTGTTTTTAAGGGAGAAAAATATAATACAAAAATGACTTTTTTTCTATTTTTTGAAATTAATTCAACTGTCGTCAAACAACTTCATAAAGTATGCTTTTTTTAAAACCGAAGAGAATTTTTCTCTCATATAATCGACATTCGTAAACTATACTTTTTATTTTAAGAAAAAAATATAATTACTACAATTTATGTACAACATGTACATTCTAATGCTTGCAGCAGTTTCGACAATTTTTATCATTCATATACAAAATATTATTTCGGATGTATGTTTTTAAAAAGAAAGAATATAAGACAGAAATACAAACAACAAATTTAAATTCGAAATTACATTTATAATGTTTACTCTTAATGTGATATTGAGTTTTCTTAAAATATATACTTTACCATCTGTCAGAATATTTTCATCATTTTTGATTATCCTATTGACACTATTGAGGAAATTACAAATAAACTATGACACATTTATCTGAATATATTCATAAAATAAAAATGAATCGTGACTAAGCTGTCAAAATTTTGCCATAAAATATTTTAAATTAAGATTCGAATATTTTAGAAGTATAAAGAAAAGGATAAAGTATAAAGGAAAGATATACACTCAACGTTTAACGTTTGAAATGAATTTAAAAAAAATATGTTTATCAAATTGTACCTAAATATACATACCTTACATAAAATAAGTAGCTGCACAAACAAATATATGAAGAGAAAAAATGTTAAATTTAATTGAAAATCGTTTTTATAATTTGAGATCAAAATGTACTGAAAGAGAGATTGTTTACTTCTGGATTTGTTTAATGTTAGGTTTTCAAAGTCTTAAAAAACACTTTATTTATCAGATAGACTTTACAAAAAATAGAGTAAAACTGCACTTCCTTTTATTCAAAAATTATTTTAAAAATTTTAAGGGTATAATTCTAAACAAAATGTTTTTGCTTTTTCTATGAGGTTTTCTATCTTTGGAATTAATTCCTCTATCTTCAAACAACTTCATAAACTATGCTTTTCTTAAAAAACGAAAAAAGAGTTTTACTAAAAGAGTCAATCTTGATAAAATGTATTTTTCATCATAAGAAAAAAAATATAATAAATGTAATGTATGTACAAAACGTGGATTATAACGCTTAATGCAATATCGATATATTTTATCATTCCTATACAATATATTATTTCGGATGCATGTTTTGAAAAAGTAAAAACATAATATAGAAGTAGAAAACAAACAAATTAAATTTCAAAAACATTCGTTAATACAGTGGACTCTCTCTATCTGAACACTCTCTAATGTGAACACCCCGGTATTATGAACACGACTTTCGGCCCCATTTGTACTCCAGCTCTCTGTAAACTGAACTTGAATCTGGAATCTGAATTCGAATTCCCTCATGAAAATTTGGAGAAACTGTTACAGAAGAATAAAAAGGTTGATAACTCGTTAAAAAATAAACAACGCTAGATTTTAAGCATGTTTACCAATTTTTAATTTGTTTGAGTACTTCAGAAAAGTACTCAAACAAGTACTTCAGTGAGATCTGAAGTACTCAGAAGTACTTCAGATCTTTAATTAAATGTTTT
Source organism: Maratus speculifer (assembly GCA_964019185.1). Taxonomy (NCBI): domain Eukaryota; kingdom Metazoa; phylum Arthropoda; class Arachnida; order Araneae; family Salticidae; genus Maratus; species Maratus speculifer. The sequence continues at coordinate 175,823,589 of OZ025302.1, forward strand.
GGAGCATCTGTTGTCACATTGTTATCAGCTACCTGCTGTAAAAGAAGACATTTTATTATTATTATTATTATTTTCTTTTTAGAAAACTAGGGGGCCCCCGCCCCCTGCTCACTATGCTCGCCAACCCCCCGCGAAATCGCTTCGCGATTCCAAATTATTGTCTACCCCTGCTTGCTGCGCTCGCCAATAACCCATGGTATGAATAAGCAGTTGCAGACCTTTCAAATGGTGTGTCACACGACTGGTGTTGTAAAGAAATTAAAAATGTGCCCCCCTGGGGGGCAGAGTGGGAGGCGACACAAAAGACATCCATAATATGAATAAGCAGCTGCAGACCTCTCAAATGATGTCACACGACTCGACGATTAAAGAAATTAAAAATGTGATCGCCCCCCGCCCCTGGGGAGAGCAGAGTGTGGGGATGACACACAAGACATCCATAATATGAATAAGCAGTTGCAGATCTTTCAAATCTTGTGTAACACGACTGGTGTTGTAAAGAAAATAAAAATGTGTCCCCCCTGGGGAGCAGAATGGCGGATAACACACAAGACATCCATTATATGAATAAGCAGTTGCTAACCTCTCAAATGATGCATCAAACGACTGGTGTTGTAAAGAAATTAAAAATTTGGCGAAATATTACAGTTATCGCCAAGTTGGCGTCACTTTTGACAACTAATTTTGGTCGCCAAATTTGGCGATATATCGCCAAGTTGGCGACAAACTTGGCGATTGTTGGCGATGGTAACCTTTCCTCTCTTTATGGTAACCCATATGGCGATGCATAGACGGAGCCATTTCCTGATTGGTCTATTCGACTCATGGAAGGAGTGGACAACCCGGATTCGTTAGTTCCGGAAATCTTCCACATCAGCATCATTCCAGGAGTCATTCCTTTTAAGGCTAGTTTTTTTTTTTTTACTATAGAAGGATTTAAACAACGTAGACAATTGCAGTAAGTTAAAATAATCGACTTCAATCTTTTTTATTCGAAATAATAGTTTCATATGAAATATTGTTAATCACAGCTTAACATTAGAACAGCGACAGGGGCCATTTTGACACCTGAGCACTTTCGTCCATCGATTAATTTCGTTTGGCTGGATGAAATCGTTTGGATTTTTAGTCTTTTGCTAAGCAGATAGCATATATTTCTAAAAAACAGTCAGCATTTTGGATTCGGTAGTATTCGAAATATTGGCATGTATTCCTAGAATGGCCGGCAGGGTTAATCTTGACCCCTTAAAAAATACTCTTTATTCTGGAAGCATTATAAAACAAATAAAAAATTAAGTGAGAAGCATTTTTCGATTGTATTCATATTGTTTCCTTGTGGGATCAAAACTAATATGATATTTTACAGATTAATTATAAAATGTTAAATTATAAAATGACTAATTTCTTCGAATGAGCAATTTCTAGGAAAATGGCAAGTAATGAAAGTGTTTGCTTATAAATTTGTTGTTATTTAATTTTAGCAGATTTAATTTTTACAGTTGATAAGAAAACCATTAAGGTTTTCAACAATCATGTTAGTTTATTTCTAAACCTTAAAAGAAAGAAAATACAATAAAACCCCCATATCATTGACCCCATTTGATCAACTACTGGCTCGGTCATCCTATATAGTAGTATTAGCAATATATTTCCATTCTCCTTCTATAATGAACACTCCCATAATCTGAGCATTTTTGGTTGGTCCTGTGAGTGCTCAGAATAGAGAGAGTCCACCGTATTTACTCTTAATATGGTATTGAGTTTTCTAAAAATATTTATTTTACCATTTGTCAAAATATTTTCATCATTTTCTGTTATTCTTTTGACACTATTGAGAAAATTACAAATGGACTATGACACATTTCTCTGAATCTCTTCATAAAATAGAAATGAATCATGCTGTTAATATCTCGCTGTAAAATAGGCAATTTGACATTCAAAGGATAATCTGATTTTCATTTCTTTTTAATAAGCTCGCGTATGTCATATTATATATAGACTTTAATTTGTCGATAATAAATTTCCAAAATACGTCGTGTGAGATTTATTTTAAATTAAGATTTGAATATTTTAGAAGTATACAGAAATGAACTGACACTCGATGTTTAATGTTTGAAATAAATTAAAATTTCCATTTATATTGATGAAATTGTATTTAATCGAGTTTTACTTCAAATTGTATTTAAAAATTTTCAATAAAATAGTTAATGCGAGTTTGGAAATTTTTTTAGAAAAAGGGTATTAAAAAATGAAAACAGCGTTTTTCTTTTGTCATTCAACAAATGCTTGTTATTTTTATTCTTTTGTCATTTTGTTATACTTAGGACACTATTGAGAATTAGGAAACCATTGACTGTTGTATATGTCTTTAAATCATTTCATAAAGTAAAACAGAAACAAGACTGAACTGTCAATATTCCACCGTAAATAAATAAATAAATAAATAAATCAAAAAATAAAATACTTTCAAAATAAAGTATGATTTTAATTCTCTCTGTATAAACTCCCAAAGGTCATATTATCTTTTTCTTTAATATTTCAAAAGTTTGTATAGCAAGTAATTTTGAGATAAGATTCATTGCAATTTAATATTTCACTGTATTTTATATAAAAATAAAATGGGTTGAGATATATTACTCTGAATCTTTTCAAAGAAGAAAATTGAGTTAAGCCTGAAATGTTTATATACCATCTTAAAGAAAAAAAAAAGACTTTCATAACTAAATATAATTTTCATTCTCTTTCGAATAAACTTTCAAGTGTCATATTTTTACTGTCTATAATATTTCAAAAGTTGCATTTGAAGGAATTTTCTTGATCAAATTCATTTCAAGTTTTTATTCGTATATTTTATGCATTATATGTTAAGAAATTGTATCTTATACTTTAGCACAAGATCATAGGTGACATTTTACATTTGTAATGCAACTACTGACCAATATTCAATATTCATTTAACTAATTAATGACCTAAAAATTTTTTTCTGTTGTTTTTTATTTATTTGTTACTTTTATTCATATCTTTATTGTTTGTGTTAATTTTGTTTGCTTTATTTATATCTTTGTTGTCTACATTAATTTTGTTTGCTTTGTTTATATCTTTATTGTTTTTGTATTTTTTCTGTTCTTTTGTTATTTTTAGCCTACTTTTGAGAAAAATATAATGGGCTGTGGTTATTTCTTCAAGTCATTTCATAAAACCATAAAAGTAAACTGAACTGTTAATAAATCACCTTGAAGTAAAAGTTTTGACTTCAGAAATAAAATTAAACTTTCATTTTCTTTTGAAAAAACTCTCATGTGTAATATTATTACTGTTCCTAATAATTCAAAAATCTATATATTTAGGAATTTTTGTGATCAAATTTATTTCAAGTTATTGTTCAAATCATTTATATATATTTTAAGAAACTGAGTGTTAGAAGCGAGTAGAAATATCACACGTATAACCAAACTACAGAACAATCATTTAACGATTTAATCAGTTTGCAAAAAATATTTTTTAAGTATTCTTTTTTTAAAACAAGAATTTTTTTTATACTTGATATTTTTGTTACAGTGAAACTCGTTTAAGATACGCCCGCTTAATATACGATCCCGCTTAATATACGAATTTTCTTCGGTCCCTTGAAAACTGCCTATAAAACCTGTGTAAAATTACCCGCTTAATATACGTACGCATAAAATACGATCCCGTTTAATATACGAAGAAAATTGGTTCCTTGATGTCAAAAAACCCGCTTAATATACGAATTGGTACTTAATTAATCCGTCCATCACGTGTCTTTAGAATGGAATATGTAAAATCCTATTTATTTTTCATAAAATGCTATTTTTTTATTTTTTTTCTTTCACAAATATGTTCTTTTCCGCTGCTTTTGCAGGCTGAATTCTGATTGGCTCCCTCTTTTTCAACAAAACGCAAAAACAAGTACCGCTTTTATTTCTTTTACTATCATGCCTTTCCCTGATGGGATGAAAAAGCTGATGATGAAATCGGCCTATATTTTTATGTTTTTTTTTTAACTTTTATCTAGTTGCTTTTTATTATATTATTTTTATCACTGTATATCATCCTCAGGGTTGCCCTTTTTATGAATTTCTTCTTGTCGCTTGCTTTTTCTCTGCAGGCCTGGATATTCTAGGTATATTCGTCACCTATGTGCTAATTTTTTGCAGACATTTTCCTACTGGAGGTAAAAGATTGTTTTTTTCTTTGGAATTCTATAAATTATATCGCCCAAGATCCAAGAATATGTAAAAAGAGGAACTGAATTGCGCTCGATTGTTTCTCGCTGCTTTCCCCCTTTTCGTTTCTTCTCACCCCCTCGCTCTAGCAGTAGTTCGGAGCCTATGTTTTCCTTTACGTAATAATCACGTGATGTGATGCAACTCCATAGTGTGCCTTTGAAATCTCAGTTCAGGTAAAGCTCTCAAAAGGACATTACGCAAATCTAGTCTTTTGTTTAACCGCTGAATATTGATAGGAATAGATAATGGATAAACAACTTAAAGTAAAGAAAAAATCACTTTCCTTGACTGAAAAATTAGATATTCTTAGGAAATATGACGCCGAGAATGTGATGAACAACACACTTTTTGCCAAATCTGTGGGAATACACGAGTCAACACTTCGATCCCTGTTAAAAAACAGACAGAAACTGGAAAACATTGTATCAGCTGGAGGTTCTAGTAGAAAGAAAATTAAAGTGGCCAAATTCGAATTTCATAGAATATATTGAGTTTTGAGAAAATTTTATTGAGAAAATTTTATTTGAATGGTTCACTCAAACCCGATCGACAAACATCCCAACTAACAGTTCATTGATTAAAGAAAAGGCCTGCGAAATTGCTACACGTCTTGGAGTGGATTTCACGCCTAGCAACGGTTGGCTAGACCGTTTCAGACAAAAGTACGGCATAGTTTACAGAAAGATATGCGGAGAGTCGGCAGCTGTGAATATAGATGATGTCAATTGTTGGAAAAATAATGTGCTCGCACCTCTATTGAAAAAATATTCAAGATGCGATATTTACAATGTAGAAGAAATGGGTCTTTTTTTTTTAATTAATGCCGGATAAAACGATGGCATTTAAAGGTGAAAAATGTTCCGGTGGTCAGCTAAGCAAAGAACGTCTCAGGGTTCTCGTTGGATCAAATATGAGTGGAACAGATAAATTGAAACCCCTCGTCATCGGCAAATCTCGGAATCCTCGCTGTTTTAAAAATGTTAGAAATCTACCCTGCGTTTATGAACGATTATTAAATTCGATGAACGAATGAAAAAGGAGTTTAGAAAAGTATTATGTCTCGTCGACAACTGTCCTGCCCATCCCAAGGATATCCCAGGTTTACAAAACATCGAACTAGTCTTTTTACCACCCAATGCGACTAGCGTGATTCAACCCATGGATCAGGGCATAATTCATGCTCTGAAATTGAAATACAAAAGACGTGTCGTTGTACGTTACCTACTCCAAATAGATCATCGCGAAAAGGATCTATCCTGCCCAACCTGTAAGCCTATTAATCTCTTGGACGCCATGCATTTCCTGAGTGCATCCTGGGAAGACGTAACATCAACCACCATTGAGAACTGTTTCTCTAAAGCCTTTGATATTGATGGCACTTTGCAAGACGTTGACATCACAAAAGTGGAGCAGTATAAAGAAGAATCCAAAGATTGAAACTTATTTGTAGGAATTGACGATCAACTTGTAACAAGTGAAGTTCGGTCTATCGCATATATAATCGCAGACGTCAAAAATTCCGATGAATCTAACCCTTTAGAAGAAGTAGAAGACGACGCGTATGAAGAAACAGATGTACCAGTCATGCCATCATTCGCATCTGTAATGAGCTCGTTCAGCTTACTTCTACTATATGCCTCTTCGATGGATGCTGGTCCCGCCGTTGAAGATTTCTTCGACCTCATCAATAACGCAGAAAACTTCCTAATAAAATCTTGTCCTAGGTTGCACCAAACCAAGGTAAACGACTTTTTCTCAACAAACTAAAACTACATCAAGATTTTTACAATGTAATTATTATTGATTGCATACATTTAGCTTGCCTGTCAAAAAATTATTATGAAAATTTGATATTCTTCCCCTTTAAATGTAATGTATTTTAGTTATTTTTTTCTAAAGATTAACAAAATTTTCATTTTATTGTCTTTTATTTATAATTTGGCAGAAAAGACTACATAAAAGCATTTTTTTTTTATTTATTTTTTTTTTTTTTGTACAAACAGATATTGAATAAAATTTTGGAGAAAATAAAATTATCCTTTTGTTCAGTATCTTAAACTCAAATTTTTTAGAATATTTAAAATTTGTTAGGAATAGGTACAATAAGAGTTATAAACGGCTAAAATGCGTTAATAACAATGTGCACTGTTTTTATATGCATTATCATTCGAGAATCTATGAAATCCGGATAAGATACGATCCCGCTTAAGATACGAAATGCTCTCGGTCCGTTGATTCGTATCTTAAACGAGTTTCACTGTATTTTTGTTTATATCTTCGATGTTTGTTTGTTTTTTAATTTTTAATCTTTTGATATTTTATTATTTTGAGCACATTATTGAGTAAAACACAATGAACTGATGTTATTTATCTAAATAATTTCATAAAATGAAACTGAACTGTCAATATTCCACATTGAAGTAAAAGATTTGGCTTCAAAAATTAAATGAAACTTTCTTTCTCTTACGTATAAATTCTCAAATGTCATATTATTACCATATCTAATAATTTAGAAGTTTTCTTTTTAAAGAATTTCTGGAATCAAAAATTATTATTCCAAAATTTATACATATATTAAGAAATCGAGTTTTAGAATTTAGCTAAAATTTTACTTTTGTAAAAAGGATATTTGACAATTCTTATATAAATAGTTAATGAATTTGAAAAAAGTTTTTAAGAAGAATTTTATAATATTGTAGATGTTATAATGTTTTTAATCAAAACAGTGTTTTTCTTCAAAAGTTTTTGTTTATATGTTTGTTTCCTTTGTTATTTTTATTCTTTTGTTATTTTTTAGAATAATAATTAGAAAATTACATTGGACTATAAATGTATTGTTCAAAATCATTTGACAAAATAAAACAAGATAAATTTTGATAAAATTATTGAAGACTGAACTGTCAATATTCCATCTGAAATTAAAAAAAGAAATTGACATTCAAAATAAATTATATCATAAAGAAAGTTTTAAGAAACTCAGACTTAGAATTTAGCGCTAGAATTGAGCTGAAATTTCCCATGTATAATGCAACTATTAAACAATATTCAATAATTAATTAACTAATTAATGTGTTTGCAAAAAAAGGTTTTAGAAAGAAAGTTTTTTATACCTTTCTTTTTAAAAGCTTTTAACTTTTTTTTTTCTTTTTCATGTTTTCTTTCGTTATGTTTATATACTTGATATGTTTGTTCTTTTTATTTAGACCATTGTTGATTTTGTAATTTTTACTCTTTTGTTATTTTGATATATTTAGCACGATATGGAGAAAAATACAATGGATTGGGTTTATTCCCCCAAATCACTTCATAAAAGAAAACTGAACTGTCAACATTCCACCTTGAAGTAAAAGATATTATTTCAGATATAAAATTAAACTTTATTTCTCTTTTGAATAAATTCTCAAATTTCATATTATCGTCTCTAATATTTCAAAAGTCTATATGTTTTGAATTTTTTGGGATGAAATTCATTTAAAATCATTTTTCAAATATGTTATATATATTATAAGAAACTGAGTCTTAGAATTTAGCGTTAAAAATTCAGCTGAAATTTTAAATTTGTAATGCAACTATTAGACATTATTCAATAATCAGTTAACTAATTAATAAATTTAATGAATATTTTAAGAAAAAAAATTATTTTTTAAATAAAGAGTGTATTTTTTTCGTTATTTTTTTGCATATGTGTTATTATTTATTCTTTTTATTTAGAACATTGTTGTTTTCGGTGTTTTATTCTTTTGTTATTTTTAGCACAGTAGTGAGAAAAATCAAATAAACTATGGTTATTTCTCCAAATCATTTCATAAAATAAAACTGAACTGTCAATATACCACCTTAAAGTAAATAATTTGACTTCAAAAATAAAAATAAAATTTCTTTCTCTTTTGTGTAAACTCTAAAGCGTCATATTATTACAGCCTCTAATATTTCTGAAGTTTACTTTTTAAAAAATTCTCAGAATCAAATTCATTGCAAGTTATTATTCCAATATTTTATATACCAAAAGTCCAAAAAGGTCATTCAAAAGTCAGGACGAAATTTAAAAATGAATAATTCGAAAACGAATCCATATAAAAAGATTCGGTTTGCACCATATGGATGGAGAAGAAACCGGGTTTTGTGTGACAATGAAAAAGACAGTTTTGTTTGCGACCAACAAATGGCGCTATAATGTTTTACTGCACCAAAAGATGATTTACAAATGAAAAGCTTTTGACAACTTACAAGTCAGCTTAGTTACAGTTGTAGTATTACAGTAAATGTTCAATGTCCTGCCCATCATTCAGAAGTGCAGCTGTGAGACTAGGCACCACACCATTCACAGCATTTAGTAGCATTTCTTGAGTTATGACAAACACATTTTGGTGGATGGCATGTTTCAGTGCTGCTAGTGATGTCGTTGATCGCCAACAGAACTAAATATTTTTCTTGCCATACAACACTTGGTTTATTTTCCATGCATTTGGTGCAACCGTATCTCTGTATCTTGTTTCGTTTTCGAATTATTCATTTTTAAATTTCGTCCTCACTTTTGGATCACCCGTTATATGTATTAAGAAACCGGGTCTTAGAATTTAGCGCCAGAATTTAGTTGAAATTTCACGTTTGTAAAAAAAAAAGATATTTGACAATTCTTATTTAAATAATTAATGAGTTTGAAATTTTTTTTAGAAAAATGTTATATTTTTAATCAAAACAGAATTTTTCTTATGTTATTCTCCATATACTTTTTATTTTTGTTGTTTTTTTTATATGTTTGTCATCTTTGCTTTTTTGTAAATACTATTGAGAAACTTCCAATGGACTATTGTGAATTTTTCAATCTCATTTTATAAAATAAAACTAAGTAGAGGCAGAACTGACAATATTCCACCTTAAAGTAAAAACGGAAAATTACTTTCAAGATGCATTATGTTCATTCTATTTTTTTAACTAACTGTTACGTTTTGTTATCGTCTATAATATTTGAAAAATTTATATATTTAAGAAATTTTGGGATCAAATCATTTACGGTTATTATTCGATTTTTTTATATATATTTTAAGCAACCGAGTCTTTGAGTTTAGTGTCATAATTCAGCTGAAATTTTACATTTGTAAAGAGAATATTTAATATTTCTCATTTAAATAGTTAATGTGTTTGAATTTCTTTTTTAGAAAAGAAGTCATATTTTCAAGAAAAACAGTGTTTTTCTTTTGTCATTTTTCATATGCTTACTATATTTGTTTATATATTTGTTAACTTGGTTATTTTCATTCTTTTGTTACTTTTTAGGACACTACTGAGAAATATAAATGAAATATGATATATTTTTCCGAATTATTTTATAAAATAAAACTGAATCAAGACTGATCACTCAATAGTTTAATGTAAAGTAAAAGCAAAATGACTTTCAATTTAAATATTATTTTAATTCTCTTTTGAAGAACTCTCAAGTGTTATTATCAACTCTTATATTTCAAAAGTTTGTATCACACGTCAAAAAGGCATAATTTTTGTTCAAATTTTATGTTTCAATATTTAACAACAGTGTCAAACTTGGTTTTAATTCTTAGTGTTTGAAATATTTTGGAATTTTACATTTGTAATTAAAATGTTTGACATTTCCCAATTAAAATGTGTATGACTTAGATATTTAAATAAATATTTTAATAATATTTAAAAAGAAGTATTTTTTTAATTCAGCATAGTCTTTATTTCATTTTTTATTATTATTACATTTAAATAAAACATGATAAAATATGATTTTTGATCTCTCAAACATCATATTGTTAACGATTCTAATATTTAAATATCTTGTATTGCACATATTTTTTGGATCACATTTATCGTAATTTAATCTTTTAATAATTCAAATATATTTTAAGAAACTAAGTGTTAGTTGTTAGTTTTTGAAATACATTAGAATTTTACATTTTAAATTAGCTTATATTAGCTTTTCTCAATTGAACCGTTTATCACTTTAAAAATTAAATGTATCTTTTTTATATTTTTATAAGAATTATTTTATTTTAATCTACAACATAGTCTCTTTTCCTTTTTGAAAATTTTATTACAATTAAACACGTCAAAAGTAGATCATTTAAATAAAAATTATTTAAGTACTAACACTTTTATTCGAAGATGTGTAGAAGTTTCAAAACCAGAAATAGAGTAAAAGTAACAACAAGAAATGTATGAGACATAAATGTTACGCCGTCATACAGAAGATTTAAATTTCAAAATTATCTGATTACCATTTTCATTTGAATAATTCCTCAAGGGTTATATTATTTAATGACTGCAATTTTTCAAAAGCTATTACGATATAGAATTTCTCGGATTGAATTAATTTGAAATTATTATTCCGATAACTTGCATACATATGAACCATAATATTAGGGTTTAGTGTCCGAAATCAGCTGCAAATTTAGATTTCTACAGAGAATGGTTTGCATTTCTGAGCTGAAGCAATTATGACTTTAAAATTTAAATAGATATATTTTATAAATGTATTATAGTGTATATTATAGTTACAAATAACTATATACCGGGTGTCCCAAAAATGACTGATGGATTTTAAAATTCAATAACTTGCAAACGGTGACAGCTATTTAAAAATTTTTTGCAGGAGGGTTATGTATAATGTCAGGAGTTTTTTTACCATAACTTTTGATTTTAGTTCGAATTTCAAACAATAGATGCCGCTGACGGCAATTGAAAGCCAAGTGATCAGTGCTGAGTGAGGTCAGTTTCGCTGTCGACTTGGCCTTCAATTGCCGTCAGCGCCATGTATTGTTTGAAATTCGAACTAAAATCAAAAGTTACGGTAAAAAAAAATCCTGACATTATACATAAACCTCTTGCAAATTTTTTTAAATAGCTGTCACCGTTTGCAAGTTATTGAATTTTAAAATCCATCAGTCATTTTTGGGACACCCGGTATATATATTGCTTTTTTCTTATGTTATATTTTATTACAATTGAAACATTTGTAGTAGTTCTTTTAAGTATAAGAAGTTGTTTCAACACGGGAACTTTTTTTTTGTTACTACTTTGTTATTTTTATTAGTTTTATTCTTTTTACTTTTTTATGTATTCATTTTTTTTTTGTCATATTTTAGGACATATTTGAGAAAAAAGTTTATGAACTGTTGTGTGTTTCTTTAAAAGATTTCACTAAATAAAACTGAATCAACTCATGAGCTGCCAAAATTCCATTGTAAAATTAAATTAATAACTTTTAAAATTGCATTGTTAATATTATTTTAATTCGCTTTTGAATAAACATTCAAGTGCCATATGACCATCGGCTCTAATATTTCAGAAGTTTGTAATAGGCGTAATTTTAGTACATTTTTTAACGCAATTTAATAATTAAATATTTAAAATAAATTTTAAGAAATCTAATCTTAGTACTTTTAGTGTTTAACAAGTTGGAAATTGCACGTGAAGCATAGCAAATGAGATGCGTTCGTGCGATAACGAAGGTTTAAAAATACTTAGATTTTGCTATTATAATAGACAGCACTTCAGATACAGTATAACGGTCGAAATCTTTTTGTGTTCCTGTAAATATACAGGAAGTAACTTTTATTACACCTCAGCAACATATATCATATTCATGAAACGTGAGATAGTTTAATATACTTAAAACACGCCCCAAATAATGTTTACCCGTATAGCATTATGTAGTGGAATACTTTTGTGTGGCCCTGTAATTTAATAATAAATTTTCTTTGCATCACAAACTGTACAGAATGCATATTTTAGTATATATATACTTCATAGGTTCATGTCAATTCTATTATATTCGAATGAGTGTAACACCATTAAAATGCATTTGAAACTTTTTCCCCCATTCATCATAGTGTAACGGAATATTTTTTATTGTCCCTGTAATTGATCTATGCATCCGATTTTCATAAAATTTGAAATGACTCGATAAAATTATGTAATAATTATATATTTTTAATTTCAAACGATTCGGTTGGATAGTTTTGTGTTGCTATATGCGGACAGACGGACGGATTGAACGACAACTATATGTGCGACGTATTTACATAATTACGAACGCTCATAAAAAAAACTAGATTTTTATGTTTGTAATTAGAAAATTTTAGATTTCTTAATTGATAAGGTTATGGCTTTGACATTTAATTACATACTTTAATATTATTCAAAAATAAATATTTTGTTTTTAAAATAGAGCTTAGTTCTTTTTTTTTTTTTTTTTTTTTTTTTTTTTTTGTTATGTTTCATTACAATTAAATAAAACGTGATAAATTATGATTTTCAATCTCTTTTCCTGAAATTTTAAAATATTATATTATTATCTGCTCTAATATTTCAAAAGTTTGTATCGCAAATAATTTTGGGGTCACGATTAGTGAAATTTAATCTTTCAATATTTGAAATATAGTTTAAGAAACTTAAATATAGAACTTAGTATTTAAAATAAGCTAGAATTTTACGTTTCACATTTCTCATTTGAACAGTTTATGATATTGAAATTCAATTACATATTTTTGATTAATTTGAAATAAATATTTAGTTTTACAAACACAAAATAGTATCAGAATTAATAATTGGGACCCCTTTATCTATTTCCAAGGTTGTTATTATTATTTATTTTACTTGATTTCTGTTTTGAAAAGTAGTGCTTTAATACATAGGAAGTAACTTTGACTCTTTATAAACACCTATTAAAAGTTTTAATTACCATAGCCCCCCGCCCGCTTTTTTAAATTAAAAGGATGGTTATGATTATCCCATCAAAAACTCACAATCAAAAAATTTTAAGGTAATCAATACCACTAGTGGAGAAATTATGACCACTATATTTCTTCATTTTATTTGCTTGCACACATTTGTTTGGGGGTAATTAAAACCGTTAAAACATCAAACTGAAAAACCTTTTTATTAACAATTTTGGTAGATTTTGTTCAAATTGGTTTTTAGCTATCAAAAATGCTTCAGACTTTGTTAAAGAATACCTAGAATGAAAAATACAATATGGGGTTTATATCTGAGCATGAAATTAAATTTTACAATGCACAGTTTTCTCCATTATGGCAGTCGTCACTATTACCCCTTGGTCATAATTACTGTACCTGACCCTAGTGTTTTTTTCTTTTGTTATGTTTTATGACTATTAAATAAAGTTGTTGAAAATACTTCTTTTATATAAAAAATTATTCAAGTACTAAAATTTTTATTCCAAGATGTGTAAAAAATTAAAAAAAATAGAAAGAGGGTAAAAGTAACAAAATGTAACGTGTATGCAAAATGTAAAGATGCAATTATTACACGCCAGTGTATTTAAATTTCAAAATAATATGTTTATCATTCACTTTTGATAAATTACTCAAGTTTCATATTATTTAATGATTGAAATTTTTCAATAACTAGTATCTCAACGAATTTTTGGATTTAATACAATTGAAATTAATATAACGGGATAAAACTTCTTAAACACACCATGAAAAATACTTGAATTTGCTAGGCCTTTCGAAAGAACTTATTTCGACAGAGCAAATAAGGCGTGCTTATACTATGAAAGCAGCGGCACGACTGAAATGAAAAAAGGGAAGAGGGACAAGCCTAAAAGAACGGCAACATGAAAGTAGAAGGCAACTGCCAATCACAACAGAGTATTAAAAAACAGATGCAGTGAAGAAGAGGAAAGAAGAGATAAATTAGGAAAAAAATCATTTAGCTTTTTCCTTCGCCTTCTTCACTGTGTCCATTTTGTTTATACTCTTAATTGCCTTCTGCTTTTCTATTGCTGTTCTTTTAGCTTGTCCCTTTTCCCGGCTCTTCATTTCAGTCGTGCCGCTGCTTCCATAGCAGACGCACCTTTTCTTTGCGCTTGACGAAGAAAGACCCAGTTTTTTCGAAAAGCATATCGAATTCGTTTAAGAAGTCTCATCTCTGGATATTAATTCACACTAGTTTCAACTTATTTTCTTTAAATTTTTATTTTAATATTTTTCATACATATTAAGAAATGTTAAGTGTCCGAAATCAGCTGCAATTTCAGATTGGTACAGTGAAAATTCTACATTTGTCAACTGAAACATTTATGACTTTGACTTTTAAATGCAAATATTATAAATATATTTTAGCTTATGTTATAGTTAAAAATAAATGTTTTATTTTTAGGAATTAACACAATATTTTCTTTTGTTATATTTTACTAGTATAATAAAAATCACGTTAAAAGTAGTTGATTTAAATAAATGGCTAATTACGTATTAAAATATTATTCTAAGATGTGTAGAAATATGAAATCTCGAAATACCGTAAAATACCAAAATGTAACTTTATTGAGATGCAAACATTTCACCGTAACATAGAGAAATTTCAATTTCAAAAATAACATGATTACAATTCTCTTTTGAATAATCTCTCAAGAGTCATATTATTTAGTGATTCTAATTAGTCAACAGTTATTATCTTACAGAAAGAAACTTTCGTATTGAATTAATTTCAAATTATTATTAATATAACTTACAGATATATTAATAAATTGAATATTAGTACTTCGCATCCGATATCGTCTGCATCTGCAATTTTACATTAGCGCGTTTAATATTTTACATTTATCAAATTAATAGTTTATGACTTGGATATTTAAATGAATATTGATTATAAATATATTGTAGCTTATAATAAATAAAAAATAAAAATTTCCATTTGATGAAGAACATAGAAATTTTCTTCTGTTAAATTTTATTATTATTCTAAAAAACAATTTAAAAGTAATTCATGTAAATACAACTCCATGTAAGTACTAAAAAAATTATTCGAGATAAGTAGAAGTTTCATTCCTACAAATAGCACAAAGTAAGAAAATATGAAGTATGTAAGATACAAGTGTCCACCGTAATGTAGAAAAATTCATTTTAAAAAACAATCTGATTAACTTTCTACATTAAATAATCTCTCAACTGTCATATTGTTGATTACTTCAATTTTTCAATTGCTGTTTTCGAACGGAATTTTTCGTATTGAATTTTAAACCCTCTCACTGACAAGACCGTGTTAACACGTTCACTAATCTCCAGGTTTCACTGCAATACAAACAATATTTAAAGTAATATAATGGTATTAACTTAACAGATTTTTTAATACATTGAACAGTAACTTAAGCTTTCAATGATAACATTAATATTTGCTTTTAAGATTTTTGCATAATTTAAAAAAAAATCGCCTTTTTTAGTATTCAAATCTAAATGCAGAGAAAACAACATTACCCCTAGTAGAAAACCAATATTGGTCCAACGTTGCGCCAATATTTCATTTATTGGAAATATTGCCAATAGAATACGAATATTGGTTAAATATTGGCATTTCATTGAAAATATTTCCAATGAAATCCCAATATTTTACAAATGTTGATGTTACATTGGAAATATTTCCAATAAGTTCTTAATATTGTACAAATGTTGGTTTTACATTGGAAACGTTTCCAACGAAACCACAATATTTAACTAATATTGGTGTTTTATTGGCAATATTTCCAATGAAACCCCAATATTGGCATAATATTAGCTAAAATACTGTCTAAATAATGACAAAATGTAAACACCTTAATACTGGAACAATATTTCATACCATTATTGCGCCAATGTGCCGATATTTCCCCAGGATGTAGTCGATATTGGCCCAATTTTGCCCTTTTGCAAGACTGTCAGAGTGTTTTAACGCAAATTATCATTTCTATTATATATCTGAGTAAACTGAGTATTAGTGCATTGCAAATTCTCAACACACAAAACACATTTTAGAACACTTTTTCTCATCAAATGTACAACACACTAATATATTCTGAATTAAATAACTTCATCTACAAAGCATTTTTGTTTTGTGGTTGTGTTCTTAATATACAGCGAAAAGTGTTGCTATCAAGAAATGTTTTCTTAACCGCTTACACGCCGTATTAATATTGCGATGTAATTATAATTTTGTTTTTACCAATATTACACCTTCAAATGTTTTATTTTTCCATACAAATTTATAAAATAACAAAAAAAAAATATTTCTGCAGTTTTTTTCCCGGTTATCATTTCAGTGTTCGCATTTTGGAACACGATTATTGATTGACAACCTATGCAAATATAACAAATTATTTTCCGCTGTATGCTATTGTATATTGTTCTTGGGTATTTTCTCGAATTCTAGAAACATTTAGATTCGCAGTGAAATGTAATTAATATAGATAAAATGATAAAAGCAAATAATATATTTCATATATATAAATTAATGAATTTACATTTTCCTTATACCTGTGATAAATGCTTAAATATAAATATTTTTTTTCAAAATTTTAAATAAAACTTATATTTTATAGAAAAATAGGTATATCGTTATTATGTTGGAAAACATATGTTTTGTATTACAAATAATGTAATGTTCCCAATTGACAACACTGACGTTAATGTTGCTAAAGTGTTTCTATCTAGAAACGTGTTCTTGTTTTAGACTGCCTTTTGTTTTGTTAATTCTGTTGAAAAAGTGTTGTAAATAGTGTTGAAACGAAATATTTTCTTACAATAGTGTTATGCTGCATATTATTGTTTTTTTTTTATTTTTTTCTTTCCTCTTTTTTGATTTTGGTTTCTGATTTTTTTTAATTGCTTTAAATTTCAAAACCGGTTTAAATCTGTTCTGAGATTAAAACTATCATAATATAAAAAATTGAAAAAGTAAAAACTAGGCCGGATAATGGATCGTCCTCATATATCTTATGTAAAAAAAGTCATGAAAAAATATTAAAGTTTGAGGCAGATATTTGAAAAGAACGCTCCCATAGACATTACATCATCGAATATTTTTCAATGAGTATTTTGGGGCGTTAATGTCGCAAAAGTGTTGCTATCTAGAAACGTGTTCTTGTTTTCGAGCACATTTAGTTTTGTTAACACTGGAACAGCCATTAGGGATCATTGTGACCCCTGCCAAATTGAAAAATAGCCGATTCGAACCAGAAATTTCTTGATGAGATATGTGAAATATGTCCGGCACAAAAATAAGCTAATTAAATAGTTTAAATAGTTTTGAATTAAACTTCTGTGGTAAAAATTTTTTTATAAAATTTGAATAAAATAGCCGGCAGTTTTAGTGTAAATTCTGTTGAAATAGTGTTGTAACAAAACATTTTCTTAGAATAGCGTTGTGCTGCACATTACTTTGTCGCAAATTAGCAACGCATTGTAAACACTAGAAATTTAGAAAACTATAAAACAAGAAAAAGTAAAACATTTTCAAACACTTTCTTCGTGGTGTTTTTAAAATTAGACAATTTTTAAAAAGAAATAAGAGACAGTTTGCTTTAGAGAAAAAAATGCAGGAGATTACTGAGTGAATGCACTAACATTGCCAATAAATATCAATAACTGCATTTCTACAAGAAATATGTAACTTTTAAGAACACATTTTGCAAAATCTTTTTCCTTGCACAACACATTCGACACGTATTAACAAGACGACAAAAAACGATTTTAGTTGCAAGTGTTAAATACATATAAGGCATTGTGACGTCACAGCAACGTCGTTGTGAAGTCATATTGTGACTTTGTGACCATCGATTGTCGATGTGACGTCACGTGACGTCGATGTGAAGTTACAATGACTAAAATGTGAAGTCGTTATAACCGTTTTAGAGCTCGTTTGTGACGTCACATTGTGACCATTTTGTGAAGTGACGGTGTGACAAATTTGTGACAAATGTGTCATTTGTGACTACGTTGACATTAACATTGTGACGAAACTGTGACAGAAGCGACGATGTTTAAATTGTTAGAAACATGTTTTTAAAAGTAAATAACATGTTTTGAAGAATATTTGTAATTTTCTAAAGATTTTTATGAAAGTCACATATCAGTCACAATGTGACGTCACTGAGTGTTGGAATTTTGGTCACAGATGTGATGTGACCAAAGTGACTCACAGTGACGTCATTGTGGCTTCACTGTGACCATGCATGCTATGAGGGTATTATGTTCAGTTAGTGTTGTAAAAGTGTTTCACGAATTTTCAATGAGCTTAGTGTCCGAAATCAGCTGCAATTTCACATTTGTAAACATAATATTTTATATTTTCCAATGGAATCATTTATAAGTTTGACATTTAAATGTATAAATATTATAAATATATTATAGTTTATATAATAATTTAAAAAAATATTTTAATTTGTTACTTCTTAAATAAAACACATTCAAAACAGTTTATTTAAATAAAAATCTATTTAAGTACTAAATATTTCATTTAACAATGTGTAGAAATACAGTCCCTGGCCAAATTATTAGACGCACTCGCTTTTCCTTGTGTCGAATCATATTACTAGATACATAGAAATATTACTGTGCGAATAACTGCAATTAATTATGTACATTATTTGTAGGATTATAATAAATAAAAAAACATGCCTATGACTTTAAAACTCTTTCTTTTTACAAATTAAATTTAAAATGGCTGAAATTGCAAAATTTATAACTTGAAGCTAAAAAAAAGTCAATATTTTTGGAGCCTCTTTTGGCGGCTATCAGTGCCTCTATTCTTCGCGGCATGCTGTTAATACAAAATTGAAGAGTTTCTTGTATACGTGGGTGACGATTCCAGACATGGATAAGATTTTCTATGAGCTGGGTTTTGTTTGTTATGACTTCTTAGTCAATTCTCCAGACCAATATAAAGAGGTTTTCAAGATCGGTTTATTCTAAAGCTAAAATGATGGTTTCCAAATAAAGAACCATTTGTATTTTTGCAAGGTAAAGCTTTTAGTTACATAGCACGATCCGTCAAGGTCTACTTTCAATAAAAAAAAAAATACCCCTGTGTTGAACTGATCCCAATAATTCATCAGACATGAATACCAATGAAAATGTTTGTGAGCTAATGAAGAAAAAACTGGACAAAGAGCTCATAACGAGTAAAACACAGCTCATAGAAAAACTTATACTTGTCTGGAAACATCACTCACACATGCAAGAAACATTTCAATTTTGTACTAACAGCATGCCATGAAGAATAGAGGCACTGCTTGCCGCCAAAGGAGACTCCAAAAAATATTGACTTTTTTTGAATTTCATTTTTTAAGTTTTTCAATTTTAGCAATTGTTGATTTAATTTACAAAAATAAATAATTTTAAAGTCATTGGCATGTTTTTAATTTATTATAATCCTACAGATGATGTATATAATTAATTGTAATTATTGGCATAGTAATATCTCTATGAAACTTGTTATATGATTCGACACAAGAAAATATGAGTGCGTCTAATAATTTGGCCAGGGACTGTAGAAAACAAAACGTAGTGTAAAAGTTGTAAAATATACAGTGTATGAGATGCATATATGAGGTACGTACCACAATTTGTGCAGCAATGTGGAAAAAAGTCAATTTAAAAGATGATCTGATTATCGTTATCTCTTGAATAATCTTTCAAGCGTCATAGTGATTAAAAACTCTATTTTTTGAGAAACTTTTATCTTACTTCGAATAACTTTTATCTTATCTGAATTTTTCGGTTTAACTCTTTCAAATTGATACTCCAAAAATTTACATGTATGTTAAGAAACTGAGTATTAGAGCTGAGTGCCCAAAATCAGTTGCAACTTCACATTTGTACAGAGTTCATTTTACATTTTTCCCCTGAGCGAATTTTCACTTTAACATTACAATGCATATACACTGGTGAGCAAAAATTAAGGACGGAGCAGATAAATTAGCTTAAAAGCCGAAAAGGGCAACTAAACGAAATGAAAAGCCAATCAGGAAATTGATCTGAAACAAATGCAGTAGGTCATGCCCATATATGGCATATGGCGTAAAAGGAGTGTGTGTTAAGAGAAATAAAGCACAGAAGCGGAGACCGTTCAGAAATCTGGTGAAATCTAATGCACTGTGACAAGTGATTACTACGTTGTTTTACTACTATCCAGGACGCAATCGAGGAAATGTCATCTGGATGACTTTACACTAGTTCGAATCGCTTGTAAGTTGTAAGAAGGTCGAAGAGAGGCAAATTGGCAGAAAAGCTCATTATCGCTCACAACATCGTTTTACAAGCCTGGAGTGCATTTCAAACGGCGAGATCAACTGTCCGAGCTTTCAGCAGTGGTCGTCCACGCGAACAAAAGCAGTAAGTGACCGTTATGTTGTTCTACAGGTGAAAATAAACAAGCGGAAGGCAGGTGTAGAAATCGCAAAGCAGATTGATCAGACTACTGGGGGTCAGATATCACATTTTAACATGGCTAAAAGTCTGCACAAATGTGGTCTATATGCATCTATATGCACAACGTCCAATATGGCGTATACCATTAATGTCTGTTCATCCGAGACGCCGGTTTCTGTGGTGCCAGGAACCCAAAAAACGAACACAACAGGAATAGGTTCGGTACTCTTTACGGCTGAGAGCCGATTTAATATAATGAGCGATTCTGGACGTTTACACATCTTGGAGAGAGCAGGGTACGCCTAACCCCGACTCTAACATCATCGAAAGATACCATTTTGGGGATGCCGGAGTTCTTGTTTATGGTGGTATCATGCTTGGAGCCGTTCGAACCTCCACGTCTTCCAAAGACGTTCAGGATCTGGCGCCCGCTATTGCGCTGAGATTCTCTTGCCTCACGTATATCTTTTTAGAGGTGTTATGGGTCTAGACTTCCTCTTCACAGACGAGAACGCTCTCCTCATCGTACAGCGGTTATCGAAGAACTCTTGGAGAGTGAAGATATTCAATGCATGGATTGGCCTGCAACATCTCCGAGCCTGAACTCCACAGAACACACGTGGGACCTTCTCTAGATACGCTCAGAATCAAGTGATCAGGTGCCAGCAACGATTCCGGAGCTGAAATTGGAAGAGGAATTTACAAGAGGAATCAGACTCGATGCTTCAAGAGATCCTAGACAACCTCGTCCTCTATATAGAAAGACGCTGTAAATCTTCCTCGCAGTCTGGGATGCCCATATCCCCCTATCAGTCACTAAATTTTCCCTGCCAGATGCCTGTAAGAAGGACGCTTCTGTCTTCTCTGCATTTGTGCTCCAAGTGACTTTTACAATAAAGTTCTCATGCATCCTTTTGATTCTTTCTTTAGATGTTTTTAACACTTGTGTAACATTTAACACCTTGAAGATCTTTTATGTTATGATTTTTGTCAATGTAGAAAATTTTTGGGCGACGTTACATTCGAAAAATCATCTCGTCCTTAATTTTTGCACACCAGTGTATATTATAAATATGTTACAGTTCATAGTATAGTTAAAAATAAATATTTTCTTTTTATAAATCAACATTGTGTTTTTTCTTCTGTAATACTTTGTTACTAATAAATAACAAATAGTTAATGAGTTCATTTAAATAAAAAAGTCATTTAAGTATTAAAACTTTTATCTCGATATGTCTAGAAGTAGATAGGTAGAAAAGTAGAAGGTATAAAAAAGTTTAAATGTAAAACACAACAAGTTATAAAGTATGAGATGCAAATATTCCACCAAAATATACAAAAAAATTCATTTTCAAGAATAATCTGATTATCGTTGTCTTTCGAATAATCTCTCAAGTGTCATTTTATTCAACGAGTCTAATTTTTAAAAAGCTATTAACATACAGAATATTTCAGATTGAATACATTTAAAATTATTATTTCAATAATTTGCATATTTGATGAAAAACTGAGTATTAATGTTAAATGATTAAAATAAGGCCTAATTAACATTTCTAGAGAAAATACTTTAATGTTTTTCTTGAGCAGGATTTTATGTTCATTAAAATAAAAATAATAAAATGTTTTTAAAACAAGTCTTATTGTTTCATTACTATTATATTAAACTCATTAAATTGGTTAATTTAAAAATATATATACAGGGTGATTCTAAATTTCTTTTACAATAAAAGAGGGATGATAGTACACATAGAGACAAACAATATTAAACAGGAGACCAAGGGTCCCAAACGTTTTCCAAAGGAGATAGCCGCCATTAAAGTTTATAGACCAAAATTTCAAATAAACATAAAAAATGGAAAAATCGGTCGATTGAAACGCGGTTTTCACTAAAATTATTCTTTATTTCGGAATTTTCTTGAATTTAAATTATAAAGATAAATTTTAAAAAAATCCGATAGAGGGCGCTTTAGACTTTGGAGAAACGAACAACTATTTTTTGCCGGTATTTTTTGCATCTCATCAAATGTTTTCGTAAGCTTCGATTCAAACTTAAATTTTGAGCTCAAAATCTGAACAGTTGGGAGTGGTTAAGTAGCACAAACTGAGCTATGTTCAGAGGGTTCAAATTTCAAATGATTATAAAAAACGGAAAAATTGGTCGATTGATTTGCGGTTTTCACTAAAACTATTCTTTATGTAGATATTTTCGTGTAAATATATTATAAAGATAAATTTCGAAAAATGCCGATAGAGGGCGCTTTAGACTTTGGATTAACGAACAACTCTTTTTTGGCGTTAATTTTTGCGCCTTATTAAATGCTTTCGTAAGCTTAGACTTAAACTTAAACTTTGAGTTAAAAATCTGAATAGTTGGGAGTTGTTAAGTAGACAAACTGAACTGTGTTCAGAGTGTTCAAATTTTAAATTATTATAAAAAAAGGAATAATTGATTGATTCGTTTGCGATTTTCCCTAAAACTAATTTTTAAATCAGCATTTTCTTGAAAATAAATTTTAAAGATAAATTTCACAAAATGCCGATAAAGGGCGCCTTAGACTTTGCAGTAACGTATAACTATTTTTAACTGTTATTTGTTAATCTCATTAAATGCTTTCAAATGCATAGACTTAAATTTTGGGTTCAAATTCCGAATAGTTGGGAGTGTTTAAGTAGCGAAAAATTGAATTGCGTTCGAAAAAGGGGGAGGGTTAAATTTCGACTCCTGAACACACTTCATTTTGCGCTTCTTAACCCCTCCCAACGATTCAGAATTTGAGCTCAAGATTTAAGTTTAATTCTAAGCTTCCGAAAACATTTAATAAGCTTTTGCAAGCATTTAATTAGAACCAAAAAATAATGGTTAAAATTAATTGTTGGTTACTCTGAAGTTTAAGGCGCCCTCTAACGGAATTTTTTGAAATTTATCTTTAAAATTTATTTTCAAGAAGACACTGACTTAAAGAATAGTTTTATATTAAACCGCAAGCGAATCGACCAATCTTTCCCTTTTCTATAATTATTTTAAATGTAAACCTTCCCCACCCCTTAAACACAATTCAGTTTGTGCTACTTAATCACTCCCTACTATTCAGATTTTGAACTCGAAATTTAAGTTTAAGTCTAAGCTTCCAAAAACATATAATGAGATGCAGAAAGTAACGACAAAAAATAGTTGTTCGTTACTCCAAAGTCTAAAGCGCCCTCTATTGACATTTTTTTAAAATTTATCTTTATAATTTATTTTTAAGAAAGTACCAACATAAATAATAGTTTTAGTGAAAACCGCAAATCAATGAACCAATTTTTCCGTTTTTTATAATCATTTGAAATTTGAACCCAATGAAAACACAGTTCAATTTTTGATACTTAACCACTCCGAATTTTTCAGATTTTGAGCTCAAAATTTAAGTTTGAGTCTAAGCTTACGAAAACATTTAATGAGATGCAAAAAATACCTGCAAAAAATAGTTGTTCGTTTCTCCAAAGTCTAAAGCGCCCTCTATCGGCATTTTTTGAAATTTATCTTTGTAATTTAATTTTAAGAAAATGTCGAAATAAAGAACAATTTTAGTGAAAACCGCAAATCAATTGACCGATTTTTCCGTTTTTTATGTTTATTTGAAATTTCGGTCCCTAAACATTAGTAGCTGCTATCTCCTTTGGATAACTTTTGGGACCCTTGGTCTCCTATTTAATATTGTTTGTCTTAATGTGTACTATCACCCCTCTTTTATTGTAAAAACAATTTAGAATCACAATTTAGAATTATATTTAATTCGAAAACTTATATAATTTTTAAAGCTAAAAATTTCATTTAAAGTAACAAAACAATTTATATTAATTGCCAATATTACATTATAAAGTTAAAATATTTACATAAAAAATTAATCTGATTATCATTCGCCTTTGATTTAGTTCACAAGTGTTATATTATTTATGGATACTTATTTTTTTAAAGCCACTAAACTTATGGAATATTTTAAAACAATTTTCTTTCAAATTATTATTTGAATATTTTCTCTCTATTTTTGAAAAATGCGTGTAAAAAGTTGGTATTCGATATGAATTAGAATGCTGCATTTTTAGTCGGATAATTGACATTCTCGAATCGAATAGATTACGAGATAAACAATTAAATACACTTTTTTTATCATTAAAACATATGTATATTATTTTTTAAGCAAGGCATATTAATTTCAATTGTTATTTTCATTATTATACGAAATATTTTAAATGCAGTTTATTTAAATTTTTAAAAAATGTAATAAATGTCAAAACATTTTATTCAGCAATGAGTAGCTTTTTAAAAACTAGATATGAAAAACTAAAACTATTCGAAATTAGATATAAATATTGTGAAAAATCCAATTTATCTATTTCTCAATATAAAAATTGAAAAAATATATGCATTTTGAAAGATCAATTTATCCGTTTTTTTAAGTAAAAGACTAAATATTTCTAATTCTTCACTAGACGTCAAACGACTTCATTAACAATGCTGTTTTTCAAACATAAAAGAAGATATAGCTCCAAAATTAAACTTTTATGCGTTTGCTTTTTCCTTTCTTTCCCAAAATAAAATAAAAATAATTATAAAAATTTATGAACCCTATGTTCAATGCATATATACAGATGCTTAATCTATTTTAAATTATCTGTTTCATTCAATTTCAAAACATAAATTTCGATATATGTTATAACGAAGCAAAAACCACAAGTAAAGTAAAAAAAATCGAAATTTCATTTGTTAGTGTTTACTGGCACAAAATTGCGTTCTGCGAAAATACTTATTTTGCAATTTGCCATAATATTCTCATCATATTTCGTTATTCTTTTGACACTATGTAAGAAATTCCGAATGAACTGTAATACATTTCTCTGAATGTTTTCGTAATATAAAAATGAATTATGACTGAACTGTCAGTATATTAACACATAAATGGGAAATTCGACTTTTCAAAATATTCTAATTTTAATATACTTTTTAATAACATCTCAAGTTTGATGATATGTATCAACTTTAATTGAAAAATATCATATAAAATACGTGTCACATTTATTTAAAATTAGAATTTGAATATTTCAGAAATGCATATGGAATAATTGACATTGAGTGTTTAATATTAGAAATGAATTGAAATTTGGATTTATATTCATCATATTTTATCTTTATGAGTAGAATGTTAAATTTGTTTGATATTTAAATGCTTAACTGTAAAGCTACATAGAAACATTTCATTGAAAAGATATTTTGTATTTGTTTTAGTATTAGAAGTGTATGACAAATGCAGTATGTATAAATTATACATTTTTATAACTAAAAAGTTTCAACTATTTCTGTATGTTTGCAAAGAAACATATCCTATAAAGTCGAGATATATGTATTTTGGATACGGAATTTTTTATAAGACATCTTCAGTAATTTAACTAGCATATTTTAGACCGATATGTCGTAACATGGAATTTCATAAACTTAAATAATATATATATATATATATATATATATATATATATATATATATATATATATATGTGTGTGTGTGTGTGTGTGTGTGTGTGTGTGTGTGTGTATACGCTTGACACTGCTGAGAAAAATGGAACTAACTGTGCTGCATGTCTCTGAATCATTTCAGAAAATAAAATTTAATGAGGAATCTGAATTGTCAATATTCCATCTTGAAGTCAAAGATTTGACTTTCAAAGTGAAATATGATTTTTATTCCCTTTGGAATAAAATCGCAAGTACCATATTATTATTGACACTAATATTTCAAAAGTTTGCATCTTATGAAATTTTTGGGATCAAATTCATTTCAAAGTACTATTTGAATATTTACAATTCTGTCAAGAAATTGGGTATTTGTGCTTAATGTCTGGAATTAGCTGGAATTTCACATTTATAAACAATTTTTTCTGCATTTCACATTAAATATTTAATGCGTTTAACATTTAAATGCATGCTTGTATTAAAAAAATAATTAGTGATAACGGGACATGGTGTTTTTCTTTTGTTATTTTTCTTTATAATTTTGTTATACTTAATGTAGTTTATTTTTCTTTTAATTGTTATATTTTTGTTTGTTTGTTATTTTCTTATGCTTGTTCTTTTACTTCTAGTTATATTTGGTAAATTTGTTTATATATTTGTTATTCTTGTTTTGTTCGTTATATGTGTTGTTTTGTTTTCTTATTTTTTGTTTACATTATTGTTATTTCTATTCTACTTTTTCCTTTTTTGTTGTTGTTCTTCTTGCTATATTTTTTATGGTTTTGTGTTTAACGTGAATTTTAGTCCTTTCTGTCTGGAATGAGCTGAATTTTCCCTCTTGTGACAAAAAATATTTACCCTTTATCAATTGATCTAATAGTTTGACATTTCAATGCATATTTTAATATCAATAAAATAAAATATTTTAAGATTAAGGCAAGAAATACTGTTTTTATGTGTGTATATTATTACTGTTATATTAAATATGTCAAATACAGTTCATTCCCGTAACGCATGGTTACGTCAATTCAATGTCGTTGTGAAGTCACACTGTGACTTTGTGACCAGCGATTGTCGATGTGACGTCACGTGACGTCGATGTAAAGTCACAATGGCTGAAATGTGAAGTCGTTATGGCCGTTTTAGAGCTCTTTTGTGACGTCACATTGTGAACACTTTGTGAAGTAATGTTGTGACAAATTTATGAAAAATGTGTCATATGTGACTACTTTGACATTAACATTGTGACGAAACTGTAACAAATGCGACGATATTTAAATTGCCAGAAACATGTTTTTTAAAGTAAATAGCATGTTTTGAAGAATATTTGTAATTTTCAAAAATTTTTCAAGAAAGTCACATCTTAGTCACAATGTGATGTCACTGAGTGGTGGCATTTTAGTCACAGATATGATGTGGCCGAAGTGACTCACAGTGACGTCATTGTGACCATGCATGCTATGAGGGACTTGAATAAAACACAAAACTATTTAGTAAATAGCAAAACCTTTTATTCTAAAATGAGTAGCATTTTGAATACTAAAACTGCATTTAAAGTAACAAAATTTATAATTTATTTTAGCTCTCTGTATTACACTGCACATTTGAAAATTTCATTTAATCTGATTAACATTTTATTTTGAGTAAGTTCTCAAGTGTCATATGACTGATTGATACTGATTCGTTAAAAAAAATAGTGTTTTGTAGAATTTTTTAATTATATTAAATTAAATTCAAATTATTATTTAAATATTGTACATATGCGTTATTAAACTCAGTATTTAATGTTTAGAATTCGAAATGAGTTGAAATTTCACATTTGTAAGCAGAATATTTAACATTTCTCAGTAAAAGAGATGATGAGTTTCGCATTCAAACGCCCATTTTTTCATGGATGAGGCAATATTTTACATTTCAAGCAACACATACAGTTTTCCTTTGCTATTTTCAGTAAGATATAAATCACGCCGAACCTTTATTTAACGATCACGTTCACTGCAGACACTCAGTAAGTCTTTTACTGATGTCAAGCATCGAACCCGGGACTTTTAATTCTAGAGTTCGACGAAATGACCTCAAGGCTACCATGGCCCCCTGCACATAAGGTGTCCTGGAGTAATAACGCCAGAGTAGGCAATCATGCCAGTTGCTAATATTTTCATATTTAGGACAGAATCTGTGAAATAGCACATACGGGTTTTACGCAGAAGTGCTCTAAATCACAAGCAAACGCTAAAATTAATTTGTTCTCTTGATAGATCTTATTGTTGGAAAAAGCACGTAAAAGTGAATGTCAGGTCTAAAAACTCTGTTATCTAAATTTTATATATTTATTACGTCATACTTTGCCTATTATGTAAATTTCTAGTGTATTTCATGTAATTTCAAAATGCTTCTTTCATTTTGCAAAATTCTCGCGAGACAATATGAAGTTGAATATATACTGCGCAATAAGTATACCGTGATAATAACGCAATCAACTGGCGTAATTACACCGGTTGATTTTTTTTACGGAAATACTTCCGATAAGATGTTTATTTTTATTTTATGCTTGAGAAAGCATCTTTATCATTGATAAAAAAACAAAACGAACGAAGAGGAATTCGCATGTCCTAAGTGTTTCTAATTTTTTCGTATTTGTCAATTTATAAATCTGTACAGTTTGTATCTTTAAAATTTTGCAATTTACACGACATTAATCCATCTTATTCTATAGTTTTGATTACATAACGCTATTTCCCAACTTTGTGTGTAATAAAGCCAAATAGCATGTTCAAGAAAACAAGCCATTGCATTATATGAATACATATCTCGTAAAATATTCTTTCTTGCATACATAGTTAATAAGTTATTGTATCATATCCTATATTTGTTTGAAAGAAAAAAAAATAACTGAACAGTAAATATTGGTAGAACTTTAACATTGCGTTATTACACCAGGATACCTTATATGTTAAGAAACTGAGAATTAACTAGTATTTCACATTTGTATTTAAGTAACTGAAATATTACAATTGTTAACATAATATTAAAGATATTCTAAATGAACAATTGATAAGGTTGATATTTAAATGCATATTTTTATATCAATAAAAATATTTTATTATTAAGGAAAGGCAAACTGTTTTTACAATTACATTAAAAATATTAAATACGTTATATATTGATCATTAAATAAAAAAATCATTAATGACAAAGCATTTTATTCCAAAATGAGTAGCAATTTTTATAACTAGAAACTACATTTAAAATCATAAAATGTAAATTTTATTAACTGTCAATATTTCGCAATAAAGTTGAAGATTTCTCTTTCAAAATAAAATCTTATTAACGTTCTCTTTTGAATAAGTTCTCAAATGTCAGAATATTCGAACTCTAATTTTTCAAAAGCTAATATTTTAGCAATTTCATTTGTACACTTTGTAAATATTTTTAGAAACATAGTATCAGTTTTCTAAATGACTTGCAATTTCATATTTGTAAAGGAATGCTTTTTATTTCTCAAATAAACTGTTGATGAGTTTCACATTTAAATGCGTATTTTTATAAATAAAAGTAAATAATTTTACTTTTTAAATATCACACAGTTCTTTTTCTTTTGTTATTTTATGTTTATATTATTTTATACCAATTTAATGCGGTTGACTTAAATAGGAAACTTTTTTATATAATAAATATAGTATGATAAACTGTTTTTTAGAAACTATATATTTGATAAATAGATATGAAATTTGCGTGATTATTCAAAAAATTTGAAATTCGCATTATTTTTTTTAGCTTACAGGCTATCAAAGACTGGGAGCTTTTGTGCCCGTCCGTTCTGTATGTGCGTATGTGCGTAACGCGATAACTCATAATAAAAATATTCGATTCACTTGAAATTTGGGATATATGTATATTCTGATAAGGCGCTGCCCTGATTAGTTTTTGAAGTTCATTTGAAATGTATAACAGGGGGGAACGGGGGATCATGCCCCTCCCCTTAATTTATATAAATGGGATTTTCATGCAGAATTATCAGTTTTTGATCGAAATTTAGATGTAGGATCATTCTGATGAGGCACTTCCGTTATTAGCATTAGGTGTTCCTTGGATAAGTATAAATACGGGATTGGAGGGGGGGGGGTTCATGCTCCTACTTTTGATTGATATAAATGGGTTTTTCGTGCAGAAATATCAGTTTTTGTTCAAAATTTTTATATAAGAAACCATATCCCTCATTAGATTAAGGGGTTCAATAATTAAGTATAAAACGGGGACATGGATGGAGCTGTTCCCCCCCCCCCCTTAATATGTTTTTCGAACGGAATTAATAACCCTTGAAAATATAAGGCTGTAATATACAATTAGTATGAGTAGCCTGTGAACTCAATGTCATCAGTTTAACTGGGCAATATTCTTTTTATTACATATTTTACGGTGGCATATTGACAGCTAATATAATTTATGTTTTGGTACTGTAGCTGCAATTTTTAGTTTTCAACATTCTGTTTTTTTTTTTTTTTTTAAACTCATATTTCTTCATTTTGTAAGGCGTTTTCAACACTTTCCAACATGTGAAAAATGTTTATGAATAGAATTTATTGTACATCTGTCTGTCTTTCTCTATCTTAATATACTTGGAATGTGTGTAATTGATATGCGTTGCTGAGGTTTACTATGACAAATTCCGTACAGAAAATAACATGTGTGCTAAATGCAATTGGCATAAAATATAAAACTTTTAATATAATAAGCATTGTTATAAATTTTCTTAGAAACAATATCTTTGATATATAAATATGATGCTTTCCTACTTTAAAAAAATGAATTTCGCATAAATTTTTATGTATATTTTACGGTAGAATATTGACATCTAATATACTTCATATTTTGTTACTGTAGGTGCAATTTTTAATTTTCAACACTCTACATT
Organism: Maratus speculifer; assembly: GCA_964019185.1. NCBI lineage: Eukaryota > Metazoa > Arthropoda > Arachnida > Araneae > Salticidae > Maratus > Maratus speculifer. The sequence continues at coordinate 175,854,408 of OZ025302.1, forward strand.
TTTTTAGATCACATCTTTCCCTATTTTGTAAATAGTTATTAACACTTTTTAGTAGGGTTGAAAAGTGTTTATGAATTCGGTTTATTTGTATTTCTGTCTGCCTTTGCTTTAACTCTCTTAAACATACTTAGAATGTGTGTAATTGATATACGTTATTGATGTTCATTATGACATGTTCCGTACGTAATCGGAAGTGTGTACTAAATGCAGTTGACATAAATAAAAAACTTTTAATATAATAAATATTGTAATAAACATTCTTCGAAACAAAATATTTGATAAATAAATCTGATGTTTGCGTACTTATACAAAAAATAATAAATAAACAAAATTAGCATTATTTCTTTTTACAGTGGAATATTGATATCTAATATATTTTGTTACTGTAAGTGCAATTTTTAATTTTCAACTGCTTTAAAAAAAAATCACATCTATCCTCATTTGTAAATTGTTTTTAACACATTCCAACAGGGTTTTAAAGTGTTTATGAATGAGTTTGTTTATAAGTCTCTCTGTCTTTACTTTAACCCTCTTAAATATATTGGGAATGTATGTAATTGATATGCGTTATTGAGGTTCAGTATGACATGTTCTGAACGAAAAGCGAAGTGTGTACTAGTCAAGCTTCTCTTACTGCAGCATTCAAAAGTATTTCATTAAATTATAGTCCATAGGGAAAAATCACTTGCGGTGTATTTTACAAGAGTTATAATATTTTAAACATAATAAAAAATGTCTTCATTAGTTAGATTCAAGATAAGACGATTATTATAGAATGTGTTATGTTTAATGTGTATAGTACGCATACAGAGGAACCTAATGTACTCCATGATATTGTAGTCAATAAAGAAAAATATTTTGCTGAGTGTTTTACTGATTTTACACTGTTACAAACAATGTGAAATTGAAATGATTTTTTAAGGTGATTTAATACATTATTTTTGTAAGCTACGCGTTAAAAAGAGTTTAACATTCGTTTACAGTAATGCAGAAAATACTTTGACTATAGAGACTATGATGGGGGGGGGGAATTGTTCGCAGCGTCTTTTAATTATGTTGCACTATTTCAAACATAATGAAATTGTAGTAATTTACCGAATTTTAATGCATGATGTTTGCAGTAGAAAGTGATGTAGACTGCATTTATCGCTCATTTATTGGGAAAAAGGTGAGTAATTTCTAAAAATTCCCATTGATATTCAGTATTGACAAAAACTAGTATTCAATGTTATATATAACCAGGTTCCACTAATTTGAGCTTCGTATTATATATATAAAACCCCTCCGTGTATAACAATTCCGGGGTCAACCTATCCACAAGAAAAAGAAACTCATTCACCAATGAAAACGTTTCATAGTCGTAATGGAGCGTTCTCATTGGTCAGATTTACAATTGGAGCTGTAAATGACGTCACTATATTTTACTTCGGTTTGAAATCTTTCCACGATATCAAAAGGTATATTCAATTAAAACTTTTCATTAAAGGAAAGCGAAGGTGTGTTTTAAATGCAGTATTGTTAAATTTTTTATATTCGGGTTGCTTTAATTTTTTTTCTTTACAGCCGTGAATGACTCTTGAGAATTTCAAATCTATAAAAAACATTGTGAAAAGTTACCTCCGATTTTAAAGGCAATCAATTTTCTGACCAATGAAACCGTTCCATAGTCGTTATGGAGCGCTCTCAAAGGTCAGATTTACAGTGGGAGCTGTTAAATGACGTCACTACATTTTACTTCGCTTTGAAATCTTTTCACGATTTCAATTAAATCACACGATTTTAATTAAAACTTTTTATTTAAGCAAACCGCGGGTGCGTTTTAAATTTCATTATAATCCCCACCCCCATCTACCAGATAGTTTTGCTATAGTTTTAAATACAGATTTCTGTTGAAATTTCCTTTTTTTTTTGGTTAGATTTTTTCTTTTTCAAGTTTAATCGCTGTATTTATCAAAATTTTTTCAGCCTAAAGTGACTATGATTGACCACAGTTGTTGTAATTTTTTATCATCCTTTAAAAATGCAAACACGTCATTTTGACGGGCTATCTTCTAGTGTCTGAATAATATAACTTTATTTAAAATAAATAATTAAATAAATACGGTATATGAAAGCTACCTCTTCCTCCCGGTACTGCCAGAAATACTTTTTAAATTTCACTAAAGTTATTCTACCATATACATGACTACACAAAATAATTCATAAATATTTAAAGATAGAAAACCAACGAATATAAATGCACAAATAAAGTATGAGAAGGTAGCAAATAGCTATTTCGAATCTACTAACGAGATTCTTCATCAGTGCAAAACTCAGCGAGCTAAAAGTAGCAAAACTGAGCAAAGAGACAGAGAGACGCAGGCTTATATACCCGCTGTGGGAACAATCCCGCCTAAAGAAAAGCAACCAATGAGAAGAAAGCAGCCGAAACCCACTGAGTGGACAAGTAGCGACATCTATCGGAGAACAAGCAAAACAAAAACTAAAAAGCGAGTGAGGAAAAAAAAAGTATTAAATTAAAGATTTCCAAATACTTGGAAAATAAGGAGTACTAGATAAGTCATTGACTAAGGAGTGAGAATTTTTTATGATGTGGTAAGCTTCCCAAAAATCAAGATCAAGAATAGAAGGACATTTATGGATGATGGTGGCTGAAAAAAACTTAAACTTATGTTGAGAAGACCAACAATGTTGAGCAATAGAGGAACGTTTAAGTTCCTGATTTTTGACATACCTTTTATGTTCCATTAAACGAAATCTGTGAGCACGTTTAGTCTGACCAATATAAGAAAGACCACATTGGCAAGAAATTTGGTAAATACCCCAGTTATCTAAGTGATCAATGGGGTGCTTAAGATTTGAAAAAGCAATTTTATTAACAGGAGAAAAAATAACATTGAAATCGAACCTTTTTAAAATTTTAGCAACTTGCTGACTGATTTTGGGGAAAAAGGGCAAAACAACCAAAGCATTGGAGTTCGAATTAAAGTTCTTACTTTCAGATTGTGTGGATTTTGTCAATTTTCTATGAATAGAATCTATAATATTAGGAGAATAACCACGATCAACAGCAATAGCTTTTAGGTAATTAAGTTCATCACTGAGCAACTGAGGAGTTGAACAAATATTGGAAGCCCGGAAAACAAAAGTTTTAAAAGCCGCAACTTTCTGGTTAGGGGGATGAGAAGAATATCTGTGAGGTAGAAGTTCTCTCTGTCTCTTTGCTCAGTTTTGCTACTTTTAACTCGCTGAGTTTTGCACTGATGAAGAATCTCGTTAGTAGATTCGAAATAGCTATTTGCTACCTTCTCATACTTTATTTGTGCATTTATATTCGTTGGTTTTCTATCTTTAAACATTCGTGCACAAAGGCTTTATTTGCTATTTTAATTCATAAATATGACTGAGAAAAATCTTGAATTGCTCAAGTTTGTTTTTGAATTTGAGTTATTCATTTTCAGGCTCAACTATATTTATGTCTAACATATTTTTGTAGCGTATACTTATGTAGGATGATCGAAGAACTGTGTGCTTGGCCTATGGATAGTAATCCTGGAAAGTGAAATTATATTTGTTCTAAGCACGTTTTTTCTAAATTAAACTTTACTTCGAGAGTATAAAGATCTGTATGTATATTAAACAGGTGTACAAAAGAATTGCTGAGCATTTCCGTCTATTGGTGAAATTGCTGAAGTCGAGTTTTCAGCTGTGTTATGTGTTTTTTTCTTTTTAAACTAAATTTTACCTTTGTATGTAGCAACTGTACAAATCTATACATCACATACAATGCTGCACAAAATATCTGGAGTACCTTTATGGTTATAGACTGTAATTCAAGAAATTGGGTTTTAAAATTACTCGACATTTTTTAAGTATATAATTATGTATCTTGTTTATCTTAATAAAGGGCGAAGTTTTGTTAAAATATACCAAACGTATTGATAAAGTTTTCATATTCTATGCTTGTCGCATGATTTTTCTTTCTTGTTTTATTCTTATTGAAATGAACTACATTTAAATAGCTTGATATAAAAGTAATAGAAAATAACAAAGTAAAAATAGTATGTTTTATTTAAAATAAAATATTTATATTAATCTAAAAACATACTTTGGTCTGTTTTTCTTTTGAGACCTGTAGCAGCTATCGTTTTCGCCTCGAATGAAACGTTAGACAGAAAGACAACGACATATAAAAACATATTCATATTATTTTCAAACCCATAAAGATGAGAGGAGGTCGTTTTTATATATGTTCTTAAGTTATTACATTACATTTTCGAGGATTAAGGGTTATAAGTATTTTTTAGAGTGTACATAAAATTGGAAATATTTGATTTTATACTGAGCCCATTATAATTTGTAGCGCATTATTATCATCATTACATTTTAATGCATAGTTTTGAATAAAAATATGATTTATTATTTATATTAATAAAGTAATGTAGCACTCGAGTACAAAATTGACTTCTATGACAGTTAGTTTGAAAAATATGATTTAATACGATCTTTATTTGATAAAAAAAGAAAAGAAAAGAAAAGAAAAGAAAAAGAAAGAAAGAAATAAAGAAAAGAAAAAAATAAAATTTAAAATAAAAAAGACGTATTTCAAATACTCAATTTTCACAGCTGAATTTTGTAATATTACTAATTTTAAAGCGATTTTAAAATCATTTCAATTTTCTTTTACACTTTTCACAAAATTTTAATATTGTCTTTAATCATCTGTGTTTTAAAAGTTTTTAAGTTAGACTCGATGTCATTTTTATGAGCTTTATACTGCGTGTATAATGCATATTACTCAATTCATGTGTATGATTCATTCATTTGTGTCATTTGAATGAATGATTTTTAAAACCTAAAATTCAAAATTCGACTTTTCAAAGTAAAGATTCATTTATAATTGCAAATTATTTTGTACATTTGTTTCTTCAATTTTTCATTTTTAATGCAATTACTTGTAATGGGTAATTAGCTGCTTTTAAGAATCTATGAATCATACTGTATTATTTTTTGACACCGTTGAGGAAAATAAAATGCACTGTAACATATTTTTCTGAATATTTTCATAATTTAAAAATTAATCAGGAGTGATTTTCTATTTCATTTGAATAATCTGTCATGTGTCTGGTTATTTACAAGTTTTGATTTGTTAAAAGCATTTTTCGAGAGCCTGTAGTGGCTTATTAGCAATTTAAATCAAAATGTGAATTTTTTTTAAGTATGCTTTAAAACTGAGTGACATTGCTTAGTAATTAAAATTAACTGCAACTTTGCATTTATATGGCAATTATTCCTTTTTTACAGAAGAATATAAAAGGCCTTAAGCATTTAAATGTGTATTGTTATGTAGATATAAACAAATATTAACTTTAAAACGAATCAATAATTTTAAAGAAAAATATAACACCGAATTAAAAAGTTGTTTATTATTATTTTTTAAAGAAATAATTTTTTTATAAGCATTATTGCCTTTCACTGATCAAGTGCTATATCCGAACCTTAACAAAAAGTAGCATTTGCATTTATCACGAAGCGCAATCATAAAGAGGCATACAATAAATCTAATTACCACAAAACCTATTTGAATAAAATTTTTATTAAATCTATTTGGATAGTTACGATTAACTTTGATTAATAAAATAAAATTAATATTGTTCTCAAAATAGAAAAAAATCAGACCCGAAAGAGTTAAAATGTGTTAGAAAATATGAAATATTTCGTATTTTTAAGGCACTGTTGGTAGCATTATAAATAAGAAACTATTTTTTGGAGGTATTCTCTAGTACTGCCGAATCAATCTAAAAAATAATGATAGCTAATTGAGACTGGCAGTCTCGGTTTCAGCATAATCTATTTTTTATGACCCAAAAGATAGATACTGACGCCACATTTAAGTCAAATGATTTATTTATCACGTCACATGACGGCAATTTGGCCAATAATAGATGCATTTGGGTATATTTATCTTTAGGCATTTATATTTTGCGTAGGGTATCTGGGTTAAGTGCACTGTAAAAAATGTCACATGTTTCTGAATATATAAAAATGTACTGGAATCAAAAGCGAAAATATACAGTAACCTCTTCTAACTCATCTAAGGTTTCGATAACCGTTCCTTTACATTTAAAAATCCCAGAAAACTATTTGTTTTCGAAATTTAAAGAAGAATTTATAAAAAATAATTTTTATTAGCTGCCCGTCCTTTTAGGAAACGCATCTAAGTAGCTTTTACAGTACAATATCCCAGGTCAAAATTCATGCTTGTAGAAGCAACAAAAATATGCTAGTTATTGCTAGGTATTGCTATGGCTGCTAGATTTTCATGCTATTATATGCTAGCTAGCATCATATGCTATATCGTTAGCTTGCACAACAAAAGCATGACAAGCTGTATGCAAGCATTTCATGCTTATTTCCAGCAAAGTGGGCCAATACACACCATGAATTGCTGGAAAGTCTGCTGCCACCAGCAAATGTGTAATGCTAGTTTATGCTAGTTTATGCTATTTTACTTGTTGGGTTATAGCACTTGGTGCTTGTCTAGCAAACAAATACCAGCATGAATTTCGACCTGGATAATCACTTTTCTCTAAACAAAATATCCCTTTTTCGGATGCTACCAATTCATACGAAAATATTTTGATATTCAGAGAACATGTTTAATAGACAAACATATAATATTAACAGCATTATCATTAATATGAAAATTAACGTTATTTTTCTACAATTGCATGTACTAAATCAGTTATGCGGCTGAAAATGTTTACTTGAGAATTGATAGAATCTGAAAAAATGATATTTTGATTTGAGAAAAGAGGTTATTGTACTGTAAAAGCTACTTGGAAACGTTTCCGAAAAGGACGAACAGCTAATAAAAATTAAGTTTTATAAATTCTTCTTTAAATTTCGAAAAAAATAGTTTTCTGGGATTTTTAAGGGTAAAGGAACGGTTTTCGAAACCTTAGGTGAGTTACAAGAGGTCACTGTATATTTTCGTTTTTGATTACAGCATATTTTTACATATTCAGAAACATCTGACATTTTTTACAGTGTGTACAAAGCTGTAGTTTTCAGATTTTTGTAATAACAATTTTCTGCGGACACTTTCAATTTTAGAATCAACCAGCTACGAAATTTTTGCCTGACACTAAATGTGGTTCTCAGCATGAAATTTGAAACAAAATTTTTAAAAGTAAATTTTTACATCATTAGATATTGGTCTGAGATATTCTACCTAGAAACAATCATTTAAAAAATGTAATCTAAACAATAAATTTATAAAGAATGTCTAAAATGATATAAACTTATTTTGTACACATACAAAAAGGTGTTGGGAATTATTTGGAATGTAATACATATGAATTATTTTAACGTATTTAATCGTGTATACCGCGCATGCCTGTATAACGCGCACTCAGTATTTTAGAATGAAAAATGGTGATTTTTTATTTCTCGTATATAACGCGCACCATAAATTTGACTTACAAGGGAATGAATGAACAAATGAATTTCAGTGAAGAAAATCGAAAGAAATGTTACTTGAGGCTAAGAAAGAAGTCGAAATTCTTTTTTTAGACTTCGTGTAAGGGATTAGTGTCATGATATGGTGACGTTACTTGCTAAAGAAATACATAAAAACGTCTACGTTGTAAAAAAAAAAAAAAAAAAAAAAAAAAAAAAAAAAAAAACAAACCTGATATGTACTCTTGCTAAAATTTTATCAATACACTGTTTAAAAAAGACACAGAGAGAGAGAAATATACAACTAAATTTTGCAAATCCATATAAATCTATAGCTTTACAATTTAATCTACTAAAATTATTCCAATCTTACTAAAATTTCATCTGTAACTTGGATCGCAATAGATAGAAAGTAAAGAGTAATAGATCGCAAACAATTCCCAGTTTCTTAGAAAAATTTTAAGATTTTTTTTATCCTTACAAGTTTTATTTTTAATTTATAGTGCAAAACTGTATCTATTGCATAAATGTTTGCTGTTACAGTTACTTACAAAGCAATAGCGGCAATAAGGATTGCTAACCAGTGTTTAAATAATGTTGCTACCGCTTTTGTATAAAAAAGTGCAAGGAGTGAAATAAAAATGCAGAAATACTTCTATTCAGTAAGATTCCAGTTTTAATTTCTATTATGAATACATTTTTTGATTCACATGTTTATCATGTGATTACATAAAGCAGTAAAAAATATTCCGTGTATAACGCACATCCAGGGTTTTTGTCTTAAATTTTGGGAGAAAAAGGGCGCGTTATACACGAGTAAATTCGGCAATTAAATTTTCTATTATTCTTTCTGAGAGGAAATCGAATATTTTCAGGAAATAAACGCAAATTTTATTTTTATCATTTCTCACTGTATGTTAAAAACAAAAAAGTAATTTCCAAGACAAACACATGCAAATGTTCCTCTTAAAGAAAAAAATCATGCGTTAAGCATAGATTATAAAACAATTTTCAACACTTCCTGAAATCTTTAAGAAAACTGCGTTATTTAGAGAAATAAGGTGTTACTGTCATTAGCAAATTATGCATCCCAGTACTTTTGAATAACCTTGTGTTTGATCTGTCGGTTTATACATGCATTTTATAGTGGGGGGGAATTACCCACCCGGGGCACCCACCAAAAACTTGGCATAAGTGTTTAATCCCGGAGGACATTCTCCACTACCAACCAGCCAAATCACAAACAACGGGCCATTCCTTAATATAAGTAAAATATACAACATTAATGTGCCCTGGCACTAAAATACACAAAATGATAAAAATGAAAAACAGCTTTTAAAGACATTTTAACAGTTTTACAAATGTCTGACTGTCCGAACAATGAATAATTAATTAACAAACTTTTATAGACAAAAACATTATGAAAAATGTCTGTTCAATAAATAAAAAAACAATTAGTAAATTCGCAATCAGTAAAGTTTAAGCATACACAATAAAGTAAGATGTAAGAACAAATCACACATGTTCCAAAACAAAACAAAAGCAAAAAATATAATAAACACTAATATAAACACTAAGCCTGACAGGATAATTTAGTTCAGCAAGAAAATACATAAAAATTTGAGACTTCTTTTCAAACAAATTATACTGATAGATGGAATCGTACACTCCAGTATTCAGCTAAATTTTAGTTCAGATTAAAACAATCTTAAAACTACTTAAATCACATTTCTAATCCATTTATCATGTATAAGTAATCATGTAACCAATTCTTTGCGTAACCCTCTATATCATTTTATCTATAGTATTATACAAGCATTTCTTTCTAAACTGATTCTAAACTTCTTTCTTATCAGCCGAAAAATTATTAAGCTATTTTAAAACCACGTTTAAGTATATTACGCTCTTATTCAGTAATCTTTAAGAACTCTTTTGCTGTAGCCCTTTATATCAACTATAGCATTTATACACAGCATATAATATGCATATATTTAGTGAACATTAAAAATGCAAATCATCTATCGATCAGCTTTCACCAAATATATACCGTACTTCGGATAAAGTATACTATTTGAAATCTTTTGTGGGTCCCCGTAAATGATATGCATTTCATATTATGTGTAAAATTATCTATATTAAGCCTCAATGACTTATATCAATTTTATTACTCATGATATAGTTTAATATAATTAAAATATCTCGTAAAAAATTCTCCTTTTTACCATTATGTAATTGAATTATTTTGTGTATCCCTTTAAATGAATAATAAATGTTATTTTCAAAGCATATTTTACAGATGGAATATTTCAGTACACTTCGTAAATGCATAGAAATTTTAATATGTTTCACAGGCTGTAACATCTTAAAAATTCATTTGCAACAATTTGTTCGCATAGCTTGAAATGTAACAAAAAACTTATGACTTAATAAACTAATCATGCTAGAAACTTCATTTCCGAAAGGGTTCGTGCTAGGGTAAACGTCAATAATGTTTTAAATTTCATGGCAATCCGAGTATATTTACAAGAGTTAGTGTTTGATAAAATGCTATTTAATTTTCTACTGGCGGTGTCGCCAAGCAACTAAGATATACCTAATTATTTCAAAATGTAAAAAGTTTTCTGTGCAAACGATAATTTGTGATAAATACATTATCAGTTTATTTCTTCAGCTTTTACCTAAGCTGTGTGAAACAATATTCCTTTTGTTTTTTGAGTGTGATTAGAATGTTTTTTATGAGTATATGTGAAAAAATGTTACGGTTTTTTATTGGAGTTGTGTTTTGTTAAATTATCTATGCTCGAAAGAACCTGAGATGAATGTTCTCATGATAATAAACTGTTTAAAACCAGAGATGAATAATTAATTTTGAGTTGAGTAAGAAATTAATAATAAACTTTCGAACAATTGGAAATTCAGTTAGAGCGCGGCCAGAGGGTCAGTAAGGCATAAACTCTTTTCAACTTTGTTGGAAAGAGTTAAATACGGAAAATATTACGATGAATTTTAGTAATTGATGTTTTGGCCTATCTTCAAATCATTAAATAGTCCAGGTTGTGGCAGGTTGAGAGTATGCAACATGTAATGGGAAGTTTGTGAAATTCGAATCATGATGAATACAAATATCTGTTTTATAATTAGTATAATTAGTATACATAATTATTATAGATAATTATTTAATACTAAGCCACTGCTCATATTTCCTTCTAAAAACATAAATCTCTACCTAAAATAGCGGAAAATGTTTCATCTTGAAAACGAGAGAATAGCCAAATGGAAGTTTAGTGTAGAAATGGAGAATATATGGCAACTTTTTGAGTGCGTTTTTGTTTCTTTTTTCAAAGATGTTTCTCTTCTTTTTTTTCAGCATAGCCTTTTTCACATTGCGCCATTGCTGACATATATTTCTAAAAATAGTGTCACACGTCTAATATAACGAAAAATTTCCATACTGAAAATGGGAGAGTAGAGTAATGAAAGTTTTATTTAAAAACTAGTCGTTGGGGACCACCGTAATACTTACCCATCATGGATATGTATATGAAAATAAAACATGTGAAACTATTTATACAATGCATTGCAATTCATAAACAAAACTTAAATATTGTTAATATACATAGTAATGCTATATTAAAGAACTGCTGATGTACCAATGTCGACAAATTATATAAAACGCCAAACTACTGAAATAGTACCGAACTGCGTAAAAGAAATATCCTTATAACTCCAAAAATAATAATTCTATTAACTAACAATTAACTGCGTCGGATTAAGCGTCTCATTTCCAATTAAAATATACTTTTGAATTGAAATTTGAATGAAATACAGGGTCATGAAAAATCGAAGAATGTGGAAAACAAAATTACAAATATCTCGACAACTAATAATCCGATCAACTTCGTTCTATATGCAAAATGTGTGTTATTTTATTGCCTTTTACATCCATTCCTTAGAACAAAAAAACTCGAAAAATTTTATATACCTTTCATCAGAACGAATTTTTCGAGAGTCCGAAAAAAATAGTTCCGGATAATCGAGGTTGCTGATATTAAATAGGGTTCGTCCCATTCTTACATACTAACTACATACAAAATTTCAAGTCTCTATCTCAATTTGTTCGGGAGATAGAGCGTTTACAGACAGACAGACTGACAGACAGACAGACAGACAGACAGACGGACAGACAGACAGACAGACAGACGGACGGCAAAAATTTTTTTCTAAAAATATGTTTTTTGGAATCTCCACTATCTAAAACGTGTAAATCCGTCAAAAAAAATTTTTCGATTTTCAAAACGATTGCAAGACTTACCCTATACTACGTATGATGGGTAAGTAAAAAAACAAAAAAAACTGGAAATATATAATAAATTTGTAGCAGAATATATTTTCCGTTTTTTCAAAACCTTTTTTTTTAACTTTAAAATTTGCGAATGTCGTTATGTTAGTGTGCTTGTGTGTGGGCGTCATGCTGGTGTAGGCTCTATTGGTAAACAGATATTTTTCAATGAATCCTGTTTTAATGTAAATTACAATTATGTATTTTTCAATAGAACATTTCATAAGTCTTTACATCTTTAAGTGAATATCTCGTTTAAAAATAAAAGTTATTCTATTGCCATTTTAGCGTTATAATAAAACTTTCAATTTGATCTAGGCAATTTTACAAAATGGAAATAAACATAAAGTTTAAAAAAATCCGTTCAATTATTTAAATTAAAATAATTAAACATATAGTTTTAAATTTTATTTATTTTTTTTTTATAATTAAACATATATTTTTAAAACCTCGTTGACTTTTTGTAAAATAAAAATGTCACTGCATTACAAAATATATTCTACGTTATTTTTGTTAATATTTTTCCTAATCATATTCTAAAACACTTCATTCCCACTTTCTTAAAGCCATCGCATCATATTTGGTTATTTTTCTGACAGTTCTAAGAGATATATGATGAATTTGTGAGATATTAAGTCTCAGAACTTATTCAGAAAATAAAAATGACTCATGACTGTATTGTCGCTATCATAATCTAAAATACTACATTTGACTTATAAAAAAATAATATATATATATATATATATATATATATATATATATATATATGTATTATGTGAATGAGTTCTAAAAATAAAATGAAATACAAGTAATATATTTTACAGAAAAATTTCATTTATTGAATAACACCATTAAGAATGTCTCTGAAAGGAGAGAAAAAAAAAACCAACACTTTCAATTTGTAATTTTTATGATTCGTTTTTCTTGCCAATTGAAACATTTTGTCGTAATTTGGTGTAACAGCGATAGGCAGCGAGAACTCTGTAGAGTCAGAAGGGTTAGTTATGTCCACTTTATACATTTTCAACATTGCTATTTTTTTTTTTACTTTTTCGATTTTGGAAAGTGATATTTTTAGTACATAGAATGTAACTTTGAGCCTTTATAAATACCACTTTAAAGTTGCAGCTTGTCTTTTGAAGTTAAAGGGCAGTTATAATTACCCCATTAAAATCTTACAATCACAAAAGTTTTTTGGTAGTTAAGATTACTAGCGGTCAAATTATGACCACTACATTTTCTCTTTACACTTCCCTATACACATTTGTTTGGGGTAAATGTGATTTATAAATCCATGTTTGACAAACTGACAAATCCATTTATGGAAAATTTTGGTAGACTTTTTTCAAATTGCTATTTGGATCTTTAAAATGCTTCAGACTAGTGATAAAAAATATCTAAAACGAAAAATACATTATGAGTTCAATATATAAGCAAGAAACAAAATTTTATCGTACACTGTTTTCTGCAATATGGAGTTGATCAGAATTGCCCCCAATTACCCCTTGGTCATAATTATCCAACCTGATCCTATGTGTGAAATAAATTATGCAATTATATATTTTTACTACATAACAATATATACTCTAAAACACATTTATTCTATAAGGATGAAAATCCATACTTATTAAGCATATTGAGAAGATTTTGCAGTATCTATTTTCCTAAAAGTCATTGTAATGATGTCCATAAAAATACTATGATAAATACTGTTTTCTACATTATTTTTCCGTCTAAATATTAAAATGGAGATTACGCCAGACCATTTCATCACATTCGGAACAATTTAAAGTACTTTCTAAATATGTCATGGCTTCTTAAAAACATGTCAAAATTCTTAATAGAAGGAAATTGCATAGAATTTTCTTGGAACATAGTAAGGATTCAATGGTATGATTCAACATTAAAGTATGTTCTTGCGTGTAATTAGCAAAGGAGTTTTAAGGAAAATATTTACTTCAAAGTTGTTTAAAGTGTGGAGAAAAATGTTTAATTAATGAGAAACTATTGTGTTTAGCATAAAATTAGTTATTTTATGTGAAAATTAAAAAGTAAGGATTTTAAGGTGTGAATACGAATAACGTGATTTTATGAATTTAAAAATTGATTTGTTTGATTCTGTGGAATATAACAGCGTACTTTTAGTTAAACGTCAAGTATTAATAGTTCATTTCAAAATCTATTTATTTTAACTTTTTCAGTCCCATTGTCACCATTCGGGATCCTCATTTCTTTTAATTATTAGAATAAATAAATAATCTGTGTTTTTTATTTTTTTTACATCACTTCTTAATAGCTGAATGTTTTTGTTGTTGTTGTTGAAAGAAAACTATTAATTGGCTACATCTAAGCTGAATCACTCATGAAATAAATGTTATTTTCATCTGAGTTTACAAAATGCCTAAAAATGTCAAAAGAACAGTGTAAGCAAAAAAGTTATAAATTTACTTAAATATTTAACTGAAATCTTTTTAAAATAATTTTTTAGAAGATTTGTAGATTATTTATTTGTTTAAACTTTATAATTTTGTGGTTGCTTTAATTAATATTAATAGTTATTAAATTGATGTTTTAAGAGGAATTGTAGTTCTAGATCCATATATTTGAACCTAAATTACTAAGCGCCTAAAGGACCAGTTTGACGAAAGGTATTTTTTTCCGTCATGGACAGTGTAATATTGTTTACAAATAAGCAAATGAATAAGTATTTGTATTAAAGTTTTAGCTTCCTTCGGGGCTAAAGTGGTTAAATATTCTAATCATAAAATTGTAATACATGTGACGCAAAATATGTAGAAAAACGCTCATTTTTAATAAATCACCACTGATAAATAAATAATATAACATTTCAAAACTCGTTCAAAACAAAAAAAAAAAAAAAAAAAAAAGTCATTTCGAAATACCAATTTTTCAGTGCGATATTGACAGCCTAGTCATGATTCATTATTTCAATTTCATATTCATTATAGCAAAGAATCAAGGTAGTAATTCATGTTTTATTGTCTTTTGCAAAAACGTGCCAAAAGGATTAGTAAATATGACTAGAAAACTAAAAAATACTAATAAAACATTTCCTCTAACCTGCCAAAAACTAAAATGTTGGAATCTGTTTTTCATTCTATTCATTTTAAAGTATGCAAAGTGTCAATGTTATTACTTACCCATCATACGTAGTATAGGGTAAGTCTTGCAATCGTTTTGAAAATCGAAAAATTTTTTTTGACGGATTTACACGTTTTAGATAGTGGAGATTCCGAAAAACATATTTTTAGAAAAAAAATTTTGCCGTCCGTCTGTCTGTCTGTCTGTCTGTAAACGCTCTATCTCCCGAACAAATTGAGATAGAGACTTGAAATTTTGTATGTAGTTAGTATGTAAAAATGAGACGAACCCTATTTAATATCAGCAACCTCGATTATCCGGAACTACTTTTTACGGACTCTCGAAAAACTCGTTCTGATGAAAGGTATATAAATTTTTTCGAATTTTTTTGTTCTAAGGAACGGACGTAAAAGGCAATAAAATAACACACATTTTGCATATAGAACGAAGTCGATCGGATTATTAGTTGCCGAGATATTTTAAATCCTGTTTTCCACATTCTTCGATTTTTCATGACCCTGTATTTCATTCAAATTTCAATTCAGAGGTATATTTTAATTGGAAATGAGACGCTTAATCCGACGCAGTTAATTGTTAGTTAATAGAATTATTATTTTTGGAGTTATAAGGATGTTTCTTTTACGCAGTTCGGTACTAATTGAGTAGTTTGGCGTTTTATATAATTTGTCGAAATTGGTACATCAGCAGTTCTTTAATATACCGGGTGTCCTGAAAAGGACTGAACGATTTTAAAAATCAATAATTTGCAAACTTTTACAGATATTTAAAAAATTCTTGCACGAGAATCATCTCAAAGGTCAAAAGTTTTTTCCCTGCAATTCTGGATTTTAGTTCGTATTGCAAACAATAGATGGCGCTGAGAGCGCTAGATGCGGTGTTGAGATGGATATTGACGTCACTTGGTACTGAAGCAAAATAAGGAGTTTAAGGCTGTGGAGTGGGTCTCGTTTGACAATGCAATCTTGCTCTTAGGGCCCGATTTTGAACTTTTGTTTATTTGTTTTTATTGAACAACATACATTTGACCTGTGCACTCGACATGAAGCCCGATTTTGGACTCAGTCGGTATAATTTCAATGAAATGTGTTGTTGTCATGGAAATAATAAATCCTTTTATATAATAGCAGCGATTGGAAACTGGAAATGAATTTAACGAGCAGCATACGAGTTTTGCAGACGATTTTACATTTAAGAAAGCCGTATTTTCTCGGATTAAATTAATTTTTATCATCTAATTTAAAGAATACTTTGTGCATCATATTTTAAAATAAAGTGAAACGATTTAGTAGTTTTTTTTTTGTTGATGTTGTTGTTAAAAATTAATCAATTTTGCTATTTTAAAAAAATTGTTATATTCTATGAAATGCTAGTTTGTTTTAAAGAAGTTCTTTAGTGTAGCGTTTTATGTATGATGTAAAAAAATTGCGGAAATGGTTTATTCTTTAGAACAAAGAATATTCATAGTATAAACATTGAAAATTTGGTGCAATAGCTGTTGCACTCTTTTGTAAAAATACCCAAATACAAAATTTATTACGATTATGTATATTAAATTCATGGTAATAGGGAAATAATACTACCTCCACCTTAAATGAGCCATAATCATAATGACAACTTAGAATCATCACCTATCATTGGATATCATTGAATTGGTCACGCAGAATAGGTTTTAATAGAATGAAGAAAACATTTATTAATATCATTTTAAGCTTTGATTCACTTTTCATAAAACTTTAAATGAGTAACGAAAATTCTGCAACGAGTATATATATTATAATTCAAAGCATTCTGTTGGGTAGTTTTTGCGCTATTATGTGCGGACAGATAAAAGAACATTCCAGATGACGAATATAGTAGCTACATATATAATTATCCCCACAGAACATAATGTAATGGCATAGTTCTGAGTGTCTGTGTAAATGAATCATGAATTATGCATAGTTTGTTTACAATACTCAACACGGCATAATAAATCTTATTAATATTAACATATATCATTTACAGACCAATTCAATTATTTCAACGCAAGTTAGAGTTTGGAAAGACAGACAGGCAGACGGCTAACTAAAAAGAAATCATAAACATTTTTAACTATGTTGGAAAGCGTTAAAAACACATGTTAAGTTGAAATTTGACCTTTAGCAATTTATTTAAATAGACGGAAGCATATTTGAACTCTTTTGTATAGCCCCGTACTTTTCCTACTATCTTTAAATACACGCCATTTATCTATCTAAAATCTATTTAAAACCGAAACGTGCTTTAAACTAATGAAATCACACTTCCAGAGATTACCATCCAGAGCCGGGTATTAATCCAATTTTTGAGTGCCACTGTATATCGTTTCATTTCTATTCTTTAAACATATCGTAATATACTTAAAGCTGTTCAACGTAAAAAATGCATAACTCATTTACAAACCACCTTTAATATATTTGCTTACACACTTAGTAAGGAGTGCGAATTCTTTTGAGTAGCCCTGTATATGATTTGTACCAATTATATACACATCGTAACATGCAAAAATGTAGTGAAACTTTAAAAAAAATCATATCAAAACTTAAAACTTCAAGCAATTATCGTTAGCGTACAGCATTTTTGATGCAGCATGGTTTCCGAAATCTTTTGTGTGTCCCTGTAAATATTTCATATTTTCTATTACACAGTAAGAAATTCGTAGTAAACCTAAGTAACTTATAACAATTTTATTATATGTGTAACAAAATTAAAATATGCCGCAAAGTATGTTCCCTTCTATACCGTTATGTTACATAATTATTTTGTGTGGCCCTGTAAATGAATAATAACTATTCTTTGTGCAGCATATTCTACATCATTTGTATTTCAATTTAATTCATAAATGCATGTTAATTTCATTATGTTCGGACGAGTGTAATATCATCAAAAAGCACTTGAAACTTTTTCCCCGTCGGCCATAATGTAACGGAATACTTTTGACTGTCCCTGTATTGGAAATACGCTTCCGATATTCATAAAATTTGAAATAACTGGATAAAATTCTTCAATAAATATGTATTTAAAATTTCAAACGATTCGACAGAGTAATTTTTGCACTGTTATATGCGGACAGACAGACGGACGGACGCACCAGAGACGAGTATAGGTGATATGCATTTATATAATTACTAATGTATCTAAAAAACAGCTAAATTTAAAAGCGCATGCCGAAACTGAAAACGCATTTACAGCAGTTATTACTTAAAGACAGTACAGTAACCGGTTTCTTTTTGTGTGCCCCTGTAAATGAACGTTAAATGCTATAAATACCAAATACTCTATTCTATCATAATCATCTTATACTGAAATTCAGTGATTTATATCAGTTTCAATACATTTGAAATAGTGTATTTCATTAATATACACTGCAAGTGATTTTTCCCCCATAAACTATGATGTGATGCAATCTTTTGGGTGTACCTGTAAATTAACTGTTAATCTCACATACTTAAAATACAATACAGGACATTACTAGGTGATATAAAAAAGGTTTAAAAGATACCCAGATAAATAAATAGATAAATAAGATATCCTGTTCTCAAAAGTACTTGCATTCTTGAAATGTAAAAAAAAAAAAATAAAATAAAATAAAATAAATAAATAAATAAAAGTCGGTAATTCGAACATTGTTGTTTCACGCATTTTGATTTCAAAGGAGTCGTACCCATGAAAATAATATTTTTCTCTATTATTGCGCTGACGCCAGCAAAATCAAAATTATATGGATTGCATTCAAAATCGGACGGTAAAAGCAAAAGTTCATTTTTGAATAAGATCCACTCCATAGCTTTAACCTCCTTATTTTGCTTCAGTGCCAAGTGACGTCAATATCCGTCTCAATGCAGCACCTAGCGCTCTCAGCGCCATCTATTGTTTGTAATTCGAACTAAAATCCAGAATCGCAGGAAAAAAACTTTTGACCTTTTAGATGACTCTCGTGCAAGATTTTTTTAAATATCTGTAAAAGTTTGCAAGTTATTGATTTTTAAAATCGTTCAGTCCTTTTCAGGACACCCGGTAGCATTACTATGTATATTAACAATATTTAAATTTTGTTTATGAATTGCAATGCATTGTATAAATAGTTTCCACATGTTTTATTTTCATATACATATCCATGATGGGTAAGTATTACGGTGGCCCCCAACGACTAGTTTTTTTATTGCACTATTGTTGATTTACTCTACAAAAGCATTTATATTTTTAGCGTAAAAAATTCATAAAAAATGTTTGAACAAAAAGTTTTATAGTAATATCCTAAATTCTTCTATCACACGCTTTAGGATTTATCTAAGTAGTTATATTTTCTTTCCATTTTTAACACTTTCCAACAAAGTTGAAAACTGTTTATGCATTTGGTTTGTCTGGCCGTCTGGCTGACGGTCCGTGCTCTAACTCCCGTAAATATACTCGGATTGCTATGAAATTTTTATATGTTCTTGATGTTTACCTTAGCACAAACCCTATTGAAAATGAACTTTCTACCAAGAGTAGTTTATTCACAGGTATAGTCGACAGTTTTCCGATGTATTATGGCCTATGGGAAAAAATCGTATCAAATGATTTTTAAAGGTGTTACACCCGATCAAACATATTCAAATTTATATGGATTCGCAAAGTACACTAAAATATGCAGTATGTAAAATATGCAGTGAAAATAATAGTTATTATTCATTTACAGGGCCATTCAAAAGAATTCCATTACACAATAATAAAGAGGGGGGGATTGTTTGCGACATATTTTAATTATGTTAAACGATTTCTAGCATCATAGAATTTATATACGCCACTGAGATTTAGTACTTCACACATAATTGGAAGTGCATTGTATTTACAGGGACACACAAATCGTATATTCTATCCGAAGTATTGTATGTTATCGGTGATAGCTGATGGATGGATGAAATGCATTTTCAATTGTGATATTCGTTTTAAAGTTTTACTAAATGTTCGCATATTATATGGTGTGTATGAATACTATAGTTGATATACAGGGTTGCATAAAAGACCTTACAAACCTTACTGATTATGATGGTAATTTACTTAAAGGTGTTTTTAAAATAAGTGATGCATTTTTACATTGAACTGCTTTCAGTTAACTAAGAAGAGCTTGTAGAATATAACTAAAATGATATACAGGGTCACTCAAAGAATTATCTACATGGTCACCCATGGATGATAATTTCTGGAATGTGATTTAAATAGTTTTAAAAATGATTCTGTTTGAACTACTTTCACAAAATTCTGGCGTCTAATAAAAGTGCTAGGTAAACTACAAAGCTGAACAAAAGTATTGAAGTATTTTTCCATATTGTATAAATTGCTGAAAGAGAAATTTCAACCTGTTAGGAATTTTCTTGCTAAACTAAACTTCCGCATTATATAGCATATATATCAACCGGCAGATCAAATACAGATCTGTCCAAAAATATCGAAATACATATTTGGCTATGAACAATAACACCATATTTATCTAAATAACGAAGTTTTGTCAAAGATTTCAGGAAGTGCTGGAAAGTGTTTCATAATCTATGCTTAACGCATGATTTTTCTTACTTGTTTCCTGATTATTTCGTTTTATGAAGATGTACAGTGATTTCTTTAATATTACTGTAACAAAGATTACAGAAACACACAGTTTTGTTTCATAAATATCATGGTTATTTAAGCCTTATTTTAACATATATATCGTATATAATATAAAAGTTTGAATGTTAATAAAAACTACCTTTTAATTCTTTTAAAGAATTAGGCAGATTGATTTAAAATCTTGATTTAATCTTCAGGCTGAATTGAGATCCAGGTATATTTTAAATTATTTTTTTGTACATTATGTCTTTTAATGCTTTAGTTAAGAGATATTAGTCATTAATATCGTGGAAAAGTTTTATGTATGATTTTCAGAATTTTCCCAATTACAGGGCTCCATACTGATTCGCGAGATGAACACCGGTATTTTTTAATAAAATTTTTATGGTAATTCTCTGCACAATTTGCGCTAAAAGTAACCTCCTACGATGATTTCTGTGCAATTTTCAAAAAAAAAATTTAAAGAAAATTTCTGTAAAAAATACTGTTGTTCATTTGGCGAACCATTTGTGAGCCCTGAAATTACGAACAATGGTCACTTTCGGTGGTCATTTTCCAATGGTCATTGGTCTTTTTTATTATTTTCTGTACATTTATCCATTAATGAAATAAATGTAACTTCTACTACAAAAAATGAAGTTATGTGAAAAATCTGTTTCACAAAATCATGTTTATGATTGGTCTGTTTTTGTTGGTCAGGGCTCATTTTTGTGTTTTCCTGTATATTTCTCTATTAATAATAGGAATGTAACTTCTATT
Source organism: Maratus speculifer (assembly GCA_964019185.1). Lineage (NCBI taxonomy): Eukaryota > Metazoa > Arthropoda > Arachnida > Araneae > Salticidae > Maratus > Maratus speculifer. Next base: position 175,875,697 of record OZ025302.1, read on the forward strand.
TCAAAAAATCAAGTCATCTTTTAGCCATTTCTGTTAATATTTTCAAGTCAATTTTGATTAAATTTATTTTGTACTAAATTTTTAAGTTTATGATCCCAATTGAGAACATTGGCCTGTAAAAGATTAAAATCCTCTCATAACGTACCTTTGCGCCGGGGCACACTGGTTGCAAACCATTTGTACAAACAATTCTATTGTTATAACATGAAAATCTTAACATAATTAATTGTAATAAAAAAGAATAGTAAATGTATAGAAATGCACATTGATTATTCTATGAAGTTAATAAGAAAATTTTAATTAAAGATAAAATAATAGTAAATGTATAGACATATGCTATCATTATTAAATGATTATAATTAAAAAAATATTTGTAAAGGTAAAATAAGAATAAACCTATAGACATACACTATCATTATAACATGCAGGTAATTCATGCAGATAAATTTTAAAGACAATAACGTAATACTGAATGTACAGACACCACTCTATCATTATTGTACGCAGACAATGCAGTTATAAATATGAAAATACTTTTAAATATATAACATTGTTACAAATAAAGACATGCCCTTTTGTAGAATACCATAATTGAAAATGTTAACTATAAAATATTTATTTATAACTATTTAAATGTTAAATTAGTTTAAAAGTCGACTGAAACAGGTAAAATATTCTCTTTACAAGTTTAAAATGACGGTTTATTTACCTTGCTAAACATTGATACACAATTTCTTAAGATATATCTTAATAATTCAAATTCAAATTTGAAATGTGCAGAGCAAAACAAGTAACTTTGTAAGATGCTAATTTTTGGCATATTTTGATAAAGGATATAATAGGGTAATTCAAGTTTATTTAAAACAACAAATGTCAGGTTATTCCTAAAAATATATTTAGTCGTACTGCAGTGCAATATTGACAACATAGACATTATTCATTTGTATTTTGCGATAATATGAGTAGAATTAACATATGGTTCATTGCATTTTTTCAGTTTTGTCATTAGAGTAACAAAGGATAGTGGGAAGACTTTAACAATTTGAAAATTAGTTAATACAAGTAAACGTAAAGGCAATATGTCAGCAAAAATAACTATGGAATCTGATTTCAGTGTTTTAATATACAGTATGTGAATACATTTTATTTTCAATAAAAATTTTAAGATTAAACAATCATTTTGTCAAAACAAAATCTTAATAATTTGTAATTATGTGATAATAATTTTTGTGAATATTGTTTTTAAGAACAGATATATTTTAAATGTACAAAAAAATTAGAGTAAATCATGATTAAATTGACCTATCAAGGTAACTTTGGGCTAAGAGAGAAAAAAAGATTAAATCTGCTACATCACTTGCGTTAACGGCAAAGTTTTGGTCTCAAGATATAGACAGCAGCACTAGTGTGAGTTTGTCAGCTCATTGGTAATAATTCGTCAAGATTCCACCGTGGCAGAATGAATCAAAGTTTTGTAAAAGTGGAGCAAAGCTTCGCTGATTAACTTCAATGATTCTAATTCTAAATTGGTATGGTTAAATAATAGACGTTGTATCTCAAGCATATCGATAACGAACTTTGTGGACAGTTATAATGAATCATAACCAATAACTTTTTTTAACTAGAGATACAAGCCATTTAATTAGTTAAAAATGTAGAATGTTTTATATTAATATGATTACGGATTATTTTTACTCATAGTTAAAAAAAAAAAAATTAAAAAAAGGAAGTTTTAACACATTATTTAATAATTTTCCTTGTTTGTGTGAAACATGATGACATTACGAAACAAGTCGGATGTGACAATCCAAAACTTTCTTCTATTTCTTACATGTTAATAACATCTTAAACTAGTCGAATGTGGCAAACACAAAATATTCTTCTACCGCATGCATGCTAATACTTCAAAAATAACTATCAAAGTGCCAAAATTAAAGACAATCTATGCTCACCGTGAGTAATCTAAAGGCATGAAATTCCATGCATTAATTATTGAAATAGAATTATTGCAGATATCGGGGAAAATGCAACATAAAAGTGGCACTTTTAGGTGATTTTCACCAAAACATAGACAACAATAATGTTTATAAAGCTGTATCAGAATCTAAAGTTCATTGAAAAAATTCGTGCATTAGTTGTTAGAGCTATTGTAGAAATCGAAAAAATTCACATAGTAGTGCCACTTTTTGGACTATTGACGCCAAAACAGAAACAGAATTAGCTCATATCACTCATTTATTGAATCTTAAGTTTCATGAATATCTGCGCATTAACTCTTGAGGTAGAACTATTGCGGAAATAGTGAAATATGCAGCATAGCAACGCCACCTATTGATGTACACAAAAATGGAAGCAACAACAATTCATGGCAAGGAATAGTTGAATCTGAAATTTGATGAAAATTCGTGCTTTAGATTGTGAGATAGATCTGTTGAGCAAATCGTAATAAATGCAGCATAGAAGTTGAGCGATTTACACCAAAAATCTAACCAGCATCAATCGATTTCAGGAACTATCTGAATATAAGATTTTATAAAATACAGTGCATTATTTGTTGAGGTAGAGATCTTACAAAAATCGTGAAATATACAGTTAGCAGCGCCATCTGTTGAGCAGTTTACATCAGAAACTAAACGGCATCAATTCATATCAAGGACTAACTGAATATAAGATTTTATAAAATTCCTCGCATTATTTATTGAAGTAGATATCTTGCAAAAATCATAAAATGTGCAGCTTAGCAGCACCATCTGTTGAGCACTTTACACCAAAAACTAAACAACATCAATTCATATCAAGGACTAACTCAATCTGAAGTTTGATGGAAATCCGTGGATTAGTTAGGCAGAGCTGTTGCGTAAATCGTAAAAATGCAGCATATCAATTCAAACTGTTGAGTGATTTACATCAAAAACTAATCAGCATCAATCTATATCAGGAAATGCCTGAATATATTTTTAAAATAAAATTCCGTGCATTAGTTCTTGAGATAGAGCTATTGCAATATAAGATAGGTTGCTTTGTTATTTTAGAAATAATTAGGTAGCGTTTGGCGGAAAAATGTTTGAGAATAACAATTCTAATATACAAAGATAACTACAGTAAACAATGTAGCACATATAGTTTATCAGTGCTTGGATGGAAATATATAGTAATTACTTCAACAAGGTCTTGTTATGGCATCAAATTTTTTTTTAAAAGGATGCAAATCTGTGGTAAATTTCGTTCAATATCTTCAATATTTGTAAAGTTATGAAGAAAATTCTGGTTCATCTAGCTCAGATGGAATATTTATAACTGTGTTGTATTTTAAGTGTCAACTTTTAAGTGTCATTTTCTAGTCTCCTTTAACAACAAGGTTGAACTTCTTTTGCTTTCTTTTGATAGTCCTGTAAAATTGGGATATTATTTTAGAATTACCGTGTATTTTATGAGTATGAATTATAATTATTATAAAAAACTAATGTATTTTTAAGTGTATGTTGTAGTTAACTAGAATTTTGTAAGTGCATCGTATATTTTTGACATGCACTATATATTAATTTAAATAAATACTTTAAATATGGCCCTAAAATTTAAAATATTGAGTAAAACTATTTTTAAAATGATATGGACTCATCGAAATCCAGTTAAATTACTTGAAATTCGTTAAAAATATTTTTCCTCAATAAGAATTTGTTGCATCCCATTTTTGAGAATACACAATTCATGGTTGCACATATTCATATTTAAAACTAAGCTATTAAAAATCTAGGAAAAAGATTTTAAAATTAACTGTCAAATTTCTACATTTTAAATTTCACGTAAAATTGCTAATCTTATTCAAAACGTAATTCCTTCTCTTTAAAAACATATTTTTCACAATACATTTAACCATTTTAATAAATATTATACTTTTAAACTACACTCATAATTATACAAACGAAAAGTGTTGAATACTTGAGATTTTCTCAACCTTACTTCTAAATAATTCTAGATTGAAGACTTAGTAAGAATGCATTTTGTATTTTTCGGAAACTAGCATAAATACTTGCATTATTTTCTGTGAATCGGGGAAGAATAAGAGATTGAGGATGTTATAATTCAAATTATTTTTATGAACTTTATAAAAATAACTCTGAAAAATATGACATTTTTGAGTTTCGTGATATTTATTTTTGCGTATGAGTTTTAATATAGGGAATGAACCGATTTATATAGAATATGCAATTCATTTTCTTCAATTCTTGATTTACTGTGTATTTAGTTTTACATGTTACTCATAAAATATAAATTATTTTTTTCAAAATGTAGTTTAATTCGAAACATCTGATTAAATTTTTGTAAGAATAAATTTCCAAATTAGATTTTCAGCTGTACACTTTCTTTCCGTTTCATAACACAAATTGTCAAAAAACCTAAAAATCGCATAAAAAATCCGGATAAATTTTAAAAATTACAGGAAACGAAATATTTTATATTGAGCAAAAAAGTTTTGAATCTGAAAATAGTGGAATATTTTACGAAAGTTAAAAAAAAAAAAAAAAAAAAAAAAAAGTCACAAAACGCAAAAATTAACTAAAAATTCAAAAATTGATATAAAATATGCAGATAAATTTTATTCGAAAGAGTTTTACTGTAGATTGATTTCAAAAAAGATTATCCTAATTGGTAAATAAATCGTGAGTTGTAATTTTCGTAAAATATGCGCCATATATTGTCGTGCCGCCTCAATCACGTTCGTACTTATGGAGGGTTGCAGACTGCACATTTGTAACTGTGTTGTATTTAAACTTTCAACTGTTATTTTTTATTCTAGATTAACAAGAAGGTTGTTTTTCTTTCGTTTTCTTTTAATAGTCCTGTAGAGTTGAGATATTCATATAGAATCACCGGTATTTTATGAGTTATAATTATTATAAACTTTATTATATTTTTGAGTATATGTTGAAATGAAACTGCATTTTCTGGGTACATCGTGTATTTTTCACACGCTATATGCATTAATTTGGATAAATATTTTGAAAATGACACTAAAATTTAAAATACTGTGTACGATTATTATAATATTGTACGATTATTTTGTCTCATTGAATATTCAATTAAATTACTTGAAATAAGTTAAAAATGGTTTTCTTCAATAATAATTTGTTGCTTATTTTTGAGAATATACGATTCATGGTTGCACAAATTCATATTCAAAATCGTGTAATTAAAAATCTAGGAACAAGAATTTTAGACTAACTGTTAAATTTCCACAATTTAAATTTCTCGTAGAATTTGTAATCCTATTCTAAATATAATTCCCTCTATTAAAGAAATCTTTTTCACAATATATTTAACCATTTTAGAGTAAATACTATATTTTTGAACTGGCTCATAATTTTATGAACGTTAAGTGTTAAATGCTTACGATTTTCTCAAACACAGCTCGAAATAATTCTATCATTTTAAAAAAGGTTATTAGATAGACAGTATTATAATTAAGAAGGAAGACTAAATAAGAATGCATTTTGTATTTTTCAGAAACTAGTGTAAAGACTTGCATTATTTTCTGTGACGTATTTAGAGAAAAAAAGACATTGAGGATGTTATATTCCAAAATATTTGTATGAGCTTTAAAAAAATAACTTTTTAAAAACTATGACATTTTAGAATTTTGTGAGATTTATTATTGCGCATGAGTTATAATATTGGCATGGAACCAGTTCATACAGAAAATACAGTTTATTTTCTTCAATTCTCGATTTAACCCTTTATCTACCGACGGTACACATAAGTACCATTAAAATAAATTATTATAAAATTCTTTTAATACGTCAGTTAGTTTTAATACTGTTTAGAGTGAATCTCAGATACATTACTTTATTTTATTCTAAAAGCATTATTGATTACACAAAACCAAAATACTTTTAAAAGGATGATTCCTTTTGCCTTTGTATCTTTTCAGCTTTCGGCGCTAAGGGAGAAGGATGGGGATTTTTCAATGCCGAAATATTTCTATATTTATATTGCAAGAGCATCATATTTGTACATTTTATAATAATACAAAATACTAAAAAAATAATTGAAAATAAAAGATTTGAGTGCGTTTATAAATATTGCACAAAATCCCTGTAAATTCAAATTTAATTAATCTTTCTAAATCCTTCAATCTTTCTAAAATCCTTAAAAAAATAATTAAACGATTATGTAAATCTTTTAATTTAGTTTAAACATTTTACGTAAAAAGATTAAAAATGTAAAATTTTCATGAATTTATAATGCGGTAGATAAAGGGTTAATGAATATTTAGTATAGGAATTTGTAGATTAATTTCACATGCTACTAATACAATATAAATTGTTTTGAATAATTATTTTTTCAAAGTGCAGTTTAATTTGAAACGCCTGATTAAATTTTTGTAACAAATATTTTCATATTAGAATATTAGTTGTGCAGTTTCTTCCGTTTAAAAAAAAAAATTGTCAAAAAACCTAACATATGCATAAAAAAAAGTACAAGTTTTAAAAATAACAGGGAATTAATATACTACATGGAGCAAATAACATTGAATCTGCGAATACTGGGATATTTTATTAGAGTAAAAGTAAAATCCACGAAACATAAAAATTCAAAATGCAGATGCTACACTATAAAAAAAAAAATCCGCTATATTTACGGAGCGGCAATGTTGCCAACAGTTTTTTTCCTAAAAATTGCAGTAAAGTCAGTTGTAATAAAAAATTACATCTAATTTTACTGCAAGTTTTACGGAAAAAACTGCTGGCAACATTGCTGACAGCAGATTTTGCCGTAAATTTAACGGATTTTTTCTTTACAGTGCATGCTGCTTTTTTACGATTTACACAACAGCTATATCTCAAGAACTATTGCAAGGATTTCTATCCAAGTTTAGATTCAGTTAGTCTTTGACATTAATTAATGCAGTTTACATTTTGGTGCAAATCACTTAACAGGTGGCGGTGTTAGACCTCCTATTTCTTGATTTTTGAAATGGCTCTATATCAAGAGCTAATGCACGGATTTAATAAATGTTTATATTATGGTAGTATCTGAAAAAAAATGATGCTGATTAGATTTAGGTATTAAATCGCTCAGGATGGGTAGTTGCTGTCGTGCATTTTTTACAATTTACTCATCATATCTACCTCAATAACTAATGCATGTATTTCCACCAAACTTCATATTCTGTTCGTCTTTGACATGGATTGATGTTGTTTACATTTCGCTGCAAATCGCCCCACAAGTGGCATTGCTATCCTGCATTTTCATGCACAGATTTTCATCAAACTTCTGATTCAGTAAATTCGTGCTATGCATTAGTTCTGTTTACATTTTAGTGTCAATCGCGAAACTAGTGGCGCTACTATGTTGAATTTTTCCAAATTCCTCCAACACTCTATCTCACGAAATAATTCATCAATTTTCACCAAACTTCAGATTCAGATATAGATTGATAAATATTATTGTTGCTTGTGTTTTAATATAATTCGTAGAACATGTGGTGCTTTTATGTTGGAATTTTCCCGATACGTTGGAATTTTACCCCAATGGTCCTATTTCAAGAACTAATGCACGGAATTTCATGCCTTTAGAATCCTGATGATAGGCATAGATTTTCATCTAATTCTGGTATTGTGGTAACGAATTTTCATTTATTAATATGCGTGAGATAGAAGAAAGTTTTGGGATTGCCACTTGCGACTACTTTTTATTAATTTATTAATTTTTTAGTGTATGTTAAAATTGGAGATTTTGATGGTCACTTTTTTAATACCTCTAATTCCAAAGAATCATATTCCTAGGAGATTTCAATAATATTTTTAAGATAAATCTGAAATATGGATTATAGTTTTGAAGTAATGGCATGCATAATAATAACTGCCTATGAATACGAATGTTTCAAAAACCATTAGAAAGAAAATAAGAAAAAAAATATTGCTTCAAATTTTTACGCCGTAAAATTTAGATAATTGGACATGCATAATCATATGGTATTACATTTATTTGAAAAATTTTAAAAAGTACATAGTACTGACTAAACAATGAGAACGTGGTTTTCTCTGATGAATTTTTTTTTAAGTAAATCATTTAGAATTCACTAAAATCAATTCATTTGAAAACTAGTATTTGGCCTATCTTTTTCTTGACAACATGGTTGCGTTTTACATCATTTCCTGTTTGCGTTTTGTACTTAAAAATGTACCAAGTGAACCAAAATTTGAGGACGGCACTTGTTTATGATCAACAACTCTGAACGATGCTCGAGCTATCCGGAATGAATACTACCTTTTTCTAAAAGAATAATAACTAACTGTAACTGTCTTGATTTGTTCCAATGTTTGTTATGCAATGAATAGTTATTTGTACTGATGAGACCTTGCGTGTAGCTTGGCGAAACGTTTACTCTTGTATTTTTAAAAGTTTTTTAGTGTTTTAATTATTTGTATATAAATTTTATTTACTTTAAAAAAATGTATTTAAGTCTGTTTTAGTTTATAATATTCAATCTTTTAATAGTTTATGAAATCCAGTTGTTAAATGTATGTGTATTGCAAATATTTGCTTTTTATATCATTTTAGGTTTGCGTTTTATATTTTAACATACACTGTTTAATATACAGAAACTATTGTTTAAGAAGGATTATATATTTCTATATTTTGCACTTTCCCTAAAATTATTAATCCACATATAACTGTAGTATTTTTCAAACATATTTAAAACACAAAGAGCAATCGTATTTAAAACACGATTACTTATTTCAAAGTAGAGATCGTATATAAGATCATTTGCTAAGACTGTTTTAATATAATATCTTCAAAATTTTATGATTTCTGAAAAAATCTAAAATTTGTTTCTTTTTCTATAAGAGTTCGAAATTATTTTAAAAAAGTCAGACTTATTAAAAATGCATTTTCTGTTTCTTTGAAAAGTAAAGTAAAAGCTTTCTTTATTTACATCTTAGGATTTGGGAAAAAAGCATGCGCGTATAGGGTATTATATCTTTTAAAAATATGTTTATGGGCTTCATTTAAACATATTTAAATTGGATGAAATATTTTAAAAACTTTCTTTAAAATAGTATCTGATTATATGTTGTAATTGATGCTTTAATTATACATTTTAGTATGTAGCTAAAAATAGAGTAATATTTGCTCTTCTGAATTCAAATAAGCATTCTTAATTATAGTTTTCATTTACACTTCATTTTTGTGATTTTGCCGTGTTTAGATAGTTAGGTAGAAAATATTAAATTATATATATATATAATGCGAGTTAGCCTTATTGCAGATTTTTTTTTACTTTTAATTAATCAAACTTTTATTTTGAAAATGTCATGCTAATTAGAATGAAATAAATCTTTAAAATATTTTTATAAAGAAGGAACCAATATTCAACTTTCTTTTGTCATGAATCTTCAAATTTATTGTAACTTCTATATTAAAAATAAGTTATTTTTAGCATGAAATTCTGAATTATTAATTTGGTTTAACCCTTTCAGAAACAAGGTACTTCCATTCGAAACATGCAAAAATGAGTGAACGACACTACAATGAAAAAAATTGGAAATTGCAAGTACAGTGTAGCAAATGAGGTGCGGTCGTACTATAACAAAGTCTTAAAAATATTCAGATCTCGGGATAATAGTAACCAGTAATTTGGATATTGTGCAGTGGCCGAAAACTTTTGAATATCCCTGTAAATACTATCTGCTTTCTATTATACAGGAAGTAATTTGTAGTAAACCTCAGAAATATATATCAATTTCATAAAGTGTGGAATATTTTAATAGTAATAAAACACGCCCCAAACTATGTTTCTCCTTATACCATTATATAATGGAATACTTTTGTGTGGTTCTGTAAATTAATAACAAATATTCTTTGCACCACAGATGGTGCAAATATTTTTTTTTTAGTATGTATTTTATATATGTAAATTAAATTTATTATATTTAAAAGAATATAACATCAACAAAATGCACTTAAAACTATTTTTCCCATTGAGCGTAATGCAACGAGATGCTTTTGATTGTCCTTGTAATTAAGCTACATAGATCCGATTTTCATGAAATTTGAAATGATTTGACAAACTTATACAGCAGCAATATATTTTAAATTTCAAACGATTCAGTTGGGAAGTTTTTGTTCTGTTATAAGCGGACGGGAAATTGCCGCTTGTTTCATGCTGGTCTTTCAACTCTTGTTTCAATAACTGTGAAAAAAGTAAAGTACAATTTACTTTAAATTTAAAATTAATCAATATTGTAATTATTCGGCAAAAGTGGTTGATCTCTGTTACTCATCACATAATTCGAAAATCACTTATATTTTATTAACTGAAAAGAAAAATACATACTTCCAGGTCGTCTGTGCACTTTGTTCATTTTAAGCTCACAGGCTATCATAGCCTGAGAGCTTGTGTGCCCGCCCGTTCTGTATGTATGTATGTTCGTTCGTACATGCGTAACACGATAACTCATGATAAAAATATCCGATCCACTTGAAATTTTGTATATAGGTATATCCTAATACGGCGCTTCCCGGATTAGTTTTTGGAGTTAATTCGATATGTACAAGAGGGGGAAGGGGGGAGGGGCTCATCCCCCTCCTCTTAATTGATATAAATGGTTTTTTCATGCAGAATTAACAGTTTTCGTTCAAAATTTAGATATAGGATCATTCTGATGAGGCGATTCCGTGACTGTTATTAGGTGTTCATTTAATAAGTAAAAACAGGGGGAACGGGGGTTCTAATGCCCTCCACTTAATTTATATAAATTGATTTTCAAGCAGAATTGTCATATTTCGTTCAAATCTCTGAATAGTTTTGGAAGTTTAATGGAAAAGTATAAAAGAAGGGAATAACTCCTCTTAAATTATATAAATGCTAAATAGGTTTTTATTAAGAATTATCCGATTTGCTCTGAATTTTGGATATAGGTTTTTTTATATGATAAAGCATGTCCTTGATAGTTTAGGAGGTTCAATGATTAAGTATATAAAAGGGGAAAGGGGAGAGCTGTTTGTCCATCTTAATTTCTTTTCGAACGGAATTAACCCTTGAAAATATAAGGCTGTAATTTACAATTAGTATGCGTAGCCTGTGAGCTCAATGCCATCAGTTTAACTGGGCAATATTCTTTTTTATTTTTCATTTTTTCACTTATACCCCGTGAGTTCTGCGGTCCTTGGTTAACTTAAGTTTGTTGTCAAATGCTCTACTCAACAAGCGCAAAATGTTTTGACGCATTTACAAATTCATGTTTTAAAGGAAAGGCATACAAGTCGTTCGCCAGACTATGGAAGCGATTTTGAATCGAACTGAGGTTTGTGATCACCTACTCAAGTTAAAGCGAAATTGAACACGTGAGTAACACGGTTTTCATCTCAGATTGAGTGGTTATTCTGCTTTTTCGCGAATATTCAGTTTAAAATGCCCACTTTTATATTATTTTCTGAAAGATTAATTGTGTTTGCAATAAGACGGGTAAATGAGTGTGATTAGATAGTTTCTGAATAGCAACAACTTCTAGTTTCATGGATTTCCGAAAAAAATAAAATAAATCTTATGTCACAAATTTGCCCTTTTTTATTTAAGAACACCCTTCACCGCTTTACGATAAAAAAATGAGGGTTTCTAGATAATAAAAATAATTATAGGCTTTCAGTTTGTTACTGTGTAATTTAGATCATTAAGAATAATTAAGTCAATTTTTTAAATATATTAGTCATTTTAGATTCTTATTTTTAAACCTAAATCACAACCGTAAAATATAAGTTTCAGAAATACGTCTCTGCCATCTATAGTGTCTCTTTATTTCTGCAAAATCAATGGATCTGTACTCGTAGTATTAATTTACTTTCGTATCTGAAGAGAACAAATCGAAATACTGACTGTACATTTATGTATAAAGGATATATGATATATTGAAATTTTAATTATTTAAAATTCATTTAGTTCAATTGTAGCAGATCTAGTATTTTACACGATTCATTTTTATTCTGCTTCATGCTTACACATTAGATTTTTAATTATACTGTTAAAAAAAGAAGGTACTTTAATATTTTTGCTTTTTATATTTATATATTTTATATTTATTATATTGTATTATATTATTATAATATTATCATTTCATATTATAATTTATATTTATCATTTTATATTGTATTTGTCTCTAACTTTAATATTCTGAGTGTTAAATCTATTTCTAAGTTTGATACTCTAAGCATAACAATCCATTTCTAAGCACAACCCTCCAAACGTTTTCTAAGTATAAAACTTTCTCGTTAATTGAACATTTTACATAAAAGATTATAGAATTTAAGGCGAATATCTTATTTTAAAATCCTTTTCTGTGGTCTGTTTTAAAATATACATTGAATTCTTGCGATTTCTCGAGCACAATTCTAAATAAATCCCTCATATCGAAAGAATTTCCAAAGATTTTTAATAAGCCCGGCTTCTTAAGAACGCATTTGTTATAATCTCGAAAACGACTATTAAATTAAAACTTACTTAATTTTCTTTTAAGGATACGAAGAACTGACTGAAAAAAGAAAGGAGTAGTTAGCTATTTCTACGAATTTTATTCAAAGCCATATCAATAAAAGAAATATATTAAAATTTTATTTTAATATATATCATATTAAAATTTTGTTTTAATATATTTTAGTATAGAAATTATTAGTAATGTATTTTAAAAAAGTACACTGGTGTCCAAAATTTAAGCATAATTGGTAATTAAGTAATTATTTTTAAGTAATGAAAGAAATATGAAACGGAATGTGCTGAAACTCCAGGTGTGTAAACAAAATAGTACGCGTCACATACTTTCGCGAAGAGTTTTCCCTGAAATCAAACAGGGGACCGTCAACAAATTGAAAAAGAACGAAGATCTTTTGGATAACCCTGTAGCATGTATACCTCTACGGGTATACATGCTATCCTTGTAAAAATTAACACAGTACATTACAATAAGCCAATTAATCATAATGTGCAGTTTGAACGCTTTTGCTACATTAGTTTTGACAGGGTTATCCAAAAGATCTTAGTTTTTTTTCAATTTGTTGACGCTCCCCTGTTCGATTTCGGGGAAAACTCTTCGCGAAAATATGTGACGCGTACTATTTTGTTTAAACACCTGGAGTTTCAGCACATTCCGATTCATATTTCTTTCATTACTTAAAAATAATTACTTAATTACCAATTATGCTTAAATTTTGGACACCAGTGTATATATTAAAAACTATCACCTATTAAAAAGTTGTTATTACAGTGTTCAGTTTCAAAGTATAATTATATGAGCTGGGGGACTGTTTAAATAAGATTCCGTTCACTACTTACAATTCCCACTACTTACAATTAGAATTGTCAATGAGAACAGTTATTATTCATAATAGAAACGTTTCGTATATTTTTGTAAGACGACTGACTTATTATAAATGCACATTCCGCTTATTGTCTCAAGTGTTTAAAAGGGAATTTACAATAACTAACTAAATTATATTTTAGTGCACTATGTAGTAGAGCGTTTATAAATACAGTCATGGAAAAAAAGGTACACACCCCGTACTAACTGCTCAATATATTATTGTAAAAGAAAATTACTCGTGCCGAACGATTGGAAATAAAGTCTATTTTTAAATGATGCATATTCAATATATACAACCTTTACAGAGCTACAGCTCTATATGTGATTAATAGTATGTTCAATGTTGTAAATTATTGGTTATCAAACATTTGACACATGAGACTTTCTAATGAAATTATTTTTGTATGTATAATGTCATCTTATTACTAATTTGAGGATTACTAAATTGATGATCTACTCTAATTATACAAATTAATCTTCGAATGTCCTACAGGCATTAGTTAACCGTTGCCTTCAAAATAGAGCATTTGGAAAAAGATGGAGATATTACAAATATTAGCATTGTATTGGAAAAAAAATTTAATTTAATAGCTAATACTGAAGAACGGCTTTACAATGAAAGTATTGGCAATAAAATGAATAATTATTTTTTGATTATAATGAATAATATTGGCAGCAAGTAAAAATCTAAATTTTAGGCAAATATTATATTTTAGCAGAGCTAATAATATTCATAACATAAAACTGTAAAAAAAAAACTGTCGTTCTATTAGTTGGAGGTTATGTCCTTTTGTAAATAAAATAATTTGATGCAAGACGATTAAATGTTTTTCTAGGTCGAAAAATAGATCTTTTTAAATATATGTCTTTTTTATATGTAACAGTTCTAATATCCATATTTTTTTTCAGTCAAAAAAATTCCAGCAATCTATCATAAAAAGCATTCATTCCCAAATACCATTTTCAATATACTACTTTTTTTATTGATTAATATTTTCTCTCTAAAAATGTGTGAAGAAAAAAAAATGTTTATTTAAATAAAAAAAAATACCAAAACTGTAAAAAAGTTTGAACGTAACCGTAATTATCTACAAAAAAATCTAAAACCAGAATAACAATTATATAAAAATGTCGATGTAATCATAGTTATTAACAACGTTTTTATAAAGAAGGGATCGATGATAAATCTTAAACGAACTTTAATGTTACACTTATATTTGCATAATTAATCGGAAGCAAATTTAATGAACTGTCAGTTTTTCAGATTCTTTTTTTATGTAGTTTCAGTGACATTAAAAAAATAAAAGAAATTTACATCTGTTATAACTACATTTTACAAAAAATTTACTGAATTAGAAATTGTCTTAAAACATGTAATTAAAAATGTTAAATAAAATGGCTCAAAAATATTCAAAATTATATACTGAATTACAAGGACTTGAATTACAAGAAATGAAAGAAAATGTGTAAGGAGATAAATTCGTTTAAGCTCTTCACACAGATATTTTCAAAATTATTAAAAACAAGAAGATATACTCCGGTTTTTCGGGTAACAGAAAATGAGTAAATTTGTCGGACGTGCCAATTTCATAACTTTCTTCCGTCTCATATATATTAATGCTTCATAATTCGTTATTACAATGACAAAATTGAATGACAATCTATGTCCATCATGCAGATTCTAAAAGAATTAAAATCAATGCGTCAGTTCTTGAAACAGGACTGTTGTGAATATCACCAAAATTCAGCACAGCAACTTCAAAAATTGAGCGATATACATCAAAATGTAAACAGCATCAGTTCAGTCAAAAAAATAAATAACCAAATCTAAAGTTTGAATTAAAGTAGAGCATTAGTTCTTGAGATAGAGGTATTCTAGGTATCGGAAATCAATCAGTATAGTAGCTTCACCTGTTGAGCGATTGACATAAACAACTAATCAACATCAATGTATATTTCAGCCAAACAATTTCTTTGGTTGCCTCACTTGCAGCTATATACTCTGCTTCTGTGGTTCTCAATGACACACACTGCTGTCGACAACTTGCCCAGTCAATGGCTCCTCCACTGTATTTAAATACAATACCGGAAACTGATTTTCTGGTTCTTGTGTCACTGGCATAATCTGCATCACTATATGCCTCTAAGGTACCAGGGTGAAAACCAGACTTAAACACTAATGCAAAATTAGATGTTCCCTTGATGTACTTTAGTATTCGTTTTACCATTGACCAATGTTTTTGTTTTGCTTTATCCAAGAACTGAGAACAATATGACACAGCAAAGGAAATAACGGGACGGGTAGCAACTGCCATGTACATCAAACTGCCTACAGCTTGTCTGTAAGGAACTTTTTCAGAAACAATCTCTTCATTATCTTCCCCTGAAAGATTATCCTTTTCTATGGGAGTAGAAACTGGATAAGCATCTTTCATGTTGAATTTTTCCAAAACTTTATTAGCATAATTTTGCTGACTAATAGCAATATCTCCACTTGTCAGCCTTTTTTATCTCTACACCAAGATAATATTCAGCATCTTTGTATGTTACCTTGAATTCACGCTGTAATTCTTCAAGGAAATGTTTCTTAATTTGAGAAGTTGTGGCAACAAGTCCATCATCTACATGTAATGCTAATAACAATTTCTGTTGCTTCTCGTTACTGCAAAACAAACATGGATCAACAGCACTCTTTGTAATACCATATTTTCTTTGAGAACATCCTTTAACTACAAGCCTAGCTTTGAACCGATCAATCTCACCATTAGCATGACGCTTCAATTTATATACCCATTTGTTTGTAATGGCTCGTCTTCCTTCTGGTAGATCTGTCAAATACCAAGTATTGTTTTCTAATAACGATTTAATTCCCTCATCCATTGCAGCTTGCCATTCATTTACCTTTTCCGATTTTACTGCTTGGTAGTAGTGTTCTGATTCACTCTCTTCTACAATACAGCATTCAATAAGACGTTCAGGTGCCTTTAACTGCGTCCTGTCCCTTAGATTTCGATCATGCTGTTTATTCAAATGTCCAAGTCCCTCATGCCAAAGTTGAAGCGAGTTTGATTCAGTAAGTTGAGCTTTAGTAGAAGGCACTGTAACAATGTTAGTTGCACTGTTTACCGCAGGTACTATTACTTTGCATAGCAATCTGAATAAGTTACCTTGGCGTATTCCCACAGCAACAACTCCTTTAGGTTTTACAAATTCACACTTATTGTTACACATCTTAAATGTTGACCCATGGTCTAGAGCTTGAATTACAGAAAATAAATTTCTCGAAGCATCTGGAGCATATAATACATTTTCCATTACACTGGCTTTCCAGTTGCCATTAACTAACATTTTCACAGAGATTTTACCATTGCCATATGCTTTCATTGTGGAATTATTACCAACCCTTACTTCTATTGGGCACTTGCACTGTGTAAAGCTTTGAAAGACATCGTGTCTGTTAGTTATGTGTTACGTGGCTCCTGTATCAATGACCCATGTGTCATCACAATTGGCTGCAAAGCATTCACTAATAAAAATTTCATCTTTTGATTTTCTCTCATGCACATTATTAACTTTCTTAACAGTGCAATCACGTTTCATGTGACCTCTTTTCCCACATCTAAAACATTTAAACTGCTTCCCCTGCTTGTTTTCATGGTTGCCATACTTTTCTGGAGCACTGTGAACCTTTCCCAAAGTAGACGTGGCAACTAAGGCACTTGATTCATTTTCTTTGGAAGAGTCTAACATTCTTCTTTGCTCTTCTGCAACAAGTAATTTCTTAAGCTCCACTAGTGTCTGTTGCTCTTCAGGTCTTGCACACCAAGCCATTTTCAGTGGCTCAAAGTCACTAGATAAAGTCTCCAAAAGCTTACACTGTAAAAAATTTTTGTAAAATTCCAGTAGATGTACCGTAAATTTCACGGTACTTCTACCATTTTCACTCTTTACGGTATGAATACCGTATTTCTAAGGTATATTAAGTGTAAAAAACAGTTTTTTGTACTGTTTCGATTAAAAACGGTATTTACACAGTAAAATTATTATTTTTTCGTAAAAACTCGGTATTTATGCCGTAAAATAATTATTTTTCAATAAGGAAAACGACATTGTAAAAATTTTCGTAGAATTTCAATGGATGTACCTAAATTTTACGGTACGTCTACTGTTATCATTCTTTACTGTATGAGTACCGTATTTCTAAGATATATTAGGCATTTAAAAAACCATTTTCTGTGCTATTTCGATTATAAACAGTATTTATACCATAAAATGAACAATTTCTGTGCTATTTCAATTATAAACGGTATTTATACCATAAAATGATTGTTTTTCAGTAAAAAGGCGATATTTATACTGAAAAAAATTATATTTCAGTAAGGGAAAATATGGTATCCTCGCCTCGGTGTACGGCATTTTCTCAAGCGATCTTCTTGTTGTTGCTAGGTAAATGCGCGCAGGTCTGAGGATATGGGGGGGGGGGAGTGCAGCCGTTAACTTATTTTGGAGTCCAAAAATCTCAAAGGGTCACAACTCCTGCAATACACACTGTTTATTATAATTTTTATGGATACCATAATGTAACAATAAAAAAAGAGAAAGGACTATATTTACTTTTGTTAAATGGTATTAAAGAAGAATAGATAATTATTAGAATAATTATTATTATCTTTAACTACAATTATTATCTTTAACTACAAGAAAATAAATAATGTAATTTATGAAAGATGACTAAAGTAGTCTACAAAGTAGACGAGGCTTTATTAAAGATTCACATGCATTTTATGTGTCTTGCGTGTCTGTGTAGGGGGGGGGGACTGATTCTGGGCCCGTCACTGTTCTCGACGGCCTGAATAGATGTTGTCTTTCTAGTGGGAACTTTTAATCTATCATACTGAATGATGTCAAATTCATCCTTAATTTTTATTGGAGAATTATACAATTCATAGAAGTGAAATTCTAAGATTTTAAACTAGTTTAATTAATCACTTATTCATAGTCATGCAATTGGAATTGTAATATTATGTACGATTGAATATATATACCAGTGATATTCTTATATGTTAAAAGGGTTTGTTCACCTTTGTGTATGCTCTTTGTGTTTCATTTAGTTGGATCCTCATACCGGACGTGCAGGACAAAGAAGTATGTAACATTTTAACTATTTTTAAGTGAAAGTAACTATTATGCATGTATTTTTATTACATTTTTAACTTGCATTGGTTCTTAATAAACTTCTTCTTTACTGTTATATATTTGTCTTATTAATTTATTTTGGGTTTAAAAATTATGACATTAATAATTAATATTTTTTTAGGTATGACAAATAACAAATTTTTCAGCTAAAAATTATTTGAAATTAAAAGTTCTTTCAAAAAGAATCTAATAATACAATGTGAAAAATTTCCGTGGTGGAATTTCAAAGTGGAGTCTATTCATGAAGTAAAATAAAGAGAAGCACCGAAATATGGTACTGCTTATTTTTTGAAAACCCCAAGCTGGGCAACACGAAGCGTTTTACCTTTTTCTTTTTCCTTATTCAGCGACACACTAGTAACACGCATGTTCACGTTCTCTACAATTCTAATGTATTGAACGTCGCCTCTCTCAAATAATGAAGATCGGCGGCTAGTAAGTTGTCTGTTAAAAAAATGATATGGTATAACGTATCGTGTGTGCTCAGATGGTAAAATTTTGGGGCCTATAAAGACCCATCCCCCGCGAATCCCCACGTTCAAAATTTAGACAAAATTATCATAAAACTAGAAAAAAATACATCCTTATCAGAAAAAAATAATAAAATACCAAACAGTCAGTTGGCTTAGATTTACGCTTAAACCACCGGTAAAACTGCAAACACCTGTCCTCTTTCCTCTACCAACCTCATAAATAACTAAAATTCAAAAATCTTTTTCGCTTACGTTGTTAGAATTTTATCGAACTCAGACCCCAATCTCGATGAGCTCAGGAATTTCGTAATTAACAATTCTGTTGATCTAATCCTTAAAAGGTGGTGAAGTTCAAAAACTCTAAAAATCGCAAATCAAAATTTTAGAACCTATCTCACTCGACGCTCTTTCGCCATACGGCTCAGTATTGAATTCAGACACTTTTCTCCGGGAGGGACTTCTGTGGCTCCGGGGGGTGGGGGAATGAAACCTTTTTCCCCAGTGAAAACACAAGAACTCTATTTTTCCGGGGGGGGGGTCATTTCATTGCACTGGGGGGGGGGTTCCCCTCTGGGGCACCCCATTAATTCAAAACTGATATGGCAAGACTGTTATTTTTGTTAAAAGAAAGGTCTCTCATTCGGTAACTCAATCTCACCCCTCCAAATTTTGGAAAATTAAACACTAAAAACCATTTAGACAGTTTAAGTTAATTCACAGTCTCATCCATATGTCTTCAAACCTTGGACAATCCCCCCTCCCCCGATCTCTCTTCAGTCCGGCTTGGATAAATTATTCAGACTAGATGTTGAATGATATTTTCAGGTTACTTCAGTGGTCATCAGTGGAATTTTGATGCAAACACTACCACTGATGTTTTTAAAAGAAATAGTCGATGCCTCCTACCCGATTCAGTATGATCCATCGGATGGATCGACCTTGCTCAGTTAAAGATGTCTGTAAAATAATGATTCCCTATCCCCTGATTTTGCACTCACTTTACCATATTTCAATTAAATTATAGAAACACGGTTAATTTACAAAAATTCCATTCTACCAGTAAGGGGCTAAGTGCAAATATAACGTTATTTACTTTTTGGTAATTTTGGACCCTTTCCCTCCCTTTAAATATCATACGTTACTTCCATGAAACTCCCTGGCCCGGTAATGATATCGTTATCAAAGTGTAAAAATTTTTTTTAGAATTTAGTTCTTTTGTTTTGATTAACATACAAAACGGGTTAAATTTATTTTTCGCAAACTTTATTGATTCAATTGAAGATAATTTAATAAAATATCGCTTTATTCAAATAAAAATAGTTAACAAAATAAAAAAAAAAGATACTGTATTATTTTAAACAAAATACCACGTTACAGAGAAAAAGAGATAATTATAATTGGGTCAAAAATGATATCGATATCAAAAGGCAAATCCCCCCCTTCCCCTAGAGATATCTTACGATATCATGTGTCAGACCCTCCCTCCCCCCTATAAGAATAATGTTATATATGCACAGCACCTAATAAAAAAAGTTAATATATCATTCTTGTTTCTAGTAAAACCATCGTAAATATTGACTGAGCAAAACATTTTCTTTGAAAATGTCTGATTATACGCAAGATAATACAGAGAGTGAAAGTTTGCTTTCGGCCGAAGTAATGGTGTCAGATTTTCGACGCAAAAGCTTTCTTTACGGGTAGCAGCATAAGTTTCGTATTTACCAACCAACCAACAAATTTAATGGCGTCAGTTTGTTGATTTCGGGCAATGGAGAACTTGAGATCCAGTCATTCATATTTAAGTAAGTTAATCGGCTGTATTTCTTGTTTTCCTTTAACTTACATAATTAGATAACTAATTTGAGCTATACATGTTTTAAATTGTTTTTTCTTAAAAGTAGGTTATTCATTTCTTTGGCTAAGTTATATAAAAATTGGAAAATAAATTACTTTGTTTTTGAAATGTGCGTGTTGGATTAAATTGCGTTAAAAATAGCAAACTGACATCTATAAAATTTTGAATATTTTCTGTTCAATATTTCAACTATTTCCTTTTAAATTTAATCATTTTTACTAGAATATTTGCGTAATATTAGTAATTTACATTTATCTTATTCAAAAGAAGGAATTCGACTTATTTCATTCCTCCTTTTGCTAGACTGTCCCACGCCCCTCCACTATTGTTTTTATGTTAAACTGCTTATATAAACAACAGTGCTGCTTTTAAGTTTAGTTAAAATTATGGATAATGTATAATATTAGGTTTTCTAAAGATAGGAACTATTACAGCTACATGTAAACAAGTCATTAATATACAGCAAATATTAAAATTATAGTAAGCAAATTTATTTTTTAATAAACAATTTTTTTATACAAATCTAAGTTTATTCTGAAAGCAACTTTTTTCAACTGAGATTTGGTTGTTATTGCTCCATCTCAGTGGCTTAGCTAGGATAGGTGATACCCAGAGCGGATGTAAATTGTGTTACCGCCAGCCACCATGGTGTCACCCCCCCCCACACCGATCCGTTATATTTTTTCATTCACAATTGTACACTATTATAACAAATGGCCATATCATTTCTCATTTACCTTTTGCCCTGCATTGAGAAAAAAAAAAACAGAGAGGCGAATTTTTACTTAACCCATAATCCGCTTAAATCAATGTGGTGTCTGTATGTCGAAGAAAATTCTTTCTTTTAAAGTTTGCTTTTGTTATCCACTCGTTGGATATATTAGATTTTTGTTCTCTGGTGCAAATATCTTATTTAAACACACCAGTCTGCATAAAATTTCAACTTCTTTTAGAAAAGAAAATTAACTCTATTTCGTCGTACGCTAGAAATTTAATTTTATTTCAGAATTCTTTTTCCCAATGGTGTAAGATTATACATATTTATTTTCAAATAAATATTGTGTGACACCCGGGTTGGACCGCCCCCCCTGCCCCCCACTAACTACGCCACTGCCTTCATCTAGTATTGTGATTGATGTTTAGAATAATACGTAATGAGGAAAAATTTCTGTCCCATTCTATCCCATTCTCCATTACTAACTAATATTGTAATGAATATTAGTACTATTTATTACTAATATTAGAACTAGTACTAACTAATATATTCCGTACTTGAATAACATTAATTAATTAAAGTTTGAAAACATAGTATATTAACACACGAAAAAAATCATAAAAACCTGATTTAAATAAAAAGAATCTGATTTAAACAAAGATATACATATATATTTTTTAAACTATGATTGTTTTGCTCCTTAGTTGCTATTTAAAAGCATGCATATTCATGCATATTCCATTCATAATACTAATTTTGAAAATAGTGAGAAAATGGTATTTATATTAAGACTTTTTTGGTTTTAAATATTTATAAAAAAAAGACTTGTGCATTGATTGCTCTTAACCTGGGAGAACACGCCCTTACCCAGTGTTTGAATGGTTTTAACTTTGTCACCAATAAAATCAAAATATAACAACTACTTTATTTAGACGGAAACAATTCATACAAAATTTGTGATAAAATAAGTTGAAGATTACTTTAAAAAAATTAGTGGTTACAATTGTAAAAACCATACGCACTCAGGGTCTTTTAGGCCCTGCGCGCGTCCTTCTGAGTTAAAATTAGAGTCATCGTCTTGTTTAATTTTATAGAACACAGTAAAAAGAGGGGGGAGGAGGAAATTAAGTCAACGTAAATCAATAAACCAGTTGATATGGCCCTTTTAAAATTCAGCTGGCATATTTGCAAATCTGATTAAAAAAATTCACTGGCAACTCATATCTATGTGTCATTACAGTATTTATGTTTTCACTAGTGAGAAACTGGGTTATTTATTAAATTTTAAGTCAATTAAATGTCATTAAAACTAGTGTTTGATTAAATAGTCGATTCGGTATTTTGTGATTCCGCATGTTATACGATTATAAGTGTCATTAAACTAATTAAAAAATAATTAAAAATGTGTAGCCTATAATTCAAATACTTCGCTGAATAAATGCGAATTACGGCGTTTCTTGATCCCCCCCCTCCTCTCTAGAAAAAGAAAAGCACCCAGTTAAAGTCAAATTTCTGGAGTGATACTTTTTAGCTCACAGGCTATCATAGCCTGAGAGTTTATGTGCGCGTCCGTTCTGTATGTTCGTTCGTGCGTAACGCGATAACTCGAGATAAAAATACCCGATTCACTTGAAATTTTGTATGTAGGTATATCCTGACAAGGCGCTTCCCTGATTAGTTTTTGGAGTTTATTCGATATGTATAAGAGGGGGAACGGGGGGCTCATACCCCTCCCCTTAGTTGATATAAATGGGATTTTCATGCAGAATTAAGTGTTCGTTCAAAATTTAGATTAGGATCATTCTGATGAGGCTATTCCGTGACTGTTATTAGGTGTTCATTGAATAAGTATAAATAGGGGGAACATGGGTTCTAATGCCCCCCCCCCTTAATTTATATAAATGAGTTTTTCAACCAGAATTTTCAGATTTCGTTCAAATCTCTCAATAGTTTTGGAAGGTTAATGGTTAAGTATAAAAGAGGGGGATAACTCCTTTTAAATTATATAAATGCTAAATGGGTTTTTATTAAGAATTATCTCATTTGCTCTGAATTTCGGATATAGATTTTTTATATGATAAAGCATGTCTTTGATAGTATAGGAGGTTCAATGATTAAGTATAAAAAAAAGAGGAAAGGGGAGAGCTGTTTCCCCTTTTAATTATTTTTCGAAAGGAATTAACCCTTGAAAATATAAGGCTTTAATGTACAATTAGTATTTGTAGCCTGTGAGCTCAATGCCATCAGTTTAACTGGGCAGTATTCTTTATTTTAATTTGTCTTTTTTGCACACAGAGTTTATTGAATCGGATTTAGGTCTTTGTGTTAAAAATTTTCTTTCTGGTGAACTGTTTTAATTTGGATGGTAAAAATAATGATGAAATGTCTGATTTTGTGAAAGAGCCTATTATTCAATGAATTTTTTTTAAAATAGGCCCCAAATTTCGCTTTGATTGTGTCTGATTACGTAAGTTTACATTCAAAATTTACATATTTAGATTTTAGTCCATTGGTGTAAAAATCTAGGCACCAGCGGGGAGCAATCACTTAACACGGAGTAAAATTTAATAGCATTCTAGCAAGAAATTTATACAAATTATTAGATGATACAAGTCGAAAAAAATTAGTATTGAGAACATAGGAGCAACTGACGCAAAGTCTTGTGCACCTCTGTCTTAAAACAGAGAGGTGTACCTACCAATCCATATTTTATCACATGTTCTCAATATTAGAAGTTTTACGGGAAGTGTAAATTATAATTATCATCTATTTGAGATCTTCGAAATCAGCCTGCGTAATTTTTGTGATAAAATATTAATAACAATAAAAATCATTGATTTACAGTATAACTATTTAGTTTCTTACGCGTCAAAACCTTGTGCGATTTCTTTGTTTTTCAAATTGATTACTTAGAGAAATATAAGAATATAGTTATTATATTTTCGGGTTTTTTTTAAACATTTACTTTTTGATATTGAGTAATTTTAATATGACGGAAAAGCTAGGGGTCTTCCTCTGGTATTTTGTTTTTTTATTTATTTTCGTAGTCATTATCGTCCAAACTCTTCAAACATTTTTGGAATTTAAACATGTTTTCACAGTTTTTGACAAGCAATCCAGAAAAAATATTGATATATATTAATAAAATGGCTGGTATAAAGACTTTTTTTCATTTGGTATATTTAAATCGTTAAGAAATAATATATGTTTATTTTCAATAACAGAAAATTTGGAATGGAGAAGGAATATGGCTACCCAATTTCATTTTTGAAGTATAATGGAGGAGTAGACTTGGAACTAACCCTTGGAACTTGGATTCCCAGTACCAAAAAAAATTCTCGATTGTCTGCGGCAGATACTACAGAGGCAGAAAATAATCCATAGGTAAAATGTTTTGCAATTGCAGCGTTAATTAAACATTTACTTTTAACGATTTTACGCGTTTTATTCAGTTCTGTTAATAGCTAACTCACATTTTTGCATTCAGTAATAAAGTGTTAACTATAACTTAAAACAAAAGAAATGTTTGATGAAAAAATAATCTAAAAGAAGAAAAGAAAATCTGTAACACCCGTCTCCATTCTTTACCTTTCTGTTATAAGGCTTGCAATATGAATAATGATTGCAAAAATTAGTGGATATGACTGAGTATCAGCATTTTTTATTGCACAGTCTTGATCATAGTTTCTTATTTTAAATTTTGAAAAACAAATAAAATCAAACACAAAGTCGATATTTGATTTTTTTTTAAATCAAAGGCTTGATAGATTTCTTGTAATATTTCAAACCCATAATGGTAATAATAATATAATGACTATTAGTTATTACTAATAGCATAATTTTATTTGTAGGTACATTTAACTCACACATAATCTAGCTAAAATAGCGTCTCAGTATTATCATTGTTAAACGCATGCTTTTTACTTATTTCTAGTTAGAATTTTTTTTAAACATTTTAACCTCTCTTCCATTCTCCAAATAAACAGAGTTTTTTAATTGACTTCTTTTTCATACCCTGCCTTTCATTATAATTACAGATTCACTGTCGCGAGATGCCACACGCGGCTAATTTTATGCTGCGACCTGTAACTTTCGGTGCTTAAGGGGGTGCGGGAAACAAAAATATTCAAATTTTATTAAACAGTTTTATTACATTAAAAATTCTGCTTAAAATCATGTTTAAAACCTTGTTTCTATTTTAACTGTAACAAGAAATATTATTTTTTTCTTTTTGGTTTCTTTTTAAAATCTAGTTTTCAAAGCAATCGTTCTCATAAAAATGACTTTCTGTTAAAATGCTTTTTTTCTTCATGAGTTTTTTCACCATTTCTTGTATTTAAATTACTTTAACCCAATAGCGGTTAAAAAAAATCTTGTTTAAATTTGGAACAAATCTTTTTCAATTGTTTTATATTAATTTTGCTTCAGCAAATTTAAAAAAAATATATTTAATTTTAAAAATATGATTTTAAAAAATTTAATTTTTTTTTAATTTTTTACTTTAAATATTTTTTAATTTTATTCAAATTAATGCTTTTAAAATTCCTAAATCAGAATTAAAGCTTATATATTTCTGTTTATATAAATGAAAAGAAATTCTACAAATAATATTTCGAGTAATAACGATTTTAAATTACCCCACTTTTTAATAACTATTAAATTTAAAAAAAAATTATGAGAAATTATGTCACGTGCTTTTGTTTCAAAATGATATGGTAAACAATCGAAAAAAATTTCAAAATTTTAACTGAATAAATAACAATTACTTGATAATGTGTGCATTGTTGAGAGAATGTATTAAATTACGGATTTCATTTCCGACAGTTCCATTTTTGTTTAAACACATAGCCTACACTAGGCTCGGTAAGAAGTTTTCAATCTAAATATTAATTATATGGTATTGTTATTTACAGACCTCTTGCCCCCCCCCCTTTTAATATTTTTAAATGATTTTTTTTTCACACAGGGTGCAGTACGTAAGTTTTATTGTGCATTTCTACTTTTTCAATTGTTTGTTACAGTTTTAGGTAGCTTTCATTAGAAAAAGTAAAAAGCTATCTATATTGCAACCGTCCGGAGAAAAGCACTTCCGGAAAATTTTGGTATATTTTCATCGATCATGACCCCCAGACCCCAAAACTACCCTCCGTTCAAATGTTGACATATATATGTTACAGGCCAAACCCGATTTTAGGCCAAACTAGATTGGCCTAGTCCAAACTAGTCTATCCTAATGCCCATCGGATAGACTAGTTTTTCCTAGGCCAAACTAGTCTATCCTAATGCTCATAGGAAAAACTAGTTTTTCCTAGGCCAAACTAGTCTATCCGAACGCCTATCGGATAAACTAGTTTTTCCTAGGCCAAACTAGTCTATCCGAACGCCCATCGGATAAACTAGATTTTCCTAGGTCAAACTAGTTTGGCCGAACGGTCATTAGGATGAACTAGTTTAGCCTGCTATTCATTGGTTTGAACTAGTTTATCCTAGGCCGAACTAGACTGTACTAGGCCAATTCAGTTTGGCGTGATTTTATTGAATCTAGAGATCGCCACGGCGCCAACTTTCTAGTTTTGATCTAATTTATCCTAGGCCGATGCAATTTGACTCGCTTTTAGCTCACATACTATCAAAGCCTGAGAGCTAATGTGCTCGTAGATTCTGTGTGTGTGTATGTAACCATGTACGTATGTACATACTTATGTACGTACGTACGTACGTACGTCGGACTAATATATAGCGACTAATATAACGGACTAATGTGGAATTAATATAACACAAGCACCCAAGTGTTGGAATTTGGAATTTGGATGCGATTTAGTTCAAATCAGACGGCTTCGCCCGCTATCGGGCCCCTTGTTTTATATAAAATCTCGAAACGGGCGTATGTTGAAGCGAATGAACCTCGAAGAGAAAAAACATGATGATAAATTTAAAAAAAAAAAGATTCCGCATCGAAATACCACTATTTCCTAATAGTAATTTTTGTAAAAATGTTATATTCTTGTTGGAACGTTTTGAAACTTACAGTTTATGAAACTTACAGTTTTGAAACTGACAATTTATGGCATCTGATATAAATTTATAAAAAAAAGTCACATTTCGGCGTGAAAGAGGGTGTGGATGCGAACAAAATCGCGAAATATAACGGAAATTCTAGCTTTTACAGCACCGCGACCTCAAGTAACATATCTACTATTAGGTTGTTTAACGAAGTTTCATTCAGATACAGTTTTGTTAATAATAGAGTGCACTCCTTGGTGTTCGAATGAGAAACTAATATAACGTGGCTTAGTTAAATCTTGCTGGCTTCGCCCGCTATCTGACTGGCCTATGCAGCGGGGTTATGGTTGGAAATTCGTTCGCTTCGAGGCTCTTTCGAAAAGGAGGATTACATTCGGCGGTGCGTACTCAGCACGCTTGCTACGATTTGAATTTCGTTCGCTTCGAAGTTCGTTCGAAAAGAAAGAGGGTATTCGGCAGTACGTGTGCAGCACACCTGCTATACGCTGTCGCAAGCTGTAGGGATGCGGTTGGAGAACTAATGCACGAAATTTAATAAAAATTTACATTCAGGTAGTCTCCGATCTAAAGTGATGCTGATTAGTTATTGGTGTAAATCGCTTATCAAGTGGAGCTGCTGTTTTGCATTTTTTATGATTTACGCATTAGCTTTATCTTAACTGATACACGAATTTCCATCAAACATCAGATTCAGTTCGTCCATGAGATGAGTAAGTGTTGTTTCTATTTTGAAGTAAATCACTCAACATGGCTATGCTATGCTGCATTTTTAACAATTTTTACAATAGCTGTATCTCAAAAACTAATGAACGGAATTCAATATAAATTTTTATTCAGATAGTCTCTGATATAAATTGATTCTGATTACAATTTTATGTAAATCGTTCAAAAATCACTATTCGTCAATAGTGGCATAAAATGCGGAACATATTTTTATAAATTTATATCATGTGTCATAAACTATCTTAAAGTTTCAACTAGATCAACCTAGAATTTCCTGATTTTCCGTTATATTTCCTGATTTTCTTCGCCCCCCCCCCCGTCTTACCGTTTCGTAATGGGACTTTTTTTACAATTTTTATCATGTGTTATAAACTATCACAAAGTTTCAAACAGTTCCAACAAGAATTTAACATTTTTACAAAAATTACTAATAGAAAATAGTGGTATTTGACCCGCCATCTTTTTTCTTAAATATTTAACATCATGTTTTATTATGTTTCTAAAAGTTTCAAATAATGGTAATATTTAATTATCAGCTAAAACCTTAAAAAGTGCTGAGATAAAAAAAAAAAAAAAAAAAAAAAAAAAAAAAAAAATCTAGCGTCCTCTTACTCTACTCCCCCCCCTCATCCTAAATTTCAAGTGTCATGCTTTATTTAAGCTTTTTCTTATTTTTAAAAGGATTCGGATATTTAGTTTCTTAATATGAACAATTTCGCCTGAAGCGATGTGTGCAAAAACCAATATCTGTTACGAATTAAAAATCTTTTCATAAAACCGAAAGTCTCTATCCGATTGAAAAAAAAATCCGTTCTACGTTTATATCTCAGAACTCCCCAAATTAATCAGGTAAACGCCTTATCAGAAGGAACATACATCCAAAATTTGAAACAAATCGGTAAATTCTCTGTGAAAAACCTATTTACATAAATTAAGAGTGTTACCACCCATTGCTCCTTTCTGTATACGTAAACAATGAATACCCACAACTGATCATGGATGTACCTCATCAAAATGATATTATACCTAAAATTTTAATAAAATGTGATCATTTTGCATGGAAAACTGACTTAACTAAATTAAGGAGTTGTGTGTGTGTGGGGGGGGGGGGCTGCGGATTAGCCTTTTGTTCTCCTCCCCTTATTCTTATTCAATGAACCCCTGAAATTAATCAGGAAAATTCATTATCAGGATAAATCTATGTCCAAAATTTGAAGCAAATTGGATATTTCTATCAAGAGTTATCGCATTACGTACACACGTACGTACATACGTACGTACATACGGCCATACGTACGTAAATTGTTACATACACATATACAGAATCTGCGAGCACATTAGCTCTCAGGCTTTGATAGTCTGTGAGCTAAAATCGCGTCAAACTGCATCGGCCTAGGATAAAATAGATCAAAATTAGAAAGTTGCCGCCGTGGCGGTTTTTAGATTAAAAAATATCACGCCAAATTGAATTGGCCTAGGACAATCTAGTTCGGCCTAGGATAAACTAGTTCAAACCAATGAATAGCAGGCTAAATTAGTTTATCCTAATGACCGTTCGGCCAAACTAGTTTGGCCTAGGAAAATCTAGTTTATCCAATGGGCGTTCGGATAGACTGGCCTAGGAAAAACTAGTTTATCCGATGGGCTTTCGGATAGACTAGTTTGGCCTAGGAAAAACTAGTTTATCCGATGGGCGTTAGGATAGACTAGTTTGGCCTAAAATCGGGTTTGGCCTGTAACATATATATATATATATATATACAGGGTGTATCTAAACTATTGGGCAAAACTTTAAGAGGTGATAGTACACATCAAGACAAACAATATTGAATAGGAAACTAAGGGACCCAAACGTCTTCCGAAGGAAATAGGTGCCATTAAAGTTTAGAAACTAAAATTTCAAATAAGCATAAAAAACGGAAAAATTTGTCGATTGATTTGTGGTTTTCACTAAAACTACTCTTTGTGTCAGTATTTTCTTTAGAATAAGTTGTAAAGATAAATTTCAAAAAATGCCAATAGAGGGCGCTGTAGACTTTGGAGAAACAAACAATTATTTTTTGCCGTTATTTTTGCATCTCATTAAATGTTTTCGGAAGCTTAGACTTAAACTTAAATTTTGAGCTCAAAATCTGAACAGTTGTGAGTGTTTAAGTAGCGCAAACTGAACTGTGTTTAGAGGTTCAAATTTCAAATGATTATAAAAACTGGAAAAATATGTCGATTCGATTATGGTTTTTGCTAAAACTACTCTTTAAATCAGTCTTTTCTTTAAAAAAAAATTATAAAGATAAATTTCAAAAAATGCCGATAGAGGGTGCTTTAGACTTTTGAGCAACGAACAAGTATTTTTTGCGGTTATTTTTTGCATCTTATTAAATTTTTTTTAAAAGCTTAGACATAAACTTGAATTTTGAGCACAAAATCTGAATCACTGGGAGTGGTTAAGTAGCGCAAACTGAACTGAGTTGAAGTGGAGGGCAAGTTCAAATTTCAAATGATTATAAAAAAAGAAAACATTGGTTGATTCGTTAGCGGTTTTCCTTTAGAGAAAACCGCAAGCAATTTTCTTCAGTATTTCCGTGAGTATTTTCTTAAAAATAAATTTAAAAAAAAAAAAATTCGTTAGAGGGCGCTTTGAACTTAAGAGTAACCAACAGCTATGTTTGACCGTTATTTTTTGTATCTAATTAAATACTTGCAAAAGCTTAGACTTGAAGTTTGAGCTCGAATTGGGAGGGGTTAAGAAGCGCAAATTGAACTGTGTTCAGGAGTTGAAATTTACCCCACCCCCACCTCAAACACAGTTCATTTTTGCGCTACCTAACTACTCCCAACGATTCAGAATTTGAGCTCAAAATTTAAGTCTAAGATTTTGCATTTAATTAGACACAAAAATTAACGGTTAAAAATAGCTGTTGGTTACTCTTAAGTTTAAAGCGCCTTCTAACAAATTTTTTTGAAAGTTATTTTAAAAATTTATTTTCAAATAAACATTTACATATTACATACACATTGACATAAAGAATAGTTTTAGCGAAAACCGCAAACGGATCGACCAATTTTTCCTTTTTTTATAATCATTTGAAATTTGAACCCTCCCCTCCCCTTGAACTCAGTTCAGTTTGCGCTACTTAACCACTTCCAGTGATTCACATTTTGTGCTCAAAATTCAAGTTTATGTCTAAGCTTCTAAAAAAAATTAATGAGATGCAAAAAATAACCGTAAAAAATAGTTGTTCGTTACTCCAAAGTCTAAAGCGCCCTCTATCGAGATTTTTTTAAATTTATCTTTCTAATTTATTTTCGAGGAAATACTGATTTAAAGAGTAGTTTTAGCGAAAACCGCAAACGAATCGACCAATTTTTCCGTTTTTTATAATCATTTGATATTCGACCTCTAAACACAGTTCAGTTTGCGCTACTTAACCTCTCCCAACTATTCATATTTTGAGCTCAAAATTTAAGTTTAAGTCTAAGCTTCCGAAAACATTTAATGAGATGCGAAAAATAACGGCAAAAAATAATTGTTCGTTACTCCAAAGTCTAAAACGCCCCCTATCGGCCTTTTTTTAAATTTATCTTTACAATTTATTTTGATGAAAATACTGACATAAAGAATAGTTTTAGTGAAAACCGCAAATCAATCGACAAATTTTTCCGTTTTTTATGTTTATTTGAAATTTTGGACCCTAAACATTAATGGCGCCTATCTCCTTCGGAAGACATTTGGGACCCTTAGTTTCCCGTTCATTATTGTTTGTCTTGATGTGTACTATCACCCCTTAAAGTTTTGCCCAATAGTTTCGATACACCCTGTATATATATATATATATATATATATATATATATATAATTTTTGTCAGGCTGTAACTATCGTATTTATGAACTGATTTGAATGAAACTTGGTATGTCCATAGTACATAGAAATGGCTCGACCGAGTTCGTTGGGCAGCATCAGATGCCATCTTGTTTCAAAATGGTGTCCATTTAAGTTTATCAAAAATCTTTTAAATGTATAATGATGTACAAAGAAAAATTTAGAAAATGGGGAAAGATTCTTTCTAAAGTGTTTGATCTTAATAATGAATTACGGAATACTTTTTGCTTTGTCTTTACCTTAAAAAGCGTGTGAGATATAGCAGTTTGGATTTTTAATGTGGATGACATTTTTTTTTAATCAATTTGCCAGCGACAGCCCTTGTGCATATAATCGATTTCGATGTGAGTGTGCGTGTGTACATGAATTAAGATTTCGACCAAGCTCATTGGATTGTTTTATCCATTATATTGTTTTAAAATGGCATATACTTCATGATATCGTGGAATTTGGAGACCCTATAAATCGCTTAAAATAAAACCAGCTTCAATAAAAGATGACTAATTTATAAAAATTCCCATTAATATTCAGTATTGCCAAAAACGAGTATTCAATCTTATATAATCGGACTCCACTAATTTGAGCTTCGTATGTTTGAATAACATAACTTAATTTAAAATAAAAAAATAAATAAATAAGGTATATGAAAGCTACCTTTTCTTCCCGGCACTGCCGGAAGGACTTTTTTATGTGCAGATGCTTCTACTTTGAAAGCAGTTCTGAAAATAAAACTATTTTCGCCTTAAGAAATGGTTACAAAAGTTGAAAAAGTACAAACACACAACAATATATATCAATTTAAAATTTCACATAAAAAAAAAAAAAAGTAAAAATAAAAATACTAAAATACAAGTTAGAAAATTCTAAGAAATTTCCCCGTGAATTTAACATTAAAAATTGGCATTTAGCCACGGGACTGGTGTAGGTTCTTAATAGTCATGGGAAGAAACGAACACACTAATGTAAATTCTATGGGAGCGTTATTTTATAATATTTAACATGGATATAAATATTGTTTAGTAATTTCTATGTAGGATAACTGAGGGCGATGTACCTGCGGTAGTTTTTTAATTTTTAGATCTTAGTTTTAGACTTTTTTTTTTAGTTTTCCTTCATTTACAGAACTGGTTTGGAAATTGAAACTACCCAAATATATATAAAAAATCTATAACTAAAATAGGAAAATGAAAAGTAGCCCAGTAGATCATCTATTGTATGTATATATGTATGTATAATTTTGCTATTTCATGGCTAATACGTGGATGAAACCGCACACTTCATTTGTAGTTCCAGAGCATTTGGGTCCTGATGATTCTGCTTTTGGAGCTACAAATTCTATTTGCATTCATTTTATTTATTTATTTTTTCAGATTTACTCGATACACTATTTTTTTATTTTATTATAATTCAATTCAATTCTAATTCTTCGTTTTGGTTTATTGTTTTATTGATAAAATCCATTGGTGAATTTTGTCTACTTTTAATGGTATTATATATATATATGTTACAGGCCAAACCCGATTTTAGGCCAAACTAGTCTATCCTAACACCCATCGGATAAACTAGTTTTTCCTAGGCCAAACCGGTCTATCCTAACGCCCATCGGATAAGCTAGTTTTTCCTAGGCCAAACCGGTTTATCCTAACGCTCATCGGATAGACTAGTTTTTCCTAGGCCAAACTAGTCTATCCTAAGGCCCATAGGACAAACTTGTTTTTCCTAGGCCAAACTAGTTTGGCCTAACTCTCATAGGATAAACTAGTTCAGCCTGCTGTTTATTGGTCTGAACTAGTTTATCCTCGGCCAATCTAGTTTATCCTAGGCCAATCTAGTTTATCCTAGGCCAATTCAATTTGGCGTGATTTTATCGAATTCAATGACTGCCTCAGCGCCAACATTCTAGTTTGTCCTAGGCCAGTGTTTTTAGTTCACGGGCGTCAAAGCTAGCGAAATAAAGGGCTCACAGGTTCTGTATGTATGTACGTGCGTATGTACGTACCTGAATAGTTTTGAGGGTTTAATGGTAAAGTATAAACGGAAAATGACGGATTTCCCTCTTACCTAGTAAAAACTAGTTTTTCCTACGGGCATATAGATAAACAAGTTTGGCGTAGGAAAACTAGTTTATATAATTGGCGTTAGGATAAAATAGTTTGGCCTAGGCTAATCTAATTTGACTCGAAATCGAGTTTGGTCGGTAAAAAACATGTGTTTCACTAGAATAAGTATAAATGTGTGTCAAGAGTAATTGCTTATAACATCAATACAGGAATTTCACATGTCCACCCTAAAGACATAATGCATTTTACATGGTTTTTTTTTCCTGCAGACTCGTGCCAACTGAGATCAGGCTTGCATTTATTATTATTATTATTATTATTATTTTTATTATTATTGCATATTCGAGCCAGATTGGAGGTGAACATAATTTGGAATCGAACAGCGTTTTCCATTTTTTAGAAATTAATTTCTTGTCGACATATAAGCTATTCTTGTCACGGCGTCAAGTTTTTCTTTTCCGTGAAGTTGTAACCGAAAATTCGATTCAAAACGTAGCTTTAATAGTATTTTCTCAAAGGTAAATCGCTTTTATGGAAAAAATGGTTAACGCCATTTGATTACATATTTTCTGAGTGAAAATGCCTGTTAATCTTATGCCTTTCCGAAAATGAATTAATTCTTAAATATATTAGGATGTAGCTCTTTTGGATTTGAGAAAAGTCTTAAGGAATGACAGAGAAACATATTCACAAATTTACTTTTTACTGATCAGTTTAATTATGATGTTTATAACTCTCCTTTTTTTCTTTTGTTCTAAACTACATTAATTATTTAATGAATCCCCATTTCAATATTGAAAGGTCTATGAAATTAAATAATCAATAATATATTGTGTATTTTTCATTCTGTAAACACCTCGTAGTTTTAAAATACATTGTAAATTTATCCAATATGTATGTGTGCAGTATTTTTTAAAGGAATCCTAATTGTATGTTAAGTAAAATCTGAATTTTCGGCAGAAATTGAGTAGGGCCAGATTGATCGGAACTGAGTTTTTTTTTCACATATTTTTGTAGAGGCAGGGCTCGGGCTGAACTTTTAATTTTTACACAGGGTCATGGCAAAATAACTTTCTTTCGGGAAAGGCGGGGCCCGGAACTCGAAATTCTGGCCCGTGCAAACCTCTAACAGTATTCTACAATGCATCGAATAATATACATTATAATGGTGATTACAAAACCACTTTGTACAAGGTTAGCAATGGAGCAGTAGTCGGGATCAATATTAAAAAGAATATTGCCCAATTAAACTGATGGCTTTGCATTCACAGGCTGTTTACAGTCATTGTGTATTTCAGCCTTATTTTTTTATAGACTAACACCCTCGAAAAATAAAGTAAGTTGGATTACTTTTTCCCATTTCCCCAACTTATATTTAACCATTGGACCCCCAAAACTAATCACAGATACGCTTTATAAAATTAAACAATTATCCAAAATTTGAAACAATCAGATAATTCTGTTCAAAAAACCATTCATCTGATTTAGAGACAGTAATCCCATATTCCTCACTTTATACTTAATCATTAAACCCTCAAAACAATTCAGGGATTCACCTGTTAAAGAAAAAACTATAAGCTATATTCAAAATTTACGACAAATCGGATAATACTGCATAAAAACCCATTTATCTAAATTTAGGAAGGCGATAAATCGTCCACTAACCCATTATACATAACCATAAGAAAAGACCCAAATTAATTAAAGAAGCGCCTGATCAAATGAATTCATGTCCAAAATTTTAAGCAAATTGGATAATTCTGTATTATAACAAATTTATATATTTTAAGGAAGGAAATAAATTGCTGGTTCAGACCAAAAACCAAAGAACCACCAAAATTAATCAATGAAACGCTTAGAAAGAACAAATCTAAGATTTGCAGGAAATCGGTTAATTCTGCATGAAAAACCCTTTTAACAAAATTAGGCGGGATTCCCCCGTTCTTCCCTTTGTTCTTATTCAATTAATCCCCAAAATCAATTAGGGAAACGCCTTATCAGAATGAATCTATTTCTAAAATTTGAAGTAAATCAGTAAATCCTGCGTGAAAAAAGCATTTACATAAATTATGGGGCGTTACCCCTATTATCCCCTCCCTTTATACTTAAACAATTGACAACCACAACTAATGAAGGCGCTTCAACAGAATACTTCTATATCTAAAATTTGAATAAAATCTGCTAATAATCCATAGAAATCCATTTATTTGAATTAAGGGAAGGGGCGAATCAGCCTCTCGTCCCCTCCCCCCCCCTTATTCTTCTCCAATGACCTCCTAAAATTAATCAGAAAAGCTCCTCATAAGAATAAACCTATATTGAAAGTTTGATGCAAATCGAGTATTTCTATTAAAAATTATTGCGTTACGTACTTACGTACATACATAGATACTGAACTCACGGGCACATTAGTTCTCAGTCTTGGGTAGCTGACGAGATAAAAACATGTCAAATTACATTATTTCTATCAAGAGTTATCGCGTTACGTACATACGTACGTACATAGTACATATATGCGTACATACATACATACAGAACCTGTGAGCCCATTTTTTCTTTGGCTTTGACGCCCATGAACTAAAAACACGTAAAATTACATTGGCCTAGGATAAACTAGATCAGCCTAGGACAAACTAGAATTATGGCGCTGAGGCGGTCATTGAATCAAATAAAATCACGCCAAATTGAATTGGCCTAGGATAAATTAGATCGGCCTAGGATAAACTAGTTCAGACCAATAAACAGCAGGCTGAACTAGTTTATCCTATAAGAGTTAGGCCAAACTAGTTTGGCCTAGGAAAAACTAGTTTGTCCTATGGGCCTTAGGATAGACTAGTTTGGCCTAGGAAAAACTAGTCTATCCGATGAGCGTTAGGATAAACCGGTCTGGCCTAGGAAAAACTATTTTATCCGATGGGCGTTAGGATAGACCGGTTCGGCCTAGGAAAAACTAGTTTATCCGATGGGTGTTAGGATAGACTAGTTTGGCCTAGGCCAATCTAGTTTGGCCTAAAATCGTGTTTGGCCTGTAACATATATATGGGTGATTCTCAAAATAGGGGACGATTTCAAAAATGAAATCTTAAAAAAATTACTGTTAGCAGGATTTCTGAAAAAAATAGGTGTTGTTAATATAGTATTAGGTATACTTTCCATGTAGTCAGCAGAGCTAAATATTTAAAAATTAACTTAAAAAAATAATTAGTATTTTTTGAGGCATGCTAATGATAAAACGAATTGTATGGAATAAATATATTAAGAAATTTTTATTTTCTTCCTGTTTAAATATTTTTTTTCTATATTTATTAGCCTTCTTTTTCAGCAAATGGTTTCCATTTTTACATATATACATATAAGGAGAATAAAAACATTATCAAAGAGCAAACTTTGTTTACATGAGCAACATTCTGACACTAACAATGTAAGAAGCTGTCTTAGTGATTTTCCTACAGATTTAATGCATATTTTAGGGATAATAAATGTAATACCTAAATTTATACGTAAAATTAAACTTTATAAAGGATACAATATAAGCACTGGTTACATTTATGTACATAGGAGTCTTTAGCATGGACAGAAAAGCCATGCTAATAACACTGACATCTGCCCATGCTAATGACAAATTTTAATTTAAATAAGATTATGAGCCATAATATAATCACAATGCAATATTCCTTTCTGGGGCTTTTTAAAACACGAAAGTTCTATGCAAATAAATAAAATAAAAATTTTAACTATAAAATAAACATGAAAATTATTATCCATTCTAATGACATACAATTGATGTAACCCCCTAATATTCAACTTCTATTCTTAAAATACAATACATGCTTCTATTTTCTGGCTGGTTTAAAATGACTACTTGTTGCCATGGAGAAACTTTATATTTTCAAAATATTATCATATGTGAAAATGAAATTTTGATTAATAACCAGCTGCTTTAGTATGACCTTGTTTTGAAAATCGAATATGGAGGACAAACTTTAATTCTTTTTTTATGTACTATAATTTTACTTTTAAAAAGAAATTTATTGGATAAACCCTTTCCTTGATTAATTTAAAGAAAGAATAACATTTGTTTTATGTTATAAACATGATATTAACTCTTGAAAAAGATAGTATATATAAGGCACAGCTGCTGTGGACATCCATGCTAATGACATTATGAACATTTATTCTGTTATTTTAAGGTGTTTTTAACTAAAAAGTGAGTAATTCTTGAGTGCAAATAATGAATAATATTAAGACAAACATATCTAAATATAAAAACATGACAGAAAACCTCTCATTTTTTTTATATGCCGAAAGACATAAATTGTCCCCTATTTTGATAATCACCCATATATTAAAATCAAAGCGAGAAAATTGAAAATAACGCTCCCATACGATTAATATTAGCATTCTTGTTTCTTCTTGTGAATATTGAAATAACCTCTTAAGGTGATTTTGTGAAACCATTTCTACAAATTACTTTTGTATTTTTTTCGGTAATATATTTTAATGCTTATACCCATGTTGAATGAATCTTT
This sequence comes from Maratus speculifer, assembly GCA_964019185.1. Classification (NCBI taxonomy): domain Eukaryota; kingdom Metazoa; phylum Arthropoda; class Arachnida; order Araneae; family Salticidae; genus Maratus; species Maratus speculifer. The sequence goes on from OZ025302.1 coordinate 175,914,510, forward strand.
TTCTTTAAGGTACTTGATGTTGGTCAACCCTGTGTGTGGTACAAACTACAAATAATCAATTGGCGGATAATCAAAATGCAGCAAGTGGGCAAAACTATTGGAATTTTTATATAAATAAAAATGACACACTGTGTAGAAGAAAATAAGTTGTATACATAAATATTATAACAATGCATCATGATATAGTGTATTAATGTAATTTAATCGTTCTAATAAATATCTTTTTATATTTTAATTGCTTGTTTTAAATATGTCTGAATCATAATGATATTCATTTATTTTGTAAATGTTCTAAAATATTTATATTTGTAATTTTAATATGATTCTTAAACCCTCTCCTTAACAATGGAAAGTTTTCATACAATTTTAAACTTATTTTTAAGCATGAATGTATAAATTTAGTCTTGACTATTTAAATATTTGGAAGGAAAATACATTTTTCATTTTTTATTAACTTTTTTTCGCGTTATAGGCAATTTTGCCCACGACAACTAGTTTTTACTTTTCTTGATCTGTAGGGAGAATTAAAGTTTGTTATTAAGATTATAAGCTATAAATTACATATCAATATAGAATAATATAATAGCACATTTCCATAAAAAAAATTAAAAAGTGGTGATTTGCTAGACAGTGACATTCTTAAACTTTTAAATGAATGTAAGAAATTTTAGATTTGTATGTTGAGAAAATAAAAATAAAAATCCCAATTTCCAAGTAAGTAACAAGAATATTAATGTATATGTATAATTTTGACCACTTTTATTAATTTAACTTTATTTTTTTAAAGTGTATGTGATTTGTATTCTCTTCACGCCCTTCTGATCCTTTAGTTTTTATAACTATGTCTGTGAAACAACAAAAGAAGTGTGAAATAATTTTTTGGCAGTCAGTACTCTTGAATTATTTGTTAATATTTAATAAAATTTAATAAAATTTAATAAATTGTTACTATTTAAGAAAAATAATATAAGATCAATTAATTATTTTCAGTTTTAATAATTTATAGAAATGTAAGAAAGTAATTTAATATTAGCATTTTATTTTATCAGAGATCATCTCACTTTATCATAGCGGTCACAAATGTAAACACTTTTTTGTGATTTTTATTTTTAATTCACTAAGTGCATACTACTTTTACAGCATCTTTATACCTCTATTTTAAAATAATTTCGCGGTATATTTAAATCTGAAATGTGACAGCAGTAACTATTTTAAAATAGTAATATAAAAAATAAATGTAGAAAAGGTGTAGTAATTGGCAGCTATGTAAGTATAATTCAAATTCATTGTTTTTTGTTACATTTTACCATATTTTTTTTTTTTTTTTAACAATTGTACGTAATGACAAAAAACAAAAAGAAAAAAAATATTTCTTAAGAAATACAGAAAATTTAATATTTATGAAAAATAATATATATATATATATATATATATATATATATATATATATATATATATATATATATATATATATATATATATATATATATATATATATATATATATTGTTTTTTACCAGCATGCATATCATTGCACAACTTGATGATCTACAAATTGTTTTATTAAAATTTTTATCAAAATATTTAAATGTATCCTCACATGTCTAATATTTCTCGCCAAAATAAGTTTTTATAATAAGAGTCAGACTTGTGCTTACCATGTATATTCGTCGATTCTGATTACAGAATAACACATAAGAATATCCCATGTTTGACAGGATAATATAAAACAAAAAAGGACTGTAAAGAGAAACTTGTTTGTTTTAAAATATGCAATGGGTATGACAAGAGTTTAAAATGACTATGTTTTAGAAATGATGCTTGGTAAGTGTTATCCATTATAAGCAATATAAATTTCTAGACAATATCTGAAATATATCATCCCCTAACATATTATGTCTTGTGGAAGCGGCTACCTCTGCTTGAGACAATCTTGAGACAAGACCTACATTCATTCTCACCTCAAGAGAGTAGAAGTAGCAATTCTCCCACAAGACGATGCGTTCATGATGATAGATTCCAGACATCGTCTTGAAATCTATATTGCTCGCAATGGAAGACACTTTCAAGAAGTCATTCCTGAAAAATAGTCATTTTAAACTCTGGTCATATATATTCTATATTTTTAACAAATAAGTTTCTCATTAGAGTCGTTTTTTTTTTTTTTTTTTTTTTTTTTTTTTTACCTGTCAAATGTGGGAGGGTTTTTTTTTTGGATCATCCTGTATTTTTACGGTATATATACCGTATATTTCATTTACGGTACACATACTGATTACAAATGTTTTTACGGTACATATACCGCACATTTAATTTACGGTATATATGTTGTATAAATATTTTTTACGGTACATATGTCGTACATTTAATTTACGGTATCTGTGCTGTAAAAATATTTTTTACGGTACATATACCTTACATTTAATTTACGGTATATATGCTGTAACGATATTTTTTTAAGGTACATGTACTTTAAATACTTTACGGTACATATACCGTCCAGTTAAATTACGGTACATATACTTTAAATATTTTACGGTACATATACCACAAAATATTTAAATTTATTTTCAGTTAAATTACGGTACATGTACTTTAAGTATTTTACGGTATATATACCGTCCAGTAAAATTACGGTAAAAGGAAGTGTCACAAAGTTGACGGTATAACCACCGTGATTCGAGAGCAAAATTTTTTACAGTGTACTCATTACCACAAAGTCATTTGGTTTGATATCCAAATCAGACATCCGTGACACTAGGCGATCTAGTTTTGCTATGTGCATAGCCATTGAATTCGTCGGATCTCGCACAAAAGATGAGAAATGCATTTGGCAGGCATATTGAGCTTGAGTATTTTTCTGCTCAAACAGTTCATGTAGTTTCACCCATATTTCTCTTGCAGTTTTGCACATAGATACGAGGTCACATATTCTGCTATCTAGAGTTCTTGAAAAAATACCTCTAGCAGCTCTATTACCTTTATTGAAGTTGGCTAAGTCACTGTTATATTTGTTCCTATCTGCAGCAGCAGCGCCTTCAGGAACCGGTTCTGGCTGTACAATCTCGCCAGAGCACACCTCGAAAGCATTTTCTTTTTCCATTAGCAAGCCTTCCACCATCCATTTCCATCTGACCCAATTCTCAGAGCCAAGAAGTTTATCAGTCGTAAAAAGTTCCATATTTTTATCTTTATTAACTAACCAAACACACAAACTTGAAATGCGTTTTACCGTTGGTTAGGACTAATTCTCGTTACCGTAACTATCGCGCAGTACGAAGCAAGTCTGGGAGCATAACCACTTGAAAATATTTAGCAGATAACGGGTGAACAAGAATTAATTAACTTAATTCAGATAAAAAATATGAAATAAACATTACGAAGATAATTTTAATTTAGAAAAGAAAGGTAACAGGCTTCCGCTATGTGAAACAAGCTGAAAAAACTTATTTTTAAAACCAATAACCAACAATTGCCACAAAAGTTAATAGAAGAAACCTACATATAAAAAGCACGTTAAATACAAAGAGCATGAGTAAGAATTTAAACAGTATAATAATTGAAGTTCATAATATCAACAAGATCATTAAGGTAACCAAATGTATAAGTTATTAAAATATCAACTTTTATAACAGTTCCTTTAATATACATAATTTTATAAAATGTTAAAGTGTTAAGAAAAATATCATCCCTTCCTCAGACTTTTAATGTTAAAGAAGAGATAAATAAAACATACAGAAATAATATAAGTATTATTTATACTAAATTCAGTTCCAGTAACTATTAGAAAAGCTTTTATTGAATTTTAACTTTATTCATACTCATATACTTTTAGCCGTAAAAGCTAAATCCGCTTAGACGAAAAACATTTCATTTTTATAAATGAATATTAACAAATATGGAAATATTTAAACCTTTATTTTCTATTTTCTTTGACAGCTAGTTATGGTTCACGATGCATTTGTAGAGTTTATGCTTTGAAATGATAATTTCTCCGGGTTATAGCTTTCAAAATCATTCTTTTATTTGTAGCGGATGATGCCATTTATTTTATTGCTGTACATATATCGTTTTCTTTACATGTGGAAATTTATGTTACAGGAAAGATTAAAGTAATAGAATATTACATTTGCATTTTAATAACGAGCATATGATATATTTTGTATTTTCTACAGGCAGAAATGCTATGCAAATTAAAAATATTAGTTATTTCCACAGATTGGTAATGTTAAAACTATTTTATTTAACATTATTTGACTTTTTACTTACTTCTATCTTCAATAGAAGAAAGTATTATAATCGAAATTTTTTTCGACTTCCGGTTTTCCACGGATTTGCACGTTTCAGGAGTCAGAGATTCCAAAAAACATGTTTTTACAAAATGTCTGTGTGTCCATATGTCACCATTCTACTATCAAAAAGTGTATGAAGATATGCATATTATTGAACCAAATTTTTTGCGAATGTTACTGGCTGTGGCACAAGCAGGTCCTCTTTCAATTTTGAAATATTCCACCAGAAGGGGGGTGCTGTTATAGCCATTTTTGTGCCATTTTCAATATTGTACCACCTTAAAGTGTATGAAGTTATGCATAGAATTGAAAGAATTTTTTTTGTCTAAATGTTTGGCTATGACTAGTAGGTCTGTCTTAAATTTGAAAAAAATCCGCTGGAAGGGGACGCTACTATCAGGATGTCTGTGCCATTTTCAATATTTTACCATAAAAAAGTGTATGAAGTTATGCGTAGAACTGTACGAAAATTTTTTTGTATGATTATTTTTGAGTATGGCATGTAGGTCTTCCCTAAATTTAAAAAAAAAAAACTGCTTGTCATTCTGTCGTCCATCGGCACGGGCAGAGACGGAAACTCGTTTTTACTCCGATTAATTGACTGAAGCAAAAATTTAAGATGAAAATCAACGTTGGCATAGTATTGAATTAAATTATTAAAGCATTAACATGTATAACCATTTTTTCAAATATTAAAATGTATGCATGAGATAGAAAATAGTTTTGGGAATTGGCACATCCAACAGTTAAATTTTATTTTTAATATTGTCCAACATCCCCACAAAAAGAAAGAAATCCCTAATTGACCAAAAAATCTGTAGAAAATTGTTTATTAAAAATTTCAAACTTTCTTTTTAAATATCGACATTTATAAAAAAAATCTTTTAATAAATATTGTTTTATGAAACATTAAAGAATTATGAAAAATATTACCCATTTTTCAGACGTTTAATGTGGTAAAAAATAGAAATAAAACGAACGGAAATAATATTAGTATTATCACTCTTAAAACGAAAGAGCTTATTTGGCTTCTCATGAAAGAGCTGTAATTTTTTCGATCATAAAAGAGTTGTTTTCAAACGATTAAATCTTTTTGATCTAAATTGGTTATTTAAATAGCTCAACTTCATTTAAATTGGTTAAAACTCGAGTTATTTCAACTCTTTTTTGAGAAGCTGCCTTCCAACATTGAGATGAGTGGATTTCAGCTCAACTTGAGCTATTTTGTGGCGCACTTTATAAGAGAGTATACACTCCTAATCCCTTCAATTAACATCTTAGCAAAGCTCTTATCTAGTTTTATCTTCATTGAAACTCATATGCTTTTAATCGTAAAAGCTAAATCCGCTTAGACGAAAAAGTTTTCAGTTTTATAAATGAATATTAACAAATATGAAAATTGCTTACTCTCATGAAAAATGACTCAACTCGCAAAAATTCATTTTGCATTTCATTCGAGTAATAGGTTTATTATACACTGTTAAAAATTTTCAGCATTCTGTGCAGTCATTCGACTGTTTTTTCAAAGAAGCGGGACATAACCGTAATTTACTTCTATTCTGAACATAAAATGACCAAACATATAGTAATAATACTGTTAAATTACGGTTGTGTTACAGTTTTCGATTAAAAAGGTCAAATGACTTGACAGAATGCTGCAAAGTTTTTAACAATGTAGTTTCGTCTTTTTAGAGGAAAAGTTTCATAGTTGTAGTTATCCGGAAAATATCTTTATTGAGCTATTTGTCCAATCGTGACAGCAGCAGGAGCACAATTTATGTAGGTAGGAAATATTACTCAATCCTCCAAACTTCACTTCTTTATTCTTAAGGGTATGGTGTTTTTATGCAGATTTTCACTACTGCATGCAGAACAAAGTGCGATAATTATATGGTATATTAAAAACATGCGAATCTTCCTTTTCCTCTCCTGTAAAATTTACCTGTGACTAGTTGTTGCACTTTTTTTCATGTAAGTTAAATTTATTCAAAATAATATGAACGGCGATTACTGAAAGTACATTTTCAGCTGTAATATGTACTTTAAAACTAAATTTTAGCGAACAAGGAGCAGTGCAAATAAAATGGACGGTGCAAAAGAAATCCGTGTATGTTACCGGCTATCGAATGACCATTGATAAAAATACACTTTTACTACTTTTTTTCTTTTCAAAACAATTATTTGGATGCTTCATTTGATAGCTTAAAAAATGAAATTTCTTAAATTTATAAGGTCTGACATGCACAATTATATAAGTCAAAAGAATGAAAAAGAGAAAAATAAGTACTGTTTTATGCTAAGTTCAGAGAATTCATACTTAAATGATTGGATCCTTCCTTGGCATAACATGACATCCGGATTTTTTTTTTTAAATATTTTTTGATCAAATATGATCCTATTAATTACGGAAATCAACCAAAATTTTTCAATTCTACAAAACTCTTTTTGTCTTAAAAGGTTAAGGATATTCCGCTAATGATGGAAAGTGTTTGCTATTCTTAACGTATTATACATTTTTCGTTCTTGTTAATTATTAAATCTATGACACATTAATTGCTGTGCGTGTTTCATATTTAACATTTATCACATATTAAAAATAATGTGCAATCTCCATTCAACATTTCCATATTATCATTTTTTAAATTCTCTTAAAATTAGTTATAGTTTAGGAAAACAACTTCAACTTCATACATAAGAATAATACTGCTATGTAATATGTATCTAAGCACAAATTCTGGCATCTCAATTCCAAGACATTTATCTGCGCTTTTCCTGAATAATCACTTATTATTTCAGAAAAAAAGAACTTCAATTCCATGGAATCAGCAATCTTATCGGATTTCAGCTTTTATGGACCATTTTCTATTTACTGTGCATGATGTCATTTATCTGAATACTTTCTGTTTCATTTTCTTTTGAAAAAGAGATTTCGGTTAAACAAATGATAAATGTAGAATAATGATATATATATACATATATATATTGATATTAAAGAGTAAAACAGATTGTAAGAAAAACAAGTTAGAAATTGCACGTCAAGCGCAGCAAATGAAATGTGTTAGTACTATAACGAAGATTTTAAAATATTCGGACCTTTCTTTAATAGTATACAGTACTTCGGTTATAGTAGAGTATCCGAAATGTTTTGTGTGTCCCTGTAAATACTATTTGCTTTCTATTATACAACAAATAACTTGTATTAAACCTCATCAATGTATATCAATTTTATAAAATGTCAAATAGTTTAGCATAACTAAATTGCCGCATAAACGATGTTTCACTATATACCGTTATACTATTATAGAATACTTTTGTGTGGCCCTGAAACTTAATAACAAATATTCTTTGTACCAAATATTGTACAGAACATATGTTTTAGCATATACTTGATAGATGCATATCATTTTTATGTTCGAAAGAGTGCAACAGCATTAAAATGCACTTGAAACTATTTTTTTCCAATTGGCCATCGTGTAATGGATTACTTTTGATTGTCCTTGTAATTAAACTATGCATTTGAGATTCATAAAATTTGAAAAGATTTGACAAAATTATGCAACAATTATATATTTCAAAATTCAAACGATTCGGTTGTGTAGTTACGTATTTATATAATGACGAACGCACCTAAAAAGAAATTTTGTTTCTATTTAATCATCATATTACATATTTTAGAAGATATTAGGAAACGCATGTAACGTATATAAAATATTTATTTGCTGGAAATACGAGGATCAGAAATCGGTACAAGTTAAACTTGAGAATTCTAAGGAGATTTTTGTGAATATTAGACCTACGAATTAACTCAAAAATGATGGCTGTAATAAGGCGGATTTTTTGTAGCAATTGAAGCGTCTCCCGAAGACCAGTATTTTCTAAATACTTCCTTTTACTTCATATAAATCTCAGGATATAAAGACTAAGAATACTTTTAGAAATTATCTGAATTAAAATCCAATTGGCCATATTAGCACTAAATACATCCGCCTACAATAACTGCCATTTTTCCGTAAACTAGTCGTTGGGGTCCACCGTAATACTTACCCATCATGGATATGTATATGAAAATAAAACATGTGAAAACTTTTTTTACAATGCATTGCAATTCCAAAACAAAATTTAAATATTGTTAATATGCATAGTAATGCTATATTAAAGAACTGCTGACGTACCAATTTCGACAAATTATATAAAACGCCAAACTACTCAAGTAATACCGAACTGCATAAAAGAAACATCCCTATAACTCCAAAAATCATTCTAATATAAACTAACAGTTTACTGCGTTTGATTAAGCGTCTCATTTTCAATTAAAATATACCTCTGAATCGAAATTTGAATGAAATACAGGGTCATGAAAAATCGAAGAATGTGGAAAACAGAATTACAAATATCTCAGCAACTAATAATCCGATTGACTTCGTTCTATATGCAAAATGCGTGTTATTTTATTGCCTTTTACATCCATTCCTTAGAACAAAAACATTCGAAAATTTTTATATACCTTTCTTCAGAACGAATTTTTCGAGAGTCCGAAAAAAATAGTTCCGGATAATCGAGGTTGCTGATATTAAATAGACTTCGTCCCACTCTTACATACTAACTACGTCGAAAATTTCAAGTCTCTATCTCAATTTATTCGGGAGATAGAGCGTTTACAGACAGACAGACAGACAGACGGACGGCAAATTTTTTTTTCTAAAAATATGTTTTTCGGAATCTCCACTATCTAAAACGTGTAAATCCGTCAAAAAAATTTTTTCGATTTTCAAAACGATTGCAAGATTTACCCTATATGATGGGTAAGTAAAAGGACGATGAAATATTCATTGATGTATGTGTATCATGTTCAACCTTTATCACATGCTAAAAATATTATGAAATCTCCATTCAACATCTCCTGATTATCATTTTTTAGCACTTTCCAACAAAGATGAAAAGAGTTTATGCATTCGGTTTGTCTGTCGGTCTGTCCATCTGTCCGTGCTCTAACATCAATATACTCGGATTGCCATGAAATTTTAGGATGTTATTGACGTTTACCCTAGCACGAACCGTACTGAAAATGAAGTTACTACCATGTTTATTTTATCTACAGGGTGAATCAAAATCTTTCCATTACATTACGGTCTCTGGGGAAAAATCGTTCAAAGGAATTTTAAAGAAGTTATACCCTGTCAAACATATTAAAATTTATATGCTTTTACAAGATGTATTAAAATATGCATTCTATAAAATATAAGGCGAAAATGTAGCTATTATTCATTTACAGGGCCACACAAAAGAATTCCATTAGATAATGGTAAAAGGGGGAATTGTGTGTGACATATTTTAAGTATATTAAACAGTTTCATGTATAATAAAATTGATGTATGTCAATGACGCTTAGTATAAATTAAACGATACTGCCTTCCCTAATATAAAGTACATAGTATTTACACACAAAAGATTTCAAATAGTACATTCTTTCCGAAGTACTGTATATGTATCCGATTATAGCTGATGGATGGATGAAATGCATATTAATTACGATATGCGCGTATACGTTTCGCTAAATTTATGCATATTATATGGTGCGTATAATTCCTATAGTTAATATACAGGACTACCCAAAAGAGCTCGCCAACGTTACTGAATATGAGCATAAATTACTAAAAGGTGATTCTTAAATAAATTATGCATTTTTACGCTGAACTGCTTTAAATGTACTAAAAAATGTTTGCAGAATATAGATAAAATGATATACAGGGACACGCAAAGAATTGGGTACCTGTTCGTTGTTGTGTTTGTTTGTTTGTTTTGTATTGTATGCTTAAAATTGTTTTATATTTTTAAACTGGTTTTTGTAGTGCTACATAAAATTTGTGTCAGGACTGAGGAGGTTATAACCAATTTTATCTTTACACTGATGTGTAATAAAGGTACCAGGCAAACTACATGGCTGAACAAAGTATTCAAGTATGTTTCCATCTATTAGTATAAATTGCTGAAAGAGAAATTTCAAGCTACTAGGCATGTTTTGCTTAACTAAATTTTCCCATTATATAGTATGTATATTAGCTGACAGATCAAACACAGGGCTGTTCTATAGTACTGGAATACATATTTGGCTATATTTTGCTTTATATTGTTATTTACCTAAATAACGAAGTTTTGTGAAAGATTTCATGAAGCTTTGGAAAGTGCTTAATAATCTATGCTTAATGTATGATTTTTTTTACTTGTTTTATTTCTGGTAATGCTAGTAAATGTTTCGGGGACAAACTTTTATTTTATGCCTAGAAATAGTACTGTTATGCAATACGTATCGAAACAAATATTCTAGCATCTCAATTCCAAGGCATTCATTTGCGCTTTTCCGAAATAATCACTTACTATTTCAGAAAAAGTACTTCAATTCCGTACACAGAAGCAGCAACGTTTATCGGGTTTTCAGCTTTTATGGCCCCTTTTCTATTTACCGTGCCTGATGACATTATCTGAATACTCTCTGTAACATTTTCATTTGAAAGAGAGATTTTGGTTAGAGAAATGACAAATGTACAATGATGATACAATATATATATATATATGTATATATGAATAATAAAGAGTGAAATAGATTTAAGAAGAATAAGAAAAGTTATTTCTATCTCATCATCACAGTACATATTTCACAAGATTTTACGAACAGCATATAACGTGTATAAAATATTTACTTACAGAAAATATAAGGGATCATAAATCGTTAAACTCAACAATTTTAACATTTTGAGCGTCTTGCAAAGGGATAAATGTGTAATGTTGTTTTCTCTGTATTTTGTTTTAAATACTCAGAAAATGTGATTATTTAAACATTATAAAAAAAAACTCAATAACAAATATAAATGTAATCCTTGAGAGTATTAATTGTTTATCAATGTACTGAAAATTTATTAAATCTATAGAATTATATTATCTTAAATATTTTTTTATATTGCAGCATAACCTGGGGCTTAGTGAAACGAATATTATCTTCCTAACACTTAAATAGCTAAGGAGTTTCTTGTGAATATTAGACCTACGAGTTGAGACAAAAATGATGGCTATTGTAAGGTGTTTTTTTTACAACAACCCCAGCAACCAAACAATATTAGACCAATATTGGCTACATCTTGGAGCAATATATGCATATTGGCGCAGTGTTGGCATAAAATATTGCTCCAATATTGGGATGTTTACATTTTTTCCTTTTTTAACCAATATTTGCAGCCAATATTATGCCAATATTGGGGTTTCATTGGAAATATTGCCAATAAAAAAGCAATATTGGTTAAATATTGGGATTTTATTGGAAATATTTCGAATTTAACGCCAACATTTGTGCAATATTGGCGTTTTATTGGCAATATTTCAAATGAAACCCCAATATTGACTGCAAATATTGGCTAAATAAGAGCAAAATGTAAACATCCCAATATTGGAGCAATATTGGCGGTTTATTGGCAATATTTCCAATTAATGAAATATTGGCGCAACGTTGGACCAATATTGGTTTGCTGCTAGGGAATTGTACAGTCTCCCGAATTTAGACACCAGTATTTTCTAAATGTTTGTTCTTACTTGTTACAAATCTCAGAAAATAAGAGACTAATAATACTTTTAAAAATTATTCGTATTAAAATTCAATGGGTTGTATTAATTCTGAAAAATATCCGCCTAAGATAACTGACATTTATCTGTAAGAAGGTAGGCCTAATATTTACGGAAAGCTGATTTCTATGTGATTGACTTAAAGATCAGTGAAATACTTCAGTTTATGGAGGTATTGCTCTCAATCGTTTAGAAAATTTAGGGATTCTTTTCTGATTTCGGCATCCTTCGCTATTTTAGTAAAATTTTATATTATGAAAGAACCAAAGACAAAATATGTTTTATAAATATATACAGGACAGTTGCACCATAAAATTCTGGGAAATATCTGCCTACGATAATTGCCATTTATCTGTAAGAAGGTAAGCCTAATATTTACGGAAACCTGATTTCTATGTGATTGACTTAGAGATCAGTGAAATACTTCAGTTTATGGAGGTATTGCTCTCAATCGTTTAGAAAATTTAGGGATTCTTTTCTGATTTCGGCATCCTTCGCTATTTTAGTAAAATTTTATATTATGAAAGAACCAACGACAAAATATGTTTTATAAATATATACTGGACAGTTGCACCATAAAATTCTGGGAAATATCTGCCTACGATAATTGCCATTTATCTGTAAGAAGGTAAGCCTAATATTTACGGAAACCTGATTTCTATGTGATTGACTTAGAGATCAGTGAAATACTTCAGTTTATGGAGGTATTGCTCTCAATAGTTTAGAAAATTTAGGGATTCTTTTCTGATTTCGGCATCCTTCGCTATTTTAGTAAAATTTTATATTATGAAAGAACCAACGACAAAATATGTTTTATAAATATATACAGGACAGTTGCACCATAAAATTCTGGGAAATATCTGCCTACGATAATTGCCATTTATCTGTAAGAAGGTAAGCCTAATATTTACGGAAAGCTGATTTCTATGTGATTGACTTAAAGATCAGTGAAATACTTCAGTTTCTGGAGGTATTGCTCTCAATCGTTTAGAAAATTTAGGGATTTTTTTCTGATTTCGGCATCCTACGCTATTTTAGTAAAATTTTATATTATGAAAGAACCAACGACAAAATATGTTTTATAAATATATACAGGACAGTTGCACCATAAAATTTAACTAATAAGAATGTATTTATTAAAATACAACACATTGCTCAGTGGTGCACAAAACAAGAATTTTAATATACATTTGTACAATTAAAATAAAATAAAACAATCAACGTTTGGCGCCGTCTTCTGCGTGCGTCTTCAGGAAAATATGATAACGGAAGGACTAAGTTTGCATCTTGTTCGAGAGATAATATTTCTAATAAATTAAAATATAAATGAATAAAAATTTTTTAAATGCTGCCACTTACACGTGAGTAAAAATTAAAATATTGCAACGAAATAAAAATTTTAAGATTTTATGAGGTTATGCCATATTTTTGGTATATTGTAGGATAAATTATCATTACATGGTTTATTTTCTCGAGCGATGATTTTGATAGATTCTCTTATTTTACCTAGAACTGGGTTATTGCACGGAATTATGATTTTGGTCTCATCAAAGTTTTATTTTGTTTTAATTGTACAAATGTATATTAAAATTCCTGTTTTGTGCACCACTAAGCAATGTGTTGTATTTTAATAAATACATTCTTATTAAAATATGTTTTGCCTCACGAATAAAATGTCATCATTTTTCGCAAGAATAAAATCTCAACCGAGAGAAATTGATGAACATGTTGGAAATTGCACGTCATATGTAGGAAATTTCGTACATTCGTAAAGTAAGTTTCAAAATTAATTAGATCTTGGTGTAAAAGGATACAGTACTTTGGAAACAGCATTGCATCCGAAATTTTTTGTGGGTCATGTAAATATTGATGCTTTCTATGATAGAAGAAGTAACTTATAGTAAATCTCAACAACGAATATTACTTTTATAAAGTATGAAGCAGTTTAATATAATAAAAACGCGCTCCAAACAATGTTCCCCCTATACGATTATGTAATGGAATAGTGTTGTGAGGCCTTGTGAATTAAAGAAACATATTCTTTGCACCACAGGTTGTACAGAATATATATTTTAGTATATACTTCATCCATGCATGTCAGTTTTATTATTTTCAAAAGAGTGTAACACCTTTGAAATGCACTTGAAGCTATTTTTTTCCATTGGCCATAATTTAACGGATTCTTTTTATTGTCCCTGTAATTAAACTATAATCCGATTTTCGTAAAATTTGAAATGAATCGAAAAAATTATGAAAAAATTATATATTTCAAATTTTATACGATTCGGTCGTGTAGTTATGTATTTATATAATGACGAACGTACATAAAAAGAAATATTACTATGTTTTCTTTAAATAATTTAATAGATGCCCGATTGAGCTGCATGAAAAATTGAAATAGTTTAACAGTATTCCGATAATGACAGAAAACATTTGCCAATCTTATCGTGGTGCTCATGTTTGTATTCGGACTAATTATAAAAAAATAATACATTTATTGTTCAAAGCGCATCGTGTGCAACATTTATCGCATAAAACATACTAAAAATATTATACAATCTGTACTTAATATTTCCTGATTAGCATTTCTCGCTTCTCCTAATATTTCTTATTGGTTTCAAAAACTTCATCTTTATGCTAAGAAATAGTATTGTTATATAATATGTATTTAAATAAATATTTTTAGTATCTCAATTTTAAGACATTTATTTGCTCATTTCCTGAATATTACATAATATTTCATAAAAGAGCTTCACTTCCGTACATAGAAACAGCAACGTTATCGGGTTTGAGATTTTATGGACCATTTTCTATTTACCGTGCATGATGACAGTTATCTGAATGTTTTCCATAGCATTTCCATTTGAAATAGAGATTTCGGCAGAAATGTGATAAATGTAAAGTGGCGGTATATTTAAATAATGATGGTATATTTTTTGTGTTCGTGCTAATTACAAAATGATGATAAATTTATTATTGAAAGCGCATCATGTTCTACATTTACCACAGAAAACATGCTTAAATTATTATGCAATGTGTATTTAATATTCCCAGATTAGCATTTCTCGTTTCCCCTAATATTTTTAATGGTTAATAATAACGAAAACTGACTACATCATTATGCCAAGAAATAGCACTGTTATGTAATATGTATCTAAACAAATATTCTAGAATCTCAAATTTAAGACATTTATTTGCGCTTATTTTCGATATTTCTTAGTATTACAGAAAAGAACTTCATTTTCATACATCGAAACAGCAACGTTATTGGGTTTCAGATTTTATGGATTAGTTTCTGTTTACCGTGAAATATGACATTTATCTGAAAGTTTTCAGTAACATTTTCATTTGAAATACAAATTTCGGCAGAGAAGTTATCAATGTAAAATGACTGTATAATGTATATAATGATGTTCTATTTTTTGTATTCATGCTAATTATAAAATTATTATTATATATTCATTATTGAATGAACATCACGTTCAACATTTATCTCATAAAACATGCTAAAAATATTAGGCAATCTCTACTTCATATTTCCAGATTAGCATTTCTCGTTTATGCCAATATTTTTTAAACGTCAAAAACTGGCTTCAGCTTTATGACAAGAAAAAGTACTGTTATATGTTATGTATTTAAACAAATATTCTAGCATCTCAATTATATTGCAAGTATCCTCAAGTATCCATTATCCGTACAACATATTTATTTCCGCTGTTTCTGAATATCACTTACTATTTCATAAAAGAGCTTCATTTTCATACATAGAAACAGCAAACTTCTCGGGTTTCAGATTTTACGGACCATTTTCTATTTACCGTACATGATGACAGTTATCTGTATGTTTTCCGTAACATTTTTATTTGAAAAAGAGATTTTAGTTATTGAAGTGATAAATTTAGACTGATGGTGTATTTAAATATCTTATACTATAATGCGAGCAAAAATTGTGTGTGTGTGTGTGTGTGGGTAAATTTTATCTCAAAAACGGCTCTAACGATTTTTGCAAAAATTTGGATTTTACCATTTTCGGGCACGAGAAGACCATTGGGCTAGGTCCCATGTTCGGGAAAATTCGATTACTGGGTCATTTTGGGTCATAATGGGTCAGGATAAAGCTATTTATATCTATAGAACAGCTGGATCGATTTTAAGGAAATTTTGTACCCAATCGTTTTTTGGTACGAGAAAACTATTGGGCTGGGTCACATGTTCGAAAAATTTCGATTAATGGGTCATTTTTGGGACATTATGGGTCAAGCCATTTTTATCTAAAAAACGGCTCTAACGATTTCGACCAAATTTTATATTTTATCGTTTTGGATTACAAGAAGAACATTGGGTTAGGTAACATGTTCGAGAAAATTAGGTTAGTGGGTCATTTTTGGGGTCATTGTGGGTCATGCTATTTTTATCTAGAGATTTTCTCACGCAATTTTGACTAAAAATTGCATTCTATGGTTTTCGGGCACGAGAAAAACATTGGCCTGGGTTACATGTTCGAGAAAAAATTTTAATGGGTCATATTGGGTCATTAAGGGTCTGGGTCAAACTATTTATATTTAAAGAACGGCGTGATCGATTATAACGAAATTTTGTATGTAACAGTTTTTTGACATGAGAAAACTAATGGGCTAAATCACATGTTTGAGAGCTTTCGACTATGAGGGTCAGTTGTGGGTCATGATGGGTCATAATGGGTCATGGTCAAGCTATATCTAAAGAACAGGTGGATCGATTTTAACGAAATTTTGTATGCAACATTTTTTTGGCACGATAAAATCATTGGACTAGGTTACATGTTCGAAAAATTTCGATTAATGGGTCATTTTGGATCATAAAGGGTCTGGGTCAAGCTATATATAATTAAAGAACGGCAGGATCAATTTTAACGAAATTCTGTATGTAACAAATTTTTAGAAACGAGAAAACTAATGGACTAAGTCACATATTCGAGAGCTTTCGATTATAAGGGTCATTTGTGGGTCTTAATGGGTCAAGGTCAAGCTATATCTAAAGAATGGGTGGGTCGATTTTAACGAAATTTTGTATACAACATATTTTTGGCATGAAAAAATCATTGGGGTAGGTCACATGTTCAAGAAGTTTCTATTAGTGGGCCACTTTTGGGTCATTCTATTTTGACTAAATTTTGTATTTTATCGTTTTCGGGCACAAGAAAATCATTGGGTTATGACAGATTTTTGAGAAAATTCGATCAATGGGTCATTTTGGATCATAAGGGGTCAGGGTCAAACTAACTATATCTAAAAAACGGCTCAATCGATTTTATCTAAATTTTGTATCTAATGTTTTTCGGCATGCTAAAACTAATGAGCTAGGCCACACGTTCGAGAGATTTCGATTATAAGGGTCATTTGTTGGTCATGATGGGTCATGCTAATTTTATATAGAAAATGGTACTCAACATTTTGACTATACTTTGTATTATATCGTTTTTGAGCAAGAGATAACCATTTGGCTTGGACACATGCTCGCGAAAATTCGATTAGTGGGTCATTTTGGGTCTTAATGAGCTAGGGTCATTCTAATTATATATAACAATGACTCAATCAATTTTACCTAAATTTTGAAACTGAACTTTTTTTGTCACGAGAAGACTGTTGGGCTGAGTCGCATGTTAAACAAAATTATATTAGTGGGTCATTTCGCTTCATTGCTGAATGCTGCCAAGCTAATTTTACCTAAAAAATGGCTTAAATGATTTTGATTCAATTATATATTCTACTGTTTTTGATTACCTGAAGACGATTGAGCTATGTCACATGCTTGATCAAATTTGATTAGTGGCTCATTTTGGGTAATACGGGTCAGGGTCACGAGAATATGGCAACAGCCAATAACTTGGTGATATTTGACAAAATATTGGCGACATATGGCCAAAAAATCGACTATAAAAATTACGAAAACCAAAACATGTATTTGGAGCCAAATGAAAGAATGCCTCCAAATTTGGCTATATCTAGCAAAAAATATTGTCTTTCAGAATGTGAAGAATTTTTTTATACATTCTTAAGAGGATTCGAGATGCATGCGGTTAAACCAATCAGATTCGAGCTAAAAAAGTGATTTAGATCGATGTCCTTTCGTTGTAAATTTTAAAATAAAGTAAAATTTATAAACATGCGCATAAAAACATAGTTTTCTTATTGATTGTTTTTCTAAATAATACAATTATAAACATGTTTTACAGTAATATTACAGAGTTAATGATACAATGAAAATACTAGACACTAGAGTTGAACACAAAGTTAATTTTGACCGAGCTAAGCTCGGTCTCCCCTGCTAGTGAATAATAAATAGTGAAATAGATTGTAAGAAAAGCAAGCAATAGTATTTCTATTTTATCAACACACATATTTAAGAAAGTTATAGGAATCGCATCTAACATGCATAAAATATTATTTACTTCCATAAAATGTGAGGATCACAAAGCAATATAAGTAGGATTTACAAAATGTAAGGAAGTTCTTGTTAATAGTATACTTACGCGCTTACACCATAATGCCTGTCATAAGGCGGAGTTTTTTTTTCAACGTTTTTGTCACCGGTATTTTTTAAATGGCTCTTTTCAGTTATAAACTTCAAAAAAAAAACACTAAGAATACTTTTAGAGTTTTTACATTACATATTAGTGTAATGTTACACTGGTTTTCTTGGCTAATCGTTATTCCACCATAAACTTAGGGGAAGCTTGTCTGCTACCAACTTTATGGAGTAACGTTACACAAATGTTTTACAGTGTAGTTTGGCCAATTGTTCCACGTAAATCGGTGTTCAAAAGCTCTGAATACCAATAATTAAAAGTAATTTTTTCTAGCCTGCACTGTTAAAAGACTTGTCCTTATTTGAACCAAATTATGGTGCGTAGTAGCTGCCACCATCAGATGGTGAAATCTCTTACCAACATTTTAAGCTGTGGTTGAAGGAAATGTCTAATAGTTGGAACAACATTGCTGTAGGAAGCTCCAGATGTTGGTATGAGATTTCACCATCTGACCTTGGCAGCTACTGAGCTCCAAAATTCGTTCAACCTAGCACAAAATTTTTAACAATGTAAACCACGGTCAAACTCGATCGCCCTTATACGGTAGTAATAAAAAATCGAAATCCCTTTATTTTCGGGGAATCAGTTTCTCTCGGGAGAGTTATAGGTGGCGTTTTTAACTCGCTGTGTCTAATGTAGAATTTGCCTTCTAGGCTTGTGTTTATTTTAGTTGTAACTTTACTGACATTGCGTGTTTTAATTTTTTTTTATTAAATCCCGGTTCTAAGCCCGTTCCGATCTGCACATAAAATTCACTTAGAAAATTGCAAAAATTTCTTTTCATGAATTTACTTAGAATTTGGAGTACAAACTGTTGCAAAAAAAGATTCGTCGATTCTTTAAAATAATGAAATCTGGAATGAATAACGAATTAGTTGTGTCCAGAGCATTTGGGGGCCAGATTTAGGTAGAACACCTGCACATTAATGCTGACACTGAAAATTATGGCCCTGCAGACGGATTTTTTTCAGCGTTTGTACAGTACCCCGTATATAGAAACCAGTATTTTCTGGATTTTTCTTTTTCTTATTACAAATCTCAGAAAAATAAGGCTAAGAATACTTTTAGAAATCATTAAAATTAAATCGTATTAATCGTAATTACATCGTATTAAAATTCAACGAATGGTACAGACATTCAAAAAAAATTGTCTACGATAACTGGAATTTTTGTGTCATGCGTTTGCCTAGTTTCAGGAAGCGGTGATCATGATTTAGTTAACGCCTTAAACGTCAATTATGAAAGTATTGGTTTTCATCATTAGCTAATTTTAGAAATTGTTTCCTGATTTTGGCATCCTATGCTGTTTAGTAAACTGTTATACAGTGAAACCTCCCACAACAGTCACTTCTAATAATCGTATCCCCAGAATACTGGTCATTTTTAGTGTTACCGAATCTATTCTATAGAAAAACCATTATACAAATTCTCCAAACAACGAATTCTGAACAACGGCCACCTCAAAACATATAAAAAATTACAACTGAGATTGCAAAGAATATGGAGGTGGATTTTTTTACTTGACATCTTTAAAATTTCTCCACTAATCTCTACCAGTTTCTGAGGAAAATCTAGTTCGTAAATAGGTGTGACGAGAGAGGATTGGGATGACGAAATTTAAAAGGAAGCAACTGTAATTGTTATTCTTGTTGAATCATGGGATGTTATTTCTTGTTTCTGTGTAGCATTTGTTTTTCATAAAAAGTACACCTTCAAAATTAAAATTTTTAATTTTAAGTGATAAGTTTATTGTTATTCAGATCAGCAAAAAAAAAAATATAAGTGTACGAAAATTAGTTGAACTATAGAATTGTGCAAGGACCCTAATAGATGACATTCTGAAAAGAGTGATTTTTATAAAAAGATGGTTCAAAGTGTACATTTGGAATCTTAAACTAAGCGTTGAATAATTGTTTATAATGGGATTGATAAGTTACTTTTAGAATCGCTTTCGAACTGTTGAGAGAAAAACGTCTGAGAAAAGAGAAATAATAATACGTATAATAGTATGCATTTTTCAACAGTACAAATAAAATAATTTTAGTGAATAATTATGATTTAAATGTAATGTAATTTCGAGTTTTTAAAATGTGGAATCTCTGATTAACGGCAATCTCCGATTTACGATTACTACTACCTCTGATAAAGTTCGGTGAATAGTCCTGTAACATTAATGTAGATGAAATATTAACGAATGTTACCATACTATCCTTTGATAAAATCATCTCCCATAACTATGCCCAGCTGAGATCTGCTATACATGTTCTGGGAAATTTGCAAGAAGTCTTCTTTAGGGATGGAGTTCAAAAGCTTCGTTACGTTTCGTTTCGACTTCGTTACGAAGTCAGCAATATGGTCAAATCTCTTTCAAAGAGAGTTTAAGTCGTGAAAATAGGAAGAACCCTGGAGGATTGAGATCTGGCGAGTATGGTGCATGTTGGATTTGCACAACCCCTCATGAATTTCTTTCGGTGTCTAGCAAACCTTAAAACCAAACTTTAAACTGATCTTTTGTTCATTCATTTTCCTGTTCTCAGTTTAGAACCAACACACTGAACAACCATTTAGTAAAGCACGTCTTACAGAGAACATAAACGACACTCAACTGAACAACGGTTGAGGAAGATGTTCAAAACTTACCTCTATGCAGGTGCAGCGGTTTGCTTCCCTAGTGTTGCTAGATCGGTCGTTCTGAATTCATTCACCGAACTTTTTTGTCAGACGTTGTATATCGTGCTCCCAGGAGTGGCCGCTATTCAGAGGTTTTACTGTATTATGAAAGATCCAAGGACAAAATACTTTTCGCTGCACGACTAAATTTTCATGAATTGTTTGTTACACCAAAAAATTGGCTTCCGACAGCAAATTATAAAAATGCAGTTTCACTATGTTGTTTTTTCCAAATAATCAAATAAATACCCGATTTATTTGCCGATGTAGATTTTACTATGTTATATGCGGACAGACGGACTGAATGAACCACGACTATAGGTGCTACGTATTTACGTAATTAAGAACGCACCAAATGTTTTCCACATTTATTGTTGAATTCATTCATATTCAACATTTATCACATAAAACATGCTAAAAATATTATGCAATCTCTACTCAACTTTTCCAGTCTTTATTTTTAATTTTTCTTAATATTACTAATAGTTCAGGTTACGAAGAAAAAGAATTGATTTTTAATATGTATCTATACAAATATTCTACCATCTCAATTCCAAGACATTTATTTGCGCTTTTCCTGAATATCACTTACTATTTCGGCAAAAAGATTTTCAATTTCATACACAGAAACAGCAATGTTTCCGGGCTTTATTTTTTTTGGACCATTTTCTGTTTACCGTGTATGATATTTATCTGAATGCTTTCCATAACATTTTCATTTGAAAGAGCGATTTGGATTTGAGTAGTGATAAATATAGAAATATGATGTGTATGTATATATATATATATATATAAGAATGATAAACAATGAAGTAGATTGTAAGAAAAACGAACAACAGCAAACAAAAATGTTTTTGTTTCCTTTACTTATTACAAATCACGGGAAAATAATACTAAGAATACTTTTAGAAATCATTAGTATTAAAATTCAAGGAACGGTACAAACACTTAAAAAAATTCCCTCTACGATAGCCGGTATTTTTGTGTCATGCATTGGCCTAGTTTCAGGAGGTGTCGATCTTTACGCAGTAAACGTCAGTTAATGGTCTTTATAATTCATTAATTTTTTCACGAAAAAATTCATTTCTGACAGGAAAAGATATCAAGAAAGAAAAAATCATGCGTCAAGCATAGAATATATAGCACGTTCCAACGCATTCAGAAATATGTAACAAAACTGCATCGCTTAAAAAATTAAAATATAACGTCTTATTTCATGATATGGAAACTTATAACATATTTTTAAACGAAATTTAAGTTGTTCCCATCAACAATCGGAAAATTAACCATATTTTTTAGCAAGCCTGTATTTGATATAGAGATTTGTAACTGTTAACGACATGCATTCCAAAATTTAGTTCATTTAAGATGTACATATATTTCGGTTGAAAATTCTCCTTCAGTAGTTTCCTCTAAGAAGAAGAATCGTATACGAATACTTTTGTGCAGCCATGTATATTATGTATTTAATATATATATATATATATGTATATATATATATATATATATATATATATATATATATATATATATATATATATATTAATATGCAGAAAACTAATTTAATTTAAAAGTACTTACCGAATTTTAAAACGTATATATCAACAATTATTACGCAAAGTCAGTAGTTCAACCGATTTTTTTTGTGTGTCCCTTTAAGGTAATAAAAAATGATATGAATGTTCGCTTTTAAAATGATAGTAGTGAAATTCAGTGATTTATAACAATTTCAATACATTTGAAATAGCGTAATATCATTAAAATACTCTCTAAACGACTTTTCCTTATATACCATCTATACTAATAAAAGAACAAAACGCTCTGTCTGTCTGTGTGTGTGTCTGTGTGTCTGCGATGGCTAGCAAAATCTACAGCACGTACAAAGCTCAAAATTTTTTTGAGAGTAGCCCAATGTCTCTCCTGATGCATTTGAAGCTCAGAATTTCAAAATTCTATTTATTAACTGAGTAATTAATTAGATTCCAAAGCTCACTCTCATAAAAAAATCGCCTTTTTTCACTTTTTTCCCTTTCATTTTCTTATGGTTGATTGGTTGCATAAAATTTTCGCAGAAATAATTAAAATAGCTGGGACAGACCTTTAAAATTCATAGACTGGCAAACTGTCAGTTTAAATGAGGATTTTTTTTTAATCACAGCTGCTGTACACCATGGAGAAAAAGATAAGTGGAGGCGAAGTAAACCGAAAAAAAGGTTTGCAATATTAAACAATTTATCGCTGAAATTTTAATGTCTCAAAGGAATTTTGTATTAATAAAACGAATTGAAAGAAATGAATTATAGCTGAAGCATATTTTACGAAGAAATAGTAATTTTTTAAAATGGTTTTTTCCTATTATATTATTTAGGTTAAAGTTAGGTTAAAGTTAAATTGCATTTATGGTTAGAATAAGGATATGTTACAATAAAGTGAAGGCTAGGTTACATTTCTGTTATATTTAATTTACGGTAGGGTACTGTTAAGTCGCTGTTAGGTTACAGACAGGTTCTGGTTACGGTACAAAAGTTTAAGGTTAGGAATTTATACACAGAGTGAACATTACGCAAGATTTGATTAAAAATAACACTTACTTTTGTTAAATAGTTCTGAAATTATAATACTATATACCAATCTTTTAGCTACCATCGTGTATCTATTTCATTCATGGTATAGTCGGATTTAAGAGTGATATAATTAATTTGAAATTCAAAATATTTCACTTGGGATTTGTATGTGGTGATGATGTATGTGAAAATAATAATTAGTTACGTGACTTAACAATGATTTTTACGGGTAAATATCAACTTTTTAACACGAAAATCATGCAAGCATTGGATACATATTCCCTCCCGCGTTTTTCATTGCTCATTTTGAGTATTTTTTGAGCTTAATATTAGTTGTTGTTTTTAAAACCGATTTTTCACACAGTCAGTGGCTACGTATTTCAGACAATGCATTTCTGCATGTAACGAGTTAATGATAAATTCATACAAATTTCAAGTTCGTTTAATACTGTTAATACGGACCCGGGCAACGGCGGGCGGGTCAGCTAGTTATGTAATAAAGTCTTTTGAGTATTCCTGTAAATGAACTTCTAATCCTACATACTTCATATACATACAAAGCATGCTTTGGTGACTCTAAATAAGCTTTATTTATTTTATGAAAATCCGACTATATTTATGGGAGTTACAGCTTGGACAGTTGGACAAACAGACAAACGAAATGCATAAGCAGTTTTCACTTTGTTGGAAAGTGCTAAAAAAGCAGTTTTACTGTGTTGTTTATTCCAATAATTAAATAAATGCCCTATTTCATGGGATAAAAAAAAGAAATTTTTTAACATTATTCTGATAGTGGAAAGTGTCTGTTACTATTACGGTGCATATTTTTCGTTCTTCTTAAATACAATATGATTGCACATTTATTCTTGAATGCGTGTCAATTTATTCAACATTTATCACATAAGCATGCTAAAAATATTATGCAATCCCCCACTCAACATTTTCAGATAATCATTATTTATTTATTTTAACATTACTAATAGTTTAGGATACGAAGAAAAAGTACTTTTGTATAATACTAGGGGGGCTCCGCCCCTCCTGCTCGCTACGCTCGACGACCCCCCTCGTAATCGCTTTGCGATCCCGTCTGGAAGAGCTTCACGATTCCAAGCTGTAGGCTACCCCTACTTGCAGCGCTCACCAATACCCCATGGTATGAATAATCAGTTGCAGACCTTTCAAATAATGTGTCACATGACTGGTGTTATAAAGAAATTAAAAATGTGCCCCTCAACGAGGCAGAGTGGGTGGTGACACACAAGACATCCATAAAATGAATAAGCAGCTGCAGACCTTTCAAAAGATGTGTCACACGACTGGTGTTGTTAAGAAATTAAAATTGTGCCCCCCTGGGGGAAGAGTGGGGGGGGGGGTGACACGCAATACATCCATAATATGAATAAGCAGTTTCAGACCTTTCAAATGATGTGTCACACGACTGGTGTTGTAAAGAAATTAAAAATGTGCCTCCCCTGGGGGCAGAGTGGGGTGGTGACACACAAGACATCCATAAAATGAATAAGCATTTGCAGATCTTCCAAATGATGTGTCACACGACTGGTGTTGTAAAAAATTTAAAAATGTGCCCCCCTGGGGGGTAGAGTGAGGGGTGACACACAAGATATCCATAATATGAATAAGCAGTTGCAGCCCTTTCAAATGATGTGTCACACAAGTCACACAAGACATGCGTCACACAAGGCGTCCATAATATGAATAAGCAGTTGCAGACCTTTCAAAATGATGTGTCACACGACTGTTGTTATAAAGAAATTAAAAATGTGCCCCCCTGGGGGGGCAGAGTGGGGGGTTACACACAAGATATCCATAATAGGTAAAGGCAATTTCAGACCTTTCTAAAAACATGCAACACGAGTGCTGTGGGTAAAAATTTAAAAAGTTCCCCTTTGGGAGGGGAGTGGGGTGCGGCGCCCCAACTTGCAAAATTGGAATGAGCAGTTATAGTTCTTTTAAACTATAGGGGGGCTCTCCCCCCCTGCTTGCTATGCTCGCCAACCCCCCGCGTAATCGCTTCGCGATTCCAAGTTTTAAGCTACCCCTGCTTGCTGCGCTCGCCAATACCCATGGAACCGCTTCGCGATTCCATTCGGTATTGCTTTGCAATTCAAGGAGTGGTCCACCTGGAATCGTTATTTCCGGAAATCTTACACATCCGCATCATTCCAGGAGTCATTCCTTTTAAGGCTAGTTTTTTTTACTGTAGAAGGATATATCTAAACAAATATTCTTGCATCTCAATTCCAAGACATTTCTTTGCGCTTTTCCTGAATTTTACTTACAGTTTCGAAAAAAGAACTTCCATTTCATACATAGAAACAGCAACCTTATCCGGTTTCAGCTTTTAAGGACCATTTTCTATTTACCGTGCATGATGTCATTTATCTGAATGCTTTTCGTAACATTTTCATTTGAAAGAGAGATTTCGATTTTAATAGTAGTAAATGTAGAATGATGAAGATGTGCATATAACATATATATATATATATATACATATATATATACGTATGTATATATGAATGATAAAGAGTGAAATATAGTGTAAGAAATTCAAAACATGTTATTTCTATTTTATCATCATATTACATATTTTAGAAGATATTAGGAAACACTTATTGCATGCATAAAATGTTATTTAATTCTAGGAATTATAAGGATTACAAATCGGTAGAGATTACACTTACGAACTCTTGTGAATACTATATACCAAAATGATGGTGTAGGAAGGCATATATTTTCAGTTTTTGTAGTCTCCCAAATTTAGACACCAATATTTTATAAATATTTCCTTTTATTTAAAGTCTTAATGCGTAAATATGACGACATCTAATTGTGATAATCTACTTTTACTTAAAATTTTAATGCAATAAAAATAAATACTGTATGATAAGACAACCGATCTTAAAAAAAAACTCCGATGCATTTTTCTGCATTAAGGCGTTTTCCTTTAAAAAAATTTTGAAA
Source organism: Maratus speculifer (assembly GCA_964019185.1). Lineage (NCBI taxonomy): Eukaryota > Metazoa > Arthropoda > Arachnida > Araneae > Salticidae > Maratus > Maratus speculifer. Next base: position 175,941,196 of record OZ025302.1, read on the forward strand.
CATGCACATTTCGTCCATTTTTCGGCAACCGAAATTTTGTAAAAGTTGCAAAATTCCCGAAATTGGTTCTGGGATTTTTTTCTAGCTTTAACCCTTTCCGGCGCAGTGTTACCACTCCGGCAACACCTAATTTTAATTCCAAACTTGCAAACGGCATCAATAATATTTTAGTAAAGTTTTACTTTTACAATGACAGCTTAAATCAGAGTGTTCTTAATTTCTAAAAAAGTCTTTTGTAAATTCCGGTGTCAGTCAAAAATTTCTCAATTTACGAACAGAACTTGTCTGCGCCGGAAAGGGTTAAAGATCAAATAACCTTATGAAAGTCGAGAATTATGCTGTCGGTGTGATTTTACAGACCAGCAAACTTTTAAAAAGGTGCCCAATTTTTGAATTAGAATTTAAAATAAACAGCGTAAATAGCTATAGGCATTCCATAGTGTGAAAAAAAGAAATTTCTTAACATTATTCCGATTATGATGGAACGTCTTTTCAAAACCTATCATGTTTCGCATTTTTCGTTCTTGTTAAATGTAAAATGATTGCACATTTATTTTTGAATGCGTACCATATTCAACATTTATCACATAAAATATTCTAAAAGTATTATGCAATCTCCACTCAACATTTCCAGATAATCATTATTTATTTCTCTTAACATTATTAATAGTTTAGGATACGAAGAAAAAGTACTTTTATGTAATATATATCTAAACAAATATTCTAGCATCTCAATTCCAAGACATTTACTTGAGCTTTTCCTGAATATCACTTACTATTTCGGAAAAAGGACGAACTTCCATTCCATACATAGAAACAGCAATCTTATCGGGTTTCAGCTTTTATGGACCATTTTCTATTTACCATGCATCATGACATTTATCTGAATGCTTCCCATAATATTTTCATTTGAAAGAGAGATTTCGATCTGAATCGTGATAAATGTAGAAAAATGATGCATTTATGTGTATATATGAATAATAAAGAGTGAAATCGGTTGTAAGAAAAACAAAAAAAGGTTATTTCCATTTTATCATCATATTACATATTTTAAAGATATAAGGGAAAACATATAACATGCATAAAATATTATTTACTTGCAGGAATTATGTGGATTATATATCGGTATAAGTTAGACTTATGAATTCTTGTGAATGAAAAATGATGGTTCTAGTAACGCAGATTTTTTCAAAATTTGTACGATCTCCCGAATTTAAGCAACGATATTTTATGAATATTTCTTTTTAGTTAAAGTCATTATGCCTAAAGGTAATGAACTGTAATTGTGGTAATGTACTTTAATTAAGATCTTAATGAAAGAATAATAAGTAAATACTGCATTTTGAGGCATACGATCTTAAAGAACAAAATCCGAAATATTTTACTGCAGTTAAACGTTTACCTTTAAAGAAATTTCCAGTCAAATGCACTTCATACTATGTTCATGAGTTTTTGTAAATGCGGCAAAAATTCCCGACGTTGGATCTCCGATTTTCTTTTTTAGCTTTAAAGATCAAATAAACTTATGAAAGCCAAGAATTACGTAATCTGTATCATTTTAATGATCTAGAAACTTTTAAATAGGCGACCAATTTTTTTTATTAGTACAATATACTATGCATTTTCCAGACTTTGTTTTCTGCAAGTACCTAATAGCGACATAGCGACTGCTATAAAAGCGTTGAGACATTTAGTTTATTAAAGGAATAATTTTATATGGCATATTGTAGTAAATTGACGTTTAAAGTAAATAATAAGTTCAAGTATGCTGCGTTGAGTAACTATAATTCTCCATTAACGTGTTTCTTTAACCAGACTTTAAAATATTTGTTTAAGATGATCTGAACAGCAAAATATGCTTTTTAAAAATTTTTAATTAAAAAAATGTATAAAAAACGCAGCGTATATTTCAGCAACATAATATAGACTCGTGATTATTTACATAGTATTAAAACAACGATGAAACACAAATATAAGTTTTAACTGCCATAAATGAAAGAAAACTTTCGTATAAACGACAATAGTATATTGTGATTTTATACTGCAGATAATTATTTAATTTTTAGAAAAAAAGTTAGTTTTTAACCACAGATACAGTATTTAGTAATCTGCTGTTTAATAAAACATATATGAGGACCCCAGAAGCCAAGGGGTAGAAGTGACAAAATTTCGATTAGGAGTAAATTGAGTTTAAAGATAATTGATGTTAAATTGGAACATCAATAACAATTGAATGAATTGAAATAGGAAATTTCTGCTTGTTGCATTCTGGTCTTTGAACTCTTATTTCAATGACTGTTAAAAAATAAAGTACAATTTTCTTTAAATGTATAATTAATCAATATTGTTTGTTTTTCGAAAAAAGTGGTTTGCCTCTATAACTCAGCAAATAATAATAAAATCACATATATTTCTTTACCTGAAATGAAAAAAGCATATTTTTAGGTCGTCTGTGTATTTAGTTTACTTTTTTCAATTTTGCCACTTATACCCCTTGGCTTCTGGGGTCCTCATATTTAATTATTAAATGTCAAATATATCCTAAATTCAACAAAACTACGAGGAATCGCGTCTCATTTAAGTATGACGACCTTACATATTTTCCTTTCTAACAGGGCCTTATTACCGCATGGGCCAATCGGGACTTTGCTCATGGGCCCCTGAAATACATACATTAAATTATAAAATATTTACTTTCTTTTTCCAACTTTTCCATATGTTAAAGCTATTTAAATCATCTTAAAGTAATATAAAAATTGCTAAATTTTTATAAAGTATTTTTATTTTATACTAAGGGGAACAAAAGGTGTACTTTTACTAATTAAGATACTTAATTTAGAATTTACGGAGCTAAAATTCTCCTCTATTTATATCCAAGGTGCGAATATTATATTTTTGCATTACACATACACATATAAGTGACCATCCGTTCTACTTGAATAATGTTGCATGATTCGAAAGTGTCCCCTAATTTATACTTGCTCAGGGCCCCAATTAGTCATAATCGGTCTCTGGTTTATAAGAAAAAAATTAAACAATCAAAAGTTAAATATGAGTTTAATTTTTAATATTTATTTGTATTTATTTCTTTTAACAATTTAACATAATTTTTGAATTATAATTTCAAACATTAAATTCAAACTCTATGATTTAGTTATCCTTGTGTTGGTTTCACCCTTTTCTGCACCGAAATACTTTTAAGTACCGTTAAAGTAACCTGTTATAAAATTAATTAAATACGCAGATTAATAGTCATGTAGTTTCGAATGAGTTATAAATATTTTATCTTGCTCGAAAAGCGTTATTCGTTGGACAAAATAAAAATATTTTCTTTAAAGATTGATTAGTCTTGCATTTGTATCTTTACAGCTTTCTTGACGTCGAAAGATTATAGTGCAAAAGTTTTCCCTTAGAAAAATACATTTTATTATTTCTATTATGACACCATTATATTTGTACATTTCTATCTCTATAAAAAGTTTTTAAAATATTATAAATGAAAGATTTAAGTAAAACTATAAAAATGCACCACATCTCTATAAATACAAATTCAATTAATTAATTGTAATTAGCAAAATACTTCTAATATTTATTAAATAATAGAGTAAATCTTCTAATTAAAAAAAATCACAAAAATGCTTTAGAAGATAAAATTCCATAAATTCATAATTTGGGACATAAAGGATAATATCATTTGGTCCAGTGACATTTACACGGATTTTATTCGGTTGGTACTACTTTAAAAAAAAAAAATTATCTTCAATTACTATACAAAATGCTCGAATTAAATAAAGCAAATTTTACTTTATTTTGTTACTGGTGCCAAAAGCATATTTAAAAAAAAAAAAAAAACATAACCCGGATTCAGACTCGGTGTTGCTAATATAATATATTTTAACCGCTTCCCTGCTTTGCCCGTACATTATACGGGCGATATGTTTTTGCCAATCATGATTTGCCCGTACCACGTCAGGGCATCCATATGCGAATCAAAATTTATTATTTTCACCAATAATTTGTTATTGTAAATTTTAAATTATTTAACCCGAGCATTATTCTGATTCAATAGGCAAAAATTGCTTTTTTGAAAAATTGATCGTAAAACATTAAAAATTCTATAAAAAATATAAAAAAGGCATTATTTCAAAGTTTTTTTCGAAAAAAATTATCAGTTAAATGGTTAACAGGTATTTAAAAATAACATTGAAAATATATATTAATCATTATTCGTAAATCCTCAGTGCAGTATGCACTTCTAAATTTATTCAAATTCCTATTTCTTGCGATAAAAATAAACGCGCGCAGGCAATAAAACTTTCGGCTAAAAAAATATATTTTAGCAAATATTGTGACATCTAAACATATAGTTCCGATGCTGACATTTCAGTTTTCTATCAATATTACTTACTATTTTAGGAAACTAATAACATGTTCATGCTTACAAATAGTAACGTTTTTAAATGTATGTGAACAAATATCAGATCGTCTCAACTCATACTTACAAAATATTGACTTCCGATATTACTTAATATTACTTTCAACATTATATCAGGAAATTAGCTTAACTTCTTTTTTTTTAAATAGAGGGTGTCCCAGAAATATGGGGACAAACTTTAAGAAGAGGAAGAAGAAATTTCAAGGATTCAGATTTGCACAGCAACCAATAGTCGGAAACGCTTTCCTGGTGCGTTAGTGAAGACACAAAACACAGGAAAGACAAGACACGAATAAGAGGAGAAAACACATTTATTATTCTTAGTACAGCAAATTACTAAGAAAGTAAACATTAAACAGACAACGATAGTCATCAAGGTAGATAGTCGAAATTACGACTCTTAGCATTGATGCAAGGAAGCGTATCTCTGGCCCATGGAAGATCTAATGTTCTCTAGAAAATATCGCGAATAATCCGAACTGCCCCAGAAGCTGCTACGATGCATACAACAAGTTTCTCGGCAATTTCCAGCATTGTTCCGGTATTTTTGCAGCACAAAGAATAATAAACATGTTTTCACTTCCTGTTCGTGTTCTTTTTTGTGTTTTGTGTCGTCACAACCGCGCTAGAAAACGTTTCCGGCCATTGGTTGTTATGTGATTCTTAATCCTTGTGATACCCTCTACATCCCCTTAAAATTTGTCTCAATATTTCTGGGGCACTCTGTATAAATGTTATTGTTCGCGTAGGATCTATTTTTGGTTTTTTGTGCAGGGTTAAATTTCTCTAGTTGACTGAAATTGCTATACCATTCTTTTTTAAATTGATTGCTATGTGTGAAAAGTAATAATTAAAGTACTGAGAGGATGAACATGTTAAGTGACTTTGATCAGATGTGCTTCGACAATGTACGGGTATTTGGCGGCTTTTCGATTGGCCCGGTTTCCTACTCCATGCCAAATTATTGTTTTCTAACACGCCAACAACCTTGAATGTTGGGAAATATACTACTTAAAAATAACGAAGTACTAAAAAGCACAAAAGATGTATTTTTATAAAACAATTAAATAAAATTTAAAATACATATTTTACAACATAAATTTTAAGGTAAATATGCTATTTGCGTCATTTCGTGCTTTTAGAATGCCCTTATACATTAGAACAGACATCATAAAATTCAAAGTCTAATTTCTCGCAAGCTTTAAAAAGAATCAGTATATCATTTTAATGAATTAAAATAGCCTGTTGCATTAGAGTAAACGTTGTTAAATACACAAAGTTCCGACTATTTTACTGTTATATTTACCCAAGTTATAGCATCTAGAATAATACCAATCGCTTGTATAGAATATCTCTATTCTCACCAACGAACATGCTCCATAAAGTAGTCGAGTAATCGTTTTCTTTAAGAGCGGTGGAGTGAGTTTGCAGCAAAAGCTGAAGATTTTTAACAATGTAAAAGATCGAATTTTCGCTTTGAATTTTTGCAAATTTCGGTATCTCATCATCAATGACATACTAAATTCATTCGCAATAATTTTCCTTATCATTTTTCCAGAATCACGAAAACGAGGGTTGCAAAATAAAATTTCAACAGCAATAATTTAATTCGAGCTTAATAGCCAAGTGACCATTAAAGGAAATATTCCAAAATTTTGATGATTTTTTTTCCTTTGTTAATCGATAAAATAGTGCGTGTGAGTAAAACATTTTTGCCTTTTTACTAACACGTTCATGCAATTAGCTATTTAATTGTAAAATAACATGATATTTATAATTTGACAAATTATAATGAAATAGAATGGAGCTAAAAAATTTATTATTTTACTAGCGGCCTTCGCCCGCTACGCTGGTCGGTTTATCTAAAGAAATCTTGAAGAAGTAGTTAGATAAGGTTCAGACATACATTAAAAAAAAAAAAAGCAAGTCGATCATTCAAAAAACGTTGGGAAATATCAAATATTTACTGTAATTTTTTAAGAAAAACAAAGTTTCGAAAAAAAAAATTAAATCGAAAAAAAAATTACACTGACATATTAATGCAAGGAAATTTTCCCAGAGAGAAAATTCGCCTTGAATACAATATTTCAAATTCTTTTAATTGCTTATAGGCGTTAATGCCAACATAGTGAAAAAAAATTCCATGCTGGGAATCGAACCCGGGCCATCAGTATGGCGCACTGACGTTCTACCGACTAAACCACATGGAACGACAGCCAGCTTGAAACTTTCTCATACTTAAGTAGACTGGCGAAAACATAACGATAGCGCGTTTTAAAATCGCACAGTGACATCTATTGGATTTTATATGTACTAAAAAACGTTAGGTTTTAAAAAACGTGAGCAGCGCACCTAATAGTTTCTTTTGTTTCTTTTTGTTACTTTTTTGTCTGTTGTCCGATTTTGATGAAACAAAGCCTATACACTGCCCGGGAGTGTGCATTCTTCATTAGTGAAAACCGCATAAAAATCCATTCAGTAGTTACGAAGATAACCTCGAACAAACAGACAGACAGACAGACAGACAGACAGACAAAAAATTCAAAAAAAATTTTTTTGTGTTTCATTGGTTTTCTTTTATCGCCCTGACTCCATTTTTGTCAATTATCTTCAATGTACAGACACACCGGGTCCTACTGTTTTATTATATGTATAGATTTTAATGAGTAAATACAAAAGATATTCATAAGTTCGGAAGAACTTATAAACATAAGCAGACGATAAAACAGAATAAAAAATGAATAATACAAAATTTAAATCTATACTTACTATCATATTAATCATATCTTTATAATTACTTACTTAAAATCTATACTATTACTTAATTATTTTAAACATCACTTACTGGCTAAGTAAACTAACATCAACTTCATTAATTAATGGACCAAGAAGCGGCACAGAGCTCAAGGCTGAAATTGCAAAATATGCTAAAACTCGATTCACATATTAATACTTTCGATACTTTTGTACTATTAATAGCACACGTTTTTGCATCGAGTATTATTTTTTGTCTTAACAATTACTTAGTTAATTTCGACATATAGAAATGAGAGTATACAGCTATGCCTTTCTTATTATGACTTCATTTATATTTTGGCATTTCGTAATAATAATAATAATAAAAGTTAACTTATTCCTCGTTGCAACTTCGGCGATTTTTTTATACATATATTTCTCTCATTTAAATTTAAAATTAATGTTACTTTACTGGATCAATCGCGTGTGATAAAACGCAAAAAAACATTCGAACGTTATATTATCCTCTCAAATACTGTTGTAACACTTCATTTTCCATACGTCTTCAAAAACTCTTCCTTAGTCTAATGTCATATAAATGTTAATCGAATAGTGCACAAAATAAGCAAATTTCATAATTTTCAGACAATTAGATAATATTTAAACTTTATTAGGTCTAGTTAAATAGCTAGGATTAATGTTATTACAATAAAATTAATTTTTTTCGCAAAATTGAAAAAAAATCGGACCAGAAAGAATTAAAACGCAATGGTTCTGCCATATGTTATCTTGGTGGAAAGCTTCTTATAATCCAATTTTAGCGGTTGACATGTAGGTTTATCTTTGTGTTTTCCTGCACACAGTCATCCATGTTTACATACTTTTTGAGTGCTGGAAAGCGTAATAGTAAACCTATAAGTCAACTTTTAAAATCGGATTTTCAGATGTTTTACACCAAGATATGACTTGACAGATCGATTGCGTTTCAATGTAAAAATCGAGTTTTAACTAATTCTGAAATTTCATCCGTGAACTCGCTGAGATGATTATCACTGTTTCCGCCTCCCGGTCTATAAGTAATGTGCTGTTTTTAAGTACAGGGTGGTCATAAAAAAAACTTTGCCGGTGTATGGAGCTCTAGCGGCTAGTCCGTAAAACCAATCAAGGTGAAATTTCAGATATAACTATTCAGAGGTATGAGCTCGAGATTCTGTAAACGGCAACAAAATGGCGCTGACAGTTACCGTTATAGTTAGAAAAACTCGAAATTTTCAAATGGCAACACCCATTTTTTCCATCGCAAAATGCTCAGTGCATGCGAAAACCCTAAAGAGCGTTGGAACGGTATGTTTATTGCAAGAAACGGACACGTTATCCACGCACAAAAAATGTTCTACGAATCCCCCCCATAAAAAAACACGATTGGGGCGCAACGAGTAAATTTCCATAAGACACAGAGTCAGTATAGTAATCTCTGATTACAACACGGATCGCAGAAAAGAAAACTTTTATTTTGATTACACATTTTCCACATGGGTGCCATCACAGGCAATTACACACTGCATGGTGGCGACTGTGGACAGTACAGCCGAACGTTACATTGCATGAGTGATGTTTGCAATCTCACGTCTGATAGAATCTTTCAAATCCGGCAAAGCTTGCGGATTGCACATGTACACTCTAGATTTTAGATATTCCCAGAACCTGAAATCCACAGGAGTGAAGTCTGGAGATCGCGTAGGCCATTGACGTTACCAGTTAAGGTGAAATATGCCTCGTCCGTTCATTATATGCGAAGAGGCGGATCGCTATCTCCATCATATTAGATAAGAAATTCATTAACAAAGTCTATATGTTGTTGATGGTCTCTCACTTCCAACATTTGGGTGCACTGGTGTCGGTAACGAAACATGCGGATTGCAGAGCGCAGTAATTTTAAGACCTTTGATTTTGGTATATCAAATACACGAGATGCACCTTTTGTAGTTTTCATGCGTCCTCTTATAACTATGTGATGCACTTCCATAACAATATACTCAGGAACAGTTGGTCGTCCGGATCGCGGACTATCACAGGTGAAGCCAATTTCTTCAAATTTCAATACTAAATCACGAAAAGCTTGTGAAATGCTTAGGCCACGTATTTGGCGAAGGTTTTGACGGTAAACGCGCCAGGTTTTCTCAGCATTCATCTCATTTTGATAATAGTTTTGCCAACTCATCATGAACGAAGTCATTTTGTTGGCATCTGCGACTGAAGAACTAACATTCCCACCCTACTTTTTATCCGTTTTCTATGCTGACTATCTTGCAAACAATGTTCCGTGATTGGTAGTTTGTCTCTGTCATATTCAAATTTTCTTCGTGCGCCTTGGTCGCGTTTTTTTGGGGCCGTTTTTTTGGGGGAGCTGATTTTGTGCGAGCATAACACGTCCGTTTATTGCAATAATCATATCGTTCCAACGCTCTTTAGGGTTTTCGCATCGCTGAGCATTTTGCGATGAAAGAAATGGGTGTTGCCTTTGAAAATTTCGAGTTTTTGTAACTATAACCGTAACTGTGAGTGCCATTTTGTTGCCGTTCATAGAATCTCGAGCTCATACCTCTGAATAGCTATATCTGAAATTTCACCTCCATCGGTTGAACGGACAAGCCGCTAGAGCTCCATATATCGGCAAAGTTTTCTTATGACCACCCTGTATTATTATTGAGCTATTTTCTATTTACCGACCATGATCACATTATTCCGAATGTTATTATATTCATTTCAATTAAGAAATATTTATGGTAGAAAAAGTGATAATTATTGAGTAACGTTAAGTTTAGTTGTAAATAATAAACAATGAAATGTGCTCTAGAAGGCAAATAACGACCAAGTTTTATTTTATATTGTTCCTAAAATTAAACATAAATTATCAGATCTCAGAGTAACTGATGTATATATTACTAAAAATATTTTAACAAATTTTGGAAATGGCATGATAAATACATTAAATGCTATTAAGTATGAGGAAATAATATTAATTTGTCTAATAATTAGAAATTTATTTGAGCTCATAGCAAAAATATCATCAATAAAAATAAATGTACGTAAACGATAAAATGTTTAACTTTTAAAATAAACGGAAACAAACGTTGATACATCTCAACACATACTTCTGGGACCTAAATTCTCTAAATATTTTAACTGTAAAGAAACTAATTTCAGTGTTGTGGTTATAAATAGAAACGTTATCTATTTTAAATATGTACTCGAGCAAATATTTTATCGTCTAAACTTGTATTTACGAGAATGTTATTAAGGTTTTCTTACAACTACTTTTCCTGTCAAAGTAAACGGATTTTGACGTGTTTGGAAACAGTAATGTAATCGGATTTAAGCTTTAATGGTGCAATTTCTATTTACCGAGTTTGGATACATTTATTTGAATACTTTCCTTACCATTTCCATTCAGAAGAGTGATTTGTGTTTGAAAATTGACAAATATAGAGAAAAGTTATGTTTAGATTTAAATTACAGAGAGTGAGACATTTTATGGATGTAAAATTCTATTTTGCTGTGAAAAGTGCAAGTATTTACGACAGTTTGCATTCTGTGAGAAATGCATTTATCATATTTTTTTTACCTACCATGGTCACATAATTCTAAATTTTGTCATATTCTTTTCCTTTAAAAAATATATTTCTGCTACAAAAAGAAATAATTATTGAGTAACGTTACGTGTAGATGTAAATAACAAAGAATGAAATACGTATGTTCTGGAAGAAAAATAACGGCCAAGTTTTAATTTATTTATATCTAAAATTGAACATAAATTATAAGAACTCAAGATGTAACTAATATGTTACTAAAAACATTTTAACAAATTTTGTAAATAGCAAGAAAAATACATAAAGTGCTATTAAGTTTTATTAAATAATATTAATTTGTTTACTATTTAGAAATTTATTTAAAATCATAGATCACATTTGCATTAAAATTAAATGTACGCAGACGATAAAATTTTTAACTTTTAAAATGAATGGGAAAAATGTTGAAACATCTCAACACATCCTTCTGGTACCTAAATTCTATAAATATTCTAACTCATGGAGGAATGAAATAGGTGGAGGGGAAGCATTATATCTGGGGGTGATGCTAAAAATGTAACCCTACATTAAGTCACATTAAGTCCAAACAAAACCACGTGATTTGACACGCCTATCAATTGAAACAGGTTTAAAACCGTATTTTTTTGCTATTATTTTTTAAAAAAGAACTAATCTATCGCTTCACCGGTAAGATTTTTATTAATTATTTTATCATGTGTTTTAAATATCAATATAGAAAAATATTTTAAGGTTTTGCTTGAAAATATATCATTCTTTTGTTAATATCTTAAAATCATCTGCAGTCAGAAATCTATATTTTAGATTAATATTTATTACTTAAGATTTCAAACATGATTTTAAAAGAATGTTTCCATCATTATATTTTAAATATTTTTTTACATGCAATTATTAAGTCATAAACATTTTTCATATACGTTATAAAGTATTTAAAATTACATTAAATTAGGAAATTTTTAGTAATAGAATTTTTAGTTCGCATCAAATATTTTCAATATTTTATTTAATTTCAATTTGACATTTAATTATTGCTAATTTTCCAATATCTTTTATTTTAAAAGCGAACATTTATTTTAATAAATAATAATAGAACAAAGACCATTTTAAAAATTTGCTATTTCTTCTTAAAATATGTTTAAGATGTAATTCATTTCTTTTAATTCGCATTATAATACAAAATTCCTTCCACGTTCTTTTATTTGGAACATTAAAATTTGAGCGATAAATGGATTCATATTGCAAACCTTTTTTGAGCCTTACTTCACCTCCACCTATCTCAATCCTCCATGATTCTAACTGTTAAGAAATTAATTTCCATGTTGTGAATATAAGTAGAAACATTATCCATTTTAAAGATGTACACGAGTAAATATTTTATCGTCTCAACTTGTACTTAGGAGAATGCCATTAAGATTTTGTTAAAACTACTTTTGCTGCCAATACAAACTGATTTTGACGTGTTTGGAAATAGTAATGTAATCAAATTTACGATTTAATGGTCCAATTTCTATATCCTGTGTTTGGATGTATTTATTTGAATTCTTTCCTTGCCATTTCCAATCAGGAGTGATTTGTGCTTGAAAATGGACAAATATAAAGTAATGTTTAGATTCAAATTATGAAGATTGAGGCATTTTATGGTTGCAAAATTCTATTTTGCTGTGAAAAGTGTAAGTATTTTAGACAGTTTGTATTCTGTGAGAAATGCATTTAACATTATTTCTTTAGATTTTATCATATACAAAATAACTAAACGTACATAGAATTTAAAATAAAATTTAATTATGCATGCAAACAAATATACAAGCCTAACCTAAATTATTTCAGTTCCTCTGGAAATATTTTATTCTGTATCAAGAAAATTAACTTCGTCTTCGGAAAAAAAAAATGTAATTAGATTTGAGCTTTTATTATATACTAGGCATTTTGTGTGTGGGGTGGGCATATATTTTACTATGTTTGTTTCTTAACGCTACTCTAATAATTTTTTAATATGTTAAATAGTTTTTTGATTGACCACTGACAACAATAACGCATTTTTATGTGAAATATATCAATTATACAATAGAATGAAATTTTGAAATTTAATAAAAGTTATATTTTCGTATTATCCACCTAAAAAGATTTATTAGACCGCAATTTTAAAACTTACGGAAAACATTTTTATTTTAGTTCATTCGGTAGTTTAAGCATATTTTTCAGTTAAATTTATGATAAATTTGTATTTTATTTATATTGCTTTATTTAATTATTTATGGAGGATTTTTTTATGGGATACTGAATATAAGAAAATCCTGAGTTCTTGTTTTAGTGACGAATTGATTAATCTTTCGTAATCAACATAAACGCAGTAGAGATAAATTTAAAAATATTTCATGCTTGAAAATTGTTTTTAAAACCATAGGTTAACATTAAATGGAGATGCATTTTTATGCAAATGTTATACATTGAATATTTTAATAAAAGCTTATTTTGATATTAATATCAGTTATTATAATAACTAATATTTATATTATATATTACTTAATAACAGTTTCTATTAACAATCAATTACATTTTGAAATACAATAAATTGTTCTTAAAATTTTATATTAAAGCTCTTTTAAATATTTAAAGTTTCATTTCGGTGCAATATTATCAAATACTTTTTTAGAGAAGTAAAAGGTCAGAACTCTGGTCACGTGATGTATGGAGTGCGAAACTAGTGTATTTAACAGGGCATTTCCCAGGCTTGCTTTACAGTCTACATTCAGTTGTGGTAAAAGAGGATATCCTATGTGGGTGTAAAATATATACTGCAAAACAATTATCGAAGAGCCCGTAAAAAGTTTTCAGAAAAGTTAGTCAATATCACATAGAGAAGAGTGATTATCATTTTTTTTAAATTGGCAAAATGGAGAATAGCTATTCTGAAAATTATCAAATTGTAATAAAAATAATTATCTTTGTGTCTTTAATTAAATATTAAAATCCTTAGACTTATAATTAAAAATATATTATTGTAGTTATTTAGTTAATGTTGTAAAAGGAAATACAGGGTGTCACAAATTCATCTTTATAACTTTCATCCTCCGTAGAATATTAATGAAATTATGTGACAAAAAACTATTTATTGTATAAAGCACATCAAGTTCCGAAGCTTTATCCTCTATGTTGTGTCCATTCCTATATGTTCCGTATACTCTTGACTAGTACTTGGTCAGCTAACGCCTTTTTAGGTGCGTTCTAATTAAGTTAATATGAAGCACCTATAGTCGTCGTTCAGACTGTACGTTCACCTGTCTGTCTGCTCGTCCACGAATAACCAGAACAAACCTTCCCAACCAAAAGGTTTGAAATTTGAAATGTAAAATTGCTGCATAATTTTGTGAAGACATTTCAAATTTTAAGAAAATCGGATAAATAGTTTAATTACAGGGACAATCAAAATGGGAAAACATAGTTTCAGATGCATTTTAATGATGTTAAACTTTTTTGAACATATACAATTGATATACATCTATGAAATATATACTAAAATACACTGTTAAAAATTTTGTGCTACTTTGAACCGAAATTTGGTGCTTAGTAGCTGCCACCATAAGATGGTGAAATCTTGTTCCAAGATTTGGAACTTCGGTTGAACCATAGTACCATTTTTTCAAATAATATTGTGTAAACTCGTTCCAAGATTTGTAGCCTCAATTGAACCATCCTATGGTGGCATCTGGTAATAGCTGCTAGCACCAAATCTTGTTTCAAAGTAGCACGAAATTTTTAACAGTGTATACATTCCGTACAATCTGTGGTGCTAAAAACATTTGTTATTAATTTATAGATCCGCACAGATGTACCATAAAGGGAAACAATAATTAGGACGAATTTTAATTGTATTAAACTCTTTCACATTTTATTAAATCGATATACGTTGATGGGGTTTACTACAAGTTACTCCCGGTATAATAAAAAGCAGATAGTATTTACAGAAACACGCAAATGATTTTGGCTACAATATTGATCCGAAGTATAGTATACTGTTACTCCAAGATCTAAATATTTATAAAACTTCGTTGTACTGCGAACGCACCTCATCTGCTATGTTTAACGTGCAATTTGTGAGTGGTTTATGAAATATACAAGCGACTTTCACGAACACCTTATGTCACGCATGAATTAAATATTGGTGGGTAACGCCCGAATATTGTTTTAAAATTCCTTTGGGCTTGTCTATCTGATTTCTCTCTAATGAATCAGACCACACGTACGGACTTTTCATGTGAATCAACAGTTATGGATCTTATTTTGTCGTACATGAAAATAAAAACATTCTTTTTAGTACAAATAAAGATGCATGAATAACTGTACAAATGCACGCTATAATGCTGTTCATTGCCTTATTATGTTTCGGTTTTATGGTATATTCAAGTTACAAAGATAGATTCAGGGCTCCTTGTATATTGTTAGTCTTTCAAAAAAATCTAAACTTTGTCATTTTCTATAAGAATAACATATCCATGCGTTACCCCTCTTCAATTTTGCTGAAATACGACGGGGTTGATTGGCTTTTTATGAATGAACATTTTTAAAAAAGTGAGTAAGCGAATCATCGGTGGCTTCGATAAAGAACTAATAATGCTGTACTTGCCCACTGTACTCGCTCCATTATATTTTTCCATGTCTTATCAGATATCGGAAAATGGCCACAAGAAAAAGTAGAAAATATTATTGACATTAAGTAAATAATATTTAATGGCCCATACATTAAAAAATTTATTTTAACATACTATTTCGAGAAAAAAATACTCAGAAGATAAAAATCTTTATTTAATGAACGTAACAAATAAATATTGCAACATTTCAACTTATATTTCCGAAACTACCATTTCGACTTTCACTAAAATTTATTTACTGTTCAGGAAAGTAGCTTCAACTCCATGTTTAGAAACAGTTATGTTGTGTAATTTTAAAAACACGTGAACAAATACTGAAACATTTCAACTTATACGTTCTAAAATTGTGTATCGGTTTTTCCGTATTGCTTCTTATTTGAAGAACTGTCTTCAGCTTTATGCTTAGAAAAGTAATGGTATAGGATTTCAGTTTTTATTGTCCATTTTCTGTTTACCGTGCATGACTGCATTTATGCTTTTTATATATTTTCTATTCGAGATGGAAATTTCTGTAGAAAACGAGGTAAATCTAGAATAAGTATATGTTTATATTTAAAATAAGTACAGAGTTATGGAAGCAATAAGCACTGTTATTCCTATGGAAAAAACAATATACGAGATAGTTCTTCTCTTAGTAATATGTGAAATAGTGTTTCTATGACAAATTCACATAATTTTCATTTGGCACATTAAATGAAAATATTTCAATGCATTTGCGACTTCCATGATAGCATTTTCATCTGTAATAGAAATATGCTACCAAAAAGTGAAATTTCTTTAGTATTAAATGTTTAAAAAGAAAACAAGCATCGTTAAATTTTGATATACTAAAACTCCAAAATTAAATTCTTTCCGATATCTGGACTTTCATCTTTCAAAATATTTCTCAATATGCCTTAAAAGGATAGCAGAATCAGTCATTGTGACGTCATTAGGACACCACAGTAACAAATATTTATCCCTTCCTGAAAATTAACCCCATCGTCTTGAAACGATATCATAGTCAAACTTTGCAAAGTCATTATGACGTCACTTGTAACACGTGTAACAGTAAAACACCGTCCCCTGAATACAGGTCTAAATTATGACAGAAAATGACAGCTGCCGACGGATTTTTTTTTAACGTATGTATGATCCTTTAAATTTAGACATCAAATTTTATATAAGATTTCTTCCATTTATTTACTCTCAAAGAAATAAAGCAGGAGAATTTTAAGGGGGCAAGGGACCTTTGAAATCCATTTTTTTATATTTTTAAAATTGCAGTTTAAATATTATTCAAAGGGTATATTACGTGCGCTATAACATATATTTATCACAAAAAATGTAAAAAAAAAAAATTTTTGAAAAAAATAGGGAAATTTTTTTAATATTTTTGCTTTAACGGGAATTACTCAAAATGTCCCATGTGCATTCCATATCAATAAAAATCTCCAATAATATTTATACAAGTTTGATTTACATATATAAATAAAACTGTGCATTGAATTTTATATACCTGAATATAAAGGTAGGAAAAAAAATATTTTCTCAATTTTTCTGAAATTTTGAGCATTTTTGAACCTATTTTTACAATTAACTAACTATAACTTTTGCAATTATTTTTATTTTCAAAAAAACATGCACACATTTATGACATATATTGTTATAAATAACTATAAAAAATTTCAAAGCATTCAGAGAAAAAATAATGGGCATGGAGCATTTTGAAAATTTTTCGTTAAATATAAAATATTACAAAAATTTTCCTATATTTTTTCAAAAAAAATTTCTTTTTTACATTTTTTGTGATAAATATATGATATAATGCAATAATCTACCCTTAAATAATATTTAAAGTGCAATTTTAAAAATATAAAAAAAAATGATTTCAAAGGTCCCTTGTCCCCTTAAAAAATAATAATAACAGTAGGTAAATTCAAGAAACAGTACACATACTTAATAAACTTTCCTAACAAAAATTAAACCTACTTCAAAAACTACTGCAAAGTGAAAAATATTTTTTTTACATAATAGTAATAAGAAATTAAATTAAGAGCATAGTATTTACCAAGCTTATTATTATATTTATGTACATTAATTTGATTTTTTGGAGTCAGTGCCTGCCAAGCCAACTTACGTGTAATATTCGAATAGACACACATAAAGTATTAACGAGTTGTTTTTACGATTTAATGTTAAGTTAAAAATTTCAACTTTATAATTTTACGATTTACATTGGATAAGTAATTTTAATTTTGAACTTCGCTTGTCTGGCACCGACTTCAAAAAATCAAATTAGTGTGCAAAAATATAATAATCCGCATGGAAAATACTATGCTCTTAATTTAATTTCTTATTAGCATTATGTAAAAAATTTTTTTTTTCACTTTGCAGTAATTTTCTAAGACTATTTAATTTTTGGTAGAAATGTTTATTTTTTCTTTTTAGTTAAATGCTAACGATTTTTGCATCATTTTTTTATGGAAATTGCTGATTTTCTCAAATGAAACTAGTCGTTGGAGGCCACCGTAATACTTACCCATCATGGATATGCATAACATAATATATGAAAACATAACATACATAAACAATTTATAAAATACATTACAATTCCAAAACAAAATATAAACGTATATTTAAGTATTTTTAACACATCATCATGCTCTATTAATGAATTTATGATGAACCAATTTCGATAAATTATATGAAACGCCAAACTATTCAAGTAGCATTGAATTGCATAGAAGAAACATCCTTATAACTCTAAAAATAATTATGATATTCACTAACGGTTTCTTGCATCGAATTAAGTGTCTCATTTGCAATTAAAAGATATCTTTGAGTTGAAATTTGAATGAAATACAGGGTCATGAAAAATCAAAGAATGTGAAAAACAGGATTAGAAATATCTCGACAACTAATTATCCGATTGACTTCGTTTTTTATGCAGAATTTGTGTTAATTTATTGCCTTTTACGTCCACTCCTTAAAATAAAAAAATTCGAAAATTTTTATATACCTTTCATCAGAGCTAATCTTACGAAAGTCCGAAAAAATAGTTCCGGATAATCGAGGTTACTGATATTAAATAGACTTCGTTCCATTCTTACATACTAAACACATACAAAATTTCAAGTCTCTATCTCAATTTGATCGAGAGATAGAGGGGTTACAGACAGACAGACAGACAGACACACAGACGGACGGACGGCAAAATTTTTTTTCTATAAATATGTTTTTCGGAATCTCCAGTGTCCGAAACGTGTAAATCCGTCAAAAAAAATTTTCGATTTTCAAAACGATTGCAAGACTTACCCTATACTACGTATGATGGGTAAGTAAAATTATTAGTTTTCGGAAATTGACAATGATAAAAACTTCGCCTTACGAATGTGGTTCTATAAAATAGAGAAGGGAGGCCCATAACGTATCAAAGTATGACCGAGAAAAGGTTAGAGTGCCAAAGACGTGAAAAGTGTTTCATAAAATATCTTGTCATTAATGAAATTATTGAAGTTTAAGTACATTTTTTATTTGAGGCTTCAATAATTTAAAAACAGCATTTTATTTCATAGTGGCATTAATATACTTTCATTTGCAGATATTATGTTTCTTATTGCATTATGATTTTTTATATGTTGGTAATGGGGAGATTTGAAAACTATTAAGTATTCTTCCGTTTGTGGTTCCGCTGCCAATTGTCACACCTTAGTTAATGCGATTTTGTGTATAGAAGTGTTTTTATGAAAGAAAGCTCTTATGACACACACATTTTACGTTACAATATACTGTTGCTAATTTCTTTTTGTTTCACGCTTGACTTTTTCGTAGACTCGTGCACGAAAGATTTGAAAATCTATCTTCATTCACGTCTAATAATCTTGGTTAATGTGTCATAATAGGTCTACATGTTACTAATTGAGATATTTTAGTAAGCAAAACCTGAAAGTTTTTTAAGCAAATTATGATATTCTCATTTCCATTAAACCATATTTTCTGTTAGTATCGCCCACTTTTCATTTTTGTCGGGTAATCTGATTCAGACTCAACATTTTTGTTTAAGTATTGATCTTTCTTCTCTTTGTTCCTACTTCTGGATACAATGCAGAAGGCTTCATAATTGCGATCTCACTGAGATAGGCAATTATGCTTAATGCCTTTTTAGATCTGCTTTTTAAGATCCTTGCCATGTAAATACACCGCACTTACAATGTCAATAATACTAATTGCAGTAACATTTTTTTCTATGTTATAAATCTGAGACAGTAAATATATTTTTATTTTCACACAATCAAACTGATTGGTAAACGTATTGAATATTTCCAACTGTGCGAAAAATTGCCCAGGTCGGGAATCGAACCCAGATTCTCGGCTTACAAGGCCAATGTTTTATCGTTTATTATAACTGGGCGACAATCGGCAGATATTTTTCGCTCAGATAATTTTATTGGTCATTACTTTTGCTCTGTCATTTAGACAGCTTGACAGAATAAACCGCAGGTTAAGAAAATCCATATAACGATGGGTACATATGTATACTATTATTTTAACACAATCAAACTGTTTGGTAAATTTATCAAACGAATTGAATATTTCCATCTTAGCAAAAAATTTTCCAGGCCCAGTTTAATTGTCTACTTTAAATGGAGATTTTGTACTTTCAGTGGGAAAATATGCATCACCCAGCAACTTTATAATGCCCATCCCCCCTCTAGAGCCACAGAAATTTCTCCCCTTAAAAAGTGCCTGAATTCAATATTGATTATACGTATGCTAAATTATTGTTTTGTATCATTTTAGTTTACGCTTCATGTTTAATAACTATACATTAAATTCACATTATAAAAGCTATTGGTCTTTGACAATTGTAAATATATTTGGTGATTAACAAATCCGAAGAAACCGATTGGAAAAGATCCATTATTGAATTTGAATGAGAACACCGTCAAATAAGCCTGCTACAGCCAAGTTGTCTTTGTGAATGATGACTTATTTCGGTCGCCAAATTTGGCGATATTTTAATAAATGTCGTCAATATTGGCGACGAATTGGCACTGCTCAGATAAATATATAGTTCTACGCTTATGATTGGGAAGACGGTTGCAATAATTTGCGAGAAATCACTAATTTTATAAGTTGTTGCCTAGTTACTAAAAAGTACCAAACCAAATTCGATGACAAGAAAGTAGTACCAATTGGAAAGCAGCCTCTTTTATTTAATGCAAAAACCAAATTAATCTGTTAGATATTATGTAAATAGTTTTGGAGTAATAGGGTGAACATACATAAAAAAATACATAGGCGTCGAATTGATAACCTCCTCCTTTTTTGAAGTCGGTTAAAAAAATCCGCCTTCGGGAGCCACCACTTCTTCATCAGCACTCAGATCCAATATTATGGGGTTGTGAATATACAGTCTTCTGCTTATTAAAAATTCACTAATGGATAAGTACGTCATTGTGACATCACTATAGCGTCACATATAATCACACATGTCACAGTAACGTATGTGACAAATAAAAAAGTATTTCTTCATGTAAAGACTCTCAAGTGATTGTGTTTTGGGAAGTCCCATGTAACGTTCCCTGCACTATTTTTTTAAAATATTTGTAAATAGATTGAAATTGGGGCACATTACCATGATTACGAGTTAAACATATGACGCATAGCCCACGTAACATGGCATTTATGATGATGATAAAGTGTTGCAACACAACTCACCGTACTTTCGCATGTTGTTAGTACTTTAGTCATGGTGTATAAGGATTGTTAAATGATAAACTGCTGAACATATTTATTCCTATTAATGGTAATTTCATTTTGAAAATTTCAATTAATAAAAAGAATGTATAGTCGACGATCGTTAATTCGAACCCGTATTCACCAAAAAATTATTCAAAATTCAAATCATACTATTCAAAAACAAAATCTAGTTAGATGTGTCAATCACGAAAGATTAATGTATCTCATACGTACATCTTAAAATTTCGAAGAGTAGTTATACAGGTTAATACATCTATATTATTAGTTTAATAATATAGCAACTTTGATTTTCATCTTAAATTCCTTCTTAAAATGAACAAATTAATAGGAGTAAAAAGAACGTTAATGTAGATCATGGATATTTATTATAATCAATAATTTTTCCTTATTCTGTTGTCATCAGTTGTTTATTGCTTTTGAATGTGTTTTTTCACTGAACGCTCATATTAATATTATTTCTTAATACGAAATATTTAAAATAATTTGAAATTCAGGGAAGGAAAGGGGCTATTTTCTAAATTTCGACAAAATAGAAAAACTAAATAATCAATCGCTTTTAAACTTTGAAATAATTTATAACACATTAAAAGAATTATATAAATTTAGGTTTGGTTTGGTTTAATTTGTGACGGCCGATTATCTACTCGTGGGATATAGGCCATGGGTGGAGTGCCCTTCGTGGGGATCTTTCTAAGGGAACCTAACCCGTATTCACGCAAGGTTCGAAGAAAACCACGAAAACTCCGATCGGTTAGGCCGACGGCCGCGATTGGGTTCGAACCCGGCACCTGCCATCTACCGGTTACGAGGTTAGAACTCACTGATGGGGCCTATCTAAATTTAGGATTAGTTAATTTTGGGGAGAGGAGGGAGGTAGGTTTCTCTTTTTTCCTCTTCAGCTGTTTATTGCGTTTTTAAATGTATCTTTTCATTGAACAGTCAAACAAATATTATTTTTACCGTTAAATATTTAGAAGAGTGGAAAAGTCAGTGGTAGGATGGGTCAATCGGGAAGCAGTTATTTTGTAAATTTTGTTAGGTTTGGGCAAACTAAAGAATCGATCGCATTTTCAGTGGGGCATATTCACAAATATAATTTTTCTGCTATTTATGCGAGGAATTGTTAATCTTCTGTTAACAATTTTGATTTAGTAATTAAAGTATAGGCTATTTTGAAAGAAACAGTAAACGAAACCCTCTCTTTGCGATTTGGGATCACACTTACCCATTTGTTAAGACATAAATGCTTGTATAGAGTAGCTGGAAAAAAATTCGAAGAATCAAAAAGCGTTTTTGAATAACGATTGCTGTGACTGTTGCAGTTATTAACTCTAAATTTGAAATGTTTATCTTTAAAAATGTAAATGTTCTCAAAGAATGAATTTTAATAAATTAGAAAATTAGAAAGGAGAATTCAGAAAATGCACGTACATGTGCGTCAGAAAACGCTTTAACACATTCGCTGCCGATCACGCGCCAGCGCATGATATGGCACCAACGCTAAGTGGCCACTCACACGCCAGCGCGTGATGTGGGGTGATGTAAAATAGCCTGTCACGCGATGGCGCGGGAAAATCTTTCACTGGTTTTTTGTTATAAAGAGTAAATCGGCTTCTGGGAAAAACTCAATTCTACAGTGCAGCATTAACTATCATCACATCTTCACGTAAGCGGCAGCGAACGTGTTAAATTTCGTATCGATATACTTCGAATTCTTAGGATTTTAAACCTCGAATACATAACATAGCTATATTTATTTTACATCAAAACACTCAAACACCTAAAGCAATTTAAATGCAACACAGCCTGTTCAAAGACCTGATTCGTTTATATGATTCACAGCCTCTTCCCTTTAGCCAGCAAGTACATAATTTGCATGTAGCCTAGACCACTTATGCCCGCGTTAACGCCACCTAGTGACAGAAAATGTAGATACATTTTAAAGTCCCCCAAATGTTTCATATAGTTACATAAATGCAATACCAAGTTCAATAAACAAAATATGCCAATTTCACTAGAAACTATGCCAAGTTTTTAGATATATGTGACAGAGACTGCTATATATTTGAATATTTTAATAATAATGCTATCAGATATCGAAAAATCGCATAAACAATATAAGTTTTCATTTCACTCGAGAAATGGTATAAAGTGCATTATGCTTTTATAAGTTTACTCGTATTCCCATTCGTCACGCTGAAATCAAATACATGCAACAATTCAAACTTTAATTTTCATTATTACACATTAACTACTTCAAAGCATCTCAAGTTTTTAAAACTTCATAGACTATTATTTATACTTTTAATACATTTTCGATTTGTATTTTCAGATAATACCGTCTTTATATCCAGCTTTTAAGATCTAGTTTCTATTTACTGAGCAGGAAAACTTTTATCTGAATACTTTTCGTAACATTTCTAGTTTCATGAAAATTTTCAATCTAGTTCGAAGAGAGATAACTATGGAAATGCATTTGATTTAAGCAATGCTCCGTGGAATAGATTGCGGAAACAAACGGAATTAATGCTATTATATGACGGAAAATGATATATGATATAAGTTATTTTTGAAAAAGTCATTATTGCTTTTGTTATGAGTATCTATATTATAAAGGCCAAACGTATCTGTACGTAACGCATACGTCATTTTTCGAATGGCAACACTTTCTGATGAAATTTAACTTTTGCAATTTTCATTACTGTAAAGTTTTTAACTCCTAGATATCGCACATTTTCAATCTTTACACCGTTGTGTAGGGAAAAATATGTACTTTTAAATGCAATTTGTTTAAAAACTGTATCTTAATTTGTTTTTGAAATATTAATTTTTTTGTAGTTTTTAATTCAATTTTTCTGGAGGTGGCAACTTGAGTACGGATTTATGTGCAAAGTAAAAGAAAAATAGCCATAAATAAAAAGAAGAAATAGAGATTTTTTTCGCCGAGATAGCAAGCAAACAAAGACGATCTTGGCAATAATTCCAGGTTTAAAATAAATGTCCAGTTCCCCAAGTTTTTGTCCAATTATTTAAGACATTCAATTGTAATTAAAATAACATTATTCGCTTAATGCATTTTTTTTTTATAAATTTCAGTTAAATTTTCAAAAGCAGACGACATTGTTAGTTTTTTTTTTTATTATTATTTTGTTACCTGTCAATTTTACCAGAAGGAAAATGCAAAACAAAATTATTTAATTTTTCTTTCTTCTAGGAATAATTATATTTTTTATGTTATTTATTTTTTACTTTATTTTTAGAACCATTTTTATTTTCTAAATGTATTTTCAGAAAAGATTTCATTTACATTTTCTTATAGAAAATTGATCTGAAATAGAAAAAAGAATGATATAAAAGACGAAATGAGATTTCGTAATTCGCCAATATCCAATGTTTAAAATGTGATTGAAAATTTGGTTTGGCATGATTTGTAAAAATCAAGGTGTGCGTATTTCACGGAAAATACGGCATCTTACTATGCACGTTGAAGTGACGGAGTGCAATGTTTATTCTTTTAATTTGTGTTCAGAATTTTAATTTATAAAACTTTGCATAATTTATTTTAAATTTGTCATAGAGTTAACTTTGAAGCAAACTTTTTTGAAAAAAATGTACGTGCAATCATTTTTTTACGTTTAACATTTTAGCATGCGCGTAAAAATTTTCGGTACTACTTGGTTATCCCGTCGACCAAAAAACTATCGCCAAATTATAAGATTAAATGCAAAAAATGGATGATTTGTGAATGTCATATTCAATGATATTAAACACGATACACATGTTTAAAATGGTCATCAAGAGGTGTTTAATACCACTTTTTATTTGTATTTTTATTTATGTTTTACTAATTTATTTGTTTTTTCTTTATTGAAAATAAAAATTATGTCAACATATATAACTTGCTTATTAATTTGGAGATTTTTTTTAATTTGACGGAAATAGTCGATGGGATAATCAAGTAGTACCGATTTTTCATATGCGCAAAATCTATATTGTAACAAACAAATGTGTCCGTGAGTAGCACTGCCGTTATTTTACGAATGACAACATTTCAGGATAAATGACTTTTTGCAATTTTTTAATCTTCTAAACATCGCACATTTTCAATTTTTATTTCATCATATAGGAAAAGAAATCTACTTTCAAATGCAATTTGATAGAAAACTGTATGTCATTTGACTCATTTATTGCGAGCTTATATTTTTCAAACATTTTTTTAAAAATCTCTATCACATATCTCCATTAAGAAATAATGATGCACAATTTACTCATAAATCTATGAATATTGTTCCTGATAATTTTATATTATAAAATTAAAATTGGTTGCGTAATAAAATAAAAGAATGGTTAAAAACGCAGATTAAATTATTAAAAATCACAAATTCAACATGTAATCAAGCAACTTAAAATTTTACACAGCCAAATAAGAAAAAAAAATTAAAATATTTTGAATTTGTTTGAAAATTGTATTTCAATTTACTGATTGGATACGGTTAAAAAAAAAAAAAAAAAAAAAAAAAAAGGTGCGAGTTATTTTTAAATTTATCTCTACCGAGTGAAACTCGATTTCGATAGATTAATCTATCTGTCCTTAGAAAAATATAAAGAGTTCGGGATTTGTTTCCGGCTAATATACTACAGCAAAATTAAAATTTCCTTTATAAATAATCCTTCTATAGTAAAAAAAACTAGCCTTAAAAGGAATGACTCCTAGAATGATGCTGATGTGGAAGATTTCCGGAACTAACGAATCCGGGTTGTCCACTTCTTCCATGAGTCGAATAGACCAATCAGGAAAGGACTCCGTCTATGCATCGCCGTATGGGTTACCATAAAGACAGGAAAGGTTACCATCGCCAACAATCGCCAAGTCTGTCGCCAACTTGGCGATATATCGCCAAATTTGGCGACCAAAATTAGTTGTCAAAAGTGACGCCAACTTGGCGATAACTGTAATATTTCGCCAAATTTTTAATTTCTTTACAACACCAGTCGTTTGATACATCATTTGAGAGGTTTGCAACTGCTTATTCATATAATGGATGTCTTGTGTGTTACCCCCATTCTGCTCCCCAGGGGGGACACATTTTTAATTTCTTTACAACACCAGTCGTGTTACACAAGATTTGAAAGGTCTGCAACTGCTTATTCATATTAGGGATGTCTTGTGTGTCACCCACACACTCTGCTCTCCCCAGGGGGGGGTCACATTTTTAATTTCTTTACAACACCAGTTGTGTGACACATCATTTGAAAGGTCTCCAACTGCTTATTCATATTATGGATGTGTTGTGTGTCATCCCCCACTCTTCCCCCCGGGGGGGCACATTTTTAATTTCTTTACAACACCAATTGTGTGACACACCATTTGAGAGGTCTGCAACTGCTTTTTTATATTATGGATATCTTGTGTGTAACCTCCCCTCTGCTCTCAGAGGGGGCGCATTTTGTAATTTCTTTACAACACAAATTGTGTGACACATCATTTGAAAGGTCTGCAACTGTTTATTCATTTTATGGATGTCTTGTGTGTCACCCCCACTCTGCCCCGCAGGGGGGCACATTTTTTATTTCTTTACAACATCAGTCGTGTGACACATCATTTGAGAGGTCTGCAGCTGCTTATTCATATTATGGATGTCTTTTGTGTCGCCTCCCACTCTGCCCCCCAGGGGGGCACATTTTTAATTTCTTTACAACACCAGTCATGTGACACATCATTTGAAAGGTCTGCAACGGCTTATTCATACCATGGGGTATTGGCGAGCGCAGCAAGTAGGGGTAGCCAATAATTTGGAATCGCGAAGCGATTACGCAGGGGGTTGGCGAGCATAGCGAGCAGGGGGGCGTGGCCCCCCTAGTAAAATAAAATAAAATAAATAAATACAAATTTAACAGACATGTGATTGAATTACGTGCTCGAAGCACTGAAATGACCAGAAACAAAATTGCTGCCGTAACGAAATCTTTGGCTAATAACTTCCGGCATGCGTCTAATACGGAAATGTGACTTTTGCAAAAATTCATTGCTTTATTTGATTCCATAATTAATATTTTTCATTTAACTCTTTAACCTAACCATGTTAGCCTAACCATGTTTTTCCGATATGTAATATTTTAATTCAAAGATTGATTTAATATAATATTTTGATTAATGTTAATTTTTTTAATTGTATAAGATAAAAATTATGGGTACTACTAGGTTATCCCATCGACCATTTTCGCCAAATTATAAAAATCGCCAAACTAATAGCCAAGTTACATTTGTTGACATTATCTTCATTTTACATAACGAAAGAACAGATAAATTAGTAACACATAAATAAAAATACAGTTAAAAAGTTAATTTAAAACCACTTGATGGCGTTTTAAACATGTGTATCGTGTTTAATGTGACATTCACAATCATCCATTATTGGCATTTAATCTTATAATCTAGCGAAAAATTTTTGGTCGACGGGATAACCTAGAAGTACCAAATTATGTAAAGTTATCAAATACAAATCTTCATACCAATACTTTTCACAGTTATTAATTTATGAATGAAACATGAATGAAAAAATCTGCAATATACTTAACCCTTTGAAGGAAAAAGCACGTCAATTCTTAAAATGCTGAAAATCCAGAATTTAAAAAAATATACGTTTCAAAATATTCAAAAGCGTTTCTTCACGTATTTGACAAAAATAAAATTGCTATTTCAAATTACTGGCGCCAGTGTGGCGTTTTGCAATTAAAATTAAGTGGGATATATTTTATCTCACCCCCTTCAAGGAGTTAAAGGGTTCAAAATGCTTTTTTGGAGTTAGTTAGCAATCTAAAACGCATATTACATGTAGAAAATTCATTAAAGTTTTCAATTTTAAAAAATGCTTTTTATCTTTGCTATGTAACCCGGGAAGCCCGGGTTCGATCTACCAGTAAAAATAATGGGATCGAAATTTTATTTGAAACAAATAAAGCTTTACAGAACTCTTCTCTGATGTGAATTGGTCTAAGAAATACTTGCTAAAAATAGCTCTGATGTAATGCGTGTTTTAGAAAAGGTGAAGAATCAAGCACCATGCATAGATTATAAAGCACATTCCAACACTGCCAAAATACTATAATAAATATTTACTGTTTAATAAGTTGATATATCCTCGTTAGTACTGATGTCGCCTGGAAAAGATACTAAATAACACTCTTTAAATTCATTTAAATACTTTTAGAATTGTTAAAAGAAATTCTAGACTTTAATAAATGCGTGTATATCATAAACATCGATATATAGAATGATACATTTTTGGAAATTTAACTCTCTAAACGTTTGGAAACGTAATATTCCGTTTATTAAGCTTTAAGTTTCACTGCAATATAAGCAGGATTTGGGGTAATATAATTCTATAGATTTAAGGAATTTTCAATACACTGAAGAATGATTAATACCCTCAAGGATTACATTTATATTTGTAATTAAGTTTTTTTTTCATAGCATTTAAAGAAGTGTATTTTCTTAACATTTAAAACAAGATGCAGAGAAGTTATAATTTTACCCTTTTGCAAGACGCTCAGAGACTTAAAATCTGTTTTTGCGGTCCCTCATAATATTTGTCTCGGGACTGAGGAGGATAAGATGTTTACTTCAACCATTTTGAAACGTAGAACACATTTGATTTTGCGATATCAACAAATACTATCAGTAGTCGAAAAAATATTTAAATTTGTTTGTGGAGTCATGCATATGATCTGTAGGTTTTTAGCTCACAGGCTATCATAGCCTGAGAGCTTTTGTGCCCGTCCGTTCTGTATGTATGTGCGTATGTGCGTAACGCGATAACTCATGATAAAAATATCGGATCCACTTGAAATTTTGTATATAGGTATATCCTGATAAGACGCTTCCCTGATTAGTTTTTGGAGTTCATTCGATATGTATAAGAGGGGGAACGGGGGGCTCATGCCCCCCGTTAGTTGATATAAATGGGATTTTCATGCAGAATTAAGTTTTCAAAATTTAGATTAGGATCATTCTGATGAGGCGATTCCGTGACTGTTATTAGGTGTTCATTGAATAAGCATAAATAGGGGGAACAGGGGTTCTAATCCCCCCCCCGTTAGTTGATATAAATGGGATTTTCATGCAGAATTAAGTTTTCGTTCAAAATTTAGATTAGGATCATTCTGATGAGGCGATTCCGTGGCTGTTATTAGGTGTTCATTGAATAAGTATAAATAGGGGGAACAGGGGTTCTAATGCCCCCCCCCCCGTTAGTTGATATAAATGGGATTTTCATGCAGAATTAAGTTTTCGTTCAAAATTTAGATTAGGATCATTCTGATGAGGCGATTCCGTGACTGCTATTAGGTGTTCATTGAATAAGTATAAATAGGGGCAACAGGGGTTCTAATGCCCCCCCCCTCTTAATTTATATAAATAGGTTTTTCAAGCAGAATTTTCAGATTTCGTTCAAATCTCTGAATCGTTTTGGAAGTTTAATGGTTAAGTATAAAAGAAGGGGATAACTCCTTTTAAATTATATAAATGCTAAATGGGTTTTTATTAAGAATTATCTAATTTGCTCTGAATTTTGGATATAGATTTTTTATATGATAAAGCATGTCTTTGATAGTATAGGAGGTTCAATGATTAAGTATAAAAAAAGAGGAAAGGGGAGAGCTGTTTCCCCTTCTTAATTTTTTTTTCGAACGGAATTAACCTTTGAAAATATAAGGCTTTAATGTACAATTAGTATTTGTAGCCTGTGAGCTCAATGCCATCAGTTTAACTGGGCAGTATTCTTTTTATTTTTAACTTGTAATTTTTCCAGAAATTGAAATAATAATAGTAGTAATAAATCGAACCCGAAAGCAAGTGATTTATCTCATTTGAAAACATTTTTCGGATTTTACTTACTGTCAAGGATTAGATGTTAAGAAACATGTCTGGAAAGCCAACGAGCAAAATAAGCCTTCAGACATTTCTTAACAATCAATTTCAAAACATGTAATTTCACGCTTCTACAGTTTTGTACGAACTATATTTATCGAGTATTTATTCCAGTTACAAAAAAAAAAAAATAAAATAAAATAAAATAAAATAAAATAAAATAAAATAAAATAAAATGTTTTAACATTAATTATTGCAGTCAATGCTAACTTCCTGCAATGATTCCATTTGGTGTTTTGATAATAGTACTATTTGTGAACTTGTTAAACCTGAGGTTTTTAAAACCGATCATCCTCTGATCTTTAAATATTAATGGTTTATCACTTCTCTCATTCTGTAATATTAATATATCGGCTGTAGGTGTCTCATATATGCATGTATCTTTCACATCTAAACTTCCATGAATATGATAAATTATAAGCTGAAATAAACACTAATTATTCGTAAGGATCTAAAAATTAGCTTTCGAAAGTAAATTTTAATTTCATGTTAAATTTAAATGGTGAATTGTTTAACGTTGTTGTTGTGATATTTAAGAAAATGGGAAATAACATGGATTATAATATTTTATTTGTGCCATATTCTCAGTAAAAAGTTTAAAAATATGTTTTTTAAATTTGAATTTTTAATGTCTAAGACTATCATCAAGGAAAGTGGAACACATTTTTTTTAAATATATATTTTAACTTATAAAATTTAACCCTTTTTTAGCTCACAGGCTATCATAGCCTGAGAGCTTATGTGCCCGTCTGTTCTGTATGTACGTTCGTACGCTCGTGCGTAACGCGATAACTCATCACTCATAAATATCCGATCCACTTGAAATTTTGTATGTAGGTATATCCTGACAAGGCGCTTCCCTGATTAGTTTTTGGAGTTCATTCGATATGTATAAGAGGGGGAACGGGGGGCTGATGCCCCTCCCCTTAGTTGATATAAATGGGATTTTCATGCAGAATTAAGTTTTCGTTCAAAATTTAGATTAGGATCATTCTGATGAGGCGATTCCGTGACTGTTATTAGGTATTCATTGAATAAGTATAAATAGGGGGAACAGGGGATCTAATGCCCCCCATCTTAATTTATATAAATGGGTTTTTCAAGCAGAATTTTCAGATTTCGTTCAAATCTCTGAATAGTTTTGGAAGTTTAATGGTTAAGTATAAAAGAGGGGGATAACTCCTTTTAAATTATATAAATGCTAAATGGGTTTTTATTAAGAATTATCTCATTTGCTCTGAATTTTGGATACAGATTTTCTATATGATAAAGCATGTCTTTGATAGTATAGGAGGTTCAATGATTAAGTATAAAAAAAAAGGAAAGGGGAGAGCTGTTTTCCCTTCTTAATTTTTTTTCGAACGGAATTAACCCTTGAAAATATAAGGCTTTAATGTACAATTAGTATTTGTAGCCTGTGAGCTCAATGCCATCAGTTTAACTGGGCAGTATTCTTTATTATGTAATATGCTACATTGCATACTAAGATTTAATTCAATTAAGAAGCGCATAAGACAGGTGAAAATTTCCTTCTATAATCGAAAACATAGGTGCCAACCTTACATTAATCTTCCGTAGTACGTAGGTTAGTTTGATCCGGGTTAATTGAATTTCAATACATAATTTTTTCAATGAAATAAATTTAAATATGTCCCTCTATAAAATCTGGAATCAAATAAATAAAGATTCGTGAAATACGTTTTCTGGTTCGAAATTAAATTGAATTTCAAATCATAATTTTTTCAAAGAAATAAATTTAAATATGTCCCTCTATAAAACCTGGAATCAAATAAATAAAGATTCGTGATACACGTTTTCTGGTTCGAAATTAAATTAACTTGGATCAAATTAATCTTGGTATTACGGAAGATTAGTTGAAAGTTGGCAGCTATGCGAAAATATACTAAGGATCTTTTGTGCATCACTGTATATACTGAAATCGATCACGACCATGTGGACAATATCTAGAGGCAGAAAATGCAGATATATTATACATATTAAAACCCCCCTACAACACCAATAATTTTTCATAGCAAATATAAAGCAGATGCGCAATTCAAAGGATACATTAACATAGAAGCGATGGAATTTCTTATTTATCTACGATATGTAACTATTCGAATAAAAACACTATCAAATATCGAAAAACGGCATGAAGCTCTCCAGTTTTCATTTCGTTCTCAACTGATAAATAACAACTAAACTTTAAAATATACTACATATTTCTAAATTTCCTCTAATGCATAGTCTTCACGGTGGAATAAAAAACATGCAACAATCCAAACTTTTATTTTAATGAATGAATATTAACTACTTCGAAATATCTCATCCTCATATTTTTAAAACTTCTTTTGTTATTATTTATGCTTCTAATATATATTCCGATTTGTTATCCGATAAAAGCGTCTTCGAATCCAACTTTAAGATATAATTTATATTTACTGAGTAGGAAAACATTCATCTAAATACATATTATAACATTTCACACATTCCAGAAAGTTTCCAACTGGAAGTTAGATGAATGTGGAAATGCATTTGATTTAAATAATGCACTATGAAACATATTTTGCGGATGCTCACGGAATTAATGCTATGATATGACTGAAAATGACATATGAGTTATTTTCGTTGGGAGGGTACACATCTGCCCCGAAAAGTCTCATATTAGATTTAAATAACTCAAAAACTTAAATTTGGTATTAAATAATTTATTATTGCATTGATATGACTATAAATATTTCATATTATCTTATTTGAAGTATATAATATTTTACATTGCTATACAGGATTCTTGTCTGATATGATTTGGTATAAAAATACTTGCTAAAAAATTGCTCTGATTTAATTTATATTAAATAAAAATTAAAAAAAATCGTCAAGCTTGGATATGAAACCTTTTCTCACAATTCCAAAAATAAAATTTAACATTTGTCAAGGTGAAATATGATACATAAATAAAACATTTTGTAAATGCTTAACACATTTGAAAACGTAATTTCAGAAAGTGCCCTCAGTTGTCGGAAAAATAATCTTTTGTGCAACCCTGAACATAATTTATAGATTTGCATGTTCTATACAACTATTTGTATGTTCTGTACGATGTCTAAGTTAAATTTAACGCATAACACAGTTGTAATAAATATTCTATCATACATCGAAAAGTTATATGATGCTTTTTAGCACTTTCCAATAAAGTTGCAAAGTAAAGAGTTAGGAGTAGTTAGCAGTGTAGGGATGCCAAATGATAATATTTTTTTTTCATTCAGAAATTCTAAAATAAGAATGGTATCACTGTAACTAATCTAGAAAAGTCTCTCATTAATGAAAAAAAAAATACTATTTCTAATTTCTAGTATGAATTCCGAATCTTTGAATCAACAAAAATACCGAGTTGGTAACCAACCTTGTTGGAGATGGCGATATCCAGGTGTCTTTTAAGATACACATTGCACAAATAGTGAGCTTTAAGGCCTCCTACTATTGAGTGCTCGATATGAAAAAAAATGCAGAAAATTATACATAGTAAATTTAGGTATTCGTTTCTCTGAGAAGGGAACCTATCTCAAAAAGTGTTTTAGAGAAAGACACCAAAAATTTAACGCTGCCTATAGTAGAAAATCAAGTGGACGTTAATGA
This sequence comes from Maratus speculifer, assembly GCA_964019185.1. Lineage (NCBI taxonomy): Eukaryota > Metazoa > Arthropoda > Arachnida > Araneae > Salticidae > Maratus > Maratus speculifer. The sequence continues at coordinate 175,974,934 of OZ025302.1, forward strand.
TATTAAAGAAGTATTTTTAACCCTTTCCGGCACACTGTGCCCGGCCTGGGATACGTAATTTTAATTCCAAATTTTCAAACGGCACCAGTAATATTTTAGTAAAATTTTGGTTTTACAATTAAAGCTTAAATTGAGGAATTCAAAATATTTATGAAATTCGTCCGTGAATTCCGGTGTCAGTCGATAATTTCTCATTTTAGTACAGATTTTGCCCGTGCCGAAAAGGTTTAAAGATGGCTTTTTATTTTTAAGAAACTTCTAATAACAGGGTTGCTACGCTTCAAGGAAATTTCCAGGTCAAATATCAATATTTTTTATGAGAAAATAAATCTAGTAAAGAAGCATGAAATTTCGCCGTATTCAAGGAGAGATTTTCTATGATAAAATACTGGTACTAAAGAATTTTTTAGTCTGAAAATTCCCTGACCCGTATCAATCCTGTAATAAGATCTTTAGAAGCACGAGAAAAAAACCTACAATGAGAGCCGGTTTGAACAACCCTGAAGTACAGTACATATTTATAAATTTATTCGTATGCACATTCATCCCGGGAACTCAAATATATATACAAAGAACCAATATTTTTATTTTTATGAATATATATTAACTACTCCGAAACATCTCAAATTTATATTTCTAAAACTTCCTTGATTATCAATTGTACTTCTTATACATGTTTCGATTTGCCTTTTCAGATAATAGCGTCTTCATATCCAGCTTTTAAGATCCAATTTCTATTTATATGAGTAGGAAAACATTTATGCAAATACTTTTAAGAACATTTATACATTCTCCAAAGTTTTCTGCTGGAAGAGAGATAATAGTAGAAATGCATTTGATTTAAATAATGCACTGAGAAATAGATTGCGGGAACAAATAGAAATAATGCTATGATATGACTAAAAATGACGTGTGATATTAGTTATTTTCATTGGGAGGTTACACGGTTTGATTCAAAGTGTTTTAGAATTTGATTAAAATAATTCCAAAAATTAAATTTGTATTTTAAAAAGTCATCATTGTATTGATATGTGAATGAGAGTCGGATAGTAATTTTATTTGAAATAAATAATGTATTACGCTATTCTTCTCTTAAGAGACTTCTTTTTTAAAGTCTTGCTAAAAAAACCTCATTTTACTCTAGTTAAATACTATAAAGTACAGCATGGCTGTGCAACCTTTTACCAAGCACGGCTTCTAGTGATGTAACGTTGTTGGGAGCATTATTCACGTGACTGGAAACACATAACAATAATTCTTAACATTATTAGAACTGTAGGGTTGCCAATTTGTCATCATTTTTTTCTTCATTCAGAAATTCCGATCGGAGAATGGTATCACTGTAGCTAATCTAGAAACGTCTGTCATTAATGAAAGCAAAAAAATAAAAAATACTATTCCTCATTTCTGGTATGAATTCCAAATTTCTGAATCAACAAAAATACCAACTTTGTAACCAACCGACTTCGAAATGGCGATATCCAGGTGCCTTATAAGATGCACATTGCACAAATAATGAGCAATAAGCCCTCCTACTATTGACGGCTCGATATGAAAAAAAAAACTGCAGAAAAATATATGTAGTAAATTTAGAATTACGTTTTTCTGAGAGAGAGACCTATCTCAAAAATTGTTTTAGAGAAAAGAACCAAAAAATTAACGCGCCTATAGTAGAAAAACAAGTGAAACGTTAATGATAGTAAAGAAGCATTGTTAAAAATGGTTTTTTATTTTTAAGAAACTTCTACTAAGCTCTTTAGAAGCATGACAAAAAAACCCTACAATGAGCTCCGGTTTCAACAACCCTGAAGTACAATACACATTTATAAATTTATTCCTAAGGACATTTTTCCAGGGGAAATAAAATATACAGAAAGATCCAGATTTTTATTATTATGAATGTATATTAACTACTCCGAAACATCTCAAATTTATATTTCTAAAACTTCCTTGATTATCATTTGTACTTCTTATACATGTTTCGATTTGCATTTTCAGATAATAGAGTCTTCATATCCAGCTTTTAAGATCCAATTTCTATTTACTTGAGTAGGAAAACATTTATGTAAATACTTCTCCGAACATTTATACAATGTAGAAAGTTTTCTGGTGGAAGAGAGATAATAGTAGAAATGCATTTGATTTAAATAATGCACTGAGAAATAGATTGCGGGAACAAATGGAAATAACGCTATGATATGACTAAAAATGACATGTGATATTAGTTATTTTCCTTAGGAGGTTACACGCTTGATTCAAATGGCTTTGTCTCAGAATTTGATTAAAATAATTCCAAAAATTAAATTTGTATTTTAAAAAGTTATCATTGTATTGATATATGTATGATAGTCGGATACTAATTTTATTGGAAATAAATAATGCTTCACAATATTCTTGTCTGATGAGATTTGTTTTTTAAAGTCTACCTAAAAATAACTCTGATTTAATCTATATGCAATAAAATCTAGAAATCTTTCGTCAAGCATAGAATATGAAACACATTCCAATATTTCCGGAATACTTAATAAAACTTCACGGTTTATCAAGGAGAAATATTGTTATTCCTTAACAATTTAGGAATCGCATAAAACATTTGAAAACTTAATTTCAAGAGTATCTTTCAATACTCGGAAAAATATTCGAATTATTTTATTATACTCTGTTTATAATCTATTAGATTTGTATGTATTATACTGATTAGTATACTAAATGTTAAAGCATAACACAATTGTAAATACACTTTCCGCAATTTTAGTTAATAATGATTTTTAGCTACCCTGTATATGTTGTAATCGGTCACGTCTGTGTTAACGCCGTTTAGCGAGAGAAAATGTTTTTATAGCTATTAGATCTATTTTAAACACAACAAAAATTTTACATTAGTGAAATTGTAGCAGAAAGTAAGTTAAAAGGCTATCTTTTCTACACAGTCTGTGCAAAGTCTTTAAATATCTGCGGTATAGATATATACTTGATAATTAAAATAGAAAGCCTATCAGATATCAAATAATTGCATAAATCTTTTGAATTTTCATTTCACTCTAAACCAGGGCTATAAACAGCAGTATTTATTTAAAATAATTCTTAAGGTTACATTCTTCATAATAAATCAAGCACATAATTTTTATTTTTAGGACTGAATACTGCTTTGAAGTACCGTAATTTCGGCTGTATAAGCCGCAGATCAAACAATTCTTTTTCGACCCAGAAATTTTTAAGAAACAAATATAGCTAGTTAGATCGTCGTAAATTCACTAGATAATCACTAAATAACTAATCTTCAATCACTAAATAAGATTTCTGGGTCCAAAAAGAATTGTTTGATCTTCGGCTTATACACCTGAAATTACGGTACCTCAAATAGATATTTCTAAAACTTACTTGTTTATTATTTATATTTCTTAACCGCGAGGAGCGCGACGAGATCCTGTCAAGAAATTTTTTATGTTTTGTCACCGGTTTTTGAAAACATAAATTTATAGCTTATTTAATCGAGAAAATACCTTGATTAAATTAGGCAAATTTTACAGTACATTTTTACTGGTGGGGCTAAACAAGGAATCTTAAGCCTTTTTGCGGCACGTATACGTGTCCTTCGCCCCCAAGGGGTTAAAAACTTTCGATTTGTATTTTCAGATCAATCTTTCTATCCAGCTTTAAAGATCCAATTTCTATTTAAGGAGCTGAAAATCATTTATCTAAATACTTATCATAACATTTTGCATTTTAGAAAGTTTTCTAACTGAAAGGGAGAAAAATATGGAAATGGAAATGCATTTGATTTAAATAATACAGTCTGAAATAAATTGCTGGCGCAAACAGAATTAATGTTTTGATATGACTGAAAATGATATGTGATGTGCGTTATTTCCGATGGAAAGACCTGCCTCGAAAATTCTCTGTTTTAATTTAAATAAAGCAAAAAATTAAATTTGGTATTCAATGGGCTTTCATTTGAGTATATATGACAGATGGTAATTTTATTTGAAATAAATAATACTTCACATAATGCTCGTTTAATGTGATTTAGTTTTTAAAAGCCTTTCTAAAAATAGATCTGATTTATCTCTTTTTTTAATTAAAGCAAAAAATTCGTCGTCAAGTAACAATTATGAAACATTTTTCGGAGCTTCCAGAATATTTTAATGAAACTTCAACGTTTATCATCATGAAATCTGAAACGCATAACACATTTGGAAACTAAATTTTTTGAACTTCAATAAATAAGTGGAAAAGTATTCTATTTTGTGTAAACCTGCATATGATTTATTGATAGGTACGCACTATACTGCTTAGCAGAATTAAATTTTAACGAATAACGCATTTGTAAATTGACTTTCAACAATTTCCATAAAGAAACGAAAATATAGCAGTGATCTTTTATCTTGCCCTATATTTTCTTATGTCGGTCACCTCTGAGTGAATACCTTCTAGTGACAAAAAATGTAGATATATTATTTATATTTTTTAGTAACAGGAAATCTTGATGTATTTTAAATCCATCAAATATTTTCCATAGTTAAATTATTGCATGTACTAAGTTCATGGAACGTTTATAAACATTGCTTTAAAAGTATCATCTCGCAAAAACTGGATTTTTTTAAAGTTATGTCTGTCCCTCTAATTCATTTTTATGCTTATACCAATTACCTAAAGTACCAGATAGTGCATTGAAAATACAGTCAACCAGATAGTACATAGTTGTGTGTGCAAGAACGCCATTCACTCTTGTACGGCCCAGAAACCGGCCCTTTTCCGCATTTCATGAAAAATGGAGTTTATTTTAGTTATAACACTTTTAAAGCATGGGTGGAATATTTTCATCCACGCCTGTGTGAGATCTTTAGATATCTGCGATATTGATATATATTTGACTACTCAAATAATAATAAAAAAACAAAAAAAACATATCAGATATCGAAAAATTGCAAAAAGTTTTTCTATTTTCGTTTTTCTCTCAACAAATACAATAAGGTGCTGTATGCACCGGTAAACTGACTTTTTCAAGGGAACATCTTTTGGTGTGTCATACCTAACACTGACTGAGACTTGGTGTATTTAAGGTATAATATTAATATAGTAAGGTAATATATTAGGAAATTTGAAAATCGAAAAAAAATTCTGTTAATGGCATATTTTTTGATTTTGCAGTAACATAATATTCTGAAAATGCCTATTTCGAGGCCACTTATCGAACTATTAGCATACTTTTTTTAAACATTTAAAATATACATTAATAATAAATATAAATTAATAATAAATACAAAATATTGAAAAAGTTTAAAAACTCCTTCAAAAACCTATGAATTTGATTTTGAAAAATAATGATATTATATTCACATTTTTGGCGTGGAAAAAGCTAGCGTATTTTCAAAACTAGAGTTTTTCGGCAACCCTAGTCGAATGTCATAACCCCAAAATAGCGAAAGCGTCATGTGTAGCGCCATATTTGTGACTTAACACACTTTTGGCGTGAAATAAAGAAATAAAAACCCAATAATAAAAAATATATATAGCATGATTTTAACAGAGAATTTTTATCGGTTATCTAAATTTTATCTACAGGGCTACAAAATGCACCAGGTCTAGATGCTAGGGGCGAGCAACACTAAAGAGGTTCCCTTGTTAATCATATTCTTCACGGGAAAATGAAATAAATACAGCGAACCAAAATTTTATTGAAAGAACATTAACTACTTCGAAATGTCGTAAAGTTTCTAAAACTTCCTTGATTATTATTTATGCTTTCGATACGTATTTCAATATGTATTTTCAGATAAAAGCATCTTCGTATATAATTTATAAGATACAACTTTTACATACTGGGCAGGAAAACATTTATCTAAATGCATAACATCTCAACATTCTAGAAAGTTTTCTACTGGAAGAGAGATAAGTGTGAAAATGCATTTGATTTAAATAATGCATTGTGAAATAGATTGCGGCCGCAAACGGCGTTAATGCATCGCTATGACTGAAAATGACATATGATATTAGTTACTTTCGATGGGAGGTTACACATTTCCTTAGATGATTCTCATATTTTTATTTAAATAATACAAAAGAAAAATTTTAGTAATGACAAAGTCGTTATTGCTTACATATGAGTATGCCAGATAGTAATTTTATTTGAAATAAGCGCTTCCCAGAATACTTGTTTAATGTGATTTCATTTTAAAAAGTCTTGCTAAAAATCATAATAATCTGATTTAATGCACATTTAGCGAAAAGTCATGTGTCAAGTACAATTATATATAAATAAATTATGAAACACTTTCCACCGCTTCCAGAATACATTAATCCCCCGCATTTCCTGGCATGCCAAAAAATTCGAGGGAGACCAGATTTTTAAATATGAGTCCCTGGTGTATCCCGACAAGTTGGAAAAAGTAAGGAACTTCAAAAACGTAAAGGAATGTGGTTCATTAGCTGTTTTCAGAAGCAGCGACTATACTGTTTGGAAAGAAGAGTGAAATGTAGAGTTTCTCCCATTTTTCCACTTCTTTAGTTTACTTTTTTTACATAAAGAGAATAAAAACGTGTTCCATGTGTCACTTACCATTTCACAAAAAGCTCTTCCCTACCGCCGAACCAATATTTAATGTAAAAATTGATTATCTCATATATTATTGCGTGAAAAGAAATAATGTTTTTCTATATAAAATAAGAAAATATATTATAATTATTTAAATATATAAAGAGACAATTATGTGCTTGCCTTATATCAAAACAGTATTTTTTGTGATAATTCAATTAACTTAAAATCGTCATACAGGAGCTGAAACGTTATACATGAAAATTTTGCATGATAATAAGATAAATAAAACCTAATAATCACTTAAGTATTAATAATATATATAGACAGGAAAAAGACAAAGAGAAAAAAAATAAAAATATCGATGTTTTTCTTTAAACTGAGAAATGTTGATTGAAAAAACACAGTAAATCAGCCGCCCATCCTTCGATAACGAAGCCTCATATTTTCCGGCATGCTGGTGTACCTCGATTTTTTACGGCATGCCGGGTAAAGCGGGGGAATACGGTAAAACTTTACGGTTTATCAAGGTGTAATAGACTTCGGATTATATTCTGTAGTTCTGTATTTATGACCTTGGGGACGAGCGACCTGTTTACGTACAGATTGAGTCTCCCAGAATTTTTGTTTTTTCCCACCAGTAAAATCTTACTCCACAATTTGACCTATTTAATCACGTATTCTCTATTCAGCAAGGCATAAATTTCTGTTTTAAAAACAGGGTGATAAAAAAAAGATTAAAAATTTCTAAAAAAGCTCCCGTCGCAAAAGGGATAATCTGTAGGCTTGTATACACTATACTATATAGTATACTAAAATTTAGATCAGTTAGAAAACGCATAGTTGTAGCATAGTTGTAATAAACATAGTTGTAAATACTCCTTCTGCAATTTCAGTCAAGAAACGAAAATGTATTACCAATTTTTTGAATTTCCCTCACGGCCGTATTTAGAAGTGAATAATAGAGGGAGGGAGGTCAAGAAAATGTAGGGGGACTCATAATTTCTTTCTCTTTGTCTAATGCAGAATAAATTAAAAATTAGTGAATATTCACACTGTACATACTATCCCGTCAGTAGTCGCGTGTCGGTCTTTTCGCCGCCCGTAGAACTTATCTTCTCCTAACTTATATCACATTACAAATAGAACGGAGATCTACCATGTAGCTGACTTTAAAGCTTTCTCGACCACCTTAGTGAAGTAACAGAACACCTCTCTGTTTTTCTTTCAGGTACATTTTTAGAAACAAAGTTGAAATCGGCGAAAAAGTCTACTTAAAAATCACTAATGTGAGCTCATCTTTACTTTTTCCAATTACTCCAGATCTCATGAATAAAAGGCATAATTTAAGAAATCTGCAAATTTATATCTTCGTTGTAATGCTATTTTCGTATATTAGGTGACAAATATTTCTTATTTTACATATTTGGTATACGGGGGGGGGGGGGGGGCAGCGGCGAAAAGACCGAGCGCGACTAATGACGTTGTGAAAAAAGTCGCGACTACTTGCGGACTATGTTTCTAATTAAACTGTTGTAATAACTTCTTTTAATCCTAAGAAAAGAATAGGATGATGATAAATTCGAGTATACAACTAGTATAACATTAAGCATCCTGTTAGCTTCATTTGTGCAAATAGGATGAGGGAGTGTTGAAACACTTATTTTAGATACAATTTGGTATTTTTGCAAAATTGTGAAAGGGCTTCAAAACTAAATTAAATCTTTGAACAGAATTTCATTTGAATTTTCAGACCATAAATTCATTGAGTAACCTTGGAATTTTTTTTCCAGGAGAGTCTCAAAATATTTTAAGGGAGTTGTCCCATAGCGCCTCAGGTTTCCCTGCATACGCTAAACTTAGTCACATTCGTGTGAACGCCACCTAGTGACAGAAAATATAGACATATTACATTATTTGAAACCCACCAAACATTTTCCCCATTTATTTAATGCAAGTATTAAGTTCAATGGACACATTTTCATCAGCGTCTATGTGAAATATTTAGATATGTGCGATATAGATACATTTTTAGGTGTGTTCGTAATTATGCAAATGCGTAACACCTATTGTTGCCGTTCCGTCCATCCGTCTGTCTGTCTGTCCGTCTGTCTGTCCGTCCGTCTGTCTGTCCGCATATAACAACGCAAAAACTACCGAACCGAATCGTTTGAAATTTAAAATACATAATTATTACATAATTGTGTCAAGTCATTTCAAGTTTTATGGAAATCGGATGCATAGATCAATTACAGGGACAATCAAAAGTATTCCGTTACATTACGATCAATGGGGGAAAATGTTTCAAATGCATTTTAATGGTGTGACACTCATTCGAACATAATAAAATGCATATGTACCTATAAAGTACATATTATATATATTTTTTGCACAATCTGTGGTGCAAAGGACATTTGTTATTAATTTACAAGTCCACAAAAAAGTATTCCATTACATAATGGTATAAGGAGAATATTATTTGGCGCGCATTTTAATTGTAATTAACTATATTTACAATTTTATGAGATTGATATATGAGAGTGATATTTTAAAACTTTGTTATCATACGAACGCACCTCATTTGCTACGCTTTACGTGCAATTTCCAACTTGTTTACTATTCTAATAAAACCCCCATCTGATACCGAAATATGGCATAAATCACTTCAATTTCCATTTCACTTTAACAGTTGCTATAAAACACAGTATACATTAAAAAATTCACTCACTGCCACACTTTTCACAGGGAAATCAAATGCTCGCAACAAACCAAAGTTTCATTGTTATGAATAGATATTACCCTCATAGCATGCATGTTCACAGTGACGTCACAATGACGTTACTGTGAGTCACTTAGGTCACATCACATCTGTGACGAAAATGCCACCACTCAGTGACGTCACAATGTGACTAAGATGTGACTTTCTAAAAAATTTTCACAGTTCGTCACAATGTTAATGTCAAAGTAGTCACAAATGACACGCTTCTCACAAATTGGTCACATTGTGACGTCACAAAGTGGTCACAATGTGACGTCACAAAAAAGCTCTAAAACGGCCATAACGACTTCACATTTTAGTCACTGTGACTTCACATCGACGTCACGTGACGTCACATCGAAAATTGATGGACACAAAGTCACAATGTGACTTCACAACGACGTTGCAGTGACGTCACAATGTCTTACGGGTATCTATTTCGAAACATCTCCAACTCATATTTCTAAATCTTTCTTGATTGTTTTTTATGCTTCTGATCCATGTTTCTATTAACATGTCGTGGTTGGTAGCGGCAGCTGCTCCCACACCGCTAGTCCCTGGTTCGAGTCCAGCTGGCGGCATGGGTGTCTGTGTTGTCCCTGTGATGTGTATTAAATGTATGTACTGGAGTTTCTGTAATAATAAAGTGTTCTGTATTTGTTTCTGTGTATTCTGGATCAATCGAGGCAACAGCCATTGTAGCTATAGACCTCAAAGCACTGTTCACCCAAACTCTATTAACATTTTCAGATAATAGCTTCTCCGCATCAAGTTTTTAACATCCGATTTCTGTTCGCAGAATAGGAAACCATGTCACGAAATACTTTTCGTAACATTTCTTAATTCTAGAAAATTTCCCACTGGAAGAGATAAAAGTGTCTAAATGCATTTCTGTGAAATAGATTGCGAATGCAAACGGAATTAATGCTATTAAATGACTGAAAATGACATATGATATTATATTTTTTTGTCGAGCAATTGCACATTTGCCTCAAAGAGTCCCATGTTTTGATTTAAGTAGTTAAATAAAATTAATTCGATAATCAGAAATTTATTATTGTTTCGATAGGAATATAAATGTCAGATAGCAGTTTTATTTGAAATAAGTAATGCTTTCGAGAATAAGGTTTGCTTCATAGAATTCTCAAATGCTGTGATTTCGTTTTAAAAAATTCCTACTAAAATGTACTCCTCCATCATACCACCGACCATATTAAAAAAAATCTTTCTTTAAACTATAAGATACAACACTAAAAATGCATGATTGCGGCGCGATATTCATTTGACATCAGTTGTGTTACAAGTTTGTGTTATGTCATCAAGCGACTATCGTAAAGTACTGTAAGTAAGCCTCCTCAAATACGCCTCCCTTCATGTATTTTGCAAACCGTATCAATATTTAGAAATTTATAAATTCAAAATATATTCACTCATCTTCCTAATTTTTCCTGCATATTTCACAAAAGTTCCAATTATAAGCACTTCTGAAAATTCTTAGAATTTCCTGTCTGCTGAAGAAGGGTTTACTCTCAGTACTAAATTCGATGTTTATTATTAATTTTAACCTTTTCACAGGTTTGCCAGCACACCGAGAATGCAAGAAGCGTTTGCTTCTTTTGTTTCTACCAGCGTTTGAGATTTTCCAAGCAGAGCTGGTCTTAGGTCGACTTTTCGCACAAAAAGGCGACCTATTACTACTCATTATCGCGGTTTCTAACGGTTTTAGCTTTGGCTAAAATCTATATTTTCGTTTTAAGACCCCAATAAAGGGGCACCGGGAGGGATATTATGCTCTACAGTTTTGGTTTCCTTGTCTGAACAGTTTCTGTTATAGGCAATCATATGAAACAATAAGTCAAAATCAGGGAAGAATATACATTATGATAAAGGGATAATTTGAAGAAAGATGGACAGACATGGATGGAGAGACAAGTGGCCGTCGACCGCTACGCCGGTCGGTTTAGAGGGACAGACAGGCATTAAATAGTTTAATAGTTTATTAATTACAGGCATTAAATAGTTTAATAGTTTATTTATTACAGGCATTGAATAGTTGAATTGTTAGTATTAAATAGTTGAATACTATTAAAATGCATACCAAACAATATATAAGTATGCAATGGAATAGTTTTGTGTGGCCCTGTAAATCAATAAGAAATATTATTTGCACTACAGATTGTATAGAATGTATATTGTAGTATATACTTCATACATGCTTATCAACTTTATCATGTTCGAAAAAGTGTAAGACCATTAAAACGCACTTCAATTGTTTCCCCATTGACCGTAATGTATCGGAATCCTTTTGATTGATCCTGTAATTGGACTATGCATCCGATTTTCATAAAATTTGAAATGACTTGACAAAATTATCTAACAATTATATGTTTTAAGTTTCAAATGATTTGGTTCTGTAGTTTTTGAGTTGTTATATGCGGACAGACGGACGGACAGACAGACGATTGGGCAACTCACGATCCCGGAATTGTTTCCCTTCAGTTCAAAACAAACTCGACGTTTCTCCGTTCCTGGGATCGGAGGAGATAGCGTCACATACATACCTACGGTCGGATTTTAATAGTGTAGATAAAGGAAAAAAAAATCATGAACATGACTGATTCTGCTCACGTCGGATTAGACGGAGCGTCGGATTACGAGACGTCAGATTAGAGAGTTTATAGTATACTAAGTTCAATGGACATATTTTCATCAAAATGCATGCAAAATCTTCAAATATCTACAATGTAATATATATTGCTATTCAAATAAAAATCTTATCAGATACTAAAAAACGGCATAGATCATATTAATTTACATTTAACAGTCAACAAATAATATAAGGCGCAGTATACGTTTATAAATTTTCTTATAGTCACATTCTTTACGGTGAAATCAAAGTATGTGCAACGAACCAAATTTTACTTTATAAATGTATATTAACTACATCGTAACATATCAATCTAACATTTCTCAAATTTCTTTAATTATTATTTATGTTTTTAATACGTATTTTGATTTGCATTTTTAGAAAATAGCGTTTTGGCATTGGGCTTTTAAGATCCAGTTTCTATTTACTGAGCAGAAATTTATCTGAATACTTTTCAAACATACCTGCATTTTAAGCGAGATAAGTGTGGAAATGGAAATGCATTTGATTTAAATAATGCACAGTGAAACAGATTGCGAGAGCAAGCGGAATAAAAGCTATAATATAACTGAAAATGAGATACGATATTAGTTATTTTCGATTAGAGGAACCACATCTGTCTAGAAGAATCTCATATTTTGATTTAAATAATTAAAAAATAAAATTTGGCAGTAAAAAAAAAGAATTGCTAAGATATGAATATAAATATCAGATACCAATTTTATTTAAAATGAATAATAAAAAAATAAAAAAATCAACTGTGATGATTTGATTTTTAAAAATTTTACTAAAATTCGTACCGCTCCATTATACCGTAGATCACTTTCTGGAAAAAAAAAACTAGTTGGATGGGCCAATCTGAAGACTTTCTGCTATCTCATACGAACATTTTAAAATTTAAAAAAAGTTACTCATGTTAATGCTTTAATAATTATAAATCAATACTATACCAACTTTGATTTTTATCTTAAAATTCAGCTTCAGTTAATTAATCGGAGTAGAAACGAGTTTCCATCTCTGCACGAGCCAATGGAGAATATAATGATAGACAGATTTTTTACAATTTCAGGGAGAAACTACTTGTCATACCCCAAAATAATCATACACAAAAGTTTTAGTTTAGTTCTATGCATAACTTCATACAATTTTTTATGGTAAAATAATGAAACGGACAGACATCGTGATTATAGCGCCCCCTTTTAGAGCATTTTTTTTAATTCAGGGCGAACCTACTAGCCATAGCTAAACACACAGCAAAAAATCGCTATTGCAGCGCCCCTTTCCGGCGATTTTTTTCATATTCAGGGAGGTCTAACAAGCTACAGCAAAAAACTTTCACAAAAATTTTCGTTCACTTCTATACATAACTTCATACACTTTTAGGTGGTATATTAATAAAAATGGCACAAAAATCGCTATTGCAGCGTTCCTTTCTGGCGATTTTATTTCATATTCAGGGAGGACTAACAAGCTACAGCAAAAAACTTTCACAAAAAATTTGGTTCAATTCTATGCATAACTTCATACAATTTTAGGTAGTACAATACTGAAAATGGCACAAAAATCGCTATTGCAGCGCCCCCTTCGGATGGATTTTTTTCAAATTCAGGGAGAACCAACTAGCCATAACCATACACTTACACAAAATATTTGTTTCAATTCGATGCATAACTTCATACACTTTTAGTCGCTAAAATATTGCAAATGCCAAAAAAATCGCTATTGCAGCGCCCCCTTCCGGCAGAATATTTCAAAATTGAAGAAGGACCTGCTTGCCATAGCCAAAAACATTCACAAAAAATCTGGTTTAATTCTATGCATATCTTCATACACTTTTTAATGGTAGAATGGCGACACACGGACACACAAGTATACGGACAGACAGACATTTTGTAAAAACATGTTTTTAGGAATCCCTGACCCCTGAAACGTGTAAATCCGTCGAAAACTGGAAGTAAAAAAAATTTCAATTACAATATTTTCTTCTATTGGAGATAGAAGAATGTAAAAAACCCTCGCCAAACTGGCTATCTATATTATAAAGACCAAACGTATATCTTGGTAACGCATACGTTATCTTGGGAATGGCAACACTTTGAAATTTGAAATGAAATTTCAGGTTTGCAATTTTTGCTACTGTAAATTTTTAAACTTTTAAACATGGCACATTTTTAATTTTACACAATCGTACAGAGCAAAAAATATATTTTAAAATACAATTTGTTTAAAAACTGTACCTTAATTTATTTTCGAAAAATTAATTTATGATAGTTTTTAATTCCCTTTTTGTAATCTTGGCAACAGAAGTACTCTATTTTATAAAATGTAAAGGGAAAAAAAGATAAACCTCTAAACAAAAACCCCTAAGCAAAATTTATATACTTTTATTATTTTTTTTTGAGTTTACTTCTTTAATATTTTATGTTATTACAACAATATTATGTCATTTAAGTCCACCTCCTTACTCTACTTTAATCCTTTTTTAATTCTTTGCTTGAAATTATCACCCAGAAACAAAAGAAATATTTATATTTATGTATATATATATATATATATATTGAGGTGAATTTAACAGATACTATAACTAATGATTATGGAAACATATGAATAAGATAATAAAAATTATGCCAAAGGATAATTTGCCCGGTTCACATGTGCCCCACGTGTAATCGTAACTGTCTCGCCGTTGGAGCATATGCGAACAATTTTTTGAAGTAATAAAACTTATTAAAAAAAAGTAAGAA